>CM038045.1:129542637-130792637 GCA_021397845.1 Areca catechu | reverse complement strand
CTTTTACTAAAGAATCATTAATGTTCTTTAAAGCTCTAATTTTTGTTCCAGCCTTTTTAAATTCAAAAAGCAAATCATGGAATGCAGAATTTAGTTCATCGAAAGTAAATTCAGCTTGAGGTTTAGGGAACATTACCTCATCTTCGAGACCCATAAGACATAGATTGGCAGTTTTTATGGTCTCTTCCTCTTCTATTGAAGTCGGCTCCTCATTGTCACTCCAAGTTACAACCATCGCTTTCTTTTTCTTTTTCTTCAATATTTTTTTTAGCAAATGACAATCGGAATGGATATGCCCAGGTTTCTTACACTCAAAACATGTGGGCATTTGTTCCTTCTCTTTTTCTCTTTCCTTGTCCTTACTGTGTTCACCTTTTTTGTGAGATTTTTTAAGTACCTTCCCTTCTTCTTTCCTATAAATCTTCTAAATCTCCTCACGACCATAGCTATATCTTCATCTTTTAAGTCATCTTCTGAGGAGGAGCATTCATCTTCCGATTCCTCATCTTGTTTCTTTGAATCCGATATAGCTTTGAAGGTAATGGTTTTCTTCTTTTTCTGATCATCTTCATTCCTATGCTGCATGGCCAGTTCATGTGTATGAGAGAACCCAACAGTACATCCAGAGTTAGTGAGTTCATGTGTGTGAGAGAACCCAGCAGTACATCCAGAGTTAGTGTGTTTAGATCTTTTGCTTCCTGGATGGCAGTTACTTTGGGATCCCATTTGTTTGGAAGTGATCTTAGAATCTTCTGTACTAAGTCTGCATTAGAATAAACCCTGCTAAGACTTTTTAAGCCATTAATAATATCTATAAACTGTGAAAACATGGTAGAGATAGTTTCATTTTGCTCCATCTTGAATAATTTATAGTTATGTACTAGAAGATTAATTTTTGAGGTCTTCACTTGGGAAGTTCCTTCATGGGTCACTTCGAGTTTATCCCAAATTTTTTTTGTAGATAACCAAATAGAAATTTGATTAAACTCATTTGTGTCCAAAACATAATATAGTAAATTCATGGCTTTGGTATTCAATTCACCCATTTTCATGTCATGTTCATCCCAATCCTCTTCAGGTTTTGGGACATCCATGCCATCAACTTTAATCATGGGTATTTGTGGACCCTTAAGAATGACCTTCCATAACTAAAAATCAATAGCTTGAATGTACATCTTCATTCTAGCTTTCTAGTAAGAGTAATCATGCCAGTGAACATTGGAGGTATATTAGTGGATTGGCCTTCGACCAAGAAAGTACTCACGGGATGAACCATTAATCTTTACTCGACATAAGTTCAGAGACTCTGCTTTGATACCAGTTGTTGTTTAGGTGGCTTTCCCAAGAGGGAGGTGAATTGAGAATTTAAAAAATTTAATCAGATACGTGCTCTTTAAAATATACTTTAGTATGGATGTGCTATGTTTCAAATAATTAAGAGCAAAAGCAAACACAAACAGAAAAAACATAATGCAAACACGACAAATTTATAGTGGTTTGGAGCACCCTCGCTCCTACATCCACTATCCAAGATACCACTTGACATTTTCACTATATTCACTACTGGAATACAATCGGATTGTTTTACCAGGCTCACAATCCAAAACCAAACACTTGGTTTTTAATAGGATCACCAGGAACCCAACTTGATTTTGAATAGGATCACCAAGAATCCAACTTGGTTTTGACCGGGCTCACCAAAAACCCTTACAACATTAGTTTTAAAATGGGATCACTAACAACCCAACTTGGTTTTTAAACCGGGCTTACCAATAACCCACAAACTCACAAAGAGTTAAAAGAAAGTAAGTAACTAATGAAAAACCCAAGTTGTCTGATGATTGCATTTGTAGCTCAAGTAAAGCCTTCTTAAATGGGCTTTAATGCACATCAATGGCTTCCTCTCCTTCCTCAATTAGTGCTTCAAGCTTCTAATTGGAGTTGGTGAAGACTTGAAGGTAGACTTGAATGTTCTTCTTTGTGCTCTCTTGCTCACAAGCTCATTTAATGTTCAATTAAGCATTAACTTCTTCAAAGGTTGTCCAAATCTCTCATTTATAGAGTCTTGTACTCTTCTTGGGTGGATATAGTCGTTGTAGACCATTGGGACTTGACATTTGACAATTGGAGTACTTTTTAAATTCAAAAATGAAGTTCTGAAACTGCCATTACTTGCCTGGAATCGACGTTCGAGTCAGCTCGGATGCCTCGAGTCGGCTCAGATTCTTAAAGAGTCGTTCTTCACTCTGGTCGAGTAGACTTGCCATAATCAAGTCGGCTCAAATCCTCAGTGTCGATAATTCCTTACTCTGGTTGAGTTGGCTTATCTCAGTCGAGTTAGCTCGGATTCATAGGTCTTCAAAGTGATACTTTGGAGGAGTCAGCTCGGATTTCTTTGAGTCGGCTCTCCTGGTTGTTCTCTCAGAACTGATTTTTCTTGGACTCTGGAGGAGTCAACTCAGATTACTGAAGGGTCGACTCGAATGCTTGACTGAATGGTTGAGTCAGCTCGTACAGCCTTCGGGGCAGCTCGCTTGTCTGATTCAAGAAATGATGCTCTGGACGAGATGGCTCGGGTTCCTTTGAGTCGACTTGGATCTCTGCATGCCAGAATCCTTCAACCATGCCATGGATTAAAGTCGGCTCTATTTACACGAGTCGACTCGAGTGAATTTTTAATAAAAACTTTAACTCTTCTCTAGAATTCATCCAGCAACTCTTCAACACTTAAAACTCTTTCCAACTCAACTAACAACAAATTCTAAAGAAATTTAAGCTTGAAAAATGCATAGAAGTAACCCTTTTTCATGAATATTACATCAATCTTTCTTTGGGTTCTTCTTTACATGAAACATTTACAACGCAACACATAACATATAACAAGGTTGTAGGAGTTGCAATTGGGCATTAAAGTCATCCTACAAAAACTTGTAATGCACTTGATGAGTAGTTAGTAAGACAAATACGAGTTCCAACATTTTGTTATCATCAAAATCACTTAAGGGGTCAACAGATGTCAACCGAACTTCCACTATCAACAACTACACAGTTGACTTTACAATCATTGATATTCAATATTTTGACTACAAGATCATGATGGGGATACTAGACCCCCTTGCATCATCTAAGTGAAGGTTATGGCTTCATCAAGACTCACCTCAAGGCCGTTGCCTCTAGCCTCTTCCTCTAGTCCACCGGTGATAGTGTTGATGTCATCTCTAGTAGGCCAGTCAGCAGGTTCTTCTACCCTTAGCAGAGGTTCTAGCAGGTGCAGGACTAGAGTATTATGTCTCTCCCATCGATCTTAGAGGAACTTGTTTAGCTTATCATGGTGGATGAGCTTTTTAATCTCATCATGAAGTTGTCTGTATTCTTCAATATCATGGTCATGATTTTTGTGGTATAAGCAGTATTTATTCTGGTTCCTCCATGCAAGCTTTGCCTGCATCTGTTGGGCTTCTGTGCTGGGTCACCATTACATAGTGGAAGACTAGATTTCAAAATTTTAATCCTTAAAATCCTAGTCAACCAAAACTCTAAACCTAGGATCCGTTGATTATATCAATTAACAAAGCAATATATTAGGACATAGAAGAATACTTGTAATGCTAATATCTTTTATTCCACTAGGAACATAAGTGTATGCCCTCCAAAGGTGATCCATGCAAGAACTAGATCAAGAAAACACTCTTATTTCTTGCTTACTTGACTAGAAACTCCTCTTAGTAGCCTTTCTTCTTTTAGAAGCTTTTCCTCTCTTTTAAGATGCTTTTCCTTTTGAAGAGCACTTCAAATCCTCTCCAAAACCTTTCTTACTATCCTATTGTCCTTTCTAATTCTCTTCCTAAGCTCTTGTCTTAAAATAGTGGACTTATCCTAGCAAGGGAAGGAAGAGAGTTGTCAGGACAAATTTCGATTGATCTAACTTCAATCATTGAAGTCTTTAAATAGCTAGAGAGAAGGTGCTTAAGGTACTTTTCATCGGCTCTTAATCTGATATTTAACATATTAGATAATACCCTTCAAGCAGAAGGAGTCTCTAGGCAAAAAGGTGCTAAGTGAAACTATAAACATACGATGTTTCACAAATATTTTGCACCAAAAGTTGCTTATTACAACTCTTTGAGAAAAATCTAACAATTAGCCTTTAATTTAAAAAATAAAGACTTGGTCCAATACCCTAATAGGCATATAAACTAGAAAGGATTATCTGGAAAAGGTGATTGATAAGTAGAAGGACTCTAGTCCATCCCATGTACCATATATTCCAAGCATCGCATCCTTTCATGCACCGACATGAATTCTTGCCCATCATTTCTCTATTTGACCGGTCAAATCTAATCCAAATAGGAGTGGATAAGAGAGGATAGGGACTATGGTTTATCAGTAAAAAGTGATTTGTTTATATGACTCTTGGTCTTTCTGTGCCCCTTATTTTGTGCACACACCAATATTGGCACCAAAAGTCCCAAGTCCTTGGGACCCTTGGCTCAAGGCATGGATAAGGGCTATAAAATTAAGATAAGTCTTAATTTGGTTGCCCCACTTAAGGACCAACCCAATTTAAGTCCTACTCAAATTAATTATCCAAATAACAAGCATTTAAGTCTAATCTAATTATGTTAGGAGTTAGGCTAGCCAACATATGCTAGTATATTAATTAGCTATACAATTAGGATCCTATGACCCAAATAGAAATATAAATAATTTTCCTGATCAATTATTTAATGTTTGTGACTCTTTGGGATCCTCATCTATCCAGTAGTAGGTTTAGGTTCATGTCATCTTAGTTTGATTAGAAATCAATTATTTGAATTAATTTAAATCGAGTTAACCCTAGCTACCAATTTGAATCATCTTTCTAATTGACTCATGAATTCATTCAATTTAATTCAAGAAAGCCTACAAGATATGATTGACATCTAGTAACATGTCATGCCTTTCTAGAAGATAAGAAATTTGGTAAAAATTATCAAAATATCCTTCAGTGACAAGTTACCATGCAATTCATTCATTCGATCTTCCCTTATCCCAAATAAGTGATGGGTATAAAAAATTATCAAACACCCACACTTTATTCATTCAAATATTGAATCAATAATAAAGACTTGATCAATAAAATATTAGAAATCTTTTTCTAATTTTATTCTACTTTGTTCAAAGACTTCCTAAGTCATTATTTGATGAGATTACATGGGATAAATACTCCTCTTCCTAGGAGTGATCCATTTCTTGTTAACCTACTCATAACCTTCATACACAATTCACCATATCCATGAACATCCCATACATGACTAAGTCATGAATGAGTATGAACCAAAACATGGATTCATGTATACAAGATAACATGGTGATCTCAGGTCTACGAATCTCGTGCACAACTCCCACTAAGAGAATCGTCTTTTGACAAGTAAGTAAAACTTTCATAAGATATTCTCATGATGGATCAATTTATTGAACTCATATCCTAATGAACACCCACATCCTTGTATTAGTGTCCTTACATAAGTTGTTATAAGACCAACCACTCTCTTTATCAAGCATATATAGGATGTAACAGTCTTTCTAGAAACATCAATCCCCAACTCGATCATTCGACTAAGAATATTCTAGATTAGGATTTATAAGATCTTAGGTCTTGTTGTTATGAATTTCATCATAATCCTAAATCCATTATCCTAGTCTATGGGGTTCATCATAATCTTAAAATAACAAAGTATAAGATAGCATATGATGAAACAAAATTCTTTTTATTAATATAATATTATACATGAGTTAGAAGAATTTTATAGAAATGTCCCTGTTACATAAGAAATATGATTGGCTTTTAAGGCACTAAGATATGGCTCTAATATCACTTTTTGCCCAAATCGATAACCCAAGAGAGGGATGAATTGAGTTTTCTAAAAAATTAAAATAATTATGTTCCTTTGAAACTCAAATGAAGTGTTTGAGCCAAATACTATGTCAAGTGATATATGCAAATTTTGAAATATAAGAGAGAGATAAAGAGACAAGCAATCACACAAACATAATAGGATATATAGTATTTTAGACTAATCTCAGCTTCTACATTCATTACCTAAGGACCTCTTAGGATTTCCACTATATTCTTGCAAGAATATAGTTGGTTTATTTTATCCTAGGCTTACAAACCAAAACCCAAATATAATGAATATTTTTTGGGCTCACAAACAATCCATTAGTTTTCCAAGATCAATCTATCAAAATCTAAATCCAATCCCAAGTTTTAGCACCCTACTAAAATAAACAACAGCTCAATAACATAAAACTAGAGTAACTAAACAAACTATCAAAAGAGTGGAATGTTGCCAATGAAGCTCCTCTTAAAGACTCTTCAAGTCTTTAATGATTGATCTTCAATGCACTCTGAGTAACTCACTTAAAGTCTCAAGAGAGTAGGTGGGAGATTATGCTTCTTTTGAGTTTTTAAGTGACAACACATGAGTTCTCTATTATTTTGAATGACTAGCAAGGAATTTTTTAAGACTGTTCAAAGAGTATTTTTCTTTAACTTTAATCATCTTTCATACTTCTCCAAGTATTTTTTCATTGGTTCTCAATTATTTCTAGCCTTTTAATGTTGTTGAGAAGTAAGAAATAGCTATTGGAAACCTTAGGAGTTGAAATCTATAAGTTTTGGAACTAGCCATTATTGTAGCAATTCATGGGTAGAGAGTCGACTCACTTGAAAGGAGTCTAATCATTTATGGTGTATTTTAAAAGCAAGCTCTCTGTCTGTCTGAGAGAGAAGGCCCATTTGGTACAAGTTAGCTTTTCTAAACTAGGTCAAAATATCATACCTTTTGCTTGTCTAAGAGAGAAGGCTCTAATTATGAGAGAAAGCTCTTCTGAACTATTTCTAGAACACATGCTCTCTATCTATTTAAGAGAAAAGTAATGGAGACATTGGCTAGAGGAAGAAGTTGCGAGCTAACAATCTCTGGTTTTGTAGCTAATCTAATTTTTTTTAGGTTCCACTCAAAATTATGGAGTTGAAGCCCAACCTCATGAAGCATCTTAAAGGCTCCTAGTTCCACCCATTTAAGAAGAAGAGCCCTATTGCATGAAGCAAGTCAAGACCATTTCCATTTGAGACAAGCAAGCCAAAGAAACTCAACTATTGAAGACTTTTCTTTCCAAAATTCCAAGCAATCCATTTGGGCCAGCCAACCTATGATTTGATTCACCTAATTTGAAACATATTTGAAGACTAAATCTTAGAAGACACATGGGAGGTTTTTGATGAGGATACTTGGCGAAATAGGATGGTGCCACATGGAGATTCTAGTTTCTTCTATTGTTAGGATTAGTTACCTAGAAGCTTCTCAATGTAAGTAGTTACCAACTAAATCAGAATTAGTTGGCTTCTTAATCCACCTTTTTGCTGCCCATTATGGCTGCCTTTGGCCTATAAATAAGACCAAGGCCTCCTCTTGTAAAGCAATGAATAACTTGAGTTGAATGAAAGCTTACTTGTTTGAGTTCTATTCCACTTTGCCAAGTTCTTGAGTTCTTCCTAGAATTTTGAGTGTTTTCTTTAAGTTTGAGTTGGACTGTTGAGTTTGATCTTGAGTTTGAGTGAGTTCCTTGAGTTTGAAGGGCCATAGTTCCATTTTCAAGTTTTTTACATAAGATCCAAGTAGTCCAAGAAGAAGAGGAAGTGCTGCCCAAAAAAATTCCAGCAACTCTCTTCACTTCTCTTGTTGATTCCTTCCTTTTTTCCCTAATTTCTTTGAATCTCGACCTTACCTTGAATCTTTTGTAGGTTCTTCTTGGTAATTTGAAGATGATGATGAAGGCTCCATGCCATGGATCAAAGCTCTAATGGTGAATCCAAGAAGAGAGTGTAGATCTTGCTCTAGCCTTCAATTTTTTGAGTAATGAGTGCTTTCCTTCCATTTGAGCTTTGATATGTCTTCATTATTGGGAAAGACCCTCTTGATCCTTAGACCTGAGGTTCTTAAAGGTAGCTTAGCCTAGTTTTAGGATTTCTATGTCCTTAGATTTTTTTTTTAATTTTTTCTGAAAGGAAGCTTGCACAAGGGTTTCAGACTTTCTGCTCACCTAGTTTCTAGCTCGAAATTCTTCATCCTTTCTATCTATGAATCCGGCCATATCTGGAGCTCTAATCCTAATATGTTGTTTCTAGGTGAGTAGATTACATCTCCACATACCCATTTCATAAAATTCGTCTCTCATCAATTTTTTGGTATTAGAGCTTTGTCCTAGGTTAAGCTTTGCAAGCTGCTAGAATTTTTTTCTCATTGTCTTCCGAGATTCTGTGATTTTTAGTATATTTTACTTTGATCAAACAAATTTGAAAAAATACTTTTCTAGTATCTTATTGTGTTTGGATTATAAATATAAAATTAAAAAAAAAATTATTTTTGGATTTAAAAATATAAGTGTATAGGTCATTTTTTAAGTTCTATCCAGAATTCTGTTTCTGCCTTCCATTTTATTTAATTTTCAAAAAAATATAAAAAAATATTTTTTTAATTCTTGAATTTTATATATGAGATTCAGACTTAGATTTTAGTTATTCTCCACCAGGATTTTGAATTTTAGAGAGGCTTATAGGTCGGAATTTGAAATTTGAATTCAGGTTGTTAAGAGTTAGCTAAACTGCTGGAACCTTCTAGCAACTGTTTTCAAACTACCTTCTCGACCAAAATTTGAATTAATTTGAAGTCAAAATTTAAAATCTGAGATTCCATATCTGAGAGATAACCAAATCAATTTTATTTTAAGTTCTTAGATTTTCAAAATTTTAAATTTTGAATTTTCAAATTCAAGTTAGCTGGAGGTTAGTTGGAAACTGAAAATTACATTTTAACCACTTTGCCTCTAAGGATGAATTTTCTAATCAAATTTTGAAATAAAAAATTTTAAAATTGGTTTCTGGAATCTAGACTTCAATATTTGAATTACCCAATTTAAATTTATATTATTTGAAATTTCAAAATTGGGTTAAAAAATTCATGTATTTGTGATTGTGTTCATTGTTTTGCAGAAATTGTTTGCATCCATTTTTAAAATATCCTAAGGGAAATCAATATTTCATAAGGGAAGGAGGTCATTTCCTTTCCTTAGCCCTAAACAATCATCCACATTTGCATTAACCTAAACCCTAAGTAAAATCAAGTAGGAATCTAAACTAGGGACACCCACAAGTCAGGTTCAAGTGCAAGGTAAGACAAAGTATTATTTGAGCTTGTACTTATTCCTTGAAATTGGTATCTAAGGCTAGAGGTCAAATGGCAAACGCCTTAAGCAGATTGTGATTTTTAATTAGGACCTCACAAAAGCGAGGGGAGCCTCCCGCAACCCTACCTCTTACTTGGCCAGTGGACAAGGTAATTACATACTTAAGTAGTACCTAGTTAAGTCTTGTATTTTGAACTTTTAGGTCTAGGAACCCTAGAAATAGGTTTTGCTTGTCCCTTGTATTGCTTATCCATGTACCGTGTCCTATAAAGCTCTATACCAAAGTCCCACCCTCAGTCTAGTTTACCCATGGACCCCAATATTGAATTCTTTATGAGGACCCTGAGTGAAAAAATTTGATACCCTAACTAAATAATTTGGATCAATGAACAAAGAGTTAGGGCAAATGAATAATCAAATCGAGAACATTGAAAAAGATTGCTTGACCCGTACTAATCCTAAATCATCTTCTATTGATCCAAGAGTCCATTGTCATGATCTCACCCTCGAGTATAAACTTAGATACCCTTATCAAGGCTTTGTAGATCAGGAGGAGAGAGTCTTTAAGAGCAATCGATCCAATGCACCCACTTTTGATGGAAACCCTAAGGTGTATGTCAATTGGGAGAAGAAAATGAATCAGTACTTTGAGTTTGATGAAATGTCAGAAGAAAGGAAGTGTCAATTTGCCAAATTAATGCTAATCCGACATGCTAAGTCATATTGGGGACATGTTGAGCATAAAAGTTATTACAGTGGGGATAAAATAATTACTTGGAGAGATATGAAGAGTAAGCTAAAGGAAAAATACCTAGGCAAATCTTATAAGCAAAATCTTTTAATCCAATTGTACAAATTGAGATAAGATGATGAAATTGTATTTAAATATATTGCTGAATTCAATAAGTATGAGGGAGATGAAGAAAAGACTAAATCCATGGAAGAATTAAAAGAAAAATCTCCTAAACCTATTGAAGAATTTAAAGATGAAGTGGAATCAAAATCTTGTCCAAATAGAGAGCTAAAAAGAGAAGATCCTAAACCCGTTGAAGAATTTAAGGAACAAGTCTATGAAGCTTGGTCTGACTTAGTGGATGAGTATGAACAAGAACAATTGCTTAAAGATAAAATAATTACTTAGCCCAAAGAAATCAACAACGAGAATAATCAATTGGAAGAAAATGAAGTCCAGGGACAAAGCCATGAAGAACAATTCGAGAAGATAATAAAGGACCCGAAATTAATCAATGTTGAAGATTTAAATCTAGAGATTAATGAAGGATCACCTAATGGGGTGTTGACCAACAGAGAAAACCTAGAACAAACCCCTATGGATCAACTCCAAGAAGTTGGAAAGCCTTTGAAAAACCTTCAGTGTGTTTTCCCTAACCGTTTCTCTATTCCTGATCCACCATCCATGAACATCCACCTTCTTGATTCACCACTACAAAACATGCACTCTCCTATTCCACCAAGCTAGGACATCCACCATACCATTGATCTGTTCCCAGTGATATTTAATAGTTACTTTCTTAAGACTCTATGGTATATGTTGGGAGCCAAATTAAGATTTACTGCCACTTACCTGAAGATGTCTGTGAGTGTTTTAGAAATCTCTTAAAGAGAATATTGGAAATTAGGAACTTTTGTTTCTTAGCCAACAATAAATTTCAATCATTAGTTAATAAAACCCATTTAAGCTTGCCTTTTGAGTTTGTTTTGTCATTTGGCATCATCCATGCATAAGTCTACCGAATCAAATGCACAACATCTTAGGGATTTGCACAGAGAGATTAGCAAGAAAATCCAAATGAGCAATGAGAGTTACAAGCATATGGTGGATTCTCATAGAAGGGCCAAAAAATTTCAATTAGGGGACTTTGTGATGATTAGGCTAAAACCTGAACAGTTTTCACTGGAAACTATGAAAAAACTCCACACCCGTTGTGCAGGTCCTTTTAAAATAATAAAAAGAATAGGACCTAATGCTTATGTGCTAGACTTACGTTTTGACTTTGGCATTAGCTCTACTTTTAATATCTTAGATCTGGTAGGATACAAAAAGCCCACAATGATTCCCAGCGAGTTCCTAGAACCTGATCCATCTCTTAAGAGTGAACCAATCCCAGAGTGTCCACCAGCCATACTACCAAAGCGGGGAGAAAGAATTGAAAAGGTCATAGATGACAAGATTGTCACTACCCGGAATTAAGATTACCAACGATACTTGGTCCATCGGCAAGGTAGACCTGATTCTGAAGATTCATGGATCACTCAAAAAGAACTACAAAGGATCAATCCAGATCTACTTGAATACTACCAAAGACAAAATGATCCATACTCATCAGGGCCGAGTTTTTTTCACCCGGGGAGAATTAATGGGAACATTGGCAAGAGGAAGAAGTTGCAAGCAAATAATCTCTGGTTTTGTAGCTACAATTTTTTTTAAGTTCCACTCAAAATTATGGAGTTGAAGTCCAACCTCATGAAGCATCTTGAAGGCTCCTAGTTCCATCCATTTAAGAAGAAGAACCCTATTGCATGAAGCAAGTCAAGACTATTTCCATTCGAGACAAGCAAGCCAAAGAAATTCAACTAATAAAGACCTTTCATTCCAAAATTCCAAGCAATCCATTTGGGTGGCCAACCTATGATTTGATTCATCTAATTTGAAGCATATTTGAAGACTAAATCTTAGAAGACACATGAAAGGTTTTTGATGAGGACACTTGGCGAAATAGGATGGTGCCGCATGGAGATTCTAGTTTATTCTATTGTTAGGATTAGTTACCTAGAAGCTTCTTAATGTAATTAGTTTCCAACTAAATCTGAATTAGTTGGCTTCTTAATCCACCTTTTTGCTGCCCAATATGGCTACCCTTGGCCTATAAATAGGACCAAGGCATCATCTTGTAAAGCAATGAATGACTTGAGTTGAATGAAAGCTTACTTGTTTGAGTTCTCTTGCACTTTGCCAAGTTCTTAAGCTCTTCCTATAATTTTGAGTAATTTTCTTTAAGTTTGAGTTGGAGTATTGAGTTTGATCTTGAATTTGAGTGAGTGCCTTGAGTTTGAAGGGCTATAGTTCCATTTCCAAGTTTTCTACATAAGATCCAAGTAGTCCAAGAAGAAGAAGAAGTGCTGCCCAAAAAAATTCCAGCAACTCTCTTCACTTCTCTTATTGATTCCTTCCTTTTTTCCCTAATTGCTTTGAATCTCGACCTTACCTTGAATCTTTTGTAAGTTCTTCTTAGTAATTTGAAGATGATGATGAAGGCTCCATGCCATGGATCAAAGCTCCAATAGTGAATCCAAGAAGGGAGTGTAAATCTTGTCTCTAGCCTTCAATTTTTGAGTAGTGAGTGCTTTCCTTCCATTTGAGCTTTGATTTCTCTTCATTGTTGGGAAAGACCCTCTTGATCCTTAGATCTGAGGTTCTTAAAGGTAGCTTAGCCTAGTTTGAGGGTTTTTATACCTTTAGATCCTCTCTTTTATTTTTTTTTAAAAGGAAGCTTGCACAAGGGTGTTAGATTTTCTGCTCATATAGTTCCTAGCTTGAAATTCTTCATCCTTTCTATCCATGAATCTGGCCATATCTGGAGCTCTAATGCTAGTATGTTGTTGCTAGGTGAGTAGATAACATCTCCACACACCCATTTCATCAAATTCGCCCCCCATCAAAAAGGCTCACCTGAAAGGAGTCAACTCTCTTGAATAGTGCTAGTTCTGTGTACCATGCCACCATGTCATGCCAGAGTCGGCTCTCTTGATGGGAGTCAGCTCTTTCAGCCAGAACTCTAATTTTACAATGTTTTGATACTTTTAGCTCCTCAAAGCTTCCAAAGGTCTTCCAAAGACTTCTAAAGATATTCATGGACTCTCTAACCAACTCAAACACTTTTGATTATAAAAATTTTTCTCTCTACTTTTCTCATGATACAAAGACTCTCTTAAAAGATTTACCATGATACATAAAAGTTTATAATGATCATTAAAAGCTAACTTATCATTCTAATGGCTCACAAATAGCTCCAATGATATATAAAGTTTTTAATTGATGATTGTCCATTGAAAATCTCTCTACAAAAATATTCTTAATAATTTAAAAAGTGTTAGTATATATTCATGCTCCAATATTTTGTAATCATCAAAATCATTCTCGAGATCAACATGGTTCTTCTCTATTGTTAATGAAGCCATACATTCTGATCATCTTATCAAAACATATGTTCTAACTCTAAGATGCCTGCTTTAATCCATCAAAGGATCTATTTATCAGTGGATATGAACCTTTCAAGCTATATCATATACACCTCTTTATCTAGCTCTCTTTTTAGGAAAGGTATCTTGACATCCATTTGCTAAATTTTTTAATCAAGGTATGCTACCATCATAAGTATAATCTAAAAGGACTTGAGTATTGCAATAAGAGAAAATATCTTGTCATAGTCAATGCCATAATGTTGATAATATCCCTTAGCCACCAACAAGCTTTATAGGTCTCTACCTTCCCATCTATGCCTCTTTTTCTTTTGAATATCTATTTGTACCTAATAGATTTTATCCCTTTAAGTAGATCAACAAGTGTCCATACATCATTGATCTTCATGAACTCCATTTTAGATTTCATGGCTTCAAGTCATTTATCAAAGTCAAATTTCTACATGGCATCTAAATAGGTGATCGGATCTTTGTTATTCTCATCAAGTTGAACAGGATCACCATCCTGATGCAAGGGAAAGGAGGATGGTTTCATGATGCATTTTGAAACTTTTTCAGATCATAATATAGCAAAAGCAATAAGATAAATCTAATTAATCTAAACATACATTTGATCTAATCAAATAAAAAACCAAAAGTAGGATCATGATATGATATATAGCATATAAATAAATTAAAAATAAAAGAGAGCAAGTAGTATAGATCATATCTATGCTGTAAAGCTGACACCGTAGATCACATCTATGATATCAATGAGTTAAAAACTCATTACCTTTTCGTGAGTTGATGATTGCCACTACTAAATACCATGGTATTAATTCTTCCTAACTATAGAGGTTGTCTGACCTCTATGGGTGATCCACACGAAGGCCTATTTGACCAATCTTCTTGAAGTACTAGCTCCTCACTAAGACCCTAATAGTTGATCGAACCTTCTTCAAACCATCGGGAGGCTCTCAGAGATGAAGAAGAATAACTGGGAGGAGATGATGAGGTGCATGAAATCGAAGAAAAGGTAGGAAACACTTTCCCTTTCTCCCTTCCCAAGCCCTAGTAGAACTAGGGAGCTCACACTCAAGACTCTTTCTCTTATACCCCACACCCCTTTTTCCCTTAACTGGAAAACTATTTTTCAAATTAGATCAGCCTTTCCCATGCCAACTATCAAACCCATTTAAGAAGAGGTGCCAAAGTGATTAAGAGAGGTTAGGGAGTGGTTAGAATGTGATTTGGTAGTTTTGATTCAAAATCAAAACTAACTCAATTTGAATTCAAAATTGAATTCAAATTCAAATCCCCATTTGAATTTAAAACTCAAATTTAAATTCAAATTCAAATTTTTAACAAGAGGCTTTGGGTTCATGAGTATGGTCCAATCAAATTAGACCAAATTCGAGCTCAAACCAAATTCCATTTGGTTAGACTGAAAGAGATGAATGAACCTAATCCAATTAGAAACCCAATCTTCATAGCTAAATTCCAACCTAATTAGGAATTGAACCCAAGACCTGATCAAATCAGGAATCAAATCTCCAAGTAATTAGGTTATCTCATAATTCAATTGATCAACCTAATTGATTCCAATTCAATTATACTTGATCCAAACCTCATTGCTTGATTAAATTGAGCTTAATTAGAAATTCAATTGATAATTTATTCCTTCCAAATTCACCAACTTTTAATAAATTACTGATGAGTTGACACATAAAAAATACAGGTGAGTCAACTCAAGGTCAATCATCAATCATATTGATAATTAAACCTTAGATCGATTCATAATTGATGACTAGCTATCAGATTAGGTAGGAACTCTAAAAGTGTGTGACCCCATAGATGATGCGTGACGTGGGTGATGAATGGAATGAATGGGTATGATGTGCTTTTAAAGGTGATCTATCCATGAAGAGCAATGAATTTAAAGCATGAAAATTAATCATAAGGGAGACATTCTTCTTCTAAGCAAGAGACTAGTTGATCAAAAATTAAACACCCACATGCATATCACATTCAAATTAATATAAGATAGATCTCATGGCTAGGAAACCATTCCTACTAGGTCAAACACTTTCAAATCTCAGATCTAAATAATCAAGAGGGGTTCTCCTACCAACAATGAAGACTAGGAATTTTGGTGTAAAGGAAGCTTTCAACACTCAAGGACTGAGGTCTAAACTCTAAGACTACCACTCCCTACCTTTAGGACTTACCTTGGCCTTGATCCATGACATGGAGACCATCATCTTTGACTTGGAAACCCTGAGAGAACCTGCGACAAAACCAAGCATTAGGTGTGGAAGAGGAATCAAAGATAGAATTAAAACAAAGGAAAGAAGGAAGAAGGAATAGTAGCCGGTGCTTGGAATCAAGGAGCTTGAACTTGGATCAATGAAAGGGCATCCCACCCTCGACTCATCATAAGGGCATCCCACCCTACAAACAAAAATCCAAGGGCATCCCACCCTCTTCTCAAATAAGGCTTCACTCCCTCAAACCAAAGAGATCTCACTCACTCAACACAAGAGAACACAAGAAAAAACATAACAAGAAGGAAACCTTTCATTCAATTCTCAAAATATATCATAGCATGGTATGCTTACAAGAGAGGGCTTGGAACCCTATTTATAGGCCTTGGAACCATAGGAGTCGGCCAAGGAGAGAGAGGGGAGGGGGTTAGGTTAAGCTAACTAACTCCTAGTTAGATCTAACAAATTTGGTTACATGGTTCTAACTAAAAGTAGTTTGCAACAACTTTTAGGTAGAAAGTTGTAACAACTTGAACATGTGACATTTAGGTGGCAATGACATGGCTTCCTCTTGCTGATGTTGATCCTTTGGTGGTGGCATGTGATGTGGTATTCCACATGTCAAGTTGGTTGGAGATTTGTTGGGGGATTGGAAAGTGGTTATATGCTCCCCACAAATTGCTTGATGAAGTGTCCTCCATGTTTCTCCCAATGATGCTTGATGAAGTGTCCTCCATATGAAGGAAAAGTGGTCTCCATGTGAAGGGGATGAGGTAGTGTCCATGAAGGCTTGAAATGGCATGCTCAAATTGGGTTGACTTGGGTTGAGTCGATTCAGGAGGATGGTGGCTTTCCTTCATGAGTCGGCTCATGGACTTGTGCTTCAAAAGGATGAGTCGACTCATAAGGATAGTGGAGTCGAATCATGGGCTTTGTGATTGGGCTTCATCCCATGACTTTTATTGGATTTAAGTAGATTCTTTTAGCTACAAAATCAAAGCGAATTAGTTTGAAATTTTTACTTCTTGTTGATGTCCCTATCAGTTCTCCCGAGGTGGAAAGAGCTCGACCCTATCGAGTAGGAATCAATTTGACTTTGGTAATAATCTAGTAGGTCTGGGTCGATTCTTTGTAGGTCCTCTCGAGTAATTCATGAGTCTTTAGAATCAAGACATCCCTGCCAATGAACCAAGTAGCATTGATAGTCCCTGTTTCGGGTAGTGATAGTCTTATCATCTAAGATTTGCTCAATCCTATCTCATCACTTTGGTAATATGGTTGGTGGACACTCATTGGTTGGCTCACTCTCAAAGATAGAATTAGGCCTGAATGGCTCACTGGATATCATTATGGGTTCCTTATACTCTACTAGATCTGAAATGTTGAAAGTAGAACTGATACCAAAGTCAGATGGTTAATCTAGCATATAAGCATTAGGTCCAATTTTTTTTATTATCTTGAAAGGACCTACACCACGGGTATGTAATTTTTTCATAGTTCCTTATGGGAACTGTTTAGGTTTGAGCCTAATTATGACATAGTCTCCTTCCTAAAATTCTTTGGCTCTCTTGCGGGAGTTAATCATATGCTTATAAGTTTCATTGCTCAAATGAATTTTCTTGCTAATGTCTTTGTGCAAATCCCTAAGATGCTATGCATATGATTTGGCAAACTCTGAGATTCATGCATGCATGGGTATAGGGATAAGATCTATTGGGTTTCTTGGTTTGTACCCATGAACAATCTCAAAGGGACTTTTTCCAGTGAACCTGTTAACCGAGCTATTATAAGCAAATTCTATGCGAGGCAACAAAAGGTCCCAATTTTTAGTATTTTTCCCTACTAAATATCATAACATATTCCCTAGACACCGATTCACAACCTCTGTTTGGCCATCAATTTTGGGGTGGTAAGAGGTAGAGAAGTTCAACTTAGTTCCCATTAGGTGCCATAGGATTTTTCAGAAATAGCTAGTGAATTTGACATCCCTATTGGACACAATGGTCTTAGGTAAACCATATAACCAACCACTTCATTAAAGAATAATTTGGCCACTCTTGAAGCATCAAAGGTCTGGGAACAGGGTACGAAATGTGCCATATTTGAAAAATGATCAACAACAACATAGATGGAATCGTGTCTATGCATAGTCTTTGGAAATCCTAGCATGAAATCCATACTGATGTCTTGCCAAGGACAGTTAGGAACAGGTAAAGGAATATATAGGCTAGTGTTTTATTTTTGTATTTTAGCAACAGCACATGTTCAAAACTAAGCTACAACTTGGGCCACATTTCTTTTAAGGCTTGGCCAAAAGAATTGGTCTTCCAAAGCTAGAATAGTTTTATTCCTACCAAAATGGCCAACTAATCCCCTTGCATGGATTTCCCAAATCAAGAATTCCCGGATAGAGGTTCAGGGGATACACAACTTGTCTCCTTTAAAAGGAACCCATCATGTAGGATATAGTCTTTATATTCATTAGATGGTCCTTGACTAACAGATTCAAAAATTTTACTAAACTCAAGACAGTTTTTGTATTCCTCTTTTAATAAATCCTATGACTTCCGTACTCACAAATGGATAAACTCAAATGACACTAAATAACAAAAGGATAAGCTCAAATGGGCTTTATTATTAGTGGAATTATTGACTGATTTATCATAGGCAAAAAGTTCCTAACTTCCAATATTCTCCCCTTAATAGACCTCCAAGACTCTTATACACAACTTCAGGTAGGTGGCTGTAAATCTCAATTTGGTCCCTAGCATGTGCCGTAAAGTTTACCAAAAATAACTATTAAATATTACTAGGATCAGGTCGATGGTATGCTGGATGTCCCAGAATGGTGGAATATGATCAGGAAAATTTTCAGGGGATACATATTGAAAATCCTTCCAAATTTCTACAACCTCCTGGGGTTGCCTTTTCTGGGATGGTCCTTCAATGATCTTTTGTTGTGAACCCTTAGCATTGATCAAGTTTAAGTCTTGTGTCTCTTCTTTCAGGTTACTAGATCCTCTTATGATATTGTCCTTAGGTGAGGTCAAGCTTATATCAATTTCCTCTTCTATATTGGTGATTGAACAATCTTTTGATCCTACTTCTTCTTCCTTAAATTCTTTCACGAGTTTAGGAACTTCTTTCTTTAACTCTTCTGTATTGGTAATTGAACAAGGTTTTGATTCTACTTCGTTTACTTCTTCCTTGTATTCTTGAATGGGTTCAGGAGATTCTTTCTCTAATTCTCTAATTGAACAAGATTTTGACCCTATTTCATCCACTTCTTCCTTGAGTTCTTTAATAGGTTTAGGAACTTCTTTCTCTAATTCTTCAGTGGGTTCAATTTCTTCTTCCTCTTCTTCATACTCATTTATTAAACTCGGTTTGGCTTCATATATTTCTACCTTTGGATCTTCAATGGGTTTAGGAGCTTCTTCCTTGCAAACTAATGGGATAGTAGGAGTTGGTTGGTTTGAAGAAATCTGACCAGAACTTGGTCAATGTCCAAAGGTACTAATCCTGTTAGACTTAGGTTGATATTCATGAGTTCCCTCTGAAATGTCTCAAATTCCCTATCAATTTGATAAGCTTCTTTAAGGTCATGAACTTCTCCTTGAAACAATTCCCACTAGATTTCCTTGCATAGGCTAGCTCGAAATCTAGATATGGTCATGGCCTCAGATTCACCTATGTTACATCTCCTGACAAACTCATTAAATTTAGCAATGTAGTTAGACAAAGGTTTGTTTCCTTGATGCAATCTATGCCATTGGTCTAACAATCTTTGGTGATAGGACATAGGGAGGTATTTTTCTCTAAGCTTGATTTTCATGGCACTCCAGGTGGCTATGGGCATGTTTCCTCTTTGCCTAATCATTCGTTCAACATTCTCCCAGTATAACCAAACCTGGCAGACTAATCTCAGTTTAGCAAACTTGAATTTTCTCTCCTCAGTCATCTCATACCATTCAAAATATTGGTCCATTTCTCCCTCCCAATCAATGTAGGCCTTAGGGTCCAAGCTTCCATCAAAGATAAGAGCCTCTAATCGAATGTTCCTCATGACTCTTTCATCTTGGTCTAAGTAGTCCTGGTGAGGTCGCTTAGGAGTGTGATTAGGGGTGTAGTTATAACGATGGGCACGGGGAATTGGCCTAGGTGACTCTAGCTCAACATGGACTCTGCGGGCTTCTTCCATGAAATCAGGGTGAAGCCTCCTTGGATTATACTCAGGGGTGTGCTCATGATGTTGGACTCTTGGACCTCGGGGAATTGATCTAGATGACTCGGGTTCGATGGGGGTCTTCTGGGCCTCTTCAAGGATCCTAATTCTATCTTTCACTTGACCTAATTCCTTGCTCATTTGCTCTAATTGCTCAGTTACAATATCAAATTTTTCAATCAGGGTCCTCATAAAGAATTCAAGATTAGGATCTATAGGTAAACTAGATTGAGTGTAGGACTATTGGTATAGGGCTTCATATCAATTAGACAAGTAGTACAAACCTAGCTTCTAAGGCTCCTAGACCTAGAAGTTCAAAATACAGGAATTGACTAGGTACTGGTTAAGGATGCAATTACCCTTTCCACTAGCTAGGTAAGAGGTGGCATTGCGGGAGGCTCCCCTCACTTCTGCAAGGTCCTAATTAAAAAATGTAAGTCTGCTTAAGGCATTTGCCATTGGACCTCTAGCCTTAGACACCAATTTCAAGGAGTAAGTACAAACTCAAATAATACTTTGCCTCATCTTGCACTTGAACTTGACTTGTGGGTGTCCTTAGTTTTAGGTTCCTACTTGATTTTAATTATGGCTTAGATCAATGCAAATGTGGGTGATTATTTGAGTCAAGGAAAGGTAATGACCTCCTTCCCTTATATTGTGATTGAATGCCCTTATGTAGATTTTGAAATGGATGCACAACCAATCACAATTAACTAAGAGAATATCTAGGCTAGTACAAACATGTTATGCAAAATTCAAATTTTCAAATTTTAAAAATTCAAATTTTAAATTGAAAATTTT
This sequence comes from Areca catechu, assembly GCA_021397845.1. NCBI lineage: Eukaryota > Viridiplantae > Streptophyta > Magnoliopsida > Arecales > Arecaceae > Areca > Areca catechu. The sequence goes on along the minus strand of CM038045.1, from coordinate 130,771,916 downwards.
AGATCTTGAAGTCTAGATTTCAATACTCAAATTTTAAATTTTAAATTTCAAATTATAGTTGAAAAATTCGTTCTTGGAGGTAAGAGTTGTTGCAAGAAAAAAAATTCAGCAATTAACAAACTTCCAACTAACTAGTTTGATAATTTTGAAATTCAAATTTTAAAATTTAAAAAATTTGAAATTTAAATTGGAACTGTTAGATCTCAAAGTTAAGATTTAAGATTTCAAATCTTGAATTTTAATTCACGAATTTTGGTTAGGAAATTAATTTTTGAAAGCTTGTTGTAAAAGTTGTTACAAAAAACTTCTAGCTAACAAACATTTAACCATAAAACACTCAAAATTTGAAAATTAAACTCACAAAATTTTAGAATTTGATTTTTTTTAAGTGGAGATCTCAGATTAAAATCTAAAATTTATAGAATTTTTTTTTTAGAATTTTTTTCTAAAATTTAATGGAATAACTAAAAGGCATGAAACTAGAATTAAAGCAAGTACACTAAAGGAGCAACGTGAGATGACGAATTTTAAACTACAAAAATTCTGAAGATTTTTTTTAAAATTTTAGATATCATATCCTAAGGTCATAAAATATAGCAAAAGAGTTTTTTTGAATTTTTTTACAACTTGAAAAATTACTAAAATTCATGGAAAACTCAGACTAATACTAGAGCAGAAATTTCAGCAACTTGACCTAGTAGAACCTAAAGCTCTGATACCAAAAATTGATGCGGTATGTGGGTGATGAATGAAATGAATGGGTGATGATGTGCTTTTAAAGGTGATATGTCCATGAAGAGTAATGAGTTTTAAGCATAAAAATTAATCATAAGGAAGACCATTTTCTTCTAAGCAAGAGACTAGTTGATAAAAAATTAAACACCCGCATGCATATCACATTCAAATTAATATAAGATGGATCTCATGGATAGGAAACCATTCCTACTAGGTCAAACACCTTCAAATCTTAGATCTAAAGGGTCAAGAGGGGTTCTCCTACCAACAATGAAGACTAAGAATTTTCGTGTAAAGGAAGCTCTCAACACTCAAAGATTGAGGTCTAAACTATAAGACTAGCACTCCCTACCTTTAGGACTTACCTTGGCCTTGATCCATGACATGGAGACCATCATCATTGACATGGAAACCTTGAGAGAACCTGCAACAAAACCAAGCATTAGGCATGGTAGAGGAATCATAGATAAAATTGAAATAAAGGAAAGAAAGAAGAAGGAATAGTGGCCGGTGCTTGGAATCAAGGAGCTTGAACTTGGATCAATCAAAGGGCATCCTGTTAGATGTATGCCCTGAAAGCCATGTTGGCTTGACACATTTTAATTTTAGGGCATGAACTTTGTACTTAATTTTTCTTGTTAATGAAAGGGCATTAGTCTCATTCATATTGTTGTGTCTATGAATCGTCCATGGAGTTAATGGACAATGACACATATTCTCAAGAGTTGAGAATCTGAGGTATGTGTCTTTATATATTAACTCCTAAAAGCTCCCAATTATTGAAATATCACGAGAACGGTGATTGATCCATTAAAATCGGTCACAGATCACTTCCCTTTAGGATAGATGAGTCTCTGACCTACAATGTGGTAACACTGGAGTGAGAGTGCAGGTAGTTGATAGAGATCAACGGTACTGAGCGTGACCATGTACAGGAAGTTATATGGATGACTATTCACTCGTGATAACATCTTGATGCTGTAGTCATGTAAATAGTTCCTTGACCTAATGTTTCTCAGCTACTCACAATAAGGTTGTTATAGTTTGATAGCACAATCATATGGTTCCTATCCATATGGGACCTTGCGGTGTTCGTTAGCTGCAGTAAGTTTATTATAGGAGTAGGGTATTCACTTGTAGGGATCTATCAGCCTTAGTAGTAAGGAATAATCCTATGCAAGCTTAATGAGACTAAGTCCAGAAAGCTATGGTCATAGTAGGGTGATAATGAAAAGGTGTTTTCATTAGTATCACAATTGGACTTGAGTCAATTAGGTTAAGCATATGACTGATGGGTTTGACGAGTATCCGTAACCAACATCATGTCACGATTTTGATAGAGGAACTGAATCACATGGTAACTGATGCGCATCACAACGCATCGATTTAATTACCTTAAAACTACTATTCTAGAATAGGATAGCAGGAGCAAGGGTCGAATCCATAGGGACTTTCTTGATTACTTTGAAAACAATAAATATGCAACAGAAATCGAAATATTAAAACTAAAAAGGAGATTAACAAGTAATTAGCAGTAAAGGTAACTCAAGTAAAGATCTATCCGAGTGAGAGCACGGCCCGTATCCATGAATCATGGCCCGTCCCTTTTTGGAAATAGATTGATTGAAATGCTAGTGAAATAACCTAGATATGATCTATCTCACAAGAGCACAACCCGTACCCACTTGAGAATAGATCAGTCAGGATTAATTTCACTTGACTTACCTCCAAAGCTTTGCCCTAACGACGCATCTGATTCAAAAGCAAAAGAACATGAATTAATCAAAATATACTTTTATTTCATGTAAGAGGGAGTACATCAAAGTAATACAACCAAAAATAAAAACCCCTTTTCCCAAGTGAAGCTCCGGCCTCCAGTGATTTCTGCATTCTCGAAAATTGAAGATGGCACTGACCGGTGGAGAATAAGACTGCTGGAATAGGATTGGGATAAAGTTAGAATAGTGCTGGAATAGTGGGAATAAGGTTGGGATAACTGGAATAGAAGAGAAACAAAAGAACTCCGGGGAAGAAACGAGGGATTTCTGGACTGTGGCTGATCCGAGAGCTTGGGAGGAGAACAAAAGGATGACCTGGAAGCTGGGATGGGGTCGACCTCTATGATTAAGCTGGACAGTGGAGAGAGGAGTTCTCTGTGGTGTGGAATGGAGAAGACAAGGCTTTCTGCGATGGGAAAAAAGAGACAGAGAGGCTTTCTATGATGAGGAAGAAGAGACAGAGAAAAAAAGCAATGGGAAGAAGAAGAACTGGCTGACTGCTCGACTGGTTAAATGCCCGAATCCGTGGATGATCGAATACCCCCCTCTAGCTCCCCTAGACCCCTTTTTATAGGCTCTCCCTGCTCCCAACCCGCTCCACCATTTGAACCAACCCGCTCCACCGTTAAACCAACCCGCACCACCGTTGCACCAACTCGCTCCTTCGTTGCACTAACCCAACAGAACAACAGACACCGCTCCACGGTTGCAACGAAGCTCGAGCTCCCATCGATCTCCAGCTCATCTGGCGAAGCTCTGGAAGTTTCTCCCCGGTTCGGTCCAACCCAGCACACGATTCGGTCCATAATTGGTTTAGACCGAAAGAAATCTCTCATGGCTACAACTCACCATGAAGACCCTCCCGACGGCGAGGAAGAACACTCCATCGTCATCTCTGGCCGGCGGTGGACTAGGTAGGAGGTCCGGCGGCGTGAGATGGTGGTTTCGGTGAAGTTCGGCCAAGAGAGAAGAAGAATGAATAGAAACCCCTTTCGAAGTGTTTTCCGGCTACTGGGGCTTCTCCGACTGGCAGTGAGCATGCCGGCGACCTCCCCGACGATGGGGGCGGCTCTCCGGCGAGTCTCGGCGTGATTGGGGCATGGCGGTCTACTGCTCTGCTTTCGTGGACCGCATCAATGGCATATCACGGCCCATGGGCTGGGAAATGGACCGAGCAGCCGGTCCATGGTGGACCGGCTACTTTAAATTTCGTGCAAACTCTTAGGAAATTCTTCAAAAATTCATTTTGGGCCCGTTTTAAGTCCGATTCGAGTGCTGTTCGAGCCGTTGGACTTCTAAAATTGGGCTCTCCATGTTGGTAATGTTCTTTCCTATAAATGACATATAAAAGTATTAGTTTTGAAGGAATAATGATATAAAATTAATTCTTTTATATTTATGCTTAATATAGTTATCACACCTCCCAACTTGAACTTTGCTCATCCTCGAGTAAAGCAGATAGATTATTCATGTGTATCAACCCATCCTTGAATTAGATGTTAACCCAAGCAACCTTAAAAGCAGATGATACCTGGTCAGACTACTACTGAGATACTTTATTGGATTATTAATTCAACTCTTTTAGTGGTCAGGTAGAGCTCCTAAAGATTTCTAGAGTTCTTCTACCAACTTTCCATCTCACTCTTAAAATCCTCTAACTTTCTGGGGTTTAGTTCAATACCTTTCCGCTAAATGATTATTTCCCCTTCATTTTTTTTGTATGTGTTATATCCAAGCCTCATAAGTATTAGTATTCTTCCCTTTTGATGCGAACCACAACACTTACTTAGGCGAAGGGGCCCGGTTACTCAGGGAGGTACCATTGCTTAACAGATTTCTTGACCTTCTCACCTTTTGACGCGAACCACAATGCTTGCTTAGGCGAAGGGGCCTAGTTCCTTAGTAAGAGTTCAAGCAAAGCTATGAGACTAGACTAACTTTCTTTTTTTTTTTTTTTCAAAGGGAAAAACTTTAACATACTCAATTTTTTGATTAATATCCCCATAAAGTAGACTCTTTATTAAGATCAATGGTCAAAAGGCTTTGGAATTACTCCATGAATTTATTTATGATCTATACCTTACCATTTATTGAGTTTCTTTAATAATTTGTCCCTCAGCATCTCAAGCATTATCTAGGCCATTAATCAATCATTTGATTAAGGTGCCTAAGTAACTCTAGTTTGAGACAATAATTAGGTACGCAAAATCTAATCATTTCTAACCACACTCGAAGATCTAAGCAAGTCAAGTTAATCTTCTCCTCCCAACTTAATCAACATTGTCCTCAATGGAGTAGGAAAGAAAATGAGAAGTATAATAGGAAAGAATACACCTTGGGAAAATGTGCTTCGAAGGTTTCATGAACTAGCGGGTTCCTTTGTTGTTGTACTCTCTCACTTTATTCTTCTAAAAAGAAAAGAAAAGAAATTAGTTAAAAATTAAAAGCATAAACTGGGTTGCCTCCCAGGAGCACTAAGTTTAAAGTCTTCAGCCAGACTCAGCATATGGTAGTATTAGGTCCATAAGGTCAAGAATTTCAATAATTTCTCCATCATGAATATCTTCAACATAGGATTTCAAGCGTTGGCCATTTACTTTAAAAATATTTCCTTGTTTAGGATCTTTAAGTTCAAGAGTGCCATGAGGGAACACTTGAGTAATGATGAAAGGTCCATCTCATCATGAGCAAAGTTTTCCAGGAAAAAGGCACAACCTAGAATTGTAGAGCCACACTTTCTGATCAGGCTTAAACATTTTTTGATTGATGAATTTATCATGATATGCCTTAGTTCAAGCCTTATAAATTTTTGAACTTTCATAAGCTTCATTTAGCAGCTCTTCTAATTCACTCAATTGAAGTTTCCTATTAGAACCCGTAGTCTTCAGATCAAAATTACATTGCTTGATAGCCCAAAATGCATGATGTTCTAACTCTACCGGTAAATGACATGCCTTGCCAAATACTAACCAGTATGGAGACATTCCTAAGGGAGTCTTAAAGGCAGTCCGGTAAGCCCATAATGCATCATTCAAACATTCTGACCAATCTTTCCTATCGGGCCTTACCATTTTCTCCAGGATGTGTTTAATTTCTCTATTTGAAACTTCAACCTGGCCACAAGTTTGGCGATGGTAAGGTGTGGCTACCTTATGTGTAATTCCATATTTCTTCATTAATCCTTTAAAATGTTTATTTGTGAAATGTGCGCCTCCATCACTAATAATTGCCCTTGGGCATCCAAACCGACTAAGGATGTTACATTGAATGAACTTGATTACAACCTTGTGATCATTAATTCGGGTTGCTATGGCTTCGATCCATTTAGACACTTAATCAACTGCAACCAGAATATACTCAAATCCAAAAGAAAGGAATGGCCCCATGAAATCAATACCCCAGACATCAAAAATTTCAACAACTAAAATAGGGGTCAAAGGCATCACATCTCTACGTGAAATATTCCCCGTTTTTTGACATCTCAGACAATTACGGCCAAATTCGTGTGCATCTTTAAAAAGAGTTGGCTAGTATAACCCACTTTGCAGTACTTTTGCTGCAGTTTCCCTTCCACTAAAGTATCCCCCACAATTAAGAGAATGACAAAAAGTGAGTATGCCTTGGAATTCACTCTTAGGGACACAACGTCTAATCACCTAATCTGAACAGTACTTAAACAACTCAGGTTCCTCCCAAAAGTAATATTTGATTTGTGAGAAAAATCTATCTTTTTCTTGTTTGGACTAGTGGGAAGGAACTTGCCCTTTTGCTAAGTAATTAACAATATGGGCAAACCAGGGTAGACTATCAGACAAAATGGAGAAAAGCTACTCATTAGAAAAATGATCTCTGATTGTTTCTTTGTTGCATTCTATTAAGATCCTAGAAATATGATATGCTACTAAATTTTCAGAACCCTTCTTATCTAAGATTTCTAAGTAAAGTTCCTGTAGTAGAAGGATCCATCTAATCAATCTAGGCTTTGTGTCTTTCTTGGATAGTAGATGTCGCAATGCTGCATGATCAGTATAAACTAAGATCTTAGACCCTAACAGATATGATCAGAATTTCACCATGGCAAAAACAACTGCTAGCAACTCCTTTTCAGTAGTGGTGTATTTTATTTGTGCATCTGAAAGAGTTTTACTAGCATAATAAATCACAAGTGGTTTTTTATTAAACTTCTGTCCTAAAATTGCCCCTACAGCATAATCAGAGGCATCACACATGATTTCAAAAGGCAGGGTCCAATCGAGAGGCTTGATAACTGGTGCAATGGTCAAAGCAGTTCTCAGAATGTCATAAGAAGCCATACATTCCTTATTGAAATCAAATGGATTGTCTTTAACGAGCAGATTACATAAAGGTCGCGAAATTTTGCTGAAATCTTTGATAAAGCATCTATAAAATCCAGCATGACCAAGGAAGGATCGTACTTGTTTAATCGAGGTTGGGGGAGGCAATTTTGAGATCAAATCTACCTTAGCTTTGTCAGCCTCAATCCCTTGCTCTGAAACAAAATGTCCGAGCACGATTCCCTCACGAACCATAAAATGGCTCTTCTCCCAACTTAAGACTAGGTTCGTTTCTATACATTGTTTCAAAATCTTAGTCAAGTTTTGGAGACATGCATCAAATGAAGATCCAAACACCGAAAAGTCGTCCATAAATATCTCAAGAAACTGACCAACCATATCAGAAAATATGGCTAGCATGCATCATTGAAAAGTGGCAATTGCATTACATAGACCAAATGGCATACGTCTAAAGGCAAATGTTCCAAAGGGGTAGGTAAGGTGGTCTTTTCTTGATCAGCAGGAAATACCGGAACTTGGTTATATCCTGAATATTCATTTAGAAACTAGAAGAAACTCTGCCCAGCTAGCCGTTCTAAAATTTGATCAATGAAAGGCAAAGGAAAGTGATCTTTCCTAGTGACGGCATTCAGTTTCTGATAGTCTATACACACTCTCCAACTAGTTGTCATTCGAGTAGGAATTGACTCACCCTTTTCATTCTCAACAACGGTAATACCTGGCTTCTTAGGTACTACTTGAGTTGGACTGACCCATTGGCTATCCGAGATTGGGTAAATGATTCCAGCATCGAGCCATTTTACCACTTCTTTCTTAACGACTTCCCTCATGTTCGGATTAAGCCTTCATTGCATGTCCCTATGTGGTTTAGATTCAAGCTCACAGTGAATATGATGCATGCAAACAGAAGGGTCAATTCCCTTAAGATCAGCTACTGCCCATCCTATTGCTTCTTTATGTTCCATAAGTACTTCCACCAATTTCTCTTCCTAATATGGTGTTAGAGTGGATGTATTGATCACTGGGAGAGTATCCTTGGGTCCAAGAAAAGAATATTTCAACTTTTTAGGAAGAGCTTAAACTCTAGCATGGGTGGTGTTTCTAAGGATGGCACTAAAGGGGTTGATTGAGTCGGTAAAGGTTCAAATTTGACAGTCCAAGGAGGAATATTATTAGACTTTGGTGGATCCAACAAAGCACTCACTTCATCAACATCAAACTCATTTGTTCCAACATGTGCCAGACATGCTTGCAGAGGGTCCGGCTCAAGTAAAATGGGGAGTTTCTTGACTATAACTTCCTCAAGCATGTTCACTTCATCAAATACAGGTGGTCCTTGGGATGCGTTAAAAATGTTCAATCTCATATTTTTATTTCCAAATGATACATCCATAACCCTTGTCCTACAGTTTATACAGGCATTAGCGGTAGCTAGAAAAGGTCTTCCAAGAATAATGGGTATTTGGCTAGGATTACCACTAAACTTCATATCCAGGACAACAAAGTCAATAGGAAAGTAAAACTCGTCGACTTTCACCAACACATCTTCTAATAATCTACGGGGTTCCTTAATTGATCGATCTGCTAACTGCAACGTTACCGACATGGGTTTCAGTTCCCCAAATCCAAATAAATTATACATTGAGCCCGGGAGAAGGTTCACACTCACACCCAAATCTAATAAAGCTTTCTTGATTGTGAGGTCCCCTATGATACAAGAAATAGTTGGGGTACCATGGTATTTTAATTTGGGTGGGACAATTTGCTGAAAAACTGAGCTCGCTTGCTTAGTCAACTGGATCTTTTTCGATATGTGTGCCTTAGATTTTCGTTTCTGTGTGCACAGATCCTTAAGGAATTTGGCATAAGACGGCACTTGTTTGATGGCATCAAGAAGAGGTAGGTTTATCTGGACTTGTTTGAACAGCTCAAGCATTTCATTCATTTTAAGGCTCTTCTTATCCAAAAATACAGGTGATTCTAAGGCTTTAGGAAATGGAACCCTAGGTGTTGGTGCTTGTTCTCTCTTCATTCTTTTCATCTTCTGGCTTAGCCAACTCAAATTTTTGGGTCAGGTCAGGCTGATTCAGTATTTTTTCACTTCTTAAAGTTGTGATTGCTTTAGCTTGTTCTGGGAATGTTTCAGGTTTGGTAGAACTTTCAGCCATGTAATGTCCTTTCGGGTTACTGATGGGCTGACTAGGTAACTTACCTTCTTCTCTTCTATTAAAAGATGTAGCTAGCTGACCTATCTGGGTTTCTAGCTTTGTAATGGATTGCATGTGGGAGTGAAGGAGTTGGGTGCTCATTTCTAGCCCTTTTAATGCTTGAAGTACCTTCTCTTCAAATGTAGGACCATGATTATTCAGTGGAGGTTGTGGAGCACTCGAGTATTGGGAATAAGGCATGTTTCCAAAGTTGGTCTCCTGATAGTTGGTCCTAATTGGTGTTGTATTATTAGCAGCTTGGGGTTTCCAAGAAAAATTTGGATGGTTTTGCCAGCCAGGATTGTAAGTATTTGCAAATGGGTCATTTCCTGGTCTAGGAACCATATGGGTTTGTGCATGATGGACTTGTTCCTAAACGAGCTCAGGAAATTGATAGGCAGCTGGACAATCACCTATCAAATGGGTAGGACTTGAACAAATGATGCAAACATCATGGTTTTGATGAGGGTTTTGATGAAGTGAGGAGGAAATATTTCCACTTTGTAGAATTCAGTCAAGCTTTTGGGACAATTCATCTACCTTGCTGTAGATATCTACAGAGTGACCTAATTCATACATTCCCCCTCTCTTGGATCCTAGGGGAGGATCTCTACGGGCAACAGACATGTGATGTAATGAGTTGTCACTAAGGGTTTCAAACAGCTGCCAAGCTTCATGTTCATTTTTCAGCATAAAAGTTCCTCCACATGAAGCATCTACCATTTGCCGGTATCTTTCAAACAGACCATCATAAAAACATTGACTCAATTGCCATTTCGATATGGCATGATGTGGACATTTTCTAATCAGATCCTTTAATCTCTCCCATGTTTCATGAAACATCTCTCCGTCTAACTAGAAAAAACTGGTTATGGCTTTTCTAATTTGGTTTGTTTTTCCGATTGGAAAGTACTTAAGAAATTCCCTCTGAAGTTTATCCCAAGTTGAAATTGTTACAGTGTCTAGGGAATTTAACCAGTACTTAGCTCTATCTTTTAGGGAAAAAGGAACAACTTAAGCATAAGAGCATCATTAGAGAAATGTTGGATTTTGACAGTTGAACATATTTCCAGGAACTCATCTGAATGTTTGTAAGGGTCTTCATTTGTAAGTCCATAGAAAGTGGTAACATCTGGATTATGCTAGACTTAATTTCATACTGGACAGCCTTAACTGGAGGTACTTGGATACAAGGTGAATAGGCATACTTTGAAGGAGTGAAGTACTCCCTCAACTAACATGGAGGATCAATTTCTTGATTGGGGTCCATAGTACCTAGTTTGTTTGCTCTATTAGTTCTGTCAATTTCTAGGTCTAGGGGTACAAGTTCTGATTGTGATCGACGACCTAACATACACCCTACAATGATATTCTAGTACAAACAACAGCAGTTCAGAATTTTTATATGATTTTTTTCTTCTTTTTTTATGCAAAAATTAGAAAAGGTCTAAAGGAAAGACTCCTAAGAGAATCCTAAAGCTAGATGAAAAATTTTTTTTTCTTCTTTTTTTTTTTTTCAAACAATTTACACAAATAATTTACACAACTCTATCCTAGGGTTAGCTTAGACCTAGACAGCTCCTAACTGTTCCAAGGTCACCTTTGAGCACTCCAAGTCCAAAATCACCCAACTAACTTGGCCAACTAAGTGTAAGGTTGGTGAAGATTCCCTTATCGCTTGCCTTAGACACCAATTAAAAATTGGCCAGGTAAGCGGAACCAATGCACCTCCCTTCGGGCTCTTGTCCCTGAAACACTTTCCTTAGACACCAAGTAGTTAACTGACCTGAACCTGGTATAACTCTAGGGTTCCCTTGTCCTATTGAGCTCGAATTCCTTAGGGCTGGTGTCTAATTGATTTTAGGGTTAGTGGCTTAGGTGAATGCAAATAGTGAGAAATGATTTGTGGGCCAAGGAAGGGTAATGAAATTTCCACCTTATCTGATTTATGAGGTAAGTGCCCTTAAGATGAATTATGGAGAAATGAAATGGAGAGCCGCTCCCACCATCGGGGAGGTCGCCGGCATGCTCACCGCCGGCCGGAGAAGCCCCGGTAGCTAGAAAAACACTTCCAAAGTGGAATTCTATTCATTCTTCTTCTTTCTTGGTCGAACTTCACCAAAATCACCGTCTCATGCCGCTAGACCTCCTACCCAGTCCACCGCCAACCGGAGATGATGGCAGAGTGTTCTTCCTCGCTGCCAGGAGGGTCTTCACGGTGAGTTGCAGCCGTAGGAGATTTCTTTCGGTTTGAACCAATTATGGACCGAACTGTATGCTGGGTTGGACCGAACCGAGGAGAAACTTCCAGAGCTTCATCGAATGAGCTGGAGATCAATGGGAGCTCGAGCTTCGTTGCAACCATGGAGCGGTGTCTATTTTTCTGTTGGGTTGGTGCAACGGTGGAGCGGGTTGGTGCAACGGTGGAGCGGGTTTGTTCACCGGTTGAGCGGGTTAGTTCAAACGATGGAGTTCGGCCAAGAGAGAAGAAGAATGAATAGCAGCCACATTTGGAAGTGTTTTTCTAGCTACCGAGGTTTCTCCGGCCGGTGGAGAGCATGCCGGCGACCTCCCTAATGGTGGGGGCTTCTCTCCGGTGAGTCTCGGCATGACTGGGGCATGGTGGTCTATAGCTCTGCTTTCGTGGACCGTGTCAAGGGCAGATTGCAGCCCATGGGCTGGGAAATGGACCGAGCGACCGGTCCATGGTGGACCGAGCGACCGGTCCATGGTGGACCGACTACTTTAAACTTCGTGCAAACTCTTAGGAAATTCTTCAAAAAATCATTTTGGGCCTGTTTTAAGTCCGATTCGAGTGCCGTTCAGACTGTTGGACTTCTAAAATCGAGCTATCCATGTTGGCAATATTCTTTCCTATAAATGACATATAAAAGTATTAGTTTTGAAGGAATAATTATATAAAATTAATACTTTTATATTTATGCTTAATGTAGTTATCAGTAACTACACCTAGGGGTTCCAATCTTATTCTACTGGGTTGCCACTACATATTGTTAGGTGTCACTAGTTGATTATGAGAGCCCGTTAGGATCATTTTTGGATCGATGATCCTAATTAGGGTTGAGCTGAAATTATTTTAGTCCATCGAAAGAAGTTTTGATGATGTATAATGGAGATTATTGCATGTCTCATTACCAGACATGATAGGACCTGAGGGGTCACACACATTAGGAGCTCAAGTAACCAATCAGTATATCAATTTGACCTAATTGTAAGTGTTACAATTAATATTTGACCTAATTGTAAATGTTACAATTAATTAGTTATGGGTTAATTGCTAATTAAATTATATTAGATTTAATTTAATTGAGTTAGACTCAATTAATTAATCCTAGTTAAGATGGGTCAATGTCCGCTTTGAAATGGTTCGATCGGATTTAAAATCGGCTTCAGTTTGACTGTAAAATCATCACATTTGGACCATGACCTAGAGTCCAGTTAGACTGGGACTCTCTCTCTTTGTCTCCCCTTCTCTCCACACGCCAAAGGGTGGGTCCTATTTATTTTGTGTGGCAAATAGTGGGGCGTGAAAATAATGGGCGCTGATTTAGTTTAGGCATGGAGAAATAAGAGAGGAGGAAGAGTCATTCTCTTCTACTCCTCTTAAAAACCAAAACTACATAAGTTCAAACTCCTTTTATTTTGGAGTGGAGAATTTTTGCAAGACAAAAAACTAAGAGGCTTATCCTTATTTTGGCGTGGAAAAAATTTGTATGACAAAAGGAGGGTGCAAATATGGATTTAGCATGGAGAAATTAAGAGAGGGAAGAGTCCTTCTCTTCCACTCCTCTTAATTTTCAACTGATTGAAATTGAAACACCGATGTTTTGGTTTAAAGGGATGGGAGAACTTGAATTTAAAATAGAGGAGAAGTGGCCGACCACTATGAAATAAGAAATTTATCGTGAATACTTTTGGGCATCTTTCTTCTCTTGGCCGAGAACACTTGAGGTTCTCTCTCCTAGCTCCAAGTTCTCCTCTTCTCCCTTTTTATGATTCCTTCTTCTTTCTAAGAGATTAAAAGAGTTGTTCTATAAAAGAAAGAAAAGAGAAAAGGGTCCAAATATCTTGCATAGTTTGATTTGTAAGACAGAAGTCAAAAGCCGATCTGGATTCGAATCGGCATAGTTTTTAAAGTAAGCTATTTGCTGAAAGAGGAGAGGGCTATAGGGAAATAACAGTCTGTTGCCCTCTATGACTTAGTTGCGAGAGCTTCATGTAGATACCAATAGAGACCGGGCGATTGCGCGGCTCCGACAGAATTCCAGCTTTTCAGTAGCAGATCTGCATGCTTTTAAGAGTAGTCCCAAATAGCGATCCAGGTAAGTATTTTTTGGTTAAAATAATTTTTATTTCAGATCTAATATTTTTTTCATATATTGTAGCATGTTAGAAATTTATGATAAATAAATTAGATTTATTTATGAATTACATGATTAGATATAAATTATTTTTATATCTGCTTTCGCTGCGACAGGTTGTTGATTCCTGTTCGATTGCAATTTTTCTGTTTCTAGGAGAACTCCAATAGTGGTATCAGAGCCACGGTTCTCCTTTTAACATGCATGCATGATAATCAGATCTGAAAAATATTCAGATCAGTTAGAAAGATTATGATTTTTCAATTCTATGTTGAACATGAGATTGTACTAGCATAGAATTTTATGTTTTGAAATAAAATCATAATTTTTATATCTGAAATTAAATTTAATAATCTGAAGTTTAATTGATCAAGGGTTGCACAAAGTGACATAAGGTTGTCCTGCTATAGGATTTACCCCCTATAGTGCAAAGGTTGTCATACTTTGATGTATACCTGGTTTTGAAAAGGAGTTTTCAAAATGGTTTTGATCAATTTATAATTATGTATATTGTTGTATGAGATGTACAAAATTAGGGTTTAGATCTTAAATGTGATTCATGCTCATAAGGCATTAATGTCATGCACTTAAACGTAATTTTAAAATTGATTTGATCAAGAAAATCAAATTAGGTGCATGAGGGTTTGGGTTCAACAAATTAGGTCTAGAGATTGGGTTACAGAAATTAAGGCTTGATTAGATCAATAAGTAACCATAATATGATTTTGAGAAAGTGACATAACCTAATTGGATGATGATTAGGGTTAGGTCAAGTGTGCTCAAAATTGGTTTTAGATTTAGTTTGGTCAGATTGATTCATTTGAATCGATAAGTTAAGACCTAATTTGGCTCAGTGATGAGCCCAGCTCATTAGATGACCTAATTAAATCTTGTCAGTTAATTGGTGTCTAAGGAAGGTTTAGATCATGGTTTTAATAGGGACTAACTCTTTCTCAACCAACTAGTTTGGCGGAAAGAGGGTAAATTGGCAAACCCTCCCATGGATCAAACTGACCTAGCCAATTTGGTTGATTAAGTTTTCAAAAGGATCACTTTTGATTTGAGTTCACCCACGCTAACTTATTTTAGTCAGACATGAGATTGTGCAGACTGAATATAATTAGTCAGACATGAGATTGTTTTGACTTAATGTAATTGGTTAGTCATGATTTGGCTGATCAATTTAGAAGAGACCTGAACCTAAGCTCCCAATAAATATTAAGTCATAGATCTTCCACCATTGTAGGTGTGCGGGTATCCTACTGGTGTTGATTATTCTCGGCTGGTTATAGTAGTCTAGTTGCATCGGAAAAACACAACCACCCTATTAGACATGAGATGTTGCTAGTCACCGATGGGGTTGGGCCCAATAAATGGGCATGTTGAGAGACTCAATGATGGCTTTGTCCAGCTGGAATGGTGGGTCTGACTTAACTAATGATTGGACCAATAAACGGGCACGTTGAGGTTCCATGATTTAGAGACCAAGAGCTACAACTTGTATTAGATACATTGGACAAGAGTTGGCCACTTATTGGTGTAGCATGTTACCAATAATCGGATACGGTGAGGTGCCACACATCGATGGGATCGTAGCACCCACTAGAAACCTAGAGTCGCAGGGTTTTCACATCTCCACGGGGAGTGTGAGAGATCCGAGAAAATAGTGAGAGTTCTAAAATTATTTCTTAAAGACCTTAGAATAATTTTTATAATTAAGTATAAAGCATCTAATTTGAATCTTCTACTCTTGCAGTTAACCATGTCTGCTTCAAATCCCTTAGTCCATATTCTAGAGACAAACCGACTAGTAGGCCTCAATTTTAAAGATTGGTTAAGAAACTTCAAAATTATTTTGAGTTCTGAGAAGTTGGGATATTAGCTTGACCAGGAACCCCCTGTCATACCTGACCATCCAAATGCTTGTCAAATGACTGCATATGAGAAATGGATGGAAGATGATAATAAGGTTAAGTGTTATATGTTGTCTTTAATGTCAAATGAATTAAAGAGCCAACATGAGGATATGTCAACTGCTAAATCGATTCTGATTCAGCTACAAGAGTTATATGGTGAACAAAGTCGGATTGCATGCTTCGAAGTGTCAAAAAGGCTTTTCAACAACAAGATGTATGAAAGGGAGTAAATGCACGATCATTGTTTGACAATGATCAAGGACATCGAACAGCTTGAGAAGCTAGGCATTCCTATTCATAAGGAGCTTCAGGTGGATTTGATCCTCTAGTCCTTGACTAGTTCATATGCTCAATTTATTATAAATTATAATATGAATAAGTTGAACTACACTTTGCCTGAATTGTTGAACATGTTGGTAAGCAATGAGGGGACCCTAAAGAGTTTAAGGGGCTCTGTTTACTCTGTGGAGCAGTCTTCCTCTAAAAGAAAATCTACTTGGAAGAAGAAGAAACCTGCAAAGAAGAAGAAGAAGGAAAACAAATAGAAGAAGGACACACCCAAGAAAGCCAAGATTAGCAAAGGAAAATGTTTCCACTGCAATACAGATGGCCACTCGAAAAGGAATTGTCCTCTCTACCTGGAGAGCCTAAAGAAACAGAAGGAGGTTGCACCTTCTGAAGGTAAGTCTATACTCGTTATTGAATCTAACCTAACGATTTCATCTACTTCCAGTTGGATTTTAGACTCTGGCTCTAGTGCTTATATATGCATTTCAATGCAGGACCTAGAAAGAAGTAGAATGCTGAGAGAAGGTGAGATGGTCCTACTAAAAGAAAATTGCACTAAAAGCCAATCATTGTAAGGGCATTTTTGTAATCTTTCGACTCTTGTATGACATTATATTAATAAAGGCATTTATTTTCATCATATACTACTGTATCTTATTTATGGATTATGATGAACCCCATAGATTAGGGCAATGGAACTAGGGTTATGATGAAGATCATAATAGCGAGATCTAAGTTCTTATAAACCCTAATCGAAATGTTCATAGTCAATGGACCATCGATTCGGGGGTCGATGAATCCAGTAAGACTAGCTTATCCTATGTTTGCTCAGTTAATGGGGGTGGTTGGTCTCACAGCCACTTGTGTAGAGACACTAATACAAGAATAAGGGTGCTCATCAAGATATGAGTACATTGAAATTATCAACATCGGGACTATCTTATGGAAGTCTTACTCCTTATCAAAAGATAGGTCTCAGAGTAGGAGTTTTGCATATGATCTTTAAGCCTGAGGTCATCATGGTTCCTTATGCACACTAAGCCATGTTTTGGTTCATACTCATTCATGACATTGAGTCATGTATGGGGTGTTCTGGCTATGGTGGAAGGTGTACGAAGGATGTGAGTGGACCAATAAGGAATCGATCATTCCTGGTAAAAGGAATTGTTATCCCATGTAATCTCTTCGATGAGTGACTCAAGGAGCCTTTGATCAAAGTAGGATGAGATTAGAAGTGGTTTCTAATCAATCATCAGCTGAGTCCTCATGATCGAGCTGAGATTCGATAAGACTAAATGGTAGGGTTTGACATATATCCATACCCATCACTTAATCGGGATAATGGGAGATCGAAAGATTGAATTGCATGATAACTTACTACTGAAGGATACTTTGGTAATTTCCATCAAATTCTTCATTTTTTAGGTAGGCATGATACATTTCTAGACATCAATCTTGTCTTGTAGGTTTTCATGAACCAATTGGATTGGTTTCATGAGTCAATTCGATGAATGATTCGAATTGAACAATTAGGTGAGCCAATTTGACCTAATTAGGTCAATCCGGTTCAATTGGATCGAATCGGCTTAAACCTAAACCTACTGCTAGCTAAATGTGGAACCCAAAGGGTCACACACATTAGGGAGTTGTCCAAGGAAGTCATACATGGTTTAATCAGGGTCATGGCATCCTAATTGGTTAGCCAGATTACACAATAGCATTTGTAGGCTAACCCAATTCCTAACCCAATTGATTTGGGTCTAGTTGCTTGTTAATTGGACTAACCAAATTGAGGGAAACCTACATTAGCTTGAGTCCTAAGTAAGGCAGCCTAAACCAGACTTTAATCTGGTTTTATTTGAACTTGAACCTAGTTTGGAGAAGAGTCCAAGGCACTTGGACTCTTGGCGCCTCTTGGCACACGCGGGAGAAAGAGAGCACGTGCAGAAGGACTGAGAGTTCTTCTACAAATAAAAATCTAGGAGTTTCTCATCTGGGATGCCTCTTCATATCATCTCCATGCCCTTTGATTTTTGAATGACCGGTCAAAGAAGTTTTTTTTTTGAATTGAGAGGAATGGCATGAAATGGGAAAGAAGTTAGTGCGCACAGATGAAGAGTCGCATCTCTTCACCTGTGCACGATTTTAAGGCAGAGTCTCTATGCTCTTAGGTTTCTTCTTCTTTTACAATTTTAAGATTTGAAAAGATGCCTTCTTTCCTTCTTCTTGACTGGTACATGCCATATGGCATGAGGGGATTTCATCTGGAAATTGGAAAGACTTAGATAAGACTCTTGAATCCAGAAGAGGCTTATCAGATATAAAGAGACATATTTGATAAGAGATATTGGGATGCTTTTCATGCCCCTTAAACCATTATTTAAGGGTGTACGGTGAAATGAGAAACTAGTTGTTCGGCCATCTTAAATAGGAGTCCAATTTCACCGAAAGTTTTTGTCTGAGTGTATCTCTCTGTCTCTCTCTCCCTCCTCCTTTCTTTAAGACAATACTTGTCTTGTTAAGACAAGGTCTTTTCTACTAGGACAAGGCTTTGTTTTAGGACATAAGCCTAAGGGGTCCTAGAGGAGGGTTGTACTAAAACCAAGAGTCATTTAGGAGAGTGTTCATAGTGCCTTACAGTGGGACAGGGTGTCCTACAGTGGTCAAAAAATCCAAAGGTTGCTGAAAGAGTCCTACTTGAGCAAGCAACTTCAAGAAGGAATTCTTCCTTGGTACAATTCTCATGTGGATCACCATTGGAGGGCTTGCACTTGTGAGCCTTGTGGAAATAGTTGGTATTCAGCATTCCAGGAATGTTCCTTGTACTTCATTTATGATTCATTAGTTGGTAATGTCTAAGGGGATCCGAGAATTAGGGTTTCTTCTAGCTAGTTAGGGTTTTCATGCATGATTTTGTTTTAAAATTCACTTCCGCAAGTTGCATGATGACCTAGGCTCCTAGAAAACCCATCAGTGGTATCAGAGAAACCCTTAGTTCATTCAATTAATTGTCATTTGTATGATCAAATGCTTATTAGATAGCTAGTTTGATCATAGTTTTTGATGCATGCCATTACTTATGGTTCTGTTGAATGCTGTATGGTTATGCAAAATAATCATAGTATGATGTTTGCCATTGGATTAGGGACTGTTATTCTTAAACTCTAATATATATATGATAGTATATATAGTACCATGAAAAGAGCATGTTATTGTTTTAATATGTTATTATGCATATTGCTAATCAAGTGCATCTTAATAACATGTCTTATCCTAGTAACTACTTTGGATTGGGTTAGTCACCATGGCCGTCCGGTCATAGGAATTAAGTAGGGTTTAAAGGCCATCTCTTTCCATTCAATGGGGTCTCCTATGGCGTGTAGGGGTGCCGCTATAGCCATATCTCATGAATAAGTGAGGTGAACGGAGAATTGAAAATTCATGCTATGATTTGCATATTAATATAAATATGCTTGATGGATAATCATATTTTTGCATATGCATGATTGATATGCTTATGTTTATGCTTGATGTTATGAACATTGCTTAGGATGTGTTCGAGACCATCAAAGCCCTCATTTAAAATCATATTTAGTCTTAGTATAAACTTAATCATGATGCAAAATCGATTAGGGTTTGATTAGCCAATTGGTGTCTAGGTAAGTGGTTCTGGGAAGGTAAAGGGATTAAGGTTTTTAATTGGTTATGTTATCTGACTTGGAAAATTTAATTGGTGTCTAAGGAAAGCAACGGGGGGACCCCCTCACCCCTCCCACTCACCTATCCAATTTGGTTATATCTAAACCTTAATTTGGGAATGCTAATTGATTAAGAATACTATAATTTGCATTCCTTCATGCTAAACAAAATTTATGTCAACACTATAGTAGGTTCTTGTGTACACACAAGGCCTATTTTAGGGTTTGATATGAAATTTGTCTTGGTGCACTTAGTGCTTTATAACATGTTTGGAATTGCTGCTTTGTTGTGTACACACAAGGACAACATTATTCAATCATGGCTATATAGAAATGAATGGTCCGACTAGACTAAGACATTATGGTTTGTTGTGCACACACAAGGCTATAAGTGTCTTAGAGGCAAGTTTTAGTTGAGAATTGCATGGATTGCAATTGGAAAGGAAGTCTTACCTTTGAACTCATAAGTGTTTGTTGTGTACATACAAGGCACTCATGAGGAATTAAGATCTCGACCCCACTAAAGAAACTAGTGAGATTTCTCGCTTACCATAGATTGAGGGTTATAATTATCGAAGAAAATAGTGGGAGACATAAGTAGATATAAAAGTCCTTATTAAATTATGAATGTCATCTTGGATGGTCTGCTAATATTATTCTTTAATTAAATGTATGATATTTATATTATGGATTCAAATTTATCACTACGAGACATTTAAGATGCTAACAAGTTAACCGGTTCAATTATGTGGACTGGTTGAGGAACCTAAGAATAGTTCTTACTCAAGAAAAACTTTCTTATATTCTGGATTCTTCGGACCCTGAGCCGATCGGAGATGATGCATTAGAGGAGGAAATTGCCAAATAAAATGTGTGGCAAAATGACAGTACAACTATTAGGTGCAGCATGTTAGCCTCGATGAGCAACGAGCTCTAGAGGCAACATGAAGGTATTGAACCTCAATCCATATTGCTCAACCTAAATGAGCTATATAGAGAGCAAAGTAGGGCTGCTCGATACGAAATATCGAAGCAGTTGTTCCATGCACGGATGAGTGAGGGTTCGTCTGTACAAACCCATGTATTGTAAATGATTGACTTAATCACCCGATTAGGTCAATCAGGGTTTGTCATGGATGGTGAACTCAATCAGGACTTGACCCTGCAGTCTCTCCTAGATTTCTTCTCTTAGTTTGTTCTTAATTACCATATGAACAAACTGAATTCTTCATTGCCAGAGCTGCTTAATATGCTTAAGACAGCAGAGAGCCATTCTAAAGGAGATAAGGCTCATCTTCTTCTAGTTGATGGATGAAAGAAATAGGCAAGGAAGAAGGGCTTGAAAAGAAAGTTTAACCCTAAGAAGAGCTTCCAGAATATGAAGAAAGCTAAGAAGGCTGATGGAGCCTATTTCCACTGCAGCAAGCAAGGGCACTTGAAGAAAAATTGCAAGATATATCTTGCAAGTGTGAAGCAAGATGCAAGTATAGCATCTAAAGGTTTGTACATGACACAAACAAATTTATCATTGAGTACTTCAAATTCTAATTCATGGGTATTGGATACCGCATGTGGATCTCATATTTGCAATTCTTTGCAGGGATTCCATCAAATTAGAAATTTGAAGAAAGGTGACTTCAAGCTATATGGGGCAAGTGGTGAGGCCATTTTTGCTGAAGCTATGGGCACCTATATCTTATAATAAAGTAGAAGAATGTTACTACATACCCAATATTGTAAGAAACATTATTTTTATACCCTTGTTATTAGAACAAGGATATGAAATAAATGTAAAGAGCAGTGGTTGCTCTATTCTTCATAGTAATAAAATATTTGGGCATGGTTGTTTTATTAATGGTCATCTAACTTTGGAACTCAATGATGAAATACTTCTTATTAATGATAAGAAGAGAAAGAGAGATAATGTCAATGTCACATATCTCTGGCATTGCCGGTTAGGTCATATCAGTGAGTCAAGGATAAACAAATTAGTCAAAGATAATTACTTTGACCCTTATGATTTCCAATCATTTGGAACTTATGAGTCTTGCCTTAAAGAAAAAATGACCAAGTCTCCATTCGTTGGACATGGAGACAGGGTAACTGAGTTACTAGGTCTTATGCATACTGATATATGTGGACCTATGACAACTCAAGCCAGAGGAGGATATTCTTACTTCATCACTTTTATTGATGATTTATCAAGGTTCGGTTATGTGTATCTTATAAAACAGAAGTCTGAAGCTTTTGATAAGTTTAAAGAATATCAAAGTATGGTTGAGAAAAAACTAGACATAGTATTAAAGCTCTTCGTTTTGATCGAGAAGATGAATACTTGTCTAGTGAGTTTCTAAACCATCTTAAAAACAAAGGCATAATCTCTGAATGGACTCCACCTTATACACCCCAATTAAATGGTGTGGCAGAAAGGAGAAATCCTACCTTGTTAGACATGGTGAGGTCCATGATGAGCTTCACAGATCTTTCCATTACCTTCTGGGGACATGCCCTGGAAACGGCTGCACATATTTTTAACAGGGTTCCATCTAAGTCAGTAAGTAGCACTCCATATGAGTTATGGAATGGCAAAAGTCCAAGTCTTAAGTACTTAAAGATTTGAGGTTGCTATGTTTATGTCAAAAATAACTTTGGACATAAGTTAAGTGCTAGGGCTGATAAGTGTAGGTTTGTTGGTTATCCTAAAGAAGGTATTGGATACCTCTTTTATAATGCTACTGAGCAAAAGATGTTTGTCTATAGGTATGCTACATTCTTGGATAGGCATTACATAACTAAGAGGCTTATCCTTATTTTCTATTAAATTCTTCATTTTTTGGATAGGCATGACACGTTGCTAGATGTCAATCTTGTCTTAAAGGTTTTCATGAACCAATTGGATTGGTTTCATGAGTCAATTTGATGAATGATTCGAATTGGACAATTAGGTGAGCTAATTTGACCTAATTAGGTCAATCGGGTTCGATTGGATCGAATCAGCTCAAACCTAAACCTACTACTAGCTAAATATAGAACCCAAAGGGTCACACACATTAGGGTGTTGGCCAAGGAAGTCATACATGGTTTAATTAGGATCATGGCATCCTAATTGGTTAGCCAGATTACACACTAGCATGTGTAGGCTAACCCAATTCCTAACCCAATTGATTTGGGTCTAGTTGCTTGTTAATTGGACTAACCTAATTGACGGAAACCTACATTAGCTTGAGTCCTACATGGGGTAGCCTAAACTAGACTTTAATTTGGTTTTATTTGAACTTGAACCCGATTTGGAGAAGAGTCCAAGGTGCTGGAACTCTTGGCACCTCTTAGCGTACGCGGGAGAAAGAGAGAGCACACAGAAGGACTGAGAGTCCTTCTATAGATGAAACTCTGGGAGTTTCTCATATGGGATGCCTCTTCAGATCATCTCCATGCCCTTTGATTTTTGAGTGACTGGTCGAAGAAGTTTTTTCTTTTGAATTGAGAGGAACGACGTTAAATGGTAAAGAAGTTAGCACGCATAGATGAAGAGTTGCCTCTCTTCATCTACTCACGGTTCTGAGGTAGAGTCCTTCTACTCTCAGGTTTCTTCCTCTTTTATGATTTTAAGATCTGAAAAGATGCCTTCTTTCCTTTTTCTTGACCGGTACATGCCATACGACATGAGAGGATTTCATTTGGGAATTGGAAGGACTTAGATAAGACTCCTGAATCCTGAAGAGGCTTATCAGATATGAAGAGACATATCTAATAAGAGATATTGGGATGCTTTTCATGCCCCTTAAACCATTATTTAAGGGTGTACGATGAAATGTGAAACTAGTTGTTCAGCCATCTGAAATAGGAGTCCAATTTCATCGAAAGTTTTTGTCTGAGTGTCTCACTCTATCTCTCTCTCCGTCCTCCTTTCTTTAAGACAAGACTTGTCTTGTTAAGAAAAGGTATTATCTACTAGGATAAGGCTTTGGTTTAAGACATAAGCCTAAGGAGTCCTAGAGGAGGATTGTCCTAAAACCAAGAGTGGTTTAGGAGAGTGTTCATAGTGCCCTACAGTGTGATATGGTGTCCTAAAGTGGTCAAAAAATCCAAAGGCTACTGAGGTCAAAAAATCCAAAGGCTACTGAAACATTCCTACTCGAGCAAGCAACTTTAAGAAGGAATTCTTCCTTGGTACAATTCTCATGTGGATCACCGTTGGAGGGCTTACACTTGTGAGCCTTGTGGAAATAGTTGTATACAGCATTCCAAGTATGTTCCTTGTACTTCATTTATGATTCATTAGTTGGTAATGTCTAAGGGGATCCGGGAATTAGGATTTCTTCTAGCTGATTAGGGTTTTCATGCATGAATTTTGTTTTAAAATTCACTTTTGCAAGTTAAATGATGACCTAGGCTCCTAGAAATCCCATCACCTACGTGTTGGAAATGAAGCAAAAGTTGATGCTCAAGCCATTGGATCATATTCTCTAGTGTTACCTTTAGGGTTTAGATTAGTACTTAGTGACTGTTATTTTGTGCCTAGAGCTAGTAAAAATTTGATTTCTATCTCTGTGCTAGCACAAGAAGGATTTTAATTTCTATTCAATAAAGACTTTTGTAGTATTTATTTGAGAAATAAATTAGTTGCAAAAGCTATTTTAATTGGCAGTCTCTATCATTTGCATGACGATGCATCTTTGAATATTAACGAGAAAATTAAAGTGAATGCCATAGGACATAAACATCATAGAGATGACCTAAATGAAAAATATATGTGGCACCTAAAGCTCGGTCATATAGGTGAGGACAAAATAAACAAACTAGAAAGGGATGGGATCCTAGATTCAATTAATTCTGAATCATACCCACCTTGTGAGTCATGTCTTCAAGGCAAAATGACCAAGTTACCCTTTGTAGGACATGGGGAAAGGGCCACAAAATTACTTTCCCTAGTACACATTGATGTGTGTCATCCATTTGATGTGCAGTCCAGGGATGGTTTTTACTACTTCATATCCTTTACTGATGATTGTTCACAGTATGGTTTTGTAATTCTTATGAGACACAAATCTGAAGCTTTTAAAATGTTCAAGGAATTCAGAAATGAGGTAGAAAAATAAATAGGTAAAACCCTTAAGGTTCTTTGATCAGATCGGGGAGGAGAATAACTTAGTAGGAAATTTTTAGGTTATTTTAAGGACAATGACATAGCTCACAATGGACTCCATTGGGTACGCCTCAGCTCAATAGGTTGTCTGAGAGGAGAAACAAGACATTATTAGATATGGTCTGATCCATGATGAGCTTCACTGACTTGCCTTTATTTCTTTGGGGATATGCCCTACAAACTTCAATTTATATTCTAAATAGGGTTCCATCTAAATCTGTTCCTACCACACCATATAAGATTTGGCATGGTAAGAAACCAAGTCTTGCCCATTTCAAAATTTGGGCATGTCCTGCCTATGTCAAGAGACTAATGGCGGACAAGTTGGAATCTAGATCTGTGAAAGCTCGGTTTATAGGATATCCTAAAGAAACTTTAGGATATTATTTTTACCTTCCAAAAGATTATAATGTGATTGTGAGCAGACATGCCACATTTCTTGAAAAAATAGTTTATTCTAGAAGGTGGTAGTGGGAAGTTAATTGAGCTTAATGAGAAAGTCTTTGAAGAGCAGCTAGCTGGAGATCAGATTGAACCTAATCAACCAATACACATAAATGCTCTTCCACCTCATAGGTCTATTAGAGTCTCCAAACCTCTTGAAAGGTACTTGGATATGCTTACAGAGGATATGAAGGAAATATTTCTTGTTAGGGATAAGAATCAATTGATTGATCCTAAGACTTATGATGAGATGATGTCAGACATTGACTCCGAGAAATGGTTGAATGCTATGAAGTTAGAAATTGATTCAACGCATTCTAACCAAGTTTGGTCCTTAGTGGATCCACTAGAGGGTATTGTACCTATTGGTTGTAAATAGATCTACAAAAGGAAAATAGGTGTAGATGGTAAGGTAGAGACCTTTAAAGCAAGGTTGGTGGCGAAAGGGTTTAGTCAATATGAAGGCATTGACTATCATGATACCTTTTCACCAGTAGCTATACTGAAATCCATCCGTACATTGCTTGCAATTGCAGCATATCATGATTATGAGATATGGCAAATGGATGTAAAAACTATATTTCTGAATGGATATCTTGAGAAAGATATCTATATGGAGCAGCCTTTGGGTTTCACTTCCAATGATGAAGATCATAAGGTCTGGAAGCTACATAGATCAATCTACGGATTGAAGCAAGCTTCTCAAAGTTGGAATACTCATTTTGATGATGCAATCAAATTGTTTGATTTTATCAAGAATGAGGATGAGCCATGTGTTTACAGGAAGGCCAGTGGGAGGGCGTGGCATTTCTCGTATTGTATGTGGATGACATCCTCCTTATTAGGAATGATATTCCCACGTTGACTTCTGTCAAAAGTTGGTTATCTAAGGAATTCTCTATGAAAGGCTTAGGTGAAGCATCTTATATTTTGGGGATTAAGGTCTATAGAGATAGATCTAATCGGATGCTTGGCCTTTCACAAAAATTGTACATAGAGGAAGTGCTGAAAAGGTTCAGCATGGAGATATCTAAAAGAGGATTGTTAGCTCTTCGGCATGGCATTAATCTCTCCAAGAAAATATGTCCTAACATACCTGAAGAGATTCAATGCATGAGCAAGATTCTATATGCTTCAGCAATTAGAAGCCTTATGTGTGTCATGTTGTATACTCGACCTGATATAGCTCTTGCTATAAGTGTCATGAGTAGATATCAGTCGAATCCATGTGAAGAACACTGGATAGCTGTGAAGAACATTCTTAAGTACTTGAAAAGGACTATAGATTTGTTCTTAGTCTTCGGAAGGAGTTCAGAATTAGGGATAAAAAGATATACAGACACAGACTTTATATCTGATCTTGATGATAGAAGGTCTACACCAGGGTCTGTGTTTTTGTGCAATGGTGGGGCAACTAGTTGGAAAAGTTCCAAGCAGCCCATCATAGCAGATTCAACAATCGAGGCAGAGTACATTGCTATCTCTGAAGCTGCAAAAGAAGCCTTCTGGTACAAAAAGTTTGTTGCAGAGCTTGGAGTGATGCCATCTGATACCATCCCCATATATTGTGACAATAATGGTGTAATAGCTCTTGCTAAGGAGCCCAGGTCTCACCAGAAGTCTAAGCATATTGAGTGGCGGTTTCATATCATACGCGACTACCTCGAGAAGATATATGTTCAGGTGCAAAGAGTAGACTCCATGGACAACATGGCAGACCCACTGACTAAGACTCTGAGCCCTCAGAAGGTTGAAGTCCACTTTGAAAAAATAGGACTTAGATATGTTGCCAATTGGCTTTAGTGCAAGTGGGAGATTGATAGATGTATGCCCTAAAAGTTATGTTGGCTTGACATATTTTAATTTTAGGGCATGAACTTTATACTTAATTTTTCTTGTTAATAAAAGGGCATTAGTTTCATTCATATTGTTGTGTCTATGAATCGTCCATTGAGTTAATGGACAATGACACATATTCTCAAGAGTTGAGAATTTGAGGCATGTGTCTTTATAGATTAACTCCTAAAAGCTCTCGATTATTGGAATATCATGAGGACAGTGATTGATCCATTAAAATCAGTGCACAGATCACTTCCCTTTTAGAGTAGATGAGTCTCTGACCTACAGTGTGGTGACACTGGAGTGAGAGTGCAAGTAGTTGATAGAGATCAACATACTGAGCATGACCATGTACAGGAAGTTATACGGATGACTACTCACTTGTCGATAACTTCTTGATACTGTAGTCATGTGAATAGTTCCTTGACCTAGAGCATTTCAGCTACTCACAATAAGGTTGCTATAGTTTGACAGCACAATCACATGGTTCCTATCCATACAGGACCTTGCGGTGTTCGTTGGCTGCAGTACGTTTATTGTAGGAGTAGGGTGTTCACTTATAAGGATCTATCAGCCTTAGTAGTAAGGAATAATCCTATGCAACCTAATGAAACTAAGTCCAGAAATCTATGTCCATAGTAGGGTGATAATGAAAAGGTGTTTTCATTAGTATCACAATTGGACTTGAGTCAATTAGGTTAAGCATATGACTGATGGATTTGATGAGTATCCATAACCAACATCATGTCATGATTTTGATAGAGGAACCGAATCACATGGTAACTACACCTAGGGATTCTAATCTTATTCTGCTGGGTTGCCACTACATAATACTAGGTGTCACTAGTGGATTATGAGAGCCCGTTAAGATCATTTTCAGATCGATGATCCTAATTAGGGTCGAGCTAAAATTATTTCAATCTATCAAAAGGAGTTTCGATGATGTATAATGGAGATTATAGCATGTATCATTACCAGACAAGATAGGACCTGAGAGGTCACACACATTAGGAGCTCAAGTAACCAATCAGCAAATCAATTTGACCTAATTATAAGTGTTACAATTATTATTTGACCTAATTGTAAATGTTACAATTAATTAGTTATGGATTAATTGCTGATTAAATTAAATTATATTTAATTTAATTGAGTTAAACTCAATTAATTAATCCTATTTGAGATGGGTCAATGTCCGCTTCGAAATGGTTCATTCAGATTTAAAATCGACTTCAGCTTGACTATAAAATCATCATATTTGGACCATGACCTAGAGTCTAGTTAGATTAGGACTCTCTCTCTTTGTCTCCCCTTCCCTCCACACGCCAAAGGGTGGGTCCCATTTATTTTGTGCAACAAATAGTGGGGTGTGAAAATAATGGGCGCTGATTTAGTTTAGGCGTGGAGAAATAAGAGAGGAGGAAGAGTTCTTGTCTTCTACTCTTAAAAACCTAAACTAGATAAGTTCAAACTCCTTTTATTTTAGAGTGGAGAATTTTTGCAAGACAAAAAACTAAAAGGCTTATCCTTATTTTGGCATGGAGAAAATTTGTACGACAAAAGGAGGGCACAAATATGTATTTGGCATGGAGAAATGAAGAGAGGGAAGAGTCCTTCTATTCCACTCCTCTTAATTTTCAACCGACTGAAATTGAAACACCGGTGTTTTGGTTTTAAGGGATGGGATAACTTGAATTTAAAATAGAGGAGAAGTGGCCAACCATTATGAGATAAGAAATTTATCGTGAATATTTTTAGGCATCTTTCTTCTCTTGGCCGAGAACACCTGATGTTCTCTCTCCTTGCTCCAAGTTCTCTTCTCCCTTTTTATGATTCATTCTTCCCTCTGACAGATTAAAGGAGTTGTTCTACAAAAGAAAGAAAAGAGAAAAGGGTCCAAATATCTTGCATAGTTTGATTTGTAAGACAGAAGTCGAAAGCCAGTCCAGATTCGGATTGGGATAGTTTTTAAAGCAGGCGATTTATTGAAAGATGAGAGGGCTGCAAGGATCTAGCAGTCCGGTGCCCTCTATGACTCAGTTGTGAGAGCTTCGTGTGGATACCAGTAGAGGTCGGGTGTTTACGCTGCTCTGACAGAATCCCGAATTTTCAGTAGCAGATCTGCATGCTTTTCAGAGTAGTCCTGGATAGCGATCTAGGTAAGTATTTTATGCTTAAAATAATTTTTATTTTAGATCTGATATTTTTCTCATATATTGTAGCATGTTAGAAATTTTTGATAAATAAATTAGATTTATTTATGAATTGCATGATTAGATATAAATTGTTTTTATATCTGCTTCCGCTACGATAGGTTGTTGATGCCTGTTTGATTGCAATTTTCTATTCCAGGGAGAACTCCAACACATCCCACCCTCCACTCATCACCAGGGCATCCCACCCTACAAGCACAAACCCAAGGGCATCCCACCCTCTTCTCAAACAAGGCTTCACACCTTCAAACCAAAGAGATCATACTCACTCCACACAAGAGAACACAAGAAGGAACTTAACAAGAGGAATCCTTTCATTCAATTCTCAAAATATATCATAGCATGGTATGCTTACAAGAGAGGGCTTGGAGCCCTATTTATAGGCCTTGGAACCATAGGAGTCGGCCAAGGAGAGAAAGGGGAGGGGGTTAGGTTAAGTTAACTAACTCCTAGTTAGATCTAACAAATTTGGTTACATTATTCTAACTAGAAGTAGTTTGCAACAACTTTTAGGTAGAAAGCTATAACAACTTGAACATGTGGCACTTAGGTGGCAATGGCATGGCTTCCTCTTACTGATGTGGATCCTTTGGTGGCATGTGATGTGGCATTCCACATGTCAAGTTGGTTGGAGACTTGTTGGGGGATTGGAAAGTGGTTATATGCTCTCCACAAATTGCTTGATGAAGTGTCCTCCATGTGAAGGGAAGGTGGTCTCCATGTGAAGGTGATGAGATGGCATCCATGAAGGCTCCAAATGGCATGCTCAAATTAGGTTGACTTATGTTGATTCGATTCATGAGGATGGTGGCTTTCCTTCATGAGTCGGCTCATGGACTAGTGCTTCAAAAATATGAGTCGACTCATGAGGATGGTGGAGTCGGCTCATAGGCTTTTTGATAGGCTTCATCCCATAACCTTTATTGGATTTAAGTATATTCTTTTAGCTGAAAAAACCAAAGAGAATTAGTTTGAGATTTTTTTTTCTTGTTGATGTCCCCATCAATAGATTAGAGAACTAAGCCATTAGCATAGGAACAATCCCAGTACCAATCAAAGTGGCCATCTAGCAAAGATACTCAATGTCCAGATAGGTCGAATCATTGTAACGCAACATTCAAGAACCTCTAGCATATAGTTACTATAAAATTCATCCCTTTGACCCTCAATGCTTAGGATGACTTTAGGTTTTAAATTGCTAAACCCTAATCAGTGTATCCATATATTGTCTTAACCTTTCAGATCTTATGACTCCTTACAAGGATTATCCTGGTCAAGATTTTGCTCAATTGAAATATAATGAGATAGTTTTTCTAAACCCTTTGGAATAATCGATCCTATCTTAACTCATACACCAACTTCATATGTACTTGACTACACCCAGAAACTTTATATTAATGGATTAGGAATCTAGGAGTCTAGCATCAAAGTATAGTAAGTTGCTTGCAAGTCACCATGGTAATCTCAGGTCTAAGGGATACTTATATATCCATATCCTACATAAGCAACCCTTGGCAGTAGAGTGCTCTGTAAGTCGGTCATGTTTAGTAAAATTATCTCTACATTTCAATTGCATGTCATACTAGTATCTGCACACTCTTTGGTTAAGAAGACAATCAACCCATATGGCACAAAATGACCTACACTTGATAAACATTGTCATCCTATAATAACATATCATTTGATCATAAATAAGTTTAAGAACCATACGATAATCCTCCTTTATCGCATTAAACATAGTTCTAAGGACTCCATCGTAAAAGAGTTCATTACAAGAAGATGCAACATGATGAACTACCAAATAGCTTTTATTAATAATTGTTGGTACCAAAATTCGTCAAGAGCAAGAGGAAGAGCTAGAGTCGATGTTGGAGTTGGTGGTGATGACCAATCTCCAAAATGAGATACCTGTAAAAATGCCCACTAGGGGTGGCATTGATGATGGCACTCCAATGTTCAAGTTAATATGGATACCAAAGTATGAGTGGAAAAGCTTGCCTACCTTAAGGATTCACTTGGAATCCTTTTACATGTTGTGGATGTGCGAAACAGTCTAGTTTTGGAGGAAACAGTCTAGTTTTGGACAAGACTTTACCAAATCCTACAAAGGGCGGCGAACCCTTCCGTGCATCATGCAAGGCTTTCTTATATATTGGTGGCATCCCATCTCTTTAAATGCATTCCTATCACTAGCCTAGTGGTAGCATGCCTCATTAAATGTTGGGCTAGAATATAAGGAATCTAGATATACCTTCTCCATTCATCCAAATCTAGTAATGATTAAGGATTTTGGGGATGTGATAGGGGATTGGCCACATGGTAGAAGCTCAGCAATGAGTGTCCAGGTATTATTTCTCTAGGATTTATGATTGGTGTACTATTGGGACCTAGCATGTCAATGTGCTTGCGATTTGTTCAAGGCTGGGAACTTATGATCGAGCACACCCATAACAGTCAGCAAGACTTGTTGATACCTTGAGGCAAAGGAGTTGGCATCCATTAATGCCCATTTGGGGATCATGACTAAATGCCACCAAAGCAGTTGGTGAGGCTTGCTGATGCCTTGAGATATAGGAGCTGGCCTCTGCTAGCACCCATTGAGGATCATGACTAAATGCCTTTGGAGTAGTCGATGAGGCTTGCTGATGCCTTAGGGAATAAGAGTTGGCCTCTGCCAATGATAGCTCAGGGGTCATGATTGAATGCCTTCGGAGTGGTCAACAAGGCTCGCTGATTCCTTAGGACATAAAAGTTGGCCTCAACTAGTGCTCGCTCGAGGGTTATGACTGAATGCCCCCAGAGTGGTCGGTGATGCTTGTTGATGCCTTGGGGTATAGGACCTAGCCTCTACCAGTTCCCACTCGGGGGTTATGATTGAATGCCTCTAAAGTAGTTGGCAACATTCGTTGATGCATTAGGGCATAGGAGCTGACCTCTGCCAGTGCCCCCTCATGGGTCATGGCTAAACACCTCTGGAGTGATGATGAGGCTCACTGATACCTTAAGGTATAGGAGCTGGCCTCTACCAGTGCCCGATTGAGGGTTATGATTGAACACCTCCAGAGTAGTTGATGAGGCCGCTGATATCTTAAAGCATAGGAGCTGGCCTTTGCCAATGCTGACTTAAGGGTTGTGACTGAACACCTCCGAAGTGATTGGTGAGGCTCGCTAATGCCTTCGGGCATAAGTGTTGGCCTCTAATACAACCCCATCTGATTTAAGGTGGTTTGATTCTATATATGATCTGCGACTCATGCTAGTGATTAGGCCATCAGCCCATCTTCATTGTCATGGGCCCTAATCTCTATTCTGACCACATTTCCTAGTAACATATATCCCTACTTTCTAATCCGAACTTTGATCAGGTCATAGAATTATTTAGAGGAAAAGGATGGTCAGGGGCATAGGATCTTTCTTTTTGATCCAGGGGATTGCAGCCTTCGAGATGGATCTAGATAAATAGGACAGTGGTGCATCCCACTTTGTATATGCTGATGGTGCTTACTAGGGTGCATCACATTTACTCCAGGTTATGAAACTTTTATAATTCACCAGCTTCAAGGTTCCATATGGTAGTTTGGCCATGCTTTTGCATTTGAAAGGATGGAGTCGATCACCTTTTTGCTTCTTTTTTTTCTTATCTTTGGGTTAAGTGGCTCAATCCTTCTCCTGGGACATTTCTTATTAACATTTTTCTTTCAGTTGTTTGTCTTCTGCTCCTATTTGAGCACCTCTTCCTTCTAAGATTTTCTTCCAAGAAGTTTGTCATCCTTGACTTCTTGTTCCTTCTTTTTCCCAGGTCAGCCCTTCTTTCCTTCCCATATTTCTTCTTTTTTATTTTTTATTTTCCTAGGCACTTGGTTTATGGCGAGCCCTAAGAAAGAGTAATCACCTAGGAAGTGTATTAGAGAGGGGGGTCAAAAGACCCCGTTCCCTATGCCTAGAGCATGCTCGGTTGGTGTCTGATGGCCCAAAAGCATGCCAATCTCTAATAGACCAAGAGAACTTATCTCTTGTCTGCATCGGATACTATGTCCCTAGGTATTACGAGATAGAGTTGCCTAGACCAGATGAGCAAATAGATTGTCCTCCTCTTAGTAGATTCAATGTCTACAAAGACAAGTTTGAGGTAGGACTTATGCTTCCCCTCCATCCATTCATTCTTGATCTCCTTAGAGCATATGGCATATCTTTGAGTGTCTGGACCCTAAATTCGATTAGGCATATAATAGGATTTCTAAGACTTTGTTTTCTACCTGAGATCCAACCTTCTTAGATTTTGTTTTGTTCCTTTTTCACTATCCAGAGGCACCCCTATGCTAAAGAATGGTGGTACCTCTTAGCCTAAAAGGGGGTCAATCTCCTAATTCAGGTGCTTCTTTTGCCATTAAAGGATGGAAGGAGTACTTTATTTTGCATTATCTTTTTCAGTGAATGACTAGAGTCTACCGAGTTGGGGTGAACCAGCCAATCCTTTGTTGAAAGAATAGTGCCCTAAAAGTTAATCATATTTTTTATGAATAAGAGCTTATCTATAAAGTTCTCCAGACTTGTGTATGATATTAATAAAAGATATTTTATTTCATCATATACTATGTCTTATACTTGGTTGTTTTAAGATTATGATGAACCCCATAAACTTTGATAATAATTTTTGGGTTATGATAGAGTTCATAATAGTGAAACCTAAGATCTTATAAATCCTAATCTAAAATATTCCTGGTCATAGGATCATCGAGTCAAGGATCGATATTTTCGAAGAGACTAGCACATGCTATGTATGCTCGATGGAGAGAGTGGTTGGTCTCATGACCACTTAAACAAGGACACTAATACATGGATGGGGGTGCTCATCAAGGTATGAGTTCACTGAATTGATCCATCATGAGAACATCTTATGGATGTCTTACTTACTTGTCAAAAGATGATTCACTTAATGGAAGTTATGCAAGTTATCATTAGACCTATGATCACCATGTTATCTTATATACATGAATCCATGTTTTCGTTCATACTTATTCATGACTTTGTCATGTACAAGATGTTCACGGATATGGTGAATTGTGTATGAAGGTTATGAGTAGGTCAACAAGGAATCGATCACTCCTAATAAGAGGAGTATTTATCCCATGAAATCTCATCAAATGATGACTCAGGAAGTCTTTGATCAAAACATGATAAAATTAGAAAAAGATTTCTAATCTTTCATCGATCAGGTCTTCATTAGTGATTTGAGATTTGAATAAATAAAGTATGAGGGTTTAACAATTTTCCATGCCCATCACTTATTTGGGATAAATGAAGATCGAAAGATTGAATTAAATTATAAATTACCATTAAAAGATATTTTGGTAATTTTAATCAAATTTCTTATCTTCTGTGTAGGCATGACATGTTTCTAGACATCAATCATGTCTTGTAGGTTATCATGAATTAAATTGATTAAATTCATGAGTCAATTTGAAAGATGGTTCAAATTAGTAGTTAGGGTTAGCTTGATTTGACCTAATTCGATTAGTTGATTTCTAATCAAACTAAATCAACATGAACCTAGACCTACTGCTAGCTAGATGAGGAGCCCAAAGGATCACACATGTTAAAAAATTGATGAAGGAAGCTATTTTTATTTTTTTATGGTCATAGAATCCTAATTGGCTGGCTTATTAACATATTAGCATATGTTGGCTAGCCTAACTCCTAACCTAATTACATTAGATTTAAATGCTTGTTATTTTGGCTAACTAATTTAAGTGATACTTAAATTGAGTTGATCCTTAAGTGAGGTAGCTAAATTAGGATTTATCTTGATTTTATAGCCTTAATCCATTAATTAAACCAAGAGTCCCAAGGGCATGGGACTCTAAGCACCAATATTGGTGTACGCATGCATTAAGGGGCGCAGAAGGATCAAGAGTCCTTCTATAATGAAATTACCTTTTTAGTGATAAGCCTTAACCCCTATCCTCTCTAATAGATGCCCATTTGGACTGGATTTGATCAGTCAAATTATGTAAATATGGGCATGATTTCATGAAGGATTGCGATGCTTAGAATATATGGCACATGGGATGGGCTAGAGTCCTTTTGCTTATCAATCATCCTTTTCTAGATAAGTCTCTCAAATTTATACATCTATTGGAGTATTGGACCAAGTCTTTAATTCTGAAATTAAAGACTAATTATCAATTTTTTTTGAAGAGTTGCGATAAGAAACTCTTGGTATAAAATATTAGTGAGACAATGTTTCACTTTTCACCTTTTTGCCTATAGACTCCTTCTGCTTGAAGGGTCTTATATGATATGTTAAATATCATTTTAGGGGTTGATGAAAGGGTTTATTAGGTGCCTCCTCTCTTCCTATTTAAAGGCTTCGGTGATTCAGACTAATGCATCCAAAGTTTGTCCTGATAACTCTCCTCCTCTTGTTAGGACAAGTCTATTATTTTATGACAAGTTTGTCATTTTAAGACAAGGGCTTAGGAAGAGAATTAGAAAGAATAATAGGATAGTAAGAGAGTTTTTGAAGAGATTTTGAGGTATATTTAAAAAGAAAAAGTTCCTAGAACAGAAGAAAGGCTGCTGAAGGAAGAAAGGCTGCCTGAAGGAGTCGAGCAAGAAAGAGGAGTGCTTCCTTGATCCAGTTCCTATGTAAATCATCTCTGGAGGGCATACACTTTGTGCTTAGTGAAATAAAGGATATTAGCATTATAGGTATTTTTTTTATTTCCTTATATTTTGTACTATTAATTGATATAATCAAGGAAATCTACGTCTAGGGTTTCAGCTGATAGGGTTTCAAGGATTAAAATTTTGAAATCTAGTCTTCCATGGCACAACTGTAACCCAACATTTACTAAGTGCTCCCAAACTGAGTGTTAAGGAGGAGGCAAATTTTGAAGCCCTTAATAAATTTATGGTCCCCGACTTGGAGTGGCTCTTATGTGAAGAGTCACTCTAAAGGACTAGGCCCAACAGGCTCCCTGAAGGTGAGTTTGGAAGTTTTATATTATTTTATTCTGACAAATTCTTTCTTTATTTTTGATTGGTCGATCGATCCATAGGAATGAGGCCCAAAGATCCAAGGCTTTGAGGTAGAGGTTGGCCTATAAGAGAAAGGGCCGAACTTCCTCTAGGGGCACCAAAAAGGCCAAACTTTTTGAGCCCAAGCCTAGGCCTATTGAGGTTCTACCCTTATTTGATCATCCTAAGGTGATTGGAACCCATTTGATGATCACCTCTAACCTCTTAGTGGCACTAGTCAGTCGCTTGGTGCCACCTACTCATCCACTTGCTTCTCCCCTAGTCACAGAAAAATTGGGCACCTCCATCAGCCATGAGGTCAAGGGGTCTTTAAGACACCCAGATCATCAAATATGGGAGATGCGCCAGGAGGCCTTCAAAAAGTGCCTCTTCCTGGAGGAGCAAGACAAGCTCATGGTGATGTGCTATGATGACTTGGAGAAGAGGGCAATTCTGTCAATGAAATAGGTACTTCACACTCAACCCTCACTTTTAGTTTTCGATCGATTTGTCTCTAAACTTGTTTCCCTCGCAATTAGCACATTGCATAGTCGATTAACTGAACTAAGCCTTCGATAGAAGGAGCCTTATCAATAAGCTGAAGAAAGAGTCATGGAGGCTCAGTAGAAGGCTATGGTAATGAATGTGGCATCTAAGCACTCGATGGAAATGCTCTCCATGGTGAAGGCCAAATTGGCTAGGGGACGAAAAGAGTAGAATTAGAATTGGCGAATGCCAAGGAGGTTACAGACGTGGTGGAGAAGTTCAAGGCTTCCAAGGACTTTGAAATAGAAAAGGCTCAAGCATTAGCTGACTTTCAAAGGTTAGAGAAGTTCTTTGTTCTCTACTGGGACTTCAGACAAGAGTCCTATGAGGAATGCTTCAGCAAGGTGGAATAGGAGCTTTAAGAAGCTATTCTAGAACATTTTCTGAAGATAAAGCTTGACTTCTTGGACATGAGTGAAGGTCCCAAAGGTAAGCCTATCGGCATGTCCACTAAAACTCCTTCCACCGAGCCCATCTGCGCTACTCTTTCCATCATCTACAAGCTTGCTGTTTAGGTCACTACTGAATGCATCCAGGCTCATCCCATCTCTGCCATCAGGCATGCTTCCGCTAGTTCTCTTACCTGGGTTGAGACTTCTTTCACTACCGTCAATTCCAAAGAGGAGGTTGGGAACTGAAACTATGTATCTTTTGTTTCTTTTTCTTTAACCTTGTATAGCTTCTTGGATTTTGTAGCTTTTTTTTCAAATAATGTAAGAAAACTCTTTCAAAAGCAAAGAAACTTGAAGTTATTTATTCCACCTCTTGCACTTTACCTCCATTATTTACAACTTCCCTTAGGATTCCCTCTTGTTGTTGGAAGCACCAATGCCCACCAAGCACCTCCACAAGGCTATTGATATCAGGGTGTTCATTTCTAAACAAGAGGCACAAGTTGAAGCTGCAAAGAAGAAAGCTTCCAACTAAAAAAGGAGGCTACTAAAGGTGCCCAAGGTGCTAAAGAGGGCTTATAAGGAAGTGGATCACTATCTCTCAAAATGTAGTAGGTATACATAGTTGAAATATACCAGGTATATATACTCAAGAGAACTGCAATCATCGAGGAGCTGGAAAGGTATCAAAGAAAATTTTCCAAGTGCACTGGAGGGCTGCTATCAAGATGGCTTGGACGCAAGATTTGCTTACCTCTTCTTATGGGAAAATCTTACCTTTGAATTGTTGCTCAAATCTCAGAATGCTCATTGGAAGATCACTACTTGGTCAGCCAAACTTTAAGACAAACTCTACTAGGCCAAGGAAAAGATTTCTAGTGTTGAGTGGTCCTCGAAGGGCAAAGGTGTAGTGATCGACCCAAAGATCAGGGGGCTACTTTTGACAATCATGTTGACCCGTAAAGTGATTTTGATGATAAAAAAATATTGGAGCATACATTTGGTTATCTAACAACTCTTCAAATGATTGACAAGTTTTTGTAGGACAACTACATTGACATAATTTCTAAATCCTACAATCTTTATTGCTTTGTGTTGAGTTGTAAAGTGTTTAGAATCTTGTAAAGAAGAACCCTACAAAAATTTCCTAGTTAAATCAAGTTAAAGGGTTACTTCTAGCAGTTTTCAAGCTTCAATTTTTTCTTGAATTTATTGTAAGAAGACCTTGAAGAAGTCTTCAAAGCTTCGGACAAGTGTTCTGGAAGATTGAGTTTGATCTGGCTGAAGAACAAATCTCGAGCCGATTGGATGGAGGAACCAGCTGACTCTTGATGCAGAACGAAAGCTCTGATACCAAAATTGATGCAGAATAAAAGAGATGATGAAATGCGGAAGTAAAATTAAGACTAATTCCTTTTTATATATATATATATATATATTTTCAGAAGTCGGCTTAGACTCAAAGAAAAGTTAAACTAAATTGAAAGAAACTATATAATAATTGAAAGCACAATTCAAAGAAACTAGATTATCAGAGTAGTTCAGAACTAAAGGATCGCTGGGGGTTGAGAAACTCCAAGACCTAGGGTTTCGCTCTGAACTTTCAACAGGACAGAACTAAAGAGAAGGGAAGGGTTATGTACCAGGCAGTGATCTTCACAGAGTTTGGTGGAAGGACTCTCTCAAGCAGATTGTTGGATCCTCGGATTCGGATATCTTCGCAATGGATCCTCCAATACTAGTCCTTTGGCAGAGTTGGCTTCTCATGAACTCAGGATCTGGGAAAGAAGAAGAACAAGTTAAGGAACCAGATACTCAAAGAAAGGATTTACCAGATAAGAAGAACTTAAAATTGATGTTGCTGAAATCCTGATCCTCTTGGATGCTGATCTGACTTCCTCTGGGATTTGCTCTGTATTCGAAGTAGCTGATATGGACCCGGATGCAGGTGGTCGGCCTCTACTTGGAAGAGAGGGGCCGTGAGATGATGAGGTAGATTAGGGTTTGGATGATTGGTGGAATGAAGAAGATGATGGGCGGCTAGGGTTTGGAATTGAAGTGGCTAACCTAGGGTTTTGGTAGGATTTTGGGGTTGGAGATCTCACACCTCCTCAAGGTTCCTAGGGAACCCGGATTTACTCCCTAACGGAGCTCAACACCTGAATACAAGTGCGGAAGAGAGAAACATAAAGTTGCTCACACAGAAATTGATTTCATTCATCATTAAATTCAAGAGTTACATAGAGTTGAATATATAGACATAACAAAGAAATAAAATTTTATACATTTCCCATGTAGGACTAATAGGACTAACCCACACTTTAGGCATCAAATCTCTTCCCAAGACTCCTTCCATGAGTGGGCAGCCCAAAAACTCCAAGAAAACTTGAAAATCAGCTCCAAATGGCAGGTTATGGGGGTGTCTCCTAGTATCTCTCCATGAATCAAGGATTTTCCCTTCATGATTTGGCTCATTTGGACACCTCCTAGTCTTGCTCCACAAGTTTAGGCTTATTCCTTTCATGGCTTTGGAACTTTTGGAAACTTTTAGGAACCTCCTTGAATTCCTCCCCAAGACATGCTCTCTTCCCTTTTATAACTTGGATTTTTATGGAACATTGTGGGGCACCACCTTGATCCTCTCTTCAAGAAAAATTCTTGCCATCCTGGCTTGGGTTTATCTGGAAAGAAATTGGCTCCTCCTTGGATTGAGGTATCTTGATGGATTTCTCTCTCAAGTGGTGCAAGAAAAAAAAGGAACTTACTTCTTGTGGTGTAGGGACCAAAGACACTGGATGGAGATGTGGCGCCTCTTGGACTCTAGCGTGTGGCTGGGAGTGTGGCGCCCACTTGCTTGGGCCTGGGAGAAAAAATGTGGCACCTTGGACCTTGACTTGACTGAAAAAAAGTGGCACCAACTTGGAGAAGACCTAGACCACTACTAGGACTTGTACTGAGTCAACATGACTCAACAAAATTTAAATTACAGGAAAATACAGACTCAAGACTAAAATTGAGTTGACCAAGTCAACCCTTATTACAAAACCAGAAAACCCTAATTCTTCGAGCAAGGTCAATCAGAGATCCAGATGGAGCCCTGAAGTCTTCTTCTGAGTCTAGTGCCCGCACCAATTCTCCCGGGGTGGGAGGAACTCGACCCTGTCGAGTATGGATCAAGCTATCTCTGGTATCTCTCCAAGAGGTCTGGGTCCAATTCTTGTAATTCTTCTCAGGAGTTCCAAGAGTCATCAGAATCTGGCCTTCCTTGCCAGCGGACCAGGTATCTTTGGTATCCTCATTACGAGTAGAGATAACCTGATCGTCCAAGATCTTTTCAATCTGCTCTTTTCTTACAGGCCAGTTTTTTGGTGGACACACAGGGTCGGGATCACTCTCAATAACAGGATTAGGTTTCAAAGGCTTACTAGGAATCACAGCTGGCTCCCTATACTCTACTAAGTATGTTATGTTGAAAGTAGAGCTATTGCCTAGTTCTGGAGGCAACTCGAGCACATAGGCATTGGATACTACTCTCTTCACTACTCTAAATGGTCCAGCTCCTTTAGCATGTAACTTTCTAACGGTTCCAGGAAAAAACCGTTCAGGCCTTAAGCTAATCATTACATAGTCTCTCTCAACAAAAATTTTGACTCATCTTTGAGAATCAGCCAACTTCTTATAAGTTTCATTACTTAAAGTTATTTTGACATGAATTTCTTTTTGCAAGTCCTTTACATGCTATGCAAGTGCATCAAGAGACTTGTGTGTGTGGGCTAATAGTGAAATCAGATCAAGTGGTGTGTGAGGCTTGTATCCATGAACGATTTCAAAGGGACTCTAGCCTATAGAACTATTGATCGAAACATTGAATGCAATTTCAGCCCTGGACAAAATACAAATCCCAATTCCTGGTGCTCTCAATCAAACCAAAATATGAGCCAAAGCCTAGTAAAGGGTCAAGAAAAACTAAACTAGACTGACGACGCATTCCTAAAAAATGGACTTTATTCCAAAGGAACCCTAGGTCTAAACCTAACAAACTACGGCTCACTAGGTTTGACCTTGGATCGGAGGATGGCATGCAGAGCATGAAAACTTATCATGGATGCCTAGTAGGTGCCATAAGGTCTTCCAGAAGTAGGTGGCAAACCTAATAGATTCTGACACGTGGTTCACTCTAAAGACTTCGACAAAGTATACTTGGATGGTGTAAGAAGCATTGGAAGTCCTAGAGAAAGGGAGGAAATATGAGGTGGAGTCTCGAATTACCTGCTGGCTAAAGGTGGTGACCTAAAGGTTTGAATGGTGATCTATGAGTGTCAACTGATCATCCTTACGAAAGGAAAAGTTTGCTACTCCCAGGAATGGATCAAGAGATGGTTCGGGAAGTAGCCTAGGACATGTGATTGCAACAGTTAAGGTTTGTTCTCTAAGCAAATAATGATCCATTTTCTCAAGAAATGGATTAGAGAATGATTCATGGAAGGGCCTATGGATGACGATCTCAAGACTTGAAATTTGACCTATGGGTGCAGAAAGGTATACTCTATAGAAGGGTAGGTCAGTCATGCGAAGGAAGCGGTCTGGGGCCATAAGGAGGACTTCTACAGGACTGGGTGAATCAATCCGCTCAAGACAAGGATGTTCAACTGAGATTACGGGAGAGACCTTAGTGGCTGGCATGGGACAAGGTCCAATTGTAAGAGGCTTGAATCAGTCATCCTAAGGAGAGGATCTACCATAGGGTGGGCAAACTTAAACAGTTCAGTGCAAAGATCTTCAATTAGTACTTGGAGAATGACTGTCATTAGAGGATACGAACTAATAGCTCGGGCTAACACTATGAGTTCTTCCTGGGGGTATTTGACTAAAGGAACCTGGTTCTCACAAATCTCTTGAAGTTCTGAACTAGGTCCTACCACTTGGTTTCTCTCCAAGGTCTCCTTAGGTAAGGAACCAATAGTATCGATGTCACATTCTTCAAGTTCTTCCCCCTCATATTCATCAACTAGACTCAAGCCAGCATCATATACTTCCTCGATGCCATCTTCAATGGGTTTTGGGTCAGTGGTAATCGGGTCAACTGATTTTGGGCTTGTCATACCTAACCTTTCTTCCTCATTGGTAGGCTTGGGTTCTCCCTCATTAATGTCATCCTTAGGATTCTTACCACTTAGCTGTGCACAAGCCAGTCCTATGCATGGGCACTGACTAGATTTATGGCCTCTTTCTCCACAAAACCAACATTCTTGCGATATAGGAACCTGGGTCACACTGGGTTTCAAGCTAGTAGAGACCTTACTTGGGCATGGGTGTGGATCTAAATGGTTTGATCTAGAAGACTTGGGTTGTTGAGTAACTGGTCTAGAATATTGTAAGGACCTCTCATAGACATGATCCATACTATAGATATCATGGTTAGGCTTCCTAGGGTTATGCTCGGGATCATGGTATAAGGTCCTCCTAGGCTCCTGGTGTGGGTGAGGTTGAGGCACATTAAAATCTGGGTCAGGAGTCCAATTCTAATGTCTAGGTTCCCCAAGTACTTGGACTTGATCCCTAAGGTGGGTAAGATCCTCATGGACTTGTTCCCTAAACTGGGCAACAGTAGCAGTCATATCCAGACTCAATTTGTTCATACTTTCGGTAAGAGTTCTAACCATGGCCTCTAAATCAGGTTGGGTTTGACCAGGTTGGGAGGGTACTCCATTCCGGGTGGACATGATGATGCAAGCAAGCACACAGAATGTGACTAGACTAAAGCGATTACTGGCTCACTAGACCTAGAGTCCAAACTAGATGCCCAATCAGAGTGGCAAGCAAGCCTGTAGTAACTCGGGACTCAGCCAGGCAGGTGTCAGGGGAGTGTTAGGTCCCTAATTGCCAATCCTAGACACCAATCAGTGATTGGCCAGGTAGGCGGACCAGCACACAAGCCCTTCAGGACGTAGTCCCTGAATCACCGTTCTAGACACTGAGTACAAAGCACACACAGAGTAACCAGACAAACTGACTAAACCCTAGGCTGGACCTGACCAGTTGGTGTTCCTAGCCCACTAGGGCAAATTAAGTCTAATAAATTTTAAAATTAGGCTTAGGATCGAATGAATGGGTGGTGGTTTTGGGCTAAAGAGAGGTTATCAACTCCTCCCCTTATCTTAGATGCTCAATTGCCCTTAAGATTAATTAGGAGATGATCACTCAAAAAAAAAAAAAAAAATTGAATTGCAGAAACACAGAAACAGAATTGCTGTAATTTAACTCTCAGAAATTTCACAGAAACCAATAAATTACAGTAAAATTATGTAAAATAGTTTCAATTATATTGGTTCCAGAAAAATAAAAATCATGCAATTTGGAGTTACTTACAATGAGAAACAATTCCTACAACAGGAAAGTTACAGACTGAAAATAGAATGCTTCCCCCGTTTACAATTCCTGCTACGAAGTTGTAACCCAGCGGATCCCCTACATGCCCTAGGAACACCTCATGGAATGGGAAGAGGAGGCTTGCACCTCGCTTCGTTCCTAGGACCGGACGTCCTGGGGAGTCTACTTCGAGCAGACAAAGTAAAAAAGAGAGACACTCAAAACATGCAAGCAAGTCAGAAACCCTAGACAGGGCTCTGATACAAAAATTGATGCAGAACGAAAGCTCTGATACCAAAATTGATGCAGAACAAAAGAGATGATGCGATGCGGAAGTAAAATTAAGACTAATTCCTTTTTTTTTATATATATATATTTTCAGAAGTCGGCTTAGACTCAAAGGAAAGTTAAACTAAATTGAAAAAAACTATATAATAATTGAAAGCACAATTCAAAGAAACTAGATTATCAGAGTAGTTCAGAAGTAAAGGATCGCTGGGGGTTGAGAAACTTCCAGACCTAGGGTTTCGCTCTGAACTTTCAACAGGACAGAACAAAAGAGAAGGGAAGGGTTTTGTACCAAGCAGTGATCTTCACAGAGTTTGGTGGAAGGACTCTCTCGAGCAGATTGTTGGATCCTCGGATTCGGATATCTTTGCAATGGATCCTCCAATACTGGTCCTTTGGCAGAGTTGGCTTCTCTTGAACTCAGGATCTGGGAAAGAAGAAGAATAAGTTAAGGAACCAGATACTCAAAGAAAGGATTTACCAGATAAGAAGAACTTGAAATTGATGTTGCTGAAATCCTGATCCTCCTGGATGCTGATCTGACTTCCTCTGGGATTTGCTCTATATTCTAAGTAGCTGATCTGGACCCGGATGCTGGTGGTCGGCCTCTACTTGGAAGAGAGGGGCCGTGAGATG
The DNA here is from genome assembly GCA_021397845.1 of Areca catechu. NCBI lineage: Eukaryota > Viridiplantae > Streptophyta > Magnoliopsida > Arecales > Arecaceae > Areca > Areca catechu. The sequence goes on along the minus strand of CM038045.1, from coordinate 130,727,706 downwards.
ATGAGGTAGATTAGGGTTTGGATGATTGGTGGAATGAAGAAGATGATGGGCGGCTAGGGTTTGGAATTGAAGTGGATAATCTAGGGTTTTGGTAGGATTTTGGGGTTGGAGATCTCACACCTCCTCAAGGTTCCTAGGGAACCCGGATTAACTCCCTCATGGAGCTCAACACCTGAATACAAGTGCAGAAGAGAGAAACACAAAGTTGCTCACACAGAAATTGATTTCATTCATAATTAAATTCAAGAGTTACATAGAGTTGAATATATAGACATAACAAAGAAATAAAATTTTATACATTTCCCATGTTGGACTAATAGGACTAACCCACACTTTAGGCATCAAATTCTCTTCCCAAGACTCCTTCCATGAGTGGGCAGCCCAAAAACTCCAAGAAAACTTGAAAATCAGCTCCAAATGGTAGGTTATGGGGGTGTCTCCTAGTATCTCTCCATGAATCAAGGATTTTTCCTTCATGGTTTGGCTCATTTGGACACCTCCTAGTCTTGCTCCACAAGTTTAGGCTTCTTCCTTTCATGGCTTTGGCACTTTTGGAAACTTTTGGGAACCTCATTGAATTCCTTCCCAAGACATGCTTTCTTCCCTTTTATAACTTGGATTTTTATGGAACATTGTGGGGCACCTCCTTGATCCTCTCTTCAAGAAAAATTCTTGCCATCCTGGCTTGGGTTTATCTGGAAAGAAATTGGCTCCTCCTTGGATTGAGGTATCTTGATGGATTTCTCTCCCAAGTGGTGCAAGAAAAAAAAGGAACTTACTTCTTGTGGTGTAGGGACCAAAGACACTGGATGGAGATGTGGCGCCTCCTGGACTCTGGCGTGTGGCTGGGAGTGTGGCGCCCACTTGCTTGGGCCTGGAAGAAAAAATGTGGCACCCTGGACCTTGACTTGACTGAAAAAAAAGTGGCACCAACCTGGAGAAGACCTAGACCACTACTAGGACTTGTACTGAGTCAACATGACTCAACAAAATTTAAATTACAGGGAAATACAGACTCAAGACTAAAATTGAGTTGACCAAGTCAACCCTTATTACAAAACCAGAAAACCCTAATTCTTCGGGCAAGGTCAATCAGAGATCCAGATGGAGCCCTGAAGTCTTCTTCTGAGTCTGGTGCCCGCACCAACTCTGGCACTAGCACAGGAAAGAAGTTCTTCGGCACACTGATCCAGCCAACTGGCACCAAGGACCAGCCGACTCGTCCAGAACTTAGTTGAAAGTGTTCTGACTAGAATTCAGCCTAGCCAACTCGTCCAGAACTTGGTTGAGATTGCTTTGAGAGCCTTTGAGATCCGAGCCGACTGGAATTCAGTCTAGCTGACTCGACCAGAGTGACATATTTTATCAACTATGGAAGCTAGCCGACTGGCATTTAGCCCAGTCGACCCGAAATTGATCCGAGCTGACTCGAAGATTGTCAGAGCTGATTGGAATGATGGGGTCACCTCCAACAGCTAGTTCCAGTTTTTAGTTTTTGAATTCCAAAAGTGCTCCAACGGTAACCTGTCACCTCCCAATGGTCTACAACGTTCAAAATCAAGGGAAGGCAGTTGAAGTCTTTATAAATAAGGTATGATAACATCTTTGGTGAGACTAATGAGTTAATGGACATTTATTGAACACTTATTGAAGTTAGAAGTGAGAGCACTTGAGCTTTGAAGTCAGCCTTCACCAACTCTTACCAGAAGCTTGAAGCACCTTTTGAAGAAAGCAAGGAAGCCATTGAAGTGCATTGAAGAGCATTCAATAGAACTTCACTCGAGCTGTCTTGGCAACCACCCAACAACAAAGTTTGTCATTTTTGTTTCTTCTTTATTCTATTCATAGAATATTTGGGTTATTAGTGAGCCTAGTTGTAAAAACCAAATAGGTTTCTTTGGTGAGCCTTTTTCAAAAACCAAAGTGTAGAGGTTCTAGGTGAGCCTGTAAAAACCTAGTGTGGATTTCTTTGGTGAGCCTGGTTCAAAAATCAAAGTGTAGAGGTTGGGATTGTGAGCCTATAAAACAATCCGACTGTATTCCAGTTTGGGGGATATAGTGGAAATCCCGAGTGGTGAACTTGGGTAGTGGACGTAGGAGCTGGGTTGCTCCGAACCACTATAAACTTGTCTTGTTTGTGTTGTGTTTGATTTACCTTTCAGCCTTTGCATTTAATCTTTGATTGACACAACACCTAACCACTAAAAGGAATTACTTGTGCACATACTTGCAAAAATTTTGTAATTTCCAATTCACCCCCCTCTTGGGAAAAGCCACCTGGGCAACAGCTGGTATCAGAGCAGTGTCTCTGATTACTTGAGTAAAGATTGATGGCTCATCCCATGAGTACATCCTTGGCCGAAGGCCAGTCAACAAATAGACCTCCACTATTCATAGGCACTAATTATTCATATTAGAAAGCACGAATGAAGATTTACATACAAGCTATAGATTTTCAATTATGGAAGGTCATTTTTAAAGGGCCACACATTCTCACAATTAAAGATGATGGCGTGGACATCCCTAAACCTGAAGAGGACTGGGATGATCATGACTTGAAGATGGGGGAATTGAACGCCAAAGCAATGAATTTATTATATTATGCTTTGGATGCTAATGAGTTCAACCAAATTTTCACTTGCTCTTCAGCAAAGAAAATCTGGGATAAACTCGAAGTGACCCATGAGGGAACTTCCCAAGTGAAAACCTCTAAGATAAATCTTTTAGTTCATAAATATGAATTATTTAAAATGGAACCTTCTGAAATAATTTCTGCCATGTTCTCTAGATTTACAGATATTATTAATGATTTAAAGAGTCTTTGCAGGGTATACTCTAATGCAGATCTAGTTCAGAAGATCCTTCATTCTTTGCCCGACAAATGGGATCCCAAAGTAACTGCAATCTAAGAAGCCAAAGATCTAAACACATTGCTGCTGGATGAACTGCTGGGATCACTCATCACCCATGAGATGACAATGCAGCACAGAACGGAAGATGAACAAAAGAAAAAGAAGACAATAGCCTTCAAAGCTGCTTCCGAATCAAAGAGGGATGATGAAGAATCTGAAGAAGAAAGCACCTCCTCCAATGATGTCCTAGAAGACGATGATATTGCTATGGGTGTAAAGAGATTCAGAAAATTTATGGGAAGAAAAAAGGAAGGTACAACCAAAAATTTCATAGGAAGGATTATGGAAAGGAACAGGAAAAGGACAGAGAGAAAGATAAAGAGGTTGTCCCCAAATGCTACGAATGCAAGAAGCCGGGGCACATACATCCAGACTGTCTACTATTAAAGAAATCCTACAGACAGAAGAAGAAAAAGAAAGCCATGGTTGCCACATGGTCCGATAGTGAAGACTCATCTTCATTGGAAGAAGAAGAGACCACCAAGACTGCAAATCTATGCTTAATGGGTCTCGAAGACGAGGTAACACCCCCTAACAATTGCACTGAATTTACTTTCGATGAATTAAATTCTGCTTTTCATGAATTACTTTCTGAATTTAAGAAAGCTAAAGTAAAGATAAAATCATTGAAAAATATGAATGACTCTTTACTCAAACAAAAGGATGAAATTTCAGAAAAGAACATTTGTTACAAAATGAACTGCATGACTTTTTTGAAAAATTTGAAAAGCTGAAAAATGAAAATCTTTCATGTGAAAAGAAAAACAATGATTTACTTGCTGAAAACACTGATTTAAAAAAGGAGGTTACAAAACTCAAGCCTTTAGTTGAAAAACTCACTTTATCTTCAAATAAGCTTGAGTTAATTTTAAAAGAACAACGAATTTCAGGAAATAAAGCTGGAATTGGCTTTAAAACTTCTTTTGTGAATGGAATTTTAGCAACTACTTTTGTGAAATCCAAAACACCTGTTCAAAATGTTTTATCTCAAAAAGTTTCAGCCACACCAAAAACTATTTCTACATCAAAGTCTTTATTATATGTTCCTAAAAATTTGAGCAAAAATGCATACATATCAAAAAGTTCAAAATCTTCATTAAGTCCATCAATTGTTAGAACTTCAAATTCTACTTCTATTAAAAATTCTAAAGTTGTATGCTATGTTTGTAAAAGAATAGGACATAAAGTTTTTGAATAAAATAATTCTAGAAATGTCCTTAGGAAAGTAAGAAAGATTTGGGTTCCCAAAAGAACCACCTCTACTGACCTACAAGGACCCAAGGTAGCTTGGGTACCTAAAAAAACTCATTGAATATTTTGCAGGAATGTCTTGTAGCCCAAAAATTGAAGAAAAGGTGGTTCTTAGATAGTGGCTGCTCAAGACATATGACGGGTGACAAGGATCAATTTATCACCCTTGAAATGAAAGAAGGAGGCTTGGTCACCTTTGGAGACAATGGCAAAGGGAGAATAATCGGTATTGGTAAGATCAAAATAACTCCCTTCACCTTTATTGAAAATGTTTTGCTAGTAAACAAATTGAAGCATAATCTCTTAAGTATAAGTCAATTGTGTGATAAAGGCTTTAATATTGTCTTTGAATCATCTATGTGTATGGTAACTAACTCTTTAGATTATAGCAATAAGTTTATTGGACATAGACTTGGAAATATCTATATGGTAGATCTTAATGAACTTGCCATGTCAAGTAGCCCTAGTCTAGTTACAATGAATACTAAGACCAAAGAGTCAGGTTTATAATGGCATAGATGATTAGGTCATGCTAGCATGCATACTATTGCCAAATTAATTTCTAAAGATCTTGTTAGAGGCATGCCTAAGTTTAAAGTTGATTTAAATCATGTTTGTGATGCATGCCAAATGGATAAACATACTAGAGGGAGTTTTAAATCAAAGAATATAGTTTCTACAACAAGACCACTTGAACTACACATGGATCTTTTCGGACCTACTAGGATCATAAACCTAGGAGGTATGAAATATGCTCTTGTGATAGTAGATGATTTTTCAAGATTTAATTTGATTTTGTTTATTGCTTCAAAAGATGAAACTTTTCATGTTTTCATAAAATTTCATAAAAAGGTTTCAAATCAAAAGAACTTATCTTTGATTTCAATTAGAAGTGATCATGGAGCTGAATTAGAAAATCAATTTTTTGAAGATTATTGTACTGAATTTGGCATTGATCACAACTTCTCCGCTCGTAGAACACCTCAACAATATGGTGTTGTAGAGAGAAAAAATCGGACATTGGAAGAAATGGCTCGCACAATGTTATGTGAAGGCAATCTTCCAAAGTACTTTTGGGCAAAAGTGGTGAACACTACATGTTATATTTTAAACCGCATTTTGATCCGTCCTATCTTAAAGAAAACCCCCTATGAGCTTTGGAATGATAGAAAATCCAATATTAGTTATTTTCATGTGTTTGGTTGCAAATGCTTTGTGCATAACAATGGAAAAGATAATTTAGAAAAATTTGATTCTAAAGCTGATGATGCAATTTTCCTAGGTTTTTCATTACATAGCAAAGCATATAGTGTTTTTAATAAAAGGACTCTTACTATAAAAGAGTCAATTCATGTTGTATTTATTGAAACTAACCCTACACCTTCTAGACAAGAAGAGTGCATAGAAAATGATGCAAGTACATTGCAAAAAGGAATGGATGACTTGAGCATTCAAGACAAAGACACTCAAGATGGAGAAGAAACGGTAAGTAAGGATCACACCGGTCTACCAAGGGACTAGAGATATGTTACATCTCACCCTAAAGAATTAATAATAGGAGATCCTTTACATAGTGTCAGGACTGATGGGGACATCTCAAGCACGGATCTTGGAGCAAGCATAATTCTTGGAGTGGCACAGATCTTGAAGCATTTTTTTGGAATAAATTTATTTAGGATTTATCTTTTGTTTAAAATTTGAATTAGGATTTGGTTGGTTAGGATTGATATATGGATAGGCTTATCCTATCTTATATTTGAATTTGATTCGTTCTTATCTTTTTATCTTGTATTCAAATTCAATTGAGGGTTGGAAAATCTATAAATACCACCCTCAGCCTTTTGTAATGCGAAGGATGGATGAATAAAATTTCTATTGTTCTGTGTGAAGGATCTGTGTGATCCTAGGGTATCTGTATGATCCCTTCTTCATCTTCCCAGGGTTTCTGTGTGATCCCTGATTTTGGGCATCTGTGTGAGCCCAGGGCATCTATGTGAGCCCCTTTGCTATGTGCTTGTTCTTCTAGGGCATCTGTGTGAGCCCCTTTGCTATGTGCTTGTTCTTCTTGGGGAATCTATGTGAACCCCAGTATTTTTCTTAACCCTGCACCCTCTTCTTTCCTCCTTTGCAAATCCTAATCTCTGGTGACTTTCATGCTCGCCAGCGATCCAGTCCAATCCCTATCCCGCATCAAGTGGTATCAGAGCTAAAGGATTAGGATTTTTCTGTTTCATCACCGGCCCACTGTTCTCTTTCTTCCCTGTTTCAAATCTCGTCCACGGATCCTTCCCCAACATCGACGTCGGACCACCCTCCCCCCAGCCGGTCACCCACCACCATTCCTCCCTTCCAGCCCTCACCCCTGTTTTCTGCTATGCCAAGCTCTCCAAGAACTGCCTGCAGCCCATTTTCAAAGCATAGATTTCAAAGCACACCGATCTCAAAGCTGCACCATTTTCAAAGCAAAGTTGATTAAAAAAAAAAATCATGGTTATGTCAAGCTAAAAGTTTGGAGTTCCCGGAGCTGAAGTCAAGCTGAAGCTGGAGCTTGACCCAAACTCGACAGAGTCGAGTTTTTTCCCCACCGTAGGAGAATGATGGGGACATCTCAAGCATGGATCTTGGAGCAAGCATAATTCTTGGAGTGGCACAGATCTTGAAGCATTTTTTTGGAATAAATTTATTTAGGATTTATCTTTTGTTTAAAATTTGAATTAGGATTTGGTTGGTTAGGATTGATATATGGATAGGCTTATCCTATCTTATATTTGAATTTGATTCGTTCTTATCTTTTTATCTTGTATTCAAATTCAAATGAGGGTTGGAAAATCTATAAATACCACCCTCAGCCTTTTGTAATGCGAAGGATGGATGAATAAAATTTTTATTGTTCTGTGTGAAGGATCTGTGTGATCCTAGGGTATCTGTATGATCCCTTCTCCATCTTCCCAGGGTTTCTGTGTGATCCCTGATTTTGGGCATCTGTGTGAGCCCAGGGCATCTATGTGAGCCCCTTTGCTATGTGCTTGTTCTTCTAGGGCATCTGTGTGAGCCCCTTTGCTATGTGCTTGTTCTTCTTGGGGAATCTATGTGAACCCCAGTATTTTTCTTAACCCTGCACCCTCTTCTTTCCTCCTTTGCAAATCCTAATCTCTGGTGACTTTCATGCTTGCCAGCGATCCAGTCCAATCCCTGTCCGCATCAAGACGGCCTGGTAACGCCCCCGATCCAAGTACTTCAAGGACTTAATGCTATGCAATCAGGAGCTTATTCTACCATGCTCTGATATCATTTGATGCGGGACCGAGATTGGACTGGATCGCTGGTGAGCATGAAAGTCACTAGAGATTAGGATTTGCAAAGGAGGAAAGAAGAGGGTGCATGGTTAAGAAAAAAAAATATTGGGGTTCACATAGATTCCCCAAGAAGAACAAGCACATAGCAAAGGGGCTCACACAGATGCCCTAGAAGAACAAGCACATAGCAAAGGGGCTCACATAGATGCCCTGGGCTCACACAGATACCCAAAATCAGGGATCACACAGAAACCCTGGGAAGATGGAGAAGGGATCATACAGATATCCTAGGATCACACAGATCCTTCACACAGAACAATAGAAACTTTATTCATCCTATAATGAGGCAAATTAGGTAAAGTCGCGCCAGGAACTAAATCTATGGCATGCTGTATGTCCCTTAAAGGTGGAAGATTGTCGGGAAGATCCTCGAGAAACACGTCTTCAAAGTCTTTCAATAATTGGACCACCTCTTGAGAGTGTTCTACAGGGGTGTGGTCCATAGTTTCCTTAGCAGCTACCATCCAAATAGGTGCTCCCTCATTAATGCCTTTTTCTAATTCTCTTGCACCTATCAAATTTAATCCAGTCCTTTTTTCTTTCAGGCTGCTAACTCCTCTTTTGGTGTTGTCCTTAGGCTGGGTTGAATGAATGACAATTTTCAAGCCATTGAAATTGAAAGCACAGGAATTTGATCGACCAAAAATTATCACATCATGGTCAAACAGCCATGGCCTACCTAGGATGATGCTACTTACACCCATAGGGAGTACATCACACCAGATTCGTTCCTGATAGGACTGAAGTTGGATTCGGACCTGACATCTCTGCTTGATTGGGATAGAAGTGGAATCGATCCAGGATACCTTATATGGATTGGGATGTGGTTCAGTGGGTAATCCTAGACTCTTGGCTGCACTAGTGGAAATGGCATTGACACAGCTTCGACTATCGATCACGATCTTACAGACCTTTTCTCCTATTTTGACAAATATGTGTAGGATGCTAGTCCTACGCCAGTCTTCCTGCTCCTTGGTCTGTGTCATGATACATCTCACAACTCCTAACATATCTGATGAGTCTACATTTTCTTCATCTCCTTCATACTCATCAGCCAAGCAATCCCCTGCTTCATAAACCTCCTCTTCATCATTCTCCAGGGGTTCTGATTCACCTTCTTCTGCCTCCCCTATATGTAAAGCTCTAGAGGGACATTGGCTCACGAAATGACCTGGTTTATGACACTTATAGCAAACTCGCTCCCTCTCACCTCGAACTTCAGGGCTCTTTCCTTTGTCTTCTCTAGGAATTGGGGGAATGGCATGGTTGGTCCTAGGGGTTGGATTCGATCTGGATCTTGGTCTATTGGTTGTACCAGGGACTGAACTAGGTCGACTAACAGGAGGATTAAACCTAATGGGCTCAGGTCGCCTAAATGTAGCTCTCCTTTGAAACCTCTCATAGTCCATGGCAACTTGGTATGCCTAATCTAAATCATGGACTTCTCTTAAAAACAGTTTCCCTTTTATATCTTCATTCAATCCTGATTTAAACCTCGACAATGTGGCTGCCTCAGACTCGACTACGTTGCATCGCATTACAAACTCATCAAATTTAGCAACGTACTCAGAAACAGTCTTATTTTCTTGTGTCAATCGTTGCCACTGATCTAACAACCTTTGCTGATAAGACATAGGCAAATATTTCTCTCTAAGCTTTCTCTTCATGTCTCTCCAGGTCACTATAGGTAAGTCTCCCCTCTGCCTAGCCATGCGTTCGACATTTCCCCAATACAACCTAGCCTGACGGACTAGTCTGATTTTGGCAAACTTGAATCTTCTCTCTTCAGACATATCATACCAGTAAAAATATTGGTCCATGTCAGCCTCCCAGTCTATGTACACCTTAGGATCTAGGCTTCCCTCAAAGGTTGGTGCATCTAGACGTATATTCCTTAAGGCCCGATCATCCTGATCAAAAGTATCATGGCGAGGTCTTCTAGGATTTGGCTCCGGAGTATGATCAGTATAATCCTGATGTGGCCTTCTATGAATTGGATCAGGTGTATGTTCCTGTCGTTGGGCTCTAGGGAGAACTGAAGGTAATGTGGGTGAAGGTGGTTCAGTTGGGGTCAACCTAGATTCCTCTAGGGTTCCTATCCTTTCCTCGAACTGGTCAAACCTAGCATCCAAACAGTCCATCTTCTCGATCATAGATCTCATAAGGCTTTCCATACTAGTATCCATGGATGAACTAGGTTGGGCTTGTGAAGGGTGGTAAGGTGTGCCTGACCTAGTTGTCATGCAAACAATTAGACTCAGACCCGAACTACGAGTTTTCTAAACCGGTTAGTCCAAATAAACTGAGTTGACTAGATACAATCAAATCAACAGCTATTCTCTTCCACTGGCCAGTCAGGAGGTGGGTCTGTGGGAGGTTCCCCCAGCTTTCACTGGGTCCTAATTAAAAACCACAAGAACCGCTTAGGCTTGAGCCACTTAACCTCTATCCTTGACACCAGCTTTCAATAATAGATGAAGAAATGGGTTGCACAAGCTTTCCCAATTGAATTGAACTGGACCTAGAGTTCCAAGCTAGTTGCCTAATCAAGGTGGCAAGCTAGATTGTAGTAACTCTATACTTGTCCAGGTTTTAGAACAAGGGGAGTGTGAGATCCTGTCTCTGGCCTACCTGGGCCCGGTGGAATTGGCCCGATAGACGGATCAGCACCCAAGCCCTTAGTCCCAATTCTAGACACCAAGTAATAGGACACACACAAGACTAGTTGACACAATGAGTTGACAATAACCTGGGCTCGACCAAATTGATGTCCCTAACCCACTAGGGCAATTAATGTCTAATCAATTTTAGTTAGGGATTGGATCGATATGCAATTTGGTGATTTTTGGGCTAGGGACAGGTGATGAAATCCTGACCCAATGTCAAATTCATGCCCTTAATTTGATTTGTCATGAGATGCATGCAAATTTCAAATTTTAGGTGCAGAAGTAGTGTGTTGCAGTTTAAAAGTGGTGTTGATAAGTGCAGAAAAAAAATGTCAAAAAAATCTAAAAAAATCACAAAAAACTCCTAACTTCTAGATGACATACCAGATGAAACGAAAATTCAAAATAAAATCTGTACTATTCTAGGCAGATTCTGAAATGAAGATAATGAAAAGGAATAGAACAGAACAGAAATCCTAATAACACTGATGGACTGCAGGAATTTTCATTTTTTTTGTAATTTTTTTCTCAGATTGAAATTTTAAACGGTGATAAGAAACTTAAAATGGAACATAAGGATGCACATAAGAGAACCCCATAGCTTACCTAGCCTTTGTATCACAAATAGAACCCCATAGTTTAGAAGAGGCTGAGACTGACCCAAACTGGATGATGGCAATGCATGAAGAATTAAACCAGTTTGAAAGAAATAAGGTATGGTCACTTGTAGATAGACCTACTGACCATCCAATAATAAGAACCAAATGGGACTATAAGAATAAATTAGATGAGCAAGGAAACATTATAAGAAACAAAACTAGATTAGTGGCTAAGGGATATAACCAAGAAGAAGGTATTGATTTTGATGAAACTTATGCACCCGTAGCAAGACTAGAAGCTATTAGATTACTACTTGCATTTGCTTGCTACATGAACTTTAAACTCTTTCAAATGGATATAAAAAATGTATTTCTTAATGGTTTTATCTCTGAACAAGTTTTTGTGAAACAACCACCAGGTTTTGAAAATCACACTTTTCCAAACCATGTATTTAAATTAAATAAAGCATTATATAGTTTGAAACAAGCACCTAGAGCCTGGTATGATAGACTTAGCACTTTCTTAATTGAAAATAATTTTTCAAGAGGTAATGTAGACAAAATTCTATTTATTAAAAAGAAAAATAATGACATCTTAGTTGTACAAATATGTGGATGACATCATTTTTGGTGCAACTAACAAAACTCAATGTAAATATTTGCTAAGCTTATGCAGGGAGAATTTGAAATGAGCTTAATGGGCGAGCTGAACTACTTCCTTGGACTTCAAGCAAAATAAATAATGGAAGGCATCTTCATCAACCAAGCCAAATACATCAAGGATATCATCAAAAAGTTTGGTATGGAGAGTAGCAAATCAATGAGCACACCCATGAGCCCAGCCTACAGATTGGACAAAGATGAGAATGGATCCAATGTTGACCAAAAGCTATATAGAGGTATGATCAGATCCTTATTGTATTTGACTGCAAGTAGACCTAATATATTATATAGTGTATGTGTATGTGCTAGATTTCAGTCATCACCAAAAGAAACACATATGCTTGCTGTAAAAAGAATAATTAAATACTTGAAAGGAACAAGTAATTTAGGAATTTGGTATTCTAAACATTCTACTTTGAATTTGATTGGATTCTCTGATGCTGATTATGCTGGTTATAAAATAGAAAGAAAAAGCACTAGCGGTACATGCCAATATCTAGGGTTGAATTTAATTTCATGGCATTGTAAGAAGTAAAACTCCATAGCCTTGTCTATAGTTGAGGCTGAGTACGTGGCTGCTGGTAGTTGTTGCGCTCAAGTGTTATGGATTAAATAATAACTAGAAGACTTTGGTGTATCACAATCTAAAATTCTAATTAAATGTGATAACACAAGTGCTATCAATTTGACAAAGAATCCAATTCAACACTCTAGAACCAAGCACATTGAAATTAGACATCATTTTATTAGAGATCATATTTTACATGGTGATATTGTGCTTGATTTTGTTCCTACTGATGATCAATTAGCTGACATATTCACTAAGCCACTCAATCAAGATATATTTGAGCTAATTAGGAGTGAATTAGGACTTTGCGATCCTTTCTAAATTCTCTAACCTAATTCCTTCAAGTTTAAGGAAATATTATCTAGAAAACCTCCTGAATTTATTCTATTTTATTGAGCCTTAATTTCCTCTGAAATTCTCTTCAAAATCTTTCTGATTTATGATCAAATTTTTAAAAACTCTATTTTCTCTGTTCGAGTCGACTGGATCTTAATTCGAGTCGATTGGATTTTCTGAGAGTTTTGAGCGAGTTCTGGCCTAGCTGACTCAAGCAGTTTCGAGTCGACTAGATCTTCTGATGGTTTAAGGAGAGCTTTGGCCGAGCCGACTCGAGCCTTTTTAGGGCTACTCGAGTCGACTGGAATTTCACGCCTATGTGTTTTTCCTTGGGTTATAAACCCTTCTCCGAACCGTTTAACCCCTATTTTGTCTTCTCTAAGGGTTTGTACCTCTCCAAAAGCTGCTCCAAAAATTTCTATCTCCCTTCCAAATACTCCAATCTCTCAATTTTCAATCTTTCCTAGCAATGGCACCCAAGCGTGCAATGGGTAAATGCTCCATTAGGATTACTCCATCGGTTGAAAAGGAAAGAAGGTCAAAATGGCATCAAGAAGAGCTAAGAAGCTTCGTTCATAGTGAAGAACCTGTAGAAGAGGTCACAAGGGATGCTCCAACCATTCCTAGCCAAGTGCCCGAGTTTATTAAGGGGATTGGATTGAAAATAGGAGACTTAATTGAAGATCAAGGGTGGAGAAAATTTTGTTCTTTGAATGAAAAGACCTATCCCTCTCTGGTTAGAAGTTTTTATGAAAATTTAAGATTGGGAACTAATCATGTGGAGTCCATTGTTAAAGGAAAGAGGATTATAGTTAATGAGGAATTTCTATAAGGTGTATTGGACTTACCTTCAGAGGGAGTGAAGTTTCTAGTAATTGACAATAGAGAGAAGACTCTAAGAACAATACTGAACAAAGAAGATGTTGGAGGAATTGGTACAGTTTTTGCTAATACCCTATCACTGGAAATGAGATTGCTTCATAATTTTATTTTGGAATTTTCTTGCAAAGAACCGGAAGATTTGACTGGGTGAGTGAAAAAGATTTATGCCTTATAGAACACATTTTAGAGAAAACTCCTATCAATCTGTCATACATTATAATTATGCAAATGAAGGAGACAGTTAGAAATGCTAAATCATGTCAACCCTATGGAATGATGCTTACCCTATTGTTTAAATCTCATAGAGTAAGTTTGGAGGGTGAAAATGGATTAGAATTGCATCATACAGATGTATACACTTCCAAAACTCTAGAGAGGATGGGGTACTTCCAAGTAGAAGGAGTATGGAGAAAGAAAGGTACAAATGTAAGAGCTATAGGCAGCTCAAGTAGTAGTGAAGATGAAGAAGAGGAAGAGAATATAGAAGCAGCTGGAACTTCTTCTACACCAGTACCTGAGCCTGAGTCACATATTTCTGAGCCTGCTGCTACTGTTGAGGAGACTAGAGCACCTTCTCCTATGTTTGATATGCCTGTAACGGAGTTTGATTTGCCTGCACCAGAGTTTGACTTGCCTGCAGCTGATGTTCCTTTTCCTGACTACCCCTCTGTAGAACCACAACCTCCAATCATTCAAGTTCAGATTGAAGAATAGATGAGAAGCTTGACAGATACACTGACATGTACAATAACTTCTTTATTTAGTGATTTGAAAAAGTCAGTGGATAGTAGATTAGATAGACTGGAAGAGCATGTGTCAAATCTATAAGGAAAGGTTGAAGCTATGGAAGCTTCAAGATCAACTCCTCGGATAGAACTTTAACCAATCCTGAATTGTATCTCTTCAAGTTCTGAAGCAATTTTGAAATCTCTGGATGCTACATTAAATGAATACCAAACTGAGTTGAGGGAGCTTAGATGCAAGATGGGCACAGTTATAGAGACAAGGAGTATGGCTGATGATTACACTAGAGGCATTGGGATCATCAGGTCGGAGCTTGGAAGACTTCGAGGATCAGCTAAGGCATTCGCCAATGTCCAAGCTTCTGAGCTTATATCAATGCAGAAAGAAATAGGTGAGATGAAGGAGGCAATGAACAAAGTGCCAGCAAGCCTCAAAGATATGGAGCAACAGCTAGGAGCAATTTGGATGGAGATGGTGTCTATCTGTGGCACTGTCAGATCCTTTGAGGTCATTGCTAGGACCAGACCCTTGTATGATCCACCTCCCATTTCCACTAGGGCTTCTAGTACTTCTCATCACCCTAAAGCTCCTCCTCCACATGCTTCCTCTAGCAGACATCCTAGACCTACTTCTTGGCATGGTGCCAATGTTCCTAAGGATGATTATGAGTAGATCTTTTATAGTTTCAGTACTTTTTGGATGCTTTTTGAAACTCTTGTAATGGTTGATGTACTGAAATTTTTTGATAGAAATGAAATGAACATCTTTTTGACATTATTGTGCATTTATGTTATTCTATTTATACTCTCTATTCTCTTAAATAGAATTCTCTCTAAGTTGAGAAAGTGAAATTATCTCAAACAAATCTTGAAACTTTCTCAATCTATTTAAAATTCTGAGCTTATCTTTTTAACCTTTTTGAATTGATGACAAAAAGGGGGAGAACTATAGAGTGCATGAAAGAAAAAGCTAATTAAATTGGAATAGAACTGATAAAGTGAATTAGACAGGGGGAGCTTAATGATTTTTTGCATACTTTTCCTGCTAAAATGTTCAAATGAATGTTAAAGGGGGAGAAACTTAGAGAAATTTCTTATTATTTAGAAATTTTATAAAAAGGGGGAGATATACATGTTTAATTTACATGCTTCAATGACTACTACGATGCTCTCTACTTATTACATCTATCTGTCAATACTTAATGCTACTTGATACATGCAAGCAATCATTCTCTGATACTTACAGTTTATGAATTTGACCTTGTGCATAACTGTATAGCATATATTGATATACATTTGAGATTACAGTTGATTTTATGAATTGTCAAACAAATGTAAATGCTTATTATGATACACATCCATACTTGTGAATAGAATAGATTCTTTTCATACCTAGTGTTTTGTCATCATCAAAAAGGGGGAGATTGTTGACCCCTAAAGTGATTTTGATGATAACAAAACATTGGAGCATACATTTGGTTATCTAACAACTCTTCAAATGATTGACAAGTTTTTGTAGGACAATTATATTGACATACTTTCTAAATCCTACAATCTTTATTGCTTTGTGTTGAGTTGTAAAGTATTTAGAATCTTGTAAAGAAGAACCCTACAAAAATTTCCTACTTAATTCAAGTTAAAGGGTTACTTCTAGTAGTTTTCAAGCTTCAATTTTTTCTTGAATTTATTGTAAGAAGACCTTGAAGAAGTCTTCAAAGCTTGGGACAAGTGTTCTGGAAGATTGAGTTTGATCTGGCTGAAGAACAAATCTTGAGCCAACTGGATGGAGGAACAAGCCGACTCTGGCACTGGCACAGGAAAGAAGTTTTCCGGCACACAGATCCAGCAGACTGGCACCAAGGCCTAGTCGACTTGTCCAGAACTTAGTTGAAAGTGTTCTGAGATTCTCAGGGATCCGAGCCGACTGGAATTCAGCCTAGCCGACTCGTCCAGAACTTGGTTGAGATTGCTTTGAGAGCCTCTAAGATCCAAGCTGACTAGAATTCAGTCTAGCCGATAGAGTGACACATTTTCTCAACTATGGAAGCTAGTCGACTGTTATTCAGCCCAGTCAACCCGAACTTGATTCGAGCCAACTCGAAGATTGTCCGAGCCGACTGGAATGATGGGGTCACCTCCAACGGCTAGTTCTAGTTTTCAATTTTTGAATTCCAAAAGTGCTCCAATGGTAACCTGTCACCTCCCAACAGTCTACAACATTCAAAATCAAGGAAAGGCAGTTGAAGTCTTTATAAATAAGGTATGAGAACATCTTTGGAGAGACTAATGAGTTAATGGACATTTATTGAACACTTATTGAAGTTAGAAGTGAGAGCACTTGAGCTTTGAAGTCAGCCTTCACCAACTCTTACCAGAAGCTTGAAGCACCTTTTGAAGAAAGCAAGGAAGCCATTGAAGTGCATTGAAGAGCATTCAATAGAACTTCACTCGAGCTGTCCTAGCAACCACCCGACAACAAAGTTTGTCATTTTTGTTTCTTCTTTATTCTATTCATAGAATATTTGGGTTATTAGTGAGCCTAGTTGTAAAAACCAAATAGGTTTCTTTGGTGAGCCTTTTTCAAAAACCAAAGTGTAGAGGTTCTAGGTGAGCCTGTAAAAACCTAGTGTGGATTTCTTTGGTGAGCCTGGTTCAAAAATCAAAGTGTAGAGGTTGGGATTGTGAGCCTATAAAACAATCCGACTGTATTCTAGTTTGGGGGATATAGTGAAAATCCCGAGTGGTGAACTTGGATAGTGGACGTAGGAGCTGGGTTGCTCCGAACCACTATAAACTTGTCTTGTTTGTGTTGTGTTTGATTTACCTTTCAGCTTCTGCATTTAATCTCTGATTGACACAGCACCTAACCACTAAAAGGAATTACTTGTGCACATACTTGCAAAAAATTTGTAATTCCCAATTCACCCCCATCTTGGGAAAAGCCACCTGGGCAACACATCATCCCCACATTAGGTAGGCCACCCCCGATGGGGTCCATTACCATCTTGAGAGGGGATACGCCATGCACCAATCACTAGTTTTTTGGAGGGTTCTAGGACAAGGTCATGGCATTGGTCTGCATCATCTCATTGATCCACTCGACGGTCCCAATCACATAGTTGCCTTTGATCAGGATATCAATCTCGGACATGGAGTCATTAGCTTATCCGGCCACCATTCTCACTCGAAGGAGCATCTCACATGGCTTGGGCTCCGAAGACACAAGGGAGCATGGCCATGTGAAAGTTCATGCTCGATCAGGGCCATCAGGTGGGATATAATAATTGTAAGTCCCAAATATGGGTCCTCTACCCCTTGATCGATTTTTGTTGCTTACCTCCTTCAGGTATGAGTGTAGGTAAGTTTATCATAGAACTAGCAATGATGACTGGCCTAGTCATGTCTTCTTTTGCTTCAATCTTTATAATTATCTTTTTGTAGCCTTTGGGCATCTTATTTGGAAAGTAATGAAACCATTTTTCCTTTTCATATTGTCTTCATTTAGGCTTGTATAACCTATAAACTATCCTTCTCTAGGAACGACCGAGAATGCAGTCATCGGTTGTTCCTAGGTTTTGATTGCCTAAGGTTTGATCACTTACCATAAGTACTTAAGTGTCTCTATACTTTAGCCAATCATTCATTGGTTCGAATTTAGTGATCATTAGTTGATAGAAGGGCTTTGATTGAGCATTACCCTATCACCTGGTGCTAGTGGGCATTGATCACTTAAGGTATCTAGCCAAGTTCTACTTGGTCACTTTGATTTAGTGGGTGTTGATTACCTGAGGGCTCTGACCAAGCATTACTCAATCAGTTGAAGATAGTGGGCATTGTTGCCTAAGGTCTTTGATCGAGTGCTAATCCTTCTCTTGGAGCTAGTGGGCATTGATCTCTTATGGGCTTTGATCGAGTAATACATAGTCACTTGGAGAAAATGGATGTTGATCACTTGAGGGCTCTGAATGAGCAATATTCAGTCACATGGAGTTACTGGGTGCTAATCGTCTATGGGCTCTGACTAAGCATTACTTGATCACTTGGAGCAAGTGGGCGTTGATTGCTTAAGGGCTCTGATCGAGCTATACTTGGTCACTTGGAGCTAGTGGACATTGATCACTTGAGGGATCTAATCCAGTGCTACTCGGTCACTTAGAGCCAATGACATTGATTGCCTGTGGGTTTTGACAGAGAGCTGCTCCGTCACTTTGAGCCATAGGCATTGATCTCCTTTGGGCTTTGACCAAGCGCTACTCTTGGTCACTTGGAGCCAATTTGTATTGTGTTGGCCTTGAGGCTCTAACCTATAGCTACTTCAGTCACTTAGAAATAGTGGTTGCTGATCGCCTGTGGGCTCTAAACAAGCACTACTCGATCACTTGGAGCTAATGAGCATTGATCACTTGAGGGCTCTTAATCGAGTGCTACTCGATCACATAGAGCTAGTAGGTGTGATTGTCTATAGGCTCTGATGGAGCACTACTCTATCACTTGGAGCCATTTGGTGCTAATCCCTTGTGGACTCTGACTAAGTACTACTCGATCACTTAGAGCCATTGGATGCTGTGTTGGCCTTGGATCTCTGACCAAGTGTTACTCAATCACTTCGAGCCAATGAGCAGGCACTAATTACTTATGGATTCTAATTGAGTTCTACTCGGTTACATAGAGCCATTGGGCATTGATCACTTGAGGGCTCTTACCGAGTGCTACTCGATCACTCAGAACCATTAGGTGCTTTATTGGCCTGGGGACTTTGATTGAGCACTACTAGGTCACTTGAAGCTAGTAGGCGCTGATCACTAATGGGCTATGACTGAGCACTACTTGGTCACTTAGATCTATTTGGCACTATGTTGGCCTTGGAACTTCTAATGAGCACCACTCGATCACTTTGACCCAATGGGCACTGATCGCTTATGGGCTCTAATTGAGCGCTACTCAGTTACTTGGAGTTAGTGGGCATTGATTGCTTGAGGGCTCTAACCCAGCACTACTCAGTCATTTGGAGTCATTGAGTGCTGTGTTGGCCTTGAGCTTTGATTGAGCACTACTCCATCACTTAGAGCCAATACAAGTAGGCATTGATCATCTATGGCTCTGACTGAGCGCTACTCAATCACTTGGAGCCATTAGGTATTGATCACCTAAGGACTTTGACCGAGCACTACTTAGTCACTTAGAGCCATTAGGTATTGATCATCTAAGGACTTTAACTGAGCACTACTTGGTCACTTGAAGCCATTGGACACTTGTTAGTCTTGGTGTTCTAATCAAGTGCTACGCGATCACTTGGAGCCAGTGGATGCTGATTGCTATTGAGCTCTGACTGAGTGCTACTCAGTCACTTGGAGCCATTGGATGTTGTATTGGCCTTGGGGCTCTGACTGAGCACTACTCAATCACTTGGAGCTAGTGGATACTGATCGCTTGTGGGCTGTGATCGAGTGCTACTCAGTCACTTGGAGCCAATGGGCATTGATTGCTTGAGAGCTCTAACCAAATGCTATTTGATCACATGGAGCCAAAGAAGTGCTATGTTGGCCTTGAGGCTCTGACGGAGTACTACTTAATTGCTTGGCACTATTGGGTATTGATTGCATATGGGCTCTGACTGAGTACTACTTGGTCACTTAGAGCCAGTGGTCATTGATCACCTAAGTTCTCTTGACCGAGTGCTACTCGATCACTTGGAGCTTATGGGTGCTGATCACCTATGATGCCTTGATTTCTCCATCCTCTAGGATTCCCCATTCATCGGGAAGGGCCACTTTGCACAGTCATTAGTTTCTGAGGAGCATTCACTGGTTATGCTTTATGAAGATGAGTCATTAAGGTGAAATTCATGAAGAGATGGAGGTTGCGGAAAGCTGCTACTACCTCAGTCACTCTTTCCTGATGATGCTCAATTTGCAAGAGGATGATGCCTATCAAATTTTTGTTAAGTATATGGGTGGTGGACTTCCCTTTTAGCTTATTATAAAAGGATGGCCAGGGGGTATTAGGCCTCCACAATCCTTCTCCTACCACCATGAACCGAAAATCTCCAAGGAGTTATAAAAATTAGCCTTTAGCGAAAGCATTAAAGTCACATGATTGCTCTTTTTGAAGGAAGTGTTCTCCCCATGGGCATCTGGTGTCATTGCTAGAACACCATTATTGCAATCAACTAGCAAACTTAATAGTCAGCTATCAATCTACATTATTATAGCTACAGCCGCCTCCTCCAAACATTCCTTAGGGGAATACCTGCTTCATTGGGGAGGTAGATTGGGAGCTCTCCCCAAAGGTTGTGGATGGTGAGAGCAGCATGAGGGCAAATTGGGGGCAGCTTCCCAACTTCCCAACTAGCCCTTACTTGCCCACATGCTTCCTCCTTTTGGTGGTGGACTACTTTGGAAAATGTTGCCGCCAGGCTTCACTTCTACCTTGTCCTCCTTATCGGGGTCACCAGGTGTGCTCTTCATCACACTGGCTACTTCCTAGAGGAGGGTGTTATGCCCATGCCCTTGATTGCTCCCTGTCTTCCCAGTCATTTCACCGAGGGCTCTAGTGCACTTGACCACTCAAAAGGGATCCAATCTCTATGGAAGAGCTCAGAACTCTAGGAGACATCTAGTCCTTCATTGGGTTGTTGTTTATCTTATGCTTTAGAAGTATAGGAATTATTGTTATTAGCCGAGAGGCTCTAAGTCCATGTAATTCGGCTACAAGGCTACATGTGTATAAGCCTATATTTAGAAATGAAAAACTCTTTGACATTTTTGCACTTTTGGTGCACCCATTATCTTTTTGAGCTGTATCCATTTTATATTGCATGATCAAAGGGTTGTTTCTGGCTAGAGATCCAAAGATTGGTGCAGTACCTCAATTTTAGTTTTTCCAATCTCCAATTGCTAGGGCCTATGGGTTCCAATCATTATTTTTTTGATCGCTAGAGCCTATAGACTTCCGATCATTATTTTTTTAATCACTAGAGTCTATGGTCCTCCAAACATTATTTTATCGATTGCTAGAGTCTATGGGCTTCTGATCATTATTTTTCTGATCACTGGAGCCTATGGGCCTTTGATCATCATTTTTTCGATCACTGGGCCTATGGGCTTCTGATCATCATTTTTTTGATCATTGGAACCTATGGGTTTCTGATCATCATTTTTTTGATCACTAGAGCTATGGACTTCCGATCATTATTTATTTGATTGCTATAGTCTATGAGCTTCCATTCACTAGTTTTCCAATTACTGGAGCCTATGGGTCTCCGATCATCATTTTTTGGATTGCTAGAGTCTATGGGCTTTTGATCATTATATATCTGATTGCTGGAGCCTATGGACTTTTGATCATCATTTTCCTAATCACAAAAGCCTATGCACCTTCGATCATTATTTTTTTGAATGCTGGGGCCTATGGGCTTTCGATCATTACTGATGATTCTATTTTTGGTTAAGGATCCTTTGTGTTGGTCTTCTAAAGGTGAATCACTTAGGCTAATGGGTCCCTGACTTGATGATCTCTTCCACCTAGTAGGACCCCTTCTAGTTTGGTGAGAGCTTATCTCTTTGACCAGGTTGGAAAACTTTTGCTTGGCATAGCACCAGATCGCCAACCTTGAAAACTTTGCCCTGAACATTGGCATTGAAAAATGGGTGACTCTATGCTGGTATGCTGCCATCCTAATGTGTGCCTTCACTCAAACCTCATCTATGAGGTCCAGGTCTGCAAGTCTCATTTTCAGGTCAGTTTGTTCATTATAATTTGTGACTCGTGCAGAATGTATTCTGATTTTGATAGGTATCGTTGCCTCAGTCCCAAAAGCCAGGCTAAAGGTTGTCTCTCCCTTCAGAACTCTCGATGTGGTTCAGTATGCCCAAAGCATATGGTGGAGCTTACTGACCC
The DNA here is from genome assembly GCA_021397845.1 of Areca catechu. Lineage (NCBI taxonomy): Eukaryota > Viridiplantae > Streptophyta > Magnoliopsida > Arecales > Arecaceae > Areca > Areca catechu. The sequence continues at coordinate 130,705,831 of CM038045.1, read as the reverse complement.
ATGACCTTTTGGCCTTGCCGATCCTCTTCTTGATTTCTTGTAAGACGGCTCGATTCATAACATTAGCTTCTCCGTTGGCTCGATGATGTACCACTGAGATGAGGTGGTGTGAAATTTCTTGGTCTTCATAAAATTTTTTGAATTGAGCACCAACAAACTATCATCCATTATTGGTGATTAGTGCCTGAAGGATCCAAATTTGTAGATAATAGCCTTCCATATGAAGTCTATTGCTTTTGACTCCGTGATATGGGCTACTAGTTCAACTTCTACCCACCTTGTAAAGTAATCAATGGTAACCTATTGGAACTTGTGCTACTGTGAAGTCAGAGGGAATGGACCAAGGATGTCCATCTCCCATTGTGCAAAAGGCCATGGGGCACATATGGCAGTAATCAGCACAGCCAGGAGATATTGAATATTGGCATTTATTTGATATGAATCACATTTTATTACAAATTGCTCGGCACCTTGCTACATAGTAGACCAATAATAGCCCTATCGGAGTAACTTGCATGCTAGGGCTCTTTTCCCAATATGATCCCTATAGAGACCTTTGTGAACCTTCCATAATGCAAATTCTACTTCTGACGGTCACAAGCATTTGAAGTGGGGTAGAGAAAATGACTTCATGTAGAGTTTCTCCTCATGTGCCAAGTACTTATAGGATTTGTGCTTGATCTTGTGGGCCACTTTTTGATCTGCGTGGAATCGACTATGTCTCAGGAAGTTAATTACCTGGTCAATCTAGCATGGCTCATCATTGAGCTATATGATTTTTGATGGCTTCTTAATGGTTGGCCTTTTGATTTGCTGGAAGTAGGCTCCTCGAGGGAGCGCCATAGGTGTTGTGGTTACCACTTTGGCCGATAAGTCTGGGAGTTATCTTTCCTTGGAATCTAATGATCTCAAGACTAAAGGGCCGCAACTCCTAGAACTTTTAGAGATATTTGATCATGTTTTCTTTCCAAGCCTCAAAATCATCTTTGATATGGTCGACAACCAATTGAGAGTTGCTATAGACCCTTAGATCTTGCACTCCCAACTCCTTGGTAATATCAAGTCCTACTATTAAGGACTCGTATTCATCCTCATTATTGGTTGCAAAAAATTTAAGGCATAGACTGTGTTCGGTGATGACTCCTTCATGGCTGACAATGACCACTCCTACCCCTGATCCTTTGAAGTTGGACAATCCATCCACGTATATCTCCTAGGTATCATTTAGGCTTAGAGGGTGTTCGATGCTAGTTTTGACAACTCTATTACCTTTGGCTCGGTTAGCTCAATAGGAATAGTACATTCGACTAAGAAGTCAGTTAGTATTTGGACTATGATCGATAGTCTAGACTAATACTCAATATCAAACTCCAAAAGCTCGATCACTTATTTTACGATATGTCTAAAATGTATTGAGATAATGAAGGATGTTGTTCATGGACTAATCAGTCAGTAAGATGATGGTGTCAGCTTGAAAATATGGATAAAGTTTTTAAACAGTAATAAGGAGAGCATATGCCAACTTTTCTAGCTTCGAATATTCGCATCTCTTAAAATCCTATTGACATAGTGAATGGGTTTCTAGACCCTATTCTTTTCTTGAATCAGTACTGTGCTCATCATCGAGGAGGAGGTTGCTAAATATAGGAATAACTCAAGGTGGGGACACCAGGGCCTGAAAATATTGACAGGTTGAACTCAAATCTCTGTGGATCACCTGTAAATAAAGCCATGGGCCCAACCCCTTTTTCTATGTAAATATTTTATTTTAAATTCTGTTATTTTGGTTTAGTTAGGGTTAGCCCTTTTTACCAACTATAATTAAGGTTTTATTTTTCTGACCTTTGGGGCCAAACCCCTTTTACCAAGTTGAATCACTTATTTACATGTCTTGCCTTTTGATCAAATTTGGTTCCAATTAATCAAGTAGGGCTTTAGTTATTTGGTTTGAGTTATGTAAAAATTAGTTATTAAGTCCTGTATTACAAGGGGCATCCTATTGAAGACCCATGTGCACCCAATTGATGACCCATGTGGCTCAAATCAAGAACCATGTGCTAGCTCAAGACAAGCCCATGTGACTCCATGTGCTAGCACAAGTTTCTTGCCACATGTCATCCTATTTGGCACCACCTTTGCTAGACTTCTGGACAATACCTACCACATCACCAGGGGCCATCAACACATGGCATGTCACTTGTATTTTGACATGCAACAAGATTAAGACATCACCACATGACAACACCCTTTGGTCAACCACTTATTTTGAGTTAGCGTCTCTTATTTTTTTAAGAGGAGTAAAGCAGAAGGAGATCTCCAAATTGGCACCTTTCACTCCATTCCTTCATGCCAAAACCAAGAAAAAAATTGGCCAACATTTCAAGGAGTTCCAAGTCATCTCAAGTCATCCAAGTGGAGAAGGTTGGAAGGTTTTCCTACTACAAGAGTTTTGATAAAATAGGTAGGAAGCTCCTTAAGTTCCTAGGACTCAAGAGTCTCACCAAAACTCTTGAGTCTTCTTCAATCCAAACGAAAGAGTCCACTTACATACAGATGTCTAGATCAGCCCAACAAAGAAGAGTCCAAGATGCCCAAAAGTAGGACTCTAGGAGTTGTATTCCAAGGGAGCACAAGTCTAGTCTTTATGTCCCCTTACAACATTGGTTATGGATTTATAAATATCCTATCAACTCTCCTTGTAATTGATGCAATTATTATTGAAATACAAAGAAATTTTGCCAAATTTTTCTTCCTTTGCTATGTGCATCATGGGGTGTGAGGCCCTTCCTTTGTTCCTTTGGAGCATCGCGGGGTGTGCGGCCCTATTTATCTAGCCAACAAGAAGATCCATCCACTACCTCTAACCCTTCTCTTTTTTTCCCTTTCCCTTTCTTAATGCTTCTAACCCAAGATTCCTTTGCTGAGTGCTTTGCAGGTGACCACGAATCTAGATCTGGTGTTCTTGCCTCGGAACCTGTATCGTGTGAAAGATCGGAGCCGGGGAATGAAACTTTGAAACCCTACCACTACAATCTTGAGAGTCCTACCAGATCTACATCGAGAGAGCGATCTTCATTGGTAAAATTGAACTTATTCCCTTTTCTTTATTTTCTGATTCGTTGAAAACAAATCCTAGTTTTGGTTGTTTCTCAACCACCAGGTCCTGTTTTTTTTAATTGCTTTATAGGTTTACTTGTGCGGGTAATTGACTTGATTGGTTTCCTTTACTGTCTCCTTTGAGTCTTCCTTTAAAACCTAAAAATATAAAAAATATTAATTACTATTTTTTATATTTATTTGTCTCGTATCAGTTTTGGTATCATAGCAGATTAAACTTGGATTTAATCTCTCTTGTGCTGACTTAGTTCTCTTTAAGTACTCGAATCGAGTGCTTCACCATGGCCGTCCGGTCATAGGAAAAAGTTAGGCTGCAAGATCCTCACAACCCATTAAAATGAGATATCATATGGCGTGTAGGGGTGCCACTGTGAATTGACCCTTGAAGAAGAAAACAAAGAGATAGGCATCTTTAGGTTTTAATTTCTGCATCTCAATCATCTTAGTATATAGTCTATTTTTTTAATTGTTTATGCCTGTAGCTAACTCATAAAAATCTGATTTTTATTTTTCTGGATTCCTTATAATTGAGAGTATTTTCTAAAGTTTTATCATGAATTATTTTGGTTTGTAAATTTTCTACATAGCAAAATACTACCTGACAACAGTTCTACCCTATTTTTCAGCAAAGCTAATTTCAGCAAGTTTAGGGTTCTTTTGGAAAATTTTTTTTTGCATATTTTAATATTTCATGCATATTAGGTACTTATCTACATAATATATCCTTGTTTAAAAAAAAGGAAATTAATTAATTTTTATTTTCTTCTATTTTTGCTTATTAGCATATTAGGGTTTCATCTTGTGTGTGCATCATCAAGTAACCTAATCTTAAGGGTACTTAAACATCTAGATCGAGGCAGGATTTCATCATCGGTCCTAAGCCCACAACAACTACCTATTGCATCCGAAGCTAACCTTAATTAAAATTGATTAGACTTAATTTACTCTAGTGAGCTAGGGACACCAACAGGTCAGGTTCAACCTTTTTGGGAAAACTAATTACACTTAATTCGACATTTATGTCTTGAAGCTGGTGTCTAGGCTAGAGGTCCAGAGGCAAACACCCTAAGCGATTTTATGGTTTTTAATTAGAATCCTGTGAGAGCAGGGTGAACCTCCCATGACCCCACCTCTTACCTAGCGAGTGGATAGCATAATTGTTGTCTTGGCTATGATTCAGTCGACTCATTTTGTTTGAGCTCTAGGTCTAGGAAATCCTAGTCTGAGTCATGTGTGTACGCATGACCACTAGATCAAATACACCCTATTAGTTTCACCAAAACCCAACCCAATTTAGTCATGGATCCTAATTTTGAGATGTTCCTTAGGAACTTCACTGAATAGTGTACCCAAATGAACCATAAGTTTGATCGACTGGATCAACAATTAGGGAACCTAGAAAAATCCCTTAAGACTTGTCCTGAACCTAAATTTGAAACACACCCTGACCCATTCCTGGAGCCCAATCCTAGGAGACCCCCACACCATGATGTAATATGGGATCTTAGTTTGAAGAGACCCAATTATGATTTCATAGACCAGGATGAGAGAGCCACCAGGAATGTTAGGCTAGTAGCACCTATATTTGGTGGTGATCTTGATCTTGAGGACTACCTTGTTTGGGAAGAAGGTATGGATCTTTATTTTGAGAGGGAACTGGTATCTAATGAAAGAAAGTTTAAGATTGCTAAACCCAAGTTAGTATGCCAGGCTAGAATTTAATGGGATAATGATGAAAGAATGATCAGATGAAGAAGAGACATACCCATAACTACCTAGAGTGACATAAAACTTAAACTTAGAGCAAAATACTTACTTAGATCCTATGAACCTAGCTCCTATGAACCTAGATCCATGACCAATAGATTTGTGCCTATGTCCTATGAGCCCAAGAAACCTATAACCCCTATGTATCAACGTAGTGCTAGTCAGGTTTTTCTTAGTCTGCCTAAACCCCATTGGCTTAGTAGTCCTAGATATGAGCCTAGTATTAGTCCACTTCCACTTCAATGTCAACCTGAACCTACTAGGTTTAGTGCACCTAGTCAAAACCCTGGAGCCAGCCAGTTGCCCCTTAACCAACCTACTCTTACGACTTCATTAGTCCACCAAGATGCCATTGAGGAAGAAGTGCATGAAGCTAAGGTGAACTTAGTGGATGAGTATGAGGAAGAATATGAGATACATATGGCTAACCTAGAATTGGCAGACCTTGACCATACCCAGACTGAAGCCAACCTAGGATTAGTTGACCCAGAAAATACCTAGATTGAAGCTGTAGTGGAAGAACACTTAGAGAAAGAGAACCATGATCTTGCTACTACAACTTTACCTGATGAGACTTTAGAAGAAAGCCAAATTGTAAAGCTTAGTCCTGAAACTCAAGAACCAAAGAACATTAGTAAGGACTTGACTTATTTAGTCCAATACCCTCAAGAAGACTTCACCCCTGTAGTTTACATTGAAGATCTCTTCTCTGAGATTAGTGACCCATTTTTCCATCAAGTAGACCTTTTAGTGCCTGTAGATGTAATTCAGTGTCTAAACTTTAAGGTCAACCCCATTAGTCTAGGACTATTCCCTAAAACCCCTTCTTATTTCCAGTCTAACCCTAGATCCACTTCTTATTTTCTACCTTTTCTTGAAGCTTCCAGCATTTCTAGGTGAAAGGATTATGCCCTAAAGGCCAATCAAAATGTTGTATTTCGATGGGATTTTCTTTTGTATCCCAAACCAGTGTATTGACATTATCAATTAATAAAGGCATTTTGTTTTCATCGTACGCTGTGTCTTATTAATTTTATTAAGATATGATGAACTCCAAAGATTAGGGCTATGGTTCTAGGGTTATGATGAGATCATACCAGTGAGACCTAAAGCCTTAAAACCCTAACCTAGAATATTCCTGGTCGATGGGATATTGAGTAGGGGATCAATGATTCCGGTAAGACCAGCACATCCTATGTATGCTTGGTGAAGAGGGTGACTGATCTCACAGTCACTTGTGTTTGACACAAATACTAGGATGTGGGTGCTCATTAGAGAATGAGTTCACTGAATGGATCCAGCTTGAGAACATCTAATGGATCCTTATCTGTTTGTCAATAGATAATTCTCATAGTGGGAGTAGTGCATGTGGTCCTTTGACCTGAGACTGCCATGGTATCTTATATGCATGAATCCATACTTTGGTTCATACTCAATCATGACACTGAGTCATGCATGGGGTGATACTGGGTATGGTGGATTGCATATGGAGGTTGTGAGAAGGTCAAAAAGGAATCGATCAACCCTAGTAAGAGGGAAGCGCATCCAGATGATTTCAATCAAATAAAGATTCGAAAAATCTTTGATCAAAGTATGAACATTAAAAATAGTTTCTAATGGTTTATTAATGAATCATCATTATCAGATTGAGCAAGGAATGAATATGAAATTGGATTTGATAAGTATCCATATCCATAGTCATTTCAGGGTGCAAGTAGATCGAATGACTGAATTGCCCGGTAACTCACCACTGAAGGGTATTTTGGTAAATCCACCAAAATTCCTCATCTTCCGGGTAGGCATGACATGCTGCTAGATGTCAATCTTGTCTTGTAGGAGTTCATGAACCAATTGATTTGGTTTCATGAGTCAATTCGATGTGTGATTCGAATTGGATAATTAGGTGAGCCAATTTGACCTAATTAGGTCAATCGGGTTTGATCGGATCGAATCGGCTCAAACCTAAACCTACTGCTAGCTAGATGTGGAACCCAATGGGTCACACACAATAGAAACTTGGCCAAGGAAGTCATTCATGATTTAATTAGGGTCATAGGATCCTAATTGGTTAGCCGAATTACATACTAGCATATGTAGGCTAACCAAATTCCTAACCCAATTGGATTGGGTCCGGTTGCTTGCTAATTGGGCTAACCTAATTATTGGAAACCTAAATTAGGTTGAGTCCTAATTGGGACTAGCCTAATCAGAGCTAAATCTAATTTTAATTTGGATTTAATGGCATTTTAGGCACCATACATGAAGAGTCCCAATGGCATGGGACTCTTGGTACCTAAATGATATCTTAACTTCAAAAGGGCACAGAATGAGCTATAGATCTCTGATTTGAATATAATTTATATGGACAGAAAGAAAATTTTATGATCTTTCCAATGATATCCATATTGTCTATATTTTTACTGGACACCATTCTTTGAAATTTGTGTGTAAGAAGGATGGTGCGTGTGGTGCATGAAGAGTAGCAACTCTTCATGTGGCACGCGGTTCTAATGGAGAGTCCTTCTGCTATCAGGGCTCTTCATAATCTTTGATGTTTGAAGATTAAAGAGGCACCTCTTGGCTTCCTAGGGACTGGTAATTGACTTGTGGCAAGTGAAAATTCGTCCAAATAAAAGAAGGGATGTGAATAAGGCCTTCGGTGCATGAATGGGCTTATTAGATATGATTTTTCAAGCCAGATTACTTCTCTTCGATCTTGAAAAATCATATCTGATAAGTTGATGGGAGGACATATCACACGCCCCTCTTGTATCTATAAATATGGGGTAGTTAAATGAGTCTGAATTAAGAATTCCATCGAAGTACTATTCTGAGTGTCTCTCTCTCTCTCCTTCTTTCTTTAAGATAAGACTTGTCTTGTTAAGTCAAGGTCTTTTCTACTAGGACAAGTCTTTGTTTTAGGACATAAGCCTACGGGATCCTAGAGGAGGGTTGTCCTAAAACCAAGAGTGGTTTAGGAGAGTATCTTTAGTGCCCTATAGTAGGACAGGGTGTTCTACAGTGATCAATAGACCAAAGGCTGCCGAAAGAGTTCCACTTCTCCAAGCAACTTGAAGAAGGAGTTCTTCCTTGGTCTGAGTTTCGTGTGGATCACCGTTGGAGGGCGAACGTTTGGGCGCGTGGTGGAGAAGAAGGCTGAATCAGGATTTTCATCATCGGATTGGATACTAGCGGTTCAGGTTGGTGCATAAACTCTAGTTTATATTATATATGCATGTTTGTATGTTTTAATTCCTAGTAAGGAGGTCTTGGATTAAGGGTTTGGTAGCAGTTTCATAATAAATTTTTGAAATCCATGCTTCCTCCCTAGTCACCAAAACCCTTATAGTGGTATCAAAGCCACCTTATTAGGGCTGAATCATACAAAATTTGAAGTTGCCCAATTTTGTAGGACTCTTGAGGTTGCCCATTTTTGTAGGACTCTACAAAATTTGAAGTTGCCCAATTTTGTAGGGCTCTTGAGGTTGCCCATTTTGGTAGGACTCTACAATATTTAAAGTTGCCCAATTTTGTAGGACTCTTGAGGTTGCCCATTTTTGTAGGACTCTACAAAATTTGAAGTTGCCCAATTTTGTAGGACTCTACAAAAGTTTAAAGTTACATATGATTAATATGTTTATGCATATATGTATGTCACTGGTTAGGGTTTTCACTTAAACCTTAACCGATATAGAGATATGTTTAGCTTTCTAGTCATCATACTGAAATAATGTTGCCCTGGCATAATGGTGGATCCATTATGTGGTAGATTGTTGTCCTAGTATGATGACACACTTGGCACATTATAAAATGATATATGATGCATGGTTGATTGAATGGTTATATGCAAAATGTGCTTATCTTAATAATATAGCCCTCTATTAAAATTATATTAAGTTGTAGTGTCATATACGAAAAGCAAAATAATCAAGATGATTAGTTGATCATTCGGTGTCAAGGAAAAATGGTTCATGATCGGTAAAGAGGACGTGGTTTTTAATTGGTTCTGTTGACTGACCTGGCCAATTTTTATTGGTGTCTAGAAAAGCAACGAGGGGACTCCCACTACTCTCCCACTTACTTGGCCGATAAGATTAACTTAATTCTTGATTGATATGCTTAGTGTAATATTCACTACATTAGGCCTTCCTTCATGCTAGGTCATTATTATGTTATGATCCGTATTAGGATTGTTGTGTACACAAGGCCTATTATGGTAACTAACACAATTTTGGCCTGGTGCATTTGATGCTTATGGCATGATTTAATATAATACTTTGTTGTGAACACACAAGGGTATTATTATTACAATCATGACTATCAAGGAATGAAGGGTCTTACTTAACTAAAAATATTATAGTTTGTTGTGCACACATAAGGCTATTAATATTTTAGAGGCCAGGTTTTGTTGAGAATTGTATGAGATACAATTGGAAAGAGTTTCTCTACCTTTGAACTTATAAAAGATTTGTTGTGTACACACAAGGTCTTTTATAAGGAATTAGGATCTCAACCCCACTAAGAAAACCAATTAGGGTTTCTCGATCATCATATAGAGGGTTATGATGCTTGATAAAATAGTGGAAGACATAATTATGTTAATGTCCTAATTTAATTATGTTTTGTCAACATTGGTTGTTTGCTTATGTTATGTTCTTTGTTAATATAGATTAAATGGCCTCTTCACTCTCACTCCATAGTATACTTGATGCCAATAAATTGACTGGACCGAACTATGTTGACTGGTTAAGAAACCTAAAGATAGTACTCAGCCAGGAAAAACTTTCTTACATTCTTGATACCCCTACCTTGGAACCTTTAGGGGAAGATGCCTCGCAAGATGAAAAGACCATATACAAGATGTGACAAAATGACTCACTCACTGTCAAATGTATCATGCTTGCCTCTATGACCAATGAGTTGCAGAGGCAACAAGATAGCATGGACACTAACTCCATACTACTCAATCTAAAAGAGCTATATGGAGAACATAGTCGAACTGCTAGATATGAGATATCTAAGTAGTTGTTCCATGTGAGAATGATAGAAGGTACATCCATACAAGACCATGTACTGATGGTTATTGACCTGATCACTCGATTAGGTCAATTGGATTTTATTATGGATGAGGAGTTGAATCAGGATTTGATCCTGCAGTCACTCCCGGAGTCATTTTGACAGTTTGTTCTTAATTATCATATGAACAAACTTAACACTTCCTTGCCTGAGCTGTTAAACATGTTAAAAATAGTAAAGAGCCATTTAAAGAAAAATAAGGCTCCACTTCTTCTTGTGGATGGGATCAACAAGAAGAAGTCAGGCAGAAAGGGTTCCAAGAGGAGATTGAACCCAAAAAGGGGCATCAAGAAGAAGAAAGGAAAGAAGGCCTCCGGACAGATGACCTACTTTCACTATGGCAAGTCGGGTCATTGGAAGAGGAACTGCAAGGCTTATCTTGCAGGTTTGAAGCCTGGTGCATCGGATGCACCAAAAAGTATGAAAGAAGTTCATACTATTTTGTCATTGGATTCTTCTATTTCAAATACTTGGGTATTGGATACTGCCTATGGTCATAATATCTACAAATCATTGCAGGAGCTGCAGAGGCTTAGAGTATTGAAGGAAGGAGACTTTGAGCTCTACGGTGCTGGACGAGAGTCCATCCATGCAGAGGCCGTAGGGACTTATATCTTGAAGTTACCTTCGGGGAAGATTTTAGAGCTAAGAGATTGTTACTATATGCCTAAGGTTATTAGAAATATCATATATGTACCCTTGTTACTTAGACAAGGTTATACTATGAATGTGATGAGCAATGGTTGCTCAATCAGCTTTTCTAATGAAATTATATGTTGTGGCATATTTTGCAATGGTCTTTTAACTCTATCCACTAATGACAATATACTTCATGTAAGTAACAAACGAAAGAGATATGATGTAAACAATACTTTACTCTGGCACTATCAGCTTGGACATATTAGTGAGACTAGGATTAGCAAGTTATACAAGGAAAATTTCCTTAATCCTTATGATTATGAATCATTAGGAACTTGTGAATCATGTCTCATGTGTAAAATGGCCAAAACTCCATTTAGTGGACATAAAGAAAGGACAACTGAGTTATTAGGACTCATACATACAGATGTATGTGGGCCTATGACAACTCAGGCCAAGGGTGGATACTCTTATTTCATCACGTTTACTGATGATTTCTCAAGGTACGGATTTGTGCATCTTATGAAACATTAGTCTGAAGCCTTTGATAAATTTTTAGAGTATCAAAGTATGGTAGAGAAACAAATGGTGACAAGTATTAAAATCCTTCGATCAGATCGAGGAGGTGAATACTTATCCACCGAGTTTCTCGATCACCTTAAAGAAAAGGGGATTATCTCTGAATAGACCCCTCCTTACACACCATAATTAAATGGTGTTGCTGAAAGGAGGAACCGTACCTTATTAGATATGGTACGATACATGATGTGCTTCATAGAGTTACCTGTTTCCTTCTGGGGATATGCCTTGGAAACCGTGGCTAATATCTTAAATAGAGTACCATCTAAATCTGTCTCTAGCACTCCATATGAGATATGGAGAGGTAAGAAACCCAATCTTAAGTATCTTAAGATATGGGGATGTCCAACCTATGTCAAAAGAAATTTTGGACATAAGCTGGATGCTAGAGCGGATAAGTGTCTATTTGTAGGATATCCTAAAGATAGTATAGGATATTTGTTCTACCACCCTACTGAACAAAAAGTTTTTGTCAGTAGGCATGCCACTTTTCTGTAGAAAGAGTTCATCCTACAAAAGTGCAGTGGGAGAAATATTGAACTTGAAGAAGTTCAACAAATAGATACATCTCAACCAAATGATAACATAGTTATTATAGAACCAGAACACACCACTTCTATCCGTAGGTCTGATAGGGTGCATCATGCATCTCAGAGGTATGAGTTCATTATTGAAAATAATGAAGCATGGATCATTGAAAATGATGAGCCTCTAACCTATATGGATACTGTCATGAGTAGGGACTCAGACAGATGGCTGGAAGCCATGAGATCCGAAATGGACTCCATGTATGTCAACCAAGTGTGGACTTTGGTTGATGCACCAGAGGGTGTTAACCCTATTGGATGCAAATGGGTCTATAAGAAAAAGATTGGGGCAGATGGCCAAGTCGAAACTTATAAAGCCAGATTAGTGGCTAAGGGTTTCAGACAAAAACAGAGAATAGATTATGATGAAACATTTTCTCCTGTTGCCATGCTCAAATCTATTCGGATCATGCTTGCTATAGCAGCATATCATGATTATGAAATCTGGCAGATGGATGTGAAAACCGCATTCCTTAATGGTTTCCTTGAGGAAGAGGTATATATGTCATAGCCAGAAGGTTTTATCTTGGAGACTAAACCTAATCAGATATGTAGGCTGAAGAAATCCATTTATGTATTAAAGCAAGTATCCAGGATTTGGAACATCCGATTTGATAAGACAGTCAAAGAGTTTGACTTTATCAAAAATGAGGATGAACCTTGTGTGTACAAGAAGACTAGTGGGAGTGCCATAGTTTTCTTGGTTCTGTATGTGGATGACATACTCCACATTGGAATGATATCCCAATGTTACAATTAGTCAAGGTATGGTTATCTAAACAGTTTTCCATGAAAGACTTGGGAGAAGCATCCTATATACTGGGTATCAAGATCTATAGAGATAGATCTAGGAGGATGCTAGGCTTATCCCAGTCTAGGTACATTGACCAAGTGCTAAAGAGATTTAGCATGGAGGGAAGTAAAAGAGGTTACTTGCCCATTGGTCATGGCATACATCTTTCTAAGAAGATGTCTCCTAAGACACCTGAAGAAAGAAATAGAATGAGTTCTATACCTTATGCTTTGGCTGTAGGATCTATATTGTATGCTATGTTATATACCAGGCTTGATGTGGCATATGCCTTAGGTATAGCTATCAGATTTCAGGTTGATCTAGGAGAGGATCACTGGAAGGCTGTGAAAAATATTCTTAAGTACTTGAGAAGGACTAAGGATATTTTTCTAATATATGGAGAATTTGATCTTAAACTGGAAGCTTATTCAGATTCTAGTTTTTAATCAAATCCAGATGATAGCAAATCTATTTTAGGATATGTTTTTATCCTAAATGGAGGAGCTGTAAGCTGGAAGAGTTCTAAACAGCAGACTGTAGCTGACTCAACAATTGAGGCAGAATACATTGCTGTTAGTGAAGCTGCCAAGGAAGCTGTCTGGATGAAGAAGTTCATCTCAGAGTTGGGCATTGTTCCGGAGATTGAAGGTCCAGTACCACTTCACTGTGATAATAGTGGAGCCGTTGCTCAAGCTAAGGAACCTAGAGCTCATCACAAATCAAAGCACATTCTAAGACGATTCTATCTCGTTCGAGAGATTGTTGAAAGACAAGAAGTCTGCATTAAAAGAGTAGAAACGAAGAACAACATACAGACCCATTCACTAAGGCTCTACCATAGAGGGAGTTTGATCGCCACCTCGATTGTATGGGGTTAAAATTTAAAAGCGATTGGCTTTAGTGCAAGTGGGAGATTGAAAGGATTATGCCCTAAAGGACAATCAAAATGTTGTATTTCGATGGGATTTTCTTTTGTATCCCAAACCAGTGTATTGACATTATCAATTAATAAAGGCATTTTTTTTTTCATCATACGCTGTCTTATTAATTTTATTAAGATATGATGAACCCCATAGATTAGGGCAATGGTTCTAGGGTTATGATGAGATCATACCAGTGAGGCCTAAAGCCTAAAAACCCTAATCTAGAATATTCCTGGTCGATGGGATATTGAGTAGGGGATCAATGTTTCCGGTAAGACAAGCACATCCTATGTATGCTTAGTGAAGAGGGTGACTGATCTCACAATCACTTGTGTTTGACACTAATACTAGGATGTGGGTGCTCATTAGAGAATGAGTTCACTGAATGGATCCAGCTTGAGAACATCTAATGGAACCTTATCTGTTTGTCAATAGATAGTTCTTATAGTGGGAGTAGTGCATGTGGTCCTTTGACCTGAAACTGCCATGGTATCTTGTATGCATGAATCCATACTTTGGTTCATACTCAATCATAACACTGAGTCATGCATGGGGTGATACTGGGTATGGTGGATTGCATATGAAGGTTGTGAGTAGGTCAAAAAGGAATCGATCAACCCTAGTAAGAAGGAAGCGCATCTAGATGATTTCAATCAAATAAAGATTCGGGAAATCTTTGATCAAAGTATAAACATTAGAAATAGTTTCTAATGGTTCATTAATGAATCATCATTATCAGATTGAGCAAGGAATGAATATAAATTGGATTTGACAGGTATCCATATCCATAGTCATATTCAGGGTGCAAGTAGATCGAAAGACTGAATTTCCCGGTAACTCACCACTGAAGGATATTTTGATAAATCCACCAAAATTCCTCATCTTCCGGGTAGGCATGACACATTGCTAGATGTCAATCTTGTCTTGTAGGTCTTCATGAACTAATTGATTTGGTTTCATGAGTCAATTCGATGTGTGATTCGAATTGGACAATTAGGTGAGCCAATTTGACCTAATTAGGTCAATCAGGTTCGATCGGATCGAATCGGCTCAAACCTAAACCTACTACTGGCTAGATGTGAAACCCAATGGCTCACACATAGTAGAGACTTAGCCAAGGAAGTCATTCATGATTTAATTAGGGTCATAGGATCCTAATTGATTAGCCAGATTACATACTAGCATATGTAGGCTAACCAAATTCCTAACCCAATTGGATTGGGTCCAGTTTCTTGCTAATTGAGCTAACCTAATTATGGAAAACCTAAATTAGGTTGAGTCCTAAGTGGGGCTAGCCTAATTAGAGCTAAATCTGATTTTAATTTGGATTTAAGGGCATTTTAGGCACCATACATGAAGAGTCCCAATGGCATGGGACTCTTGGTACCTAAATGATACCTTAACTTCAAAAGGGCACAAAATGAGCTATAGATCTCTGATTTGAATATAATTTATATGGTCAGAAAGGAAATTTTATGCTCTTTCCAATGGCACCAATATTTTCTATGTTTTGACTAGTCAACATTCTTTGAAATTTGCATGGAAGAAGGATGGCGTGCGCGGTGCATGAAGAGTCGCAACTCTTCATGTGGCGCGCAGTTCTGATGGAGAGTCCTTCTGCTATCAGGACTCTTCATAATCATCGATGTTTGGAGATTGAAGAGGCACCTCTTGGCTTCATAGGGACTGATAATTGACATGTGGCAAGTGAGAATTCGTCCAGATAAAAGAAGGGATGTGAATAAGGCCTTTGGTGCATGAATGGGCTTATTAGATATGATTTTTCAATCCAGATAACTTCTCTTCGGTCTTGAAAAATCATATCTGATAAGTAGATGGGAGGAAATATCACACGACCTCTTGTATCTATAAATAGGGGGCAGTGAAATGAGTCTGAATTAAGAATTCCATCGAAGTACTATTCTGAGTGTCTCTCTCTCCCTCCTTTCTTTAAGATAAGACTTGTTTTGTTAAGACAAGGTCTTTTCTACTAGGATAAGGCTTTGTTTTAGGACATAAGCCTAAGGGGTCCTAGGGGAGGGTTATCCTAAAACCAAGAGTGGTTTAGGACAGTGTCTTTAGTGCCCTACAGTAGGACAATGTGTCCTACAATGATCAATAGACCAAAGGATGCTGAAAGAGTTCCACTTCTCCAAGCAACTTGAAGAAGGAGTTCTTCCTTGGTCCGAGTTTCATGTGGATCACCATTGGAGGGCGAACGTTTGGGCACCTGGTGGAGAAGAAGGCTGAATCAAGGTTTTCTTCATCTGATTGGAAACTAGCGATTCAGGTTGGTGCCTAAACTCTAGTTTATATTATATATGCATGTTAGTATGTTTTAATTCCTAGTAAGGAGGTCTTGGGTTAAGGGTTTGGTAGTGGTTTCATAATAAATTTTTGAAATCCATGCTTCCGCCCTGGTCACCAAAATCCTTACACTAGGACTATTAGTTTGCATTTTATAGAGGTTCGCAAGTTGCATACATCCTTTGAGCATATTAGGTTTGCTACTTACTTCTGGAAAACCCTGTGGCATTTAGTAGGAGTCCTTGCATCATTTTCGTCTGCATGTCACCCACCAACCAAGGATCAAACTCAGTTATAGTTTAGGATTTACATGCATGTTAATAAAAAAATAAAATAAAAATAAAAAAGAGAAAAAGAGAAAAATACTCAAAGAAATACAATAAAGGAGACTTTGTTATGGTTCGATTACGACCTGAACGGTTCCCACCTGGAACCATGAAAAAGTTACATGCCCATAGTAGTGGACCTTACAAAGTGATTTGAAAAATAAGATCTAATGCCTATGTGCTTGAGTTGCCAATTAAGCTAGGCATTAGCAATACTTTCAACGTTTCAGACCTTATCGAGTATAGGGAACCAATGTTGATTCCTAATGAGCCATTTGGGCCTAATCTTATCCTTGAGAGTGAACCAACTCAAGTGTGTCCACCTGTCATACAACCAGCCCAGAGAGACAAGATTGAGCAAATCTTGGATGACAAGATCATTACTACCCGAGGCAAAGATTACTAGTAGTATCTGGTTCGTTGGCAAGGACGACCTGAGTCTGATGATTCTTGGACACCAAAGAGGACTTGCTAAGAGTTGACCAGGACTTGCTAGAGTGCTATTGTAGTGATGTTGATCCATACTCGATAGGGTCGAGTTTCTCCCACCCGGGGAGAATTGGTGTGGACACCAGGGCCCGAAAATATCGACAGGTTGAACCCACATCTCTGTGGATCACCTATGAATAAAGCCCTGAACCCAACCCCTTTTTCTATGTAAATATTTTTTTTAAAATTCTGTTATTTTAGTTTGGTTAGGGTTAGCCCTTTTTACCAACTGTAATTAGGGTTTTATTTTTTTGACCTTTGGGGCCAAACCTCTTTTACCAAGTTGAATCACTTATTTACATGTCTTGCATTTTAATCAAATTGGATTCCAATTGATCAAGTAGGCCTTTAGTTATTTGGTTTGAGTCATGTAAAAATTAGTTATTCAGTCCTATATTACAAGGGCCATCCAATTGAAGACCCATATGCACCTAATTGAAGACCCATGTGACTCAAATCAAGACCCATGTGCTCGCTCAAGACAAGCCCATGTGACTCCATGTGCTCGCATAAGTTTCTTGCCACATGACATCCTATTTGGAACCACCTTTGCAAGACTTCTGGACAACACTTGCCATATCACCAGGGGACATCAACACATGGCATGTCACTTGTGTTTGGACATGTAACAAGATTAAGACATCACCACCTGACAACACCCTTTGGTCAGCCACTTAAGAAGGAGTTAGCACCTCTTCTTTTTTTAAGAGGAGAAAAGCAGAAGGAGATCTCCAAATTAGTGCCTTCCACTCCATTCCTTCATGCCAAAAGCAAGAAAAAAATCAGCCAACATTTCAAGGAGTTCCAAGTCATCTCAAGTCATCCAAGTAGAGAAGGTTGGAAGGTTTTCCTACTTCAAGAGTTTTGATAAAATAGGTTGGAAGTTGCTTAAGTTCCTAGGACTCAAGAGTCTCACCAAAACTCTTAAGTCTTCTTCAATCCAAACTGAAGAGTCCACCCATATACAGAAGTCCAGATCAGCCCAACAAGCAAGAGTCCAAGATGCCCAAAAGTAGGACTCTAGGAGTTGTATTCCAAGGGAGCACAAGTCTAGTCTTTATGTCCCTTACAATACTGGTTATGGATCTATAAATATCCCATCAACCCTAGCTTGTAATTGATGCAATTATTATTGAAATACAAAGAAATTCTGCCAAATTTTTCTTCCTTTGCTGTGTGCATCACGGGGTATGAGACCCTTCCATTGTTCCTTTGGAGCATCGTGGGGTGTGGGGCCCTATTTATCTAGCCGACAAAAAGATCCATCCACTACCCCCAACCCTTTTCTTTTTTTTTCCCTTTTTTACTGCTTTTAACCCAAGATTTCTTTGCTGAGTGTTTTGCAGGTGACCAAGAATCTAGATCTGGTGTTCTTGCCTCAGAACTAGTATCGCATGAATGATCGGAGCCCGGGAATGAAATCTTGAAATCCTATCACTATGATCTTGAGAGTCCTACAAGATCTACATCGGGAGGAGAGAGCGATCTTCATTGGTAAAACTGAACTTATTCCTTTCTCTTTATTTTCTGATTCATTGAAAACAAATCCTAGTTTTGGTGGTTTCTTAACCACTAGGTCCTTTTTTTTTAATTGCTTTATAGGTTTACTTGTGCATGTAATTGACTTGATTAGTTTCCTTTACTATCTCCTTTGAGTTTTCCTTTAAAATCTAAAAATATAAAAAATATTAATTGCTATTTTTTTATTTATTTGTCCCGCATCAACTCATCACTAGGATCCAACCTCCCAAGCAATAGAGGGGAATTAAGATAATCCTTGAGGTCATCAAAGGCTTTCTCGCGTTCATCCATCCACCAGAAGTCCTTCGGGTGCTTTAGAGTTTGGAAAAATGGAAGGTAGCACTCAACAGATTTAGAGATGAATATACTAAGGGCTATAATCCTTCTAGTAAAGTATTAGACATCCTTGACCATCTTTGATAGGCTCATATCGTAGATGGCTTTAATTTTCTCTAGGTTAGCATCCACCTCCTATTGGAGACCATAAAATCTAAAAATTTACCCGAGGCCACTCCAAATGTGCATTTAGTAGGGCTTAACTTCATTTGGTATCTCTAGAGGGTGTTAAAGGTCTCCCGTAGGTCTACGATGTGGGTCTTAGAAATTTTGCTTTTGATGAGCATGTCATCCATATGCACTTCCATATTTCACCTAATTTGGTATTTAAAGACTTTGTTTACCAAACATTGATAAGTAACACCTGCATTCCTTAGTCCAAATGGTATAACCATATAATAAAAGAGACCTCAATCAATAATAAAAGTAGTTTTATCCTCATCTTCTAGGATCATTCGAATTTGGTTATATCTGAAGAAGGCAAATATGAAGCTGAGAAGATGACGGCCCAAAGTTACATCAATAATTTGATCAATCCATGGCAACGAGTAGCCATCTTTTTGGCATGCTTTATTGAAAATGGTGAAGTCTATGTAGATTTGCCATTTACCATTCATCATTTTTACTATGACTGGGTTGGCAAGTGATAAGTCTTATAAAAATATTTATAAAATCATCATTTTATAAATTAATTGATCATTGTTTTCTTGGAAATTGATGTTTTTATCTATGTTTTGTAGGAAATATATTCACCATCATAAAGAGCCCGATGTACAGGCCGAGAGGGCATAAACTATTGAAAAAATGTCCCAAAGCCAATCGTCTAGCTTGTAGATAGTTTAGCTATTATTGTAATTGTATATGAATTATATTGAATAAAATATTTATTCTGGTTGTTCATCACATTTTACATCTTCCTGCAATGAACTCTTGGGTGATGAAGTCCATAAGACTACTTTGATATGATATAGAGAGGATATATCATCTAGTCCTTAAATTTGTTCATGACCAAATGATACATTACCACATGACGATAGTGTATCAAGTGTAGTTCGTTGTATGTCATAGTCATTGGTTGTCCTCTTAATCAAGGAGTGTAGAGACACTGGTATGGCAATAGGTGTTGTGTATGACACTTCACTAGATGCGAGCTATCTGTAGAACATTTTTTCTACCAAAGAGTAGTTAGCATTAGGATATGGATATAAGTGTTCCTTTGACTTGAGATCACCATGGTAGCTTGTAAGTAACTCATTATGCTTAGGTACCTGACTACCCGGATTTCTAATCCGGTGATGAAAGATTGCTGGGTATAGTAAAGTACTTGTGTAGTAGTGGTTGGATCAAGATAGGATTAACCCCTCCAAAAGAGTTTGGAGTGAATGACTCATTATGTCTCAATTGAGTAAAACTTTGGCCAGGATAATCCTTATAAGCTGTTACAGGGATTTTGAGTTTAAGACATATTATGATGAACTATTGTAGGGTTGGGCAGTTAAACCCTAAGTCATCCAAAGCATTGAGGGTTAAACGAATGTATTATATAATTATCATATCCATTTGGTTCTTTATAGTTGCTCTGCAACCTTCGACCTATCTGGATGTTGGGTGTCATTGCTAGATGGTGACTTTGACTGGTACTAGAAGTGTTCCAATACTATTGGCTTAGTGTTTGAACTATAGGGTCACACACCATAAGGACTTCTTATTGACCTAATGGCTATTGAATGATTGGGAATCATTTTTGGACTCTTTGGACAATTTGGTTGTCCATCTACATTTTGGAGTCGACTAGAATCATGAGTTGGCTCAGTTGTAGGGATTTGATGATTTGTCAAGTATTGACATATCATTTACAAATATTGTGACAAAGGTTTTTATTACTAATTGTTCGTAATTATATGGAGGGTTAATGGCACTGTGATTGCTTGATTAAACAATCTAGTTTGGGTCAAACCGAATGTGATTCAGTTTGGGCTCGGGTTAGGTCCAATGTGATTGGGCTAAATCATTGCATCCAATTTCAAATTTGAGTTTGAATTATGAATTCAAATTTTAATTTAAGTTTTAAATTCAAAATTTACTTTGAATTTAAAAGGATGTAACCCCATGCCCTTGAATCTTTTGTAACACCCCACCATTATGTAACCCATAACTCATGTAACTCTTCCTTTTTTCTCTCTCCCCACTTACCTACATAATGGGACTTGATGAGGACATGAGAGATGAAGGTTTTCTGAAATTTAATTGCTAGAAATTCTTCAGAAAGAGAGGAAAAAGGACAAGGAAGAAGGAGAGCTTGAAACCTTTGTATGGGGAATAAAGGTTTCGGTTTGGGTGTGTTATGCCTAGTATTCAAGGCTTGGGAAGAGTCTTCGGAAGGGTTCTTGAGTGCACTTCCTAAATCCTCCATAGTCCTTCTTCATCTCCTAGAGCGGCCCGAAGAAGAAGAAGAAGAAGAGTCCATAAGCCAATTCGTTATAGCGAAGCTAGCACTTCAAAGGAAGAAGGTCAAGGATGAACTCAGGTGTGGGTTACCTATAGAGGCCGGACACGTGTGCAGCTTCTAGAGTGATTGTCTTTCTTAGTGAGCCTTTCCTCAACCCGGCGAGTGTTGCATCAGATTAAAGGTAAGGCTCTTGATGAGTTTTCTAAAGAAGTGTTCTTTGGTATGTGCATCAAACATAGAATGATTCTATGTGATGCACAACTTTGTGTACTTGTATTGTCTTTCATTTACATATTAATATTCATTCATGATCCTATTTGTAGGCATATATTAGAAATGTTCTAATATTATATATTGATTAATATGATTTATCTAGTCTTCTGCTACGATGCAAGGTAAAAAATTTTAAAGTTGCATCGCTAGCACCTACATCATGTTTACTAACAATGGTTTCAAAGTCAAGTTCATTTGTATGATTATTTAACATGTAGATGTGAAATCTTAGTTTCCTTTCACATAGGAAGTACTTGGATTAAGGTGAATTCGCCATGGCCATCTGGTCATAGGAGAAAAGTTTGGCTTAAAGGTCATCTCTTTCCATTCAATGGGGTCTCCTATGGTGTGTAGGGGTGCCGCTTGCGTCATGATCTTTTGAAGAGGAAAAGTGAATGGTTTGGTAGATTAAAATAGTTTTAATCTTGTATGTTAGATCTTTAATTTGTTTAGATATGATCTAATATAATGATATGAACTAAATCCACCAAAAAGTTTAGTGAAAATCTTTGAATTTTTGTAAAATTGTTTCACATATTTGAAATTGTTTCAAATAATAAGTGATTAATTAAAAATGTTTCAATTAGAATTGATAAACATAATTATGAATTAAGTTGTCTAATAACCTTTCAAGATTTAGGAATATGATTCAAAAATCTTGAGAGATGATCATAACCTTGGGTTAATTGGGTTAGACCTAAGTTTAGATGAAATGGATTAAATAGAGAATAAGTCTAATCAAATATTGTATTAGGTCTCTTCTCTTTTGATCACTCTAATTAGTTAGTTTGATCGATCCATACATCTAAATGGACTTGATTTTTGGCTTCGTGGTTAGCTCAAGTCTTTAGGTTGATCCAATTATGTCTGGTAAACCAATTAGTGTCTAAGGTAAGTCTGGCATCTTGATCAAGATTTTTTGGGGCTAATTCTTACTTGGCCAACTCAAGGTTGGTGTCAAAGGCAAGAGGCATACTTAGCATAACCCATTTCTTGATCTCACTTAGCTTGCCAATGTAGTGAACCATAATTGATTGGATAACTTGTTGATTCAAGTTAACCCATGTCAACTAAGGCTAATCAGTCATGATTGGTTATTAGGTGCCCAAGGACCAATTGATCATGAACCCCTCTATGAGATACTGGGAGGTTTCTTGATTAGGTCCATGACTTTTCTTAATGTGTCACAATGAATCAAATCCTCTAAGTTATTAGGTCCTTCATAAGATAAAGTTATAAGATAACCTAGTCTTAGCCTCCCATTAAGTGGATGGTAATGAGTCCATTAGTTGGGTGATCATCGACAGATCCAAAGATCAGGTGGTCATTAGGCTGGTGGAATTGCCATTCACAATATGATGGCTCAGTGCAACTATCTTAACAAGTGGTCAAGTTAGCCGACTAAAGTCAAGCTTGATCATTCGTTAGTTAGAAGCATTGAATTCATTCATGTTAATGGTTGGACCTAACCAGGACCTTCAATTGGAGGCCCAAAGGTCGATTTATTGGCACCCTGGGGCAAAAATTGTTTACTAGAAATTGTTTGGAGAAGTAATTGGTTATGAACCTACCTTTAGATGCACACGGGTTGGCCAGCCAAAGTTGGGCTCATGTGTAATCTATTGGATTCTAGAACCCACATAGAAGTAAGTGTTATTCTTCGAATTGGAGTGTAGAGGCTACCAATCTATACAAAATAGTGGGAGAAACCTTTAGACTAAAGTCCATGTCTTTAGGATGTTAATAATTCATATACACTATTATTTTTTAGGGTTTTTCCTTTCAGATAATGTCTACCAGCCTGTCGCTTTGATCATTACTTGATAATGACAAACTTATGGGTCCCAACTTTGATAACTGGTATTGAAGACTCAAAATAGTTCTTGAGCACGAAAGGATCTTATATATGTGATAGCGGTCCTGCACCTAGGAACCTGCTGCCAATGCCCATATTACAGTCAGGGATGCTTATCAGAAGTGGCTCTCTGACTGCACTACAGTGCAATGTATTATGTTGGCGGCAATGAATGACAAGTTCAATCACAGGTTCGAGAAATCCTAGCCAGAGGAGAACCTTCAAAATTTAAAGGAGTCTTTTGGCACACTTGATGATGTTGAGCGGTACAGGATTTTCTTTACTATTTTCAGCACTCGGATGCATGATGGAGCATTAGTCACTGATCATGTACTATACATGATCGAGTTGATTGAGCATTTGGGCAGGCTTGTATTTCCCTTGCATAAGCAGCTAGGGAAAGATGCAATTTTGAATTCCTTACCTCCCTCCTACCTGGACTTTCTCGATCATTACAGATTGAATAGGCCTGTAGTAAACTATCACATTTTGTTAAGTTTACTACAGACCTATGAGAAAGATCATCAACTCAATAAAGGATTGGTGAACCTAGTGGGAGGCAGTGCTACAAGATGTCATCCCTTTGGAAAAGGTACAAAGAAAAAGAATAAATTCAAGAAGGTACATAGTGCTGGGCCTAGTAAGACAAAGAAGAAGGTTGATCAAAGTAAGGCAGAGTGCTTCTATTATAAGAAATAGGGTCATTGGAGGAGGAATTATCCTGCTTACCTTGCTACTCTTGACCCAAACAGGCCGAAGAAGAGAAAGCAACAAGTTGTTGCTGCACAAGGTAATTATATGATAACACCTTATAATTTCTCTTTATGTGAGAGTGCTAATTAGGTATTGGATACCGGAAGTCCCATTCATATTTGTAATTCTTTGCAGGGGCTGAAAGAAAAGTGCCCTAAAAGCCAATCATTATAAGGGCATTTTTGTAATCTTCCAACTCTTGTATGACATTATATTAATAAAGGTATTTATTTTCATCATATACTGCTGTATCTTATTTATGGATTATGATGAACCCCATAGATTAGGTTAATGAAATTAGGGTTATGATAAAGATCATAACAGTGAGACCTAAGTTTCTACAAACCCTAATCAAAATGTTCCTAGTCAATGGACCATTGATTCGGGGATCGATGAATCCGGTAAGACTAACTTATCATATGTATGCTTAGTTAACGAGGATGGTTGGTCTCACAACCATTTATGTAAGGACACTAATATAAGGATAAGGGTGCTCATGAGGGTATGAGTACACTGAATTGAACCGCATCGGGACTATCTTATGGAAGTCTTACTACTTATCAAAAGATAGGACTCAAGGTAGGAGTTGTGCATGTGATCTTTAGACCTGAGGTCACCATGGTTCCTTGTGCACACTAAGCCATATTTTTTGTTCATACTCATTCATGACAATGAGTCATGTACGGAGTATTCAGGGTATGGTGGAAGGTGTACGAAGGATGTGAGTGGACCAACAAGGAATCGATCGTTCCTAGTAAGAGGAATTGTTTCCCATGTAATCTCTTCGATGAGTGACTCAAGGAGTCTTTGATCAAAGCAGGATGAGATTAGAAGTGGTTTCTAATCAGTCATTAGCTGAATCCTCATGATCGAGCTAAGATTCAATATGACTAAGTATTAGAGTTTGACATATATCCACACCTATCACTTAATCGGGATAATGGGAGATCAAAAGATTGAATTGCACGGTAACTTTCTATTGAAGGGTATTTTGGTACTTTCTATCAAATTCTATATTTTCTGGGTAGGCATGATATGTTGCTAGATGTCAATCTTGTCTTGTAGGTTTTCATGAACCAATTGGATTGGTTTCATGAGTAAATTTGATGGATGATTCGAATTAGACAATTAGGTGAGCCAATTTGACCTAAATTGGTCAATCGGATTTGATTGGATCGAATCGACTCAAACCTAAACCTACTACTAGCTAAATATGGAACCCAAAGGGTCACACACATTAAAGAGTTGATCAAGGAAGTCATTCATAATTTAATTAGGGTCATGGGATCCTAATTGGTTAACTGGATTGCACACTAGCATGTGTAGGCTAACCTAATTCCTAACCTTAGTTGATTTGGGTCCAATTGCTTGCAAATTTGATTAACCAATTTAAGAGAGACTTAAATTGGGTAATATCTTGATTAAGATAGTATTTATCAGGTTTTATCCTGATTTATTTAGACTTGGAATGCCACTTGGATTAGAGTCCACATCGGCATGGACTCTTGGGTGCAATATTGCGTGCGCTAAGGAAGAGAGGGCGCAGAATGACCAAGAGTCCTTCTGCAGATGAAATTCCTTTGTTAATTTTGTCTAGACTCCTCTTGGCTAACATCCCACACCCCTTAGGATTATTTTTGACCGGTCAACACCCTTTTAAATTGGCATGAAAAGGTTGTGAAAGGGAATGCGCGCATGAAGAGATGCATCTCTTCATTTGGCGCGTAGCCTGAAGCAGTGTCCTTCTACTATCAGGACTCTTCAAACTCTCCGATGCTTGGAGATTGAAGAGGAACCTCTTGGCTTCCTAGAGACTGGTACTTGCCATGTGGCAAGTGACAAATCATCCAGGAATGGGAATGGATGCTGATATGGGCTTTGGTGCATGATAAGACATTAGATATGATTTTTCAAGTCAGATAACTTCTCTTTAGTCTTGAAAAATCATATCTGATAACATGTTGGGAGGACATATCACACGCCCCTCTTAAAACTATAAATAGGGTTGGTGATATGAGTTTCAGATATCAGATTCCATCGTAAAGTTATTCTGAGAGTTTTTGTTCTCCCTCCCTCCTCCTTTAAGACAAACCTTGTCTCTTTATGACAAGGTTGTTCTTACTAGGACAAGTTGTAGACTTTAAGACATAAGCCTAGAGTATTCTAGAGGAGGGTAATACCAAATCCAAGAGTGGTTTTGGAAGGCATTCAGGGTACCCTACAGAAGGATAGGGTGTCGTTCCAAGGTCAAAGTCCAGAAGGTTGTCAAGAAAAGTCCTAGTCAAGTAAGCAACTGAAGAAGGAATTCTTCCTTGGTTCAATTCTCGTGTGGATCACCATTGGAGGGCTTGCACTTGTGAGCCTTGTGGAAATAATTGGTATACAGCATTTCAAGTATGTTTCTTGTACTTCATTTATGATTCATTAGTTAGTAATGTCTAAGGAGATCAGGGAATTAGGGTTTCTTCTAGCCAGTTAGGGTTTCAATGCTTGAATTTTTAATTTAAAATTTACTTTCACATGTTGCATGATGACCTAGGCTCCTAGAAATTCCCATCAGGGGCTTCATGTTAGTAGGAGATTCGACAATGGCTAGAAATTCTTGAACGTGGAAAATGGAAGTCAAGTTCCAGTCCTGGTGTTGGGAGTTATCAAGCTAGTTTTTGAGTTTTGTAATGTCATTTTGAATGAATATCATTATTGTCCTTCTTTTCTTATGAACGTCATTTCTGTAGGCCAGTTTGCTAATGAAAATTATGAATTTTCAATAAAGAATGATATTTTTTCTATCATTACGAATGGTGTGAAACTTATAAATGGACGTTTAAGTAATGGCATATACTTACTATTATGACTTGTTACAGTAATGACTACTTCTTGCAAACACCCTAGGATAGATAATGTTAATGATGCTTATCTCTGGCACTATAGGCTAGGTTATATTAACAAGAACAGGATCAACAAGTTAGTTGGAGAAGGTCTCCTGAATATCAGTGATTGTGAATCACTGCAACTTATGAATCTTGTCTTCTTGGTAAAATGACCAAGTCACCTTTTACTAGAAAAGGTGAACGAGCCAATGATATCTTAGTCTGGTACATACTGATGTATATGGACCAATGAATATCAGTACCGGGGATGGGTATAACTATTTCATTATGTTTACAGATGACGTATCCAGGTACGATTATGTCTTCTTAATAAGACATAAATCGAGTCATTTGAAATTTTCAAACGATATCGTAATGAAGTAGAAAAACAAACTGGAAAGTTTATTAAAACCCTTTGATTAGATCGAGGTGGTGAATATCTTTCTAGTGAGTTCTTGACTTATCTTGAGGAGAATGGGATTCTTTCTTAATGGACTCCTCCAGGGACACCTCAGTTAAATGGAGTGTTTAAAAGGAGGATTCGGACTCTATTAGATATGATTTGATCCATGATGGGATTAGCCACTCTATCTATATCCTTTTGGGAATATGCTCTTTAGTTAACATGTTATTTTTTGAATAGGGTTTCTAGTAAATCCGTTGACAAAACTCTATCTGAGATATGGACTGGGCGTAAGCCAACACTTTCACATCTTCAGGTTTGGGCATGTCCGACTTATGTCAAATGATTATAGATGGATAAACTTGGACCTAGGTCTGATAGGTGCCTCTTTGTTGGGTATCCAAAAGAATCTACAGGGTATTTCTTTTATCTACCTGAGGAACATGGAGTGTTTGTCAATCTTAAGGCTACCTTTTTAGAAAGGGAGTACCTTATTGAAGGCACACGAGCTGCTGAGGTTGAACTTGAGAAAGTTCAACAAGTAGAGGAAACAACACATTCTAGGACTGCTATAGAACCAGATTTGATAAGATTTGAGCCTATTATGCAACCATTAAGGAGATCCAGTAGAGTACCGTGTTAGCCGGATAGATACTGTGATTTTTTAGTCCGGGACAGTGATCCTGTTGAGCTCAATGAGAACAACAAGGATCTGATCACCTATATGGATGCAATGTAGAGGTCTGACTCTGAGAAATCACTTGAGGCCAAGAAATCCGAAATGGAGTCCATAGAAATCAACAATGTGTGGACATTGGTTGATTCACCTAAAGGGATAAAATTCATTGGGTACAAATGGATCTTCAAGAGGAAGTGGGTCGTAAACGGGCATGTGGAGACCTATAAAGCCCGTCTGGTTGCCATGGGATATCATCAACATTATAGTATAGAATATGATGAGACATTTTCTTCTATGGCAATGCTCATGTCTATTCCGATTATGCTTGGTTTGGCAGCATATCTAGACTATGAAATCTAGCAAATGGATGTTTGAACAGCTTTTCTAAATACTGAGCAGGAAGAGAAAGTGTATATGATGCAACCTGAAGGGTTCACATCATAGATGAGTCTACGGTATACAAGCTACAGAGGTCCATTTATGGACTGAAGCAGGTATCTCGGAGTTGGAATATGCATTTTGATAAATGTATCAAGACGTATGGCTTTATTAGGAACGGAGAAGAACCCTACATATATAAATGGGTTAATAGTTCTGTAGTTGTATTTCTTATTCTATATGTGGATGACATTCTCTTAATTGGGAATGACATTCCTGCATTACAGAAAATAAAGGTCTGGTTGTCATCTCAATTTTTTATGAAAGACCTAGGAGAAGCATCCTATATACTTGGTATGAAAATCTATAGAGATAGATCAAGGAAGCTTTTGGGATTGTCTCAATCTATGTACATAGACACTATGCTGAAATAGTTCAGCACGAAAAATTCCAAAAAAGGCTATCTTTCGATAGGCCATGGAATTACTTTTTTCAAGAAGGATTGTAAAACAACTCCCGAGGAGAGAGAGTGTATGAATAGAGTTCCATATGCTTCAGTAGTGGGTTCTATCATGTACGCCATGACATGTACTAGACCAGACGTGGCATGCTCACTAGGGATAGTGAGTAGATACTAGTCTGACCCATGTGAGGCACATTGGAAGGTAATAAAGACTATCCTTAAGTATTTATGAAATACTAAAGACCAATGGCTAATTTATGGAGAACCTAACCTAAAACTTGTGGGGTATACTGATTCCAGTTTTCAGTCAGATAGAGAAGACAGCAAGAGTGTATCCAAATTTATGTTTATCCTAAATGGAGGAGCCATCTGCTAGAAAAGTTCTAAGCAGCATACAGTGGTAGAATTAGTATGTGAAGAAGAATATATTGCAGCATCAGATGCCGCAAAGGAGGCTTTATGGTTGCAGAAGTTTTTAGGTGAGCCCGGAGTGGCACCTTCCCTGGACGGTCCTATTCCGGTGTACTGTGACAGCACTGGAGCCATTGCTCAAGCCAAAGAACCAAAGTCCCATCAATGTACCAAGCACATTCTGCATCGCTACCATCTTGTACGAGAGATCGTGGAACGAGGTGACATTGATCTTATGAAAATCGATGGAAAGGAGAATATGGCTGACTCCTTCACTAAAGCTGTTGGAGTTCAAGAGTTCAATGATTATAAATGGAAGATGGGAACACGATTCTGTTATGATTGGTTTAAGTCCAAGTGGGAGTTGTTGGAAAATGTATCCTAAAGCCAATCGTCTAGCTTATAGATGGTTGAGCTAATATTATAATTGTATATGAAATATATTGAATAAATGTTTATTCTAGCTGTTCATCACATTTTACATCTTCCTGTAATGAACTCTTGTGTGATGAAGTCCTTAGAACTACTTTGATATGATATAGAGAGGATATATCATCTAGTCCTTAAATTTGTTCATGACCAAATGATACATTGTCACAGGATGATAGTGTATCAAGTGTAGGTCGTTGTATGTCATAGTTATCGGTTGTCCATTTAACCAAGAAGTGTAGAGACAATGGTATGGCATATAGGTGTTGTGTACGATACTTCACTAGATATGACTCATCTATAGAACATTCTTTTTTCCAAAGAGTAGTTCATATTAGGATATGGATATAAGTGTTCCTTTGACTTAAGATCACCATGGTAGCTTGCAAGCAACTCACTATGCTTAGGTATCGGACTATCTGGATTTCTAATCCAGTGATGAAAGGTTGTTGGGTATAGTCAAGTACTTTGTAGTAGTGGTTGGATCAAGATAGGATTAACCCCTCCAAAAGAGTTCGGAGTGAATGACTCATTATGTCACAATTGAGTAAAACCTTGGCCAGGGTAATCCTTGTAAGCTGTTACAGAGATTTTGAGTTTGAGACATATTGTGATGAACTATTCTAGGGTTGGGCAGTTAAACCCTAAGTCATCCGAAGCATTGAGGGTTAAAGGAATGTATTATATGATTATCATATCCATTTGGTTCTTGATAGTTGCTCTGCAACCTTCGACCTATCCGGACACTAGGTGTCATTGCTAGATGGTGACTTTGGCTAGTACTAGAAGTGTTCCAATACTATTGGCTTAGTGTTTGAACCTATGGGGTCATACACCATAAGGGTTTCTGACTGACCTAATGCCTATTGAATGATTGGAAATCATTTTTGAACTCTTTGGATAATTTGTTTTTTAATGCTAGAAGGTGCTCCAACGGTCACCAATCATTCCCCAACAGTTCTACAACAGCTAGAACTGCCTTGGGATGATGGAACACTTTAAATTTGAACGATTTGAACTTTCTTGAAGTAAGTTATTAGTGAGTTCTTCAAAGAAAAGAGAGCTTCATTGAACATCCTACCAACCAACAGCAAAAGAATACAAGAGCATTCAAGTCAAGCTTTCAAGTCTTCACCAACTCCAATCTGAAGCTTGAAATAACTTTAGAAAGAAGCCACTTAAGTCATTAAAGCTTATTCAAGTGCATTCAAGTGGACTTCCAACGAGCTGCACCGGCAACTATCCGACAAATTGAGTTTGCCATTCTTGTTGCATTTAGTTTCAATTCAAATTTTGAATTGTTGGGTTATTGGTGAGCCCAGTTGAAAAACTAAATAGGTTCTTGGTGAGCCTTGTTAAAACAAGGGTTAGGTTCTTGGTGATCCTGTGAAAACCAAGTTGGGTTTCTTTGGTGAGCCTGTTAAAAACAAATGGGTGTTGGGTTTTCTTTGGTAATCCCATAAAACCAAGGTGTAGAGGTTTTGGATTATGATCCTGTAAAACAATCCTATTGTATTTGGGTGTGAATATAGTGAAAATCTCAAGTGGGTTTTCTTGACTCTGTTTAGCTTCTACATTTTATAACTCTATCACATCACCTAGCACTTACAAAGGATTTTGAATTGCACATTACTTGCTTCAATTTTTTAAAAGACCCAATTCACTCCCCCTCTTGGGTAGCCACCTAGGCAACATCTGGTATCAGAGCAGTGTCTCGAATTATCTTGGAGTAAAGATTGATGGCTCATCTCATGAGTATATCTTTGGTGGAAGGCCAGTCAACTAATAGGCCTCCACTTTTCACAGGCACAAATTATTCCTATTGGAAAGAATGAATGAAAATCTATATTCAAGCTGTTGATTTTTAATTATGGAAGGTCATTCTTAAAGGGCCACATGTTCCCATGACTAAAAATGATGGCATGGATGTCCCTAAGACTGAAGAGGATTGGGACGAACACGACATGAAGATGGAAGAATTGAATGCCAAAGCAATGAATTTACTTTACTATGCTTTGGATTCAAATGAGTTTAATCGAATTTCCATCTGCTCTTCAGCAAAGGAAATTTAGGATAAACTTGAAGTGACCCATGAAGGAACTTCACAAGTGAAAACTTCAAAGATAAATCTCTTAGTGCATAACTATGAATTGTTCAAAATGGAGCCTAATGAAAGTATTTCTGCTATGTATACTAGATTTACAGATATTATTAACGGTTTGAAAAGTCTTGGTAGAGTATACTCAAATGCTGATTTAGTACAGAAGATTTTGAGATCATTTCCTGATAAATGGGATCCTAAAGTCACTACCATTTAGGAAGCTAAAGATTTGAACATTCTATCAATTGATGAATTAATGGGATCTCTCATCACTCACGAACTAGCCATGCAGCATAGAATGAATGATGATCAGAAAAAGAAGAAAACAATTGCATTCAAAGCTGCATCAGAATCAAAAGAAGATGAAGAGACGGAAGATGACTCTACCTCCTTCGAAGATGATCTTCAAGATGAAGACATTGCAATGGTCACGAGAAGATTCAGAAAGTTTATAGGAAAGAAGAAAGGAATATATAACAGAAAATTTCATAAATGAGGAGAACAATCAAGAGCAAAGGACAATGACAAAGATAAGGATAAGGAACAAGTCCCCACCTGCTATGAATGTGAGAAACTGGGACATATTCATCCAGACTATCCTCAATTAAAGAAATTTTTCTGAAAGAAGAAAAAGAAAGCGATGGTTGCCACGTGGAGCGATAGTGAAGACTCCACTTCAACTGAAGAAGAAGAGACCATGAAAATAGCAAATTTATGTCTAATGGGTCTCGAGGATGATGTAAATTGCCCCGACACACAAATTGAATTTACTTTTGAGGAATTAAATTCTGCATTCCATAATCTATTATCTGAATTTAAAAAGGCAGGAGTAAAGATTAGATCATTAAAGCATATCAATAATTCTATACTCAAAGAAAAAGATGAGATCTTAGAAAAGAATAATTTATTGCAAAAAGAACTTCATACCTTTTCTGAAAAATGTAATACCTTGAAAACTAAGAATAGAGAATTTCATGACAAAAAGAATATTTTGATGAAAGAAAACAATGAGCTGAAAAAGGAGGTTGAAAATCTCACGCCACTTGTTGAAAAATTAACTTTATCTTCTAATAAACTTGAGTTAATTCTTAAAGATCAAAGAATTTCTGGAAATAAAGCTGGAATAGGTTTTAATGCTTCAAATTCAAACTACATTTCAGCTACTACATTTGTGAAACAAAAAGATTTTGTTCCCAAGTTTACTTCTCATAAAACCTTTATTACAAAAGACTCTATTTCCATTTCAAAACCTGCTTTATATGTTCCTAAGAATTTAAATTCAAAACCTGCTATTTCTGTACTTCATACATATAGAACTTCAAAGTCTAAATTATTTCAAAATTCTAGAATCAGATGTATTGCTTGCAAAAAATTAGGATATAAAGCTTTCAATTGCAATATTATTAAAAATATCCATAGTACATCAAAAAAAATTTGGCTTCCCAAAGGAACTACCTCAGCTAACCAGAAAGGACCCAAGTTAGCTTGGGTACCTAAAAGAACTCCTTAATTTTCTTACAGGAATGTCTTGCAGCCCAGAAATCAAAGAAAAGATGGTATCTCGACAGTGGTTGTTCAAGGCATATGATGGGTGACAAGGATCAATTTATCATCCTGGAAATGAAAGAAAGAGGTTTGGTTACTTTTAGAGATAATGGAAAAAGAAAAATAATCGAAATTGGTAAGATCAAAATAACCCTTTGTACTTTTATTGAAAATGTATTGCTAGTAGATAAGTTGAAGCACAATCTATTGAGTATTAGTCAATTGTATGATAAAGGCTTCAAAGTTATCTTCGAATCATCTATGTGTATAGTAACAAACTCTCTTGACTCTAGCAGTAAATTCATTGGACACAGACTAAGAAATATTTATGTGGTAGATCTAAATGATCTTGCCATGTCAAGTAGCTCCAGTTTGGTTGCAATGAATGCTAAGACCAATGAGTCTTGCTTGTTATGGCATAGAAGATTGGGTCATGCTAGCATGCAAACAATTGCCAAGTTGATTTCCAAAAATCTTATTAGAGGCATGCCTAAGTTTAAAGTTGATTTTGATCATGTTTATGATGCATGCCAAATGGATAAACAAACTAGGAGGAGATTTAAATCCAAAAATCTGATTTCAACTTTTATACCTTTAGAACTACTTCACATGGATTTATTTGGACCAACTAAGACCACAAGCCTAGGAGGTATGAAATATGCTCTTGTGATTATAGATGATTTTTCCAGATTTACTTGGCTTTTGTTTATTGCACACAAAGATGAAACTTTCAAAATGTTTAGAAAATTTTACAAAAAGGTTTCAAATCAGAATAATCTTTCTATAATTTCAATTAGGAGTGATCACGGGACTGAATCTGAAAATCAATTTTTTGATGATTATTGTACTAAAAATGGCATTGATCATAACTTCTCCACTCCTAGAACACCATAATAAAATGGTATTGTAGAGAGGAAAAATAGGACTTTGGAAGAAATGGCTTGAACAATGTTGTGTGAAGGTAATCTTTCAAGGTTCTTTTAGGCAGAAGCGGTGAACACTGCATGTTATAGTTTAAACCGCATTTTGATCCGTTCTATTTTGAAGAAAACCCTCTCTGAACTTTGGAATGAAAAGAAACCTAATATAAATTATTTTCATGTGTTTAGATGCAAATGCTTTGTACTTAACAATGGTAAGGATAATCTAGGAAAGTTTGATGCTAAATCTGATGAAGCTATTTTCTTTGGTTATTCACTGCATAGCAAAGCATATAGGGTTTTTAATAAAAGGACTCTTACTGTTGAAGAGTCGGTGCATGTCATTTTTGATGAAACTAACCCATCACCATCTAGAAAAGATGAGTGTATTGATAATGATGCAGGTACCATTCAAAAATAGATGGAAGACTTGAGTATTCAAGAAAGACCATTTAAAGAAGGAGAAGAAACGGTAAGTAAGGATCATACTGATCTACCAACTGAATGGAGGTATGCTACTTCCCATCCTAAATAATTAATTATTAGTGATCATTCTCAAGGTATAAGGACTAGGTCTGCACATAGGACTGCACATGATTACCTAGCCTTTGTATCTCAAATAGAGCTTCACACCTTAGAAGAAGCAGAAAATAATCCAAACTGGATGTTAGCCATGCATGAAGAACTGAACCAGTTTGAAAGAAACAAGCTTTGGACACTAGTTGATAGACCTAAAGACCACCCAATTATAGAAACAAAATGGGTCTATAAAAACAAATAAGATGAACAAGGAAATGTCATTAGAAACAAAGCTAGATTAGTGGCTAAGAGATATAGTCAAGAAGAAAGTATAGATTTTGATGAAACATATGCACCTGTAACAAGATTAGAAGCCATTAGATTACTTCTTGCATTTGCTTGCTACATGAATTTCAAACTTTTTCCAATGGATGTGAAAAGTGTATTTTAAAATGGTTTTATCACCAAACAAGTTTTTGTAGAACAACCATCGGGTTTTGCAAATCATGCTTTTCCAAACCATGTGTTTAAACTCAATAAAGCTTTATATGGTTTGAAATAAGCTCCTAGATCCTGGTATGATAGACTTAGCACTTTCTTAATTGAAAATGATTTTTCAAGAGAAAATGTTGATAAAACTCTTTTCATTAAAATAAAAAATAATGATATATTAGTTATACAAATTTATGTTGATGATATTATTTTTGGTGCAACTAATGAAAGTTTTTATGAAGAATTTGCTAAGCTAATGCAGGGAGAATTTGAAATGAGCCTAATGGGTGAACTGAATTACTTCCTCGGACTTCAAGTAAAACAGTCAAAAGAAGGGATCTTCATTAACCAATCCAAATACACCAAAGAAATCATCAAGAAGTTTGGTATGGAGATGAGCAAACAAATGAACACACCCACGAGCCCAACCTGCAAATTGGACAAAGATGAAAGTGGATCCAATGTTGACCAAAAGCTATATCGAGGTATAATCGGATCCTTATTATATTTAACTACAAGTAGACCAGATATCTTGTATAGTGTATGTGTAAGTGCTAGATTTCAATGTAATCCCAAAGAAACACATATGCTTGCTATTAAAAAAATATTAAAATACTTGAAAGGTACAAGTAATCTGGGTCTTTGGTTTTCAAAAGAATCATCTTTAAATTTAATCAGATTTTCTGATGCTGATTATGCTGGTTGTAAAGTAGATAGAAAAAGTACTAGTGGTACTTGTCAATTTCTAGGGTTGAATTTAATCTCATGGCACTGCAAAAAATAAAACTCGGTAGCACTTTCGACTGCTGAGGCAAAGTATGTTGCTGCATGGAGTTGTGGCAAGTGTTGTGGATTAAACAATAACTAGAAGATTTTGGTATTTTTCAATGCAAAATTTCTATTAAGTGTGATAACACAAGTGCTATAAATTTATCTAAAAATCTTATTCAGCATTCTAGAACTAAGCATATAGAGATTAGACACCATTTCATTAGAGACCATGTTTTGAATGGTGACATAGAACTAGAATTTATCCTAACAGAAAAATAACTAGCTGACATCTTTACCAAGCCACTAAATCAGGATAGATTTGAATTGCTTAGAGGAGAATTATGGCTATGTTATTCCTTCTAGATTCAGTAAACCTAATTTCTTTTAAGAACTAAGAAAAGATTATCTAGAAAATCTCCTACAATTACTCATGATTTTTTTTTTTGAACAACTTTCCTTGAATTATTCAATATATCGAATTCAATTTCTAGACCATTTGATTTCATGTGAAAAGTTTCTGTTCAAGTCGACTCGAGCAATTTTGCTTTGGTCGAGCCAGCTCGAATATGTGAGTCTCGTACTCTTGCTCTAGTCGAGCTGACTAAGTCTTTGCTTAGCCGACTCGTTGTTCTTGTTGTTCTGAGTTCACTCTGGTCGAGCCGACTTGGGTATTTTTAGGGCTAAGCGAGCTGACTCGAAAGTCAGGAAATCGCTATTTAGGAAGGTCTGAACTCTCTTTTCTAAGTACTTCACTCTTTTACTTTACTTTGAACACACTCCACTTCCCTCGGAAGCTTTACCATTCTCCCAAAAATCACTCCCTAGAGCCTAAAATTCCTTAATCCCTCTGCAATGGCTCCTCGAAGATCTACGAAGAAGGTTCTTCAAATCGGTGAATCAAGCATTCGAAGTATAGATGCAAGAAGAAGAAGGGAAAAGAGAAAAAGGTCTGCTCCAATCCAGCAAGATGAAGAAACTCCTTCTCCTCCTGGATAGCATGTCTCAATGATCAATCATCTTGTCACTTGCAGAAGAAGGATCGACTTTGCATTCTTAGAAGAAATGGGAATGAAAATCGAAAACTGGATAGAGAGTCAAGGGTGGAAGCATTTATGTTCTTTGGATACATTGACCTACCCTTCACTAGTGCGGATGTTTTATGAAAACATTATCATTAAAGAATTTTATTTGGAATCTACAATCAAGGGAAAGATAGTTCTAGTAAATGAAGAAAGATTGGGCAAATTGCTACAAATGCTAATGAACGGTGCTACTGAGCTTCTTCTACCGAACAAGGAACACATTCTAAAATTAATTTTAGAAAAAGAAGATGTAAGCACAGTCCAATATGTACAAGCCAATCTACTATCGAAGGAAATGAGGCTGCTTCATAATATGATCAGTAGGATATTTTTTCCCAGAACTGGCCACTTTGATTGGGTCAGTGAGAAGGATATGACAGTTATGAGACACTTAATTGAAGAAAAGCCTCTCAACCTATTGCCCAGAAAGAAACCCAAGAGGGGGGATGAATTGGGTCTCTAAAAATTTAAGCTAATCACAAATTACAATCTCAATGAAAGCAATCCAATCCAACAAATATATAAATCAAGGTACTATGAATCAAAAGGAATGCTCTAAGATATAAGTGCAACAGAAATTAATTGCAATAAATAAAGAGCAAAGAGAGAGAGATCAAGCAATCACAAACACCAAAATCTATAGTGGTTCGGTGCCAACAATGCACCTACATCTACTTCCCAAGATCCCCTTGAGAATTCACTATAATCACACGATTACAGCCGATTAGTTTTCTGGGCTCACTAATCAAAACCCGACTTGTTTTACAAGGCTCACAAGTCACAACCTCTCTTGGTTTTACGGGCTTACCAAGAACCTAATTGGTTTTCACAAGGCTAACCAATAACCTCCCTTGGTTTTCTGGGCTAACTAAGAACCTTAGTGGTTTTGCGGGATAACCACAAACCTAATTGGTTTTCAAGGCTTACCAATAACCTTACTTGGTTTTACAATAGGCTAACCAAGAACCCTTACAAGAAATAAGGTTTAGAAATAAAGAACCAATGTAAGCTTTCAATAACAAAGCGAATATGTTGATGTAGAGTTGCTTTGCCCTTGATGAAGCCTTTTGGAGGCCCAAGATTGAATGATCTTCAATGCTCTTGATGACTTTTGAATGCTTGAAGGCTTCCTTTAGCTTGAGAGTGGTTAAAACTTGAATGAATAGGAGTTAAGGCTCTTCTCTCTTCTTTTCTTTCTAGACTCTTCAATGGTATTCAATTATCTTCTTTTTGATTTGATTTGGAGCACATAAATACCCTCCCAAGGCCTCAAAGCTGAAATCTAGTTGTTACACTTGAAAAGCTAGCCATTGGGGGTATTTTGGACGAGTTCTACGCTTGAAAAAACTAGCCGTTACTATTATCAGAACTCTATGTGTCGACACTTCCTCAATTTAGTCGACACATAAGGTCGACACATGTTATTCTTGAGTCGACACATAGTTCAAAAAGCTCCATTCAGATCCTCTGGAAATCTCAGATGTGTCGACACCTTCTCAGTTGAGTCGACACCTTGAGTCAACACCTTACTTCCATGTGTCGACACTTCAACTGTTCCTTCAACTTCTGCAAGTTCTGTGGCTTAAAAGTCTTAGGTGATGTGTTGATCCATGTGTCGACACCTTGAGTCGACACATTAGGTCCATGTATTGACACTTGATCTATGCCATTTGAAACTTTGCTACGTACCGGCCTGAGTCAATACTTCATCTTCATATGTCGACAATTCATGTCATGTGTCGACACTTTGAGTCGACACATCATTGAAAAATACACAGAAACTGCTGATTTTGAGCTGAACAGGTTTCCACTTAACTTAGTTATCAATTCAACCATCTCTTAAGTGGCCAAGTCTTGTTTTGATCAATCTTTTCATTACAAACTTGGCTCCTTCAAAATAATTGGGCTTTTTCAAATTTTGTGAACACCCTTTCAATAAAAAATACACTCAAAGCAAATTATTAGTTCTTAACTTATACTTAACTATTTTGCTTATCATCAAAATCAATTAGTGGAGTCAACAATCTTCCCCTTTTAGATGATGACAAAATCCTTAAGTATTGCTTTTAAAATAAGGCTTTAAGAGAATTAATTAAGGTGCACAACATTGAAAGCATTAAGTATTTCAACATTACTTGCATAAAGGAGGTGATCATTCAAAGCACAAGTAATAGTATTAGAGCTTATTACAAAAATAGAGAGTAGCAGAACTTTGATATTCATTCTAATGAATTTGAGAACATGTATCAAGACACTTTTACAAGAAAAATTCAGCAAATAACAAAGCTCTCCCTGAATCAATGATTCATAACGAAATTTGTAAGAATCTTTTCAAAACATTGAAAGAGGGGTTTTAAGGATTAAATTAACTTTGAACATAGAGTAAAGCTCCCCCTTTCTTAAGAAATTTTGTAAATGATCTTCAATTCAGGTTTTTGTTTTTGAAACAAATGTCTATTTCTTGCATATCACAAGTACACATACCATATTTTCAAAAATTTGTCTCAATTACTCAAATTACTCCCCATTTATACTTAAATCTCACTAAATTACTCCTCCTTTTTGTTATCATTAAAAAGGTAGAAAATTGAATAGTCAAGATAATGAAGCATAAAAGCAATTCAAGATATAAAATTCATTTTCATCAAACACATAGATGTGAGGAATTAAAGAGTTTTTCATATATGCTTAAAATTTGTACAACTGAGACATAACAAAGGTAAAAGTACATGCAAGCATGAAAGTAAACTATCTAGAAATACATCAAAATCCTAATCCTCATCCATCGAATCATCAAAAGATGAACCGATCTCAATCGGTCCTATATCAGTAAAGCATCGAGCTCTCGGCCATCGTGATCGAAGATCTCAGAGTCTGATCCTGGTCGGCTGTGGAGGGGTATGACGACCACGTCCTCGGTGATGAGCATAAGTCCGACATCTGGCTGGAGCAATAGAGGTAGAAGCTATGTCCTCCACAGGAGCATAAGTGATCGGGTCAACCAACTCAGCCATCGCTGGGAGAGGTGTGCGATCAAAAGAAGGTCCAGAGTCAAGATACTGAAAGCCGGGTGTATAAAACCCAAGCTCTCGAATAATTGATGATGTATGAAGGGTAGGAGTGTTAGAAATCTGAGTATCAAAAGTAGGGGTAACAACTGATTATACAGGTATATCAAGAATAACAGTATCAGCTATAGAAGGTATCGGTGTATCTGCAATGGGTGTATCAATAGTGTGAGTCTCAATGACAGGTGTATGAATATCAGGAGAATCACTATCAGGTAAGTCAATGACAGGTGTATCGATAATAGAGTGAGAATAGGAATAGGAACTGGAACAGAAGTGCGATCAATCGATCTAGAAGGAGAAGATGGATCAGGAATCTGGGCAGGTGAAATAGATAGGTCAGCAACAGGGCTCGCAGGCAAATCAACCATCACCTCCTCAACTGGCTCTAACGTAAGATCAGCGATGTCAAACCAATCTGAGTCAGTCTCCTCATCTCCATCATCATCTCCAATAACTGTATCTCCAACTCCATCTCCAACAGTAGTATCAACACCAGTATCAATGTCAACAATATCATTAACTGGTGCAGGAGCAGGTACATGAATAGGTGCAGGAGCAGTATCTATAGCCGGAGCACATATCGAAGATTTGGACAGTGCTGAAAGAATAGCCGAGATGCCATCACTAAGACCAATATGGCTCTCTCTCGTCTCAGCTATAAAAATGTCAAGACGCTGCCTCATGATGAACACGTTAATCCCGATGGGTCTGACTCTGTCCTCTAAGCTATCTGAAGTGCTAGGAGTCTCCATCTGTGCTGGCTGAGGCTGGGCAGAAGTAGAAGGATTAGATTAAGGAGCAACCGCTGGCTTTACTGCCATCTCAGGCTGTATCTCGCTCGGTCCTGCCTCACCTGAAAGAATCCGCTCCTCCTCTACTGTGTTCTCATCATCAGCTCTATCCTCGGTCTGACCAGATA
Source organism: Areca catechu (assembly GCA_021397845.1). NCBI lineage: Eukaryota > Viridiplantae > Streptophyta > Magnoliopsida > Arecales > Arecaceae > Areca > Areca catechu. Next base: position 130,664,988 of record CM038045.1, on the reverse strand, counting down.
TCCTCCGTGTCCACTGGCCTCGGACCAAATGATAACCCATCCGATGCAATGACCTGACATCATACACATCGATATGAATCAATGTGCGATAAGGCTCATCCTGAAAGCTGACTTCATACTCCCTGAACAATACAGTCAATCCCATTCCATAAGGTAACCAGAGCTGCTGGCTAGACAACGCCTTGGTCATCTGATGTACCATCAGAATAGGAAGGTATATCGACATACGCTGAACCAGTGAGACCATCACGAGCAACTCTTGCTCGGTGATATAGTCAAAGCTCCGATCTTCGACAGAAGAATCCGGGCAATGATATGGTGTAGCAATCTCATCTCTACGGATAGCCTCGATGCTGGAACAGTGGCTCCCTTTGGTAAGATGTCTGACTTGAAAATACATTGGAGACCACTGACTCAGTCCATCAGGCTGTCAACAATTGATCCGGTCATAGGTATATCCCACACTCGGCTCAAAATCTCTGATGAAATGGTGATATCCCGTCCTCTGACTTGTGCAATCCAACCATCTGCTCCATGGGCAAGTGAACCATAAAACACTCTCATCAGCCCGGGGTAATATCTCTCACTAAATGAACAAAAAGTGGTCAACCCAGCATGTCGAATCCACTCTCCTATCTGGAAATGCAGATGGTCTATAAAGGAAAAGTCCACTCGATGTCCTCCAACCACTATCTTGGAGCTCATCCAGCTAGAAAGAATAAACAAAGATCGTGCGGGCAGATCCGGAGCTTTAGACTCGTGTCGGGCCTTCATCCTTCACTCTTCTTCTTGATGTGACTTACGAGATTGATGAACAACTTGCTTGCGAGGACCCATTGTCAAGACTCAAAGTTTGGGCAAGGTTTTTGGTTGAAAAAGAAGGTTTCTAGGGTTTAAGAAGCTAAACCTAGGAAGAAATCCAACAAAAACAGCTACCAAACATTTGAATCCAAGAAAACGACAAGCAAAAATAGTAAAATGGAAGGATGAACAGTATGGGTACCTCAAATCCAGGTGTCAGCTTGGAGGAGAAAAGAATTTGGGGGAAAAATGGTTCGGAAACCCCTTAAATCTCAGTTCGCTGTCGGTCATGTGTCGGCTCACGCATGTGTCAATACATTTTGGTGCTGACACATAAATGTGTCGACTCAACGATTTAAAAACTGAAAAATTTGGAATTTCTCAGAAAGATCAAAATCATTTGAAGTAAGATAGATCTAGAGTCAATCAACATGATTTATCATGATTAAGGTCAAATTGATACAATTTGAGTCAAATTATTGGAAAAATTTAATCAAACGGATTGATGATCCCGAGCTCTCTTTTAATCATACAGAATCGATCTTCCAGAATAGGTTTAGTCAAAATATCAGCTAATTGATTTTCAGTACTAATAAACTCAAGCAAAACATCATTGTTTTCTACATGATCCCTAATAAAATGATGTCTAATTTCAATGTGCTTACTCCTGGAATGTTGAACAGGATTTTTAATCAAGCAAATAGCACTGGTATTATCACATTAAATATGAGTACTAGTCAACTTGATTCAAAGTCTTCAAGTTGATGCTTAATCCACAAGATTTGAGTACAACAACTTCCTGCTGCAATATACTCAGCCTCAGCTGTGGATAGTGCAACTGAAGTTTGTTTCTTGCTAAACCATGAGATTAAGTTCACCCCAAGAAATTGGCAAGTTCCACTAGTACTCTTTCTATCTAGTCTACAACTAGCAAAATCCGCATCAGAATATTCAATCAATTTAGCAGATGAATTTCTAGCATACCATAAACTAATACTAATAGTACCAGACAAATATCTAATAATGTACTTAACAGCCATAAGATGTGATTCTTTAGGTTTAGACTGATATCTAGCACACATACAAACACTAAGCATTATATATGGTCTACTAGCAGTTAAATACAATAAAGAGCCTATCATACCTTTGTATAACTTTTGATCCACAATTTACCACGCTCATCTTTATCAAGTTTACAAGAGGTGCTCATTGGCGTACCTATTGGTTTAGTAGTCACCATTCCAAACTTCTTAATGATTTCTCTTGTGTACTTAGCTTGGTTAATGAAGATACCATCTGTAGTTTGCTTGATTTGGAGTCCGAGAAAGAAGTTTAGTTCTCCCATCATGCTCATCTCGAACTCACCCTACATTAGCTTAGCAAACTCTTGATAAAGAATTTCATTAGTAGTACCGAAAATGATATCATCAACATATATTTGTACTACTAATAAGTCATTATCTTTCCTTTTCAAAAATAAAGTCTTATCAACATTTTCTCTAGAAAATTCATTTTCAATAAGAAATTTGCTTAGTCTTTCATACCATGCTCTAGGTGCTTGCTTTAATCCATAAAGTGCTTTGTGTAATTTGAAAACATGATCAGGATGTGCATGATTTTCAAATCCAAGTGGTTGTTCAACAAAAATCTTTTCATTTATAAAACCATTCAAGAAAGAACTCTTAACATCCATTTGAAATAATTTGAAGTTCATAAAACAGGCAAATGCTAATAATAGTCTAGTTGCTTCAAGTCTAGCAACAGGAGCAAAAGTTTCATCAAAGTCAATCCTTCCTCCTGATTGTAGCCTTTAGCAACTAGCCTAGCTTTATTTCTAATAACAATACCATTTTTATCTAATTTATTCATATATACCCATTTAGTGCCAATAATTGAAATATTAGATGGTCTTTCTACAAGTGTCCAAACATTATTTCTATCAAATTGTAGTAGTTCTTCTTGCATAGCATAGATCTAGTTAGAGTCCTTTTCAGCTTCTTCAAAACATTTGGGTTCTATTTGAGATACAAATGCTATATAATCATATTCATTTCTAATAGAAGCTCGAGTTCTTACCCCTTTGGATGGATCTCCTAAGATTAATTCTTTAAGGTGTCCATGAGCATACCTCCACTCCTTAGGTAGATCTTGATGCTTTGGAGTATCATCTTCTTTCTCATCCTTATCTTGTTCTTCTTCATTTGGTTGAGCTTGATCATTCAGTGTCAGCTTTTGAAGTTTGTCAGCACTTGCATATTCATTAGATGTATCCTCTTTTCTTGAGGATTTGTTAGTAGATTCTTCAAATACAACATGTACTGACTCTTCTACAACCAAAGTTCATTTATTAAATACTCTGTATGCCCTACTTGATATAGAGTATCCTAAGAAGATACCTTCATCGGACTTGGCATCGAACTTTCCAAGATGATCTTTTCCATTATTTAAAACAAAACATTTACAACCAAAATCTCGAAAATATTTAAAAGTTGGTTTTCTTTGGCTCCAAAGCTTATATGGAGTTTTCTTTAAAATATGGTAAATTAAAACTTGATTTAAAACATAACAGGCTGTATTTATAGCTTCAGCCCAAAAATACCTTGGCAAATCATTTTCACAAAGCATAGTGCGCGCCATTTCTTCCAAAGTATGGTTTTTCTTTTATACCACCCCATTTTAATGAGGTGTCCTAGGTATAGAAAAATTATGTTCTATACCTTTTTCATTGCAAAAGTTTTTGAAATCTTGATTTTCAAATTTAGTTCCATGATCACTAAGATACAAACAATCGAAATACTTTTTTCGTTTGAAACTTTTCTATAGAACTTTACAAATATAGAAAATGATTCATCTTTTTGTGCTAGAAAGAAAACCCAAGTAAATCTTGAAAAATCATCCACAATGACTAATCCATATCTCTTGCCTCCTAGACTTGATGTTCTAGTTGGTCCAAAGAGATCCATATGAAGTAGTTTAAGTGGTCTAGTAGTAGATACAAATCCTTTTGGTTTAAAAGAAGTTTTGACTTGTTTACCAAATTGACATGCTTGGCAAATTCTATCTTTTTCAAAATGAATTTCAGGTAAATCTTTAACTAAATTCTTTTTACTAAGTTTTGAAATGAGATACATACTAGCATGCCCTAATCTTCTATGCTAAAACCAACTAGTCTATTCCTTAGTAGAATTCATTGCAACAAGGCATTCTCCATTAGGTAAACATAGATCATCAAGGTCCACCAAATAAATGTTCCATGCCTTTTTCCAATGAATTGTACTCCATTAATATCCAGACTAGTAATCATGCAGTATGATGATTTGAAAACTAATTGAAAACCTTCATCGCAAAACTGACTAATGCTCAAAAGATTATGCTTTAAACTATCTACTAAAAGTACATTACTAATACTATTAGAAGGAGTTATTTGCACATTACCAATACCAATGATTTTTCCTTTACCATTATCATCGAAGGTCACACTCCCTTCATTTAAAGCTTTAAGAGAAGTGAATTGCTTCACATCTCCAGTCATGTGCCTTGAGCAACCACTATCAAGATACCAGACTCGTTTGTTTTCCTTGGTTGCAAGACACACCTGCAATAAGATCAAGCTTTGTTTTTAGGTACCCAAGCTAACTTGGGTCCTTTAGGGTTAGCATTCAAAATGGTTCCTTTTGGAACCCATACTCTACCAAAAGACATGATTTTTCTAAAACTACATTGATATGATTTATGACCTAATTTTTTGCAAGTAAAACAAGTAATGCTGGATGATGCAGGTACAAAAAAGTTTTTGAAATACTTTTGTTGCTTTTGTGGTTTATATCCTAAACCTACTTTATTAAAAACTACTCTTTGATTGTTTAAAAGTAAGTTTAACTTTTCTGAGCTATAAGTAAATTTGTCAACAAAAGGTTTTAACTTTTCAAGTTTATTTTTGTGTTTAGCATTTTCAAGTTCTAAATCCTTGTTTTTCTTTAAAAGATTATTGTTAGACATAACATTTTTAGGACTTTTTAAAACTTCATTTTCCATACATAAAGCACCATTTTTCTTTTCTAAAACATCTAATGTGATTTCAAAGAACTAACATCATTTAGTAAATAGTTGTTTTCTAAAGAAAAACTAATTGCATGCTTTTTCAATTTCTTATTTTTAGATAAAACTAATTTATAATCATGCATTAATTATTCAAAAGCATTTCTAAGTTCATCGAAAGTAAAATCAACTTCAGAGTCAGAACATACCTCATCATTGTCCTAATGCACCATGAAGCAGAGATTTGTAACATCTTTTTGCTCTTCCTCTGAACTGGAGTCTTCGCTGTCACTCCATGTGGTCATCATTGCTTTCTTCCTTAATTTCTTTCTTGATTTCTTGAGGAGAGGACAATCAAACTTGTAATGTCTCGGCTTCTTGCACTCGAAGCATATAGGTAATTCCTTCTCCTTTTCCTTTTCTTTCTCTTTTTTTTTCCTTTCCCTTTTCCTTGGACTGATATTTCATTTTGTAAGGAAAAATCCTCCTCTTCATAAATCTTCTAAACTTACGTGCAAGGAGGGCTTCTTCACCTTCTTCTTCTTCATCATCTTCAGACTCATCAATTGAGGATTCTTCTTGAATATTTGACTTGAAAGCAATCCCCTTCTTCTTCTAGTCAAGGTCCATAGATTTTTGTTTTAGATTGAGCTCATAAGTCATGAGCGATCCCACTTGCTACTCAAGAGATAGCTTGTCCACATCCTTTGCTTCTTGAATTGCGATCACCTTTGGATCCCATGCACTGGAAGTGACCTAAGAATTTTATTCACAAGATCAGCATTAGACATGACTTTACCAAGACTTCTCATACCATTAACTATATTTGTGAATCGTGTATACATATCATTGATAGATTCATTTGGTTCCATCCGGAACATCTAATATGTGTGCACTAACATATTAACCTTAGTGTTCTTTACTTGATCGGTACCCTCATGGATAACTTCAAGTGTGTCCCATATTTCTTTGGCAGACATGCATGTAGATATCCTATTAAATTCATTAGGATCTAATACACAATAAAGGAGATTCATTGCCTTAGCATTGATCTCGGATTGTTTAATGTCATTTTCATTCCAATCCTCTTCAAGTTTTGGGATGGAAACACCATTAATCACCACCGAAGGAATATAAGGACCCTTATCAACAACTTTCCATAAATTATAATCAATAGAATGCATATAAATTCTCATCCTAGTTTTCCAGTAAGTATAATTTGTACCATTGAAAAATGGAGGTCTACTTAAGGCTTGTCCCTCAACAACACTAGTACCAATTGGGGCTGCCATAGTTCTTTACTCAGGGCGGTAAAGCCTATGTACTGAGAACAGGGCTCTGATACCACTTGTTGCCCAGAAAGCAATCCAAGAGGGGGGTTAAATTGGATCTCTAAAAATTTAAGCTAATCATAAATTATAATCTCAATAAAAGCAATCCAATCCAACAAATATATAAATCAAGGTACTATGAATCAAAAGCAATGCTTTAAGATATAAGTGCAGCGAAAATTAATTGCAATAAATAAAGAGCAAAGAGAGAGAGATCAAGCAATCACAAACACCAAAAGCTATAGTGGTTCGGTGCCAACAATGCACCTACATCCACTCCCCAAGATCCCATCGGGAATTCACTATAATCACACAATTACAGTCGATTAGTTTTCCAAGCTCACTAATCAAAACCCGACTTGTTTTACAAGGCTTACAAGTCATAAACTCTCTTGGTTTTACGGGCTTACCAAGAACCTAATTGGTTTTCACAAGGCTAACCAACAACCTCCCTTGGTTTTCTGGGCTAACCAAGAACCTTAGTGGTTTTGCGGGCTAACCACCAACCTAATTAGTTTTCAAGGCTTACCAATAACCTCACTTGGTTTTACAATAGGCTAACCAAGAACCCTTACAAGAAATAAGGTTTAGAAATAAAGAACCAATGTAAGCTTTCAATAACAAAGTGAATATGTCGATGTAGTTCGATATAGAGTTTCCTTGCCCTTGATGAAGCCTTTTGGATGCCCAAGATTGAATGATCTTCAACGTTCTTGATGACTTTTGAATGCTTGAAGGCTTCCTTTAGCTTGAGAGTGGTTGAAACTTGAATGAATAGGAGTTAAGGCTCTTCTCTCTTCTTTTCTTTCTAGATTCTTCAATGGTATTCAATTCTCTTCTTTTTGATTTGATTTGGAGCACATAAATACCCTCCCAAGGCCTCAAAACCAAAATCTAGCCGTTACACTCGAAAAACTAACTGTTGGGGGCATTTTGGGCGAGTTCTGTGCTTGAAAAAACTAGCCGTTACTATTGTCAAAACTCCATGTGTCGACACTTCCTCAGTTGAGTGACACATAAGGTTGACACATGTTCTTCTTTAGTCGACACAGTTCAAAAAGCTCCATTCAGATTCTCTGGAAATCTCAGATGTGTCAACACCTTCTTAGTTGAGTCGACACCTTGAGTCGACATCTTGCTTCCATGTGTCGACACTTTCACTGTTCCTTCAACTTCTGTAAGTTCTATGGCTTGAAAGTCTCAGGTGATGTGTTGATCCATGTGTCGACAACTTGAGTCGATACATTAGGTCCATGTGTTGACACTTAATCTGTATCATTTGAAACTTTGCTACGTACAGGCCTGAGTTGACACTTCATCTTCATGTGTCGATACTTCATGTCATGTGTCGATATTTTGAGTCAACACATCACTGAAAAATACACAGAACTACTGATTTTGAGCTGAACAGGTTTTCACTTAACTTAGTTATCCATTCAACCATCTCTTAAGTGTCCAAGTCTTGTTTTGATAAATCTTTTCATTACAAACTTGGCTCCTTCAAAATAATTGGGCTTTTTCAAATTTTGTGAACACCTTTTCAATAAAAGACACACTCAAAGCAAATTATTAGTCCTCAACTTATAATTAACTATTTTGCTTATCTTCAAAATCAATTAGTGGAGTCAATACAACCTTCCCTAGATGATGATGATCCAAATGACTGAAGCAGTAAGAAAGGTCAAAGCCTGTCTACCCTATGGTATGGTCTTCACTTTATTATTTGAAGAAGCAGGAGTTGACTTATCAAATGAAATAGGCAAGCCATTACACCACTTTGATATCTACCCCTTCAATTCAATAAAAAGAATAAGATACAAGTTGCAAGAAGGAGAATGGATAAAGAAGATGCCTAGTCAGGTTGCTGCTATCATTTCTGAAGAAGATGAAGCTACTGATGAAGAGAGGACTGAAGAAACAATGGTTACTCCATCAGACCTAAAAAATCTGATATTTCAAAAGATGGAAACTATCTCCAACTCTTTGACTGATCATATGGATTCTACAATTGAGGAAATCAGAAAATCAGTTGACATTAGATTGCAAAAATTAAGATCTGAACAAGAGCTTCACCAGCAAAAAGTGGAAAAGGAAATGGAGGACTTCAAGGAAGAGATCAGAAGCATAATACTGCAATCTCAAAAGGAAACTGTTCCTATTGAAGATGCTCCTAAATAGATCATCAAGGAATCACTTGACATTCCTGCTCCTATCCCTTTATCTGATCCACCTAAACTTACTAAGACCAAGAAAGAACCCAGAACCAAGAATACTAAATTTCTTAGAGCCGCTGTTAGAACTAGATTCAGGGATTTAACGTTTAAACCCCTGAAAACTAAGACTTCTGATAGAGTTATAGAGGTAAGCTCCTCTTCTTCTAATGAAGAAGAAGAAGAATAGATCTTTTAGTTAGTCTTTTAGTTATTTATGAATTTATCAATGTTATACTTTTTATATTCTGCAATATGAATGTAATTTCGTGAAAACCTTATCAATGAAGTATCTTTTGATTTTTTTTACTATCATGTACAATGATTCAATCTTTGCACTTGTTATAGTACAACTATAATGAAATTTTAATTAAAATTTCCAAGTTGAAAATGTTAAATTATCTCAAATAAATATTAAAAACTTTCCCAATCTATTTCAAAATCTGACTTTATTTGAAATCACCTTTTTGATTGATTGACAAAAGGGGGAGAATTATAAAAAATGAGAGTTATAAAAAATGTGAAAAGAAAGATGGGTGAAATATGAAAAGAATGGGAAATTAGTATATATGTTGAGCTTCCTACCAACTATTTCTAAAGTGCATAAAAACAGTGAAAAAGGGGGAGTACAAAAATGATAGCAATGCTTAAACTACTTTAAAATCTAGAGAAAGGGGAAGATTCTCTTGAAATGATCTGGCTCTAATTATTATCTTAATGCTCTGATTACTATTGCATGCTCTGATTTACAAATTGATGTTAATTCTGTCAATTTCTTTTTAGAACTCTGATACTCCATGTTTTGTACTAATTATAATATCATGAAGCGTGAGAAACTCAATACTTTGATGATATACTATGATATCATCTCTTGAGCTCTGATACTTATTTACTAATTCCATTAGCTCTGTACATGTGAATATTTAATTTTCAAATACTATTATACATGTAAAGTGGAAAGAATTTTTCGTGCCCAATGTTTTGTCATCATCAAAAGAGAGAGATTATTGACCCCATAAGTGATTTTTATGATAACCAAACATTGGAGCATGTACATTTATTTCTGACAACTCTTCAAGTGGTTGACAAGTTTTTGTAGGATAAATAACATGTTCAAACTTCAACTCCTACACTTATGTTTTCTTGGTTAAGTTGTGTTGTAAATGTTTTTGTAAAGAAGAACCCAATCAAAGATGCTAAGAAAAAGCAACTAAAAGGGTTACTTATGTGAGTATGTGTGTGCCATAAATTTTAGTTTGAGTTGGTTTGTGTGAAATTATAAAAGTGTCGGTAAGAGTTTTCTTTAAGTTCAATTGTAAAAATTCTGAAGAAGACACTCGAGCCGACCCCATGTGATGAAGAGCTGACTCTGCTTACTGGCACGCAGCAAGGATTCTAGAATGCAGCAATTCGAGCTGACTCGATGGAAAGCGAGCCAACTCCAGTGAATTCGAGTTAACTGGAATCAGTTTGAGCTGACTCCTCCAGAGTCCATTTCCTGAATATTTCTGAGAACAGCCAGCGAGCTGACCCGAACCAAAAAGAGCCGACTCTGCCAGACCTAATTCTGAAAGCCTGAGAAAGCGAGCCGACCCGAACTGCATCGAGTCGACTCTTCCAGAGTAAGGTTTTTCGAACTTGAGAAGAAGAGCCGACCCAAGCTGAAAAGAGTCGACTCCTCGAGTTCAAGATTTTCAAGATTCAAGTTCGAGCCGACCCGAGCTATAAAGAGCCGACTCATCCATAGTGATGTTTTTCACCCTGAGACAAAGAGCCGACTGCATTGAAGATTTGGTGACTCGACCTATCGACTCGAAGGATCTGAGCCGACTCGAATGTCGCTTTCAAGTATCCAACGACTAGTTCTAGAATTTGTTTTCGAATGCTAAAAGGTGCTTCAACGGTCACAAATCATTTCCCATTGGTCTACAATAGCTAGAACTACCTTTGGATGATGGAACACTTTAAATTTGAAGGATTTGAACTTTCTTGATGTAAGTTATTAGTGAGTTCTTCAAAGAAAAGAGAGCTTCATTGAACATCCTACCAACCAACAGCAAAAGAGCACAAGAGCATTCAAGTCTTCACCAACTCCAATCTGAAACTTGAAACAACTTTTGGAAGAAGCCACTTAAGTCATTAAGGCTTATTCAAGTGCATTCAAGTGGACTTCCAACAAGTTGCATTGGCAACTATCCGACAAATTGAGTTTGTCATTCTTGTTGCATTTATTTTCAATTCAAATTTTGAATTGTTGGGTTATTGGTGAGCCTGGTTGAAAAACCAAATAGGTTCTTGGTGAGCTTTGTTAAAACCAAGGATTAGGTTCTAGGTGATCCTATAAAAACCAAGTTCGGTTTTTTTGGTGAGCCTGTTAAAAACCAAAGGGTGTTGGGTTTTCTTTGGTAATCCCGTAAAACCAAAGTATAGAGGTTTTGGATTGTGATCCTGTAAAACAATCCTAGTATATTTGGGTGTAAATATAGTAAAAATTCCAAGTGGTATCTTGGATAGTGGACGTAGGAGCTGGGTTGCTCCGAACCACTATAAATTTGGTGTGTTTGTGTTGTACTTTCTTGACTCTGTTTAGCTTCTACATTTTATAACTCTATCACAGCACCTACCACTTGCAAAGGATTTTGAATTGTACATTACTTGCTTCAATTTTTTAAAAGACCAAATTCACCCCTCCTCTTGGGTAGCCACTTGGGCAACAAGAAGAGTCCATAAGCCAATTCGTTCTGGCGAAGCTAGCACTTCAAAGAAAGAAGGTCAAGGAAGAACTCAGGTATGGATTACCTGTAGAGGACGGATACGTGTGCGGCTTCCAGAGTGATTGTCTTTCTTTGTGAGCCTTTTCATAACCCGGCGAGTGTTGCATCGGATTAAAGGTAACGCTCTTGATGAGTTTTCTAAAGAAGTGTTCTTTGGTATGTGCATCAAACATATAATGATTCTATGTGATGCACTACTATGTGTACTTGTATTGTCTTTCATTTATATGTTAATATTCATACATGATCCTGTTTGTAGGCATATATTAGAAATGTTATAATATTATATGTTGATTAATATGATTAATCTAGTCTTTCACTACGATGCAAGGTTAAAAATTTTAAAGTTGGATCACTAGTGCCTACATCATGTTTACAAACACAAACTAGATCCAAATGGACCTAGAATCAATTAAAAACTAAGAATAGCATAGTTTTTAGAGTAGCCAATCAATGGAAAAGTAGCCAGTCCACCATTGATTAATTGCTTAGTCCATAGACCTTCTCCCATGGACCATCCTCCCTACTCCAAGATGCTTGCTTCCCAGAGCCATCCTCCCTATCATCGGCCATCTTCCGACCTCCCAAGATGCCCATCACTGACCCATGGAGATGATGCCGCTGCTATTCCTTCACCATCGATGCTTGTGGTCACCCAATGCCGTCGCTCTGTCTATAGTAGTCTGCCATAAACCAAAGAAATTCCACATCTAGCATGCCCACTTACTGGCCATTGTTGCCATCTCGATCATCGCCATCTTCCCAATCATGCCATTACATCGTTAGTGCAACAAATGCCATGATTTGTCGCTCCTCCCTAACCTCCATTGCTGCTCCCTCCTCTCCATTGCAGAGATCCCCACCACACCTACCATGTCTTCACTCCCATGATCTACCATTGATGCAGCTTAAGTGTTGGCTTTGGCTCCTTAGTTTTGATGATTAACAAAAGGTTGAGTATATGTTTTGGACTAATGTTTTATCTCAAGATAAAGTTTCAGGACTTAGGTTATTCAAAAAGAGTACTAAGAGTACAATGATGAAACCAAGTTTGCCTGATTTTGGAAAAGAGCTCTTCTACCTTAAACAAGATCAAATTTCTCATATTGGACCTTCCTGTTAAGAAATAATTGACAAAAGAAACAAAGGCTTAGAGAAACTCAAGCATGGCACGCTCCTCTCTAGAGTTTCAGAAAATTTCAGATCAGAGGTCGACCACCAGAGGTCGAAACCTTGTCAAAGGTCGACCACCAGAGGTCGACTCATGAAGAGAAGAAAAGTTCAGCAAGGCCGGCACGGCAAAATTTCAGTGGCACGCTCCAGAGGTCGACCACCAGAGGTCAACACCTGTCCAGAGGTCGACACCAGAGGTCGACTCATAGCTTGAGAATTCAAACTTGGTAGAACTATGGTTTTCTGGATTTTTGCCTAAAATAAACTGGAGGTCGACTCATGAGGTCGACACTTGATCCAGAGGTCGACTCATGAGGTCGACTCATGGCATAACGGCTAGTTTTTCTGAACTTTTGATTTGATTTCTAACGGCCATAAACGGCCATATTTTTGATTCTAACGGTCTTGTGGAGTTGTTTCAGCTTGAATGAGGTATTTAACCTCCACCAAACTTCAAAAAAGACAAGGAGACAAAGTGAAAAAGCTTAGAGTCAAAGTACAAAGCCTTCAATCAATTCCAAGCCAAAAAGAGTGAGAAAACCAAGAGATTCCTTAGCCAAAAGCTTTCCATCTTTGAGGAATCCAACTTTCAAGTATTTGGCATTTAGTGAGGTCCAAAGATTCCAAGAGAAAGGCTTGAAGAGTCTCCATCAAGAGCTACATCGAATTACTTTTTGCTCAAAAGAAGTTTGTCTTGTTTTATTCATTGTACTCATATTCTTTTTGTCTTTAGCTAGTTTCAAGGGAATTTGAAACTAGTGTGAGGTTTGTTGGTGAGCCAATTGATAAAACCAACTAGGGTTGCTTGTAAGCCCGAAGCCAAAACAAGTGAGTGAGGTTTGTTGGTGAGCCAATTGATAAAACCAACTAGGGTTGCTTGTAAGCGCGAAGCCAAAACAAGTGTGTAAGGTTTTGACTTGTGAGCCTGGTAAAACAAGTCGGCTGTAATCTAAAGATTATAGTGGAAATTCCCAAGTGGAGCTTGGGGAGTGGATGTAGGTGCTAGGTGCACCGAACCACTATACTTCTTGTATGTTTGCATTGCTTTACTCTTTATCTTCTTTTGCTCTTTAATTATTGTTTTATTTCATTGCTTCCGTTGCATAATTACTTGAGCACTATCACTCTTCACCTTAGAATTTGATAGCACATATATTGCTTTAATTTTTAAAATACCCAATTCACCCCCCCTCTTGGGCACCATTTCTGGGCAACAAGTGGTATCAGAGCACCGGTACTCTCTTGTAGGTCCAACGATCTTGAGTGAAAGATCATGGCCGCCCCAATTGGAATGGGTGTAGTTGAAGGACAAGCATCAAATCGCCCTCCTTTCTTTAATGGCACAAACTACACATACTGGAAAACTCGTATGCGTATTTATTTACAAGCTGTAGATTATCATATATGGAGAGTAATTACTAAAGGGCCTCATCAGCCCACTCACTTGGTTAATGGCATTATCACCCCGAAATCTGAAGAAGAATGGGATGACAATGACATCAAACAAGCTGAGTTAAATGCTAAGGCGATGAATTTGCTATTCTGTGCACTTGACCCTAGTGAATTCAACAGAATATCAAATTGTATTTCTGCCAAAGAAATTTGGGATACACTTGAGGTTACCCATGAGGGTACACACCAAGTGAAGACCACAAAGGTGAACATGCTCATTCATACGTATGAGATGTTCAGGATGGAACCAACTGAAAGTATAAGTGAAATGTATACTAGATTTACCAATATAGTAAATGGTATGAGGAGTTTGGAAAAAATTATATCTAATGGTGAACTGGTTAACAAACTTCTCAGGTCTCTTCCGGCTTCATGGGATGCGAAAGTAACAGCCATAGAAGAAGCCAAGGATGTCAATACTCTACCTCTCGAGCAGCTTCTTGGATCACTGATGACTTACGAGCTTTCACTAAAGCAGAAGACAATGGACAATGACAAGAAAAAGAAAGCCATGGCCTTCAAGTCCACTACAAAGGAAGAGTCAAGTGATGAATCAGAAGAAGAAGCTGATGATGATGAGACAGCCCTCATTACAAGAAAATTCAAAAGATTCATGAGAAAGAAGAAGGGCTTCTACAAGAAAAGGCCACAAAAAGGTGATCACAATAAAGAAAAAGAGAAAGAAAAAGAAAGGGATCCACCCATTTGCTTCGAGTGCAAGAAGCCTGAACATTATAAAACGGATTGCCCTTTGCTTAAAAAGAGTCGAAGGATGTTGAGAAAGAAAGCCATGATGGCTACCTGGAGTGAGAGTGAGGACTCCAGCAGTGATGAAGAGCAGCAGGTAGTCGCCAACTTATGTTTCATGGCCAATGAAGAGAATGAGGTAAATTCTGAACCTGAAATTGAATTTACTTTCAATGAATTGCATGATGCTTTTGATGATTTAGTTATGGAATATGAAAAATTAAAACTGAAAAATAAGAAATTAAGAAAGCTAAATTTTGAGCTTACCAAAAATTCAAAAAAGTTTTCAACTAAAATTGAAGATTTAATTCAAGAAAACAAGAAATTAACTGAACATGTAAAGACCTTGACAAATGATAAGGATAATCTTTTAAAAGAAAATGATTCTTTGAAAAACAATAGAAGTCTTAAAACTAATGAGAAAATTGAAAAACAAAACAAAGAACTATTGCTTCAAAACAAGAATTATAAGGAAGAGTTAGAATAAGTAAAACCTTTTGTAGAAAAGTTTACTTTTAGTTCAGAAAAATTAAGCATGCTTTTAAATTGTCAACATGCAGTGTTTAACAAAGCTGGACTTGGATTTAAGCCACACAATCAGCAAAAACTTTACAAAAACTTTTTCATACCTGCATCTTCTAATATTACCTGCTATGCATGTGGTAAGTTAGGACATAAATCATATATTTGTAATAGAAGAAAATTAAATACCTTTGGAAAGATTTGGGTTCCAAAAGGAACCAATTTGACTAACCCTAAAGGACCCAAGATGACTTGGGTACCTAAAGTTTCAACTTGATTAATTTTTGCAGGTGTGCCTTGCAACCAAAAATAAAAGAAGATTGTGGTATCTGGATAGTGGTTGCTCAAGGTACATGACTGGGGATGTGAAGCAATTCTCATCACTAGCAGCTATTGATGGTGGAAACATTACTTTTGATGATAATGGAAAAGGCAAAATCGTCGAAATTGGTAAAATCCATATCACCCCTAATGCTTATGTAGATAATGTATTATTTGTTGATGGCTTGAAGCATAATCTTTTTAGCATTAGTCAGTTTTGTGATAAGGGTTTTAAAATAATTTTTGAATCATCTTTGTGCATGGTATCTAGTCTAGATGTCGATGGCATCAAGTTCATTGGTCATAGGCATGGAAACATTTACATGGTTGATCTTGATGATCTAGCCATGGAAAGTGGTCAATGCCTAGTGGCTAGGGAAGCCAAGGCTAATGAAACTAGTTGGCTTTGGCATCGTAGGCTAGGGCATGCTAGTATGCAGTTGATTTCAAAATTAAGCAAAAAGAATCTTGTAAAAGAATTGTCAAAACTCACATTTGAAAAAGATAAGATTTGTGCTGCATGTCAATTTGGAAAACAAACTAAATCTACTTTCAAACCTAAAGGAGTAGTATCTACTACTAGACCCCTTGAATTATTGCATATGGACCTCTTTGGACCAACCAGAACAACTAGTTTGGGAGGTAAAAAATATGGGCTAGTAATTGTAGATGATTACTCACGATTTACTTGGGTGATGTTTTTAGCTCATAAAGATGAAACGTTTTCAGCTTTTGTTAAATTTCATAAAAGGGTTTCAAACGAAAAAGATCTCACTATTGTTTCCTTGCGTAGTGATCATGGAACTGAATTTGACAATCATGATTTTGAAGCTTTTTATAATGAAAATGGCATAAGTCATAATTTTTCTGCACCTAGGACACCTCAACAAAATGGGGTGGTAGAAAGAAAGAACATGACACTTGAAGAAATGGCACGTACAATGCTCTACGAAAATGATTTACCTAGATATTTTTGGGCAGAAGCCATTAATACTTCCTGTTACATTTTAAATCGTGTTTTAATTCGGCCTATTTTGAAGAAAACACCATATGAGCTTTGGAAAAATCGAAAACCAAATCTTAAGTATTTTCATGAATTTGGTTGCCGCTGTTTCATATTAAACAATGGCAAAGATAATATCAGTAAATTTGATGCCAAGTCAGATGAGGGTATCTTCTTAGGATACTCTACTTCTAGCAAGGCATACAGGGTCTTCAACAGAAGAACTCTTCTGGTTGAAGAATCAATTCACGTAGTGTTTGTTGAATCTAACGAAAAATCTTCTAGAAAAGAAGATTCTATTGATGATGAAACAGGTACAAAGAAGCTTGAACATTTGACAATCAATGAAGATGAGCCCAAAGGAGATGATGATCAAGAAAATGAAGATCAAACTCAAGAGATCAATGCAACTTCACCAAAACCTTTACCTAAAGAGTGGAGGTATGCACACGGACACCCCAAAGAGCTAATAATTGGTGATCCGTCAAAGGGAGTAAGTACACGCTCTTCTATTAGAAATGTTTGTGATTATTTAGCTTTTGTATCTCAGATAAAGCCTAAGTCAATAGAAGAAGCTGAAAAAGATTGTAACTGGATTAATGCTATGCAAGATGAACTAAATCAATTTAAAAGAAATAATGTTTGGACTTTAACTGAAAGACCCCTTAATGTTTCTGTAATTGGCACAAAATGGGTTTTTAGAAATAAACTTGATGAACATGGTATTGTAACTAGGAACAAAGCTAGACTTGTTGCTAAAGGCTACAACCAGGAAGAAGGGATCGACTTTGATGAAACCTTTGCTCTTGTTGCTAGGCTAGAAGCAATTAGACTTTTACTTGCTTTTGCTTGTTTTATGGATTTCAAGTTATTTCAAATGGATGTTAAGAGTGCCTTTTTAAATGGATTTATTGAAGAGGAGGTTTATGTTGAACAACCTCCTGGTTTTGAAAATCATGAATTTCCTAACCATGTTTTTAAATTGCATAAAGCATTGTATGGTTTAAAGCAAGCTCCTAGAGCTTGGTATGATAGATTAAGTTCATTTTTGATGAAGAATGATTTCTCTAGAGGTAATGTAGATAATACATTATTTTTGAAAAAGAAAAATGAAGATCTCTTAGTAGTACAAATCTATGTAGATGATATTATTTTTGGTGCTACTAACGAATGTCTTTGTCAAGAATTTGCAAAGTTAATGCAGAGTGAGTTCGAGATGAGCATGATGGGAGAACTCAACTTCTTCCTCGGACTCCAAATTAAGCAAACCAAAGAGGGGATCTCCATCAACCAATCCAAGTACACAAGGAAAATATTGAAAAAGTTTGGGATGGAGACTACCAAACCAATAGGTACCCCTATGAGCTCTTCATGTAAATTAGACAAAGATGAATGTGGTAAATCAGTAGACCAAAAATTATATAGAGGCATGATTAGTTCATTGCTATATCTAACTGCCAGTAGACCAGATATAATGTTTAGTGTTTGTATGTGTGCACGTTTTCAGTCTGCTCCAAAAGAATCACATCTCTTAGCTGTAAAACGTATATTTAGATACTTATCTGGGTCAATCGAAATTGGTCTTTGGTACTCTAGAGAGTCATCATATGAATTAATTGCATATTCTGATGCTGATTTTGCTGGGTGTAAACTTGATCGTAAAAGTACTAGTGGAACTTGTCAATTCCTAAGAGTTAATTTGATTTCATGGAGAAGTAAGAAACAGAATTCGGTTGCTCTATCTACGGCGAAAGCTGAATATATAGCAGCTGGAAGCTGTTGTGCTCAGATTCTATGGATCAAACAACAACTCGAGGACTTTGGCATCAAACTAACTAAGACACCCATAAGATGTGATAATACTAGTGCAATCAATTAAACGAAAAATCCTGTACAGCATTCAAGAAGCAAACATATTGAAATAAGACATCACTTCATAAGAGATCACGTTCAAAACTCTAATGTGTTGTTAGAATTTATTTGTACTGATTATCAATTGGCTGATATATTCACAAAACCATTGAATGAAGATAGATTTTGTATGATCAGAAGAGAACTGAGAGTCATTGATCCTTTTGCTTGAAACTCTTCAATTCTCATCAAAATTCCTCAAAAATGATTTATAAATTCTCAAATATGTTTAAAGATTATTTTTCTAAATTTTATCAATTTTTTAAATTTTACAGAATTTTATTTTGGGTAATTTATTGTTGGAGGTCGACACTTTAATTTTCGGAGGTCGACACTTGAGGTCGACCCCTAAGGTTTTTGGAGGTCGACACTTGAGGTCGACCCCTGAAAATTTTTAGAGGTCGACACTTGAACGGAAATCTCCTTTTTTAAAACCCGTCCGCAAGCCACTTTTTCTCCATTTCTTTCCATTTCTCCTTCGTGTGGTCCCCCTCCAACTTCCCTAAACATCTAAACAGTGGATTTCAAACCTTCTCCTTCATCTTTTGGGTAATCCTCTCCTCTCCTCTTGCTTTCCTTGGAACCAAACCATTTTTTGACCGTGTTCTTGGTTTTGGACAACCGAAAGCTTTTGCATCTATCTACCCTCAAATCTCGGTTGTTTTTCAATTGAAATCACTTATTTCCTTCCTCCGTTTCTTACTTTTTCTCCATTTTCTCTCGATTTTCTCCATTCTCACAAACCCTATCTCACCATTTCACCATTTCCTCTTTTTCTCAAATCGTGAACCTCTCTTTCCCTCTCTTCTCTTGGTTCCTTTCCTCTTAGCCTTGCTTTATTGTACTTCTCCCTAATTTACCCCTCTTCCTTTCATATGGCTCCAAGAAAGCACTTGGCAGTAAGGAAAAGGAGATTGGAACAAGGCCAAGGTAGCACTGAGCGATGAAGAAAGGTCAGACATGAGCGTGAGCCGACCCTAGAGCCACCTGCACCAGTGCCAGCTAGCTTAGTACGGAAGAGCATTGCGAGTGGGAGGCGTGTGGATATACCTTTCTGGGATCAGCATCACTTTTTTATAGGAGATGTGCTGAGAGATGCAGGTCTGGTTCACTTCTGTACGATGACTGAGAGATTCTACCCAGACCTCATCAGGGAGTTCTATGGATCCATGGCCACTGATGGCATTGGATGGTCAGCTACTGTACGTGGGATCGAGATTCCAGTGACACCGGAGGTCATCAGTCACGTTTGGAGGATTCCACTTCATGGCACTGCTGCCACTTCGATCAGCGACAGAGAGCATGCCCTCAGATGTATTCTAGAGCGTGAGGATGTTAGCGGCATTTCCACAGTAGCCGCTAACCAGCTTTCACTGGAGATGAGAGTGCTGCATCATATCATCGCCCGTATCTTGATTCTGAAGAGCGGGAGATTCGACTTTATCACTGAGCGTGAGCTGGTGTTGATGGTGTCCCTGAGACAGCGGACTCCCATCAACCTTCCCAGGATCATGCTTCAGCAGATGGGTGAGGCAGCATCTCACAGGAGACTAGTTCAGCCATATGGCATGGGGCTGACACAGCTATTCAGGGAGCATGGTGTTTCATTTGATGGTATACCCTTCAGTCAGCTGCAGCATACTGATACATATGGAGAGAAATCCCTGCATAGGATGGGATTTCGACTGATTGGTGACCGTTGGGTGCGACGAGAGTCTGGCCAGGAGCCAGATAAGGAGGATGAGATCCGAGCAGCTGAGGCAGGGCCTTCAGAGCCTACTGATCATGGTACACCTCCTCGTCCAGCACTAGAGTCAGAGACTGCGGAGCCTGAGCCATTCATGCCACCACCCTCATCAGCTCCAGCACCTACTGCTACTGCTACACCACGGAGGACTACAGCGAGGATATCGAACTTTGAGCAGAGAGTGACTGATCACATTTCAGAGATCCGGACAGAGATTACTGGTGTACGACAGGAGCTACATGATCTGCGGATACACACAGATATGCGCATTGGAGCTCTCTCAGCTAGTGTAGATGCAGGATTCTGACAGATCCTCAGCCTACTGAGATTAGCATTGCCACCAGGGACTGTAGATCCGACAGTATCTCCTCCACATTCTGATGATGATGATGATGACTCCAGTGGATACAATGACAGTGATGGAGATCAGCTTGGAGCTGGTAGCTCTGATGTTCCACCTGCAGATCCGATTCCAGAGATTCCCCCTTCTACTGATCCTCCTTCTACTGATCTTCCAAGTACAGATCCTCCAGCTACAGATGTGCCAGTAGATACTGAGCTTACTGAGTCACTTTTTGAGACTATTACAGGGATTCCGGATGATATAGATGAGCATACAGAGACAGATATTGATGATCCCACTGCTTATGAGCTAGTCAGCAGGCACACTCCAGCTCAGTCTACTCAGCATACTGATCCATCTACTCCTTCTGCTATTTCTTCAGTCAGGACACCTGTGGAGCCCTTTCCTCGGACATATAGATCTCGTAGGACTACCCCTAGGTCTGGTCCCTCTCTGAGGACTCGGAGTCTCACTCATAGGACTCCAAAATCCTCATCTAGGATCTCCCTATCTCTTTTGATATACCTTCTGATGAGGAGTAGCCTCATAGATTTACTTGTTGTACTTAGTTTGCTTTGTATGATCTAATGTATCAGTGTTTTGTGCTTACTATGTAAGCAATTTTGTAACTAAATACATTTGTTTTTATCTATATTGTGATATTTTACTGTCTGATACCAGCTCTTAGCATTTATCTTTTTAAACCCTCAAGTTAGAATGTTTTTGTTATATTGAATGCACAAATTGAGGGGGAGCATGTATTTTATGCAACTAAATACTTCATTGTAATGGAACATAAGTTTCCTTAATATATCTTTCACTACAAAAATGGACTTTTTGATTCTTGACAAAAAGGGGGAGTAGTAAAGTATAAATGAGATTCTCATGACTCTTTCTTATGAGTAGAATATGTATATATAGTATGTATATATGGTTCTTATGACTCTTTCATGGAGTAGAGTATAGTAAAGTATATATGATTCTTATGAGTAAAGCTTGTATGTTTCTAATCTTTTTGACTCATGAGAATGTTTTCACCAAAAAGAGGTAGATGAAAAGTAAAATTTTTATGGTATACTCATGCATGTAAGGATTCTTTGAAAATTTTTATTAGTGCTATATTTTGCTTTTGGACTCAATGGCATATATACTCAAGGTTTCGTCATCATCAAAAAGGAGGAGATTGTTGGCTTTGGCTCCTTAGTTTTGATGATTAACAAAAGGTTGAGTATATGTTTTGGACTAATGTTTTATCTCAAGATAAAGTTTCAGGACTTAGGTTATTCAAAAAGAGTACTAAGAGTACAATGATGAAACCAAGTTTGCCTGATTTTGGAAAAGAGCTCTTCTACCTTGAACTAGATCAAATTTCTCATATTGGACCTTCCTGTTAAGAAATAATTGACAAAAGAAACAAAGGCTTAGAGAAACTCAAGCATGGCACGCTCCTCTCTAGAGTTTCAGAAAATTTCAGATCAGAGGTCGACCACCAGAGGTCGACACCTTGTCAAAGGTCGACCACCAGAGGTCGACTCATGAAGAGAAGAAAAGTTCAGCAAGGCCGGCACGGCAAAATTTTAGTGGCACGCTCCAGAGGTCGACCACCAGAGGTCAACACCTGTCCAGAGGTCGACACCAGAGGTCGACTCATAGCCTGAGAATTCAAACTGGGCAGAACTATGGTTTTCTGGATTTTTGCCTAAAATAAATTGGAGGTCGACTCATGAGGTCGACACTTGATCCAGAGGTCGACTCATGAGGTCGACTCATGGCATAACGGCTAGTTTTTCTGAACTTTTGATTTGATTTCTAACGGCCATAAACGGCCATATTTTTGATTCTAACGGTCTTGTGGAGTTGTTTCAGCTTGAATGAGGTATTTAACCTCCACCAAACTTCAAAAAAGACAAGGAGACAAAGTGAAAAAGTTTAGAGTCAAAGTACAAAGCCTTCAATCAATTCCAAGCCAAAAAGAGTGAGAAAACCAAGAGATTCCTTAGCCAAAAGCTTTCCATCTTTGAGGAATCCAACTTTCAAGTATTTGGCATTTAGTGAGGTCCAAAGATTCCAAGAGAAAGGCTTGAAGAGTCTCCATCAAGAGCTACATCGAATTACTTTTTGCTCAAAAGGAGTTTGTCTTGTTTTATTCATTGTACTCATATTCTTTTTGTCTTTAGCTAGTTTCAAGGGAATTTGAAACTAGTGTGAGGTTTGTTGGTGAGCCAATTGATAAAACCAACTAGGGTTGATTGTAAGCCCGAAGCCAAAACAAGTGAGTGAGGTTTGTTGGTGAGCCAATTTATAAAACCAACTAGGGTTGCTTGTAAGCCCGAAGCCAAAACAAGTATGTAAGGTTTTGACTTGTGAGCCTGGTAAAACAAATCGGCTGTAATCTAAAGATTATAGTGGAAATTCCCAAGTGGAGCTTGGGGAGTGGATGTAGGTGCTAGGTGCACCGAACCACTATACTTCTTGTGTGTTTGCATTGCTTTACTCTTTATCTTTTTTTGCTCTTTAATTGTTGTTTTATTTCATTGCTTCCATTGCACAATTACTTGAGCACTATCACTCTTCACCTTAGAACTTGATAGCACATATATTGCTTTAATTTTTAAAATACCCAATTCACCCCCCCTCTTGGGCACCATTTCTGGGCAACATTAAGACACCACCATCACCACTCCCCATGTCACCATTAGCCAGAGAAGGGCACAATCGAGTGGTGGGCAACCATCTTGCATGCAATCTGAGTTTTTCTTAATCAGTTTGAGGCTCTATTCCAGAGATTGGCCTAGGCAAAGATCTAGCAACCCATAGTGAGTTCCCACATTCATCAAATGATCCAAGTTAATGTTAATCAATGAAATCTAAGGACTAATTTGATCGCTAGAAGGAGCATACATAGTCAAATTGTTTTGGAGGAGGTTTTGACTAGGATTTTATATAATTTCAAGTGGATCAAATGGCCAAAGGGTCTCAAGTGATTATGTTATAATCAGAAATGGATTAGAGTCATTTTCTCTCTCAATTCTTTATTTGATCACCCCTCCATCTAGCCATCTATCTATTAGCTGATAAATGCTAGCCATTCTTATGATCTCTTACCTTCGTCCCATACCAAAAAAACATGAAGACCTCTCCCTTCCTAACACCTATAAAAAGGCCCCCATACTTTCACATCGAGCCATCAATCCTTGGAATCCCTTTAGAGCTTTGCATAGAGGGAGAGGAAGGAAGGATCATGCATGTATAAGAAGCTTTGTCTTTAGGGAGTAGATGAGGTTTTAGTATTTATATTTTATAATTTTTTTATGTAATTAAATCTTGATTGTAATGCCTTCTTTTTCATGAATAAAATATATTTTGCATTGCTTCAAGTCTCATGCTTTTTGTTAAGACTATAATTAGATTTTAGAATAGCCTAAGACTAGTAGAGACGAGTCATGATTATAAAAAAATGATGCTGGATGAAGCTCTAATACCAAACATGATGCAGGACCACCAACTAAGATAATATGCAGGTGATTTTCTTTTGTTGTTTTTATATTTGAGGGAATTGACCAATTCCTGAATTTGAAGTAAGAATAGATTTAGGATTTGCATAATGATAAGAGACTCTAGCATGCAGACATAGCCCCTAAATAGTGATAAGAAAAGGACCCCGGGATTGAGAAATCCTGATAGGACTTAGCTCTATGATAATACCAACTTAGGAGACTAGGGAGTGCAAACCTTGAAGATTCAGATGCACCCGATGCCAAATTTGCTCACACTCATGGATGCGGCCTTGAAGATCAAGCCTTCGATCCTGCGAATTCGCCGGCTTTTCATCCAATGATCTCGAAGGCAAGGAAGACCAACTCCTCTGTCTGTGGCACTAGGAGGACTTGCAAGCAACCAAGTTAAAGGGTTAGAAAATAGCAAGAAGAGGGTATAAGAAAGTAAGAAGTGATGGGAAAAAGAGTTGAGGATGGTGGTCGAGAAGGGCTCTTCTCGTTGGGGAATCCAGGTGGATATTCCACGGGCGTACAAGCTTGAAGATGGATTGGTGGCTTGTGAAGGAAGAAGGTAAGTCAGGGCCTCTTACCTCTTGATATCTCGAAGGACAAAGGCACTCTCTCACAGAGTTTCTAGTCTAAGAAGACAAGGGCTAAAGGAAGAAGAACTTCTCAAAAATCTTCATTCATCAAAATTATTTTTACAAGAGGGCTAGGGTTCCTTTTTATAAGCACCCAAGTTCTCATTCAAATTTAAAAGAAAGGTTACAAGACTTGATTTGGGGAGGAGACAAATGTGGGTTGTCTTCATGAGTCAAGGGGTGCCCATTTAAAATTTGAAAACTCTCCTTCATGAAGCCTTGGCCGACTTTGACTTGGTTTGCTCCTAGGTGGAATGGCTTGATTTGGGGGAGTGAAGAGAGGATGTTGTCTTCAAGAATCAAAAGGCCACCCATTTGAAATTTGAATCATTTCTTCATGACACCTTGGCCTTGGTGGAAATGCTTGATTCGGGGAGGGAAGAGAGGAAGGTTGTCTTCATTTGAATTTTGAACTCCATCTTGGCCGATCATGATCTTTGGAGAGGCTTGATATGTGGAGTGAGGTGGAGATGTTGTTGGCTTGGATCAAGGAGAGGTTTAATGGGCGTCCACATGTCATTTGAATTTGAATTTTTAGCTTGTCTTGGCTGCCCAAGGTGCTTGATGAAGTGGCATCTCCTATGCCATGTGGCACTGATGATGTGGCACTCCTCATGAGTTGGCATTCATAACCTAGCATGGAGAGGTGGCTTGACTCATCTTCAATTGGGCTTGACTTGATTGCCCACTTGTGAACCCGTCTTCCAACCAGCTTGAGCCCATCTTCAAATTAACTTGAGCTTGTGAACCGATTCTGCTAATTACAGGACCAATTGACCCTAACTTGACCAAATTAGCCAAATTACAAGACTAAACCAAAAACTGAAACCAACTAGATACTAATTGCTTGACTCAAAAGCAAATTACCTAGGCTTTAAGCCTTATTACAGACCCAAAAGACTTAGAAGCCCTAATTAGAGATCCATAAAGTGTTGAGGAGCCTCTGTCTAATCCTGGTGCCCACACCAATTCTCCCGGGGTGGGAAGAACTCGACCTTGTCGAGTAAGGGTTGATATGGCTTTGGTATTTGTCAAGAAGAGTGGGGTCGAGGCATCGCAAGTCTTCTCGGGTAAGCCATGAATCATCGGATTTCGGTCAGCCTTGCCAATGGACTAGGTAATGCTGATAGCCTTTGCCCTAGGTTGTGATAGCTTGATCATCCAGGACATCCTCGATCCGTGCTCCTCTCTCATGTATAATTGGATGTGGACACTCAAGGTCGGGTTCACTCTCAAAGGATAGATCAGGCCCAAATAGCTTGCTAGGTATGGTTGACGGTTCCCTATACTCGATGATGCGGGATGGACTTGATGTACCTTGGATTTTTTGGAAAAATGGCACACCTAAACAAACTACGACCGTGGGAGGGCTAAGAAGCCTCCCGGGACTAGGGTGAACTAAAACTAAAATCCTAAAATAGCTGATCTCTTTTGTTTTCAATTTTGTTGGTGGAGGAATAATGGGATGGAGGATAGGAAAAATGGATACTCTAGGATTGGGGACTCACCTTCACGAAGAGATGTTGCACCTCTAGGGCATCTCACCCACCCCACTACACGCAATCTAGGGCGTCCCACCCATCTCACTACATGTGGAGCCTAGGGCATCCCACCCAAATCGCTACCTGGGACCGTAAAGAAAAATCCCTAAGACCTAGAGGGTGACTCGATGGGAAAGGGGATAACTAGGGCCTCACATCCCTCAATGCTTGCATAGAGCGAAGGAAGTGGGGTCTCATACCACTCGACGCCCGAAGGTAAAGGAAAGATGGGCCTCAGCCCAGAACCAGGACCAGTGGCTAAACCAAAAATTCTTATCAATTAATTATTATAGGTGGGAGAGGGGGCCTTTATATAGGCAAACAAAACGCCTCAATTACTTAGCCTACAAGCAAATCTAAAATGGAAAATAAGTTACATCAAAATCCGTGCTGCATCAAAATTGGTGCTGATTTGCTTAGAGAAGTGTGTTAGCTTGATGAAGTGCTCTGAAAAGTGTGCTACTTTGAAAACTGGACTACTCCAAAAATCATGCAAAACTATCTCACGGCAGTGCATAGGAGGGAACGATCTCCGTCGAGCATCGGTGGATGGCCGGTGGTCGGGAAGTAGGCGACGGACGGGGCTAGCGGACGACGAGCGGTGGACGGCGAGCAGTGGATGGCAGGCGGCGAGCTGCAGGCGGGGCAGTGGCACAGGGGTGGCACGGCATGCCTAGGGTTTGTCATTCATCTTCCCACGGCCGTGGGGCCCCGGGCACCGGTGAGGGTCTCCGGTGGCCAGGCATGAGCCAGTGGACGGTGGGCGGGCGGCCAGTATCTGGCCGGCGGCAGCAAACAGCAGCGGCAACCGTGGGTGATGGTTGGTCTTCCCACGGGCGTCTCTTCGTCTTTCCCACGGTCATGAGCAGTGGACGGCCGATTTTCTGGAGAGAGCGGGGTCGACGAGCACCGACGGGAGGGCCAACCGGGGCTGCCGGGGGTCGGGCAGCCCGGATCTAGGGGGCAGGGTAGTGGGCTAGGGTTTGGGAGCTTTAAAATTCATTGGAGAAAGATGGAGGAAGATGGAATAAGGTAGGGACAAATCGGGGATAAGTTGTGGATAAAACTGGAATAGTGGGGATAGGTGGAATAGCGGGAATAGGAAAAATAAAAAATACGAGAAAAATAAGAAAAAAATGAAAAAAAATATCCATACCTGCTTTGGATCCCCATCACTCGATTATGTTTGAGATATTGAAAGTCGAGCAAATACCAAAATCTAGGGGTAGCTCAAGCACATAAGCATTAGGGCCAACTCTCCTTGTAACTTTAAAGGGGCTAGCTCCACAAGCATGAAGTTTTTTAACGGTTACTGGTAGAAATCATTCTGGCCTAAGCCTAATCATTATAGAATCTCATTTTTCAAACTCGTTGGCTCTCTTTTGAGAATCAGCAAATTATTTTAAAATTAGTGCTTATTGTAGAACTCTAACATGATGGAAAATGCAAACTCTGAAAGGATTATGCCCTAAAGGCCAATCGAAATGTTGTATTTTGATGAGATTTTTTTTTGTATCCCAAACCAGTGTATTGACATTATCAATTAATAAAGGCATTTTATTTTCATCATACACTGTGTTTTATTAATTTTATTAAGATATGATGAAACCCATAGATTAGGGCTATGGTTCTAAGGTTATGATGAGATCATACTAGTGAGACCTAAAGCCTTAAAACCGTAATCTAGAATATTCCTGGTCGATGGGATATTGAGTAGGGGATCAATGTTTCTGGTAAGACCAGCGCATCCTATGTATGCTTGGGGAAGAGGATGACTGATCTCACAGTCACTTGTGTTTGACACTAATACTAGGATGTGGGTGCTCATTAGAGAATGGGTTCACTGAATGGATACAGCTTGAGAACATCTAATGGAACCTTATCTATTTGTCAATAGATATTTTTCATAGTGGGAGTAGTGCATGTGGCCCTTTGACCTGAGACTGCCATGGTACCTTGTATGCATGAATCCATACTTTGGTTCACACTCAATCATGACACTGAGTCATGCATGGGGTGATACTGGGTATGGTGGATTGCATATGGAGGTTGTGAGTAGGTCAAAAAGGAATCGATCAACCCTAGTAAGAGGGAAGCACATTCATATGATTTCAATCAAATGAAGATTCGGGAAATCTTTGATCAAAGTATGAACATTAGAAATAGTTTCTAATGGTTCATTAATGAATCATCATTATCAGATTGAGCAAGGAATGAATATGAAATTGGATTTGACAAGTATCCATATCCATAGTTATATTCAAGGTGCAAGTAGATCGAAGGACTGAATTGCCCGGTAACTCACCATTGAAGGGTATTTTGGTAAATCCACCAAAATTTCTCATCTTTTGGGTAGGCATGACACGTTGCTAGATATCAATCTTGTCTTGTAGGTCTTCATGAACCAATTGATTTGGTTTCATGAGTCAATTCGATGTGTGATTCGAATTGGACAATTAGGTGAGCTAATTTGACCTAATTAGGTCAATCGGGCTCGATCGGATCGAATCGACTCAAACCTAAACCTACTGCTGGCTAGATGTGGAACCTAATGGGTCAAATACAATGGAGACTTGGCCAAGAAAGTCATTTATGATTTAATTAGGGTCATAGGATCTTAATTGGTTAGTTAGATTACATACTAGCACATGTAGGCTAACCAAATTCCTAACCCAATTGGATTGGGTCCGGTTGCTTGCTAATTTGGCTAACCTAATTATGGGAAACCTAAATTAGGTTGAGTCCTAAGTGGGGCTAGCCTAATCAGAGCTAAATCTGATTTTAATTTTGATTTAAGGGCATTTTTGGTGCCATACATGAAGAGTCCCAATAGCATGGGACTCTTGGTACCTAAATGATACCTTAACTTCAAAAGGACATGGAATGAGCTATAGATCTCTGATTTGAATATAATTTATATGGTCAGAAAGGAAATTTTATGCTATTTCCAATGACACCCATATTTCCTATGTTTTGACTGGTCAAATTTCTTTGAAATTCGCATGGAAGAAGGATGGCGCGTGCGGTGCATGAAGAGTCGCAACTCTTCATGTGGCACGCGATTCTGATGGAGAGTCCTTCTACTATCAGGACTCATCATAATCTCCGATGTTTGGAGATTGAAGAGGTACCTCTTGGCTTCCTATAGACCGGTAATTGACATGTGGCAAGTGAGAATTCGTCCAGATAAAAGAAGGGATGTGAATAAGGCCTTCGGTGCATGAATGGGCTTATTAGATATGATTTTTCAAGCCAGATAACTTCTCTTTGGTCTTGAAAAATCATATCTGATAAGTTGATGGGAGGATATATCACACACCCCTCTTGTATCTATAAATAGGGAGCGGTGAAATGAGTCTAAAGAAAAAAAAAAAAGAATTCCACCGAAGTACTATTCTGAGTGTCTCTCTCTCCCTCATTCTTTCTTTAAGACAAGACTTGTCTTGTTAAGACAAGGTCTTTTCTACTAGGACAAGGCTTTGTTTTAGGACATAAGCCTAAGGGGTCCTAGAGGAGGGTTGTCCTAAAATCAAGAGTGGTTTAGGAGAGTGTCTTTAGTGCCCTACAATAGGATAGGGTGTCATATAGTGGTCAATAGACCAAAGGCTGTCGAAAGAGTTTCACTTCTCTAAGCAACTTGAAGAAGGAGTTCTTCCTTGGTCTGAGTTTCGTGTGGATCACCGTTGGAGGGCGAACGTTTGGGCGCCTGGTGGAGAAGAAGGTTGAATCTGGGTTTTCTTCATCGGATTGGATATTAGCGGTTCAGGCTAGTGCCTAAACTCTATTTTATATTATATATGCATGTTTGTATGTTTTAATTCCTAGTAAAAAGGTCATGGGTTAAGGGTTTGGTAGTGGTTTCATAATAAATTTTGAAATCCATGCTTCGCCCTGGTCACCAAAACCCTTACAGACTCAACTATACATTCCTATTGAGAGGAATTTTGTTGGACTCTTCGGGCCTAAACCTAACAGACTATGGACTTTTCAGGTTTGACCCTGGTTTGTCATGTGCATGAAAATTTAGAATAGACTCCTAGCAAATGCCATAAGGTCTTCCAAAAGTAGGTCACAAACCTAACATACTCACAGCACTGGTGCAACTGAACGACCTTAACAAAGTATAATTTGAAAGTTTGGGGAACATTGGAAGCCCTAGGATATGACAGGATATAAAAATCGGAGTCTTGGGACAATCCATTGGAAGCGTGGAATAGACCTTGGTTACTCAGTATGACCTTAAGATTTGAACATTGGTCTATGGATGACATAAGGTCAAATTGAAGAATGGAGAATTTGGTCATCGCAAGTGCAGGTTTTTCAAGAAAGGAAGACTTAGTCAGTTCTAGAAAAAGGTCATCAGTTGGGGTTAGAGGAATGAACTCTTTATAAGGGAACTGAATGAGGTCTCGGGTTGAGGCTAAAGGAGTCGGCTCTTCCTGAGGGTACTGGGTTAAAAATGCCAAATCCTTAATAAATTCCTCGGGTTCCTGGATTTTAGGACTGGGCTCTATAAGTGGGCTTTCTTCTAGTGACTCCTTAGGTAAGACTTTAATGGTAGGGTTGGGTTCCTCAATAATCTCTTTTTTTAACTCCTCCACTATACTTGATTCATAGATGTCTCCTTTGTATTCTTCAATGGGCTCAAGATTTTTTTTCTCTAGATTTTCAATTGGTTCAACCTTGTCAAACTTAAAGTCATCACTAGGCTCAAGGGTTTCTTCATTTAAATTCTAAGTAAGTTCAGCCTTTTCTCCCTGAAATTCTTCAAAGGGTTCTTCCTCAAATTCTTTCAGAGCCTCAACTGCTTCTTGAGGGTGTTCTCTTTGGGTCGGCTCATGATTATCTTTAGTGGCCAAGATCCAAGCTGGGGTTCCCTTAGTAACCTCTTTTCTAACTCCTTGGCCTTGATCAAGTCAATTCCTGGCTTCCTTTCCTTTAGGCTACTAAATCCTCTTTTAGCTTGATCATTAGGTTAAGTTGGACAAATTACAAATTTCTTCCCATGGTGACTAAAGGCACAGGTATTGGCCCGACCCAAAAGGGTGGTATCATGATCGTAAAGCCAAGGTCGACCTAGGATAATACTACTGACTCCAATGGGAAGGACATCATACCAAATCTTCTTCTCATATGATTGCAATTTAATCAAGACTTGGCATCTAGATTTAATAGATATGGAAGTCGAATCTATCCATGAGACCTTATAATGGTTGGGGTGAGGAACTAGGGTCAATCCTAGGGATTTGACAGTACTTAAAGAGATGGCATAGACATAGCTCCCACTACCACTATGATCTTGCACACCTTATCCCCTAACTTGATAATGGTTTGTAAGATGTTAGTCCTACACCAATCTTCTTGCACTATGTTTTGGGTTAGGATGCACCTAACTACTCCTAACAGGTCTTCAGACTCGAACAGTTCTTCCTCTCCCTCATATTCTTCCAACAATTGATCTTCTACTTCAATAACTTTTCCTTCTGGTTCAGCAATGGGTTCTAACTCATTTTCAGCTGGCTCTTCTATAAGTAGGGCTTTGGAGGTGCACTAGCTAGCATAATGCCCTGGTTTATGACATCTAAAGCATGTGTTATTAGGATTGAGGCTTCTCTTGATGCGGGACAGAGAAGCGGGGGATCACTGGCGAGCGTAGAAGTCACTAGGGGATTAGGGCTTGCACTCAAGAATAGGGAACCCGGGCATCACACCCACTCCAATCCAGAGAAAAACTCAAAACTTGTACCAAAAAAACTTTAATTTTATTCATAGGAAAAAAGATACTTCATATAAGAGGGGAGGGGTGGTTTTATAGATTCACCCCAGGGTACATGACTTGAGGGCTAAGAAATCCTGGCTTGTGGGACAAGAAATCCTGGTGGACCTGGTCAATAGTGGGCCTTTGTCTTGGGCCCAAGTGCATGAAGGCCAGCTCTGGTTGGGGGGGCCTGGTGAATCTCCTGGCTACGAACTCTCCTTTTGTATATGACCTGAATGGACTCGATTGGTCTTGACTGAACTAAAATGACTGGACCCGACAAAGTGGACTAAACTGACTCAGTTGTCTCACTTTATTACAGGACTCAATTGGCTCACATTGACTCAAGTGATACAAAACTAATGGACTCAAATAAAATAAAATAAAATAGACTCTCGATCCCCATCATCTCTAGACTTTAATTGACTTACCTTTATCCTCTCTACTGAAATGGGGTCAGCTCGGGTCGGGTCGATTAGGACTAGGTTGGCTTGGGTTGGGTCGACTCGTGTCGAGTCAGCTTGGACTAGGTCAACTCGGGTAGACTTGACTATACTCTTGGCTCAATCTAGGGGTTTGGCTAGGGTTCTTAAAGGGTTCAGGTCTACGATTGGTGGGTGTCCTTTGGAAACGCTCACAATTCCTCGTAATTTGGTAAGCATGCTCCAAGTCATTGATCTCTCTAAAATAAATCTCCCTTTGGATGTCTGCATGCAAGCCAGCCCAAAACCTAGACAGGGTCATAGATTCAGATTCATCGATGTTACATCTCATGACATACTCATCAAACTTTGTGATGTACTCGGCCACGCTCTTGTTTCCTTGACTCAAATTTTGCCATTGGTCCAATAACTTCTAGGTGTAAGATAGTGGTAGGTACTTCTCTCTAGGCCTAGCTTTCTTGTCCCTCTAGGTTGCTATGGGTTCTTCTCCTCTTCGCCCGATTAGCCTCTCAATATTGTTCCAATATAACCTAGCCTAGTGAACCAACCTAAGTTTGGCAAATTTGAACTTCATTCTCTCTAACATAGTGTACCACTCAAAGTATTGCTCCATGTCTTCCTCCCAATCTATGTACACTATGGGATCTAAACTGCCATCGAAGGTAGGTACTTCTAGCTTAATGTTTATGATGGCTCTCTTTTCCTGGTCCATAATCTCCTGATTAAGTCTCCGAGGGTGAGCCTCTTGGGCTGGGTTAGGATGTGGGACTCTTCCGGGCTTAGCCTCTAAGGAGGGATCACATTGAGGGGGTTCCCTAGGGTGGGTAGGTGAATCAGACTCAAGTTTAGTGGGTGGACCCTTTCCCTTTTCCAGAGTTCCTAACCTGGTTTCAAACTCATCAAATCATTGGGTCAACATGATAAGCTGTTCAGTGATGAGCCTCATTTGATTCTCGAGGTTGTTCTCCATGGGTTCACCTAACTGAGAGTGGTGTGGGTGATACGGGATTCCTGACCTAGTCGACATGCAACACACAAAGAACGGTGCTACGGTTTTGGTAGTCCTAGGAGTTCAAACAGAATAGGTTAACTTAGATGACACACAGCACAACAACTAGCCCTTTCACTAGCCAGGTAAGAGGTAGGAGTGTGGGAGTGGTGTGGGCACCAGAATCTGACAGAGGCTTCTCAACCCTCTATGGATGTCTAATTAGGGTTCCAATTTTTTGGGTCTTGTAATAAGGCTTCAAGCCTAAGCATTGTAATTTTTTTGTCATGAATTTAGTCTCAATTGTTTTGTTTAGTCTTGTACATTGACCAATGTGGTCAAGTTGTGTCTTGTATTGATTCCAGTCCAAGTTTGGGTCCAAGCTGGAGTGGTCTTTGAGTCCAGCTCAACTACTATTGGGTCAAGCCTTGAAGGACAACATTTCATCCCTAGGGTGCCACTTAACCATCCCATGTGGTGCCACCTCATCTTGCCAAGTGGACGGCAAAAGTCAGATTTTTTTGGGCGTTAAAGGGAGACACATCACTTGATCTTTTCCTCCCTTCCCTTACCCCATCAAGCCACTTACTAAAGGATGCATGGGCAACCAAGGAAAGATTGAAGATAAAGGCCTTGTCCCAAGCTCCATATCTTGTTTCTCTCCAAAGTTAGGTGGGCAACCGAGGAAAGAAGAAAGACACTAGCCTTGCTCCAAGCCCCATATCTTGTTTCTCTCCAAAGTTGGGTGGGCAACCAAGGAAAGAAGGAAGACAGAAGCCTTGAATCATGCCTTCTTCCCAAAATGAAGATCAACTTTCCAAGTCCAAGGGTACCAAGATCATTCCTCAAAGCCCAATATCATACCACGCCCAAATCACAAGAAGCTTTGGTCGGCCAAGGAGAAGAATTGCAATTTTTTTTTGGATTTCAGAATTTTTTTGACACCTTATCAAGGGAAGAAATATATTTTTCATTCAAATTCTGAAAGGATCTTAAGGTGCCTATATAAAGGACCTTACCCCCTCCCTTGTAATGTTAATATTGATGAATGAAAAGAAAAAGATTTGAGTGCTACTCTTCTTCTTAGTTGCCTTCATTTCTTAAGAATGTCGATCTCTGTGAGGGAGCACCTTCGCCTTCGGGCATCAAGAGGTGTGAGGCCTCAAGTTACCTTTTATTAGTGCCATCCTCCATCTTCAAGCTTGGATGTCCATCGGGATGATTCACCTTGGCGCCTAGCAAGGAGAACTCCATCCACCACCAACATCAACTCTCATTCTTTCATCTCTTGTTTTCTTCATGATTGAATCCTAACTCTTCCACTTGACTGCTCACAGGTCCTCCAGGTACCATGAATACGGAGTCGATTTTCCTTGCCTTCAAGACCTTCAAATGGAAAGCCGGCACATCCACGGGGGTTAAAGGCTCGATCATCCAGGCCATATCTGTGAGAGCGAGTAAACATGGCATTAGGCACTTCAGAACTTTTAATGTTTGCAATCCTAAAAACTCCTAAGTTTGTATTGATTCGAGAGCTAAGTCCTACTGGGTTTCTCAATTCTGTGGTCCGCTTCTTATCCTTGTTTAGGGACTTGCTTGTTTGCTTGAAGTTCTTGTTATTCTAGAAACCTTAAATCTACTCTTGTCTGTCTTCGGGAATCCTAAATCCATAAAAAAACCTAAAAATCATAAAGAAAAAAATCACTTACATCATTCCTCTCATCTTGCATCTAGTTAGTCCCGTACCATTCTGGTATCAGAGCATGTTTAGGACTTAGCATCTTCTTAAGTACTTAGATTGGGTGCTTCACCATGGCCATCTGGTCATAGGAAAAGAAGGGCTACAAGACCCTCACATCCCATTCCACGGGGATTTTCTATGGCATGTAGGGGTGCCGATGTGATTGACCTTTGAAGGGGATCACAAGGAGATAAGTTTTGAATCTTAAAGAATAGTTTTGCATCATTAGAATCTATCATCTTCAAATTTCTATATTTTTTTAATTTCAATATATAGTCTGATATTTTAATTGTTTCTACCTGTAGGAATGCTGGATTTTTATGATTTTTGTTTTTCTGGATTCTTCATAATTAGAAGTATTTTCCAGATTTTTCTCAAATTTTATTTCAATCTGTAAGATTTCTACACGGTTGATTACCATCTAAGAAAAATTCTGCTATGAAAATTCAGCAAGTGCATCTCATCCCATTTTCATTTTCCATATAGCGTAATTTTTGCATTTAGGTTCATATTTTTTAATTTTCAGCATCTTATTTTAGCTATCATACATCAAAACTCTAAAAACAAAGCTTAGTTATATTTCATTAGATCATGTGTATGCCATCATTTTCATAAATCACTTAAGGGCATCAATATCAAAAGATAAGGGAAGGAAGTCATTACGTTTCCTTAGCCCAAAAACAACCACCCTTGCATTTCAAGCCCAAGCCTAATCTAAAATCGAGTAGCAATCTAATAGATTAGGGGCATCAATGAGTTGGGTTTGACCATTTTGGGGAAGCTGGTTGCATACAACGCTTTAATTGGTACTGGGAAGCCGTTGTCTAAGGCAAGAGGTCTAGCATCAAATGATGTAAGCGATGTTGTGGTTCCTTAATTGAGTCCTTGTGAAAGCAAGGGAGGCCTCCCACACTCCCACCTCTTACCTGGCCAGTGAAAGGACTAGTTGATTGTGTTGTGTGTCTTCTACGTGGACTCATTGTGATTGAACTCTTAGATCTAGCAAACCCGTAACACCTTTCATTGTGTGTTGCATGTCGACTAGATCAGGAGTCCCCTTTCACCTCCATCATTCCCAATCAAGTGAACCCATGGAGAATGACCAAGAAGATCAATTAAAGGTCCTCATTGAACAGTTAGCTAGGATGAATAATAGGCTTGATAAGTTTGAAGATAGATTTGAAGCCTTAGAAAGGAACGTTAGACCATCTATCGAGCCTGAGTTTGAGTCACCTTCCCATCCTAGGGAATACCCTTGGCATGATCCTTCCTTACAGGCTGAACCCAGGAGAATTCTTCATTTTAACCCAGCCCAAGAGTTTGGCCCTAGGAGACCCAATCTAAAGATCATAGACCATGAAGAAAGGGTCATTAGAAATATCAAGTTAGAAGCCCCTACCTTTGATGGCGGTCTAGATCCCAAGGTGTACATAGATTGGGAGGAGGACATGGAGCAATATTTTGACTGGTACACAATGACGGAAAGGATGAAGTTTAAGTTTGCCAAACTTAGGTTGGTTCGCCAGGCTAGGTTATTTTGGAAGTGTTGAAAGGCTAGTAGAGCAAAGAGGACAAGAATCCATAGCAACTTGGAGGGACATGAAAGCCAAACTTTGAGAGAAGTACCGACCACTATCTTACACCCAGAATTTATTGGACCAATGGCATAATCTTAGTCAAGGGAACAAGAGTGTGGCCGAATACATCACAAAGTTCGATGAGTATGTCATGCGATGTAATGTCAATGAATAAGCTTCTATGACCCTGTCTAGGTTTAGGACGGCCTACACCCAGACATCCAGAGAGTGCTTTACTTTAGAGAGGTCATTGATTTAGAGTATACTTACCAAGTTGCAAGGAACTGTGAGAATTTCCAGAGGTCTCCAACCTATCATAGACCTGAACCCTTTAAGAATCCAAGTCGAATCCCAGGACCTAACCAAGGGTATAGTCAGGCCTACCCGAGTCAACCCAGTCCAAACCGACCCGAGTCGACCCACCCCAAGCTTACCTAGTCTGAGTCGACCAGACCTGAGTCGACCCCAGTTCAATAAAGGATAAGGGTAAAGCTATTGGAGTCCAGAGGAGCCCCACTCCCCAGAACAAATGCTTTAGATGTCATAAACCAGGGCATTATGCTAGCCAGTGCACCTTCGCAACCCTAATCATAGAAGAGCCAGCTGAGAATTAGCTAGAACCCATTGTTGAACCGGAAGGGGAAGTTTATGAGCCAAAAGGTCAGTTATTGGAAGAATATGAGGGAGAGGAAGAACAGTTTGAATCTGAAGACCTTCTAGGAGTAGTTAGGTGCATACTTACCCAAAACATGGTGCAGGAAGATTGGCATAGGATAAACATCCTACAAACCTTTGTCAAACTAGGGGATAAGGTGTGCAAAATCATAGTTGATAGTAGGAGCTATGTCAATACCATCTCTTCAAGTACTGTCAAAGCCCTAAGATTGACCCTAGTTCCTCACCCCTAACCTTATAAGGTCTCATGGATAGATTCAACTTCCATACCCATAAAGTCTAGGTGCCAAGTCATGATCAAATTGCAGTCTTATGAAGAAAAGATTTGGTGTGATGTCCTTTGCATGAGTGTCAGTAGTATCATCTTAGATCAACCCTAGCTTTACGATCATGATGCCACCCTTTATGGTTGGACCAATAGCGATACCTTCAACCACCATGGAAAAAAATTTACTATCAATCCAATTCAGCCTAAGGACCAGGCTAAAAAGGATCAAGTAGCCTTAAGGAAAAGAAGCCTGAAGTCAACCTAATCAAGTCTAAGGAGTTGGAGAAAGAGATTGCTGAGGGAGCCCCTGTTTGGATTTTGGCCACCAAAGAGAGTCATGAGCCGACCCAAATAGAGCACCCCCAAGAAGTAGTTAAGGCTCTGAAAGAATTTAAGGATGTTTTTCCCGATGAATTACCTGACATCAACAACCTCTTAGGGACATCCAACATGCTATAGATTTAGTCCCAGGAGCCACTTTACCCAACCTTCCTCGTTATAGAATGAACCCCACCGAACACCAAGAGCTACAGTAACAAGTGGGAGAGCTGCTTAGGAAGGGTTTTCTTAGGGAGAGTTTAAGTCCTTGTGCCGTCCCTGCTTTGCTGACCCCTAAAAAAGATGAAACCTGGAGAATGTGTGTAGATAGTAGAGCCATAAACAAAATCACGGTGAAATATAGGTTTCCCATCCTCCGTTTGGATGACATGCTTGATATGATGGCCGGAGCCACTATCTTTTCCAAGATAGATCTTAAGAGTGGCTACCATCAGATTAGGAATAGACCCAAGGATGAATGGAAGACAGCTTTTAAGACTAAGGATGGCCTTTTTGAATAGATAATGATGCCTTTTGGACTATCTAATGCACCTAGCACCTTTATGAGAATCATGATCCAAGTCCTAAAAGAGTTTACTAAAAAATTTTTGGTGGTATATTTCGATGACATTTTGATATACAGCAAGACCAAAGAGGACCACCTTAACCATCACAAGTTAGTCTGCCAGACCCTTAGGGAGAATAGCCTTTATGCTAATCCAAAGAAATGCGAGTTCATGACAACAAGGGTTTTCTTCCTAGGTTTTGTAGTTACCCCAGAAGGAGTCTCCACTGATCCCGAGAAAGTTAAAGCCATAGTTGAGTGGCCGGTCCCTACTAGTGTCCACAATGTGCATAGTTTCCATGGCCTAGCCTCTTTTTATAGGAGATTTATTCAGGGATTTAGTTCTATCATAGCACCCATCATCGATTGCATTAGGAAGGGAGGCTTCCAATGGACCAAAGCTGTAGATAAAGCCTTCCATGAAATCAAGGACAAAATGATACAAGCACCAGTCCTATGATTGCTTGATTTTTCAAAGGTTTTTGAGGTTGCTTGTGATGCTTCGGGAGTTGGCATTGGAGGAGTACTTAGTCAGGAAAATCACCCCGTGGCCTTCTTTAGTGAGAAACTCAATGAGGCCAAAGTTAAGTACTCAACTTATGATAAAGAGTTTTATGCAGTCGTTCAGGCTCTTAGGTACTGGAGGCATTACCTATTACCCCAAGAATTCATCCTATTCTCTGACCATGAAGCCCTTCGGTACCTAAACTCCAAGAAAAGACTAAACCCTAGGCACGCTAAGTGGGTAGAATATATCCAGACCTATACCTTTATGCATAAACATCGTGCTGGTACTGAGAATAAGGTAGCTGATGCCCTTAGCCATCGTGCCTTGTTGCTAAATACTATTAGGACTGAGGTTATAGGATTTGATCAATTAAAAGAGCAATACAAGACATATCTTGACTTCGGTGAAATCTTCCAGTCCAAGAAACAAGAACCATCTAGTGCCCATAGTGAGTACACCCTCCAGGGTGGTTGCCTCTTCAAAGCAAATATATTGTGCATTCCCAAGACCTCTCTTCATGAATTCTTAGTTTGGAAAACCCATGCAGGAGGCCTAGCTGGTCACTTTGGTAGAGAAAAGATCATCTTAGCAGTAGAAGACCAGTTTTTTTAGCCAAGTCTGAAGAAGAATGTAGCCAACATTGTTTCCCTATACCGAACTTGTGCTGTTGGCAAACAGCAAAAGTAGAATACTGGCCTGTACACCCCTCTGCCTATGCCTAGTCACCCTTGGCATGACCTTAGCATGGACTTTGTGGTAGGATTGCCCAAGACCGCAAGGAAGTACAATTCAGTCTGTGTAGTGATTGATAGGTTCTCCAAAATGGCCCATTTCATACCCTGCTCCCAGACCCTAGATGCCTCCAAAGTTGCCAAGCTCTTTCTCGAGCATGTGGTTAAGTTACATGGCCTTCCCAAAACCATAGTGTCCGATAGGGATGTCCAATTCACTAGTTACTTCTGGAAAATCCTTTGGCACTTACTAGGCACCAAGCTAAAGTTTTCTACTGCCTACCACCCATAGACCGATGGCCAAACTAAGGTAGTCAATCGCAGCCTAGGGAACCTCTTGAGATGCTTGATAGTCGAACATACTGGAAATTGGGATCTTCTCTTATCTCGAGCTGAGTTTGCCTATAACAGTTTAGTGAATAGGACCACCGGGAAAAGTCCTTTAGAGATTGTAAGTGGATACAAACCTAATCGACCTCTTGATTTGATTCCCCTACCCATCCATGCACGTGTCTCTGAGTCCACCGAATCCTTTGCACAGCATATTAGGGACATGCATAGGGAAATTAGCCAAAAAATTAATCTAAGTAATAGTGCATATAAAAGAATGGCTGATTCCCAGAAATGAACCAAACAGTTTGAAATAGGAGATTCTATAATGATTAGGCTTAGGCCTAAACGGTTTCTACCAGGAACTGTTAAGAAACTTCAAGCTCATGGAGCTGGCCCCTTTAATGTGATAAGGAGAGTTGGACCTAATGCCTACGTTCTTGAGCTACCCCTGGATTATGGCATTAGCTTGACTTTCAATATCTCAAACTTAGTTGAGTACAGGGAACCAGCAAACATACCCAGTGAGCCATTTAGACATGACCTTCCTTTTAAGAGTGAACCCGACCCAAAGTGTCTACCTTCAATTTTTCTCGAGAGAGGAGAGCGGATCGAGCGTGTCCTGGATGACCAAGCTATCACCACCCAAGGCAAAGGTTATCAACGTTTCTTGGTTCGATGGCAAGGCCGACCGGAGTCTAATGACTTGTGGATTACCCGGGAGGACTTGCAGTGCCTCGACCCCGACATTCTGGAAGAGTACCAAAGCCGACTCAACTCTTACTTGATAGGGTCGAGTTCCTCCCATCCTGGGAGAACTGGTGTGGGCACTAGAATCGACAGAGGCTCCTCAACCCTCTATGGATGTATAATTAGGGTTCCAATTTTTTGGGTCTTGTAATAAGGCTTTAAGCCTAAGCATTGTAATTTTTTTGTCATGAACTTAGTCTCAATTATTTTGTTTAGTCCTATACATTGACCAATGTGGTTAAGTTGTGTCCTGCATTGATTCCAGTCTGAGTCTAGGTTCAAGCCAGAGTGGTCTTTGAGTCCAGCTCAACTACTATTGGGCCAAGTCTTGAAAGACAACATTTTAGCCCTGGGGTGCCACTTCACCATCCCATGTGGCACCACCTCATCTTGCCAAGTGGGCGGCACAAGTTAGATTCTTTTTGGGCGCCAAAGAGAGACACATCACTTGATCTTTTCCTCCCTTCCCTCCCCCCATCAAGCCACTTACTAAAGGATGCATGGGCGACCAAGGAAAGATTGAAGACAAAGGCCTTGTCCCAAGCCCCATATCTTGTTTCTCTCCAAAGTTGGGTGGGCAACCAAGGAAAGAAGAAAGACACAAGCCTTGCTCCAAGCCCCATATCTTGTTTCTCTCCAATGTTGGGTGGGCAACCAAGGAAAAAAGGAAGACACAAGCCTTGCATCATGCCTTCTTCCAAAAATGAAGATCAACTTTTCAAGTCCAAGGGCGCCAAGATCCTTCCTCCAAGCCCAATATCATGCCACGCCCAAATCGCAAGAAGCTTTGGTCGGCCAAGGAGAAGAATTGTGGAATTTTTTTTTGGATTTCAGAATTTTTTTGGTAACTTATCAAGAGAAGAAATGTATTTTTCATTCAAATTTTGAAAGGGTCTTAAGGTTCCTATATAAAGGACCTTACCCTCTTTCTTGTAATGTTAATTTTGATAAATGAAAAAAAAAAGATTTGAGTGCTACTCTTCTTCTTAGTTGCCTTCGTTACTTATGAACGTCCATCTCCGTGAGGGAGTACCTTCAGCTTCAAGCATCGATAGGTGTGAGGCCTCAAGTTACCTTCTCTTTAGTGCAAGCCATCCTCCATCTTCGAGTTCAGATGTCCATCGGGATGATCCATCTTGGCGCCTAGCAAGAAGAACTCCATCCACCACCAACCTCAACTCTCATTCCTTCATCTCTTATTTTCTTCTTGATTGAATCCTAACTCTTCCCATTGACTGCTCACAGGTCCTCCAGGTACCACGAATACAGAGTCGGTTTTCCTTGCCTTCAAGACCTTCGGACGAAAAGCCGGTGCATCAACGAGGGTTGAAGGATCGATCATCCAGGTCGCATCTATGAGAGTGAGTGAACTCGGCATCGGGTACTTCAGAACTTTTAAGGTTTGTAACCCTAAAGACTCCTAAGTTGATATTGATTCGAGAGCTAAGTCCTACGGGATTTCTCAATCTCGGGGTCCTGTTCTTATCCTTGTTTAGGGACTTACTTGCTTGCTTGAAGTTCTTGTTATTCTAGAAACCCTAGATCTATTCTTGTCTATCTTCGAGAATCCTAAATCCATAAAAAAACCTAAAAATCACAAAGAAAAAAATCACTTGCATCATTCCTCTCATCTTGCATCTAGTTAGTCCCGCACCAGGGAGGCCCCCCTTGCTTTCACAAGGATCCAATTACGGAACCACAACATCGCTTAGGTCGTTTGATGCTAAACCTCTTGCCTTAGACACTAGCTTCCCGGTACTAATTGAAGGGTTGCATGCACTAGCTTCCCCACAATGGTTAAACCTGACTTGTTGATGTCCCTAAGCTATTAGGTTGCTACTATATTTTAAGTTTGGCTTCGGTTCGAAATGCAAGGGTGGTTGTTTTTGGGCCAAGGAAAGGTAATGACCTCCTTCCATTATCTTATGATATTGTCGCCCTTAAACAATTATGCATATGATGGCATACACATGATGTCTAATGAAGTGAATTAAAGTTTTTTTTTGTGTTTTGATATGTAGAGGCATTAATATGAGTTGCTGGAAATTAAATAATATGAACCTAAAGTGCAAAATTAGACTATGTAAAAATGAAAGTATGATGAAATGAACTTGCTGGAAATTCAAAGCATAATTGTTCTCAGATAGTAATCAGGCATGTAAAAAATCAATAGACTAAAATAAAATTTGAGAAATTTTAAAAAATACTATCAATTATGTGCAGTCTAGCAAAATAAAAATCAGCAAATTTGGAGATTTCTACAGGAAAAAATAATGAAAACAACAGACCATGTACTGAGTTGGGCAATATGCAGAATTTTAATGATGCCAAAATTTAATGAGGCAAAATTTTTTTTTTAGAATTAAAATACCTATCTCCTTGTTTTCTGCTTCAAGGGTCAATCACATCGGCACCCCGACATGCCATAGGAAATCCCCTTTGAATGGGATGTGAGGGTCTTGCAGCCCTACTTTTTTCTATGACTGGACGACCATGGTGAAGCACTGGATCCAAGTACTTAAGAAAAAACTAAGTCCTAACCATGCTTTGATACCAGAAATGATGTGGGATGAAGCTTTGATACCAAACATATTGCAGGACTTCCAACTAAGATAATATGC
This sequence comes from Areca catechu, assembly GCA_021397845.1. Lineage (NCBI taxonomy): Eukaryota > Viridiplantae > Streptophyta > Magnoliopsida > Arecales > Arecaceae > Areca > Areca catechu. The sequence continues at coordinate 130,621,663 of CM038045.1, read as the reverse complement.
AGGTGATTTTCTTTTTGTTGTTTTTATATTTGAGGGGATTGATCGATTCCTGAATTTGAAGTAAGAATAGATTTGGGATTTGCATAATGATAAGAGACTCTAGCATGCAGACATAGCCCCTAAATAGTGATAAGAAAAGGATCCCAAGATTGAGAAACCCTGATAGGACTTAGCTCTAAGACAATACCAACTTAGGAGACTAGGGACTGCAAACCTTGAAGATTCAGATGCGCCTGATGCCAAGTTCGCTTGCACTCACAGATGCGGCCTGGAAGATCAAGTCTTCGACCTTGTAGATTTGTCGGCTTTTAGTTTGATGGTCCTGAAGGCAAGGAAGATCGACTCCTCTGTCCATGGCACTAGGACGATGTGCGAGCAACCAAGTGAAGGGGTTAGAAAATAGCAAGAAGAAGGTATAAGAATGTAACAAGTGATGGGGAAAAGAGTTGAGGATGGTGGTTAAGAAGGGCTCTTCTCGTTGGGTATCCAGGTGGATCTTCCATGGGCGTCCAAGCTTGAAGATGGATTGGTGGCTTGCAAAGGAAGAAGGTAACTCAAGGCCTCTCACCCCTCGATGTCTCGAAGGACAAAGACACTCTCTCATAGAGTTCCTAGTCTAAGAAGACAAGGGCTAAAGGAAGAAGAACTTCTCAAAAATTTTCATTCATCAAAACTATTTTTACAAAAGGGCTAGAGTCCTTTTTTATAAGCACCCAAGTTCTCATTCAAATTTGAAAGAAAGGTTACAAGACTTGATTTGTGGAGGAGACAAAGGTGGGTTGTCTTCATGAGTCAAGGGGCGCCCATTTGAAATTTGAAAGCTCTCCTTCATGAATCCTTGGCCGACTTTGACTTGGTTTGCTCCTAGGTGGAATGGCTTGATTTGGGGGAGTGAAGAGAGGATGTTGTCTTCAAGAATCAAAGGGGTACCCATTTGAAATTTGAGTCCTTTCTTCATGACACCTTGGCCTTGGTGGAAATGCTTGATTCGGGGAGGGAAGAGAGGAAGGTTGTCTCCATTTGAATTTTGAACTCCTCCTTGGCCAATCATGATCTTTGGACAGACTTGTTATGTGGAGTGAGGTGGGGATGTTGTTGGCTTTGATCAAGGAGAGGTTTAATGGGAATCCACATGTCATTTGAATTTGAATTTTTAGCTTGTCTTGGCCGCCCAAGGTGCTTGATGAATTGGCGCCTCCCATGCCATGTGGCATTGATGATGTGGCACTCCATGAGCTGAAGTGGTTTCTCCCATGCCATGTGGCATTGATGATGTGACACTCCTCATGAGTTGGCACTCCTAATCTAGCATGGAGAGGTGGCTTGACTCATATTCAATTCGGCTTGACTTGATTGCCTACTTGTGAACCCATCTTCAAACCAGCTTGAGCCATCTTCAAATTGACTTGAGCTTGTGAACCGATTCTGCTAATTACAGGACCACTTGACCCTAACTTGATCAAATTAGCCAAATTACAAGACTAAATCAAAAACTGAAACCAACTAGATACTAATTACATGACTCGAAAGCAAATTACTCGGGCTTTAAGCCTTATTATAGGATCCAAAAGACTTAGAAACCCTAATTAGAGATCCATAGAGGGTTGAGGAGCCTCTGTCTAGTCCCGGTGCCCACACCAAAAACTTTATTTTTATGATTAGAAACTTGAATAGCTTATAGCTATGCGGAGAGGATCAAGGTCTATATCTAGTGAGATAAGCCATGCTCAGGGATCAGTCATTGTTAAATAATTACATATTAAAAATTTATTTAACATAATACTAAACATTAAATCAAAACCCAAGATATCATTCATATTCTGTTTAATCTCTTACTTATTAGTTTAATTTTATAATCATATTTTCACTCTTTCATCTTTAAATTAAACATTTAACAAAACCCTAATCAAAACATGAACATAATCCCAACTAATCCTTTAGGATATGATCGCAACTCACCTAGCTATGGAGTTGAGTTGGTAAATTATTTTTGACTGCCTATGACAGCAATCAAATTTTGGTACCATTGTCAGGGATCATTAGCATTGTTAGTTCACTAAAAAAATTACTAAATTAAAAATTTATAATTTATTAAAATTTTTTTAAAGACTTAAAATATCAAACTAACTTATTTTGACACCTTATTTATATTGCGTTGCATACTCATAAGCTATCTTAAGGGCATTAAACCCTAACTAACATAAGATGGGGATTTCATTATCCTTGGCCTACAAACAACCATACTACATACTACATTGACCTAAGCCTTTAATCTAAAATCAATTTGGCATTGACCCTTAAGGATTATCGAGCTTATTAGCACAAGGGACTCTAAGAGTTGGACCAGGTTAGGGTTAGTCAGCTGATTGGTGTCTAGGAAAGTGGTTTAGGGATAATATCCCGAAAGAAGGTGGTTACTTAATTGGTTCAATTGACTGATCGGTCAATTTATTTGATGTTTAAGAAAAGCAATATGGAGACCCCCACTGACCTTATACTTATTTGGCTAGTTGGCTGAATAGCCTCTGACTTGGAAGGCTTAAAGTTGATTTTGGAATAGTTAGGAGCGATCTATATTTAGGTTAACCCTAGGATAAAGAGTCCAATGTATGCTAACTTCACTACAATTAACACCAAACCTTAACTAATCTTCTCTATCACTCTTAGCTCTAGGACTCCTTAGGTCTTTCTTTTTAGAACTATTCTCTCTCCTTCTTCTTTCTTCTTTTCTCTAAAATAATAATAATAATAATAATTTTTTAAATATAACAACCAAGGTTAGATTATGGATGCACATAGTGAGACCAACCTACCACATCAATTGAGGTAGTATTTTACTCCATCATATACATCTTCCACATGTATCTAAGTAAACAATAAGAGACCAAGTTCAATGTCATCCAAATGCTACCATCCTTCTATGCACTTAGTCAAAAGGACTCGTATAGATATCTGGACAAATTTTATGAGATATGCTCTTCCATTAGAATTCAAATCTATCTGATGAGGTCCATAGGTTAAAATTATTCCTCTTCTCACTTAAAGACAAGACTAAATATTGTCTATATTCATTAGATTCCTTGACCATTTCAACCGGGACTAATTATAAATGGAGTTTTTTAACAAATATTTTTCAATTGAAAAAACAAACCATATCTAAAAAGCCATACTAGTTTTTCTCAATTGGATTAAGAAATGTTTCATAAAACTTGGGAGAGGCTTAAAGACTTCATCCACAAGTATCCGCACCATGCCATACCCAAATGGTACCTAGTCCAGTACTTTTATGATAGATTATCAGAAAAATAGATAAATGATTCACTCTTACTATGGTGGGACATTCAAGTTTAGAAGTCAGCACGATGCTTGGTAGCTATTCGAGACCCTGAACAAAAACTTCTAACATTATATATTTACCACGTCTAGAGAAACTCCTATGTTAAATCACAAAAGAGGTGAATTATGTGACGTAAGCTACTCTGTAGACATCCACAGCAAGGTGGATATACTATCGTAGATGATGAATTAGTGGATATACTATCATAGACTATGAATTTATTATCCCAGACTATGGGTGCACTGTCATAGAAATTTGATCAATTCTTGCAAGTCGATCACACCTCTTGCCCATGTGCATAGTCCCAAGATTTTGTATAATCAGTTTGAGTCATACTCACTCTATAAGTAATTGCCCAACAATCCATCAGTTTCCTAAGCTTGTAGAGGAGCAAGCCCACCAAGTGCAAACCCATACTATTCCTAGAACAAGAAATGACTCATACTCCAACATGTATAATATAGGCTGGAAGGATCACCCAGACTTCTCATGTAAACAACAACCTGACCTAGCTTCCTATAGAACCAATCACCAGTTTAAAAACACATCATACCCTAAGTATCAAGGTGCTTCACAACCTTCACCTAGCAACTATAGTTCTAATTTTGAAGATAAAGTTCTACAAGCTTTGGCTAGGCTAGAAACCAACTCTTAAACCCTTGACTCCCACATGCAATCTATAGCCAAGCTAGAGACTCAAATTAACCAACTAGCTATAGCCATTAGTAGGAGGGAGGAAGGGAAACTATCTAGCCAACCTGTTAACAACCCAAAGGAACAATTTATAGTTGAGAGCTCCGATATCCATGAAACCTTTCCTGAGCATGCCAAATCTATGATGACCCTTAGAAGTGAAAAGGTCTTAGAATAGCCACAAAGGGTCAATACATCAAGAACCCAAAACCAAACCAAATCTAAGTTGCTTAACAATGAGAAAGACCCTATGGAGAAGATTGAGCTAGTTTCCGTAGCACATGCAATTAGAATTCCATATCGAAGTGCCCTAGAAAAATCTCTACCTTCAAATAAAATGGGTGTCAAGATGAATGAAATGCTTGAATTATTCAAACAAGCCCAAATCAATCTTCCACTTTTAGATGCCATCAAGTAGGTCCCAACATATGCTAAGTTATTGAAGGATCTGTATACCTAAAAACAAAGATCTCAGGCACATATCCCAAAGAAAGTCCATCTTACTAAGTATTGTAGCTCAGTCCTTCAACATGCAACCCCATCCAAGCTTAAGGACCCTGGTACCCCTATCATTTCTTGTGTTATAAGGGGCTTAACTATTAAGAAAGCCCTATTAGACCAGGGAGCAAGTTTCAATCTCCTTCCAAGTTTAGTATATTAACTTTTTAGATTTGGAGAGTTAAAACCCATGTCAGTAACCCTACAACTAGCTGATAGATCTCTTAAGGTACCACTTGGAATAATTGAGGATGTTTTAGTTATGGTGGACAAGTTTTACTTCCCCATAGACTTTATTATTTTGGATATGGAATTGAGAAGTGACCCAAACCAAATCTCAATTATTTTAGGCCAACCCTTCTTTGCAATAGCTAATGCTTGTATCAACTATAGAACTGGAGCCATGGATGTATCATTTAGGAGTAAAAAGCTAAGGTTGAATGTCTTTAATGCTATCACAGGACTATAAAGTGATAAGTTTAATAAAGTAAATGTGCTAGAAGAACTTGTAGAAGAAGCCACCCCTAATATTCCCTTGCAAAACTTTCTACAAGCTTGTCTAGCTTATTTTGATATGGATAGTTTTGACAATGATAGGTACATGGATGAAGTGAATGCATTATTAGAGCCACCCAGTTCCACTTCTCTATGGACCATGAAATATGGGCAAATGCCCTCTCCCTCTAATACACCAATAGCCCATATATCAGAGACCCTACCTACATTGAAACAAAAACCACTCCTAGTTATGTTAGAAGATCCATTCTTAGAACCTGATGTAATCCCTGACTAAGAAACCCAATTTGTAGGTTTATAAAATGAATCCAAAGGAGCTATTAGAGTGATAATCACTAAACCAACAATAGACAGCCCAACTCAAGTGCTACCTTTGGAACCAAGTACTACAATCCTTAAACAAGTTAGCCCTAAACTCTTTGCTGAGGACCCCTTATGAAAATCTTTGAACTACATTGGAATTGATAACATAGAGAAGATGGGTGACCTATTAGATCCACCATGGATGACAAAGCATGAGTAATTTATAGTCCTCTGGTATCCACCAAGAACCTACACTGGAATCAATATCTACCCTGCAACCCACGCCCCCTCCTATAACCAGGAGATATATTATGTATGTCAACCAATAGAATATCAAGAAAATCTTTGCAAAATAGTACTGACTGAACTTTGTCCAACCATCTACCATGGCCAGGTATACCCAATAACTTAGTGGATGTATCAATTAACAAAACTTAAAAATACTCAATAATTTAGTAGATGTATCAACTAACAAAACATAAAAAGATCCACTTAGTCTGGTTGAAGACTTTAAACATAGTACTCTTGGAAGGCAACCAAATTTTTGAATTTAATTTATCTTTTTTAGTTTGTTTACTTTCTTGTCAGGATAGGTAGATAGGTTGGAGGGGAGAAGCAAATATTCAAGGACATTTGAAGCACCCTACTGGACTAAAGATGCATTAAGTCAGCTATGTTATTTCCTATCCTTTATTGCACCTTTTATTTACTTTCTCCATTGATGATATTGTTGATTAATTTGGAGGGAGGAAAAATTATTAATTAAGTCCTCAAATAGGGTTAGAGATAATTAGTTTTGTATACCCAAAGTTTGCCTTGATTCGAAGTTAAATAGGCATCTTAATCAATGCATAATTAACGATCTAGATAAATTTAGAGATATTGAGGGTAAATTATTAAAGAAACCTAATAAATGGTAGGGTTTAGATTAAAAAAGAAATAGAGCAATTTCAGAACCTTCTAACTATTGTCTCGGTGAAGAATTTGTTTCATAGGGGTATGGATGGAAAAGTCGAGGTATGGAGAAGTTCCCATTAGAACTTCAAAATAAAAAAGGATTTGGCATTTTCTTACTGAGTAACCAGGCCCCTTCACCTAAGTAAGTGTTGTGGTTTGTGTCAAAAGATAGAGATGCCAAGAGACCAATTAGAGAGTCAGTCTTACCACGTAGCTTTTCTTGAACTCTCATTTAGTAACCAGGCCCCTTCACCAAAGTAAGCATTGTAGTTCATTTCAAAAGGTGGGATGTTAAGACATCTATTAAAGAATGGCACCTCACTTAGTAATCGGGCCCCTTTGCCTAAGCTAGTATTGTGGTTCATATCGAAAGGTGAGGATGCCAATGCTTGAGAGGTTAAGATATTGCACTAGACTTTGTTAAAAAAAGAGAAGAATAAGGGGACTAAACTACAAGAAGACTCTATACCAAATGATAGGTTTCTTAAGGGTCATCATGCATGTATGATGCATTGGATTTAAAAAATTTGCACAAAGAAAAATCCTTATTAGCTAGAAACCCTAATCCCAAGATCCCCTCATTCATATACAACTAATATATCACTAATATGGTTTATGATAAATATCTGGAATGCTGGTTTCCACTCCTTTCCTCTAGGATCACAAGTGCAAGCCCTCTAATGGTGATCCACACAGGAATTGACACAAGGAAGAACTCCTACTTCAATTGCTTTCTTGACTAGGACTCTTCTTGACAGCCTTCTAGACTTTGACCTTTGTAGGACACCCTACCCTCTTGTAGGATACTCTGAATGCTCTCCAAAACCACTCTTGGATTTGGGATTGCCCTCCTATAGGACATCTAGGCTTATGTCTTAAATCCTAAGACTTGTCCTAGTAAGAACAACCTTGTCTTAAGGAGACAAGGTATGTCTTAAGGAGGAGGGAGGGAGAAAAACACTCAAAATAAACTACAATGGAAATCAGATTCTGAAACTTAGAACACCACCCCTATTTATAGTTTTAAGAGGGGCGTGTGATATGGCCAACCATCAACTTATCAGATATGATTTTTCAAGACTGAAGAGAAGTTATATGGCTTAAAAAATCATATCCAATATGTTGATTCATGCACCAAGGCCCATATCCGCATCCCTTCTCATTCCTGCACGATTTCTCACTTCCACATGGCAAGTACTAGTCTCTTGGAAGCCAAGAGGCATCTCTTCAATCTCCAAGCATCGAAGAAATTAAAAAGACCTGATAGTCGAAGGATTCTGCTTCAGACTGCATGCCAAATGAAGGGACACATCCCATCATGCGCGCGTTATCCTTCCATGCATTTTCATGCCAATTTTAAATATGTTGACCTATCTAAAATGATCCTAGGAGGCATGGGGATATGTGCCAAGAGAGTCCTAGATGAATCAGCCAGAGTGATTCATCTGTAGAAAGACTCTTGGTACTTTCTGCGATCCCTTTCCTTGATGCACGCACATATGCGCCCGAGGAGTCCATGCCGACTTGGACTCTAGTCCAAGTGGCATTCCATGTCCAATTAAATCAGGATAAAACCTGATATAGGTTGTCTTAATTAAGACATGTCCTAATTTATGTTTCCTTTAAATTGATTAATCAATTTAGCAAGCAACTAGACCCAAATCGACTTGGGTTAAGAATTAGGTTAGCCTACACATGCTATTGTGTAATCTAGCTAACCAATTAGGATCCCATGACCCTAATTAAATTATGAATGACTTCCTTGGTCAACTCCCTAACGTGTGTGACCCTTTAAGTTCTGCATCTAGCCAGTAGTAGGTTTAGTTTTAAGCCAATTCGAACCAATCGAACCCGATTGACCTAATTAGGTCAAAATTGAGCTGACCTAAATTGCCAATTTGATCTATCCATCGAATTGACTCATGAAACCAATCCAATTGGTTCATGAATACCTACAAGACATGATTGATTTCTAGCAACGTGTCATTCCTACCCAGAAGATGAGGAATTTGGTAGAAAGTATCAAAATACCCTTCAGTAGAAAGTTACAGTGCAATTCAATCTTTCGATCTCCTATTATCCCGATAAGTGATGAGTATAGATAAATGTCAAACCCTAGCACTTAGTCATTTTGAATCTCTATTAGATAATGGATACTCAGCTGATGATTGATTAGAAAACACTTCTAATCTCTTTCTGCTTTGATCAAAGACTCCTTGAGTCATCAATCGAAAAGATCACTTGGGATAACAATTCCTCTTATTAGGAATGATCGATTCCTTGTTAGTCCACTCATATCCTTCATACACCTTCCACCATATTCGAAAATATCCTATACATAACTTAATATCATGAATGAGTATGAACCAAAGCATGGCTTAGTGTGCACATGGAACCATGGTAACCTCATGTCTAAAGATCACATGCACAACTCCTACTTTGAAATCTATCTTTCGATAAGTAGTAAGACTTCCATAAGATAGTCCCAGTGCGAATCAGTTCAGTAAACTCATACCCTAATAAGCACCCTTATCCTTGTATTAGTGTCTCTACACAAGTGACTGTGAGACCAACGATCCTTTTAACAGAGCATACATAGGATAAGCTAGTCTTTCCGGACTTATCGATCCCTGAAGGCCCATCAACTAGGAACATTTTAGGTTAGGGTTTATAGAAACTTTAGGTCTCACTATCATGATTTCCATCATAACCTTAATTCCATTTTCTATAACCTATGGGGTTCATCATAATCTTTAAATAAGACACAATAATTTGATGAAACAATATGCCTTTATTAATATATTAAATATCATACATGAGTTGGAAGATTACAAAAATACCCTTACTAAGATTGGCTTTTAGGGCACTTTCCTTTCAATCTCCCACTTGCACTAAAGCCAATCGCCCTTGTACTTTATGCCCATAAAATCTATGTGGTGATCAAATTGCTGCTGAGGTAATGCTTTAGTGAATGGGTATGCTATATTGTTCTTAGTATCAACTCATTCGATAATAACATCTTGTCTTTCTATGATTTCTCGAATGAGGTGGAAGCATCTTAAGATGTGCTTAGACTTATGATAAGACCTTGGTTCCTTTGCTTGTGCAACAGCTCCAGTGTTATCACAATATAACGACACTGGCTATTGTATTTCAGGAACCACGTGCAATTCCATGATGAATTTCTTCATCCAGATAGCTTCCTTCGTGGCTTCACTTGTAGCTATGTATTCTGCCTCAGTGACTGAGTCAGCTACAGTTGGCTGCTTTGTACTCTTCCAACTTACTACACCACCATATAGGGTGAAGACGTACCCTGATATGGATATGCTATCATCTGGATCTGATTGAAAACTAGAATCCGTATATCCTTCTAGTTTCAACTCTAATCCTCCATAAGTAAGAAAAAGTTCTTTAGTCCTTCTAAGGTACTTAAGAATATTTTTCACAGCTTTCCAATGATCCTCACCTGGATCTGCCTGGAATCTACTTACTATGCCTAAGATATAAGCAACATCAGGCCTGGTACATAGCATAGCATACATATTTGATCCTATAGCCGAAGCATAAGGAATCATAGCCATCCTTTCTCTTTCTTCTGATGTCTTAGGAGACATTTTCTTAGAGAGATGTATGCCTTGACTCATATGTAAGTAACCCCTTTTACTTTCATCCATGTTAAATCTCTTCAACACTAAGTCAATGTATCTAGACTGAGATAAGCCAAGCATCCTTTTAGATCTATCTCTATAGATCCTTATACCTAGTATATTGGATGCCTCTTTCAAATCCTTCATAAAAAACTTTGATGATAGCCAAGTTTTAACCAATTGTAACATTGGGATATCATTCCTAATGATCAGTATGTCATCAATATACAAAACCAAGAAAATAAGTTCACTCCCACTTGTCTTCTTATACACACATGGTTCATCCACATTTTTGACAAAACCAAATTCCTTGATTATTTCATCAAAGCAGATGTTCCAATTCCTTGATGCTTGTTTTAGTCTATAAATGGACTTCTTTAGCTTGCATATTTGGTTTGGTCTCCCACTTGAGACAAAACCCTCTGGCTTTGTCATATAGACTTCTTCCTCAAGATTTCCATTGAGGAAAGCAATCTTGATATCCATTTGCCAGATTTCATAATCATGGTATGCTGCTATTGCAAGCAATATCCGAATGGAATTGAGCATGGTTACTGGTGAAAAGGTTTCATCATAGTCAATGCCATGATTTTGTCCAAAACCTTTTGCTACCAGCCTGGCCTTGTAGATTTCTACTTGACCATCTGCTCCTATCTTCTTCTTGAAAACCCATTTACACCCTATTGGGTTAATTCTTTTTGGTGGATCTACTAAGGTCCATACCTGATTGGAATACATGGAGTCCATCTGAGACTTCATGGCACATAGCCATTTGTCAGAGTCTTTTCTCTCGACAACTTTTGAATAGGTTACAAGATCATCATCCTGAATGATACTGGCTTCATTGTCATCCCCGATGACAAAGCCATATCTAAGAGGTGCTCCCCACACCCTCTCTGACATTCGAAGAGGAGGTATGTATTGTGGCTGTTCTTGATCTATAAGAACTTCTGGTTGAAGAATTTCACTTGAAGACTCATTGGGTTGTTGGTTCTGTTCTTCATTTAATTCAAGTGTAGAATTACTACTTCTTTCTTAGATGAATTCTTGCTCCAATAATGTAGCATGTCTACTAACAAATACCTTTTGTTCAGTAGTATTATAAAAAAGGTATCCAACATCCTCATTAGGATAACTAACAAACCTACATTTGTCAGTCTTAGCACTTAACTTATGTCCAAAATTATTCTTGACATAAGCATAGCAATCCCAAATCTTTAAGTACTTAAGATTTGATCTTTTGCCATTCCATAACTCATATGGAGTGCTAATCACTGACTTAGATGATATCCTATTCAAAATATAGGCAGCAGTCTCCAGGGCATGTCCCTAGAAAGAAATGGGAAGATTTCTGAAGCTCATCATGGACCTCACGATGTCTAACAAAGTACAATTTCTCCTTTCTGCCGCACCATTTAATTGGGGTGTATAAAGTGGGGTCCATTCAAAGATTATGCTTTTATCCTTGAGATGGTTTAGAAACTCACCAGACAAGTATTCACCTCCTCGATCAAAATGAAGAGTTTTAATACTATGTCCAGTTTGTTTTTCAACCATGCTTTGATATTCTTTAAACGTATCAAAGGCTTCAGACTTGTGTTTCATTAGATACACATGACCAAACCTAGACAAGTCATCAATAAAAGTGATGAAGTAAGAATATTCACCTCTGGCTTGAGTTGTCATAGGTCCACACACATCAGTATGCACAAGACCTAATAACTCAGTTGCCCTGTCCCCATGTCCAGTGAATGGAGACTTGGTCATTTTTTCTTTGAGGCAAAACTCATAAGTTTCTAATAATTGAAAATCATAAGTGTCAAAGTAATTATCTTTGACTAACTTGTTTATTCTTGACTCACTAATATGACCTAACCGACAATGCCAGAGAAATGTGACATTGACATGATCTCTCTTTCTCTTCTTGTTATCAACAAGTAGTATTTCATCATTGAGTTCTAATTCAAAAAATCATTTATAAAATAACCATGTCCGAATATTTTATTGCAATGAAGAATCGAGCAGCCACTGCTCTTTACATTTATCTCAAATCCTTGGTGTAACAACAAGGGTATTGATACAATGTTTCTTACAATATCCGGTACATAGTAGCATTCTTCTAACTTTAAAATATTTCCTAAAGGTAATAATAGAAGATAGGTGCTCATAGCTTTAGCATACATGGCTTCTCCACTAGCACCATATAGTTTGAAGTCACCTTTCTTCAATTCTCTAATTCTATGGAGTTCCTGTAAAGATTTACAGATATGATACCCACATGCGGTATCCAATTTCCATGAATTAGAAATGGAAGCACTCAATGATAAATTAGTTTGTATCATGTTCAAACCTTTAGATGCTCCACTTTAATTCGGCTTCACACTAGCAAGATATCTCTTGCAATTCTTCTTCCAATGCCTTTGTTTGCCGCAGTGGAAATAGGCTCCATCATTGATAGCCTTCTAGGCTTTCTTCTTCTTCTGGATGCTCTTTTTATGGTTGAACTTTCTCTTCAAACCCTTTCTATTTGCTTGTTTCTTCTTTCCATCATGAGAAGAAGATGAGCCTTATCACCTTTTTAGTGGCTCTCTGTTGTCTTTAACATATTCAGCAGTTCAGGCAAAGATATATTCAGTTTGTTCATATGATAATTAAGAACAAATTGAGAGTAAAAATTTGGAAGTGATTGCAGGATTAAATCCTAATTGAGTTCACCATCCATCATAAACCCTAATTGACCTAATCGGGTGATTAAGTCAATCATTTTTAATACATGGGTTTGTACGGATGAACCCTCACTCATCCGTGCATAGAACAACTACTTCAATATCTCGTATCGAGTAGCCCTACTTTGCTCTCCATATAGCTCCTTTAAGTTGAGCAATATGGATTGAGGTTCCATACCTTCATGTTGTCTCTAGAGCTCGTTGCTCATCGAGGCTAACATGATGCACCTGATAGTTATACTATCATTTTGCCATATTTTGTGTGTGGAAATTTCTTCCTCTGATGAATCTTCTTCGATCGGCTCAGGGTCTGGAGAATCCAAAATATAAGAAAGTTTTTTCGGAATAAGAACTATTCTCAGGTTCCTCAACCAGTCCATATAATTGAGACCAGTTAACTTGTTGGCACCTAAGATGCCCTGCAGTGATAAATTTGAAGCCATTATATATATATCCTACATTTAATTAAAGAACAATATCAGTAGACCACTCAAGATGACATTCATAATTAGATAAGGACTTTATAACTAATTATGTCTCCCATTATTTTATTCAAATACCATAACCCTCAATCTATGGTAAGCAAGAAACCTCACTAGTTTCTTTATTGGGGTTGAGATCCCAATTCCTCATGAGTGCCTTGTGTTACACAACAAACACTCATGAGTTCAAAGGTAGGACTTCCTTTCTAATTGCAACCTATGCAATTCTCAACAAATAAACTACCTCTAAGATGCTTATAGTCTTATGTTACACAACAAACTATAATGTCTTAGCTTAGTCAGACCCTTCATTTCTATATAGCCATGATGGAATAATGTTGCCCTCGTGTTACACAACAAAACAACAATTTCCAACCATGCCATAAAGCACTAAGTGCACCAAGACAAATCTTATATCAAACCCTAGAGTAGGCCTTGTGTTACACAACAAACCTACTATAGTTTTGATATTAATTTGGCTTAGCATGAAGGAAGGCCAACTATAGAATACTTAATCAATTAGCATTCCCATGTTGAGGTTTAGATATGACCAAATTGGCCAGGTAAGTAGAAGGGGTGAGGGTGTCCCCCCGTTGCTTTCCTTAGACACCAATTGAATTGGCCAGGTCAGACAACAGAATCAATTAAAAATCTCATTCCCTTTACCTTCCCAGAACCACTTGTGATGCGGGACGGAAATGAAGAACCCATGGTTATTGTGAAAGGGGGAAACATAAAGCAAACTAAGGACCGTGGGAGGGCTAAGAAGACTCCCGGGACTAGGATAGAAAGATGACTGAAAATCCCTAAAATGGCTGGACTCTTTTGGTTTTCACTTTTCTTGATGGGGATGATGAAGGAAGGATGGAAATATGGAGGGGGGAACGGGAATGAAACTTGAACCTAGGATCTAGATCCGACGGGAAACAAAGAGATGGAGGGGAATGGAGATACCTGGGGCCTCACACCCCTCGATGTCCCGAAGGATGAAGGCAAGATGGGGCCTCACATCCCTCGATGTCCTGAAGGACGAAGGCAAGACGAGGCCTCACAACCCTCGACGTTCAGAAGGACGAAGGCAAGACGGGGCCTCACACCCCTCGACATCCCTAAGGACGAAGGCAAGATGAAGCCTCACACCCCTCGACGTCCCTAAGGACGAAGGCAAGATGGGGCCTCACACCCCTCGACGTCTCGAAGGACGAAGGCAAACGGGCCTCAGCCTAGAACCAAAACAAGGTTACAAACCCTCAAAAATTCAATTTCATTAAACTGCTTTATTACAAGAGGAGTATGGGTATTTATAGATTCCCATATCCCTTTGAAATTCAAAAATAAAATCCCTTGAAATCCTTCCTAGATTTGAATTCAAATTCAAAATAATTTGAATTCAAATTCAAAACCAAAATCCCAAGTTTCCGATTTAAACCAAAATTACATTCATGAAAAAAATTACCAAATAAATCTCTTTTATTTAATTTTTGAAAACTCCCCTGCTCTGAAATTCATGTTGCTCCAAAAATCATGCGGAGACAGCTCTTCTTTGGGCTACTTTGAGAACCGTGTAGAGGCTTCTTCATGACCGTGCAATAGGGGGAATGCTTTGAGAAGCGTGCCAAAGTTTCTTCACGGTCATGCAACAGGGGGTCGAATCTTCGACGGCCAACTGGGCGGCAGGCGATGGCGGGGTGGCACGGCGACGTGGCGGCGGGCGAGAGGGTGGCGGGCGACAAAGGCACAGCGGCACGGACGAGGCATCACGGGCGCCCGTTCGCCTTCCGCAGCCGTGGAAGGTGACGGGGCACCGGCAAGGCACCGGCGATGCCTTCGATGGTAGGGAGGGGACCAGGGGGCGACGGGGCGGCACGGCGGCCGTGGGTGACGGTTGGTCTTCCCACGGCCGACCCTTCATCTTCCGTGGGCTGGGCGGCGGACGCTGGTTTTCCGGCTAGGGCGGGACCGGCGAGCATCGACAGGAGGGCCGGCGGAGGCGGCCAGGGGTCGGACACGGCAAATCTGGGATCGGTCTTGGAAAAAATAGAGGTTCTGGGTGATGGTTTTGAGGAAGAAGAAGACATGAATAGTAGAGGGATAAACTGGGATAAATAAGGAATAAAACGAGAATAAAGAGAATAAGTGGAATAGCTGGAATAACTAAAAATAAAAAAAATCTATGAAATTAAAAGAAAACCCAGATGGGCTTCGGGTCCCCCATCATACTCCTACAGTGCGAAGAACTCAACTCCGTCGAGTTTGAGGATGAAGCAAATCCTAGTTTGCTGTTGGCTTTGATACCAAGCTGATGCGGAATGGAAACGAAGAACCCATGCTTATTGTGAAAGGGGAAAACATAAAGCAAACTAAGGACCATGGGAGGGCTTAGGAGCCTCACGGGACTAGGATAGAAAGATGACTGAAAATCCCTAAAATGGCTGGACTCTTTTGGTTTTCACTTTTCTTGATGGGGATGACGAAGGAAGGATGGAAATATGGAGGGAGGAACGGGAATGAAACTCGAACCAAGGATATAGATCCGACGGGAAATAGGAAGATGGAGGGAAATGGAGATACCTGGGGCCTCACACCCCTCGACATCCTAAAGGACGAAGGCAAGATGGGGCCTCACATCCCTCGACATCCCGAAGGACGAAGGCAAGATGGGGCCTCACAACCCTTAACGTCCCGAAGGACGAAGGCAAGACGGGGCCTCACACCCCTCGACGTCCCGAAGGATGAAGGCAAGATGGGGCCTCACACCCCTCGACGTCCCTAAGGATGAAGGCAAGATGGGGCCTCACACCTCTCGATGTCCCGAAGGACGAAGGCAAATGGGCCTCAGCCCAGAACCACAACAAGGTTACAAACCCTCAAAAATTCAATTTCTTTAAACTGCTTTATTACAAGAGGAGTATGGGTATTTATAGATTCCCATATCCCTTTGAAATTCAAAAATAAAATCCCTTGAAATCCATCCTAGATTTGAATTCAAATTCAAAATAATTTGAATTCAAATTCAAAACCAAAATCCCAAGTTTCCAATTTAAACCCAAATTACATTCATGAAAAAATTACCAAATAAATCTCTTTTATTTAAATTTTGAAAACTCCCCTGCTCTGAAATTCATGCTGCTCCAAAAATCGTGTGGAGATAGCTCTTCTTTGGGCTACTTTGAGAACCGTGCAGTGGCTTCTTCACGGCCATGCAACAGGGGAACGATTTAAGAAGCGTGCAGAAGTTTCTTCACGGCTGTGCAACAGGGGGGCTGGATCTCCGATGGCCAACCTGGTAGCGGGCAGCGACGGGACGGCACAGCTGTGCGGCGACGGGTGGGAGGGCGATGGGCGGTAGAGTTACGGCGGCATGAACGGGGCATCACGGGTGCCGTTCGCCTTCCGTGGCCGTGGGGGGCGGCGGGGCACCGGCAAGGCACCTGTGAGGCCTCTGGCGGCAGGGAGGGGGCCAGGGGATAGCGGGCGGCAGGCGGGCGGTGGTGGCGGGGCGTCACGGTGGCCGTGGGCCATGGGCGACGGTTGGTCTTCCCACGGTCGACCCTTCATCTTCCGCGGGCGGGGCGGCGGACGCCGGGTTATCGGTAAGGGCGGGCCGGCAGAGGCAGCCGAGGGTCAGACACGGCGGATCTGGGACCGGCAGCGAAAAAAATAGAGGTTTTGGGTGATGGTTTTGAGGAAGAAGAAGACATGAATAGTAGAGGGATAAAACTGGGATAAATAGGGAATAAAACGTGAATAAAGAGAATAAGTGGAATAGCTGGAATAACTAAAAATAAAAAAAATTCTAGAAAATTAAAAGAAAACCCAGATGGGTTTCGGGTCCCCCATCAACTTGCCTAGACACCGACTGGTTGATCAAACCCTAATCAGTTTTGCATCATGATTAACTTTATACTATGACTAAATATGTTTTTATAAGGGATTTGATGGTCTCATACACATCCTAAATAATCATGTTATCATTGTTCATAACAATAAGTATAAACAAAAGCATATCAATCTAGCATATGCAAAAATATGATTATTCAACAAGCATATTTATCTTATTAAGCAAATCATAGCATGATTTTATAATTCTCCTTTCACCTCACTTATTCATGGGATATGGCTGCAGCGGCTCCCTTACATGCCATAGGAGACCCCATTGAATGGGGAGAGAGGGCTTTTAAACTCTACTTAACCCCTATGACCCGACGGCCATGGTGACTAACCCAACCCAAAGCAGTTACTGTGATAAGACATGTTATTAAGATGCATTTGATTAGCAATATGCATAATATCATATTGAAAACAATAACATGGTCTTTTCATGATAATATTTACTATCATACGTAGATTAGGGTTTAAGAATAACAGCCCCTAATCCAATGGCAAACATCATACTATGATTATTTTTCTTAACCATACAGCATTCCACTGAACCCTAAGTAATGGCATGCATCAAAAACTTATGATCAAACTAGCTATCTAATAAGCATTTGATCAGACAAATGATAATTAATTGAATGAATAAAGGGTTGCTCTGATACCACTGATAGGTTTTTTAAGGGTCATCATGCATGTATGATGCATTGGATTTCAAAAATTTGCACAAAAAAAACCATTATTGGCTAGAAACCCTAATCCCAAGATCCCCTCATTCACATACAACTAATTTATCACTAATATGGTTTATGATAAATACTTGGAATGTTGTTTGCCACTCCTTTCTACTAGGCTCACAAGTGCAAGCCCTCCAACGGTGATCCACAAAGGAATTGATCCAAGGAAGAACTCCTACTTCAGTTGCTTGCTTGATTGGGACTCTTCTTGATAGCCTTCTAGACTTTGACCTTTGTAGGACACCCTACTGGTGCGGACACCAAAGGCACCAGAATAAGGCAGAGGCTTCTCAACCCTCTGTGGATCACTTAAATGACATTCGAGTCCTCTGTAATAAAGCTTAGTCCAGCTGAGTTGTTTTCATTTAAGTCCTGTAATTATTTAGCTCATGTTGAGCTAGTCCAGTCCAATGTTAGTCAGCTCATGTCGAGCTAATTTTATTTTTTTTGAGTCCTATCCAAGCATACTGAAGACTCAAGACCACATCATACAAGTAAAGACCAACTCCAACCAGATTGAAGACATGGAAGTTTAGCCCAAGTCCAACCCAGCTTGAAGATTTGAAGACCCCAGGAGGAAAATCAGAAACCCTGATTCCTTGCAGATGCCCTCCAGATGCCCAGATTTCCTCCAGATGCCCAGATTTCCTTCCAGATGCCAAAATATATTCATAGACCAAGGCATCCATGATTTTAGAGGTCCATCTGCATCCTAGCCCAAAGAAATCAAGCCTAGGTGCCAAGCCCAAGCCCCTAAGAAGCAAGATACCAGGGAATATTCCTGCTACCTGGCTACCAGGCCACCCCAGCTTCCAGAGGCTCAAACCCATGCACCCGGGCCCCTTTGGGCCAGCCCCTTGCTGCTCTTAGAAGCCCAACACGCCCCCCTAGGTGTCCTTGGAGTGTTGGCCAAGTCAAGAGAAATTTTAGGGATTTTTTCTACCTAATGTTTCCTTATTTTCTAGCTAGGATTTGAGAGGGAAAAGGATTCTCATGTAAAGACTAATGTGCCCTTACTTGGAGCCCAAGGTTAAGGGTCTATTTAAGGGACCCTAGCCTCTTGTATGAAGGGAGAATTTTGATGAATGAAAACCTTGATTTCTTCTATTGAGTTGTGTGATACCCTGCTGTGTGCATAAAGGGGTTTGCGAGAGTTTTTCTTTCCAGTGCTGCAATCATCTTCCTGCTGCCAACAAGCATCTCAGATCCCTGGACGCCCACTCCAAAAGAAGCCTTCTCTTGCTGTTTTTTCTTTATTTTCTTGTTCCTTTGTGAGTTTTCTAACCCCTGACAGGTCGTTTACAGGTCCCCGAGTTCCTACGAATCCAACGACTCCAGCCAAGCCTCAATCGGATCACTGAGCAGAAAGCCGGGTATCCGCGGGTCTTTGGCTCGGTTTTCCAGGCCGCATCCATCGAGGAACGAGAGACCCAACATATACAATCCCTTCTTGATCTTCATCCAAATTATAATAATATTTTTATATCTTATTCTAGCATGGTTGCCCGGTGCACTCTATTGATCAAGATTAATCATCGTAAAATACTTTATGAACATTTTTATACCATGATGACAAGGCTTCTTAATTGGTCTTATCCTTTGAAAATCTTGAAAAACCTATCCAAGATCAATATCAGTAATACTTTTTCATAGCATCTGGTTGAAGACGTTAAAATTAGCGCTTGTTGAAAGGCAACCTAACAATTTTATTTTTTCTTAACTTTATGCAATTGTAGAAACCTAGGAGAAAGGAAAAAGAACCCACAAATTCATGAAGCCCTCTCTTCAACTCCCAAAGCACACTTATCCCAGGTTCATTCTCTCCTTTTCTTTCAATTGCTTATTTATTTCCCTACTTCATTGAGGACAATATCGATTAAGTTAGGGGGAAGAATAACTAATCTAATTAAGTCCTCAAGCAAACCAAAAATAATTACTTTTGTATATCCAAATTTTATCTCGATTTGAAGTTAATTAGGCATCCTAATCAAATATTCATTAACGATCTAGAAAATTTTAGAGATACCAAGGGGCAAATTACTAAGAAAACCTAATAAATGGTAAGATTTTGATCAAATCAAATTTTTGAGATGATTCTAGAACTCTTCTTCCTTCCTATCTCAATAAAGAATCTGCTTATCAAGAGTATGAGTGAAAAGATCAAGATATACAAAAAGTCCTTTATAAAAAATGGAGAAAAGAAATAAAAGGATTTTGGCATTATTTCACTAAGTAGCCGAGCTCCTTCGCCTAAGTAAGCATTGTAGTTCACATCAAAAGGTGGTAATATCGAAAAACCTATTAGAGAGTCAGTCTAGCCTCACAGCTCTTCTTAAACTCTTATTGAGTAACCGAGCCCCTTCACCTAAGTAAGTATTATGGTTCACATCAAAAAGTGAGAATGCTAAGAAACCCTTTAAGTAATGGTATCTCACTGAGTGACCGGGTCCCTTCACCTAAGTAAGCATTATGATTCACATTAAAAGGTAAGAATGCTAATACTTAAGAGGTTAGGAATTACATTAGACTCCTTTCTAGATAAAAGAGGACCAAAGTGTAAAAAGATAACAAACACAACTAAAATCAATTTAGAGGACTTAGAGAGTAGGTTGAGAGGAAGGTAAGGAAGATCTCCAAAAATTTTTATGGTCAACACTCAACCATTAATTGGGTTAACTCAGTGATCCAATGAAGTACCTTTTCAATAGTCTAGCAGGTATCTTCTACCTTTAGGACTGCCTAAGTTAAGTTTCAATTCAAGGATGAGTTTGTATACATGGCTAATTTATGTACTTTACTCAAGGACAAGCAAAGTTAAAGTTAGGGAGGTGTGATAATTACATTGTACATATATATAAGTATTAATCTAAGAACTAAATTATCTTTATTTATTTAAAATTGATACTTTTATATATCATTTGTAGGAAAAAAGATCAGTAATGCAAAGAGCTCAATTTATGAGTTCAAATGAAATAAGTTTGAAGTGAATCATACTTAAAATTAGCCCAAAATTTAAGTTCAAAGATTATTATAGGTTTGCATGAATTTTAAAGCAACTAGTCTACCATGGACTGGTTGCTTGGTTTACAAAGTGATGAATGGTTGACCAGCAGCCATCGCTAATGGTCCATGACTCAAAGCCATTGATCATGGAAGGATTTCAGCCCGATCCCCGACCGGCCACCGCTATTTCCCCATCGCCTACCTCCTTACAAGACATTGGGCATTCTCCTTGTCACCAACCATCACCCCTTGGCCTCCTTTCATAATCACTGAGCTGTCGTCCATCAGCCATGGCCACTGCCCAGTGCCCCCATCTTCATCCATGAGATCTATGCTATTGCTTGAGCTACCATCTACCTTTTTTGCTAGTTGGTGAAGCCACCTAATGCCACTTGCCACTACCCCTCCCTGGTTGAGCCGCTCATCTCAGTCTCACCAAACAATTATTGCCACCTCAGCATCTAAGCCATCATCGCCTTTGTCCAGATTGTTGCCCAAGTGGCTTCCTAAGAGGGGGGTGAATTGGGATAATAAAAACATTCAAGTATGTGCACTTTAAAATTCTTTTAATATGGGTGATGTCTATTGCCTAGGTGGCTACCCAAGAGGGGGGGTGAATTGGGAGTTTAAAAAATTAAAGCAAGTGATGTGCAATACAAAATCCTTTACAAGTGGTAGGTGCTGTGATAGAGTTATAAAATGCAAAAGCTAAATAGAGTAGAGAAAGCACAACACAAACACACCAAATTTATAGTAGTTCGGAGCAACCCAGCTCCTATGTCCACTACCCAAGATACCTCTTGGGGTTTCCACTATATTCACACCTGAATATAGTAGGATTGTTTTACAGAATCACAATCCAAAACCTCTACACTTTGGTTTTACGGGATCAACAAAGAAAATCCAACACCCTTTGGTTTTAACAGGCTAATCAAAGAAACTCATCTTGGTTTTCATAGGATCACCAAGAACCTAACCCTTGGTTTTAACAAGGCTTACCAAGAACCTATTTGGTTTTTCAACCGGGCTCACCAATAACCCAACAATTCAAAGATTGAATTGAAATAAATGCAACAAAAATGATAAACTTATGTTGTTGGATAGTTACCGATACAGCTCGTTGGAAGTCCACTTGAATGCACTTGAATAAGCTTTAATTGTTTCAATGACTTCTTCCAAAGGTGATTCAAGCTTCAGATCAGAGATGTTGAAGGCTTGAATGCAGACTTGAATGCTCTTGTGCTCTTTGTCTTGTGGTTGGTTGGATATTCAATGAAGCTCTCTGATCTTTTAAGAACTTTCAAAAATCTTATTCTTCTTGAAATTCAAATCCTTCAAATAAATGGTCCTCCATCACTCTAAGGTGGTTAGAGTCATTTCTGACCATTATGATGTGACTTGTGATCGTTGGAGCACTTTTTGGCATTAAAAAACAAATTCTGGGACTAGCCATTAGATACCTAGAAATGATGTTTGAGTCGGCTCGGATTCCTTCGAGTCGGCTCGGATCCTTCGAGTCGATAGGTTGAGTCGCCAAATCTTCAATGCAGTTAGCTCTGTGTCTCAAGGCGTAGAATGTCACTCTGGATGAGTCGGCTCTTGATAGCTCGGGTCGGCTCGAACTTGAATCTTGAAAATCTTGAACTCGAGGAGTCGGCTCTTTTCAACTTGGAAGAGTCGGCTCGATGCAGTTCGAGTCGGCTCGAATTCTCAAGCTTTCAGAATTAGGTCTGGCAAAGTCGACTCTTTTTGGTTCGAGTCGGCTCGCCTGGCTGTTCTCAGAAATCTTTAGAAAAATGGACTCTAGAGGAGTTGGCTCGAACTGATTCCAGTCGACTCGGATTCACTAGAGTCGACTCACTTTCCATCGAGTTGGCTCGGATTGCTGTGTACCAGAATCCTTGATGCGTGCCAGTAAGTAGAGTCAACTCTTCATCTCTTGAGGTCGGCTAGAGTGTCTTCTTCAGAACTTTTACAATTAAACTAAAAGAAAACTCTCACCAACTCTTTTAAAAATTCACACAAACCAACTCAAACTAAAATTCATGGCACACACATACTTACAGAAGTAACCCTTTTTACTTGATTTTTCTTAGCATTTTCATTGGATTCTTCTTTACAAAAACATTTACAACATAACTCAAGAAAGTAGAAATGTAGGAGTTGAAGTTTGAACATGTTATACATCCTACAAAAACTTGTCAAACACTTGAAGAGTTGTCAGAAATAAATGTACATGCTCCAATGTTTGGTTATCATCAAAATCACTTGTGAAGTCAACAATCTCTCCCTTTTTGATGATGACAGAACACTGGGCATGAAAAATCAATATAAAACTTTACAATTACTTGTATAATAGTATTTTCAAGAGTATATTAACAAGTAGAACAAATTGACTTCAATTAGTGTCAAACAATGAGAGAAGAATTAGGGCTTATAGGGATAATCTCCCCCTCAATAAAATACTCCATGTTTTGGCATACTTTTCATTCAATTTTACATTTCAAAGCTCAAGAACTTTGATCAACAGAGCTAACAAATGTTGAAGTGTAAAACATTATATAACAAAGTTTTGTAAAAAATTATAATTCAAGGCTTTAAACATTATAATTCAGAATTTAAAGTACCAGAGCTTGAAATACAATACAATACATGTTCTTTTCAAGTGTCAAAGCAAATATTCAGAACACAAATATATCAGAGCTTTGAAGCATCAAAATTTTATCCTTCTCATGTAATACTTTCTCCCCCTTTTTGTCAATCAATCAAAAAGGTAGAGTAGGTAAAAAGGTTAAATTTTAAAATAGATAGAGAAAGTATTTAAAATTGTTTGAGATAATTTCACTTTCTCATTTTATCTTGAAATTCTTAATTAAAAGATTAGTCATTGTAAGAGCAATCAAACATTCAATTTATAAAGAAATTGAAAAATTTATGAGACAAAATGTGTACTTTCATTCCATTTCAACAGTTCAATACAAAGTGCAAAATAAAACAAAGTACATTTAATCACTATCAGTGTCTACTTTGAAGTGTGGAGGATGGCCTGGGATTTGAATTCCCAGAGGCAAAGAAGAAATGGGATCTGGATCTAAGAATGCCCTAATATGAGGAGCAGGTTGCCTAGGATGAGTAGAAGGAGTATGAAAAGGTGTCGAAGAAGATCTAGGAACACTCAAAGAAGCTTGGATTTCTTCAACTTTGGACATTAACTTCCACAAGAAATTGTTTGTTGATTTCAGTTTAGCTTCAACCTTCTTTACACTTCTAGAAGCAACCAAGTCTTCTATTCCTTCTTTGATTTCTGCCACTTCTTTTTGTAGAGCAAGCATTTCCGAAGCTTTGATATTAGCAAAAGCTTCTGCAGACCCTCTAAGCCTTCCAAATTCACTTCTGATTATACATATACCCTTGGTATAATCCTCTTCCATTTTCTTTCCTGCCTCGAGAGATCCCATTCTGACCCTTAAGTTATCCATCTCTATTCTGTAGGCTTCAAGGATTTGAGTGACTAAACTTTTGATAGAATCTGAACTATAGATGTAATCAACTAAAGGATCGGCTGGACATCTGTATCAGTTGTTCTAGTTGCTGCAGCTTTGGATGCTTCAATATTGTCAATTCTTCCTTTTAGATTATTTATTTGTTCTCCAAATTGGGCTAGTTTGTCATCGACTAATTTTTGAAATACTCCAAACATCTCACTCATAGAAGATGTAATGGATTCAGACATACTATTCATTTGATCTGCCAAGAAGTCTTGTATCATTGAAGTGTTTATAGTTGGAGCAGTAGCAGCTTGACTATGACATGGAATGTCGGTAGTCTGATCAAAGGTAGGTGTTCTGTATAGCATGTCAGGCAAATCAGGGATACAAACATCTTGAAGAGAAGTATCAAAGTCCATCTGCACAGGGGATTCCTATTGTGGCTGTGGCTCAGGGATATGCAAAGTTGTTCCTTCACCAGCCTCTTCTTCTATTTGTTCTTGGATTTCTTCAGTCTCTTCAGCTATGTCACTTTTCTTCTTCCAAGTACCATCAGTTAACAAATATCCCATTCTCTGAAGGGTCTTAGCTATGTAGGTATTAGTGTGTAGTAATGCCTTAATGACTTCTTTTGTCAAATCTAAATTTGCTCTTTGAAAGAAGATTGAAAGTATCATTCCATATGGAAAACTGGCTTTAACTTTCCTAATTGCCTCTTTCATTTGGATGATCATTATTGTAGGCAAATTAATCATTTCACCACTGATTAAGAGCTCCATAAAACATAAGTCCCTTTCCCTTACCCAATCGAATCTACCTGTCCTAGGTAAAAAGATTCGGCTTATGAAGTTATGAAGGAGTCTCATTTCAATAGACAACATATTTGCCTTGAGAATCTCGATCTCATTTACCTCAGCTCTTTCCAAAACTGTCTGCAATGCCTTAGTTCTGTCCTTCAATACAAGATATTCAGTACCTTCAAAGGGCATTTCCAAGATGCTTCCTAAAATCTCAGCGAAGATGATTATCCTCTTTCCTTTTACTGTGGACTCAATAAAATTCTCTCCAAGCCTCAGATTCTTGTAGAACATTCTAACTAGGTTTGGATAGGTCCTTAATATCCAATGAACATAAATTCCTCCAACCCTGATTCTCAATTAAATCCCCAATCACAAAACCAATTTCCCTTAGGTATTCGAATAAAATACGTCGGCCTGTAGTAACTGGTCTCATACCTAATGACACTTGTTGGCTAGGAGAAACTAGACATGCTTCCTCTTCTTCAGCCTGTGGTTCATTCCTGAAGACATTATCTTCATGGAACTTTGTTCTTCGTTCTTGTGGAGCCGCATCCCCAACTCTCCCTGTCTTCTTCCCAACTACTCTTCTTGGTGCCATTGTGCAAAGAAACTGAGCTTAGAAGAGGTTTATAGAAGTTTAAAGAAGTTTAGAAAGTTTCTTGGAGGGAATGGAGTAGGGTTTAAGAGTATAAAAGGTAAGAACAAAACCCTATGACTCAAACTTAAAAAGAGATGACTCGACATCCGAGCCAGCTCAATCAATAGTTTATCTGCTTGAGCCTGTAGTTATCTAGACACATTGTTCTTAAGATTCTTAATGTGTTTCTAGATAAGATCACATAATCCTAGTTCATTTCTAATCATTACAAACCTATCTAAATTTAATGGTTTGGTAAAAATATCAGCAAGTTGGTTTTCAATTGGCACATATTAAAGAGTAATATCATTATTCAAAATATGTTCCCTTATGAAATGGTGCCTAATTTCAATGTGTTTGGTTCGTGAATGCTGTACAGGATTTTTTGTTAAATTAATGGCACTTGTGTTATCACATTTTATTAAAATTTTGGATTGTGTAACACCAAAATCTTCAAGTTATTGTTTAATCCACAACACTTGAGTACAACAACTACCAGCAGCAATGTACTCTGCCTTAGCAGTGGACAATGCTACGGAGTTTTGCTTCTTACAGTGCCATGAAATTAAATTCAACCCTAGAAATTGACAAGTACCGCTAGTAATTTTTCTATCAATTTTGCAACCAGCATAGTCAGCATCAGAAAAACCAATTAAATTTAAAGATGATTCTTTTGAATACCAAAAACCTAGGTTACTTGACCTTTCAAGTATTTAAAAATTCTTTTAATAGCAAGCATATGTGTTTCTTTATGATTGCATTGAAATCTAGCACAAACACATACACTATACAAGATATCAGGTCTACTGGCTATTAAATATAAAAGGGATCCGATCATATCTCTATGAAGCTTTTGGTCAACATTGGATCCATTTTCATCTTTGTCTAGCCTGCAGGTAGTGCTCATGGGTGTGTTAGCCTCTTGGCTTGTTTTCATGCCAAATTTCTTGATCATCTCTTTGATGTACTTGGCTTGGTTTATAAAGATTCCTTCTTTCATTTGTTTGACTTGTAATCCAAGGAAGTAATTGAGCTCACCCACAAAGTTCATTACAAACTTAACCTGCATTAGCTCAGTAAATTCTTCACAAAAACATTTATTAGTTGTACCAAAGATAATATCATCAAGGTATATTTGTATAACTAACAGATCATTTCCTTTGTTTTTAATAAAATGAGTTTTGTCAACATTTCCTCTTTTGAAATCATTTTCAAGTAAAAACATGCTCAGTCTACCATATAAGGCCCTAGGTGCTTGTTTCAAACCATACAATGCTTTATTCAACTTAAATACATGATTTGGAAAAACAGAATTTTCAAAACCTGGTGGCTGTTTTACAAAAACTTGTTCAGAAATAAATTCATTTGGAGAAGTATTTTTGATATTCATTTGAAAGAGTTTAAAGTTCATGTAGCAAGCAAATGCAAGAAGTAATCTAATAGTCTCAGGTCTTGCTACCAGAGCATAAGTTTCATCAAAATCGATATCCTTTTCTTGATTGAATTCATTTATTACCAACCTTGCTTTATTACTTATTACTTTACCATTTTCATCTAGTGTGTTCCTATAGATCCATTTGGTTTCTACTATTGGATGGTCTGTAGGTCTACTAATCTAGGTCAGCACATAGAAATTGAACCACAAAGCTTAGAAGAAGCTGAAAATGATTATAACTGGATGTTGGCCATGCATGATGAATTAAACCAGTTTGAAAGGAATAATGTTTGGATGATTTAATCATTGGTGATCCCTCTCATGGTATTAGGACTAGGTCAGCACATAGGATGTGAAGTTACATACCTCCATTCTCTTGGTAGATTAGTATGATCCTCACTTACTATTTCATTTCCATCTTGCATTAGTTTGTCCTGGATGTTTAGATCTTCCATTTCTTTTTGTAGAGTACCTGCATCATTGTCTATGCACTCATCTTTTCTAGATGGTGAGGGGTTAGCTTCATCAAAAATAACATGAATTGACTCTTCTACAGTAAGAGTCCTCTTGTTAAACACTCTATATACTTTGCTATGTAATGAATAACCAAGGAATATAGATTCATCAAATTTTGCATCAAACTTTCCTAGGTTATCTTTGCCATTATTTAACACAAAGCATTTACACCCAAAATCATGAAAATAATTAATATTTGGTTTTCTTCCTTTCCAAAGCTCATAGGGGGTTTTCTTTGAAATTGGTCGTATCAAAACTCGATTTAGTATATAACAGGCAGTGTTCACCGCTTCTGTTCAAAAGTACCTTGGAAGATTACCTTCACATAACATTATTCTAGCCATTTCTTCCAAAGTCCTATTCTTCCTCTCTATAACACCATTTTATTGTGGTGTTCTAGGAGCAGAGAAGTGATCGATGCCGTGTTCAGTGCAATATTCATCAAATAACTGATTTTGAAATTCTGTTCCATGATCACTTCTTATAGAAATAACAGAAAGAATTTTCTCATTTAAAACTTTCTTATGAAATTTTTGAAATACATCAAAAGTTTTTTTATGTGCAATAAATAATACCCATGCGAATCTAGAAAAGTCATCTACAATCACAAGTCCATATTCATACCTCCTAGGCTTGTAGTCCTAGTTGGACCAAATAAATCCATGTGAAGTAGCTCAAGGGGTCTGGTTGTTGTAATAACATTTTTCGATTTAAAACTCCCCCTAGTTTGTTTGCCTAATTGACAAGCATCACATACATAATCAAGATCTACTTTAAAATGTGGTAAACCTCTAACTAGATTCTTTGAGATTGGTTTGGCAATTGTATGCATGCTAGCATGACCCAATTTTCTATGCCATAATAAACATGACTCCTTGGTCTTAGCATTCATGGCTACTAGGCTAGAACTACTTGTCATGGCTAGATCATTTAGATCTACCACATAGATATTTCCAAGTCTATGACCAATGAATTTGTTACTAGAGTCAAGGGAGTTGGTTACTATACACATAGATGATTCGAAGATAACTTTGAAGCCTTTATCACACAATTGACTAATACTCAATAAATTATGCTTCAATTTATCTACTAGCAGCACATCTTCAATAAAAGTACAGGGGGTTATTTTAGTCTTAATGATTCCGATTATTCTCCCCTTGCCATTATCTCCAAAAGTAACTAATCCTCCTTCTTTCATTTGTAGGGTGATAAACTGATCCTTGTCATCCATCATATGCCTTGAACAGCCGCTATCAAAATATCATCTTTTCTTTAATTTTTGGGCTGCAAGACAATCCTACAAAACAATCAAGGAGTGATTTTAGGTACCCAAGCTAACTTGGGTCCTTTCGGGTTAGCAACATTGGTTCCCTTTGGAACCCAAATGGTTCTATATTTCAATGCATTAATCATAGAATTTTTCAAGGAATTGCATTGATAAGATTTATGTCCAGATTTATGACATGAGTAGCAAATAACGTTATCATTTTTGAATGATGCATGTTTTGAATCTATAAAAGATGCAGGAACAGAAATATTTGGTTTGAAAGATTTTTGCATGGAATTCTTAGGAACAGATTTCAAGCCATTTGAAATTAATTTCGATGGAAAACCTTTTTCAAATTTAGCATTTATAGCTGAAGGTTTTGAAGATACAAATTTTGTTGCTGAAATTCCTTTAGCATTTATTGCGTTGAATCCAATTCCAGCTTTACTTTTAGAATCCTTTTGTTCTTTTAAAATTAGCTTAAGCTTATTGGAACTCAAAGTCAGTTTTTCTACCAAAGGCTTAATCTTTTCAACCTCCTTTTTCAAATCAATATTTTCAGCAACTAAAATATTGTTTATCTTGTTCAAAATAGTATTTTCATTATTCAAGACAATAACATTTTTTAGAAGGTTAGTCAATTTTCTTTGCAAAATGTTATTCTTTTCAAAAACTGCATCTTTGTCTTTCAATAAAATATCATTTTGTTTCTTTAAAAACTTGATTTTAACCCTAGCTTTCTTGAATTCGATAAGTAAATCATGAAATGTAGAATTCAGTTCATCATATGTAAATTCAGTTTGAAGCTCAAGGAATGATACCTCATTTTCAAGACCCATTAAACAAAGATTCGCTCATTTTGTGGTCTCTTCTTCTTCGTTTGATGAGGATGCTTCGATATCACTCTACGTCGCTACCATAGCTTTCTTTTTCTTCTTCTTGAATCCCTTTTTCAATAAAGGACAATCAGGTCAGATGTGCCCTGGCTTTTTACATTCATAACAGGTGGGCGCACTTCTTTTTTCTTCTCCTTTTCCTTGTCTTTATCCTTACTGAATTCTTTGTTCTTGTGGAATTTTCTAAAATAACTTCTTTTTCTTCTTCCCAAGAACTTTTTAAATTTTTTGACGATCATAGCTACATCTTCGTCTTCCATGTCACTTTCAGTAGAGGAGCTTTCTTCTTCTGATTCTTCATCTTTTCTAGAATCCATAGCAGCTTTGAAGGCAATTGACTTTTTCTTCTTTTGATCGTCTTCAGTTCGGTGTTGCATGGTCAGTTCATGTGTGATAAGAGATCCTAACAGTTCATCCAGCAATAGTGTATTCAAATCTCTTGCTTTTTGGATGGCAGTCACTTTCGAATCCCATTTGTCTGGAAGAGATCTTGGAATCTTCTGCACTACATCTGCATTAGTATATATCCTGCCAAGACTTTTTAAGCCGTTATTATTGTCAGTGAAACGTGAAAACATGGCAGAGATTGTTTCATTTGGTTCCATCTTAAATAATTCATAACTATGTACAAGAAGATTAATCTTAGAAGATTTCACTTGTGAAGTTCCTTCATGGGTCACTTCGAGTTTATCCCAAATTTCTTTTGCCGAAGAGCAAGTTAAAATTCAATTAAACTCATTACTATCCAAAGCACAATATAACAAGTTCATGGCTTTGGCATTTAGCTCTCCCATCTTCATGTCGTGTTCGTCCCAATCCTCTTTAGATTTAGGAACATCTACTCCATCAATTTTAACCATGGAAATATAAGGACCCTTTAGAAAGACCTTCCACAACTGAAAATCAACAGCTTGAATATAGATCTTCATTCTAGCTTTCCAGTATGCATAATTTGTGCCAGTGAAGAGTGGAGGTCTATTAGTTGATTGGCCTTCCACCAAGGACGTACTCATTGGATGAGCCATTAATCTTTACTCTAATGTATTCAAAGACACTGCTCTGATACCAGTTATTGCCCAGGTGGCTACCCAAGAGGGGGGGTGAATTGGGAGTTTAAAAAATTAAGGCAAGTGATGTGCAATTCAAAATCCTTTGCAAGTGGTAGGTGCTGTGATAGAGTTATAAAATGCAGAAGCTAAATAGAGTAGATAAAGAATAACACAAACACACCAAATTTATAGTGGTTCGGAGCAACCCAGCTCCTACGTCCAATACCCAAGATACCACTTGGGATTTCCACTATATTCACACCCGAATACAATATGATTGTTTTACAGGATCACAATCCAAAATCTCTACACTTTGGTTTTACGGGATCACCAAAGAAAATCCAACACCCTTTGGTTTTAACAGGCTCAACAAAGAAACCCAACTTGGTTTTCACAGGATCACCAAGAACCTAACCCTTGGTTTTAACAAGGCTTACCAAGAACCTATTTGGTTTTTCAACCAGGCTCACCAATAACCCAACAATTCAAAGATTGAATTGAAAAAATGCAACAAAAATGACAAACTCGGGTTGTAAGATAGTTGCCGGTGCAGCTCATTGGAAGTCCACTTGAATGCACTTGAATAAGCTTTAATTATTTTAGTGACTTCTTCCAAAGGTGATTCAAGCTTCAGATCAGAGTTGTTGAAGGCTTGAATGCAGACTTGAATGCTCTTGTGCTCTTTCTCTTGTGGTTGGTTGGATATTCAATGAAGCTCTCTAATCTTTTAAGAACTTTTAAAAAACTTGTTCTTCTTGAAATTCAAATCCTTCAAATATATGGTCATCCATCACTCTAAGGTGGTTAGAGTCGTTTCTGACCATTATGATGTGACTTGTGACCGTTGGAGCACTTTTTGGCATTCAAAAATAAATTCTAGGACTAGCCATTAGATACCTGGAAATGACGTTCGAGTCGACTTGGATTCATTTGAGTCGGTTTGGATCCTTCGAGTCGATAGGTCGAGTCACCAAATCTTCAATGCAGTCGGCTCTATGTCTCAAGGTGTAGAATGTCACTTTGGATGAGTCGGCACTTGATAGCTCAGGTCGGCTCGAACTTGAATATTGAAAATCTTGAACTCGAGGAGTCGGCTCTTTTCAGCTTGGGTCGGCTCTTCTTCTCAGGTTTAAAAAACATTACTCTTGAAGAGTCAACTCGATGCAGTTCAGGTCGGCTCGATTTCTCAGGCTTTCAAAATTAGGTCTGGCAGAGTCGGCTCTTTCTAGTTCGAGTCGGCTCGCCTGGCTATTCTTAGAATCATCAGAAAAATAGACTCTAGAGGAGTCGGCTCGCTTTCTATCGAGTCGGTTTGGATTGCTGCATACCAGAATCCTTGAACGTGCTAGTAAGTAGAGTCGGCTCTTCATCTCTCGGGGTCGGCTCGAGTGTCTTCTTCAGGACTTTTACAATTGAAATAAAAGAAAACTCTCACCAACTCTTTTACAAATTCACACAAACCAACTCAAACTAAAATTCATGGCACACATATACTCACAGAAGTAACCCTTTTTACTTGATTTTTCTTAGCATTTTTATTGGGTTCTTCTTTACAAAAACATTTACAACACAACTCAAGAAAGTAGAATTGTAGGAGTTGAAGTTTGAACATGTTATACATCATACAAAAACTTGTCAAACACTTGAAGAGTTGTCAGAAATAAATGTACATGCTCCAATGTTTGGTTATCATCAAAATCACTTGTGGGATCAACAATGTCATAGATTATGCAACAGAAGCAACAAAATTAACAATCACAACATAGTCAAGCAAACACAATAAAAAACATAATGAAATTAGAGTTGTTCGGAGCAACCCGCTCCTACATCCACTACCCAAGCACCACTTGGAATTTTCACTATATTCTTCCTAGAGTATAGTCAGATTGTTTTACTGGGATCACAATCAAAACCCTACACCCTTTAGTTTTTATACCAGGCTCACCAAAGAAACCCTCACTTGGTTTTACACTGGGCTTACCAAGAACCCAAGTCCCTTTGGTTTGTAATACTAGGTTCACCAATGAAACCCAACTTAGGTTTTAATAGGCTCACCTAAAATACTTTCAACACTCATGAGACACAACCCCTTGTTGCTCTTGGAGAGGAAATAAGATAAATCAAAAGAAACTAGCAACTTTACAACAAACCAAATTTGTTTGGTAGTTGCCGATGAAGCTCAAATTGAAGCCTTGCTTTAGATGCTCTTGAATATTCTTAAAGCTGCTTCTTGACTTCCTTAAAAGTTGGACTCAATGAACGAAGATGAGTTAGAGAAGCTTTGTATCCTTTCTTTAATGCTCACTTGAAGTTGGTTGGTGAAAGACTTGAAATTAACTTGAATGCTCTTTTATTTTCAATGAATAATCAATAATCATCATCTAATCCATCATAAATACTCCTTTTTTATAGTTTTTAAGCAAATCTAGCCATTGTAGGGCCTAGAAAATCAAAATAGAGCCACTGGAGCCTTCTTGGAATTCAAATAGTCAATTCTGTAACTAGCCGTTACAGGCCTAAACCCGACACTCGAGTCGACTCGAGATGGTTAAGTCAGCTCGAAGTCTCGGTCAAGATAAACACAAACTCTGTATGAGTCAGCTCTTCTAGGTCGAGTCGGCTCGAAGTCTCAGTCAAGATAAACACAAACTCTGGATGAGCCGGCTCTTTTAGGTCGAGTTGGCTCGAGGCTCTGATTTTCTGAAACTTGAGATTTGGAACTTCTAGTTGAGTCAGCTCAATATCTTCAAGTCAACTTGGACTTTTGAAACTCTGAAACTCTTCGTGTCATGCTAGAATAGGAGTCGGCTTTTAATCCATGAGTCAGCTCTTGATCCATGAGTTGGCTCGAGCAGAACTTCTTCAAAATGCAGCCAATTGAATCTCCAACCAATACAAGTCTTCTAAAACTTCAAAATAGGTTACAAAAGATATCTTACCTAATCAAACTCATTTTTATTAATTTATAGTCCTTTTTACAAGATTACAAGAATAAAAATTCGGGCTTTACAACTTTGAGGTCTTCAATTCAATACACTTCATTAATTAATACAACTATATTGGGATAACTTCCAGCTAAGTAGGAAATAAAGTGACTCATTGATAAATGCTTCCTACAAAAATTTCTTGAATAATTGAAAGAGTTAGTCATAAATACATGCTCCAATATTTTATAATCATCAAAATCATTCCAGGGGTCAACAATCTCCTCCTTTTTGATGATGACAAAACACTGGGAATGACAAGCTTTAAAAAATACTTTATAATTGCATGTATAATAACATACTACTGATATTCACATGTATCAATGTATATTCAAAATAGTATGTATCGAAACAGATGAAGTCTCATGATATAGTATCAGAGTTGAAATAAACTAGTGTCAAAACAAAGTATCAATAATTAAAAGCATGTATCAGATCAATAAGGTTAACATACCAAACCAATTATAATGTATCAAAATCATAATGTATCAAACAAACATTTCAATACTACTTCAACACTTTACATTGAAAAGAATTTTCAATAATTGCTCCCTCAGAAGAATTTTCAATAATTACTCCCCCTTTTTCATGTTTTTCATGTAACAATTGCAATTTTTCTCATTTTTCTTGATTTCATGCACTTCTCCCCCTTTTCGTCATCAACAAAACAGAATAATGATAAAATCACAAGGAATATATTTGAGGTAAAATCACTTATTCCTTTTGACAAAATTCAAATCATTCATCCACAATTAATTATAAACATTCATATCACTCATCAATTATAACATAAGATTTCCAAAACACACACATATATATAACAAGTGTTAGTACAAGATGTGATACAATACAAAAGTGTCAATGCACTACAAAACAATATCACATGCAATAAAAAAAATCTAAACTCAAAAGGTAGGGCTAGACTCATCTTCACTAAAAAAAAAGAAGAGTCAACTTCTAAAATGCCAGACTGTGGTTTGAACCTCGAAAATCTAGGCCTAAGGTCCCTAAGTCTAGTCCTAATAGCAATAGGTGGTCTAGTAGCTCTATGTCTAGAAGGTGAAGACCTAGCAGAAATCAGGATCGGAGTCAACTGCGTTGAAGGAGTATCTGACAACACCAAAGTGCTGGTATTGGAAAGAATCTGCATCGCTAGAGTATCTGCAATTTTAGTGTGCTGCTCCTCAGTGACTGCAGGTAGCTCAGTAGCTTGTGCAATAGTACAATGCTCATCAGGTGTGCCAATAGTGTGCTCAGGCTCTGTATGTCCAATGTTAGTACCATCATCTGGTCCAGGTCCATCATCTGGTGGTGGAGGAGGTGCTGATGGTCCAGCTACACTGATCTCACGAAGGGCTGCTAAGACTTGCTGAAAACCATCCCTCATCTTAGCTTGTAGTACATCTATCTTGGCATTAGTCTCAGCTCTCCCTCGCTGTAAAGTGGAAAGCCCATCCAAGATAGTCTACAATCTCGGATCATCATGCAAACCACCAGAAACTGAATCTCTAGCAGGTGATCGAGGTGAAGTAGGTGCTGGCACAGAGGGTCTAGCCTCATTAGTAGGTCACTCAGTCTCGATGTCCTATGGTTGTTTAGTCTACTCATCATCAAAAGACTCCTTATTAGAATGTGCCACCTCTATCCTAATGATGCGGAACTAGATATGCATGCAATTATTTTTTTGTATTTTTAACATTAAGTTATAAGTTTTAATCCCAAAGATCAAGCCAAGTAATGATGTAAAGAGTTCTATATGAAAATAAGAAACTAAAGCATGCATAACAGCACCTAAAAGTAATAGAAAATGATCGCCGAGGCTGAGAAGCCTCGGTTGGACTAGTTCACCTACAATAGGGCTACTGGTGGTAGAGAGGGTGTACCTGGCAATGGTTGAAGCGCCTGGTGCAGAACATATGCGAAGAGATCACTCTCACTCTGGATGCAGCCTAGAAAACCAAGCCAGAGACCCGCGAATTCTTGGCTTTCTACTCGGTAGTCCGATTGCGGCCTGGCTTGAGTCATTGGATTTGTCGGAGTCCAGGGACCTGCAAACAACCTTCCAAGGGTTAGAAAACATAATAGTGAAGAAGAAAGAAAGGAAAAATAGCAAGGGGAAGTGGTTTTTTGAAGAGGGCGACTAGGGTTTTGGAGAGTAGGATGGCGGTTGGAAGCAGTTGCAAGACACCGGGAAGAGGAAGGTCTCACACAGAATCCCTTCAAGCACATAGCAGGTAGCACACAGCAATTGGAGAATTCAAATATTATTTCATGATAAAAATTTATTAAATCTTCATATAAGGGGTCCCTTATATAGAGTCATGAGACTTAGGGCCCAAGCAAAAGAAAATAAGAAAAATAAGATGTGACCACTTTCTTCCTAAAGTGTAGGGCTAAATACATGGAAGAAAATACTCTCATGCCATACAAAATCCCTCCAAACAAGGTAGGTGCGAATATCCAAGGGGGGGGGACCACTTCTTTCCTAAGCAAGCTAGCATGAATCAGGGGATTCATGTTTATCTGTTTTGACTATCCTTCTTATCATGTTGGTGTGTGGAGTTGGTATGCTTAGGGTGTGGAAGGGTGTGCTGGCATGTGGTCATCAACTCCTCATGCATGGGCCAACTTCATGATCCTCCAAGTAATCCTAGGTGGTGCAATCCAGGGTGTGACTGGGCTCCATGCGATTGCTGAGGTGGCATACTAGGTAGTGTCCTTCACATGCTTGAGTCTTCTTTGACTGGGATTGACTCAAACAAACTCAATATAACTGGACATGATTACAAGACTCAGACTATGATTAGCTCAACATGAGCTGACTTGACCGACTGATGCAAAACCCTAATGGTATGGATCAAATGCTAAATAAAGGTCTCAGAAAGAAAACTAGCTCAACATGAGCTGATTAGTACATGACTCAAGTAAGGAAAAGACAACTCAAATGGACTAAGACTTTATTACAAATGGACTCAAATGTGACTAAGTAATCCACAGAGGGTTGAGAAACCTCTGTCTTATTTTGGTGCCTCTGGTGTCCCCACAAATTCTACCGGGGTGGGAGGAACTCGACCCTGTCGAGTGAAGATCAGGCTAGCTCATATATCTCTCAAGGAGGTCTAGGTTGAGGTGCTACAAGTCCTCTCGAGATATCCATGAATCGTCCGACTCTGGCCGGCCTTGTCATCGGACCAGGTAGTATTGATAGCCGTGGCCCTGGGTTGTGATGGCTTGATCATCCAGGATACGCTCGATCCGTTCTCCTCACTCAAGCAAATTAATTGGTGGATACTCTGGGTTAGGGTCACTCATAATGGAATGAATAGGTCCAAAGGCCTCACTGGGTATCGCTGCCGATTCCCTATACTCAACCAGGTCTGCGATATTGAAGGTAGAACTAATGTCCAAATCCGAAGGCAAATCTAACACATAGACATTTGGTCCAACCTTCTCTATCACTTTAAAAGGTCCGGCTCTATGAGCATTGTTGCCTAGGTGGCTTCCCAAGAGCGGGGTGAATTGGGATTAAAAAACTTTTCACGATATGCAATGCGGAAGTAATTAAGTAAAAGCAATAAGAATACAATCACAAACACAAAGAGATTTAGAGTGGTTCGAAGCAACCGGCTCCTACGTTCACTATCCAAGCACCACTTGGGATTTCCACTATATCCCCTAATTAGAATACAGTTGGATTGTTTTACCAGGCTCACAATCCAAACCTATATACTTTGGTTTTACCGGGATCAACAAAGAAACCCTAACTCCCTTTGGTTTTAAACGGGATCACCAAAGAAAAATCCAAACACTTGGTTTTAGATCGGGATCACCAAGAACCCGACTTAGGTTTAATAAGGTTCACCTAAAAACCTTCAACCCTCTCTTAAGAGATAGCCCCTTGCTATTCTTAGAGAGAAAACTAAGATAAAGAAATGATAAACAAGCAACTACAATAAACCAAGTTTGTTTAAGTGTTGTCGATGTAGATCAAGATGAAGTCAAGCTTTGAATGCTCTTTAGTGCTCTTCAAGCTGGTTCTTCCCTTCTTCAATGAGTGGATTCAATGATGGAGTAGAGTTGGTGAAGTTTTGAATCCAACTTGAAAGCTCTTTGAGGTAGGTAGGTGAATGACTTGGAAGCTCTTCAATATCTCAAGATAATTCCACTATAAATCTCTAATTAATTGTTTAATCCTTCAAAAACAATCCCTTTTATAGTTTTCCAAGAGATATGGCCGTTGTAGGGCCTAGAGATTCATAAAATAGCTGTTGGAGATGAATTGGAGTTCAAATTTCAACTTCAGCAACTAGCCATTGGAGTGCAGAAAATGGCTCCACGAGTCGACTCGAGGTCCACGAGTCGACTTGAGGTCCACGAGTCGGCTCGAAGTCTTAGACAGCCCAAAATGAAACTCTGTGAGAGTCATCTCTTCTAGCTGGAGTCGGCTCTGGCCTTCAATCAAGTCAAAACCATGAATACCTAGAGTCAGCTCTTCAGGGCAGAGTCGGCTCGAGTTCTCAGACCTTCAAAATACATAACTCTGGACGAGTCGGCTCTTAGGGCAGGAGTCGGCTTGAGGTCTTAGGCTTTAGTAAAAAGCTTTCTTCCATGAGTCGGCTCTTGGGATAGGAGTCGGCTCTTGATGCTGAAACACTGAAACTTCCTCCGTGCCGTGCCACTATTAGTCAGCTCTTGATCCAAGAGTCAGCACTTGTAAATCTTCAAAAAATGCTTCAAGCTTCTTCAAAACTCTTCAACATCGAATCAAATAGAAGCTAATCTACATACCTTTAATTTTTATAATTTTCAGCCCATTTTATAAGATTACAAAATTAATAAAACTAGGGCTTTTACAAGTTCAAGTTCATAAAACTTTATACAAAATTGCATTACCCTCAAATCAGTTTGAAAACTATTTTAAACTAAAGGTAACCAATTTCCTGCAAAACTACTCAAGTAATTGAAAAGAGTTAGTATCAAATACATGCTCCAATGTTTTATGATCATCAAAATCATTCCAGGGGTCAACAATCACCCCCTTTTTGATGATGACAAAACACTGGGCATGATTAAAAATTAAAACACTTTACAATTGCAATATATTCAAATTTATGTGTGTCACACAGATTAGGTATCAATGTATCAACACAGTGTACCACAATGTATCATATGTATCAAATGTATAAAACTGAATACTATTAACATAAAGTATCATATATATCGATACATTGAATTTTCCGTATCATATGAACAATATGTATCGAAATATGATGTATCAACACAGAATGTATCAAGAGTATCATCTATACATTGTGTATCGAAACTTATAAAATTACCAAACATTTGAAGTGAATTTCATGATAATATTTGAAGTAAAGCTCCCCCTTACTATTTGTAATAGCATTCCTTTTAAATTTCATCAAATTTTCATGAATCATTCAAATTTTTATTTCAACATTCATATTTTCATAACAATCAACATCCATATAGCTTTTTCATGCACATAATCCCCAAAATAACATAGCCTTTTCAAATTTTCATATAAATTTGTGTATTAAACATTCATATTATAGACTTTTCAAGCATAATCTCCATTCTCCCCCTTTTTGTCATCAACAAAAGATATACAAGAGAACATTCATTTACAATAATTCAAGATATGCATATAAAAAGTGATATCTATATATATGAAAATGAGTACATAGGTGATACATTACAGCTGTGCCTCAGCACTACAAATTGTATCACAACAAGCAAATATAACAACATATAACAACATCAAGATAAAAGCCTAAACATCAAAAAGATGGACTAGGATCATCACTATCAGGTTCTTCCTCGTCAGAGGAGGAACCGACTTCTAAGATTCCTGGACTAGGTTTAAACTTAGGAAATCTAGGTCGAAGATCCCTAATCCTAGTCCTAGTAGGAGTCGTAGTCCTAGACACTTTAGTTTTAGCTTTGGCTTTGGACTCTGAAGATATAACTATGGGTGTGGGTCTAGCAGTCGGTGGATCAAATGATAATGCCAAGGTGCTGATGGTCGAAAGTATTTGGGTAGCCGAAGTCTGTCCAACCTCAGATCCTGTAGCCTCCATACCAGCCTCAGGCTCAACATCAACAGGTGTGGCATGAGAAGGTATGTCACTAAAATGTGCCGGTGATCCCTACTCTCGATCAGTGCCAATGGCAGTGCCAGGTGCTGTGGAAGTCGATGGTACATGCTGGCTGGCTATAGAAAGCTGTCTTAAAATGGTCATAACATCATGAAATCTCTGCTACATCTCATATTGGAGTAGAGTGATCTTGCTATCAATGTCTGATCTGAGACACGATATGGTGTGGACACCAGAAACCGAAAGAAACTTCACTCCAACAAGGTTAGCCTTATCCCAATTTGGATCGAAGATAATTAGGTTACCTTGTATTCTTTAGTTCAAAAATATTTTATTTTCAAGAGCCATTTTCTTTTCAAGAGTCCTGTAAATGATCAAGAGTGTTTATTGAGTCATGTAATTACTTTTAAAAAAAATTTATTTCCTGTAAGTCCGTTTCAAGTTTTAAAGTTTAGGTCAGTTAAGTCAGTTCAGTTGAGTTAAGTCTATTTCAAGTTAATCAAGTCTTAAAGCAATGAAAGCCCGCAATAAGACTCAAATTCTGGACCCCAGAATTTGACTACATGAAGAAGAGAAGACACATCAACCAAGCAAGAGAAAAGGACCATCAACTAAGACCACTTAGTACAACATGTCATTCCTTATCCAAGTAGAAGACCATCTCATCATGCCACGTCATCAGGCGCCACCTCACTAGCCACCTCATCACTCTTTGGCACCAACAAGGAAGATTCAAATTCAAGGAGGTTGGCCACACCCCTCCAAGTCCTCCACCAAATCCTCCAACCCCCCGCATCCCTCCAAACTCTCCACCAAATCCTCCAACCCCCCTTGTAATCCTTCTCAATTTGGGGAGTTTTTAAATTTCAAAAGATAGCTTTGTAAGGCTATTAAAGGCCTTGGATGCCCATTGTAAAGGGGGATTGATTTTGGGAATGAATGAAACTTGAAGTTGAATTTTGGAAGTAGAAGTTGTCTTGTGTTTTTTTTCTTATGTGAAAGTTTCCCATCCTCTTCCTCCACGCCAAAGCCATTCTTTTCCCCTAGCAAAGCATCTTCCAAGCTCATGTGAAGGCATTGGAGTCAGCCAGATCTTCTCAAATTTCTGTTCTTAGTTCATAAATTCTCCCATCCCTTCTATATGTTATTATCCTTCTTCCTTAACTTTGATCTTCATTGCAGGGTCCTTCGAAGTCTTTGAGTTGTGAACCGAGTTCACCTTGACAAAGAACCAACAAGCTGAAGCCCCAAGTCCAGGGTTCTGATCTCTGTTATCCAGGTTCTTCAGTTCTAAGCATTGGTAGTTTCAAGGTATGAACCAAAAGAAGGTTGGAAAGCTCATCAAGGTAAGTCCACAATCATTAGCCCCTATTGTCTAGATCTTCTTCCTTCTTAGTTTAAGATTGTGTCTAATCAAGTAAAAATCCCATTTCTTATAATCCTTAAGTCTTATTATGATGAGTACAATGCTAGTGTAATTAGGTTTCATTGCTCTACAAACCATATTCAAAACATTAATCATATGCTTGCAGCATCAAATTGGTATCAGAGCATGATTGCATTAGAGTAGAATAGTTTTCTTTAAATCCAAGCAAGATCTAAAATTCACGCCTCCTGAGTGGGTGTACTCCAGTACACTGTCACGACCCATGGGAATAATGAGCCCCTGGCTGGACGTGAATTTTTTTAGATTGAAGTTTGGGTAAGCTATTGCACTTGTTTGATTAGGTTCTGTTTTCTGAAAATTTGCATCTGTTTACTGTAATCCGTCTGCAGCTCTAAAGGCAAGTCGCTAATTTTTTTCTGAAATATTTTTTTTCTTGTTCCATTTTAAGTCAGTTATCACCATATTAAATTTCATCATCAGAAAGAAATTATAAAAAAAATGAAAGTTTCTACAGTTTGATACTGTCATTAGGGTTCTGTTCTGTCCTTTTTATTTATCTTCATTTGTAGGATCTGCTTAGAGTAGTATAGATTTTAGTTTTAAAATTCCTTTCATTTTCATTGAAACATATAAGTTAGGAATCCTCTGTGAATTTTTTAGAATTTTTGGACATTTTTTTCAGCATGTTTTCTACACCACTTTCAAACTGCAACACACTTCTGCAGCACCTTTGCATTTCATTCATCTCATGAGAAATCAAATTGAGGGAATCAATTTGACATAGGGTCAGGGTTTCATCACCTGTCCCTAGCCCAAAAATCACCAACCAGCATATCGATCCCAGCCCATTAATTAAAATTGAATAGAACGTTAATTGCCCCAGTGGGTTAGGGACACCAACAAGTTGGGTTCAGGTTAGGGTCAAGTTAACTGTGTCAGCTAATTGGTGTGTGCTTACTGGCTTGGTGTCTAGGATTGGTGCATCAGGGCTTGTAATTTGGTTCGCCTACCTGGCCAATCTCAGATTGGTGTCTAAGGTTGGCAATCAGGGGCCTTCACTCCCCTCCACCTACCTAGCTAAGTCCCATAAGTACTACTAGCTAGTTGGTTCACTTAATTAGACTTCTAATTTGTGCTCTAGGTCTAGGAAACCTTAGCTCGAACTTGAGTCCATTTGCATGCATGACAACTAGAGCAGGGACACCATATTCACCAATCTAAGCCCAGTCAAGTGTAGCCATGGACCAAAACTTAGGGAATTTGATCAAAGGACTAAATGATCAAGTGGCCCAACTGACTAAGAGTTTAACTAAGCAATTGGCCCAAACAAATCAGAATGTGGCACAAACCAACCAAGACATGAATGAGCAGTTAGCCCACATCACTACTAGGTTGGATCAGTTAGAGGCTAGAACCCCTGAAAGCAATCATGAAGCCCAGACTGAGCTTGAGCCTAGTCTTGCACCTGAACTCGAGACCCCATTGAACCCTAGAAGGATTCCATATCAAAACCCTCTCTACGAAACAAACCCTAGGAGAGCTCCCCAAGATCAGTTTTATGATCCACTTCCTAGAGGACCCCACCCTGATCAAACCATCGATCCCAACCCAAGGAGATTCCATCATGAGCCTAACTATGAACCCAATGTCAGGAGACCCACCCCAATTCACTTTGATCAAGATGACCGAACCATGAAGAACATTAGGCTGGAAGCTCCCACCTTTGATGGAATTTTAGATCCTAAGATCTACATTGATTGGGAAGGTGAGATGGACCAGTATTTTAACTGGTTTGAGATGAGTGAAGAGAGCAAGTGTAAGTTTGCAAAGCTTAAACTTGTGCGCCAAGCAAGGTTATATTGGGGAAACGTTGAGAGACTCACTAGACAGAGAGGTGATGTGCCCATGTGACATGGCGAGCTATGAAACTTAGGCTTAGGAAGAAATACCTTCCTATGTCCTTCCACCAAAGACTCCTAGATCAATGGCAAAGACTTACTCAAAGAAATAGGAGTGTCGTAGAGTACATAGCGAAGTTTGACGAATTCGTTATGAGGTGCAATGTTGATGAGTCTGAGTCGGTGACCTTGTCTAGATTTAGAGCCGGACTGAGGGAAGAAATTCAAAGAGAATTGTTCATGCGAGAGGTACATGACCTAGAATTGGCCTATCAGATAGCTAGGGATGCTGAGAGATTCCATAGAGGTCCAGTCTATCATAGGCCCGAAGCCCCTAGGACTAGTGCACCTTACCAGCAGTCAGGATCCAATTAGCCTAGATTCAACCGACCCAATCCTAATGTGCCTGTGACCCGAAGAGATGACAAGAGGAAAACACTTGAGACCCAAAGAACTCTAAATGCCTGTTTCAAGTGTAACAAAGTGGGTCACTATTCTA
This sequence comes from Areca catechu, assembly GCA_021397845.1. Lineage (NCBI taxonomy): Eukaryota > Viridiplantae > Streptophyta > Magnoliopsida > Arecales > Arecaceae > Areca > Areca catechu. Next base: position 130,577,913 of record CM038045.1, on the reverse strand, counting down.
GCAGCTGTCCCAATAGAGCCCTACACATAAGGAAAGTAGAAGAGGAAGCCATAGAATCCCAAGATGAATTTGAGGAGGAAGTATACCAGGCAGATGAGAACTTGGCTGAAGAGTATGAGGAAGAGGAAGTCCTGGTAGATCAAGATCTGATAGGAGTGGTTAGGTGTATTCTCACCCAGGCTAAAACCCAAGAAGATTGGCATAGGACTAGCATCCTATAGACATTGATTAAGATAGGTGAGAAAGTATGCAAAGTCATTTTAGATAGCGGTAGCTATGTCAATGCCATATCTACCAACACAGTAAAAACCCTAGGATTGCCCACTGTACCCCACCCCAATCCCTATAAGGTATCCTGGATAGACTCAACCACGATTTCCATTAAGTCTAGGTGCCTAGTAACCATTCAGTTCCAATCTTACCTCGAGAAAGTATGGTGTGATGTACTTCCAATGGGAGTAAGTAGCATAATCCTAGGCCGACCATGGTTGTACGATCTTGATGTAACACTCTATGGTCATTCTAATTCATGCTCATTTACTCATAATGGAAAGAAGATCGTAATCCATTCTTCTCCACCTAAGAACCCCATTAAGAGATGATCAAGCCAATTGAGTGATAAGAAAAAAGGGATAAACGTGATCACTGCTAAAGAAATGGAGCAAGAAATTAGCAATGGATCACCTGTTTGGATTTTGACCATTAAGGATCATCAAGAACCTCTTTCAGAAGAACAACCTCCAGAAGTCAGTGAAGTGCTAGAGGAGTTCAAAGACGTGTTCCCCGATGACTTACCCGACCAACTCCCACCTCTTAGGGATATACAACATGTGATAGATTTAGTCCCCGGAGCAACCCTACCGAACCTTCCCCATTATAGAATGAACCCTACCGAGCACCAAGAATTACAACAATAAGTAGAAGTATTCCTAAAGAAAGGATTCATTAGGGAAAGTTTGAGTCCATGCGCAGTCCCAACCTTACTTACCCCTAAGAAAGATGGCACTTGGAGAATGTGTATTGATAGTCATGCCATAAATAAAATCACGGTGAAGTATAGGTTTCCCATCCCCCGCTTGGATGATATGTTAGATATGATGGCCGGTGCAACTATATTTTCTAAGATTGACCTGAAGAGCGGCTATCACCAAGTTAGGATCAGACCAGGGGATGAATGGAAGACTTCCTTTAAAACTAAGGATGGGTTATTTGAATGGGTAGTCATCCCTTTTGGGTTATCAAATGCCCCTAGCACTTTTATGCGAATCATGAATCAAGTCCTACGGGCCTTTATTAGGAAATTTGTTGTCGTTTACTTTGACGACATACTTATCTATAGTAGGACTAGAGAAGATCATCAACAACATCTGAGGCAGGTCTGTTTAGCACTTAGGAAAGATAACCTCTATGCCAACCTAAAGAAATGTGCTTTCATGACTACTAGAGTTATCTTCCTAGGATTTGTTGTGACCCCTGAAGGAGTATCCGCTGACCCTGAGAAGGTTAAGGCAATTGTAGAGTGGCCAACACCCAATAATATTCACGAAGTAAGAAGTTTTCATGGCCTCGCTATGTTTTATCGAAGATTTATTAGAGGGTTTAGCACAATAGTTGCTCCTATCATGGATTGTATTAGGAAGGGACAATTTGAATGGACGAAGTCAGCTGATATGGCCTTCCTTCACATCAAAGATAAGATGACCCAAGTACCAGTCTTAAGGCTACCCGATTTTTCTAAGGTGTTTGAAGTAGCATGCGATGCTTCAGGAGTAGGTATTGGTGGAGTTCTGAGTCAAGAGAACCATCCCGTAGCATTTTTTAGTGAGAAATTGAATGAAGCCAGGAAGAAATACTCCACATATGATCCGGAGCTTTATGCGGTAGTGCAAGCATTAAGATATTGGAGGCATTATCTCCTACCGCAAGAATTTGTTTTATTTTCAGACCATGAAGCCCTTAGGTTTTTGCATTCCCAAAAGAAACTAAACCTTAGGCATGCCAAATGGGTAGAATACATCCAATCCTATACTTTTGTCCTAAAACATCAATCGGGAACTGACAATAAAGTAGCTGATGCCCTAAGTCGTAGAACGTTACTTTTATCTTCAGTCAGTACTGAAGTCATAGGTATTGAAAGACTTAAGGAGCAGTACGAAACCTGTCTAGATTTTGGTGAAATTTATCAGGTTTTGCATCAAGGACCATCTAGTGATCATAGTGACTATACCCTTCTAGATGGTTATCTCTTTAGAGAGAATAGGCTTTGCATCCTAAGGACCTCCTTAAGAGATTTTTTAGTTTGGGAGATACATGCGGGAGGTTTGGCTGGCCACTTCGGATGAAACAAGACTATCTTGGTTGTTAAGGAACAATTTTATTGGCCAGGCCTTAAGAAACAAGTAGCAAACCTTGTAGCCCGATGTAGGATATGTGCTGTTGCAAAGCAGCAAAAGAAGAATACCGGGCTATACACTCCATTACCTATACCTGAGTGTCCATGGCAGGATCTAAGCATGGACTTTGTTCTAGGATTACCCAAGACCATTCGAAAACATGATTCAATCTTTGTGGTGGTCGACCGGTTTTCAAAAATGGCCCATTTCATACCTTGCTCCCAAACTTCCGATGCCTCTAGGATAGCCAAACTCTTTCTTGATCAAGTAGTCATACTCCACGGGTTACCAAAAACCATAGTTTCTGATAGGGATGTCCGCTTCACAAGTTACTTCTGGAAAACCCTTTGGCACCTATTAGGAACTAGACTGAAATTCTCCACAACCTACCATCCCCAGACTATGGACAAACCGAGGTTGTAAATAGAAGTCTAGGGAACTTGCTGAGATGCCTAATGGGAGAAAGTCTAGGGAACTGGGATTTGTTATTACCACGTGCTGAGTTCGCTTACAACAGTTCGGTCAATAGATCTACGGGCAAAAGTCCCTTTGAGATAGTCCATGGTTACAAGCCTAGGAAGCCTTTAGATCTAATCCCACTACCTATTCACACACGAGTCTCTGAGTCTGCTGAGTCTTTTGCACAGCATGTCACAAATCTGCATAAAGAAATCAGTAATAAGATCAACCTGAGCAATGAAACTTATAAACACTTAGCTGACTCACATAAGAGGGCTAAAGAATTCTGTGAAGGGGATTATGCGATGATTAGGCTCAACCCTGAACGGTTCCCCTCTGGAACCATAAAGAAGCTGCATGCCCACAGAGCGGGACCTTTCAAGATCTTAAAGAAAATAGGGCCTAATGCATATGTTTTGGAACTTCCACCTGATATGGGTATCAGTACAACCTTTAATGTTTCAGACCTAGTAGAATACAAAGAACCAGTACTAATACCTAGTGAGCCTTTTAGGCCAGAAACTTTCATTGAGAGTGAACATATTTCTGAGTGTCCACCACCAACCCTACCTGAGCGGAGAGAGAGGATTGAGAGAATCATGGATGACAAGACCATTACTACCAGGAATAAGGAGTATCAGCGATACCTGGTTCAATGGCAAGGTCGACCTGAGTCCGACAACTCTTGGATTACTCGAGAGGACCTGCAAAGACTTAACCCAGACTTGTTCGAGCATTACCAGGGCAAAACTGAACCATACTCAACTGGGTCGAGTTCTGCCCACCCCAGGAGAATTGGTGTGGACACCAGAAACCGAAAGAAACTTCACTCCAACAAGGTTAGCCTTATCCCAATTTGGATCGAAGATAATTAGATTACCTTGTATTCTTTAGTTCAAAAATATTTTATTTTCAAGAGCCATTTCCTTTTCAAGAGTCCTGTAAATGATCAAGAGTGTTTATTGAGTCCTGTAATTACTTTTAAAAAAATTTCATTTCCTGTAAGTCCATTTCAAGTTTTAAAGTTTAGGTCAGTCAAGTCAGTTCAGTTGAGTTAAGTCTATTTCAAGTTAATCAAGTCTTAAAGCAATGAAAGCCAGCAATAAGACTCAAATTCTGGACCCCAGAATTTGACCACATGAAGAAGAGAAGACACATCAACCAAGCAAGAGAAAAGGACCATCAACTAGGACCACTTGGCGCCACATGTCATTCCTTATCCAAGTAGAAGACCATCTCATCGTGCCACGTCATCAGGCGCCACCTCACTAGCCACCTCATCACTCTTTGGCGCCAACAAGGAAGATTCAAATTCAAGGAGGTTGGCCACACCCCTCCAAGTCCTCCACCAAATCCTCCAACCCCCCCCATCCCTCCAAACTCTCCACCAAATCCTCCAACCCCCCTTGTAATCCTCCTCAATTTGGGAAGTTTTTAAATTTCAAAAGCTAGCTTTGTGAGGCTATTAAAGGCCTTGGATGCTCATTGTAAAGGGGGATTGATTTTGGGAATGAATGAAAATTGAAGTTGAATTTTGGAAGTAGAAGTTGTCTTGTATTTTTTTCCTTATGTAAAAGTTTCCCATCCTCTTCCTCCATGCCAAAGCCATTCTTTTCCCCTAGCAAAGCATCTTCCAAGCTCACGTGAAGGCATTGGAGTCAGCCAGATCTTCTCAAATTTCTGTTCTTAGTTCATAAATTCTCCCATCCCTTCTATATGTTCTTATCCTTCTTCCTTAACTTTGATCTTCATTGCAGGGTCCTTCGAAGTCTTTGAGTTGTGAACCGGGTTCACCTTGACAAAGAACCAACAAGCTGAAGCCCCAAGTCCAGGGTTCTGATCTCTGTTATCCAGGTTCTTCAGTTCTGAGCATTGGTAGTTTCAAGGTATGAACCAAAAGAAGGTTGGAAAGCTCATCAAGGTAAGTCCACAATCATTAGCCCCTATTGTCTAGATCTTCTTCCTTCTTAGTTTAAGATTGTGTCTAATCAAGTAAAAATCCCATTTCTTATCCTTAAATCATATTATGATGAGTACAATGCTAGTGTAATTAGGTTTCATTGCTCTACAAACCATATTCAAAACATTAATCATATGCTTGCCGCATCACGATATCTCCTCCAAGACTCTCTAAAGTCTGTCCTCTGCATCAGGTCTAACAGCTATGGATCTCCCGACTGGTGAATGAGGTGTGGTAGGAGCTGGCTCTGATGGTCCAGCCTCATCAGCCTGTGCATCAGTCTCCTCACCAAGTCCCTGAGCTACCTGAGTGTCATCCTTTGAATCATCTGAATGTGCTATAGGAACACCTGAAGTCTTCCTGACCCAATTACCATCAACTTTAATGAATCCCATTTTGGTAAGGGATTTCACAGTATACCTGTCAGTGTGCAGCAGTAGTCGGCTATCCTCTCCTGTCAGATCTACCAGGGCATCATGAAATAATAATGTAAAAACCATCCCGTACGGTAAACAAGCCCGTGCCATACATGCTACTTCCCTTATCTGCGATAGCATGATAAATGGCAAGTTGAGGGCCTCCCCCTTAATCAGTCGCCTCATAAAATAACGTCACGCTTGCTGACCCAATCAAATCTCCCCGTCCGGGGCAAGAAAATCCTACTGATAATATTGTGCAACAGACTCATCTCCAATGACAGCTGATTTGCACTCACATGCACAATGCCTTTCACATTTAATCTCTCCAATATGAGTATGAGGGTCGTTTGTTTCTCTTTTAAAACTAAATAACACTCCCCTTCTTTTGGTATGTTCAATATACTTGAAAGCTTCTGTTCACTTATCTCTATATGCTTTCCTTTAACTGTTCCTTCTAAATGAAATGCTCTCAATGACATATTTTCAAAAAATTGACATACTAAATTAGGATATGTCGGAACATTCAACAGACAAAAATCTTTCCACCCTTGTTTTTCAAGCCAATTATTGATATGCAATTATTCTTGCTCCAGAAAATCAAAATCAATGCACCTACCCGGAGTAACCTGATGATTTCCCATAAGAATTACTTGCCGGGGTGCTTGAGGTTCTTCTTCCTGCTCAATCGGCTGTTCCTCTTCCAAATTGGATGTGTCCAACCACCTTTTGGTTCTCCTTTCTTCCGCGACAATCCGAACACCTGCAAGAGTTTTCTTGGCTACTGCTTTGCGGGGTGCCATCTAGCTAAGATTAAAGGATTGGAGAGGTTTGAGAGAGTTTTTGGAAGGTTTCCTAGAGTGGAATGTGGAGTCGGCTAAGTGGAAATGGCCAAAACTTAAAAACACAAATAATAGAAAACATGGAAGCCCTATTTAAAAACGTTCGGCCCGACCTTCGAGTCAGCTCGCTGAGCACCCTGATAACTCGAGTCAACTCAAGCAAAAAATCAGTCTAAAGGTCAAAAGTGGTTAAACTCAATTTCTATAGGTTTCTTGACCCTAAACTAGGTTGTCCTATGCTCTAAAGAAAAATTTGAAACACCTAGATAATTTTTTCTTAATTTTCAAAAATTAGGTCAAAAAAGGTTCAGAATGGGTCACATAGCCCTAATTCACCTCTAATTTTCTCAAATCTATCTAGACTAAGTGGTTTAGTAAAAATGTCCACTAGTTGATCTTCAGTAGGTACAAATTCTAGTTCAACAACATTGTTTAAAACATGATCATGAATAAAATGATGTCGAATTTCAATATGCTTAGTTCGTGAGTGCTGAATTGGATTTTTGGATAAATTAATAGCACTAGTATTGTCACATTTAATAGGAATTTTAGATTGTACAACACCATAATCTTCTAGTTGTTGCTTGATCTATAACACTTGAGCACAATAGCTCCCAGCAGCCATATATTCTGCCTTAGCAGTAGATAGTGCTACAGAATTCTGTTTGCGATAATGCCAAGAAATCAAGTTAACACCTAGAAATCGACAGGTGCCACTTGTGCTCTTTCTATCAATTTTACAGCCTCCATAATCAGCATCAGAATAACTAATTAACTTCAATGATGTGTGCTTAGAATACCATAAACCTACATTACATATGCCTTTCAGATATTTAATGATTCTTTTAATAGCCATGATGTGTGACTCTTTTGGATTAGATTGAAATCGTGAACACATACAAACACTAAATAAAATGTCAGGTCTACTAGCTGTCAAATAAAGTAATGAACCAATCATACCTTGATACAGCTTTTGATCCACATTTATCCCATTCTCATCTTTATCAAGCCTACATGCAGGACTCATGGGTGTCCCATTTTCTTTGCTTGATTCCATGCTAAATTTCTTGATTATCTCTTTGATGTACTTGACCTGGTTGATCAGGATACCTTCTTTAGTTTGTTCGATTTGAAGTCCAAGAAAGTAACTCAGCTCACCCATTAAGCTCATTTTGAATTCTCCCTATATTAGCTTAGCAAAATCTTGATTATCTCTAGGTGCCTGTTTCAGACCATACAAAGCTTTATTCAGTTTGAAAACATGATTTGGAAAAGTATGATCAATAAAACCCGGGGGTTGCTTAACAAAAACTTCTTCTGATAAAAAACCATTCAAAAATGCACTCTTTACGTCCGTTTGAAATAATTTAAAGTTTATAAAGCATGCATAAGCTAGTAGCAATCTGATGGCTTCTAATCTAGCTACCGGTGCATAAGTTTCATCAAAATCTATTCCCTCTTCTTGATTATATCTTTGTACAACCATTCTAGCCTTATTTCTAATTACATTTCCATCTTTATCTTGTTTATTTCTATAAACCCACCTAGTACCTATAACAGGATAGTCATTGGGTCTTTCAAATAGGGTCCAAACATTATTTCTCCTAAATTGGTTCAATACATCATGCTTTGCTAATATCCAATTAGGATCAGTTTCAGCATCTTCTAAATTGTGTGGTTCTACATGCGAAACAAAAGCAATTAAATCATGTGCATCTCTATGTGCAGATCTAGTTTTAACACCTTGAGATGGGTCTCCTATAATTAATTCTTTAGGGTGTGATTGTACATACCTCCATTCTTTAGATATATCAGTATGATCTTTGCTTACCTCTTCTTCATGTGGTTCACTTGATGTTTGTCTTTAAGAGTCAAGTATTTCAGTCCATGTTCTAGAGTACCTGCATCATCATCAGCAAAATCTTCCTTTCTCGAAGATGTAATGTCAGATTCATTGAAAACAATATATACAGACTCTTCAACAATCAAAGTTCTTTTATTGAAAACATGATAGGCTTTACTATTTAAAGAATATCCAAGAAAAATAGCCTCATCGAATTTTGCATCGAATTTATCAAGATTATCTTTTCTATTATTAAGAACAAAACATTTGCATCCAAAAACATGAAAATACTTAATATTAGGTTTTCTATTGTTCCAAAGCTCATAGGGTGTTTTTCTGATAATAGGTCTAATTAAAACTCTATTTAAAATATAGCATGCAGTATTCACAGCTTCTGTCCAAAAGTATTTTGGAAGATTTCCTTCACAAAGCATTGTTCTAGACATCTCTTCCAAAGTATGATTCTTTCTTTCTACAACACCATTTTGCTGTGGTGTTCTAGGTGCAGAAAAGTTATAATCAATACCGCGCTTTGTGCAAAAATGATCAAAATACTGATTTTCAAATTCGGTGCCATGATCACTACGAATTGAAATAACAAATAAAATTTTCAAATTTATAACTCTTTTGTAAAACTTTTTAAATACATTAAAAGTTTCGTCTTTATGTGCGATAAACAACACCCATGTGTATCTTGAAAAGTCATCTATAATCAAAAGGCCATATTTCATACCATCTAGGCTGGTAGTCCTAGTAGGTCCAAATAAGTCCATGTGAAGTAGCTCTAAGGGTCTAGTAGTAGAAACAATATTTTTAGATTAAAAACTCTTCCTCATTTGTTTTCCTAACTGACAAGCATCGCAAACATAATCAAAATTAACTTTAAATTTCGGTAAACCTTTGACTAACTCCTTTGAAATAAGTTTAGCTATTGTGTCCATACTAGCATGACCAGTCACATATGCCATAATAAACTTGATTCTTTGCTCTTGTCATTTGTAGCTACAAGACTTGTGTTGCTTGACATAGATAGATCATTAAGATCTACTATATAAATGTTACCAAGTTTGTGTCCAATGAATTTAGTACTAGAGTCAAGTGGATCAACTACTTTACATATTGATGACTTTAAAAGAACATTAAAACCAATGTCACATAGCTGACTAATACTCAAAAGATTATGCTTTAACTTTTCTACAAGTAACACATTTTCAATGAATGTAGAAGGAGTAATTTTGATTTTACCAATATCGATTATCCTTCCTTTTCGATTATCACCAAATGTTACCATTCCACCATCCTTTTGTTCTAGGATGAAGAATTGATCAGCATCACCCACCATGTATCTTGAACAATCGTTGTCCAGATACCATCTTTTCTTTATACTTGTGGCTACAAGACATCCCTGCAAAACAATCATTTAACAATTTTAGGTACCCAAGCTTTCTTGGGTCCTTGCAAGTTAGTGAAAATGGTTCCTTTTTTAACCCAAACTTTCTTAATTTTCTTTTTGTCATTATATTTCAAATGAGATTCAAATGCTTTATGACCAAGGTTATTACATGCATAGCATACAATTTTTGATTTTGAATAATAATAATGAGATGATGCAAATTTAGGTCTAACCTGTTTTGAACTAATGAACTTAGGAGCATATAAAGTAGATGCTGAAAACTTATTTGAAATAGAACCTTTATAACCAATTCCAAATTTATTATTTGTTTATTTTTGATCTTTTAAAATTAATTCAAGTTTGTTAGAACTTAGGGTTAGTTTTTCAACCAAGGGTTTTAGTTTTTGAACTTCCTTCTTTAAATCATCGTTTTCATTTTTCAAACCTTTGTTTTTCTCGAGAATCTCTTCTTTTTCAACTTGAACAATCTTAAGTCTTTCACAAACCAAATTTAATTCTCTTTGCAAGATTTTGTTTCTTTCACAAAATTTATTTTTATCTTTTTCAAATACATCACATTGATTTTTCAAATCTTTCATTTTTAAACCAGCTTTTTTGTATTATACCATTAATTCACAAAATGCATTATGCAATTCATCATAAGTGAATTCTAAATTAGGTTCAGAAGTATTTACCTCATCCTCCAAACCCATAAGACAGATTTGTGCAGTTTTTGCTGTCTCTTCATCCTCTTCAGTGGATGTGGTTTTATTACTATCACTCCAAGCAGCAAGCATTGTCTTCTTCTTCTTTTTGATGAATATCTTTTTCTTCCCTTCAAGACAATCAAGATGGATGTGTCCTGGCTTTTTATATCCATAGCAGATAGGTACTTGATCTTTATCTCTATCCTTCTCTTTTTCTTCATCTCTTTCTTTTTTCTATATTGCTTTCTCCATCTGTTTGTTTTTCTTCTGCCTATAAACCTCTTGAATTTTCTCATGACAAGGGCAATTTCATCATTTCTAAGATCATCATCATCTGATGAGTCTGATTCTTCATTCTTTTCTTCTTCAGTAGCTTTAAATACAATAGTTTTCTTTCTTTTTGTATCTTCCTCAGTCCTTTGTTGCATAGCCAATTCATGCATGATCAGTGATCCAAGTAATTCATCCAGTGGTAGAGTATTAAGGTCCTTCGTCTCTTGAATTGCTATCACTTTAGCTTCCCACTTATCTGGTAAAGATCTTAAAATTTTTTGAACAAGATCAGCATTAGAGTAAGTTCTACCAAGACTTTTGAGACCATTTATAATATCAATGAAGCGAGTATGCATAGAATATATAGTCTCACTAGGATCCATCTTAAATAGCTCATAATTATGTACAAGAAGATTGATTTTTGATGTCTTAACTTGAGATGTGCCTTCGTGTGTGATTTCTAGCTTGTCCCAAATTTCTTTAGCAGAATTGCAAGTTGAAATTTTATTAAACTCATTTGGATCCAAAGAACAATACAATAAGTTCACTGCTTTGGCATTCAGTTCAGCTAATTTCATATCATTCTCGTCCCAATCCTCTTCTGGTTTGGGAACCTCTACATCATTAACTTTTATTATGGGTGTGTGAGGTCCTTTCAGAATAATCTTTTATAAATGAAAATCTATAGCTTGAATGTATATTTTCATTCTTGCCTTCCAATATATATAATTGGTTCTGGTGAAAAGTGGAGGTCTATTTATGGATTGACCTTCGGCCAATGGTGCTCATGGGATGTGCCATATATCTTTACTCTAAATAACTTTTAGAGACTCTGCTCTGATACCACTTGTTACCCAGGTGACTTCCCAAGAGGGGGGTGAATTGGGATTAAAAAACTTTTCATAATAATGTGCACTTATAAATTCTTTTGGTGTTGTGGTGCAATATGTAATGCAGAAGTAATTAAGTAAAAGCAATAAAGCAATAAGAACAAAATCACAAACACAAAGAGATTTAGAGTGGTTCGGAGCAACCGGCTCCTACGTACACTATCCAAGCAAAACTTGGGATTTCCACTATATCCCCCAACTGGAATATAGTCGGATTGTTTTACCAGGCTCACAATCCAAACCTATACACTTTGGTTTTACTGGGATCACCAAAGAAACCCTAACTCCCTTTGGTTTTAAATGGGATCACCAAAGAAAAATCCAAACACTTGGTTTTACACCGGGATCACCAAGAACCCAACTTAGGTTTTATAAGGTTCACCTAAAAACCTTCAACCCACTCTTAAGACATAGCCCCTTGCTATTTTTAGAGAGAAAACTAAGATAACAAAATGATAAACAAGCAACTACAACAAACCGAGTTTGTTTAAGTATTACCGATGTAGATCAAGATGAAGTCAAGCTTTGAATGCTCTTTAGTGCTCTTCAAGTTGCTTCTTCCCTTCTTCAATGAGTGGATTCAAAGATGGAGTAGAGTTGGTGAAGCTTTGAATCCAACTTGAAAGCTTTTTGAGGTAGGTAGGTGAATGACTTGAAAGCTCTTCAATATCTCAAGATAATTCAACAATAAAGCTCTAATTAATTGTTTAATCCTTCAAAAATAATTTCTTTTATAGTTTTCCAAGAGATATGGCCATTGTAGGGCCTAGGGATTTGTGAAATAACTGTTGGAGATGAATTGGAGCTCAAATTTTAACTTCAGCAACTAGCCGTTGGAGTGCAGAAAATGGCTCCACGAGTCGGCTCGAGGTCCACGAGTTGGCTCAAAGTCTTAGACAGCCCAAAATGAAACTCTATAAGAGTCGGCTCTTCTGGCTGGAGTCGGCTTAGGCCTTCAGTCAAGTCAAAACTATGAATACCTAGAGTCGTCTCTTCAGGGCAGAGTCGGCTCTTAGTATAGGAGTCAGCTCTTGATGCTGAAACACTGAAACTTCCTCCGTGTCGTGCCACCATGAGTCAGCTCTTGATCCAAGAGTCAGCTCTTGTAAATCTTCAAAAAATGCTTCAAGCTTCTCCAAAACTCTTCAATATTGAATCAAATAGAAGCGAATCTATATACCTTTAATTTTTATAATTTTCAGCCTATTTTACAAGATTACAAAATTAATAAAACTAGGGCTTTTACAAGTTCAAGTTCATAAAATATTATACAAAATTGCATTACCCTCAATTCAGTTTGAAAACTATTTTAAACTAGAGGTAACCAATTTCCTGCAAAACTACTCAAGTAATTGAAAAGAGTTAGTATCAAATACATGCTCCAATATTTTGTGATCATCAAAATGATTCCAGGAGTCAACAAGCCTGAAGCTTTTCTTTTAGGCCTAAGCCTAACCAAGACAGAATCCACTACATCGAATTCCTTGGCCCTTCTTTGGGAATTAGCCAATTTCTTTCAAAATTAGTGCAGGTGGTGAACATGCTGGGCACATGCAGACTCCTAACAGGTGATGCAAAGGACTCAAACTATCACCTCACAGACTCGATTATGCATTCCTATCGAAGAAAATTTTATTGAACTCTTTGGACCTAAACCTACGAGGTTATTGGTTCTCTAGGTTTGATCCTAGCTTGACATGCACATGAAAACTTACAATGGGCTCCTAGCAAATTCCATAGGATATGCCAGAAGTACAATGCAAACCTAACATGCGTAATGAATGTATGTAGTATGCTAATCTCAACTAAATACAATCTAACAGTCCTAGAAGCTGGAGGTGTCTAGAAAGGGTAGAAAATTGGAAGTGGGTTCAGAATTAGTCTAGTAGGGTTCAGGGTTAGTTGGATAAAGTATGATATAAGAAGGCATGTCAGAGACTAATCCTAGACTAATGAGGCTAACCTTACAAGGTTGAGATATATCTACAAGGTTTGCATAATGGAAGGATGGGTTACTAATCTCAGGGAAGAGGTCCTTAATGGGAACTATAGGAGGGGGATCATCCAGGGGGTATTGATTCAAAGAGATCAGGTCCTTAATAAATTCTTCTGATTCATGTATTTTAGGACTAGACTCTGTAATTTGGCTCTCCACCATGGTTTCCTCAGGTAAGGTTCTAACAGTATCTAGGTTCTCTTCTTCTAATTGTCCTTTCACTATAGCTTTAGGTTGGGTATAGCCTGGGTCAACTAACTCTAGATTGGCTTCTACCTGGGTAGCTATGGGGTCAACTAATTCTAGGTCTTCTAAAGGTGTCTCCTCTTCTCCCTCATACTCATCCACTAGGTTCACATTAGCTTCATACACTTCCACTTTAATGTAAGCCTTGTGAATCACAGAGGTGGTAGGGGAAGGATGACTAAGGAAAAATTGGCTAGGTTCTGGTTTCTGATTATGGGCACTAATCCTAGTAGGTTAAGGTTGTCTAAGGGGTAGTGGCTTACTACTGGGCTCATATCTAGGGGTACTAACCTTATGGAGTTTAGGTTGATGGGCTAGGGGTTCATTATGCTCATAGGTCATGGGTCTATTAGGCTTATAGGGAGTGGGTGCATAGGATCTATGTTCATAGGTTTTGGATACATAGGTTCTAGGTTCATACAATTTGGGTAGTTTGCATAAAGGTGGCTCAGGTTTGGATCTAGTCTAGGTCATACGGGTTTTCTCTAGGGTTCCTAGTCGGTTGTCTATATGTTCAAACCTATAGGCTAAGTGGTCAAGTCTATCGTGGGTTCGGGTATTGGACTGGGTCATCTGGATATTCATTTGGGCTAGCTATTGAGTAAGGGCTTTAATCTGGGCTTCAAGATTGTCCATGGATTCAGCTAAAAGTAGAGATGGTGGGTGATATGATGCTCCTGATCTAGTGCTCATGCAAGACTCGATACTGACTCAACTATAGCTACCTAGACCTAGAGCCCAATCAGAATGGGTTGACTCAACTTGCACACAACTCAAATCTTAATCCTTCAATCTGGCCAGGTAAGAGGTGGGATGGTGGGAGGCCCCCCTGCTCTCGTAGGGACCCAATTAAGGAACCATCGATCCGCTTAGGTCATTTGACAATGTACCTCTTTCCTAGACACCAGTATCCAGTAATCGAAAATGAATTGGGTGCACTAGTCGTCCCATAAAGACTGAACCCGACCGATGGGTGTCCCTAGTCTACTAGGGCAAATTAAGTCTAATTAATTTTAGATTAGGCTTGGGACCGAATGAAAGGGATGTGGTTTTGGGCTAAGGAGAGGTTATCAACTCCTCCCCTTATCTGACATATAGAAAGTTCCCTTAAAGTAATTTATGCAATGATGGCAGGCAGATGAAAATGTAAATTAGGATTTAGTGTTTTTTTGGAGTTTTTGAATATATGTATTTTTTTTTTTTGTTTTGGGATTTTTTCTTAAATAGAAAGATAACTGTAGATTATGATCTAATATGTAGGAAATATGCTAAAATTAAAGATATGCAAAGATTATACTAAAAAAACCCTGAACTTTCCAAAATCGGCTTTGCTACCTAAATAGAGCATAATTATTCTCAAGCAGTGTTTCGGTTGGGAGAAAATTCATAGATCGAAATAAATCTTGAGAAAATTTTGAAAAACACTTTGAATTCTAAGGCATCCATAAAAATAAGATTCATAATTTTCTAAATTCTATGCAGGTAGGCACAATTAAAATAACAGGATATATTTGAAAAGGCCAAAAATAAAAAAACCCTAATGGAACCCTTTGTATTCCTCTTCAGGGGTCAATTCACAGCGGCACCCCTACCACCATAGGAGATCCTATCGATTGGGAAAGAGGGTTTTGAATCCCTACTAATCTCCTATGACCGGATGGCCATGGTGAAGCACCCGATCCAAGTATCCAAAGAGAACTGAGCCCAAACAAGCTCTGATACCAAATGATGCGGAACTAGATATGCATGCAATTATTTTTTTGTGTTTTTAATATTAAGTTATAAGTTTTAATATCAAAGATTAAGCCAAGTAATGATGTAAAGAGTTTTATATGAAAATAAAAAACTAAAACTTGCATAACAGGACCTAAAAGTAACAGAAAAGAAGGACCACCGAGGCTGAGAAGCCTTGGTTGGGCTTGTTCACCTACAATAGGGCTACTGGTGGCAGAGGGGGTGTACCTGGCAATGGTTGAAGTATCTGGTGTAGGACGTATGTGAAGAGATCACTCTCAGTCTGGATGCGGCCTAGAAAACCAAGCCAAAGATCCGTGGATTCTTGGCTTTCTGCTCGGTGATCCGATTGCGGCCTGGCTGGAGTAGCTGGATTCGTCGGAGTCGAGGGACCTGCAAATGACCTTCCAAGGATTAGAAAATATAGTAGAGAAGAAGAAAGAAAGGGAAAATAGCAAGGGAAAGTGGTTGTTTGAAGAGGGCAGCTAGGGTTTTGGAGAGCAGGATGCTGGTTGGAAGCAGTCACAGGACACCGGGTAGAGGAATGGCTCACATAGAATCCCTTCAAGCACATAGCAGGTAGCACACAGCAATTGGAGAATTCAAATATTATTTCATGACAAAAATTTATTAAATCTTCATATAAGGGGTCCCTTATATAGAGTCATGATACTTAGGGCCCAAGCAAAAGAAAACATGGAAAATAAGATGTGACCACTTTCTTCCTAAAGTGTGGGGCTAAATACATGAAGAAAATACTCTCATGCCATACAAAATCCCTCCAAACAAGGTAGGTGTGGACATCCAAAGGGGGGGGACCACTTCTTTCCTAAGCAAGCTAGCATGAATCAAGGGTTTCATGTTTATATGTTTTGACTTTCCTTCTTGTCATGTTGGCAAGTGGAGTTGGTGTGCTTAGGGTATGGAAGGCGTGTGCTAGTGTGTGGTCATCAACTCCTCTTGCATGGGCCAACTTCATGATCCTCCAAGTAATCCTAGGTGGCACAATCCAGGGTGTGACTGGGCACCATGCGGCTGCTGAGGTGGCATGCTGGGTAGTGTCCTTCACATGCTTGAGTCTTCTTTGACTGGGCTTGACTCAAATAGACTTAATATAACAGGACATGATTACAAGACTCGGAATATGATTAGCTCAACATGAGCTGACTTGACCGACTAATCCAAAACCCTAATGGTATGGATCAAATGCTACATACATGACTCAAAAAGAAAACTAGCTCAACATGAGCTGACTAGTACAGGACTCAAGTAAGAAAAAGACAACTCAAATGGACTAAGCCTTTATTACAAATGGACTCAAGTGCTACTAAGTAATCCACAGAGGGTTGAGAAGCCTCTTTCTTATTTTGGTGCCTCTGGTGTCCCCACCAATTCTCCCAGGGTGGGAGGAACTTGACCCTGTCGAGTGAAGATCAGGCTGGCTCACATATCTCTCGAGGAGGTCTGGGTTGAGGTGCTGCAAGTCCTCTTAAGATATCCATGAATCGTCCGACTCTGGCCGGCCTTGCCATCGGACCAGGTAGTGTTGATAGCCACGGCCCTGGGATGTGATGGCTTGATCATCCAGGATATGCTCGATCCATTCTCTTCACTCAGGTCAATTAATTGGTGGACACTTTGGGTTAGGGTCACTCATAATAGAAGGAGTAGGTCCAAAGGGCTCATTGGGTATCACTGTCGGTTCCCTATACTCAACCAGGTCTGCGATATTGAAGGTAGAACTTGTTGGGAATTGTGTCCCAAAGCCAATCACCTAGGTTGTAGGCGGTTGTGCTCAGTATTGTACTCATTTTATGAATTAATAAAATAATTTATTTTTTGGCAGCTCATCACATACTAAATTTCCCTGAAATGAACTCTTTCAATGTGATGAAGTCCTTAGGACTACACTGACTTCGATACAGAGAGGATGTATCGAGTGGTCCTTAAACCTTGTTCACAACCAAAGGAT
The DNA here is from genome assembly GCA_021397845.1 of Areca catechu. Lineage (NCBI taxonomy): Eukaryota > Viridiplantae > Streptophyta > Magnoliopsida > Arecales > Arecaceae > Areca > Areca catechu. The sequence continues at coordinate 130,560,789 of CM038045.1, read as the reverse complement.
ATATTGTACTGGACGGCAATATATCAAGTATAGGTTGTTGTAGTTCACATCGTTTGGTTGTCCTCTTGACCAAATGAGTGTGGTGACACTGATGTGATCTGCAAGTGGGATATGTGATATCTTATTGAACGTGACTCCGTGCAGCCCCTTTCAGCCAAAGGGATACTCACGATTGGATATGGGTATATGTGTCCCTCTGACCTGAGGTCATCACGGTAGCTTGCAAGCAACTCCCTGTGCTTTGGTGCCGGACTACCCGGATTTTTAATCCTGTGATGGAAGGTTTCCAGGTACAGGCAAGTACTTATGGAGTAGTGATGGACCAAGATGGAATTGACCTGTCCAAACAGTTTGGATTGAATGTCTGGCAATATCTCAATTTAGCAAATCCTCGGCCGGGGTAGTCCTAGTGAAGAGTCACTGGGCTTGCGAGGTTGAGACATGTAGTCGACTGACTCAGTCTGGGTTGGCAGCCCAATCTCAATCGTCATGAGCATTAGAGGTCAAAGGAATGAATTATACGGTAACCATATGCCAGAGGTTCAATAGTTTGCTCCCGCATCTTTGACCTATCCGGACGCCGGGACCCATTGCTAGATGGTTTCCTTTGCTGGTACTAGAAATTGATCTAGTGCTACCGTTTAGGTTCGAACCTATGAGGTCACACGCCATAGAGGATAACTCTCTGATCCGGATACCGATTACGATTGGGAATCGTCTCGGTTTTATGGTCAGTATTTTTTAGCACACATTTTCCCGTCTTGCCCTTGTTTGTGTCAACCGGAAATTGTTCCAGGTTGACCAGCACTACGTCAGGATTTTTCTGAATCAGTTTTGAACTAATTCGGAGTTCGTTTCGGCCTCCAATTGGTTGTGAACCAATTTTATTCCTTGAACCAGGTTCAACCGTTAGGTTTAATGGGATTGAACCAAAATGGGTTGGTTTAAATGGTTTGATCCATTTTTGCCATGGACCAGTTTTGGTTCCATTCTTTTTATTCTCCCGTGGCCGTTTCACACGGTGTTTTGTGGAAGGCCAAACGAATGGAGAAATTTTCCAAATGTTTGGAAAGGCCAAACGATGAAACTCCCAAGCTGGGCGTTTTCCTCTTCTCCCTCCTCTATTGATTAATGTTTTTAATCCTGGTTTAAGGCTGTTAAATGGGTTAACTGCTGCCAATGACCTCTCCACCTCCCGTCGCTCCACCTCCCTCTCCCTCCTAGCACCTTATATAAACTACACCCAGCCGTCCCCTATTGTGAGGTTGAAATCCCAGCGTATGAGAACCAAAGAAAGAAAGGTGTTCTTCTTTGAGTGACCCCTGGTTTAGAGCTTAGATAGGCTGCATTTTGGAGGGTGAGAGGGAGAGTTTTTCCCATCGTTTCAAGTGCTCAAAATCCCATTTCAGCAAAGCTATGTTGCTGAAAAATCCTGTGACCGTGAAGCTCTCTTCCAGTGGCTAGCACCGCGCGTGGAGAGGGATCCGAGAGCCCCGGGCATGTCTCCCCTCTAGAGGGAGTACCATTCTACTCCTAGGAGCAAACCACGCAAGCCGGGATCACCCCAATCGCTCCGAAATGAAGGCCAAAGTCTGTTGTCCAGTTCTGCTACAGAAATCTGGCAGCAGACTTTGGTGATTTATTTAATTTTTTTGGCTTAGATTTGATTGCAGCAACTGGTGGAAAATCGAAGAAGACTTGTCCAAGAAGCCGCTGCTCAAATTTAGGAGAAAATGGAGGTCCGGAAGGCAGTGTTCCGACGATGTTTTGCAAGCCAAAAACAGGGTCCCAAGGAGGAAGACGACTAGAATAACTTTATTCCAGTTATTCCAGTCTATTCCAGGTTTATTCTAGAGTTATTCCAGGCAGAATAAAGGTATGGAAAATTTATTTTTTAATCATGCATGGATCGATTAAATTGTTTAATATTTTATAAATATTTTATATGTTTATGCATGCCTAAATGCAACTAGATCTAGATTAATTCCTGGCGGAGCAGATACCCGCTGCGTGAATTTTAAAAATTATTTTAAAATCTTATCTGCTCCCGCAGATGTTTGAATGCCTAGTGTAGAATCTTGTCAAACCACCTGCATCAGTTTACTTTCAATGGTATCAGAGCCAGGTTGAATTTGTAATCTAATCTAGTCTGCATGATTATAGATTAAAATTTGTTTAATCTTAAAAATGTATCAAGTTTTTTTTTGGAACCTAGTTGAGACCTTCACCATGACCGTGTATCTTTGACACGATGCGGATCGTCTGTGTTGGCCTCTTCAGAAAGATCCTTAAAGAATATTAAAAAAATTAAAAATTGTTTTAATTTGAAGATACATGTTTTAGGCATGTTTTATAAAATATTTGTAAAATATTTTTTGATGCATGATTTGGTATGTAAAATTATTTTACATAGAGACTTAATTAAAAAATATTTTAATTAAGTGTTTGGCTTATTAATTTTTTTTTTTTTAGGTTTATGAAATCTAATACAATTTGCATAAGCCCTTTTTGGGCTAATTGGGTTAGCTGACTAGTTGGGTCCAAAACTGGGTTAGACCTAAGTTTAGTTAAACCAGATAATAAGAAGATTAAACAAAAGTTGTTTAAGGTCCTTCTTTAGAACTATCTAATAGTTAGAATAGTTGATCCGTTCATCTAAAATGGATCCAATTAGTGGCTCAGTGGACGCCCGAGTCTTTAGGCTAGTCTGATCGACTCTGGTAAACCGATTGGTGTCGAGGTAGGTTTGGCATTGTGATCATGGCTGTATGAGGCTACCTCTTTCCTGGCCAACTTAGTTGGTGTCTAGGAAAGATGGTTAATGGCGGATACTCACCCATGATCTCACCTACCTGGCTAGTCAAGTCGACCAGAACTGATTGGAAAAGCTCAATGACTCGAGTTAACCCATGTCACCCAGCTTGATCGATCTGACTGATCTATAGGTGCCCATGGATCATTTGTTGATTTATTTCAACCCTCCTGGAATCTATTGATTCAGTGGGAGGATGATCCATGTCCTTGTCTCTTTTCTTCTGTCACAACTAAAAAAATCCTCTAAAATTATTAGTTCCTTAAAAAGACTAAGTCAAGGAGTTGATAGTGTCTTTGCCTCCCATTAAGTTGGATAGAAATGTGTCCACTAGCTTGGTATGCATCGGCAGTTCCATAGAACGGGTGTACATCCGGCGACTGGAATTTCTATCTGATCGATGATGGTTCAGTGCAACCTCCTTAACGGGACCAGGTGGGCTGGCCATAGTCGGGCTTGGTCTTTAGTTAACTGGAAGCATTGGATTTGTCATTTTAATGGTTGGACCTAACCAGAGACCCGCAATAGGAGGCCCCTAGGCCGATTGGGGTGCTCTCTGGGGCAAAATAAAATACTGAAAATTGTTTAAGAAAACAATTGGTTTACGAACCTACCTTTAGGCTCATATGGGTGAGCCGGCCATAGTCGAGCTCATGCGAGGCCTATTGGATTTCAGTACCCACTTGAAAAAGTGTTTTCACGGATTGGAGTTAGAGGCTACCAATCTGAAAAATTAGTGGGAGAAACCTTTAGACTAAAGTCCAAGTCTTTTGGTTAAGTTATTAATTCATAAACTAATTTGGTCTTATTTTCTTTTCAGATATCTTCAAATTTATCGCTCCGGTCACTTCTCGATAATGAGAAGTTAAAGGGTCATAACTTTGATAGTTGGTATCGAAGGTTGAGAATTGTTCTAGAGCATGAACGGATCCTTTATATGATAACGGATCCGGCACCTGAAATCCCTCCCACAAATGCATGGAGTGCGGTTAGAGACGCTTATCTGAAGTGGGTCTCTGATCGGATAACTATCCGTTGCATCATGTTAGCGGCGATGAACGACGAGTTCAGTCGCAAATTCGAGGAGGCCCAACCTGACGAAATCCTTCAAAAGTTGAAGGAATCCTTCGACACCCCGGATGATGTAGAACGGTACAAAGTGTCTTGAGCCATCTACAACTCCAAGATGCCGAATGGTGGTTCAGTCACTGATCATGTATTGTACATGATCGAGCTGATTGAAAAACTGGGCAAACTCGGATGCTCCTTGCACGAGCAGCTCGGCAAGGATGCGATCATGAATTCTCTTCCCTCCTCCTATCTTGATTTTCTCGATCATTACAGAATGAACAAGCCTGTAGTCAACTACCATGGTCTTTTGGGGTTGCTGCAAACTTTCGAGAAAGACTACCAACTGAATAAGGGGGTGGTAAATTTAGTGGGAGGAAGTAGAGGTCGTCGTCCCTTTAAGAAAGGGAAGAAGAAAATAAATAAAAAGGAAAAGAAGGTGCAGAATGTTCCTGGCCATTGTCAGACCAGGAAGTATAAGGCTGATCAGTCTTCTACAGAATGTTTCTACTGCAAGAAAAAGGGACACTGGAAGAGGAACTGTCCTCTTTATATTGCGTCCCTTGATCCGAACAGGCCGAGGAAGCAGAAGTCTGCTGAACAAGGTATTTATATGATAAAACCTTGTAATTACTCAATTGTTGATACTGCTAACTGGATATTGGATACTGGTAGTCCAATTCATGTTTGTAATTCATTACAGGGACTTCAAGTTAACAGAAGATTTGAAGATGGAGAACAGTTTCTGAGCGTCGGGAATGGAAATCGTGTTCTAGTACTAGCGATCGGAGTCCTGCGTCTTATCTTTGAGTCTTGTACTATCGAACTAGTCGACTGTCACTATTGTCCTAGTTTCATTTTGAGCAAAATCTCTGTAGGCCTTTTGGCCAATTGTGGTTTTGAACTTTCAATAAAAGGAGATTTTTGCAATGTTATTTTGAATAACTCTGTTATAATGAAAGCTAGATTAAATAATGGCATATACGTACTATCAAGGCCTGTTAGTGTAATGTACACTTCTAGCAAATGCCCAAGGTTAGATAATGTCAATGATTTGTATCTTTGGCACTGTAGGCTAGGTCATATTAACCAAAATAGGATAAACAAGATGCGAGGAGATGGACTTCTCGAGGTCAGTGATTCTGAATCACTGCCCACTTGCGAATCCTGTTTACTTGGTAAAATGACCAAGTCACCTTTTACTGGAAAGGGTGAACGAGCTACAGAACTTCTAAGTCTAATACATACTGATGTATGTGGACCGATGTCAGTTAGTGCCAGAGAAGGATACAAATATTTCATTACTTTTACAGACGACTTTTCAAGATTTGGTTATGTCTTTTTAATGAGACATAAGTCTGAATCGTTTAAAATGTTCAAACGATACCGTAATGAAGTAGAAAAGCAAATTGGAGAAAGTATTAAAACCCTTCGATCTGATTGAGGTGGTGAATACTTATCTGGTGATTTTTTGACATATCTTGAAGAGAGTGGAATTCTCTCTCAGTGGACTCCTCCGGGAACACCACAATGGAATGGTGTGTCCGAAAGGAGGAATCGAACCTTGTTGGACATGGTTCGATCCATGATGGGCTTTGCAACTCTACCGCTATCCTTTTGGGGATATGCACTTCAGACAGCCTATTACTTATTAAATAATGTTCCAAGTAAGTCTGTTGTCTCCACTCCGTATGAGATGTGGAATGGGCGTAGACCCTCAATCTCACACCTTCGGGTCTGGGGTTGTCCAGCTTACGTAAAGCGTTTAGACTCAGACAAACTTGGTCCTAAGTCTGACAGGAGTTTATTCATTGGTTATCCTAAGGAAACCAAAGGGTATTTCTTCAACTTGGAGAAGGAACAAAAGGTGTTCGTTGCTCTTAGAGCTATCTTTTTGGAAAAGGAGTTCCTTGGAGAAGGAACTATAGCTTCTAAGATTGAACTTGATGAAGTTCAGCCAATAGAAGAACCTACACACTTTAAGGACATCGTAGAACCGGCTGTGATTGAATCACACCCAGAACCCATTAGGAGATCCGATAGAATACCGCGTCACCCAGACAGATACTACGGTTTCTTGGTCCGGGACAGCGATCCTATTGAGCTCGATGAGAACAATGAGGATCCGATCACCTATATGGATGCACTACATAGATCTGACTCTGAGGCATGGCTTGGAGCCATGCGATCCGAAATGGAGTCCATGGAAATCAACAATGTTTGGACATTGGTTGATCCGCCTGAAGGAATAAAACCCATCGGGTGTAAATGGATCTTCAAGAGGAAAAGGGACGTAGATGGGAAGGTAGTGACCTATAAAGCCCGTCTGGTTGCCAAGGGGTATCGTCAGCGATATGGTATCGATTATGACGAGACTTTCTTCCCTATGGCAATGCTCAAGTCCATTCGGATCATGCTTGCTTTGGCAGCATATTTTGATTACGAGATCTGGCAGATGGATGTCCGAACCGCTTTCCTGATGGGGAGCTGGAAGAAGAGGTGTATATGATACAGCCTGAAGGGTTCACATCCACAGATGAATCAAAAGTATGCAAGTTGCAGAGGTCCATCTATGGATTCAAGCAAGCATCTCGAAATTGGAATTTATGGTTTGATAGGTGTATCAAATTGTATGGCTTCGTTAGGAACGGAGATGAACCGTGCATCTATAAATGGGTTAATGGTTCTGTGATTGTATTCCTAGTACTGTATGTTGATGACATTCTCTTAATCGGGAATGATGTCGCAGCATTACAAAGAATAAAGGTTTGGTTATCATCTCAGTTCTCCATGAAGGACTTGGGTGAAGCTTTTTACATACTAGGTATGAAAATCTATAGAGATAGATCTAAGAAGCTTTTGGGACTGTCCCAGTCTACATACATTGACACTATGTTGAAACGGTTCAGCATGGAAAATTCCAAGAAAGGCTATCTTCTGATAGGTTCTGGAATTACTCTTTCCAAGAAGGATTGTGCGACAACTCCTGAGGAAAGAGAGCGCATGAGTAGAGTACCTTATGCTTCGGTAGTAGGCTCTATCATGTATGCTATGACTTGTACTAGACCAGACGTGGCATACTCACTAGGAGTAGTGAGTAGATACCAGTCTGACCCAGGTGAGGTGCATTGGAAGGTGGTTAAGTCCATCCTTAAGTATTTAAGAAATACTAAAGATCAATGGCTGATTTATGGAGAACCTGACTTGAAACTTGTGGGGTACTCTGACTCCAGTTTCCAGTCGGACAGAGATGATAGCAAGAGTGTGTCAGGGTTTGTTTTTACCCTGAATGGAGGAGCGATCTGCTGGAAAAGTTCTAAGCAGGCAACTGTTGCAGACTCGGTATGCGAAGCAGAATATATTGCAGCATCAGATGCGGCAAAGGAAGCTGTCTGGTTGTAGAAGTTCTTTGGAGAGCTAGGGGTGGCACCTTCCCTAGATGGTCCTGTTCCGGTGTACTGTGACAGCATTGGAGCCATTGCTCAAGCTAAGGAGCCGAAAGCTCATCACCGCACCAAACACATTTTGTGGCGCTACCACCTCGTACGAGAGATCGTGGAACGAGGCGACATCAATCTTCTGAAGATCGATGGAAAAGAAAATTTGGCCGACCCCTTCACTAAAGCCCTCGGAATAAAAGAGTTCGACTATTGTAAATGGGAAATGGGTATTAGATACTCTTCTGATTGGCTTTAGTACAAGTGGGAGTTGTTGGGAATTGTGTTCCAAAGCCAATCGCCTGGGTTGTAGGCGGTTGTGCTCAGTATTGTACTCATTTTATGAATTAATAAAATAATTTTTTTTTTGGTAGCTCATCATATACTAAATTTCCCTGAAATGAACTCTTTCAATGTGATGAAGTCCTTAGGACTACACTGACTTCGATACAGAGAGGATGTATCGAGTGGTCCTTAAACCCTGTTCACAACCAAAGGATATATTGTACTGGACGACAATATATCAAGTATAGGTTGTTGTAGTTCACATCGTTTGGTTGTCCTCTTGACCAAATGAGTGTGGTGACATTGATGTGATCTGCAAGTGAGATATGTGATATTTTATTGAACGTGACTCCGTGCAGCCCCTTTCTGCCAAAGGGATACTCACGATTGGATATGGGTATATGTGTCCCTTTGACCTGAGGTCATCACGGTAGCTTGCAAGCAACTCCCTGTGCTTTGGTACCAGACTACCAAGATTTTTAATCCGATGATGGAAGGTTTCTGGGTACAGGCAAGTACTTGTGGAGCAGTGATGGACCAAGATGGAATTGACCTATCCAAACAGTTTGGATTGAATGTCTCGCAGTATCTCAATTTAGCAAATCCTCGGCCGGGGTAGTCCTAGTGAAGAGTCACTGGGCTTGCGAGGTTGAGACATGTAGTCGACTGACTCAGTCTGGGTTGGCAGCCCAATCTCAGTCGTCATGAGCATTAGAGGTCAAAGGAATGAATTATACGGTAAACATATGCCAGAGGTTCGATAGTTTGCTCCCGCATCTTCGACCTATCTGGACGTCGGGACCCATTGCTAGATGGTTTCCTTTGCTGGTACTAGAAATTGTTCTAGTGCTACCGTTTAGGTTCGAACCTATGAGGTCACACGCCATAGAGGATAACTCTCTGATCCGGATACCGATTACGATTGGGAATCATCTCGGTTTTATGGTCACAGTATTTTTGAGCACATATTTTCCTATCTTGCCCTTGTCTGTGTCAACCGGAAATTGTTCCAGGTTGACCAGCACTGCGCCAGGATTTTTTTGAATCAGTTTTGAACTGATTCGAAGTTCGTTTCGGCCTCCAATTGGTTGTGAACCAATTTTATTCCTTGAACCAGGTTCAACCGTTGGGTTTAATGGGATTGAACCAAAATGGGTTGGTTTAAATGGTTTGAACCATTTTTGCCATAGACCGATTTTGGTTCCATTTTTTTTATTCTCTCGTGGTCGTTTCACACGGTGTTTTATGGAAGGCCAAACGAATGGAGAAATTTTCCAAACGTTTGGAAAGGCCAAACGATGAAACTCCCTAGCTGGGCATTTTCCTCTTCTCCCTCCTCTGTTGATTAATGTTTTTAATCCTGGTTTAAGGCTATTAAATGGGTTAACTGCTGCCAATGACCTCTACACCTCCCGTCGCTCCACCTCCCTCTCCCTCCTAGCACCTTATATAAACTACACCCTGCCGTCCCCTGTTGTGAGGTTGAAATCCCAGCATATGAGAACCAAAGAAAGCAAGGTGTTCTTCTTTGAGTGACCCCTGGTTTAGAGCTTAGATAGGCTGTGTTTTGGAGGGTGAGAGGGTGAGTTTTTCCCATCGTTTCAAGTGCTCAAAATCCCATTTCAGCAAAGCTCTGTTGCTGAAAAATCCTGTGACCGTGAAGCTCTCTTCCAGTGGCTAGCACCGCGCGTGGAGAGGGATCCGAGAGCCCCGGGCATGTCTCCCCTCTAGAGAGAGTACCATTCTACTCCTAGGAGCAAACCATGCAAGCCGGGATCGCCCCAATCGCTCCAAAATGAAGGCCAAAGTCTGCTGTCCAGTTCTGCTACAGAAATCTGGCAGCAGACTTTGGTGATTTATTTAATTTTTTTGGCTTAGATTTTATTGCAACAACTGGTGGCAAATCGAAGAAGACATGTCCAAGAAGTCGTTGCTCAAATTTGGGAGTAAACGGAGGTCCGGAAGGCAGTGTTCCGACGACATTTTGCAAGCCAAAAATAGGGTCCCAAGGAGGAAGACGACTGGAATAACTTTATTCCAGTTATTCCAGTCTATTCCAGGTTTATTCCAAAGTTATTCCAGGCCGAATAAAGGTATGGAAAATTTATTTTTTAATCATGCATGGATCGATTAAATTGTTTAATATTTTATAAATATTTTGTATATTTATGCATGCCTAAATGCAACTAGATCTAGATTAATTCCTGACGGAGCAGATACCCGCTGCGTGAATTTTAAAAATTGTTTTAAAATCCTATCTGCTCCCGCAGATGTTTGCATGCCTAGTGTAGAATCTTGTCAAACCACCTGCATCAGTTTACTTTCAGAACTAATGCCCAAATCTGGAGGCAAATTTAACACATAGGCATTTGGTCCAAACTTCTCTATCACTTTAAAAGGTCCGGCTCTACGAGCATGAAGCTTCTCTTTTAGGCCTAAGCCTAACCAAGACAGAATCCACTACATCAAATTCCTTGGCCCTTCTTCGGAAATTAGCCAGTTTCTTTCAAAATTAGTGCAGGTGGTGAACATGCTGGGCACATGCAGACTCCTAACAGGTGATGCAAAGGACTCAAACTATCACCTAACAGACTCGACTATGCATTCCTATCGAAGGAGATTTTATTGAACTCTTTGGACCTAAACCTAAGAGGTTATAGGTTCTCTAGGTTTGATCCTAGCTTGACATGCACATGAAAACTTACAATGGGATCTTAGCAAATTCTATAGGGTATGCCAGAAGTACAATAAAAACCTAACATGCGTAATGAAGGTATGCAGTATGCTAATCTCAACAAATTGCAATCTAATGGTCCTAGAAATGCTGGAGGTGTTTGAAAAGGATAGAAAATAGGAAGTGGGTTCAGAATTAGTTTGATAGGGTTCAGGGTTAGTTGGATAAAGTGTGATATAAGAAGGCATATCAGAGACGAATCCTAGACTAATGAGGCTAACCTTATGAGGTTGAGATATATCTATAAGGTTTGCATAATGGAATGATGGGTTATTAATCTCAGGAAAGAGGTCCTTAATGGGAACTATAGGAGGGGGCTCATCCTGGGGGTATTGATTCAAAGATATCAGGTCCTTAATAAATTCTTCTGGTTCGTGTATTTTAAGACTAGACTCTGTAATTTGGCTCTCCTCTATGGTTTCCTCAGGTAAGGTTCTAGCAGTATCTAGGTTCTCTTCTTCTAATTGTCCTTCCACTACAGCATTAGGCTGGGTATAGCCTGGGTCAACTAACTCTAAATTGGCTTCTACCAGGGTACCTACGGGGTCAACTAATTCTAGGTCTTCTAAAGGTGTCTCCTCTTCTCCCTCATACTCATCCACTAGGTTCACATCAGCTTCATACACTTCTACTTTAATGTAAGCCTAGTGAATCAGTAGGGTGGTAGGGGAAGGTCGACTAAGAAAAAATTGGATAGGTCCTGGTTTCTGATTATGGGCACTAATCCTAGTAGGTTAAGGTTGCCTAAGAGCTAGTGGCTTACAATTGGGCTCATATCTAGGGGTACTAACCTTATGTGGTTTAGGTTGATGGCCTAGGGGTTCATTCTGCTCATAGGTCATGGGTCTATTTGGCTTATAGGGAGTGGGTGCATAGGATCTATGTTCACAGGATTTGGATACATAGGTTCTAGGTTCATACAATTTGGGTAGTGTGCATAAAGGTGGCTCAGGTTTGGATCTAGTCTAGGTCCTACAGGTTTTCTCTAGGGTTCCTAGTCAGTTCTCTATATGTTCAAACCTATGGGCTAAGTGGTCAAGTTTATCATGGGTTCGAGTATTGGAATAGGTCATCTGGGTATTCATCTGGACTTGCTGTTTAGTAAGGGCTTTAATCTGGGCTTCAAGATTGTCCATGGATTCAGCTAAAAGTGGAGATGATGGGTGATATGATGCTCCTGATCTAGTGCTCATATAAGACTAAATACTGACTCGACTACAGCAGCCTGGACCTAGAGCCCAATCAGAATGGGTTGACTCAACTTACACACAACTCAAATCCTAATCCTTCAATCTAGCCAGATAAAAGGTGGGATGGTGGGAGGCCCCCCTGCTCTCGCAGGGACCCAATTAAGGAACCACCGATCTACTTAGGTCGTTTGACACTGTACCACTTGCCTAGATACCAGTATCCAGTAATAGGAAATGAATTGGGTGCACTAGTCATCCCACAAAGACTGAACCCGACAGATGGGTGTCCCTAGCCCACTAGGGCAAATTAAGTCTAGTTTATTTTAGATTAGGCTTGGGACCGAATGCAAAGAATGTGGTTTTGGACTAAGGAGAGGTTATCAACTCCTCCCCTTATCTGACATATAGAAAGTGCCCTTAAAGTAATTTATGCAATGATGACATGCAGATGAAAATGCAAATTAGGGTTTAGTGTTTTTTTGGAGTTTTTGAATATATGTATTTTTTTTTTGTTTTGGGATTTTTTCTTAAATAGAAAGATAATTGAAGATTATGATATAATATGCAGGAAATATGCTAAAATTAAAGATATGCAAAGATTATACTAAAAAAGCCCTGAACTTTTCGAAATCGGCTTTGCTGCCAAAATAGAGCAGAATTGTTCTTAGGCAGTGTTTCGACTGGAAGAAAATCCACAGACCAAAATAATTTTTGAGAAAATTCTGAAAAAATATTTGAATTATAAGGCATCCAAAAAATAAAATTCATAATTTTTTGAATTCTGTACAAGCAAAAATAATTAAAATAACAGGATATATTTGAAAAGGCCAAAAATAAAAAAGTGCTAATGGAACCCTTTGTATTCCTCTTCAGGGGTCAATTCACAGCGGCACCCCTACCGCCATAGGAGATCCCATCAATTAGGAAAGAGGGTTTTGAATCCCTACTAATCTCCTATGACCAGATGGCCATGGTGAAGCACCCGATCCGAGTATCCAAAGAGAACTGAGCCCAAACAGGCTCTGATACCAAATGATGCGGAACTATATATGCATGCAATTTTTTTTTTATATTTTTAATATTAAGTTATAAGTTTTAATCCTGAAGATCAAGCCAAGTAACAATGTAAAAAGTTCTATATGAAAATAAGAAACTAAAGCATGCATAACAGGACCTAAAAGTAATAGAAAAGAAGGACCGCCGAGGCTGAGAAGCCTCGATTGGGCTAGTTCACCTACAATAGGGCTACTGGTGGTAGAGGGGGTGTACCTGGCAATGGTTGAAGTACCTGGTGTAGGATGTATGTGAAGAGATCACTCTCACTCTTGATGCAGCCAGGAAAACCAATCTAGAGGCCCGTAAATTCCCAGCTTTCTGCTCGGTGGTCCGATTGCGGCCTAGCTGGAGTCGTTGGATTTGTCAGAGTCGAGGGACCTGCAAACGACCTTCCAAGGGTTAGAAAACACATTAAGGAAGAAGAAAGAAAGGGAAAATAGCAAGGAGAAGTGGTTGTTTGAAGAGGGCGGCTAGGGTTTTGGAGAGTAGGATGGCGGTTGGAAGTAGTCGCAGGACACCGGGAAGAGGAAGGGCTCACACAGAATCTCTTCAAGCACATAGCAGGTAGCACACAGCAATTGGAGAATTCAAATATTATTTCATGATAAAAATTTATTAAATCTTCATACAAGGGGTCCCTTATATAGAGTCATGATACATAGGGCCCAAGCAAAAGAAAACAAGAAAAATAAGATGTGACCACTTTCTTCCTAAAGTGTGGGGCTAAATACATGGAAGAAAATACTCTCATGCCATACAAAATCCCACCAAACAAGGTAGGTGTGGACATCCAAAGGGGGGGGACCACTTCTTTCCTAAGCAAGCTAGCATGAATCCATGGATTCATGTTTATCTGTTTTGACTTTCCTTCTTGTCATGTTGGCATGTGGAGTTTGTGTGCTTAGGGTATGGAAGGGGTTTGCTGGCATGTGGTCATCAACTCCTCATGCATGGGCCAACTTCATGATCCTCCAAGTAATCTTAGATGGCACAATCCAGGGTGTGACTGGGCTCCATGCGGCTGCTGAGGTAGCATGCTAGGTGGTGTCCTTCACATGCTTGAGTCTTCTTTGACTGGGCTTGACTCAAATAGACTCAATATAACTGGACATGATTACAAGACTCAGAATATGATTAGCTCAATATGAGCTGACTTGACCGGCTGATCCAAAACCCTAATGGTATGGATCAAATGCTACATACAAGACTCAGAAAGAAAACTAGCTCAACAAGAGTTGGCTAGTACAGGACTCAAGTAAGAAAAAGATAACTCAAATAGACTAAGCCTTTATTACAAATGGACTCAAATGCGACTAAGTAATCCATAGAGGGTTGAGAAGCCTCTGTCTTATTCTGGTGCCTCTGGTGTCCCCACCACCTAAGGTCTTCTGAATCCACCTGTCTTCAACCTTATGAAAGCCCATTATGTTTAGTGACTTGGCATTTAATCTATCAGTATGTAATAAAGGTCTCCTATCCTCACCTGACAAATCAACACCAGCATCCCGGAAAAGTAAAGTGAATACCATGCCATAAGGAAGATAAGCTCGTGCCTTACGAGCTGCTTCCCTCATCTGAACATTCATAACATAAGGCAAGTTGAGGGCCTTCCCCTCAATCAGACATCTCATAAACATCATATCTCTTTCACTTACCCAGTCGACTCTTCCAGTTCTGAGTAAAAATACTCTACTAATAATGTTATGTAAGAGTCTCATCTCCAAGGATAATAGGTTGGCTTGAACATGAACAATCCCTGAAACATCACTTCTCTCTAAAATAGTTCTTAAAGTCTTTTGTTTTTCTTTCATCACCAAAAAATATTCTCCTTCTTTTGGAATTTGTAATAATGTACTCAATTTTTGTTCATCCACAACAATATTTTTCCCTTTCACAACATATTCCAAATGAAATGTACCAAGGGATAAAGTTTTAAAGAAATTTCTAACCAAGGTTGGATAGGTAGGTAGATTGAGCATGCAAAAGTGTTTCCAGCCCTGAGCATCAAGCCAATCACCCAATTTCAAGTTCTCCTCTTCTAGAAAATTGAAATCCACAGTTCTTCCAGAGGTTACCTATCGATTTCCCATAAGAATAACCTATCTATAAGCATCTAGAGCATCGGTCAACTACTGCTCAAGCTGTTCTTCAGTGGGTTGAGAAGCCGAGTCATCTAACCTTCGTTTTGTCCTCCGTTCCTCTGTAATGGATTGGATTACCTTCTTAGGTCTTTTTCCTATGGCCTTCCTAGGTGCCATTGATCTTGGATTAAGGTTTATGAGGGATTCTAGAGGAGTTTCTATGGCTTAGGAGTGGAAATGGGTGAAGATAAATAGTTGAAATGGAAGAATGGTTAGGAAATGAAACCTACGAAACCCTATTTAAAAAAGCCTAAACCCATCCTTTGAGTCGGCTCGATAGAACAAGGGATTGCTTGAGTCAGCTCGAGCAAAAATAGGGGTTAAAGCTCAAAAGGTCAAATTAAAGTTTTCAATAGCTAAACTGATATTAGGTGAAGTGGTCAATAGCTCTGAAATGAATTTGAAAGACTCTAGATAATTTTTCTTAATTTTGAAAATGAATAAGTCAAAAATCTTAATATGGGTCAAACAAACCTAACTCTCCTTTAATCTTTTCAAATCTATCTTGGCTAAGAGGCTTTGTAAAAATATCAGCTAGTTGGTTCTTAGTAGGGACAAATTCTAATTCTATGTTATTATTCAAAACATGGTCTCTAATGAAATGATGCCTTATTTCTATATGCTTTGTCATAGAATGCTAAAATGGATTTTTTGATAAATTAATAGTACTTATGTTATCATAATTGATAGAAATCTTAGATTGGATAACACCATAGTCTTCTAGCTGTTGCTTAATCCACAACACTTATGCACAACATCTCCCTTTAGCCACATATCCTGCTTCAGCAGTGGACAGTGCTATAGAGTTCTGTTTCCTACAGTGCTAGAAATTGGCATGTGCCACGGTGCTTTTTCTATCAATCTCACAGCCACCATAGTCAGCATCCGAATAGCTAATTAACTTTAAAGACAAATGCTTGGAATACCATAATCCTATATTACATATGCCTTAAAGGTATTTAATTATTCTTTTAATAGCAATGATGTGTGATTCTTTTGGATTTGATTGAAAATGTGCACACACACAAACACTAAATAGAATGTCAGGTCTATTAGTAGTTAAATAGAGTAAAGATCCAATCATACCTTTATATAACTTTTGATCAATACTTATGCTATTTTCATCTTTATCTAATCTGCATGCAGGACTCATGGGTGTTCCAGCTTCCTTGCTTGATTCCATGCCAATTTTTTTGATAATCTCTTTAATGTATTTGGCTTGGTTGATTAGAATCCCTTCCTTCGATTGTTTGATTTGAAGCTCAAGAAAGTAGTTCAGCTCAACCATTAGACTCATTTCAAGTTTCCCCTGCATTAACTTAGCAAAGTCTTGATACATAGATTCATCAGTAGATCCAAATATTATATCATCAACATAAATTTGAACAACTAAAATATTATTATTTTTCTTTTCGATAAACAGGGTAGTATCTACACTACCTCTTATAAAATCATTTTCAAGTAAAAACTTACTTAATTATCATTTCAGGCTCTAGGTACCTGTTTAAGACCATATAAAGCTTTATTTAACTTGAAAACATGATTTGGAAAAGAGTGATCAATAAAACCAGGCGATTGTTCTACAAAAACTTCTTCAGATAACAAACCATATAAAAAAGCGCTCTTTACACCCATCTGAAATAATTTAAAGTTCATAAAATATGCATATACCAGAAGTAATCTAATAGCCTCTAGTCTAGCTACTGGTGCATAAGTCTTATCAAAATATATTCCTTCTTCTTGTTGTAACCCTGAGCTACCAGTCCAGCCTTATTTCTAATAACATTACCTTGTTCATCTAGCTTGTTTCTGTAGACCCATCTAGTACCTATAATAGGGTAGTCTAATGGTCTCTCTATAAGTATCCAAACATTATTTCTCCTAAATTGGTTTAACTCATCATACATAGTTAACATCCAATTAGGATGGGTTTCAGCTTCTTCTATGGTATGTTGTTTTACATGAGATACAATAGCAATTAAATCATGTGCATCCCTATGTGAAGCTCTAGTCCTAACACCTTGTGATGGATCTCCTATAATGAGTTCTTTGGGATGTGATTGTACATACCTCCATTCTTTAGGTTGTTCTTCATGATTCTTACTTACCAACTCTTCTTGTTGTTCATCTGATTGCTTGTCTTTGATAGTCATGTCCTTCAATCCATTTTCAAGAGTACCTGCAACATCAGCACAATCTTCTTTTCTAGAAGATACAGTGTCAGTCTCATTGAAAATAACATGAATTGACTCTTCAACAGTTAAAGTTCTCTTATAAAATACTCGATATGCTTTACTATTAGTCAAATAACCAAGAAAAACAGCCTCATCAGATTTAGCATCAAACATACCAAGGCTATCCTTTCCATTGTTAAGCACAAAATATTTACAACCAAAAACATGAAAATAATTAATGTCTGGTTTTCTATTGTTCCATAATTCATAGGGGATTTTCCTTATAATAGGTCTAACTAAAACTTTGTTTAAAATATGGCAAGCAGTATTTACAGCTTCTACCTGAAAGTATCTTGGAAGATTCCCTTCACAAAGCATCATTCGGGCTATCTCTTCCAAAGTTCTATTCTTTCTCTCTACAACACCATTTTGCTGTGGTGTTTAAAGAGTGGAGTTGTAGTCAATACCGTGCTTTGTATAAAAGTGATCAAAATATTGATTTTCAAATTCCATACCATGATCACCATGAATAGAAATAATAGAAAGATTTTTCAAGTTAGAAACACTTTTGTAAAACTTTTTAAATACTTTAAAAGTTTAATCTTTATGTGCAATAAATAAAATCCAAGTGTATCTTAAAAAATCATCTACAATCACAAGACCGTACTTCATGCCGCCTAGGCTTGTTATCCTAGTAGGTCCGAATAGATCTATGTGCAGTAGTTCTAAAGGTCTAGAGGGAGAAACAATATTTTTGGATTTAAAACTCCTCCTAACTTGTTTTCCTAATTGGCATGCATCACAAACATAATTGAAATCTACTTTAAACTTCAGCAAACCTTTGACTAAATCTTTTGAAATAAATTTTGCAATAGTATGCATGCTAGCATGTCCAAGTCGTCTATGCCATAGTAGATTTGATTCCTTACTCTTTCATTCATTGCTACAAGACTTGTGTTACTTGATATAGCTAGATCATTAAGATCTACCACATAAATATTACCAAGTCTATGTCCAATGAACTTTATACTAGAGTTAATAGGATTAGCTACTATACACATTGAAGCCTTGAAGAAAATATTAAAGCCAATATCACATAGTTGACTTATACTTAATAGATTATGCTTTAACTTTTCTACTAGCAGTACATTCTCAATAAAAGTGGAAGGAGTAATTTTAATTTTACCAATACTGATTATCCTTTCTTTACGGTTGTCACCAAATGTTACCATGCCACCATCTTTTTCTTCAAGGGTTAAGAATTGATCTATGTCACCCATCATGTGTCTTGAACAGCCGCTATCAAGATACCATCTTTTCTTTGTGTTCATGGCTACAAGACATCCTTGCAAAATAATCAAGTAATGGATTTAGGTACCCAAGCTTTCTTGGGTCCTTGCATGTTAGTAGGATTGGTTCCTTTTGGAATCCAAATTTTCTTGATTTTCTTTTAGCCATTGTATTTCAAATGACACTCAAATACTTTGTAACCTATTGATGCGGGACAGGGATTGGACTGGATCACTAGCGAGCATGAAAGTCACCAGAGATTAGGATTTGCAATGAAGGAGGAAAGAAGAGGGTGCATGGTTAAGAAAAATACTGGGGTTCACATAGATTCCCCAAGAAGAACAAGCACATAGCAAAGGGGCTCACACAGATGCCCTAGAAGAACAAGCACATAGCAAAGGGGCTCACATAGATGCCCTAGGCTCACACAGATGCCCAAAATCAGGGATCACACAGAAACCCTGGGAAGATGGAGAAGGGATCATACAGATACCCTAGGATCACACAGATCCTTCACACAGATCAATAGAAATTTTATTCATCCATCCTCCCTTCTTACAAAAGGCTGAGGGTGGTATTTATAGATTTGCCAACCCTCATTTGAATTTGAATACAAGATAAAAAGATAAGAACGAATCAAATTCAAATATAAGATAGGATAAGATAAGCCTATCCATATATCAATCCTAACCAACCAAATCCTAATTCAAATTTTAAACAAAAGATAAATCCTAAATAAATTTATTCCAAAAATGCTTCAAGATCTGTGCCACTCCAAGAATTATGCTTGCTCCAAGATCCGTGCTTGAGATGTCCCCATCACCTATGTTATTGCATGCAAAGCAAGTAATTCTAGACTTTGAATAATGAGCATGTGATGTAAACCTAGGTCTATATTGTTTTGATGCAATGAACTTTGAAACATAAGAAGTGGATACATAAAATTTATTTGTATTTGTGCCTTTATAACCAATTCCAAACTTGTTACTAGAATCTCTTTGATTTTTCAAAATCAATTTAAGTTTGTTAGAGCTTAAAGTTAATTTTTCAACTAATGGTTTAAGCTTTTGAACTTCCTTTTGCAAGTCAGTATTTTTCTTTTGTAAAATTTCATTCTTTTCAAGAAGTTTTTACTTTTCAAATTGAACGGTTTTAAGTCTTTCACACATCATACTGAATTCTCTTTGCAAAATTTTGTTTCTTTCATAAACTTCATTTTTATCTTTTTCAAAAGTATCACAATTATTTTTTAAACTCTTCATTTTCAAACCAGCCTTTTTGTATTCAATCAATAGTTCACAAAAAGCATTATGATGCTCATCATAGGTAAAATCTAAATTCGATTCAAAAGTTGTTACCTCATCCTCTAAACCCATAAGACAAATCTGAGCTGTCTTTGTTTTATCTTCTTCTTCTTCGGTTGATGTAGATTCATCACTATCGCTCCAAGTCGGAAGCATTGCTTTCTTTTTCTTTCTCTTAAATAACTTTTTCTTGATTTCTGGACAATCAGGATGTATGTGTCCTGGTTTCTTGCATTCATAACAGATTGAAATTTGATCTTTGTCCTTGTCCTTGTCCTTGTCTTTTTCTTTTTCCTTTCCATGGTCTCCTTTTTTGAATTACTTTCTCCATCTATTTGTTCTTCTTCTACCCATAAATCTTTTGAACTTTCTCATTACTAGGGCAATTTCATCATCCATATCATTATCATCAGAGGTATCTGAATGTTCATCCTTATTCTCTTCAATTGCTTTAAATGTGATGATCATTTTTATTTTTGAGTCTTCTTCTATTCTTTGTTGCATGGCAAGCTCATGTGTGATCAATGAGCCCAACAACTCATCTAATAAAAGTATATGCAAATCCTTTGCCTCCTAAATAGCTGTAACCTTTACTTTCCATTTTTTTGGCAAAGATCTCAAAACTTTCTGCACTAAATCAGTATTAGTATAGGTCCTACCAAGACTTTTATGACCATTTATAATGTCAGTAAAATATGAAAACATAGCAGGTATAGTTTCATTTGGCTCCATTTTGAATAACTCTTAATTATGTACAAGAAGGTTAATTTTAGTAATATTAACTTGTGACGTGCCCTCATGTGTGATTTCTAGCTTATCCCAAATTTCTTTAGTAGACTTACACATGAAAATTTTGTTAAATTCATTTGGCTCCAAAGCACAATAAAGTAAATTCATGGCTTTGGCATTTAACTTGGCCTTTTTCATATCATTCTCATACCATTCCTCTTCAGGTTTGGGAACCTCAACATCATTAATTCTGATAGTGAGTGTGTGAGATACTTTTTGAATTATCTTCCATAATTGGAAGTCTATGGCTTGAATGTATTTCTTCATCCTAGCCTTCCAATATGTGTAATTAATTCCAGTGAAAAGTGGAGGTCGGTTCGTGGATTGGCCTTCGGCCAAGGAGGTACTCATGGGATGTGCCATCAATCTTTACTCTAAAGAATTTTAGAGACTCTGCTCTAATACCACTTGTTACCCAGGTGGCTTCCCAAGAGGGGGATGAATTGGGATAATAAAAACTTTCAAGTATGTGTACTTTAAAATTCTTTTAGTATTAGTGATGTGATAGATTATGCAATGGAAGCAACAAAATTAACAATCAGAACGGAGTCAAGCAAACACAATCACAAACACAAGAAAATTAGAGTGGTTCGAAGCAACCCACTCCTACGTCCACTACCCAAGCACCACTTGGGATTTTCACTATATTCTTTCTAGAATACAGTCAGATTATTTTATCGGGATCATAATCCAAACCCTACACCCTTTGGTTTTTATACCGGGCTCACCAAAGAAACCCACACTTAGTTTTACACCGGGCTTACATAGAATCCAAGTCCCTTTGATTTTTAATACTGGGCTCATCAAAGAAACCCAACTTAGATTTTAATAAGCTCACCTAAAAACCTTTCAACACTCACAAGACACAGTCCCTTGCTAATCTTGGAGAGGAAACAAGATATATCAAAAGAAACTAGCAACTTTACAACAAACCAAATTTATTTGGTAGTTACCGATGAAGCTCAAATTGAAGCCTTGCTTTAGATACTCTTAAATACTCTTGCTTTAGATACTCTTAAATACTCTTAAAGCTGCTTCTTGACTTCCTCAAAAGTTGGATTCCATGAATGAAGATGAGTAGGAGAAGCTTTGAATCCTTTTTTGAATGCTCACTTGAAGTTGGTTGGTGAAAGACTTGAAATTCACTTGAATGCTCTTTTATTTTCAATGAATGATCAATTATCATCATCTAATCCATCATAAATACTCCCCTTTTATAGTTTTCAAGCTAATCTAGCCATTGTAGGGCCTAGAAAATCAAAATAGAGCTGTTGGAACCTTCTTGGAATTCAAACAATCAACTCTGAAACTAGCCATTACAAGCTTGAACCCGGCACTCGAGTAGGCTCGAGATGGTTGAGTCGGCTCGAAGTCTCGGTCAAGATAAACACAAACTATGTATGAGCAACTCTTATTGGTCGAGTCAGCTCGAAATCTCAGTCAAGATAAACACAAACTCTGGACAAGTCAGCTCTTCTAGGTCAAGTTAGCTCGAGGCTCTTAGTTTTTGAAACTTGAGATTTGGAACTTTTGGTCAAGTCGACTTAATATCTTCGAGTCAGTTCAGATTTCTAAAACTTTGAAACTCTTCGTGCCATGCCAGAATAGGAGTTGGCTCTTGATCCTTGAGTTGGCTCTTGATCCATGAGTCGGCTCGAGCATAACTTTTTCAAAATTTGGCCAATTGAATCTCCAACCAATACAAGTCTTCTGAAACTTCAAAATAGGTAACAAAAGATATCTTACCTAATCAAACTCATTTTTACTAATTTATAGCCCTTTTTACAAGATTACAAGAATGAAAATTAGGGATTTATAACTTTGAGGTCTTCAATTCAATACACTTCATTAATTAATACAATTGTACTAGGATAACTTCTAGCTAAGTAGGAAATAAAGTGACTTATTAATAAATGCTTCGTACAAAAACTTCTTGAATAATTGAAAGAGTTAGTCATAAATACATGTTCCAATATTTTGTAATCATCAAAATCATTCTCGGGGTCAACACAGTTCTACATGAAGTTGTTGCTCGCCACCTTCATCCTCCCTATTCCCGAAGCCCACCAAGCCATCGCCCATCTGATTTGCACAAAGTGCTGCATACCACCTTGTTAGTTACAAGATTAACTTACGACCTCTGAGATATATATTTTTATGAGATCCCACTATTAGAATAGTTTAATTTTTGTTAACTTTTTATTTTTTTCAAGTAAACCAAATTATTCTCCTTTATTCTTTTTCAATTACTACTTTCCCTTATATCCCTAAGGATATGATCTTGCCTCATCCTAGCTATAAAGTTTGAGTTGGTGGATTTATTTTGACCATCCATGATAATGATCACCTTTCACCATAGCTAACATGGCAATCGATTGATCTAGATTGCAGATTTTCAAAGTGGCTATGTTGAAATGACTCACAATGGTTTAGATCATCTCACCCTCCTTTTGCCTAAGGGTATGGAGATAATCTGTATGCTACTGCAATCTCTAAAACTAAGTGGTTGGTGAACACTCAACTTAATTATTCAAAGGAGTGTACTGATCTCAGCTTCAAACTAGAACACTAATGTCGAGCTGCTCCCTTTAGAGTGGAGGGAAATGCTCAGTAGAGGATTGGATCAAGAGCCTCGTGGAGGAGCATTATTTCTCTAAAACTTGCCAAGTGATCATCGAGGTCAGTGGTCCCATCATAGCTTTCAAGTTGTGAAATTTTGTAATACCAGGAAAGTGATGCTTGCATGATCTTATCATCAAATGGCAGCTCATTATTGACCCCATCCTTTTGTGCTGAAAGAAGATTATGTATTCCTTAATTTGATGATCCATCTCTTTGAGCCTCCAATCGATTTTAAGATCTTAATCGACCCAAGCTTCCAACCACTATAGAGATCAACGGTCAGGAGTAGAATTATATTCTAACTGGGGATGTTTAAGATATGGCCTCCTTGCCCTCGGGCTTCCTTAATGGCAGCGATGATGGTGAGTGGTCCCTCTAGGATCCTTCAAAGGGACCTACAGTTGCTCCGGTGGTGGAGATGGGACTCTAGTCACTGGATGTTGTATCACTAGTGATGGCACAAATATAGGTAATGCTAAAGGTTAAGAGGCTACATGTGGCATGACTGGTAGGAATAGTGTCATCGAAGGTGGCACAAGGGCAGCCTGGATTACTTAGATGACCACCACTAGATTCTAGACTTGTTTGATGAGCAAGTTGAATTGATCTTGGCCTACCACTTCTACTTATGGTGGTGGTGATGCTCCTACTAATGTAGGGCAAGATGAATCATTCCTGGTTCTCCACCACCCTTTTCATCGATCGAGAAGCTATGGTGTTGGTGCAATGAGAGGTGATCTTCTTAGATGGCATGGCCACCCATCTTGCAGGTCACACTCCCCATAAATATTTAGGCCCTTTCCCTAATATGTTGATGCCAAAATTCCTCAAGTGCCAAAGGAAGAGCTAGAGTCAGTGCTGAAGTTGGTCATGTAGGTAGTCTCTGGGAAGAGGTACCTACAAAAATGCCCTCCTAGAGGTGGCCCTGGAAATGGCACTCCAATGCTCAAGTCTGTATGGATACCAATAGGGGAAGCATAAGTGTGAAGGCTTGCCTACCTTAAAAATTCACTGGGAATCCTTTTATAGGCTATGATGTGCGAGACAGTCCAGTTTCAGGCAGGATTCTACTAGATCCTACAAAGGGGATGAAGCCTTCCACACATCATATAGGGCTTTCTTGTATATTGGTGGTGTCCTATTTCATTAAATGCATTCTTGTTGCCAACCCAGTGCATGGCACATCTTATTAAATGTTAGGCTAGAATATAAGGAATCTAGATATGCCTTCCTCATCCATCTAGATTTGGTAGTGATTGAAGATTTTTGGGATGTGATAGGGCGATGGCCATGTGGTTGAAGCTATAGCAATGAGTATTTGGGCATTATTTCTCTAAAACTCAAGATGGGTGTACAGTCGAGACCTAAGATGTTCGAGTGCTTGCAGTGTGTTCAAGGCCTGGGAACTTATGGCCAAATGCTCTCGGAACTATCGATTGGACTCACTAATACCTTGAGGCATAGGAGTTGGCCTCCATTAGTGCCCATTTAGGGATCATGGCTGAACATCTCTAGAGCAGTCGGTGAGGCTTGCTGATGCCGTGGGGCATAGGAGTTAGCCTTTACCAGCGCCCGCTCAAGGGTCATGACTCAATGCCTCTAGAGCGATCGGTGAGGCTTGCTAATTCCTTGGAGCATAAGAGCTGCCCTCTACCAATGCCAGCTCGAGGGTCATGATTAAATACCTCTGGAGTGGTCAACGAGGCTCACTAATGCCTTAGGGTATAGGAGTTAGCCTTTGCTAGTGCCTGCTATTGGGTTATGACTGAACACATTCGGAGTGGTTAGCGAGGCTCACTAACACCTTGGGGCATAGGAGTTTTCCTTTGCTAGTCCTATTTAGGTGTCATGACTGAACACCTCCAGAGTGATCAGCGAGACTCACTAATGCCTTGAGGCATAGGAGCTGGCCTCTACTAGTGCCACTCGGGGATCATGACTAAATGCCTTGGGAGTAGTTGGCAAGGTTCACTAATGCCTGGGGTATAGAAGCTGGCCTCTACCAGTGTCTGATCAGGGTTCATAATTGAACACCTTCGAAGTAATTCACGAGGCTCATTGATGCCTTGGGACATAGGATTTGGCCTCTACAATGATCCAATTCAATTTAAGGTGGTTCGATTTCATGTGTGTCTACGGATCATGCTGGCGATTAGATTGTCGACCCATCTTTATTGTTATGGACCCTATGTCTCTGACCTAACCACATTTCCAATTAATAATAATAATTCATAAATAATTATAAAAAAGTATAACTATCTATAGGTTAAATGATTGTGAAAGAATTGTGCCCTAAAAGCCAATCTTTGTACGGGCATTTCTACAATCTTTCAACTCATGTTTGATATTATTTATTAATAAAAGGCATTTGATTCATCATACTACTACATCTTATCAAGATTATGATGAACCCCAAAAGTTAGGGCAATGGAATTAGGGGTATGATAAAGATCATAATGGTGAGACCTAAGTTCCTATAAACCCTAATTTAAAATGTTCATAGTCCTTGGATCATTGATTCAGGGATCGATGAATCCAAAAGACTAGCACATCTAATGTATGCTCGATGGAGAGTGATGCAAGATGTGCAGGGATGCGAACATCAACATAATGAAATGTAGAAATTTATGGTGAGCAATGACTCCAAAAATATGGCTTAACTCTTTCGTAAGAGAATAAAAAAAATACTGAAGCAAACTACTAGAAGATAAAACCACTTTCCCGCAAATTAGACCTATCTAAGTGATAAATTGATTGGACCTCATGGTTGAGAAACCATTTGAATTAGGACAAGCTCTTTCAAGAGTTCAGATCTAAGAGAGAAAGGGGCTTGTTACTAGACAATTATCTCTCTTCCTTCAATAGTTGGATCACTCAACACTCCTAGATTGGGCATCTGGATAAGAAGGCTGAAATCCTTGAATGTGTTGGCTTCCTGTCAGTGGTTCCAAGACAAGGAGGACCTCTTCTTTGGCTCTGGGCATCCAGGGATCCTACAAATAGATTGATCAGAGACCAAGGGTGAATTGGGAAAAAAAAAGATAAGGAGATTAGCAAGGGAAGGAGAAGAGGATGCGGTGGAGTCTTGAAGACTAGAAAACTCTATTGGGCCTCACACCCTTCTCCCTCATTGAGTGGCAATGCTTGGAGCAATGGAAATAAAAGATTTTTTTTTTCATTCATTCTTTAACATCCCATTTCAAGAGGAGGGGTATTTATCATTCACCCAAGCCTCCTTGAAATTTGAATTAGAGATATTACATGCACCAATCAAGGAGGAATAACTGGGACACCTCATTTAAATTTGAAAAACCTTCCATGTTGGCATGGAGATGAAAATGGGGCACCCCATTTGAATTTTGAATTCCATGCTTTGGACAACAAGGGTGGGACCTTCCTTGTGGGCATGGAGAGTAAGGTGGGGACCATCTTATATGGAGGATGAGGTAGCACAAGGAATGGGTTCTTTCTAGAGTCTTTTCTTGCATGGAGTGAAGTGGTGTCCTCTATCCAGTGGTCATGCTTCTTGGTCTTGACTTGGGTCTATGTTGGTTGTCCTCTTGAGTTAAACTTGACTCAAATAAAATAAATTACAGGACATAAACTGAAGAAAGAATAAATTGACTTAAATATCTAAGTACAGGATATAAGTTTAAGGAAAAATAAAACTGATAGAACCCAAAAACTTAATTATCTATAATCCAAAATGAGCTCGGATTGGTCTGAATCGAATGTAGCCTCTTTCGGATCCTGGTGCCCGCACCAATTCTCTCGAGGTTGGAGGAACTCGATCCAATCGAGTATGGGTCAGCTTGATTTTGATATTGCTCCAATAAGTCCGGATCAATGCATTGCAGATCCTCTCAGTGATCACGAGTCCTAAAATTCAGGTCAACCATGCCAATGAACCAAATAACGCTGATAGCCTTTATTCTTGATAATAACAACCTGGTCATCAGAATATGCTCAATCCATTCTTGCTGTTCTGGTAAAGTGACTGGCGGACAGTTAGGTGAAGGCTCACTCTCAAGAAAGGGTTCAGGCTCGAAAGGCTCACTAGGTATCACTATTGGTTCCCTATACTCAACTAGATTTGAAATATTGAAAGTTGAGCTAATGTCGAATTCGGGTGGTCACTCGAGCACATAGACATTAGGTCCAATTTTCTTTAATACTTTGAAAGGACCAGCTCCATGGGCATGTAATTTTTTTATGGTTTTGGGGTGGAACCATTCAGGTCTAAGCCTAATCATCATGTAGTCTCCCTCAGTGAACTCTTTGACTCTCTTACAGGAATTAGCCATACATCTAAAAGCTTCATTGCTTAGATTAATTTTCTCGCTGATTTCCTTATGTAGATCTCTAACATGCTGTGCATTTGACTCAGCTGACTCAGAGACTCATGCATGCATGGGTAAAGGGATAAGATCTATGGGTCTCTTAGGCTTGTAACCATGGACAATTTCAAACGGGCTCTTTCCAATGGACCTATTGACTGAGCTATTGTAGGCAAATTCAGCACAAGATAATAAGAGATACCAATTTTCAATATTTTCACCTACAAGATACCTTAATAGGTTTCCAAGGCTCCTATTCACAACTTCAGTCTGGCCATCGATTTGTGGGTGATAGATAGTAGAAAATTTGAGCTTGGTTCATAACATGTGTCATAGGGTCTAGCTCATGAATCGGACATCCCTATCAGATACAATGGTTTTGGGTAGGCCATGTAACCTAACCACTTCATCTAGAAAAAGTTTAGCCACCTTAGATGCATCAAAAGTTTGAGAACATGGTAAAACGTGCGCCATCTTGGAAAATCGATCGACCACAACATAGATAGAGTCATGTCTCCACATGGTCTTAGGTAATCCTAAAACAAAATCCATACTAAGGTCTTGCTAAGGACAATTAGGTATAGGTAAAGGAGTGTAAAGGCTGATGTTTTGCTTCTGCTATTTGGCAACAGCACAAGTTTGACATCAGGCCATAATTGGGGCAACATTTCTTTTGAGGCTTGGCCAATAAAACTGGTCTTCAACTGCTAGAATGGTTTTGTTCCTACCAAAATGGCTAGCTAAACCTCTAGCATGGGTTTCCTAAACTAAAAACTCTCTAAGAGAGATTCGGGGAATGCACAGCTTATTTCCCTTGAAGAGGAAACCATCTTGAAAGGTATATTCACTATGCAAACTAGATGGTCCTTGTTGAACAAATTGATAGATTTTACTAAAGTTGGGATAATTCTTATATTCCTCTTTCAATTTGTCAAATCCTACAACTTCAATACTGACAGAGGTTATGAGCATGGATCGACGGCTAAGAGTATCAGCAACTCGATTTTCAATGCTAGCATGATGTTTTAAGATAAAGGTGTAAGCTTGAATATATTCTACCCACTTGTCGTGCCTAGGATTCAGTTTCTTTTGAGAACTAAAGAATCGGAGTGCTTCATGGTCTGAATATAAGACAAACTCTTGCGATAAGAGATAGTATCTCGAATACCTTAAGGCTTGAACTACCGCATACAATTCCTTATCATAAGTTGAATACTTCAATTTTGCTTCATTCAACTTCTCACTAAAGAAGGCTACAGGGTGGTTCTCTTGACTTAAAACTCCTCCAATTCCAACTCCGAAGGCATCACAAGCAATCTCAAAGACCTTTGAAAAGTTGGGTAATCTCAAAATGGGTGCATGGGTCATTTTCTTTTTGATATTAAGGAAGGCTCTATCAGTGGCCTTAGTCCACTCAAAGGTTCCCTTCCTAATACAGTCAGTGATGGGTGTGACAATCGAAATGAATCCCCGAATAAATCGCTTATTAAAGGTACAAGGCCATGGAAGCTATACACTTCATGTATACTAGTAGGTACAGGCCACTTAACTATAGACTTAACCTTTTCTAGGTCAGCAGATACTTTCTCAAGGGTAGCGACAAATCCTAGAAAGATGACTTTATGGGTCAAAAACTCACATTTCTTCAAATTAGCATAGAGTTTATCTTTTCTAAGGGCTTGGCATACTTGGTGAAGATGGTCTAGATGGTCTTCCTTAGTCCTACTGTAGATAAGGATGTCATCGAAGTAGACCACAACAAATTTTTTAATGAAATTTCTCAGGACTTGGGTCATGATCCTCATGAAAGTACAAGGGGCATTTGAAAGACCAAAAGGCATCACTATCCACTCATAAAGGCCATCCTTAGTCTTGAAAGTTGTCTTCCACTCATCTCCAGGCCTAATCCTAACTTGGTAATAGCTACTCTTAAGGTCAATCTTAAAGAAAATAGTGGCGCCGGCCATCATGTCTAACATATCATCAAGTCGGGGAACAGGGAAATGATACTTGACCGTTATCTTATTGATAGCATGACTATCTACACATATCCTCCAAGTGCCATCCTTCTTGGGGATCAAGAGGGCAGGTACCATACAAGGGCTCAGGCTTTTCATAATGAATCCCTTTTGGAGGAGATCTCCAACTTGCCTTTGTAACTCTGAATGTTTAGTGGGATTCATCCTATAATGTAGAAGGTTTGGTAAGGTGGCTCCTAGGACTAAGTCTATGGCATGTTGAATGTCCCTTAATGGTCGGAGGTGATCAGGAAGATCTTCTGGAAACACATCTTGAAAATCCTTCAAAAACTCTACTATTTCCTAGGGTTGCTTCTTTTCGGGGTTGATCATGGACTTTCTTGGTGGACAATATCCAAACTGGTGAACCCTCATTAATCTCTCTTTCTAAATCCTTAGCACTGATCAAATTTAATCCTTGTTTCTTTTCCTTCAGATTACTGACCCTCTTTTAGTGTTGTCCTTAGGTGGTGAAGAGGTTACAACAATTTTTTTTCCTAGGTGGGTGAATGAACAAGAGTTTGATAAACCATATAAGGTAGCATCATGATCATACAACCAAGGTCGGCCTAGAATGACACTGCTAACCCTCATAAGTAGAACGTCACACCAAACTTTCTCCTGATAGGATTGGAATATGATTGTAACTTGGCATCTTAACTTAATAGGAATAGAGGTCGAATAAATCCAAGATATCTTATAAGGGTTGGGATGGAAAATAGTGGTTAATCCTAGACTTTTGACAGCACTAGTAAAAATGGCATTAACACAACTCCTACTATCTATGATGATCTTGCAAACCTTTTTTCCTATTTTGATAAAAGTTTGTACGATGTTGGTTTTATGCCAATCCTCATGCTCTCTAATTTGGGTCAGAATACATCTAATGACTCCCAGTAACTCAAGTGGATCTATAGTTTCCTCATCTCCCTTATACTCATCCACTATGATGCTGGATGACTCTAAGATTGCTAATATGCAGAAAAAATAGTAAACTAATTTTTTTATAATTTTCATAATTTTAATTTACATGCTAAATTTTCAAAATTAAGTAAGAACTAGCAGGATGAATAGCAATACAAATAATCATCATAATCACAGGCATGCTCATGCAAAATAATAAAAGTCATGACCCAAAAATTGATAAATTCCTGGCTTAGGATAGCTAATCTTCATCAAATCAGAAATCAAGAGAAGGGAAGGATATTATCAGAAAGAAATTGAAGAATATGCAATTGAAGAGATCACTCACACTCTGATTAGAGCTTGGATGATAAAGCTTCCGTTCCCTTAGATCAGATGGCTGATTTGGGTAGTCTTGGAGGCAAAGAAGGCCTCCTCTGGGGAGGAAAAATACCTCGGGGATCCTGCAAGCATCAGAGGATTATTAAAAAGCAACAACAAAAGAATAAAAGAAGATTAGGATTTGAAAAATGTGGAATTAGGGTTTGGATGTGGGCAGCTTGAAGAAGGATGATGAACTCCTTGCTTAGGTGGCTTAAGGTTCCTTTCCTTTGGGCATGGCTGATCTCCTGGGATGCAGTAGAAGGCAAGAGCAGTAGGGGTTCAACCAAGCACAAGAAAAACAATCCACAAAACCAAAACTCCAACACAAGAACAATACTCAAAGCAAAATTCAGCAAAGTTTAATTTATATGAGGAAAGATTGATTACAAGAGGGGGAGGGTTTGAGTATTTATAGATGTTCCCCAAGTCCTCTCCTAGTTGGGATAGGATTATAAAGTTGAGAGGGAGAGAGATTATAAGTTTGCTTAAGACTAGGAGAATACACTTTTAATGAAAATAAATCTAGTTCTCCTTATTCTACTTGGATTTCTCTCCTTATTTGCTTGGTCCAAGGGCTCTCTTTGGGCTTGGATGCCAATATGGAGTTGGGCTTGGCTTTAGGGCAGCAAGGGCTGGCCAAGGGCTTGGGGCGCATGGGCTTTGGGCCTCCTAGAAGCTGGGGTGCCCTGGGCTGGAATATTCCAGGAATCAATATGGAATCTTGGTTCTTTATGGACCTAGGCCTTGAATTCTCCTGGGCTGGGGCACAGGTATGTCTTTAGGATCCTGGGGTGGCCTGTATATGGAATATTCTCTGGCATCTAGAGGAAATCTGGCATCTAAAAATCATCTGGAGGGCATTTGGGCATCTTGCAGGAATCTTGGACCCTGGGATGGCATACAAGGTCCAATTGGCTGATATGAAGACCTCTGACTCTTGGATGAGGCCTGGTGGAACTCCAAAATAGTGTATCATCTTCTCTTGTACCAAAATTAACACTCACTAGACTCATGGCTGAAATACAAGACTCAATAAACTAGACTGGGTTGAGACAAATCAACTAGCCTCAACTTATTACAGGACTCAATCTTACTTGCTTACAAAATTGTGACACATGACTAAGGTTCTAAAAAAACCCTAATCAATAAACCATATGGGATCCAGTGATTTGTGTATGATTTTGGTGTCCCCACCAATTCTTTCGAGACGGGAGGAACTCAACCTCGTCGAGTAAGGGTCAATTTGGCTCAAGGCGGGTCTGGGATGAAGTGTTGCAGATCCATACCAGCATTCCACAAGTCCTCAAATTCTAGTCGACCTTGCCACCGAACCAAGTACCCCTGACAGTCTCCATCCCGGTACTAATGGCTTGTTCGTCTAGGGTTCTTTCAATCTTTTCCTCACCAAAAGGCCAAATAATATGAGGTCGCTAAGAAGTTGGTTCACTCACAAAGAAAGGGAGTGGCTCAAGGGGCACGCTGGATATCACTACTAGCTCCCTAGACTCTACAAGATCTGAGATGATGAAGGTGGAGCTAATACCTAAATCTTGTGATATCTTAAGTGCATAGGTATTGGGTCCACTGCTCTTCATTATTTTGGATGGGCTAGCTTCGCGAGCATTAAATTCCTTCTCAATCATAGAATTCTCTGCAAAAATTTCTTTATCTTGTTTTTGGGAATTAGCCAAGTTTTTATTTAATTCATTACTTATGTTCAGCTTTTGACTAATTTCCAAATGCAAATGATGTGCAGAGTGAATGTGTGGATAGATGAATCAGGGTTATAAATTTATTGGACTCAAAACTAATAACTAAAAGGCTCGACTAGGCTTCCTTTTTTAAGGAAACTTATTGGACTCTTCTTTGGGTCTAACCTAACACACTATAGACTTTTAGGTTTGACCCTAGCATTGCATGCACATAAAAATTTACTATGGACTCCTACTAAGTGCCATAGGATTCTCTAGAAGTAAAATGCAAACATGATATG
The DNA here is from genome assembly GCA_021397845.1 of Areca catechu. Lineage (NCBI taxonomy): Eukaryota > Viridiplantae > Streptophyta > Magnoliopsida > Arecales > Arecaceae > Areca > Areca catechu. The sequence goes on along the minus strand of CM038045.1, from coordinate 130,528,252 downwards.
CTCAATAAATGAATGCAACATGCAAACTCCTATAAAATGTAACCTAATAGTAAATAAAATAGAAGAAGTTTCAGGAAAGGGTAGAAAATAAGAGGTGGGTTCAGGGTTAGTCTGGCAGGATGAGAAATAAGGAGATGGTTCAGGGTTAATCAGAAAGAGTAGAATACTAGGAGGGGCTTCAGGGATGAGTCCTAGACTAATGAGATTGATCTTATGGGTTTGAGGTAGTCCTACAGGGTCTGCATTATGGAAGAATGGGTCATTAATTTTAGGGAAAAGATCCATTGGAGGCAATGGAGTAACTTCATCCTGAGGGTACTGATTTAAAGAGATCAAGTCCTTAATAAACTCTTCTGGCTCATGAAATTCAGGACTAGGCTCTACAATTAGGTACTCTTTTAAAGTTTCCTTAGGTGGTGCTCTAATAATAGGATCTGGGCTATCTAACTTTAGGTCAACTTCTACCTAGGTATCTACTGGATCAACTAACACTGGATTGGCTTCTACCTGGTCCAACCTATTGGTTACTTGGTTATTGGTTTGGGTCATTTGGTTGGTTTGGGTGGTCGACTAGGCAAGCAGAGTTTGGAGTTGGGTATTGGTTTGGTCAAGCTTGTGGATCATTTGATCGAATCATTCAATCATGGTCTTCATGAAAGATTTAAGATTGGATTCCATAATTGAGCTAGGTTGGTTGTACAGGACTTCCGACTCAACTAACTCCAGGTTGGTTCCTATCTGGGTTTGGTCATAGGCAACTAATTATGGAGGGATGGGTTGATTAAGGGATTCCTGATTAATACTAGGGTTATGACTATGGGCACTGATTCTAGTGGGTTTAGGTTGACTAAGAGAAAGTGAACTAACACTAGGTTCATATCTAGGGGTACTAATTCTATTGGGCTCATAGGATGTGGGCTTAGATCTATAGGTTGGGGTGTCCTGGGTTCAGTTCTATAGGTTATGGGTTCCTTGGGCTCATAGGACCAGAGTTCAGCTCTATGGGTCATGTGTCTATTGGGATCATGGGATATGGGTTCATAAGTTCTAGAGTCATAGGATCTAGGGTCATAGGATCTAGGTAGGTACTTTTCCCTAAGTTTGTTTTTCATGGCTGTTCAAGTAGTTATGGGTTTTCCTTCTAATCTAGCTATTCTCTTAACTTCATTCCAGCATATCTTAGCTTGGTGAACTAACTTAGGTTTAGCAAAATTGAATTGGCTTGTGTCAGAATAGAACTCATTATGATTTTCAAAATATAGATCCATATCTCTTTCCCACCTAAGATAATCGTCAAACTTAGCATCACCACCAAATTTATCTACTTATAACACAATGTACCTAGTGGCTCTCCTAGGGTTGGGCTCCATGGTTACACTAGGTTGGGATAGGTTGAGGCTATTGGTATTAGGTTCCTAATCTAATGGTCATGCAAACAATCAAACAAGGTGTCATGATGTAGTCAAGCATGCAAAAGGTTAATACAAGCTAGGTTTTCCTAGACCTAGAGCCAAAATTGAGTGGGTCAGCTCAACTTACACTTAACCCAGTACCTTCCTCTGGCCAGGTAGAGGGTGGGAGTGTTGGAGGCCCCCCTACTTTCATAGGGACCCAATTAAAAACCATAACACCACTTAGGTCGTTTGACTCTGGACCCTCAGCCTTAGACACCAAATTTCAGTACTAGCCACTGGATTAAATGCACTAGTTGGCCCACATAGTTCGGACCCGACCTATTGGTGTCACCTAGCCCACTACAGCAAATTAAGTCTAATTAATTTTAATTAAGATTTGGGTGAGAATGCAAGGAGATTGTTTTGGGTTCGGGACAGGTTATGACCTCCTGCCCTAATCTGAAATAGAGAAAGTGCCTTTAAGATTAGTTTAATGGAGATGATGGCAATCGATGATCCTGATGTAATCTAAAACAATCAAAAAAATAAAATATTTTATGTATGTTTTATGAGGTGGCAAATTAGGTTTAGGTTGATAGGTTAGCAAACAAATTGGGCTTGGGATTGGGATGTGCGGATGTTGGTTAGGTTTGGTCAAGTAAGTGCAGAAATAACAGAATTTAGGAAATTAAGGTTTCAAAAGATGCAGGATTTGATATAGTTATCGATGTAGAAAAGAATCAAAAAAAATTTAGGATAGAGGATGGATGGTGGTGAAGACCTCTACAAAATTTGATGCAAAACAAAAATCAGATGATGATGAAAATCCTAGGATTTTCGGACTATTGCAGAAATCTTAAGTTTTCAGTTAGGGTTTCTAATATGCTGAATTTTAGTAAATTAAGATTTAGATAAAATTAATTAAAAATTATGATAAAATAAAGGACAAGATAGAGAACACTTCATACAATTTTAATATAAAAATAAAATTCCTAGGTGGTCAAAATTAGATGAAAAATAGACACCTAATGTAGCTAGTAGGATGCAGAAATTAGGGTTTGTGATCCTAATGCAGATGAATGCTATCCTAAACCTGCTCTAATATCAAACTAATGCAGGATAACTCTAAGATTGCTAAATATACAAAAAAAATAGTAAACTAGTTTTTTTATAATTTTCATAATTTTAATTTGTGGGCTAAATTTCAAAAATTAAGTAAGAACTAGCAGGATGAATAGCAATGCAAAGAATCATCATAATCATAGGCACGCTCATGCAAACTAATAAAAGTCAGGACCTGAGAATTGAGAAATTCCCAGCTTAGGATAGCTAATCTTCATCAAATCAAAAATCAAGAGAAGGGAAGGATATTACCAGACAGAGATTGAAGAATCTGCAATTAAAGAGATCACTCACACTCTAATTGGATCCTGGATGATAAAGCTTCCATTCCCTTAGATCAGATGGCTGATTTGGGCGGTCTTAGATGCAAAGAAGGCCTCCTCTAGGGAGGGGAAATAGCTCGGGGATCCTACAAGCATCAGAGGATTGTAAGAAAGCAATAACAAAATAATAAAAGAAAATTAGGGTTTGAAGAAGGTGGAATCAGGGTTTGGATGTGGGCGGCTTGAAGAAGGATGATGAACTCCTTTCTTGGGTGGCTTAAGGTTCCTTTCCTTTGGATGTGGCTGATCTCCTGGGATGCAGTAGAAGGCTAGGGCAGTAGGGGTTCGGCCAAGAACAAGAAGAACAATCCACAAAACCAAAACTCCAACACAAGAACAATACTCAAAGCAAAATTTAGCAAAGTTTAATTCATATGAGAAAAGATTGATTACAAGAGGGGGAGGGGTGGAGTATTTATAGATGTTCTCCAAGTCCTCTCCTAGTTGGGATAGGATTACAAAGTTGAGAGGGAGTGGGATTACAAGTTTGCTTAAGACTAGGAGAATACACTTTTAATGAAAATAAAACTAGTTCTCCTTATTCTACTTGGATTTCTTTCCTCATTTGACTTGGTCCAAGGGCTCTCTTTGGGCTTGGGTGCCAATATGGAGTTGGGCTAGGCTTTAGGGCAGCAAGGGCCTACCAAGGGCTTGGGGCGCATGGGCTTTGGGCCTCCTGGAAGTTGGGGTGCCCTGGGTTGGAATATTCCTGGAATCAATATGGAATCTTGGTTCTTTATGGACCTGGGCCTTGAATTCTCCTAGGCTGGGGTGCAGGTACATCTTTAGGATCTTGGGGTGGCCTGGTATGTGGAATATTCCCTGGCATCTGGAAATCATTTAGAGGGCATCTAGGCATCTTGCAGGAATCTTGGATCCTGGGATGGCATACAAGGTCCAATTGGCTGATGTGAAGACCTCTGGCTCCTGGAAGAGGCCTGGTGGAACTCCAAAATAGTGTATCCTCTTCTCTTGTACCAAAACTAACTCTCACTGGACTCATGGCTGAAATACAGGACTCAATAAACTATACTGGGTTAAGACAAATCAACTAGCCTCAACTTATTACAAGACTCAATCTTACTTGCTTACAAAATTGGACACATGACTAAGGTTCTAAAAGAACCCTAATCAGCATATGTGATCCGGTGATCTGTGTCTAATCCTGGTGTCCCCACCACACTAAGTTTGTTTCTGCTTCATACACTTCTTCCTCAAATTCTTCAAAGGATTCAAGAGCTTCATCTTCTAATTCCCCTATGTGTAAGGCTCGAGTAGGAATTGTCTAGCATAGTGGTCAACCTTATGACACCTAAAGCAATGAATATTTTGATGATTATCCTTTTGAGTTTCAATGCCCTTACCCTTGTCATCCTTGCAAACTAATGGGGTAGTAGGAGTGGGTCGGTTGGAAGGGACTTGGCTAGAACTTGGTTTATGACCATGGGCACTAATCCTGATGGGTTCAGGTCGACGGATCATAGGTCCCCTCTAAAATCTCTCAAAGTCCCTAGCAATTTGATAACCTTGTTCTAGGTCATGGACTTCTCTTAGAAACAATTTTCTTTGGATTTTCTCATATAGGCTAGCTTGAATTCTAGATAGGGTCACGGCCTCAAACTCATCTATGCTACATCTCATAACGTATTCATCGAATTTGGCAATGTATTCGATATAGTTCTAGTGCCCTGACTCAATCTTTGCCACTGGTCTAAAAGTCTCTATTGATAGGATATGGGGAGATACTTTTCCCTATGTTTAATCTTCAAGGCTCTCAGGTAGCTATGGGCATATCTCCTCTCTGACGACATATGCGTTCAACATTTTCCCAATATAATCTCTCCTAGTGGACTAATATAAGATTGAGAAATTTAAACTTTCTCTCATCCAACATCTCATACCATTCAAAGTACTGATCCATGTCACCTTCCCAATCAGTGTATACCTTAGGGTCTAGACTTACATAAAAGGTAGGTGCTTCTAAGCAAATGCTCTTAATGGCTCTTTTATCATGGTCCATAAAATCATGGTATGGTTGTCTCTGGTTATATTCCAAGGTAGGTTCATGGTGTTGGGCTCTTCTAAGATTGAGGGGCATTGGTAGAGGTGATTCAGGTTCAGCATGGGTCACATGGGTCTCTTCTAGGATCCCGATACGCTCCTCCATTTGATCAAACCTATTATTTAGTTGGGCAAACTATTCAGTCATGGTCCTTAGAAGTGTTTCAAAATTGGGATCCATGGTTAAACTAGGTTGAGTTTGGGATTGCTGGTATTGGGTTCCTAATTTAGTGGTCATGCAGCATAAAATTTCTAGTTTCTAGGGCTCCTAGACCTAAAAGCTCAATGTAGCTGAATTGCTAGAGCACCAATCAAGACTGCAGTCTCCCTTTCAACTTACCAGGTAAGAGGGGGGATTATGGGAGGCTTCCCTTGCTTTCACAAGGTCCTAATTAAAAATCATAGATCCACTTAAGACATTTGCTGTTGGACCCCTAGCCTTAGACACCAATCTCCAGGAGTAACTATAGAATTAATCAATACTAAGTCCCAACATGAAACATGAACTTGACTTGTTGGTATCCCTAGTTTAGGTTTTTACTCAGTTTTAGATTAAGATTAGGTCAATGCAATATGTGGTTGGATATTTTTGGACCAAGGAAAGGTGATGAGATCCTTCCCTTATCTTATGATAGGATTGCCCTTAAGTGTTTTAAAATGAATGTACAAACAAAGATCTACCATAAAGACTATAATAGGAAGGTATGTCAAAATTCAAATTTCAAAATTTGAAATTTTAGATTCAAATTTTAGTTTTAAATTTTCAAATTTTCAAATTTCAAAATTTAAATCTCAAAATTGAAATTTCAAATTTCAAATTTGAAAATTCAAATTTCAAAAATTCAAAATTTTCAAATTTGAAATTTCAAATCTAAAATTTCTTATGGGAAACTTAGATTTGAATTGTGCCAGTAAAAGGAAAATAAAAATATTAGTTGTGCCAGTAAAAGATCATTCAATGAAGCATCTGCTAATCTAACTTCAATCATGCAAGCATGCAATTTAGCATCGAACTGTCTAATCTAGAAGGTCTTACATCCGACCGTAGCTCATTACTCCAATGGGTCATAAGTATACTTTCGTATACCCACTCAAGAGGCATGACATCTTAGATTAAACGTTGAAAATAAGGAAATAAATTTTGAAAATTCAGATCTAGAAATCTATAGGAGAGATTTCATATTTGGGTTTGAATCTGGTAAATTAATTAAAAAATTACTATTAAACTTAAATCTAAAAAGTTATGAGAAGAACTTTCAGTTCCAGTCCTTAAAATACAAAAAATCAAAGGTTGCAAAAAGAAAATGAGAAATTCAAGCCTTTAGTTGATAAATTGATTTTAAGTTCAGATAAGCTTGAGTTATTTTTAAGCAATCAAAGATTTTCAAGTAGTAGAGCTGAAATTGATTGTAATTCAAATTCTAATTTTGTTGAAAGAAAGATTTCAGCTTAAAATGAATTTTAAAAATCTAATGTTGTTTATTTTTATTGTAAAAGAGTTGGACATAAAGCTTATCTTTGTAATTTCATAAAGAAAAAAAAAATGATGTAAAGAAAGTTTGGATTCCAAAAGGATCCATATGTACTAACTCCAATGGACCCAAAAAGATTTGGGTACCAAAAATATCCACTCAGCTATTTTGCAGGTTTTTCTTGCAGCCCATCATAAGAAAAAGAAGATTGCAATGATAAAGTGGCTGTGAAAGGCATGAAGTAGGGTGGAAGAGCAAGTCTTTATCCTAAAGTTAGAGCAAGTGGACAAATGGTTTGTAGAAATAATGGCAAATGGAAGATTATTCATATTGGTATAATTTTGTTAGACCCTTCCTTACTTTTTGATATATGTAATGCTAGTTATTTACTTGAAGCAATTTGCTATGTTTATTATATTTGATGCTTCAAGATGAGTTAAATGTCAACTATGCAAAAGTTACTAGTATTCTTGATTATGTGAAATTCATTGAACTTTGACTTGAAACATTTTGAATGTTTGAGGTATGATTGATATTCAAGTCTTGTGGCAATGAACCATGAAATCAAGAGTTCTAGCTTACTCCAGCATATATAATTTGAGATGTGCTAGCATACTTAATGTTTTAAATTGATCATGAATATAAATTGATTTTGATGATTTTTATAAACTCATGACTTTAATTCTTCTAACGATATTTATTTATTTATTTATTTATTTATTTATTTTATTGATACCATGTTTTACAATACTCTCTTGCATGAATGCTTAGAATGAATATAAAAGAGAGAGGAGTGTATGTGTTAGACAAAAGAAGAATTAAGAATCATGGTACCCCCAACAATTAGTATTTGTAACAATTGATAGCATAAGGAAAGGGAGAAAAAAAAAGAAATTGTTGACAAGAATATGAAGAGAAGGTAAAATTATATCAAAACATTCTAATATTCTTATGGTATTATAAAATCATTGATTAGTATCCCCTTAAAAAATGGTTAAGAATACTTTTTGTTGATGTCAAAAAGGGGGAGAGATATAAGGTGTCATGAAAAGAACATTTGAAAAGAGAGAAGTTTCATTTTTGAAATATACTGATAAATTAAGGGGGAGCTTATTGCCTATATGATACTTATTAATTTACTTGAAATACAATCTTTTATAGAGTTAATTTTGTGCTAAAATTTTTTTTCATGCCCAATGTGGTGCGGGCACCAGACTCAGAAGAAGACTTCAGAGCTCCATCTGGATCTCTGATTAACCTTGCCCGAAGAATTAGGGTTTTTGGTTTTTAATAAGAGTTGACTAGATCAACTTAATTTAGCTTGAGTCTACATTACCTGCATTTTATTTTGTTGAGTCATGTTGACTCAGTAGTGGACTAGGGTTTCAACCTGGGATGTTACATTTTCTCCAAGACCAGGCAAGTGGACACCACACTCCCAGCCACACTCCCAGTCCAAGGGGCGCCATATCTACATCCAGCAGCCTTTGGTCCCCACTCCACAGATGGCAACTTCCTTCTCTCATGCGCCAGATAAAGAGAAGTCCACCAAGAGAGCACAAATAAAGGGGGCGGCCAAGACTTTCCCAAGAAACCCAAAGCAAAGAAGGGAAGAAATTCTCTTGGAAGAGAACTTCAAGGGGGCGCCCACTACCTGCCAAAAACATCCGAAACAAAGATGGGAAGGACCTTGACTTAGGGAGGAAGAAAAGGAGGAGTCCAAAAGAGTTGATCCATGGAAGGGAAGAAATTTTTCTTGAAGATCCAAGCAAGGTGGCGCCATCTACCTGCCTTATATAACCCAAATCCAATTTTTTTGGTACCTTGGTCGACCATATGTGAATGATTTGCCCTAATTTGTAGATTCCCTCCTTTTAGTCCCACATGGGAAGATATGAAACCCTTCTCCCTTGTAAAGCCTTATAAATTAGACCCCTCTTGTAAGTTTAAAAAAATCAGATGAATGAAAGAAATTTTTTTATGAGCAAACTTGTGTTTTCTCTTTTCCGCACTTGCTTCCAGGTGTTGAGCTCCGTGAGGGAGTAAATCCGGGTTCCCCTGGAACCTTGAGGAGGTGAGAGATCTCCAAAACCCCAAACCCTAGGTTAGCCACTCCACTCCCAAACCCTAGCCGCCATCACCCTTCTCTTTCCACCAAGCCCTAGTCTATTTCCCTTCTCACGGCCACCATCTCCAAGTCCAGGCCGACCACCAGCATCCAGCTCCAGTCCAGATACTGCAGATCTACAACAATTCTAAGAGGAAGTCAGATCGGCCTCCAGGAGAATTCGATTTCAGCAACTTCGGCTTTCAAGTTCTTCAACCTGGTAAGATCTTTTCTTGAGTTTCTGAATTCCTTCACTTGTTCCTCTTCTTTCCCAGATCTTGAGTCCAGGAGAAGCCGACCAAACCACGAGACCAGTATTGGAGGATCCATTGCGAAGATAGCCGACTCCGAGGATCCCACAATCTGCTCGAGAGAGTTCTTCCACCAAAATCCTGAGAAGATCACTGTCTGGTTAGTAAACCATCTCTTCTCTCTATTTCTGTTCTGTTGAAAGTTCAGAGCGAAACCCTAGGTCTGGGAGTTTCTCAACCCCCAGCGATCCATTACTTCTGAACTACTCTGATAATTTAGTTTCTTCTAAACTGTGCTTTCAATCCTTACCTAGTTTCCTTCAACGTAGTTTAGCTTTACTTTGAGTCGAAGCCAATTTCTGAAATATATATATAAAAAAAAAGAAAGATTAATCTTAATTTACTTCCGCATACGCTTCTTTGTTCTTTGTTCTGCATCATTTTTGGTATCAGAGCTTTCGTCCTGCATCACACTGGAAGAAGAATTGCAAGTTGTATCTTGCAAGTCTGAAGCATGATGCTGGTGGAGCATCTAAAAGTTTGTACATGATACAAGAAAACCTATCATTGAGTTCTTCAATTTTTGATACATGGGTATTGGAAACTGCATGTGTCTCATATCTGCATGTCATTACAAGGGTTATAGAGACCTAAATGCTTGAAGAAGGGTGACTTCGAGCTGTTCGGTGCAAGTGGTGAACCCATTCAGGCTAAAGCTATTGGCACCTATTTGTTGTTATTGCCATCAGGCAATATTCTTGAATTAAAAGATTGTTATTATGTACCCAACACTATAAGAAATATTATTTCTATACGTTTGTTGTTGAAATAAGGTTATGAAATAAATTTGATAAGCCATGGATGCTTGATTTTCTTTTCAAAGAAACTCTTTGGTTGTGATACATTTTCTAATGGTCTTTTGATTCTGTCACTCAATGATGAGGTTATGCTTGTTAAGAATAATAAAACAAAGAGAGATGATGTGAATGTCACTTATCTCTGGTATTGCCATTTTGGTCATATTAGTGAGTCCAGGATAAACAAGTTGTAAAAAGATAATTCTTTGAACCTTTTGATTATGAGTCATTAGGAACTTGTGAGTCCTGTCTCATGGGTAAGATGACCAAGTCTCCATTCACTAGACATAGAGAAAGGGTCACTGAGTTGTTTGGTCTAGTGCATACAAATGTGTGTGGTCTTATGACAACCCAAGCTTGAGGTGGATACTCTTATTTTATCAGTTTTACTGATAATTTATCAAGGTTTGGATATGTGTTGGCTCCACCTAGTGATTTTGATGAATAACAAAACATTGAGTGCATATTGTATACTAATGAGGATTTCAAGTTGTGAGTTTTCAGGAAGAAAGCATCTCAAAATCTTAAAAACTTATGGTTTATGGTACGTAAAGGTACGGAGCTATTCTCACAAATCTAGATATCCTCTTCATTGAAAAAGGGCATAAAAAATGTTTAAATATTATGTGTTTATGTTTTCAAGAATTATATTTATGTTTTCGAGGCATTTACACTTGAATCTAAGATTTTTCAGTCTCAAGTGTCGACACCTGGACAGTCAAGTGTCGACACTTCAGCATTTGGCACAGACAAAAATCCTTGGCACGCCAAGTGTCGACACCTACAACCAAGTGTCGACACCAAGTGTCGACACTTAGGTTCCAAGTGTCGACTCAAGGCCTGAGAATTTTGAAAATACAGAACTTTGTAATTTGAGGATTTTTGTGTCAAGTGTCGACACCTGTGCATCAAGTGTTGACACTTGAAAGTTCAAGTGTCGACACCTAGAGATCAAGTGTCGACACTTGACAGCCAAGTGTCGACACCTGACAGCCAAGTGTCGACACTTGCAGCCTGACAGCTCTAACGGATCTATTTTTCTGGCTTGTAAAACTTGCTTTTCAAGCTCCAAACGGCTATTTTTGAGGTACCAACTGTCACAAACCATTTTTTGGAAGGTTCTTGGTGTATTTAACCTCCACCAACCTCATTTTAAAGAAAAGAAAGTGCATTCAAGTCTACTCAAAAGTCAAAAAGCCAATATTCTCTCAAATACTTCATATCAAAAGCCTCTTATAGTTTGATTCCTTGAAAAGCCTATAAGCTCATCCTTACTTCATTCCAAAAGAGGCACTTTGAAGGAGATTCTAAGGAAGAGTGAAGACAAAGCATCTACTTGAGCTTCAAAGATTTCAATCTACTCTTGAAGAGAGTTTGTTTTAGTTTTAAATTGTATATCTATTTTTATTATGATTTGACCTTGCTTTCAAGGGTGTCTTGAAAGAAGGTTATTGTGGTTTGTTGGTGAGCCAAAGGGATAAAACCAACTAGGGTTAACTTGTGAGCCCGAAGATAAAACAAGTGTTAAGGTTTGTTGGTAAGCCTAAGTGATAAAACCAACTTAGGTTTTGACTTGTGAGCCTTGTGAAAAACAAGTCAACTGTAATCTAGTTTGGATTATAGTGAAATTCCCAAGGGTGGCTTGGGAAGTGGATGTAGGTGCTAGGTTTTCACCGAACCACTATAAACCTTGTATTTGTGTGTGATTGCTCTCTTCCTCTCTTACTCTTTACTTATTGCTACCGCTTTAAATATCTTGCATTGAATTCATCATTGTTCACAAGCACCACTAGTCCCTCACATTATTGTTTTAAATTTTCAAAAAGACCCAATTCACCCCCCTCTTGGGCTCCATTTCTGGGCAACAAGTGGTATCAGAGCACCGGTACTCTCTTGTAGGTCCAAGGATCTTGAGTAAAAGATCATGGTAGCCCCAATAGGAATGGGTATTGTTGAAGGTCAAGATTCTAATCGTCCCCCACTTTTTAATGGCACAAATTACACATATTGGAAGACACGCATGCGCATATTTATTCAAGCTCTTGATTATAATTTATGGAGGACAATTGTAAAAGGTCCTTATCAGCCTACAATGTTGATTAATGGCATTCTCACTCCAAAGATGGAAGATGATTGGGATGAGAATGACATTAAGCAAATCGAGCTTAATGCTAAGGCTATGAACCTTTTATTTTGTTCTCTTGATCCAAGTGAATTTAATAGAATATCTAATTGTCTCTCCGCCAAGAAGATTTGGGATACACTTGAGGTTACCCATGAGGGTACAGACCAAGTGAAAACCACCAAGGTCAACATGCTTATTCATACATATGAAATGTTTAAAATGGAACCTACTGAGTCTATTAGTGAGATGTACACTAGGTTCACAAATATTGTGAATGACATGAGAAGCCTAGGAAAAATTATTTCTAATGGTGAACTTGTGAACAAACTTCTCAGGTCTCTACCAGCTTCATGGGATGCAAAAGTAACAGCGATTGAAGAAGCTAAGGATGTCAACACTCTCCCGCTGGAATAACTGTTGGGTTCTTTAATGACCTATGAGCTCTCCCTCAAATAAAAGAATGGAGAGGTCGACAAAAAGAAGAAGGCGATCGCATTCAAATCTACTGCTAGAGAGGACTCAAGCAAAGACTCTGAAGAAGATGATGAAGAAGATGAGATGGCTCTGTTAGTAAGAAAATTCAGAAGGTTCATGAGGAAGAAAAAGTTTAACTACAAAAAAAAATGTTTGAAAAGTGAGACGAGTAAAGAGAAGGACAAAGAAAAGGAGAAGGAGCATCCTACATATTTTGAGTGCAAAAAACCCGGGCATTTCAAGGTAGACTGCCCCTTGTTAAAGAAAAGCAGAAGAAAGCTAAGAAAGAAAGTCATGATGGCAACCTGGAGTGAAAGTGAAGACTCCAGTTCTAAGGAAGAATAGCAGGAGGTAGCAAACTTCTGTCTGATGGTCGATCATGATGAGATATGTTCCGAAACTGAAAATGAATTTACTTTTGATGAGCTTCATGAAGTTTTTGACGAATTAGTCATAGAATTTCAAAAGTTAAAATCAAAACATAAAGATTTAAAGAAGCAAAATTTGGATCTAGCCAAAACAAATAACAAGCTTTCAAATGAAAATGAATGCCTTCTTATTCAAAATAAAAAATTAAATGATAAGATTATGGCACTTGAAAAAGAAAAGGATGTCTTTAAAAAGAAAAGTGACTTACTTTCAAATGAAAATTTGTCAAAACAAAGCAAAAAAAATTTTAAATGAAAACAAAAGATATAAAGAAGAAATTGAAAAACTAAAGCCTTTTGTAGAAAAATTTACTTACAGTTCTGAAAAATTGAATTTACTCTTAAATAACCAAAGAGCAGTATTTGACAAAGCAGGTTTAGGATTCAGAACTCATAAGAAACAAAAACTCTTTAAAAATTTCTTTGTGCCTGCATCTTCATCCATTACTTGCTATACTTGTGGTATCAAAGGACACAAATCTTATATGTGCAACAAAAGAAAGTTAAATAACACTAAGAAAGTTTGGGTTCCGAAAGGAACCAATGCCACTAACCAAAAAGGACCCAAGATGGCTTGGGTACCTAAAGTCTCCACTTGATCTTTATTGCAGGTATGCCTTGCAACCAATAAGAAAAGGATGTGGTACCTTGATAGAGGTTGCTCAAGGCATATGACAGGAGATGTGGAGCAGTTCTCATCACTCATATATCAAAATGGTGGCAATGTTACTTTTGGTGATAATGGAAAGGGCAAAATTATCGGTATTGGTAAAGTCCATATCACCCCTACCTCTTATATTGATAATGTATTATATGTTGATGGTTTAAAACATAACTTGCTTAGCATTAGTCAGTTTTGTGACAATAATTTTAAAGTTGTTTTTGAATCTTCTTTGTGCATTGTTTCTAGTCTAGATGACAATGGCATTAAGTTCATTGGTCATAGGCATGGCAATATTTATATGGTTGATCTTGATGATCTCCCTATTCAAAAAGGTCAATGCCTAGTGGCAATGGAAGCCAAGATCGATGAAACTAGCTGGCTTTGGCATCGTAGACTAGGACATGCAAGCATGCATTTAATTTTAAAACTTAGCAAAAAGAACTTGGTAAAGGTTTTGCCTAAACTCAATTTTGAAAAAGATAAGATTTGCAGTGCATGTCAACTTGGAAAACAAACAAAATCCTCTTTCAAAACAAAAGGAGTAATCTCTACATCTAGACCTTTGGAATTACTTCATATGGACCTCTTTGGGCCAACTAGAACATCTAGTTTGGGAGGTAAGAAGTATGGTCTAGTCATTGTAGATGATTTCTCACGATTTACATGGGTCATGTTTTTAGCACATAAAGATGAAACTTTTTCTGAATTCATTAGATTTCATAAAAGAGTTTTGAATGAGAAAGGTGTTTTAGTAATATTTTTGAGAAGTGATCATGGAACCAAATTTGAAAATGCTGATTTTGATAAATTTTGTATTGAAAATGGAATTCATCATAATTTTTCTGCACCTAGGACACCTCAACAAAATGGGATAGTAGAAAGAAAAAATAGAACTCTTGAAGAAATGGCACGCACCATGCTTTGTGAAAATGATTTACCTAGATATTTTTGGGCGGAAGCCATAAATACTGCATGCTATATTTTAAATTGAGTTTTAATTTGACCAATTTTATAGAAAACACCTTATGAGCTTTGGAAGGGTAGAAAATCCTCAATTCATTATTTTCATGTTTTTGGATGCCGTTGTTTCATCTTAAACAATGGTAAACATAATTTAAGTAAATTTGATGCCAAATCAGATGAGGGAGTCTTTCTAGGCTACTCCATATCTAGTAAGGCATACAGGGTCTTCAACATAAGAACACTTGTTGTTGAAGAATCCATACATGTGGTATTTGATGAAACTAACCAAAAATCTTCAAGAAAAGAAGATGTACTTTCTGATGAAACAGGTAGCAAGAAAATTGAAGAAATAAACAACAATGAAGGGCTTACCAAGGAACAGAACGATGATCAAAACACTGAAGGAGATCAAGCACAAGGTGATGAAAATACATCAACTGTTGATCCATTACCAAAAGAATGGAGGTATGCTCATGGACACCCAAAAGAACTAATTATCGGTGATCCATCTAAAGGTGTAAGTACTCGATCATCCCTTAGAAATATCTGTGATTACTTAGCTTTTGTGTCTCAAATTGAACCTAAAACTATTGAGGAAGCTGAAAGTGATAGTAATTGGATAAATTATATGCAAGATGAACTTAATCAATTTAAAAGGAACAATGTTTGGACATTAGTAGATAGGCCTTCAAACACTTCAATTATTGGTACAAAATGGGTTTTTCGAAATAAACTTGATAAAAATGGAGTAGTAACTAGAAATAAGGCTAGACTAGTTGTCAAAGGATACAATCAGGAGGAAGGAATAGATTTTGATGAAACCTTTACTCCTGTGGCTAGACTTGAGGCAATTAGGCTATTGTTGGCTTTTGCTTGCTTCATGAATTTTAAACTATATCAAATGGATGTTAAAAGTGCATTTTTAAATGGTTTAATTAAAGAAGAAGTTTACGTTGAGCAACCCCTCGGTTTTAAAAATTTTGAATTTCCAAATCATGTTTATAAACTTCATAAAGCTTTATATGGATTGAAACAAGCTCCAAGAGCTTGGTATGATCGTTGAAGCTCCTTTTTACTCAAAAATGATTTTACTAGAGGTAATGTAGATAAAACTTTATTTTTAAAGAAAAAGAATGATAATCTCTTAGTAGTACAAATCTATGTAGATGATATAATATTTGGTGCTACTAATGAATCTCTTTGTCAAGATTTTGCAAAGCTAATGTAGGGTGAGTTCGAGATGAGCATGATGGGAGAACTGAGTTTTTTCCTCGGACTCCAAATAAAGCAAACCAAAGAGGAGATCTTCATCAACCAAACAAAATACACAAAAGAAATACTCAAGAAGTTTGGGATGGAGAACACTAAGTCCTTAGGTACTCCTATGAGCTCTACTTGTAGACTTGACAAGGATGAATTAGGTAAGTCTATAGACCAAAAATTATATCTTGGCATGATTGGTTCATTGTTATATCTTACTGCCAGTAGGCTAGATATCATGTTTAGCATCTGTACGTGTGCTAGATATCAGTCTAATCCTAAAGAGTCTCATCTTTTGGCTGTTAAACGCATACTTAGATATCTATCTGGTTCAATTAAAATTAGTTTATACTCTAGAGATTCTTCATTTGAATTGATTGCTTATTCTGATGCTGACTTTACTGGGTGTAAACTTGATCGTAAAAGTACTAATGGAACCGTCAGTTTCTTGGAGTAAATTTGATCTCTTGGAGTAGCAAGAAACAGAATTCAGTTGCTTTATCTATGGTGAAAGCCGAATATATAGCAGTTGGAAGCTGTTGTGCTCAAATCCTCTGGATCAAACAACAACTCGAAGATTTTGGCATTAAACTAACTAAGACACTCATAAGATGTGACAATACTAGTGCAATCAATCTATCTAAAAATCCTGTGCAACATTCAAGAAGTAAACACATTAAAATAAGACATCATTTCATAAGAGATCATGTACAAAAATCTAATGTTATTCTTGATTTTGTATGTACTAATGATCAGTTGGCAGATGTGTTTTCCAAGCCTTTGAGTGAGGATAGGTTCTGTCTGATTAGAAGAGAGTTAGGTGTCATTGATCCATTCTCCTAGAACTCTCTTAGTTTTAATTATACCTAAATCCTAGAGCTCAAAACCACTTCCTAAAAGTCCCAAAAATCTGATTGAATTTTTTCCTATTTTTTTCTAAAAATTTTTGGATTTTATCAAATTTTTTGGCCAAGTGTCGACACTTGGAAATTGTCAAGTGTCGACACCTGACCAAGTGTCGACACTTGACACATTCTAAGTGTCGACACTTGCGAAACAGAAACTATTTTTAAAAAGGCCGACCGAGGGTTTTGTAATTTTCTTTCCCCTGCTGATTTCTTGCAACAGTGGTCCCCTCTGTCCAAATCCATCATTTTACCCTTTCATCCATCACAAATCAGGTATTTTCCCCTTCCATTTTTATTTTATTTTCCCTCGTTTTTGGTTTTATTTTTGACATTTTCGAACCAAACAACCGTGAATGGGGTTTTTCGAGTGTTTTTCATGAATCTAACCGGATTTCTACGTGTTTTAGTGGATTTCTAAAACTCCATTTGAGGGAATAGTAATTTAAACATATTTTTCTCGGATTTCCCTCGTCTTTTGGTCGTTTTCATGCCTTTTTCACCCACTTTTCGCAAAAACACTGTTCTATTGATTTTTGGCCGAAATAATTTGGGTTTTCATCTCAATTAAGTATGCTAAATCCATTTATTGTTGATTTAGAAAGGTTTTTCATGATATTTTTGTGACATTTTCACCTATTTGCTAAAACCCTAAGTGTTTAGACCCAAATTCCATGGTTTCTGATTTTTTAGGTCTTACAAAAAATATTTTCCAAAGATTCAAATCTGTTTTAACGAACAAAAATATTTTCTATAAATATATATTCAGAATATTGTCATTTAATCAAAGTATAAGTTGTAAAAATCCCACCTTAAATTGATTGACAGTTTTTCAAACTTTGTTTGAGGTATTTTACAACCCAAAATTGGATTAATACTGGTTTTCAAAACCTATCTAAGAAATGAAACTCTCATTATCTCAGCCTGTAGCCAGTCCCTTAGCTCTAAACCTATCTTCCTTCTTCCCTGGTCAGCTTGCTGTAATGGGTCCCAGGAAGAGACTTGCAGTTAGGGAGAGGCCCAGTCGTGGTGTTGAGAGGAGGTCGAAGGCCAGATTTGACACAGCACAGCCTAGCAGTTCAGCCACACCGAGCTCCCCCCATGCAGAGAGGATGGCAAGGAAGTTAGTAGCCTCAGGGAGGAGAGTCAACTTGGAGTGTTTCGACAGGCACCACTTCGGAATTCGACAGGTACTCACTGATGCAGGATTAGTACTATTCTGTACTATGCAGGAGAGGTACTATCCTCACCTAGTGAGAGTGTTTTATGGTGCATTAGATTGTCGACGACTTCTGTGGACTACTTCAGTTAAGGGTATTTAGATTTCATTGACAGATGAGCTTCTGGGCAGAGTATGGGAGATCCCTCGTAGGGGAGTCTGTGTCTTTTTGGTAGATGACAGAGAGGCTGCGTTTAGGTGCATTCTTGAGAGAGAGGATGTTCGCGGTATATCCGTAGTTACCGTGAACCAGTTGTCATTGGAGATGCTCCTATTGCACCACATCACAGCACGCATACTTCTACTGAAGACTGGGAGATTTGACTTCATCACTAAGAGGGAGTTGATGGTGATGATGAGCCTGATTGAGAGAAGGTAGATTGATCTTCCATTCCTGATGCTTACTCAGATGCATGATGCTGCGACACAGTGCCAACACTGTTTACCATATGGCATGGCACTGACCAGACTATTCAGAGCGTGTGGAGTATCATTGGAGGGGGAGATCCCCAAGGAGATACTACACACAGATGTGTACGACGAGAGGTCTTTGCACCGCATGGGATACAGATTAGTCGGAGGTCGATGGGTTTGTAGAGAGTTTGGCCAGGAGCCAGATGAGGAAGACGAGATTCGAGAGGCAGAGGCTGGACCATCTAAGCCGGCAGCTTTTCCTCCAGTTGATATCCCATCGACACAGGCAGAGCATTTGTCTCCTGACACTTCAGCTCCTCTGCCACCTTCTACTAGACTATATTTTGAGGAGCATACCAGAGAGCAGTTCACAGAGATCAGGGGTAAGATGACTCAGCTACGTAGCGAGGTTAAGCTTCTATGAGCACATACTACCTCGGAGTATGCTGAGATTCGCAGATCTATGGAGGAGGGATTCTCTCGTATTGAGGATCTGTTGAGATCCCTTATACCTCTTGCAACCCCTGTAGTTGTACCATCAGATGATGATGATGATGATGATGATGATGATGATGATGGCGGCGATCACCAGAGAGACCATGCTGATTCTGTTGAGGGTGGTGATCAGGATGATGACAGAGCTACAGAGGTTGTGGGCCGTGACAGTGACAGTGATGACAGAGCTGATAATTATGAGGTGGTCAGTCGCGATCCTCCCACTACACCAGCTCCTACTACTGCCTTGGTTGATTCCGCACCGGACCTTGTTACACCAGCTAATCTTCTTTCACCCCCTTCCACTAGATCATCTAGGGTTGTACCCGCCTTTGGTCCTTCTGGCCATACTAGGAGTTGTCGAGCTTTAGCACCTCCTAGGGCATTAGCCACTAGATCTAGGGTCTGTGCTCCATTCAGTCTTGAGGTTCCATCTGATGAGGATTAGCCTCATCGATGTCTGTTATAGCTCATATGTTGTATGTCTGATATTTATATGACTCTGATGATATCTGTATGTTTTAGCTCTTGCTGATGGCTCAGCAAATTTTGTACTGAAAACTTATCTATTATATGCATTTCAGTTCAGAGCTCATTATTTGTGTTTGACTGGTTCAATTTACTATTTTTTTTTGGATCTGATACTCTTTTATCTTGGTATATTTTTTAGCTCTGATACTCTTTTATATTGGTATAATTTTGGCTCTAACTTCTATCTTATTTGATTCTCTACCATCTTTTTGTCTTCATGCTCATTGTGAGGGGGAGGTTATTCCCCTTTCTAATGATTGACAAAAAGGAGGAGAAAAAGTGTTAATTCATAAATTTGTTGAGAAATTGTATTGATTATGTTGATTCATAAATTTTGTGGTTTCACCTTGTAAGAATCTTTGAAGTTTACCTTAATAAGAAGTATCTAATTAAGGGGGAGATTGATTCTTCCTAACTATGAAGTTTTTGCCTCTCTTATGGACTTAAATTCATATTCATAAATTATAATAGTTAAAGTCTGAAATGTACTGCCATTTTACTCAAGGTTTTGTCATCATTAAAAAGGGAGAGATTGTTAGCTCCACCCAGTGATTTTGATGAATAACAAAACATTAAGTGCATATTGTATACTAATGAGGATTTCAAGTTGTGAGTTTTTAGGAAGAAAGCACCTCAAAATCTCAAAAATTTATGGTTTATGCCACATAATGGCACAGAGCAATTCTCACAAATCCAGACATCCTCTTCATTGAAAAAGGGCATAAAAATGTTTAAATATTATGTGTTTATGTTTTCAAGAATTATATTTATGTTTTCGAGGTGTTTACACTTGAATCTGAGATTTTTCAGTCTCAAGTGTCGACACCTGGACAGTCAAGTGTCGACACTTCAGCATTTGGCACAGGCAAAAATCCTTGGCACGCCAAGTGTCGACACCTATAACCAAGTGTCGACACCAAGTGTCGACACTTAGGTTCCAAGTGTCGACTCAAGGCCTGAGAATTTTGAAAATACAGAACTTTGTAATTTGAGGATTTTTGTGTCAAGTGTCGACACCTATGCATCAAGTGTTGACACTTGAAAGTTCAAGTATCGACACCTAGAGATCAAGTGTCGACACTTGACAGCCAAGTATCAACACCTGACAGCCAAGTGTCGACACTTGTAGCCTGACAGCTCTAACAGATCTATTTTTCTGGCTTGCAGAACTTGCTTTTCAAGCTCCAAATGGCTATTTTTGAGGTACCAACGGTCACAAACCATTTTTTACAAGGTTCTTGGTGTATTTAACCTCCACCAACCTCATTTTAAAGAAAAGAAAGTGTATTGAAGTGCATTTAAGTCTACTCAAAAGCCAAAAAGCCAATATTCTCTCAAATACTTCACATCAAAAGCCTCTTATAGTTTGATTCCTTGAAAAGCCTACAAGCTCATCCTTACTTCATTCCAAAAGAGGCACTTTGAAGGAGATTCCAAGGAAGAGTGAAGACAAAGCATCTACTTGAGCTTCAAAGATTCCAATCTACTCTTGAAGAGAGTTTGTTTTAGTTTTAAATTGTATATCTATTTTTATTATGATTTGACCTTGCTTTCAAGGGTGTCTTGAAAGAAGGTTATTGTGGTTTGTTGGTGAGCCAAAGGGATAAAACCAACTAGGGTTAACTTGTGAGCCCGAAGACAAAACAAGTGTTAAGGTTTGTTGGTAAGCCTAAGTGATAAAACCAACTTAGGTTTTGACTTGTAAGCCTTGTGAAAAACAAGTCAACTGTAATCTAGTTTGGATTATAGTGAAATTTCCGAGGGTGACTTGGGGAGTGGATGTAGGTGCTAGGTTTGCACCGAACCACTATAAATCTTGTGTTTGTGTGTGATTGCTCTCTTCCTCTCTTGCTCTTTAATTATTGCTACCGCTTTAAATATCTTGCATTGAATTCATCATTGTTCACAAGCACCACTAGTCCCTCACATTATTGTTTTAAATTTTCAAAAAGATCCAATTCACCCCCCCTCTTGGAATCCATTTATGGGCAACAATATGTCTATCTTTTGAAACATAAGTTTGAAGCCTTTGATAAACTCAAAGAGTATCAAAGTGAGGTTGAAAAACAAACTAGGCATAGTATTAAAATCTTTCAATCTGATCGAGGAGGAGAATACTTGTCTAGTGAATTTCTCAATCATCATAAAGACAAAGGCATTCTCTCTGAATGGACCCATCCATACAAACCACAGTTAAATGATGTAGTAGAAAGAAGGAATCATACCTTGTTAGACATAGTACGATCCATGATGTGCTTCACGGATCTTCTAGTATCCTTCTGGGTTTATGCCCTAGAGACTGCTGCCTACATACTAAGTAGGGTGCCATCAAAGGTAGTTAAGAGCACTCCATATCAATTATGAAAAGGAAAAAGGCCAAGTCTTAAGTATTTTAAGATTTGGGATTTCCCTGCTTATGTTAGGAATGTTTTTGGACATACGATAAGTTTTAGGGCTGATAAAAGCAGGTTTGTAGGATATCCTAAAGAAGGTATGGGATATCTTTTCTACCACCCTATTGAGCAAAAGGTCTTTATCAGTAGGCATGCCACATTCTTGGAAAAGGAGTTTATCGAAGAAGGGGGCAGTGGGAGGATATTTGAACTTGAAGAAGTTCAACCTATACTTGAAGTAATTTCTCAACCAGATTTTTTCAAGGTTCAGGAACAACCACAACACACACCTCCTCTCCATAGGTTAGAGAGAGTG
Organism: Areca catechu; assembly: GCA_021397845.1. Taxonomy (NCBI): domain Eukaryota; kingdom Viridiplantae; phylum Streptophyta; class Magnoliopsida; order Arecales; family Arecaceae; genus Areca; species Areca catechu. The sequence continues at coordinate 130,506,478 of CM038045.1, read as the reverse complement.
TGAAGTGCACCTCTTAAATATGGCTTTGTCATTAGAAATGACAATGAAGCCAGTATCATACAAGATAATGATCCTGTGACCTATACGGAAGCTATCCGAGTAGGGACTCTGACAAATGGCTTGAGATGGACTCCATGTGCTCTAATCAGGTTTGGACATTAGTTAATCCACCTGAGGGATTAAACATAATCGGATGTAAATGGGTCTTCAAGAAGAAGATAGGAGTAGATGGTCAAGTAGAGACCTATAAGGCCAGGCTGGTGGCAAAAGGTTTCAGACAAAGACATGATATTGATTATGATGAAACTTTTTCACCAGTAGCCTTGCTCAAGTCCATTTAGATATTGCTTGTTGTAGCTACATGCTATCACCATGAGATCTGGCAGATGGATGTAAAGACTGCTTTTCTTAATGGATATCTTGAGAAAGAAGTCTAGATATCATAGCCAGAGGGGTTTGTCTCAAGTGAAAGACCAAACCAAGTATGCAGGCTTAAGAAATCCATTTATAGATTGAAGTAAGCATCGAGGAGTTGGAACGTCTGCTTTGATGAGATGATCAAAGAGTTTGGTTTCATCAAGAATGTGGATGAACTGTGTATGTATAAGAAGACAAGTGGAAGTACCCTTATTTTCTTGGTTTTGTATGTTGATGATATACTCATCATTGTGAATGATATACCAATGTTGCAATCAGTCAAGTCTTGGCTATCAAAGCAATTTTTCATTAAGGATTTGGGAGAGGCATCCTATATACTGGGTATAAAGATCTACAGAGATAGATCTAAGAGGATGCTTGGCTTATCCCAATCCAAGTACATTGACTTAGTATTGAAGAGATTCAACATGGAGAGAAGTAAGAGATGTTACTTGCCCATGAGTCAAGGCATACATCTCTCCAAGAAAATGTCTCCTAAGACACCAGAAGAGAGAGAGAGATGATGAATTTGATTCCTTATGCTTTGGCTGTATGATCAATTATGTATGCCATGTTATGTACCAGGCCTATTGTTGCTTATGCCTTGGGCATAGTAAGCAGGTTCCAAGCTAATTCAGGGGCGGATCATTGGAAAGCTATGAAAAATATTCTTAAGTACCTAAGAAGGACTAAAGATATTTTTCTAATATATGGTAGATCAGAGTTAAAACTAAAAGGGTATATAGATTTTAGTTTTTAATTAGATCTAGATGATAGCAAATCCATATTAGGGTATGTCTTCACCTTATATGGTGGTACAATGAGTTGGAAGAGTACAAAGCAGCAAACTATAGCTGACTCAGTCTCTGAGATAGAGTATATAGTTGCAAGTTAAGCCACAAAGAAAGCTGTGTGGATGAAGAAATTTATCATGAAATTGGGCATGATTTCTGCTATATGACAATAGGTGCAACTTTATTATGATAACACTAAAGCTGTTGCATAAGCTAGGGAATCGAGATCTCATCAAAAGACCAAACACATCCTAAGATGCTTCTACCTTAATCGAGAGATCATGAAAGACAAGATGTTGTCATCGAACGAGTAGATATAAAGAACAACATAGCAGACCCATTCACTAAAGCACTACCATAGCAGCAGTTTGATCACCACTTAGATTGTATGGGTGTAGGATATAAGGACAATTAACTTTAGTGCAAGTGGAAGATTGAAAGAATTATTCCCTAAAAGCCAATCTTTGTATGGGCATTTTTTTAATCTTCTAACTCATGTATGATATTATTTATTAATAAAAGATAATTCTTGATTCATCATACAACTGTATCTTATCAAGATTATGATGAACCCCATAGGTTAGGGCAATGAAATTAGGGTTATGATGGAGATCATAATGGTGATACTTAAGTTTGTATAAACCTTAATCTAAAATGTTCCTAGTCGTTGGATCATCGGTTCAGGGATCGATGTTTTCAAAAAGACTAACACATCCTATGTATGCTCGAGGAAGAGGGAGGTTGATCCCATAACCACTTGTGTAGGTATTCTAATACAATGATGTAGATGCTCATTAGGTTATGAGTTCACTGAACTCATCCATCTTGAGAATATCTTATAGAGGTTTTACTACTTGTCAAAAGTGGTTCTCATAGCAGGAGTTATGCAAGTGATCCTTAGACCTGATCATGATTTCTTATGCACATAAAGCCATGTTTTGGTTCATACTCATTTATGACAAAGAGTCATGTATACTCATTCATGACAAAGAGTCATGTATGGGATGTTCTCAGATCTGGTGGATTGTGCATGAAGGATGTGAGTGAATCAACAAGGAATCAATCACTCCTAGTAAGAGGGGACTTATTTCATGTAATATCTTCAATTATAGACTTAGGAAGTCTTTGATCAAAGTAAGATGAGATTAGATATGATTTATAATCTTTCAATGATCAAGTCTTCATTATCAAATTAAGATTTGAAAGAATTAAGTGTTAGGATTTGACAATTCTCTATACCCATCACTTATTCGGGATAAAGTGAGCTCGAAAGATTAAATTGCACGGTAACTTTCTACTGAAGGGATTTTAATAATTTCTATTAAATTCTTCATCTTCTGGGTAGGCATGACATGTTACTAGATGTCAATCATATCTTGTAGATTTTCAAGAATCAAATTGGAAGGATTCATGCATTAATTTAGAAATTGATTCGAATTGGCTAACTTGGGCAGCTCGATTTGACCTAATTAGGATAATTGATTTTGATTGGATTGAAATAGCTTAGACCTGGACCTACTAATGGCTATATGCGGAGCCCAAAGGATCACACATGCTAGGAAATTTGCCAAGAAAGTCAATTGGATTTTATTTAGGATCATAGAATCCTAGTTGGCTAGCTAATTAACATACTAGCTTATGTTGGCTGAGCAATTTAAGTGAGACTTAGATTGGATTGAGTCCTAATTGGGACAGCAATTATCTATATTTATCAAGAATTATCTAGAGCTTTATCCTTGAATTATGGAAGAGTCCAAGTGGGATTGGACTCTTGGTGCCAAGCTTAGCCTGTGCCAAGATTAAGGTGCGTAGAAGGACCAAGAGTCCTTCTGCCACTTAATTACCTATTCTAGATAAACACAAGGACCCTCTTCCTTATCTCCATGCCCATTTGGATTGGGCTTGACTGGTCAAAAGAAGGATTTGGCATCCCTTCATATTTGGTGTAGATTTAAAATGTAGAAGTCCTTCTATTTGAAGGCTTTTATTTTCTCCGATACATCCTTTGGAATCCCACACCATTTAGCCAATTTATGACCAATTACATGCCATGTGACAAGTGGGAATAATGCTAAAAAAATGAAGAGACATATATATGTCTCTTGACATGATATGACATGTCAAGATAAGTCTTTTCACCCAAGGTACTGCTTTTGCTTGAAGGGTCTTATCAAGGGCTGAAGAAAAGATTTATCAAGTGCCCCCTCACTCTTAATAAATAGGCATCGGTGTTGTGTTACATAGGCCGGGTGATGCGGGACAGATGCGAAGGGTAAGATCGCTGGTGAGCATAGAAGTCACCAGGGGATTAGGGTTTGTCTGGAAGAAGAAAGAAGAGGGCTAAGGGTTCAGAAAGATAACTGGAGTTCACACAGATTCCCCTAGGAGGACAAGCACAAAGCAAAGGGCTCACACAGATGCCCCAGGGATCACACAGATATCCTGAAAAGAAGGAGGATGGATCACCAAATATCCTAAAAAGGAGGAAGGGATCACACAGATACCCTAGACTCACATAGATGCCCTCATACAGTAAATCAGAGATCACATAGAAACCCTGGGATCACATAGATCCTTGACACAGAACTCAAGAAATGTTATTCATCCCACCCTTTTACAAATAACTGAGGGTGGTATTTATAGACTTTCCAACCCTCTACAAGATGAAGATGAAACCTATCCCAATCCTAACAAACTTCAAACTAATAATCTAATTTAAAACAAACTTGAAATTAAAATAATTTCAAACTAATCACTACATCCAAATTAAAAATTTAAATATACCCAAATTCATCAAGATCCATCCATGTTGAGCTGCTCTGAAATCTATGCAGGCTTGATAACTGTGCAGAAATCTTCTTGCTTTGAAAAGCATGCTACCCTGAGAAGCAGCTGCTTTGAGAAACGTGCAAATCCTTCTGCTCTGAGATCTGTGTAGATTTTTCTCCCAGTGACTGCGGAACAGGAGGCGGTGGATGGGAAGATGGACTTGCGGGAGACTTCACTGGCGCCAGCGCTGGGGAAGGAGGCGGCACGGCCGGTGGTTGGGGAAGACGGCAGCACAGCCGGTGGCTGGAACAGGCGGCGAGGAGTCGGCGGCCTTGATTTGACGGTGGACAATGGCTTCAAGGTTGCGCCCATTGGAGGAGGGTGCTGCGGGCGGAGAGGCGGTGGTGGAGTCGACGATGGAGAACGGGCGGTGACAAGCGGAGTCGATGGTGGAGGACAGGCGGCGGTAGGCGGAGTCGACGGCGGAGGTGGAGTCGTGGTAGTAGGGCGGTGGGACAGGCATCGACCGTGAGAGATGGATGGCAATGGCGGGTTGGGCGGCCAGGTAAGGAAGGGAGGCAATTGGGTGGTTGTCGACTGAGAACGAAAAAAAATGGGGGCTTGGATCTGGGCGAAAGGATAGAGAAGACGATAGGAATAAACATGGAATAAGTCATGAATAAACATGGAATACAATGCGAATAGCGGGAATAGGTGGAATAGCTGGGATAAAAAATATAAAATAAAATAAAAAAACTTAGGAGAAAAAAAAATCTCGATGGGTTTTGATATCCCCATCATTCTCCTGGGATGGGAAAAACTCGACTCCGTAGAGTCAGGCTTGATGCTGCAACTCTCTTCTTCTTTTTTTTTCTCAAACCCTAATCCTCTCCCACTCAGATACCAAATTGATGCGGGACAGATGCGCGGGGTACGATCACTGGCGAGCATAGAAGTCACCAAGAGATTAGGGTTTGTTTGGAAGAAAAAGAAGAGGGCTAAGGGTTCAGAAAGATAACTGGGGTTCACATAAATTCCCCTAGGAAGATAAGCACAAAGCAAAGGGCTCACACATATGCCCTAGGGATCACACAGATACCCTGAAAAGAAAGAAAAAGGGATCACATAGATCCCCTGAAAAAAAGGAGGAAGGGATCATATAGATATCCTGGACTCACACAGATGCCCTCACACAGTAAATTAGGGAACACACAGAAACCCTGGGATCACATAGATCCTTCACACATAACTCAAGAAGTATAATTCATCCCCCCTTTTATAAATAACTGAGGGTGGTATTTATAGACTTTCCAACCCTCTACAAGATGAAGATGAAACCTATCCCAATCCTAACAAACTTCAAACTAATAATCTAATCTAAAACAAACTTGAAATTAAAATAATTTCAAACTAATCACTACATCCAAATTAAAATTTAAAAATACCCAAATTCATCAAGATCCATCCATGCTGAGCTGCTCTAAAATCTATGTAGGCCTCATAACTGTGCAGAAATCTTCTTGCTCCGAAAAGCATGCTACCCTGAGAAGCACACTGCTCTAAGAAGCGTGCAAATCCTTCTACTCTGAGATATGTGTAGAATTATCTCCCTGTGACTGTGGAACAGGAGGCGGCGGATGGGAAGAGGGACTTGTGGGAGACTTCGCCAGTGCTAGCATTGGGGAAGGAGGCGGCACGGCTGGCGGCTGGGGAAGGTGGCGACACGGCCGATGGCTGGAGCAGGCGATAGGGAGTCGGCGGCCTTGATCTGACGGTGGATGATGGCTTCAAGGCTGTAACCGTTGGAGAAGGGCGCTGCGGGCAGAGCGGCAGTGGCAGAGTCGATGGTGGAGGATGGGTGGTAGAAGGCAGAGTCGATGGCGGAGGATGGGCGATGGCAGGTGGAGTCGACGGCGGAGGCAGAGTCATGGCAGTAGGATGGTGGGAAGGGCATCGGCCGGCGGGAAGTGGACGGCAATGGCGGGTTGGGCGGCCGGCGTATGGAAGGGAGGTGATCCGGTGGTTATCGACTATGAACGGAGAAAAATGGGGGCTTGGATATGGGCGGAAAGATGGAGAAGACGACAGGATAAACATGGAATAAGTTAGGAATAAACATGGAATAAAATGGGAATAGTGGGAATAGATGGAATAGTTGGGATAAAAAATAAAACAAAATAAAAAAATCTAGGAGAAAAAAGAAAACATCCCAATGGGTTTTAATGTCACCATCACCAGGCACAGCAAAAGACTGGGTTTCAAGATTTTTCATTTTCAAAACTCTAACTGGCCGAAACCCTAAACTCTAGGACTACTTGATCATGATGACTAATAAATCTAAACTTTAAGATTATAAAAGAATACCTAGAATGCTATATTCCTTAATTTTCATGAAGCACACAAGGTATACCCTCCAGAGGTGATCCACATAGGAACTGGACCAAGGAAGCACTCCTACGAAAGTTGCTTGTTTGATTAGGACTCTTCCGGTAGCCTTTCAGAATTTCTTCCTTTACTGGAACCCTTACCCTCTTGTAGGGCACTCAGAGAGTTCTTTAAATCCTCTCTCAGATCCTGAATACCCTTTATATTTTTCTTCTTAGGCTCTTGTCTTAATTAGACTAGCCTTGTCTTTAACGAACAAGCTTTGTCTTAAAATGACAAACCTTGTATAAAGGAGGAGGAAGAGAAAATAGCTAGTATTTTCAGATGGGAAACTCAATTTCTCTAGCATCAAAATATGATGCCTTTTATAGAGAGGGATGGGGTGCTTGATATGTCTCTCCTTCAGCCATTTGATAAGACCCTTCAATCAGAAGGAGTCTTTTGGATGAGAGGACATATCAGATACAACTAATCATGCACCAAGAGACAAATTAATGACTCTTCATTTTTTTTAGCCGTCTTCTCCACCTACCACATGGCATTTACTAGTCATATTAAGGCTAAGGGGCATGAACTCTGAAAGAAGGCATCGAAGAAATATGGGAGCCTTCAAATAGAATGACTCTTGGTTTCAATTTTGCACCATAATGAAGAGACACAACTCTTCATTTTTGTACCAAATACTTCCATGCCATATTGCATTTATTTGACTAGTCAAAGCCCCTCATTTGGATATGGAGATAAGGGAGAAGTCCTTTGGACTCTCTCTAGCATTTGTAATTGACTGGCAAAAGATTTGTGCGCATGAAATTAGCATGAATGCAAATTGGCACCCAAGAGTCCATGCCAAGTAGGACTCTTCCATAAATTTAAGAAAAGATCCAAATAATTCTAGATAAATACTGAATTAGGCTGCCCCACTTAGGACTCTATCCAATTTAAGTCTCACTTAAATTTGGTTAGCCCAAATAACAAGCAAGCTAACCCAATCTAATTGGGTTTGGAGTTGGGCTATCCAACATATGCTAGTATGTCAATTAGCTAGCTAATTAGGATCCCATTATCCTAATAAAAATATAATTGACTTCCTTGGACAATTCCCTAATATGTGTGACCAATTGAGTTCCACATCTAGCCAGCAGTAGGTATGGGTCCAAGCCAATTCGATCCAATCGAACCCGATTGATCTAATTAGGTCAAATTGAGCTGACCTAAGTTGCTAATTCGCACCAACTTTTGAATTGACTCATGAATCCAATCGAATTGATTCATAAAAATTTACAAGACATGATTGATGCATAGAAACGTGTCATGCCTACCCAGAACATAAAAAAATTGATTGAAATTACCAAAATACCCTTCAATGAAAAGTTATCATGCAATTTAATCCTTCAATCTCACTTTATCTCGATTAAGTAATAGGCATGGATAAATGTCAAACCCTAGCACTTAATTCTTTTGAATCTTAATTCGATAATGAAGACTTGATCGATGAAAGATTAGAAACCCTATCTAATCTCATCATGCTTTGATCAAAGTCTTCCTGAGTCATCATTCGAAGAGATCACATGGGATAACCTCTCCTCTTACTAGGAGTGATTGATTTCTTATTGACCTACTCATTATCTTCATACACGACCATATCCAGAAGCACCCGTACATGACTTAATTGTCATGAATGAGCATGCACCAAAATATGGGTTCATGTGCATAAGATACTATGGTAGTCTTAGGTCTAAGACTACATGCACTACTCATGCCATAAAGCTTGAAGTCACCTTTCTTCAAACTTCTAGGTCTTTGTAACCCTTGCAATGACTTGCAGATATGAGACCCACATGTGGTATCCAATATCCATGAATCAAAAGTTGAAAAACTCAATGATAAGTTTGCTTGTATCATAAACAAACCTTTTGATGCTCCACTGACATCATGCTTCAGACTTGCAAGGTATGTCTTGCAGTTCTTCTTCTAATATCCCTTCTTATAGCAAAAGAAACAGGACCATCATTTGAAGGCCTTTTCACCTTCTTCCTCTTATTGATGCTTTTCTTAGGATTCATCTTTTACTTTGTACCCTTCTTCATTACTCCTTTCTTCTTCCCATTAACTAGAAGAAGATGATTAGCCTTATCTCCTTTGAAGTGGCTCTCAGTTGTCTTAAGCATGTTAAGCAGCTCTGGTAATGAAAGGTTCAGTTTGTTCATATGGTAGTTCATGACAAACTGAGAGAAGGAATCGAGGAGTGATTGCAGGATCAAATCCTGATTAAGCTCCCCATCCATGACAAAGCCTAATTGACCTAATCGGGTGATTAAGTCAATCATCTTGAGAACATGGATTTGTATAGGTGAGTCTTGACTAATTCATGACTGGAACAACTGTTTCGATATTTTATATCTAGCAGTCCTACTATGCTCTCCATATAGCTCTTTGATATTGACCAGTATGGCTGAGGTTCCATGTTTCATGTTGCCTTTATAGCTCGTTGCTCATTGAGGCTAATATGATGCACTTAATAGTCAAGCTATCATTCTGTCACATTCTATAAGTGGCATTTTCCTCCTTTGTAACTTCATCTCCGATCGAATATGGATCCAGAGAATCGAGGATGTAGGAAACATTTTCCTGAGCAAGTACTATTCTCTGGTTCCTCAACCAGTCCACATAGTTTGTGAAAGAATGGTGCCTTAAAAGCCAATCTTTATATGATCATTTCTATGATCTTTCAGCTTATGTATGATATTATTTATTAATAAAAGGTATTTGATTCATCACACTACTACATCTTATCAAGATTATGATGAACCCCATATGTTAGGATAATGGAATTAGAGTTATGATGGAGATCATAATGGTAAGATCTAAGTTCCTATAAATCCTAATATAAAATATTCCTAGTCATTGGATAATCGATTCGGGGATCAATAAATCTGGTAAGACTAGCACATCTTAAATTTGCTTGATGGAGAGGGTGGTTGGTCTCATAGCCTCTTGTGTAGAGATACTATACAAGGATGTGGGTGCTCATTAGGCTATGAGTTCACTAAATTGATTTGATAAGAGAACATCAAATGAAAGTCTTACTTACTTGTCAAAAGAATGTTCTCTTAGTGGGAGTTGTGCATGTGATTCTTAGACCTGAGACTACCACAGTATCTTATGCACATGAATCCATGTTTTGGTGTATATTTATTCATGGCAATTAAGTCATGTATAGGGTGCTTCTAGATATGGTGGATTATGTTTGAAGGTAATAAATAGGTCAACAAGGAATCAATCACTCCTAGTAAGAGGAAAAGTTATCTCGTGTGATCTCTTTGAATGATAACTCAAGAAGTCTTTGATCAAAGCATGATGAGATTAGATAGGGTTTCTAATCTTTCATTAGTCGAGTCTTCATTATCAAATTGAGATTTGAAAGGATTAAGTGCTAGGGTTTGACATTTATCCATGCCCATCACTTATTCGGGATAAAGGAAGATCGAAGGATTGAATCGCACAGTAACTTTCCACTGAAGGGTATTTTGGTAATTTTTACTAAATTTCTCATCTTTCGGGTTGGCATGACATGTTGCTGGACATCAATCATATTTTGTAGATTTTCATGAATCAAATGGATTGGATTCATGAGTTAATTTAGAAGCTAGTTCGAATTGGCAACTTAGGTCAGCTTAATTTGACCTAATTAGGTTAATTAGTTTCAATTGGATCGAATTGGCTAGGACCTAGACCTACTGCAAGCTATATATGGAATGCAAAGGGTCACACATATTAGAAAATTGGCCAAAGAAGTCAATTATGTTTTTATTAGGGTCAAAGGATCCTAATTGGATAGCTAATTGACATACTAGCACATGTTGACTAGCCTAACTCCTAACCCAATTGGATTAGGTTTATTAGCTTGCTATTTGGACTAACCAATTTAAGTGAAACTTAAATTGGGTTGTGTCCTAATTAGGACAGCATTTATCTAGGTTTATTTGAGCTTTATCTTGGACTTCTGATAGGGTCAAAGATGGAAGATATACTTGGCACCAATTTTGGCATGGGGGCAGACCTTTTCCAGATAAATGTTAAACCTTTTTCCCTTATCTCCAAGCCCAATTGGATGGGCTTTGATCGGTAAAATATTTGTAATTGGCATGAAAAAGAAGCGTGCATAATGAAGGGTTGCATCTTTTTATTTTGGTGCAGATTCAAGGGGCCAGAGTCCTTCTGTTTGAAGATTCTTTATTTCTCCGATGCATCCCTTGGCATCCCATGCCTTTTAGCCATCTTATAACCGGTAATATGCCACATGGCATGTAAAGAATTTGCCAGAAAAATGAAGAGACATTTATATGTCTCTTGGCACATAAAAGGACATTTCATGATAAGTCCTTTTACCCAAAAGACTCCTTCTGCTTGAAGGATCTTATCAAGGGGCTGAGAAAGAAACTTATCAGGTGCCTCATCCCTTTCTATAAATAGGCATTAGTAATCTGATACCATGAATTGAATTCTGATATGAAAGAAGTATATTTCTATTTTTCTTCCTTGTCCTTTTAAGATAAGTCTTGTCTCTTTAAGATAAGGTTTGTCCTTTTAAGACAAGACTTGTCATTTTAAGACAAGGTCCTAAGAAAAAAATTAGGAGGGATATTTAGATTTCGAGAGAGAATATTCAGAGAGGTCTTTGAGTACCCTACAGGAGGGTAGGGATTCTAACAATGGGTGAAAGTCCAAAAGGCTACCGGAAGAGTCCAAGTCAAATAAGCAAGCTTGGTAGGAGTGTTTCCTTCATCCGGTTCCTATGTGGATCACCTCCGGAGGGCATACATTTATGTGCCTCATGAAAATAAATGAATATGGTGCTCTAGGTATTCTTCTATAACCCTAAAGTTTTGATTTATTGTTGTCATGATCAAGTGGTCCTAGGGTTTAGGGTTCTGGCCGATCAGGATTTTAATAATAAAAATTTTGAAACCTAATCTTCTTCTGTGCCCCGCCCAGAACTCAACAGTGGTATCAAAGCCACCTTGATGCATGCAATTAGTAATCTTTTTAGTATTGATTGCTTGCTTTGCTATGAATCGATGCATGATTAGTTCATATTACATATGAGATTGTTATATCCTAGTAACTGCTTTGGATTGCGTTAGTCACCATGGCCGTTCGGTCATAGGAGCTAATTAGGATTTAAAGGCCCTCTCTTTCCATTCAATGGGATTGGCTATGGTATGTAGGGATCCCACTGTGGCCTTATCCCATGAACAAGTGAGGTGAATGGATTGCTGTTATAATCATGCTCATATTATGCATATTATGGTTAATATGCTTGTTTGCTGGAATGAGTGTCATGTTGACATGATTAATTAGGATGTGTTTGAGACCATCAAATCCATCATAAAAAAATATATTTAGTCATAGTATAAGTTAATCATGATGCAAATTCGATTAGGGTTTGATCAGCCAATTGGTGTCTAGGCAAATGATTCTGGGAAGGTAAGGGAATGAGGTTTTTAATTGGTTATGTTGTCTGACCTGTCTTATTTAATTGGTATCTAAGAAAAGCAATGGGGGAACCCCCTCATCTCTTCCACTTACCTGGCTAATTTGGTCATATTTAAATTCTAAATTAAAATGCTAATTGATTAAGCACACTACAAATTGCCTTCCTTCATGCTAAGCCAAATCCATGTCAAAAATTATAGTCGATTTGTTGTGATGACACAAGGCCTACTCTTGGGTTTGACATGATATTTGTCTTTGTGCATTTTTATGCTTTATGACATGATTAGTGGTCTTGCTTTGTTGTGATTGACACAAGGGCAACATTTATCAAACATGGCTGTATGAAAATGAAGGGTCTGACTAAACTAAGACATTATAGTTTATTATGATTAACATAAGGCTATAAGTGTCTTAGAGGAAGCTGTTATGTTGAGAGTTGCATGGGTAGCAATTGGAAAGGGATTTTCCTATCCTTGAACTCATGGGTGTCTATTAACACAAGGCATTCATAAGGAATTGGGATCTCAACCCCATTAAGAAAGCCTGGCAGGGTGATGCGAGACAGCCCCCGATCAAAATTATTTTAGGGAGCCTCTAGATTGGGTTCACACTAATCCAAGTTATTTTCCCCCCTTTTTTTTCATATATTTTTTCTCCTTTTTTCTATGTTTTTATTCTTTTTCTATATTTCCGTTTCTTTTTTTTTCTCAATTTTTTTCTTTCATTCCTGCACTTGAAGTCGGCAACAGGATGCCGGCTATGCTTTGAGAACCATGTAGAGGATCCGACTTTCATGTTTGTGCAAGGGTTCCTTTGTGCTTTGATGGATGTGCAGAATAGGGAATCGGTGCCCCAGAGCAGTGCCCACCGATGAGGACAATGCGTAGTTGGTGGAAGGAGGGGCATCTTCAGAGGAACCATCGCTGGAGACTAGGGCCAATTTTTGGGCGGCCTTCGTTGCCATCTACTTTCGTGGAGCTTTGCCACCGGTGGGCTTGCAGACGGTCTGCTTCGCTCGAGCCATCGAGAAGGAATGGAAGGCTAGGGTTGGTGGTCGACTGCTATCGATGGCTTCACGAATGGGCGAGGCCAGTGGGGCATTGGAGGGGCCACGAGAAGGAAGGTGGATATTTATGGGTGGCGACGATGGCCAGTTTTGTTGGGAACAAAGGTCCACTGGAGGGCTCGGCTACTCGGATCGGTTGTAGGCAAGGGTGATGGCATGATCGTCGAGTTGGTGGTAGGGAGCAGGGAGGATGGGATGGCTCTGGTCGGTGGTCATCGATTTGCCAGCAGAGGTGGAGAGGAAGATGGGGAACGAAGATCTTGGGCAGAGGGGTTTTCCGTTTGCTGGTGTGGGTTGCTCACGGACAGAAGAGTGTAGGCACAAAGATGGGATTTTCATGGGAAATAGGGGATGGAGTTGTTGAGGGCATCGGGTGGCTCAGTGCTGTGGAGGCTCTACGGTGTTTGGTGGAGGTGGGATCCAGGAGGTTGATGGTTCGGTGAAACTGAGGAGGTGGCAGATCTGGCTATCCTGACGAAGATGGTGGAACATGGGAGTTGCGGGGTGGTTGCTTCAGTTGGATGATTCATAGATTGGAGAAAGAAAATAATGAAGGAAAAATGGAGAAAACATCGATGAGGAAGAATGAAAGAATGATAAATTTAGGAATAAAAGAAAGAAGAAAAATGATGGTTGGGTTTCCCACCCAGGCTTCAGCATCCACTTTTAACCAGAGTGACCATGTAGGGCATCGGCACCCTCTCCTTAACTAGGAGCGATGCACCCTCTCCTTAACCTGGAGTTTTCATTTTCCTTTTCCCAAATATTCATCGTCTATATTTTTATTCGAATGACAAAACTATTAAATAAGCTAATATGAGATATCCGATATCTTGATCTCAGATACCTCAACCTTAATCCTAATACATTCAAACTATTACGAACAAACTAATCCAACTAAATCCTAAAATAATGATAAAAATAAATTCTAAAATAATTTATGGAAACTAATCTTAAAATAAGAAATCCCAATCCCTCATACACCCATAAAAAACACACTTTTCTTCATTTGGATGTTCTCCAGGATTCGTGCTGCTCCAGGATCCATGTTGCTCCAGGATATATGTTGCATCGACTTTAGGATTTGGGGCTTCAGGGTTTGGGCTGGGCTGGCTTCAGGTTTCAGGCTGGGTTGGATTCTGGGCTGGCCTCTGGGCTGGGCTGGATTATGGGCTAGCCTTTGGGCTGGGCTTCAAGTTCTAGGCTGGCTTCTGAGCTGGGCTGGTCGATGTCCCTATCATTCCCTTGAGGTGGGGAGAACTCGACGCCGTTGAGTCAAGCTTCAGCAATCTTCTAGCTCCAGGATGCACATCATCTATAAACTAAATTTTTTTTTACAAATAATGTAATTAAAATAAAATTAACTAACCTAGCCTGACCTCACTCTGATACCAAAAATTGATGTGGGACAAACCCCAATCAAAATTATTTTAGGGAGGGTAGGATCGTTGGTCGTTAGAAACGATCGCTGGAATAGGTTCAAACTGATCCAAGTTATTTTTGCCCCTTTTTTTCATATATTTTTTCTCCTTTTTTCTATTTTTTATTCTTTTTCTATATTTTCTTTTTTTTTTTCTCATATTTTCTATTTCATTCCAGCGCTTGAAGTCGGCAACAGGATGTCGACTATGCTTTAAGAACCATGCAAAGGACCCTGCTTTCATGTTCGTGCAAGGGTTCCTTTGTGCTTTGATGGATGTGCAGAATAAGGAATCGGCACCTCAGGAAAGTGCTCGTTGGTGAGGACAATGCGCAGTCGATGGAAGGTGGGGCGTCTTCAGAGGAACCGTCATTGGATGCCGGGGATGATTTCCTGGCGGCCTTTATTTCTACTTGCTTCCACGGAGCTTTGCCACCGGTGGGCTTGCGGACGGTCTGCTTCGCTTGGGCCATCGATAAGGAATGGAAGGCTGGGTCGGTGGTCAACTACTATCGCTTGCTTCATGGATGGTTGAGGCCGGTGGGGCATTGAAGGGGCCACGAGAGGGAAGGCGGTTATCTATTGGTGGCAGTGATGGCCAGTTTTGTTGGGAATGGAGGTCCACTGTAGGGCTCAGCTGCTCAGATCGGTTGTTAGCGAGGGCGATGGCATGATTGTCAGGTTGGTGGCAGGGAGCAGGGAGGATGGGATGGCTCCAGTCTATGGTCATCGATTTGCCGACAGGGGCGGAGAGGAGGATGGGGAATGAAGATCTTGGGTGAAGGGGTTTTCTGTTTGCTGGTGTGGCTTGCTTACAGACGGAAGAGGGTAGGTGCAGAGATGGGGTTTTCATGGGAAACAGGGGATGGAGATGTTGAGGGCATCGGGTGGCTCGGTGCTATGGAGGCTCTCCGGTGTTTGGCATAGGTGGGATCCAAGAGGTTGATGGTTCGATGAAATCGAGGAGGTGGCGGATCTAGCTATCCTAATGGAGATGGTGGAACACGGGAGTCACGGGGTGGTTGCTTCAGTTGGATGATTCACAAATTGGAGAAAGAAAATGATGAAGAGAAAATGGAGAAACATCGATGATGAAGAATGACAAAATGATAAATTTAGGAAGAAAAGAAAGAAGAAAAATGATGGTTGGGTTCCCCACCCAGGCTTCAGCGCCCACTCTTAACCAGAGTGACCATGTAGGGCATCAGCACCCTCTCCTTAACCAGGAGCGATGCACCCTCTCCTTAACTAGGAGTTTTCATTTTCCTTTTCCCAAATATTTATTATCTATATTTTTATTCGAATGACAAAACTATTAAATAGGCTAATCTGAGATATCCAATATCATGATCTCAGATACCTCAACCTTAATCCTAATATATTCAAACTATTAAAAACAAACTAATCCAACTAAATCCTAAAACAATGATAAAAATAAATTCTAAAACAACGTACGAAAACTAATCCTAAATTAAGATATTCCAATCCCTCGTACACCCATAAAAAATTACACTTATCTTCATTTGGATGTTCTCTGGGATCCATGCTGCTCTGAGATATGTGCTGCATCGATTTCAGGATTCGGGGCTTCAGGGTTTGTGCTGGGCTGACTTCAGGTTTCGGGCTGGGCTGGCTTTAGGTTTCAAGATGGGTTGGATTCTGGGCTAGGCTTCTGGTTCTGGGCTGGCTTCTAGGTTGGACTGGTCAATGTCCCCATCACAAGGTTTTTCACTTACCATAGTTAAGGTTTATGGTATTTGAAAGAAAATAGTGGGAGATAATTAGATGCAAAAGTCCTTGTCTAATTGTGAATATCATCATAAGTGGTCTGCTTATAGTTGTTCTTTACTTAATATAGATGTTACATTATAGCTTCTACTCTTTCATTGCGAGGCATCTTGGATACTAACAAGTTGATTGATCCGAATTATGTGGACTGGTTAAGGAACCTGAGGATTGCCTATATCCTTGATTCTTTTGACTATCCGGTAGGAGAGGATGCTATTGAGGAGGAAAGAGCCATATATAAAATATGGTAGATGATGCATGACTATCAAGTGCATCATGTTGGCTTTTATGAGCAATGAATTGCAGAAGCAACATGAGAAAATGGACCTCAATCCATATTGCTCAATCTTAAAGAGCTTTATGGAGAGCATAGTCAAACTACTCGATATGAGACATCGAAGTAGTTGTTATGAGCACGAATGAGTGAGGGCTCTTTTATTCAAGCAATGTCCTCAAGATGATTGACCAGATCACTCGATTAGGTCAATTGAGATTTATGATGGATGGAGAGCTTAATTAAGACATGATCTTACAGTCACTCCCAGATTCCTTCTACAGTTTGTCATGAATTATCACATGAACAATTTGAATATATCATTGCCTGAGCTGCTGATTTTGCTCAAGATAGTAGAGAGTCATTTCAAAGGTGATAAGGCTCAGCTTCTTCTGGTTAATGAAAAGAAGCAGGCAATGAAGAACGGTTCAAAAAGAAAAAGGAACCCTAAGAGTAGCATCCAGAAGAAGAAAAAGGCAAGGAAGCCCTCTGTTGATGGGACCTGCTATCACTATGGAAAGCAAGGGCACTGGAAGAAGAATTGCAAGTTGTATCTTGCAAGTCTGAAGCATGATGTTGGTGGAGCTTCTAGAGGTTATGCATATTGAAAACAAGAAAAAAAAGAGAGATGATGTGAATGTCACTTATCTTTGGCATTGACATTTGGGTCAATCAGTGAGTCCAGGATAAACAAGTTGTATAAAGAAAACATTTCTTTAAACCTTTTGACATTGAGTCATGAGGAACTTGTGAGTCCTGTCTCATGCGTAAGATGACCAAATCTCCATTCGTAGGACATGGAGAGAGGGCAACCGAGTTGTTAGGACTGGTATACACAGATGGTGTAGTCCCATGATAACCCAGGCCAGAGGAGGATACTCTTTATTCATCAATTTTAATGATACTTATCAAGGTTCGGATATGTGTATCTTATGAAACACAAGTCCAAAGCCTTTGATAAATTCAAAGAGTATCAAAGTGAGGTTGAGAAACAATCCAGGCATAGTATTAAAATCCTTCGATCTGATAAAGGAGGAGAATACTTGTCTAGTGAATTTCTCAATCATCTTAAAGACAAAGTGTTGGCCCCAAGCTTGATTTTGATGATAAGAAAAATGTTTGAGTATATAAGGGATACTAATAATTTGTTTAAGTATGTTTTTAAGCAATTTTGGTAACAAATTGAATGGATCAAAGAGTATTTTAAGACCATCAAAATGAGAAGTAAAGTTTCAATAGTCTTGTCTTCAAGAAGCAAAAGAACCATGAAGATTGATGAACAAGTGAAAAATTAAGAGATAAAGTGGAAGAAATTCATTCTAAGCCATAAAGATCAAGTTTGGAACACATTTCTTGAGTGGAACAACTCAAGTGTCGACTCATGGAACTCAAGTGTCGACACCCAGCTGAGTATCAGAAGTTTCAGAAGCTTGGCATGTAGAATTTCTCAACAGGCATGCCAAGTGTCGACCTAAGTATTGACTCAAGACTGTCAAGTGTCGACTCAAGGAGATCAAGTATCGACTCAGAGATCAGCTCATGGCCTGAGAATAAAAAATATAGAACATTGGTTTCAAGGCTCAATTCAAGTGTCGATTCACACATCTCAAGTGTTGACCTAAGTGTCAACTCAAGAAAGTCAAGTGTCAACTCACAGATCAGCTCAAGGCCTAATGGTGCGGGCACCAGACTCAGAAGAAGACTTCAGAGCTCCATTTGGATCTCTGATTGACATTGCCCGAGAAATTAGGATTTGTAATAAAGGTTGACCTGGTCAACCAGTTTATTTATTTTATTTATTTCTTGAGTCACCATTTAAATTTTGTTGAGTCATGTTGACTCGGTGCAAGTCCCAATGTGGTTTCAATTTGGTCCAAAATGGTGCCACATTTCTCTTCCAATCAACTCAAGGTTCAAGCAAGTGGAGGCCACACTCCAAGCCACACGCCCAGCCACACTCCGAGCACACGCCAGAGTTCAGGAGGCGCCATAGAGGCATCCCAGTGTCATGGTCCCCACATCCAAAGAAGAAAAAATCAAATTGGAGGCTAAAATAAAGGAGGCGCCCACACCTGCCTAATTTACCTAAGCAAAGAAGGAAGAAAACTTCTCTTGGAGAAGAAATCAAAGAAGGACATCCAACCTACTCCTAATTGAAGTTCAAATCAAAATCAAAGAGCTTAACTTGGAGTGGAAGAAAAGAAGAAATACCATAAGAAGAAGAGGACTCCAAATCCAAATCCAACTCCAAAGGAGGTGCCATAAAAGTTCCAAAACAATTCCTTTATGGCCGTCCCAATTTTTTTTGGACTCTTGGTCGGCCAAGGGAGAGGATTTTCTACCTAATCTAGGGGTTGGAAGAGTTTAGTCCCACATGGGAATTTGTACAAGCTAGGAGAAAATTTTAGGTCTATATAATAGACCTCTCTTTGTAACTTTAAAAAAATCAATGAAGAAAATTATTTTTTTGCTACTCTCTTGTGTTGAGTGACCTAGGTTTCTCTTCTTCCGCACTATTCTAAGTGTTGAGCTCCGTGAGGGGGTAATCCGGGTTCCATTGGAGCCTTGAGGAGGTGAGAGATCTCCATCTTTATCCAAAACCCTAGGTTAGCCACTTGAAATTCCAAAACCCTAGCCACCTTTCATTATTTTCCATCCACCAAACCCTAGATCCATCCATCTCCCACGGCCTCTCTCTCTCTACAAGTCCAGGCCATCCACCTTAATCCAGATCCAGTCCGGCTACTTCAGATCCAGAGCAAGTTCCAAGGAAAATCACATCAGCATCCAGGAGAATCCCGTTTTCAGCAATTTCGATCTTCAAGTTCATCAACCTGGTAAATCTTTTCCTTGACTCTCTGATTCCATCAATTGTTTTTCTTCTCTTCCAGATCTTGAGTTCAGGAGAAGCCAACCCGCCAAAGGACCAGTATTGGAGGATCCATTACGAAGATATCCGACTCCGAGGATCCAACAATCTGCTCGGGAGAGTTCTTCCACCAAAATCTGTGAAGATCATTGTCTGGTTAGATAACCCTTCCCTTCTCTTTATTTCTGTTCTGTTGAAAGCTCAGAGTGAAACCCTAGGTCTGGGAGTTTCTCAACCCCCAGCGATCCGTTGCTTCTGAATTACTCTGATAATTTAGTTTCCTTAAAATTGTGCTTTCAATTATCATATTAGTATCTTTCAATGTTAGGTTAACTTTTCTTTGATTTGAAGCCAACTTCTACAAACCTATAAAAACAACAAAAAAATTAGTTAATCTTAATTTACATCCGCATCGCATCCTTTTATTTGTTCTGCATCATTTTTGGTATCAGAGCCCAGTCTAGGGTTTCTGATTTGCTTGCTTGCTTTGATTGTTCTCTTTTTATTTTGTCTGCTCGAAGTAGACTCCCCAGGACGTCCGGTCCTAGGAACTAAGCGAGGCGCAAGCCTCCTCCTCCCATTCCACGGGGTGTTCCTAGGGCGTGTAGGGGATCCATTGGGTTATAACTTCGTAGCAGGGATTATAAACGGGGAAGACAATCTAGTTGCAGCCCGTAATTTCCCTGTTGTCTGAATTATTTCTCCCTGTATAAAACTCCGAATTGCTTGATTTTTGCTTCGTTGAAACTAGTATAATTGAAACTATTTTACATAATTTTTCTGTGATTTATTGGTTTCAGTAAAAATTCTGAGCATTAAAATACAGCAACTCTGTTTTTTTGTTCTGCAATTCAATTCTTTTTGGAGTGATCATCTCATAATTTACTTAAGGGCAATTGATGATCTAAGATAAGGGGAGGAGTTGATTACCTCTCCTTAGCCCAAAACCACCATCCAATCATTCGAACCTAGACCTAATTTAAAATCAGTTAGACCTAATTTGCCCTAGTGGGCTAGGGACACCAATTGGTCGGGTCTAGGCTAGTGTTGAGTCAGTTTGCCGAGTTATTCTGTGTGTGCTTAGCACTCAGTGTCTAGAACGGTGGTTTAGGGACTACGTCCCGAAGGGCTTGTGTGCTGGTCCGCCTACCTGGCCAATCACTGATTGGTGTCTAGGATTGGCAATCAGGGACCTAACACTCCCCTTACACCTGCCTGGCTGAGTCCTGAGTTACTACAGGCTAGCTTGCCACTCTGATTGGGCATCTAGTTTGGACTCTAGGTCTAGTGATCCAGTAGTCGATTTAGTCTAGTCTCATTTTGTGTGCTTGCTTGAATCATCATGTCTACCAGAAACGGAGTGCCATATCAACCTGGTCAAACCCAACCTGATTTAGAGGCCATGATCAAATCTCTTACTGAAAGTATGGCTAAAATGAATCAGGATATGACAAACACTGTGGCCCAGTTTAGCGCACAAATTCATGAGGATCTTACCCAACTTAGGGACCGAGTCCAAGTACTTGAAGAACCTAGACATCGGAATTGGACTCCTGACCCCGATTTTAATGTGCCTCAACCTCACCCACATCAGGAGCCTAGAAGGCCTTTATATAGAGATCCTGAACCTAATCATAGGAGGCCTGACCCAGAGCCTGAAGATAGAGATGATAGGTTCATCAGGAACATCAAATTAGATGCACCCACTTTTGATGGTAGTCTGAACCCTAAGGTGTATTCTGATTGGGAGGGTGAGATGGATCAATACTTTGAGTGGTATGCTATGTCTGAGGAGAGGAAATACAAGTTTGCCAAGATGAAATTAGTGCGTCAAGCTAGGTTATACTGGGGGAACATTGAGCTAACCACTAGGAGACGGAATGTTGAGCCCATAACCACTTGGCAGGGTATGAAAGAAAAACTGAGAGATAAATACCTACCCATTTCATACCAGCAAAACCTGTTAGACCAATGGCAAAACCTGAAATAAGGAAACCGATCTGTCTCAGACTACATAACTACTTTTGATGAATACCTAATGAGATGTGATGTGAGTGAAGCCCACGAAGTCACTTTGTCTAGATTTAGGGCTGGACTGAGGGAAGATATCAAGAGAGAACTATTTCTGAGAGAGGTTACTGATCTAGACCAAGCCTACCAGATTGCACTGAACACTGAGAAATTTCAGAGAGGACCTATACCTTCTAGGGTTAGTGCCCCAATCCCAAGGAATGGACCTAGTCAAGTTACCCCTAGTAAACCTTTTCAGGGTACTTCTACCCCTAGGCCCATGGACAAAGGTAAGGCACCTGACACCCAGAGAACCCCTAGTTCAAATATCACCTATTTTAAGTGTCAGAAACCAGGTCACATTTCTAGTCAGTGTACTGCCATAGCCTGTTTCAAGTGTCATAAGGTAGGTCATGTTGCTAGCCAGTGCCCACGGAGATCCCTTTACATAGAAGAGGGAGAGAATGATAATTCCGAGCCCAGTGAGGAATTTGAAGAAGAAGTTTATGAGGCCGGAATGAATTTGGTTGAGGAGTATGAAGGAGAGGAGGAACCCAATGAATCTGACCAATTAGGAGTTGTAAGATGCATCCTATCCCAGAATCTAGTTCAAGAGGATTGGCGTAGGACTAACATCCTACAGACTTTTCTTAAATTAGGGGATAAGGTATGTAAGATCATCATAGATAGTGGGAGCTGTGTAAATGCCATCTCTACTAGCACTGTCAAGATGTTAGGCTTAATCCCAGTTCCCCATCCCAACCCCTATAAGGTTTCTTGGGTAGATTCTACCTCCATACCCATCCAGTCTAGATGTCAAGTCCAAATCCAAATGCAATCTTATCACGAAAAGATTTGGTGCGATGTCTTACCCATGGGGGTGAGCAGTATAATTCTCGGAAGACCTTGGTTGTATGATCATGATGCCACCCTCTTAGGAAAATCCAATACCTGTGTCTTTAGTTTCAATGGGAAGAAGATTACGATCCATTCCGTTCCCCCTAAGGACAAGGTAACTAAAGGAGCTGGTAAGGTTAAGGAGATGAAAACTGGAGTGAACCTAATCAGTGCTAAGGATCTAGAACAAGAAATTCATAGTGGTTCACCCATCTGGATGTTGACTGCTAAGGAGCTTAGAACTTCGGAACCCTCAGAGCCTCCTCAAGAAGTTAAACCTGTGTTAAAAGAATTTGAGGATGTCTTTCCCGAGGATTTGCCAGACCACCTTCCACCTCTTAGGGATATCCAGCATGCCATAGATCTAATCCCAGGAGCAACTTTGCCCAACTTGCCCAATTACAGGATGAATCCATCTGAGCATGAAGAACTGCAAAAGCAGGTTGGAGAATTATTGAGGAAGGGGTTTATTAGAGAAAGTCTTAGCCCTTGTGCAGTCCCAGCCTTACTGACCCCAAAGAAAGATGGCACGTGGAGGATGTGTGTTGACAGTCGTGCCATCAATAAAATTACAATCAAGTATAGGTTTCCCATCCCTAGACTAGATGACATGCTTGATATGATGGCTGGTGCAATGGTTTTTTCTAAGATTGATCTCAAAAGCGGCTATCATCAGGTTAGGATTAGACCCGGGGATGAATGGAAAACTGCTTTCAAAACTAAGGATGGTCTTTATGAATGGGTTGTTATGCCTTTTGGGTTGTCCAATGCCCCTAGTACTTTCATGAGAATTATGACCCAGGTACTTAAAGCTTTCATAGGAAAATTTGTGGTGGTCTATTTTGATGACATCCTGATCTATAGTAAGACCCCAACAGATCACCTAGACCACCTTAGAGCAGTCTGCCAAGTTTTGAGGAATGAGAGACTCTACGGTAATCTTAAGAAGTGTGAATTCATGACTAGTAGAGTTATCTTTCTTGGTTTTGTAGTAACCCCTGACGGCGTGGCGGCCGATCCTGAGAAGATTAAGTCCATAGTAGACTGGCCAGAGCCAACCAATGTGCATGAAGTTAGAAGTTTCCATGGCTTGGCTACCTTCTATAGGCGATTCATCAAGGGGTTTAGTACTTTAGCTGCTCCAATCACTGATTGTATTAGGAAGGGAGAATTTCATTGGACTAAGTCAGCCCATAAAGCCTTCCTAGATCTTAAGGATAAAATGACCCAGGCACCCATTCTGAGATTACCCGATTTTTCTAAAGTATTTGAGGTTGCCTGTGATGCTTCAGGTGTAGGAATAGGTGGAGTCCTAAGCCAAGAGAATCATCCCATAGCATTCTTTAGTGAAAAACTTAATGATGCTAAGCTTAGGTATTCTACCTATGATAAGGAATTTTATGCGGTGGTGCAAGCTTTGCGTTACTGGAGACATTATTTGCTACCGCAGGAATTTGTACTATTTTCGAACCATGAGGCTCTTAGATTTCTGAACTCCCAAAAGAAGCTTAACCCTAGGCATGCTAAGTGGGTAGAATATATCCAGTCCTATACTTTTGTCCTGAAACATAAGGCTGGAGTTGAGAATAAGGTAGCTGATGCCCTTAGTCGCCGATCTCTGTTATTAACTTCTGTTAGAACTGAGGTCATAGGGTTTGAGCAAATCAAAGAGGAATATGAGTCTTGTCCGGATTTCACAACTGTGTATCAGGATCTAGTTCAAGGACCATCTAGTAATCACCAGGATTATACCCTTGTAGATGGTTTTTTGTTCTTCAAAAATAGGCTTTGCATCCCTAGAACTTCTCTTAGGGAATTTTTGATTTGGGAAATCCATGCTGGAGGTTTAGCTGGCCATTTTGGAAAAGACAAGACCATTCTAGCTATTGAAGACCACTTTTTCTGGCCTAGCTTAAAAAGGGATGTAGCTAATATTGTAGCTAGATGTCGAACCTGCGCTGTTGCCAAACAGCGAAAATAAAACACTGGCCTTTATACCCCACTCCCTGTCCCAGATCATCCTTGGTAAGATGTGAGTATGGATTTTGTGTTAGGTTTACCTAAGACCCAGAGGAGACATGATTCTATTTGTGTCGTAGTCGACCGATTCTCTAAAATGGCCCACTTCTTGCCTTGTTCCCAAACTTTTGATGCATCTAAGGTGGCCACACTTTTCTTCAATGAGATAGTTAGACTCCATGGCCTACCTAAGACAATCGTTTCAGATAGGGATGTCCGGTTCACCAGTTACTTTTGGAAGACCCTT
Source organism: Areca catechu (assembly GCA_021397845.1). Taxonomy (NCBI): domain Eukaryota; kingdom Viridiplantae; phylum Streptophyta; class Magnoliopsida; order Arecales; family Arecaceae; genus Areca; species Areca catechu. The sequence continues at coordinate 130,482,027 of CM038045.1, read as the reverse complement.
TGGCATAAGTTAGGGACAAAACTTAAGTTTTCAACTGCCTATCATCCCCAAACTGATGGCCAAACTGAAGTAGTGAACCGTAGCCTAGGAAATCTGCTGAGATGTCTTGTTGGTGAAAATACCAGAAATTGGGATTTATACCTACCAAGGGCAGAATTTGCGTACAACGACTCGGTCAATAGGTCTACGGGTAAGAGTCCATTTGAAATTGTACATGGGTACAAACCTCACACACCTCTTGACCTAGTCCCTTTACCTGTCCACACTCGAGTCTCCGAATCTGCTGAGAATTTTGCACAGCATATAAAAGACTTGCATAAAGAAATTCATGCCAAAATAAATTTAAGTAATGAAACTTATAAGAAGTTGGCTGATACTCAAAGGCGAGTCAAATCTTTTGTTGAGGGAGACTATGTGATGATTAGGTTAAGGCCTGAACGGTTTCCTCCTGGAACCGTTAGAAAGTTACATGCTAGGGGAGCTGGACCATTTAGAGTGGTAAAGAGAGTAGGATCCAATGCCTATGTGCTCGAGTTGCCTCCAGAACTAGGCATTAGCTCTACTTTCAACATTACAGACTTAGTAGAGTACAGGGAGCCAGCTGTGATTCCTAGTGAGCCTTTTGAGCCTAACCCTATCATTGAGAGTGATCCCAACCCTGTGTGTCCACCAACAAACTGGCCTGTGAGGAAAGAGCAGATTGAAAAAATCCTGGATGATCAGGTTATCTCTACTCGTAATCGAGGATACCAAAGGTACCTGGTCCGCTGGCAAGGAAGGCCAGATTCTGATGACTCTTGGATCTCCCGAGAAGAATTACAAGAATTGGACCCAGACCTCTTGGAGAGATACCAGAGCCAACTTGAGCCTTACTCGACAGGGTCGAGTTCCTCCCACCCTGGGAGAATTGGTGCGGGCACCAGACTCAGAAGAAGACTTCAGAGCTCCATTTGGATCTCTGATTGACATTGCCCGAGAAATTAGGGTTTGTAATAAAGGTTGACCTGGTCAACCAGTTTATTTATTTTATTTATTTCTTGAGTCACCATTTAAATTTTGTTGAGTCATGTTGACTCGGTGCAAGTCCCAATGTGGTTTCAATTTGGTCCAAAATGGTGCCACATTTCTCTTCCAATCAACTCAAGGTTCAAGCAAGTGGAGGCCACACTCCAAGCCACACGCCCAGCCACACTCCGAGCACATGCCAGAGTCCAGGAGGCGCCATAGAGGCATCCCAGTGTCATGGTCCCCACATCCAAAGAAGAAAAAATCAAATTGGAGGCTAAAATAAAGGAGGCGCCCACACCTGCCTAATTTACCTAAGCAAAGAAGGAAGAAAACTTCTCTTGGAGAAGAAATCAAAGAAGGACATCCAACCTACTCCTAATTGAAGTTCAAATCAAAATCAAAGAGCTTAACTTGGAGTGGAAGAAAAGAAGAAATACCATAAGAAGAAGAGGACTCCAAATCCAAATCCAACTCCAAAGGAGGTGCCATAAAAGTTCCAAAACAATTCCTTTATGGCCGTCCCAATTTTTTTTGGACTCTTGGTCGGCCAAGGGAGAGGATTTTCTACCTAATCTAGGGGTTGGAAGAGTTTAGTCCCAAATGGGAATTTGTACAAGCTAGGAGAAAATTTTAGGTCTATATAATAGACCTCTCTTTGTAACTTTAAAAAAATCAATGAAGAAATTATTTTTTTGCTACTCTCTTGTGTTGAGTGACCTAGGTTTCTCTTCTTCCGCACTATTCTAAGTGTTGAGCTCCGTGAGGGGGTAATCCGGGTTCCATTGGAGCCTTGAGGAGGTGAGAGATCTCCATCTTTATCCAAAACCCTAGGTTAGCCACTTGAAATTCCAAAACCCTAGCCACCTTTCATTATTTTCCATCCACCAAACCCTAGATCCATCCATCTCCCACGGCCTCTCTCTCTCTACAAGTCCAGGCCATCCACCTTCATCCAGATCCAGTCCGGCTACTTCAGATCCAGAGCAAGTTCCAAGGAAAATCACATCAGCATCCAGGAGAATCCCGTTTTCAGCAATTTCGATCTTCAAGTTCATCAACCTGGTAAATCTTTTCCTTGACTCTCTGATTCCATCAATTATTTTTCTTCTCTTCCAGATCTTGAGTTCAGGAGAAGCCAACCCGCCAAAGGACCAGTATTGGAGGATCCATTACGAAGATATCCGACTCCGAGGATCCAACAATCTGCTCGGGAGAGTTCTTCCACCAAAATCTGTGAAGATCATTGTCTGGTTAGATAACCCTTCCCTTCTCTTTATTTCTGTTATGTTGAAAGCTCAGAGTGAAACCCTAGGTCTGGGAGTTTCTCAACCCCCAGCGATCCGTTGCTTCTGAATTACTCTGATAATTTAGTTTCCTTAAAATTGTGCTTTCAATTATCATATTAGTATCTTTCAATGTTAGGTTAACTTTTCTTTGATTTGAAGCCAACTTCTACAAACCTATAAAAACAACAAAAAAATTAGTTAATCTTAATTTACTTCCGCATCGCATCCTTTTATTTGTTCTGCATCACCTAAGATAGTAAAGACACAGAATAATGGTATATCAGGCCACTTCAAGTGTTGACTCACCAGAAGCAAGTGTCAACCTAAGTATTGACTCACCACCTCAAGTGTCGACTCAAGCAGCCCTAATAGTACAGCAACAGCTATATTTTCAGAGCTGCAAAATTTTTTTAAAAGTTTCAAATGGCTAGTTTCTCATCTCTAACGGCCATAAATGGTTTTTTCAAAAGTTTTGGAGTATTTATTTCTCAGAGAACAAGCATATTGACTTGGTACACAAGAGAGGGAAAAAAACAAGCATATTGACTTTGTACTCATGAGAATCTTCAAAAAGGGTTAGCATACAAAAGTGAAAAGCAAGCATTGAGTGATAGCTTTCAATTCTCAACAACCATCAATCATTCAAGGCTTTTCACCAAGAAGACAACTCTAAGAAGAATCTTTCAAGAGCTTCAACGACCACTTTTCAACTCTTTAAGAGAGCAATTTGGTTTTACTTACTCTTATTCTTTTGTACTTGAGTTGAAACTAGTTTCAAGGGTATTTAAACTAGTGAGAGGCTATTCTAAGCCTGAAATTGGAAGTGTTTAGCCAAGAGTGGCTTGTGTAAATATTGTTTGTGAGTCTAAGTGACAAAACCAATAAGGGTTTGACTTGTGAGCCTGGTTAAAATAAGTTGGCTATAATCTTTGAGGGTTATAGTAAAATTTCCAAGGGATACTTAGAAAGTGGATGTAGGTACTTGGAGTGCATGAACCACTATAAAATCTTGTATTTTTATGCTTACTCTTCTTTGTTATTAGATCTTACTCATTCACTGTATTTGCTTGACATAGTCACATTGCACAAAGCACCTTTACTGCTTTTGAATTGGCACATTCTTGTAAAAAGTTTTTAAAACCCAATTCACCCCCCCTCTTGGGTTGCTTCGCTGGGCAACACAAAGGCATACTCTCCGAATGGACTCCTGTATACACACCATAGCTAAATGGTGTAGTAGAAAGGAAGAACTGAACCTTGTTGGATATGGTACGGTCCATGATATGCTTCATAGATCTTGCAGTATCCTTCTAGGGTTATGCCTTGGATACTGCCACCTACATATTAAATAGGGTGCTATCAAAGGTAGTTAAAAGCACTCTATATGAATTATGGAAAGGAAAAAGATAATGTCTTAAGTATTTTAAGATTTGAGGTTGCCCTGCTTATGTCAGGAATGTTTTTAGACATAAACTAAGTGCTAGGGCTGACAAGTATAGGTTTGCAGGATATCCTAAAGAAGGTATGGGTTACCTTTTCTACCACCTTACCGAGTAAAAGGTCTTTGTTAGTAGACATGCCACATTCTTGGAAAAGGAGTTTATCTAAGAAAGGGACAATGAGAGGATATTTGAACTTGAAGAAGTTCAACCTGCACCTGAAGCAATTCCTCAACCAGATGTTCCTAAGGTTCAGGAATAACCACAACACAGACCTCTTCTCCATAGGTCTGAGAGAGTGTGAAGTGCACCTCTCAAATATGGTTTTGTTATTGGGAATGATGATGAAGCTAGTATCATACAAGATGATGATCCTGTGACCTATATGGAAGCTATCATGAGTGGAGACTCTGACAAATGGTTGGAAGCTATGAAATCTGAGATGGACTCCATGTACTCTAATCAGGTTTGGATATTAGTAGATCCATCTAAGGGAGTAAACCCAATTGGTTGTAAATGGATCTTCAAGAAGAAGATTGGAGTATATGGTCAAATAGAGACCTACAAGGCTAGGCTGGTGGCAAAATATTTTTGACAAAGACATGGTATTGACTATGATGAAACTTTTTCACTAGTAGCTATGCTCAAGTCTATTCAGATACTGCTTGCCATAGCTACATACTACAACCATGAAATCTGGTAGATGGATGTAAAGACTGTTTTCCTTAATGGATATCTTGGGGAAGAAGTCTATATGTCATAACTAGAGGGATTTGTCTCAAGTGATAGACCAAACCAAGTATGCAAGTTTAAGAAATCTATTTATGGATTGAAGCAAGCATCGAGGAGTTGTAACATTCACCTTGATGAAATAATCAAAGAGTTTGGTTTCATCAAGAATGTGGATGAACCGTGTATACAAGAAGACAAGTGGGCATGCCCTTGGTTTCTTGGTCTTGTATGTTGATGACATACTCATCATTGGAAATGATATCCCAATGTTGCAATCGATCAAGTCTTGTCTATCAAAGTAGTTTTCCATGAAGGATTTGTGAGAGGCATCCTATATACTAGGTATAAAGATCTATAGAGATAGATTTAAGAGGATGCTTGGCTTATCACAATCTAGGTACATTGACTTAATGTTGAAGAGATTCAACATAGAAGAAGTAAGAAAGGTTACTTGCCCATGAGTCAAGGCAAACATTTTTCCAAGAAGATTCTCCTAAGGTACCAGAGAGAGAATGAGTTTGATTCCTTATGCTTCGGCTATAGGATCAATTATGTATGCCATGTTATGTACCAGGCCTGATGTTTCTTATGCCTTGGGCATTGTAAGCAGGTTCCAGGCTGATCTAAGGGAGGATCATTGAAAAACTGTGAAAAATATTCTTAAGTACCTGAGAAGGACTAAAGGTGTTTTTTTAATATATGGTGGATTAGAGTTGAAACTAGAAGGGTATATAGATTCTAGTTTTCAATCCAATCCAGATGATAGCAAATCCATATTATGGTACATCTTCACCCTATATGGTGGTGCAGTGAGTTGGAAGAGTATAAAACAGTGAACTGTAGCTGACTAAGTCGTTGAGGAAGAGTACATAGCTACAAGTGAAGCTGCAAAGGAAGTTATGTGGATGAAGAAATTCATCACAAAATTGGATATAGTTCCTGCTATACAACAACCAGTGCCACTTTATTTTGATAACACTGGAGTTGTTATGCAAGCCAAAGAACCAAGGTCTCATCATAAGTCCAAGCGCATCCTAAAATGTTTCTACCTTATTAAGACAAGATGTTGTCATCGAACGAGTAGATAAAAAGAACAACATAGTAGACCTATTTACTAAAGCACTACCAAAGCAGCAGTTTGATTGCCACTTACATTGTGTAGGTAAAAATACAAAGGTGATTGGCTTTAGTGCAAGTAGGAGATTGAAAGAATGGTGTCCTAAAATCCAATCTTTGTATGGGCATTTCTATGATCTTCCAGCTCGTATATGATATTATTTATTAATAAAAGGCATTTGATTCATCATACTGTTGCATCTTATCAAGATTATGATGAATCCCATAGGTTAAGGTAATGAAATTAGGGTTATAATGGAGATCATAATAGTAAGACTTAAGTTCCTATAAATCCTAATCTAAAATGTTTCTAGTCATTGGATAATCAACTTGGGGATCAATGAATTTGGTAAGACTAGCTCATCTTATGTATGCTTGATGGAGAGGGTGGTTGGTCTCTCACAGCCACTTATGTAGAGACACTAATATAAGGATGTTGGTGCTCATTAGGCTATAAGTTCACTAAACTGATCTGATAAGAGAACATCAAATGGAAGTCTTACTTACTTGTCAAAAGAATGTTCTCTTAGTGAAAGTTGTGCATGTGATCTTTAGACCTAAGACTACCATAGTATCTTGTACACATGAACCCATATTTTGGTGAATACTCATTCATGAAAATTAAGTAATGTACAGGATGCTTTTGGATATGGTGGATTGTGTATGAAGGTAATGAGTTGGTCAACAAGGAATCCATCCTCCTAGTAAGAGGAAAAGTTATCCCATGTGATCTCTTCGAATGATGACTTAGGAAGACTTTGATCAAAGCATGATGAGATTAGATAGAGTTTCTAATCTTTCATCGATTGAGTTTTCATTATCAAATTGAGATTTGAAAGGATTAAGTGCTAGGGTTTGACATTTATCCATGCTTATCACTTCTTCGGGATAAAAGGAGATCGAATGATTGAATTGCACGGTAACTTTCTATTGAAAGGTATTTTGATAATTTCTACTAAATTTTTCACCTTTCGAGTAAGCATGATACATTGCTAGATGTCAATCATATCTTGTAAGTTTTCATGAATCAAATGGATTGGATTCATGTGTCAATTCGGAAGCTGATTTGAATTGGCAACTTAAGTCAGCTCAATTTGACCTAATCGGGTCAATTGGTTTCGATTGAATTGAATTGGCTTGGACCTAGACCTACTGCTAACCAAATGTGGAACCCAAAAGGTCACACACATTAGGAAATTGGCCAAGGAAGTCAATTTTATTTTTATTAGGGTCAAAGGATCATAATTGGCTAGCTAATTGACATACTAGTATATGTTGGCTAGCTAATTGACATACTAGCATATGTTCGCTAGCCTAACTCCTAACCCAATTGGACTGGATTTATTAGCTTACTATTTGTTTTAACCAATTTAAGTGGAACTTAAATTGGATTGTGTCCTAATTAGGACAATATTTATTTGGACCTTATCTTGGACTTCTGATAGAGTCCAAGATGGAAGGAACACTTGGCACCAATTTTGGTGTGCACCAAGGATGAAGGGGTGTAGAAGGACCAAGAGTCCTTCTGCTTTTAAAACACCTTTTCTAGATAAATGCTAAGCCTTTTTCCTTATCTCCATGCCCAATTGGATGGGCTTTGATCAGTTAAAAGTTTGTAATTGGCATGAAAAAGAAGCGTGCACAATGAAGGGTCACGTCTCTTCATTTTGGCACAGATTCAAGGGGCCAGAGTCCTTTTATTTGAAGACTCTTAATTTCTTTGATGCATCCCTTGGGCTACCACGCCTTTAGCCATCTTATAACTGGCAATATGCCACATGGCATGTGGAGAATTTGCTGAAAAATTGAAGAGACATTTATATGTCTCTTGGTGCATGAAAGGACATTTCATGATAAGTCCTCTCATCCAAAAGACTCCTGCTTAAAGGATCTTATCAAGGGCTGAGAAAGAGACTTATCAAGCACCTCATCCCTCTCAATAAATAGGCATCAGTAATATGATGCCACGAATTGAATTCTGATCCAAAAGAAGTCCATTTCTATTTTTCTTCCTTGTCCTTTTAGGACAAGGCTTGTCTCTTCAAGACAAGGCTTGTCCTTTTAAGACAAGAATTGTCATTTTAAGATAAGGCCCAAGGAAAAAAATTAGGAGGGATATTCAAATTCTGAGAGAATATTTAGAGTGGTCTCTGAGTGCCCTATAGGAGGGTAGAGGTTCTAGCAAAGGTGAAAGTTCGAAAGGCTGCTGGAAGAGTCCAAGTCAAATAAGCAAGCTTGGTAAGATTCTTCCTTGGTCTAGTTCCTGTGTGGATGACCTCTGAAGGGTATACACTTATGTGCCTCATGAAAATAAAGGAGTATAGTATTCCAGGTACTCTTCTATAATCCTAAAGTTTTGATTTATTAGTTGTCATGATCAAGTAGTCCTAGGGTTTAGGATTCCGATCATCAAGGTTTCAATAATGAAAATCTTGAAACTTGATCTTCCTCTATGCCCCGTCCGGAACCCAACAGTTTAGTCCGATCAGTTTGTTGGCATCTAAGATGCCCCACAGTGATAATGATGAAGCCATAAATTAAATCTATGAACAAACAAGAACAATACATAAGCAGACCACTCAAGATAATAACCACATTAGATAAGGGCTTGAAATCTAATTGTGCCTCCCATTATTTTCTTCGAATACCATAACCTTCAACTATGGTAGATGAGAAACCAATATCCGGTTTCTTTAGTGGGACTGGGATCCCAATATCTTATAATTGTCTTGTGTTTGCACAACAAACACTTATAAGTTCAAGGATAGGAAATTCTTTTCCAATTGCATCCCTTGCAATTCTCAACATAACACTTGCCTCTAAGACACTTACAGTCTTGTGTTTGCATAACAAACCATAATATTTTAGTTTAGTAGAATCCTTCATTTTATATAGTCATGATTGAATAATGTTATCCTTGAGTTTGCTTAACAAAGTAGCATTATCAATCATACTATAAAGCATAAAATGCACCATGTCAAACTTTATATCAAACCCTAATAGTAAGCTTGGGTTTTCTTAACAAACCTACTATAGTTTTGATACAAATTTGTCATACCATGAAGGAAGGCAATTTGTAGTATGCTTAATCAATTAACATTTCCAATTTAAGGTTTAGATGTGACCAAATTGGCCAAGTAAGTGGAAGAGATGAGGGGGTCCCCCTGTTGCTTTCCTTAGACATAAATTAAATTGGCCAGGTCAGATAATGGAACCAATTAAAAATCTCATTCTTTTTACCTTCCCAGAACCACTTTGCCTAGACACCAATTGGCTGATCATACCCTAATCAGATTTGCATCATGATTAACTTATACTATGACTAAATATAATTTTTATGAGGGCTTTAATGGTCTCAAACACATCCTAATTAATCATGTGAACATAACATTCATTCCAACAATCAAGCATATTAACCCTAATATGCATAACATAAATATGATTATAACATCAATCCGTTCACCTCACTTATTCATGGGATATGGCCACAGCAGCACCTCTACATGCCATAGGAGACCCCATTGAATAGTAAAAGAGGACCTTTAAACCCTACTTGGCTCTTATGACCTGATGGCCATGGTGACTAACCCAATCCGAAGCAGTTACTGGGATATAACATATCACATATATAATATAAACTAATCATGCATCGATTCACAGCATAATTAATAATCAACACTAAAGAGATTACTAATTGCATGCATCAAGGTGGCTTTAATACCACTATTGGGTTACCTAGGCCAGGTGCAGTAGAAGACTAGGTTTCAAAATTTTTTATTTTTGAAACTCTGATCGATCGGAATCCTAAACCCTAGGACCACTTGACCATGACAACTAATAAATCTAAACTTTAAGGTTATAGAGAAATACCTGGAATGCTATATTCCTTAATTTTCATGAGGCATACAAGTGTATGCCCTCCAGAGATGATCCACACAAGAACTAGACCAAGGTAGCATGCCTACGAAAGTTGCTTGTTTGATTGGGACTCTTCTAGCAGCCTTTCGGACTTTCTTCTTTTGCTGGAATCCCTACCCTCCTATAGGGCACTCAAAAAATACTCTGAATTCTCTCTCAGATCCTAAATATCCCTTTTTTTTTCTCCCTAGGCTCTTGTCTTAATTAGACTAGCATTGTTTTAAAAGAACTAGCCTTTTATAGAGACAAACCTTGTTTGAAGGAGGAGGAAGAGAAAATAGCAGGTAGTATTTTCGGATGGGCAACTCAATTTCTCTGGCATCAGAATACGATGCCTTTTATAAAAAGGGATGGGGCACCTGATATGTCTCTTCTTCAGCCATTTGATAAGATCCATCAATTAGGAGTCTTTTGGATGAGAGGACATATCATGATACAACTAATCATGCACCAAGAGACATATTAATGTTTCTTCATTTTTCCAACCAACTTCTCCACCTGGTTCATGGAATTTATCGGTCATATTAAGGCTAAGGGGCGTGAACTCTAAAAGAAGGTGTCAAAGAAATATGGCAGCCTTGAAATAAAAGGACTCCTGGTTTCAATTTTTCACCATAATGAAGAGATGCAACTCTTCATTTTTGCACCAACTACTTCCATGCCATATTGCATTTATTTGATCGTTCAAAACCCCTCATTTAGGTGTGGAGATAAGGGAGAAGTCTTTTGGACTCTATCTAGCATTTGTGATTGACTGGCAGGACTCTTAGTCCTACGTGCATGAAATTAGCATGAATGCAAATTGGCGCCCAAGAGTCCATGCCAAGTAGGACTCTTCCATAAATTCAAGATAAGTCTTAAATAAATCTAGATAAATACTAAATAAGCTGCCTCACTTAGGACTCTATCCAATTTAAGTCCCACTTAAATTTGGTTAGTCTAAATAACAAGCAATCCGACCCAATCCAATTAGGTTAGGAGTTGGGCTAGCCAACATATGCTAGTATGTCAATTAGCTAGCCAATTAGGATCCCATGACCCTAATAAAAATAAAATTAACTTCCTGACCAATTTTCTAATGTGTGTGACCCTTTAGGTCCATATCTAGGTAGTAGCTGGTCTAGGTCCAAGCCAATCAATCCAACCAAACTCGATTAACCTAATTAGGTCAACTTGAGCTGACCTAAGTTGTCAATTCGCACCAACTTCTGAATTGACTCATGAATCCAATCGAATTGATTCATGAAAACCTATAAGACATGATTGATATCTAGAAATGTATCATGCCTACCTGGAAGATGAGGAATTTGGTAAAAATTATCCAAATACCCTTCAGTAGAAAGTTACCATGCAATTCAATCCTTCGATCTCACTTTATCCTGATTAAGTAATGGCCATGGATAAATGTCAAACTGATATGGGACTAATATGCATACGATTATTTTTTTTATGTTTTAGGGGTTTGATGAGGTGGTTAAATCCTGAATTTCAGATCAAAGTATGATGTAGATAATTCTATATGAATTTTAAAAGCTACGCATGTAGATTAGGACCTAGGAAAGCAGTAAAGAGGGATCGCCGGGCCTGAGAAGCCTCGGTTAGGGCTAGTTCTCCTACAATAAAACTATTTGTGGCAGAGGGGGTGTACCTGACAATGTATGATGCACCTGGGGAAGATCACAGTGAAGAGATCACTCGTTCCTCGATGGATGCGGCCTAGAAAATCGAGCTAGAGACCCACGGATTCCCGGCTTTCTGCTCGGTGGTTCGATTGCGGCCCGGTTGGAGTCGTTGGATTCATAGGAACTCGGGGACCTACAAACAACTGTCAGGGGTGAGGAAGCAAGGTTGGAAATACAAGAAAAACTCAGAAATAAGGCAGCAAGGGCATGGGAAGAGGAAGCTTGGATGAAGGCTGGAGTCAGTTGCAACACCGGGAAGAAGAAGACACCAATAAACCCTTAAGCACACAGCAGGGTAGCACAAAGCAATTGTAGAAAACTCAAGTATATTTCATATATCAAAATCAACTCTCATACAAGAGACTAGGGTCCTTTAAATAGACCCTTAGTCTTGGGCTCCATGTAAGGGTATATTAGACTTTACATAAGAATTTTATTCCCACCTAAACCCTAGCTAGAAAATAAGGCAACATTAGGTAGAATAAATCCCTAAAAACTCTCCCTCAGTCCTTGCCTTGGTCGGCCAAGAGGGTGACTCTAAGGGGCTGACCAAGGGGTGGTCACCATAAGCCTTGGCACCCTAGCTCCTCTCTTGCCCCTAGGCTGGCCCAGTTTGCTTCCTGCTTCGATCCAGGGCTTCAGGGTTTCTGATTCTCTACCAGGGTCTTCAAATCTTCAAGCTGGATAGGACTTGGGCTATACTTCCATGTCTTCAATCTAATTAGACTTGGTTTTCACTTGTATGATATGGTCTTGAGTCTTCGATAGGAGCTGACTAACACTGGACTGGACTAGCTCAACATGAGCTGACTAATACAGGACTCAAATAAAGATAACTTAGCTGAACTAAGCTTTATTACAATGGACTCGAATATCATTAAGTGATCCATAGAGGGTTGAGAAGCCTCTGCCTTATTCTGGTGCCTTTGGTGTCCCCACCAATTCTCCCGGGGTGGGAGGAACTCGACCTTGTCGAGTGAAGATCAGGCTGGCTCATATATCTCTCAAGGAGGTATGGGTTGAGGTGCTTCAAGTCCTCTCGAGAAATCCATGAATCGTCCAACTCTGGCTGGCCTTGCCATCGGACCAGGAAGCATTGATAGCCGCGGCCCCGGGTCGTAATGGCTTGATCATCCAAGATACGCTCAATCCATTCTCCTCTTTCAAGCCAATTAATTTGTGGACACTCTAGGTTAGGGTCACTCACAATGGAAAGAGTAGGTCCAAAGGCTTCACTGGGTATCGCTGCCGGTTCCCTGTACTCAACCAGGTCTGTAATATTGAAGGTAGAACTGATGCCCAAATCCAAAGGAAAGTCTAACATAGGCATTTGGTCCAACCCTCTCTATCACTTTAAAAGTCCGGCTCTGTGAGCATGAAGCTTTTTTTTTTTTTTTAGGTCTAAGCCTAACCAAGATAGAATCAACTACATCAAATTCCTTGACCTTTCTTCGAGAAATAGCCAGTTTCTTTCAAAATTAGTGCAGGTGGTGAATATGCTGGGCACATGCAGACTCCTAACAGGTGATGCAAAGGACTCATACCTACACCTAACAGACTCAACTCTGCATTCCTATGGAAGGAAATTTTATGGAACTCTTTGGGTCTAAACCAAATAGATTATAGGTTCTCTAGGTTTGATCCTAGCTTGACATGCACATGAAAATTTACAGTGAACTCCTAGCAAATTCCAAAGAGTATGCCAGAAGTAAGATGCAAACCTAACATGCGTGATGAATGCATGCAGTATGCTAATTTCAACTAAATGCAATCTAATGATCCTAGAAATGCTGGAGGTGTCTAGAAAGGGTAGAAAAAAGGAAGTGGATTCAGAATTAATCTGGTAGGGTGAAGAAAAAGGTTCCGGGTTAGTTGGATAAAGTACGATATAAGAAGGCATGTTAGGGACTAATCCTAGACTAATGAGGCTAACCTTACGGGGTTGCGGTATATCTACAGGGTTTGCATAATGAAAGGATGGGTTACTAATCTTAGGGAAGAGGTCCTTAATGGAAACTATAGGAGGGGGCTCATCCTGAGGGTACTGATTCAAAGAAATCAGGTCCTTAATAAATTCTTCAGGTCCTTGTATTTTAGGACTAGACTATATAATTTGGCTCTCCTCTATGGTTTCCTCAGGTAAGGCTGTAGCATCAGTACCTAGGTTCTCTTCCTATAATTGTTCTTCCACTATAGCTTTAGGCTAGGTATAGTCAAGGTCAAGTAACTCTAGGTTGGCTTCTACCTGGGTACCTACGGGGTCAACTAATTCTAGGTCTCCTAGAGGTGTGTCCTCATCTCCCTCATACTCATCTACTAAATTCACATCAGCTTCATACACTTCTGCATTAATGTAAGCCTTGTCAATCAAAGGGATGGTAGGGGAAGGTTGGCTGAGGGAAAGTTGGCTAGGGCCTGGTTCTGATTATGGGCACTACTCCTAGTAGGTTCAGGTTGCCTAAGGGGTAGTGGCTCACTACTGGGTTCATATTTAGGGGTACTAATCCTATGGGGTTCAAGTTGGCTAGGGAAAACCTGACTAGTACTAGGCTGATATCTAGGGGTTCTGTGCTCTCTGGGCTCATAGGACAAGGGTGCATATCTATGGGTCATGGAATTATAGGATCTGGGGTCATAGAATTTAGGTTCAGCTCTATGGGTCTTGGGTCTACTGGGCTCATAGGTTCTAGAGTCATAAGATTTGGAGTCATAAGATATACTAGGCTTATAGGGAGAGGGTGCATAGGATCTATGTTCATATAATTTGGGTAGTGTGGGTAAAGGTGGCTCAGGTTTGGATCTAGTCTGGGCCCTATAGGTTTTCTCTAGGGTCTCTATCTTATTCTCCACCGGGTCAAACCTATTGGTGAGATGTTCAAGTCTATTGTTGGTTTGGGTACCGGACTGAGTTAACTGGATCATCTAGGTAGTCATCTGAATAGTTAACTTGGTAGTCATCTGGGCCATGGATTGGGTTAGCTGCTCAGCAAAGGCTTTCATTTGGGCTTCAAAGTTATCCATGGGTTCAACCAAAAGTGGAGATTGTGGATGATATGATGCTTCTGATCTAGTACTCATGCAAGACTAGATCAAACCAACTATAGCTCCCTAGACCTAGAGTCCAAAACTAGGTGCTCAATCAGGGTGGCAAACTAGCCTATAGTAACCCTATACTCAGCCAGGCAGGTGTAAGGGGAGTGTTAGGTCCCTGATTGCCAATCCTAGACACCAATCAGAGATTGACCAGGTAGGCAGACCAGCACACAAGCCCTTTAGGATTGAATCCCTGAACCACCATTCTAGATACTAAGCACAAGGCACACACAGGTTAGCTTGACACAATGATCTGACACTTAGCCCAGACCCGACCAGTTGGTGTCCCTAGCCCACTAGGGCGAATTAAGTCTAATAGATTTTAAGTTAGGCTTGGGACCGAATGCAGGGGATGTGGTTTTGTTCTAAGGAGAGGTGATCAAATCCTCCCCCCATCTGATATAGCTAGAGTGCCCTTAAAGGTAGTTTATGCAATGATGGAAGGCAGATGATGCAAAATTAGGGTTTAAGTGTTTTAGGTAGCTTTTATATATGTATTTTTTTTTTTGTTCTTTTGAAGAAATATGATTTGCATCCAATGACCTAATATGCTAGAAACATGCTAAAAATAAAAGATATGCAAAGGAATACTAAACAAAACTTTAAACCCTCCAAAGTTGTCTTGCTAAAAAATAGAGCCAAAAATTTGTAGGCTGTATTTCGGCTTGTAGAAACTGCACAGACTAAAATAAAATATGCAAGAATTCTGTAAAATAATTTGAATTAATATTAATCCAAAAAAACAAAAATTGGGAATTTTAGAATTCTGATTAGAGAGAAACAATTAAAAGAACAGAGCATATATGGACTGTAAAGGATGCAGAAAATAAGCCCTAATCTAAGCTCTGATACCAGATGATGCAGGACTAACATGCATGTGATTATTAATTTTATGTTTTAGGGGTTTGACGAGGTGGTTAAATCATGAATTTTAGATCAAAATATGATGTAGATAATTCTATATGAATTTTAAAAGCTACGCATGCAGATTAGGACCTAGGAAAGCAATAAAAAGGGATCGCCGGTTGCTGAGAAGCCTCGGTTAGGGCTAGTTCTCCCACAATAAAACTACTGGTGGCAGAGAGGGTGTACCTGGCAATGTCTGATGCACCTGGGAAAGATTGCAGTGAAGAGATCACTCATTCCTCGATGAATGCGGCCTAAAAAATCGAGCTAGAGACCCGTGGATTCCCGGCTTTCTGCTCGATGGTCCGATTGCGGCCTGGTTGGAGTCGTTGGATTTGTAAGAACTCGGGGACCTACAAACAACCATCAGGGGTGAGAAAGCAAGGTTGGAAATACAAGAAAAATTTAGAAAAAAGGCAGTAAGGGCATGGGAAGAGGAAGCTTGGATGAAGGCTGGAGTCAGTTGCAACACCGGGAAGAAGAAGACACCAATAAACCCTTAAGCACACAGCAGGGTAGCACAAAGCAATTGTAGAAAACTCAAGTATATTTCATATATCAAAATCAACTCTCATACAAGAGACTAGGGTCCTTTAAATAGACCCTTAGTCTTGGGCTCCAAGTAAGGGTATATTAGACTTTACATAATAATTTTATTCTCACCCAAACCCTAGCTAGAAAATAAGGCAACATTAGGTAGAATAAATCCCTAAAAACTCTCCCTCTCTCCTTGCCTTGGTCGGCCAAGAGGGTGACTCTAAGGGGCCGACCAAGGGATGGTCACCATAAGCCTTGGCGCCCTAGCTCCTCTCCTAGGCCTGGGCTGGCCCAGTTTGCTTCCTGCTTCAGTCCAGGGCTTCAGGGTTTCTGATTTCTCTACCAGGGTCTTCAAATCTTCAAGCTGGGTTAGACTTGGGCTATACTTCCATGTCTTCAATCTGATTGGACTTGGTCTTCACTTGTATGATGTGGTCTTGAGTCTTCAGAGTGCTTGGACAGGACTCAAAAAAAATTAAAATTAGCTTGACAAGAGCTGACTAACACTGGACTGGACTAGCTCAACATGAGCTGACTAATACAGGACTCAAATAAAGACAACTTAGCTGAACTAAGCTTTATTACAATGGACTCGAATATCATTAAGTGATCCATAGAGGGTTGAGAAGCCTCTGCCTTATTCTGGTGCCTCTGGTGTCCCCACCACGAACTCTAATACTTAATCCTTTTGAATCTCAATTCGATAATAAAGACTTAACTGATGAAAGATTAGAAATACTATCTAATCTCATCATGCTTTGATCAAAGACTTCTTAAGTCATCATTCAAAGAGATCACACAGGATAACTTCTCTTCCCAGGACGATCGATTCCTTATTGACCTACTCATTCCTTCATATACAATCCACCATATTTAGAAGCACTCTGTACATGACTTAATTATCATGAATGAGCATGCACTAGAACAAGGATTCATGTGCACAAGATACTATGGTAGTCTCAGGTCTAAGGACTACATGCACTACCCCGCTAAGAGAACATTGCTTTTGACAAGTAAGTAAGACTACTATTTAATGTTCTCTTGTCAAATTAGTTCAGTGGACTCATAACCTAATGAGCACCCATATCCTTGTATTAGTGTCTCTACACAAGTGGTCATGAGACCAACCACCCTCTCCATTGAGCATACATAGGATGTGCTAGTCTTTCTGGATTCATCGATCCCCGAATCGATGATCCATCGACTAGGAACATTTTAGGTTAAAGTTTATAAGAACTTAGGTCTCACCATTATGATCTCGATCATAACCCTAATTCTATTGCCCTAACCTATGGGGTTCATCATAATCTTATAATTAAAATATAAGACACAGCATATGATGAATCAAAAATTATCTTTATTAATATCATTCTTGAGTGGGAGAATACAAAATGCCACAAATACAATAACTGTGATTGACTTTCAGGGTATAATTCCTTCAATCGATAATCTGATGCCAGTGTATTCAAAGAAAAAACATCCAAAAGTTCTTTCCATTTTTTCTTCCTCGTCCTAGGGCAAAAGTCTCTTTTAAGACAGGGCTTGTCCTTTTAAAATAAGACTTGTCATTTTAAGACAAGACTTGTCATTTTAAGATAAGAGCCTATGATCAGTATAGGAGGGATAATCAAATTTTGAGAGAGGATTTAGAGAGGTCTCTGAGTGCCCTATAAGAGGGTAGAGGTTCCAGCAAAGGAAAAGGAAGAAAGGCTGCTGGGAAGAGTCTTAGTAAAATAAGCAAGCTCGATAAGAGTGCTTCCTTGGTTTGGTTCCTATGTGGATCACCTCTTTAGGGCATATACTTGTGTACCTTATAAAAAATAAAGAGTATAGTACTTCAGGTTTTCTTTTATAATCCTAAAGTTATGATTTATTAATTGTCATAGTCAAGTGGTCCTAGGGTTTATGGTTCCGATCGATTAGGGTTTCAATAATGATAATTTTGAAACCCAACCTTCTACTGCATTAGGCTGAACCTAATGTGGTATCAGAGCAAGCTTGATTCTTGCAATTAGTAGTCATTTTAGTGTTAATTACTTGCTTTGCTATGACTCTTGCATGATTAGTTCATATTACATATGTGATATGTTGTGCTCCTAGTAACTACTTTGGATTGGATTAGTCATCATGGCCATCCAGGCATAGGAGCTAAGTAGGGTTTAAAGGCCCTCTGTCCCATTCAATGGGGTCTACTATGATGTGTTGGGGTACTGCTATGGCCTTATCTCATGAATAAGTAAGGTGAATGGATAGTTATTTTAATCATGCTTTGGTTATGTAATTAGGATTAATATGCTTATTTGCTAGAATATATGTCATGTTGGCATGTTTAATTAGGATGTGTATGAGACCATCAAAGCCTTCATAAAAATTATATTTAGTCGTAGTGTAAGTTAATCATTATGCAAATCTATTTTGGATTTGATTTGCCAATTGGTGTCTAGGCAAGTGTTTCTAAGAAGGTAAAGGGAATGAGATTTTTAATTGGTTCCATTATCTAACCTGGCCAATTTATTTAGCATTTAAGGAAAGCAATGGGAGGATCCCCTCATCTCCCCATCATACTTGGCCAGTTTGGTTATGTCTAGACCTTAAATTGGAAATGCTAATTGATTAAGCACACTACAAATTGCCTTCCTTAATGCTAAGCCAAATCCACATCAAAACCTGTAGTAAGTTTGTTGTGATTAACACAAGGCCTACTATAGGGTTTGATATGATATTTTTCTTGGTGCATTTTATACTTTATGGCATGATTGGTGGTGTTGCTTTATTGTGATTGACATAAGGGCAACATTTTTCAAACATGACTATATGAAAATGAAGGGTCTGACTAAATTAAGACATTATAGTTTGTTATGATTGATACAAGGCTATAAGTATCTTAGAGGCAGGTGTTATGTTGAGAGTTATATGGATTGCAATTTGAAAGAGATTTTCCTACCCTTGAACTTATGGATGTTTGTTGTGATTAATACAAGGCATTCATTAGGAATTGGAATTTCAACCCTACTAGGAAGCCCTATA
The DNA here is from genome assembly GCA_021397845.1 of Areca catechu. NCBI lineage: Eukaryota > Viridiplantae > Streptophyta > Magnoliopsida > Arecales > Arecaceae > Areca > Areca catechu. Next base: position 130,463,283 of record CM038045.1, on the reverse strand, counting down.
AGGGTTTTTTCGCTTACCATAGTTGAGGGTTATGGTATTTGAAAGAAAATAGTGGAAGATACAATTAGATGTAATAGTCCTTATCGAATTATGAATATCATCATGAGTGGTCAGCTTATAGTTGTTCTTTAATTAATATATATTTTATATTATGGCTTCTACTCTTCCATTATGGGGTATCTTCGATGCCAACAGGTTGACCGATCTAAATCATGTGGATTGGTTGAGGAACCTGAGGATTGCAATAGATCAGGAAATGCTTACCTATATCCTTGATTCTCCTGATCCAGATCTGGTAGGAGAGGATGCTACTAAGGAGGAAAGGGCCACATATAAAATATGACAGAATGACAGCATGACTATCAAGTGCATCATGTTGGCCTCTATGAGCAATGAGTTGCAGAGACAACATGAAGAAATGGAACCTTAGTCCATATTGTTCAATCTTAAAGAGCTTTATGGAGAGCATAGTCAGGTTGCTTAATATGAGATGTCGAAGCAGTTGCTCTGAGTATGCATAAGTGAGGGCTCTTCCATTCAGGCACATGTCCTCAAGATGATTAACCTGATCACTCGATTAAGTCAACTAGGGTTTGTGATGGATGGAGAGCTTAATCAGGACTTGATCCTGCAGTCACTACCAGATTCCTTCTCATAGTTTGTCATGAATTACCACATGAACAAACTAAATTTGTCATTGCCTGAGTTGCTGAATATGTTGAAAATAGTAGAGAGCCACTTCAAAGGTGATAAGGCTCAGCTTCTTCTGGTTGATGGAAAGAAGGAGGCAATGAAGAAGGGTTCAAAGAGGAAGATAAACCCTAAGAGTAGCTTCTAGAAGAGAAAGAAGGTGAGGAAGCCCTCTGCTGATGGGACCTACTATAATTATGAGAAGCAAGGGCACTAGAAGAAGAATTGCAAGTTGTATCTTTCAAGTCTGAAGCATGATACTATTAGAGCATCTAAAGATTTGTACAATATACAAGCAAACCTATCATTGAGTTCTTCAATTTCTGATACATGGGTATTGGATACCGCATGTTTGTCTCATATCTGCATGTCATTACAAGGGTTACAGAGACCTAGATTCTTGAAGAAGGGTGACTTCGAGCTGTTCGATGCAAGTGGTGAACCCATTCAGGCTAAAGCTATTAGCATCTATTTGTTGTTATTGCCATCAGGCAATATTCTTGAATTAAAAGATTGTTATTATGTACACAACATTATAAGAAATATTATTTCTATACATTTGTTGTTGAAACTAGGTTATGAAATAAATTTGATAAGCCATGGGTTTCTTTTCAAAGAAACTCTTTGGTTGTGATACATTCTCTAATGGTCTTTTGATTCTGTCAGTCAATGATGAGGTTATGCTTGTTAAGAACAAGAAAACAAATAGAGATGATGTGAATGTCACTTATCTCTGGCATTGCCATTTTGGTCATATCAGTGAGTCCAAGATAAACAAGTTGTACAAAGATAATTTCTTTGAACCTTTTGATTATGAGTCATTAGGAACTTGTGAGTCCTGTCTCATGGGTAAGATGACCAAGTCTCCATTCACTGGATATAGAGAAAAGGCAATTGAGTTGTTAGGCCTAGTGCACATAGATGTGTGTGGTCCTATGTCAACCCAAGCTAGAGGAGGATACTCTTATTTCATCAATTTTACTGATGATTTATCAACGTTCGGAAATGTGTATCTTATAAAATACAAGTTTGAAGCCTTCGATAAATTTGAAAAGTATCAAAGTGAGGTTGAGAAACAAACTAGGCATAGTATTAAAATCCATCGATTTGATCGAGGAGGAGAATACTTGTCTAGTGAATTTCTCGATCATCTTAAAGACATGCATTCTCTCTGAATGGACCCTCCATACACACCATAGTTAAACAGTGTAGCGAAAAAGAGGAATTGCACCTTGTTAGACACGGTACAGTCCATGATGTGCTTCATGGATCTTCCAGTATCCTTCTAGGATTATGCCCTAGAGACTGTTGCCTACATACAAAATAGGATGCCATCAAAGATAGTTAAGAGCACTCTATATCAATTATGGAAAGGGAAAATGCTTAGTCTTAAGTATTTTAAGATTTGGGGTTGCCTTACTTATATCAAAAATATTTTTGGACATAAGCTAAGTGCTAGGGCTGATAAGTGCAGGTTCGTAGGATATCCTAAAGAAGGTATGGGATACCTTTTCTACCACCCTACTAAGAAAAATGTCTTTATCAGTAGGCATGCCACATTCTTGGAAAAGTAGTTTATCCAAGAAGGGGACAGTGGGAGGATATTTGAACTTGAAGAAGTTCAACCTATACCTGAAGGAATTTCTCAACCAGATGTTCCTAAGGTTCAGGAACAACCACAACACACACCTCCTCTCTGTAGGTCAGAGAAAGTATGAAGTGCACCTCTCAGATATGGCTTTGTCATTGGGAATGACAATGAAGCCAGTATCATATAGGATGATGATCTTATGATCTATACGAAAGCTATCATGAGTAGAGATTCTGACAAATGTCTTGAGATGGATCCCATGTACTCTTATCAGGTTTGGACTTTAGTTGATCCACTTGAGCGAGTAAACCCAATCAGGTGTAAATAGGTCTTCAAGAAGAAGATAAGAGTAGATAGTCAAATAGAGACCTACAAGGCCAGGCTGGTGGCAAAAGGTTTCAGACAAAGACATGGTATTGACTATGATGTAACTATTTTACCAATAGTTATGCTCAAGTCCATTCAAATATTGCTTGCCATAGCTGCATACTGTGTGATCTGGCAGATGGATATAAAGACTGTTTACCTTAATAGATATCTTGAGGAAGAAGTCTATATGTCATAGCCAAAGGGGTTTGTCTCAAGTGAGAGACCAAACCAAGTATGCAGGCTTAAGAAACCCATTTATGGATTAGAGAAAGCATCGAGGAGTTGGAACATCCACTTTGATGAGATGATCATAGAGTTTGGTTTCATCAAGAATGTGGATGAACCGTGTGTATATAAGAAGACAAGTGGGAGTGCCCTTATTTTCTTGGTTTTGTATGTTGATGACATACTCATCATTGGGAATGATATACCAATGCTGCAATCAGTTTAGTTTTGGCTATCAAAGCAGTTTCCCATGAAGGATTTGGGAGAGGCATCCTATATACTGGGTATAAAGATCTACAGAGATAGATCTAAGAGGATGCTTGGCTTATCCTAATCCAGGTACATTAACTTCGTATTGAAGAGATTCAATATGAAGAGAAGTAAGAGAGATTACTTGCCCATGAGTCAAGGCATTCATCTCTCCAAGAAGATGTCTCCTAAGATACCAAAAAAAGAGAGAGGATGAGTTTGATTCCTTATGCTTCGACTGTAGGATCAATTATGTATGCCATGTTATGTACCAGGCTTGATGTTGCTTATGCCTCAGGCATGGTAAGCAAGTTCCAAGCTGATCCAAGAGAGGATCATAAGAAAGCTATGAACAACATTCTTAAGTACTCGAGAAGGACTAAAATTTTTTTCTAATATATGGTGGATCAAAGTTGAAACTAGAAGGGTATACGGATTCTAATTTTCAATCAGGTCTAGATAATAGCAAATCCATATCAGGGTATGTCTTCACCCTATATAGTGGTGTAGTAAGTTGGAAGAGTACAAAGCAGCAAACTATAGCTGACTCAGTCACTGAGGTAGAGTCATAGCTGCAAGTGAAGCTATAAAGGAAGCTGTGTTGACAAAAAAATTCATCATGTAATTGGGTATGGTTCCTGCTATACTACAACTGGTACAACTTTATTGTGATAACACTAGAGCTGTTGTGCAAGCTATGGAACCGAGGTCTCATAAAAGACCAAACACATCCTAAGATGTTTCCACTTCATTCAAGAGATCATAGAAAGATAAGATGTTGTCATCGAACGAGTAGATACAAAGAATAATATAGTAGACCCATTCATTAAAGCACTACCACAGTAGTAGTTTGATCGCCATTTAGATTGTATGAGTGTAAGATATAAGGGCAATTGGCTTTAGTGCAAGTGTGAGATTAAAGGAATTGTACCCTAAAAGCAAATTATTGTACAAGTATTTTTATAATCTTCCAACTCATGTATGATATTATTTATTAATAAAAGGTATTTATTGATTCATCATACTACTGCATCTTATCAAGATTATGATGAACCTTCAAGGTTAGGGCAATGGAATTAGGGTTATGATAGAGATCATAATGGTGAGACCTAAGTTCTTATAAATCTGAATCTAAAATATTTTTAGTTGTTAGATCATTGATTCAGGGATCGATGGTTCCAAAAAGACTAGCACATCCTATGTATGCTCAATGGAGAGGGAGGTTGGTCTCATAGCCACTTGTGTAGGGATACTAATATATGGATGTGGATGCTCATTAGGGTATGAGTTCATTGAACTGATTTGCCTTAAGAATATCTTATGGAGGTCTTACTACTTGTCAAAAGATTATGCTTATAGTAGGAGTTGTGCAAGTTATCCTTACACCTAGGATCACCATGGTTTCTTATGCATATAAAGCCATGTTTTGGTTCATACTCATTCATGACAAAGAGTCATGTATGGCATGTTCTCGAATATGGTGGATTGTAAATAAAGAATGTGAGTGGAGCAACAAGGAATCGATCACTCCTAGAAAGAGAAGGACTTATCCTATGTACTCTCTTCAATTATTGACTCAAGAAGTCTTTGATCAAAGCTAGATATGATTAGATAGGGTTTCTAATCTTTTATCGATCAAGTCTTCATTATCGAATTAAGATTTGAAAAGATTAAGTGCTAGGGTTTGACAATTCTCTGTACCCATTACTTATTCGGGATAAAGGGAGATCGAAGGATTGAAGTACATAGTAACTTTCCATTGAAAGGTATTTTAGTAATTTCTACTAAATTTTTTATCTTTCGGGTAGGCATGATATGTTGCTAGATGTCAATCATATCTTGTAGATTTTTATGAATCAAATTAGAAGTATTCATATGTCAATTTGGAAATTGGTTTGAATTGGCTACTTGGGTCAGCTCGATTTGACCTAATTAGGTCAATTGATTTCAATTGGATCGAAATAGCTTAGACTTGGACCTAATGCTGGCTAGATGTGAAGCCCAAAGGATCATACATGCTAGAAAATTGGCCAAGGAAGTCAATTGGATTTTATTTAGGATCATAGGATCCTAATTGCCTAGCTAATTAACATACTAGCATATATTGGCTAGCCCAACTCCTAATCCAACTGGATTGGGTCAATTAGCTTGCTATTTAGGCAAACCAATTTATGTGGGACTTATATTAGGTTGAGTTCTAATTGGGGCAGCAATTATCTGCAATTACCTAGAATTATTTGAAGCTTTATCATTGAATTATGGAAGAGTCCAAGTGGGATTGGAATCTTGATGCCAAGCTTGGCGTGCACCAAAATTAAGGTGCACAGAAGGACCAAGAGTCCTTCTGCTACTTAATCACCTATTCCAAATAAACACAAGGACACTCTCCCTTATCCCCACATCCATTTGGATTGGGCTTGATTGGTCAAAAGAAGGATTTGGCATGGAATTGGATGGCATGCATAATGAAGGGATGCATCCCTTCATATTTGGTGTAGATTTAAAATCTAGAAGTCTTTCTGTTTGAAGGCTTCTATTTTCTTTGATACATCCTTTGGAATCCTATGCCCTTAGCCAATTTATGACCAGCTACATGCCACATGGCTAGTTGGTATAATGTTGGAAAAATGAAGAGACATATATATGTCTCTTGGTGCATGATATGACATGTCTAGATAAGTCTTTTCATCTAAGGGTCTCCTTCTGCTTGAAGGGTCTTATCAAGGGCTGAAGAAAAGATTTATCGGGCACCCCCTCACTCTTTATAAATAGGCATTGATAATCTAATGCCAGTGTATTAAAAAAAAAATATCTCAAAGAAGTCCTTTCCATTTTCTCTTCATTGTCTTAGGACAAAGGTCTTTTTTAAGACAAGGCTTGTCCTTTTAAGACAAGGCTTATCCTTTTAAGACAAAAGCCTATGAAGAGATATAGGAGGGATAATCAAATTCTGAGAGAGGATTTAGAGAGGCCTCTGAGTGCCCTACAGAGGTAGGTGTTCCAGCAAAGAAAAAGGAAGAAAGGCTACCGGGAAGAGTCCTAGTCAAATAAGCAAGCTCAATAGGAGTGCTTCCTTGGTCTGGTTCCTATGTGGATCACCTTTAGAGGGCATACACTTGTGTGCCTTGTAGAAATTAAAGAGTATAGTAATCCAGGTGTTCCTCTATAATCCTAAAGTTATGATTTATTAATTATCGTAGTCAAGTGGTCCTAAGGTTTAGGGTTCCAGTTGATTAGGGTTTCAATAATGATAATTTTGAAATCCAGTCTTCCGCTGTGTTAGCCCGAACCCAACAGATGAACACTCAGCTTAACCACTCAAAGGAATGTACCAATCTTAGCTTCAAGCCTAAGTACCAGTATTAAGCCACCCTCTTTAAAGTAGAGGGGAAGGCTTTGCAAAGGACTGGATTTAGGGACTCTATGAAGGAGCATCGTTGCTCAAAAGCTTGCTAAGTGGTCATCTGGGTCAGTGTTCCCCCATAGCTCTTAAGTAGTGGAATTTTGTAGCATTGAGGGAGCGGCATCTACCTGATCTTGTCATCGAACAAGGGCTCATTGTTAAGCCCATCATTTGATGCTGAGGAGAGATGGTGAATCATCTTGGTTTATTGGTCTAATTTTCTGAACTTTAGCTCAATCTCAAGGTCTTGATTTGTTGGAGCTTTTGATTGCCTTTGGGATCAGTGGTCTAGCATGGAAACATGTGCTGACCGAGGGCTTTGAGGATGCTACCTCCATGGCCTCAAAATTTAGGGATGGCAATGAATGTTCCCTCCGAAGTCCTTTGGAGGGGCTTGTAATTGTTCCGACAGTGGGGACACTACTCCAACTGCAGGACATTATGTTGCTAGAGGTAACATAGGCACAGGGTGCACTACAAGTTAAGAAGCCACCACCAGATGGAGCTGGGCCACCTGAGGTAGAGTAGGAGTGGCCTGGATAGCTTGGACAACTATAGCCAAGCTTTGGACTTCATGACAAGCAAGTTAAGAAAAAGTTAGTACAAGAAGGGGAGGGGGTGGGATATTTATAGAGTTCCCATGCACTCTCCTAACTAGGGTTACACTTAGGTTAAGAATAACCTTTCCTTAAAGTATTACAAGTCTTCTCCTAGTTAGATTACAAGTCCTTCTCCTAGCAAGGTTAGAATTACAAGTCTTAGAATACTTAGGAAAATAAAACCCAACTAGGTTTAGAACTTTGACCAGTCTTCTCCTCTTTTCTTCATGCTTTGACTTGGTCAACTCCAAGGATGCCTAGGGTGGCATGTTGGGCTTCTAGAAGCAACAATGGGCTGGCCCAAAGGGACTTGGGCGCATGGGCTTGGGCTTCTGATACTTGGGGCACCATGGATGGAATATTCTTGGAATAAGAAGAGTATCTTGGTTTTGGTGAGCTTGGGCCTAGCGCCTGGACTTGATTTCCTTGGGCTGGGATGTAGGTGGACCTCTGAAATCATGGATGCCCTAGTTTGGGAATATGCTTTGGTATCTGGAGAGGAATCTGGGCATCTGGAGGGCATCTGGAAGGAATCAAGGTTTCTAGAAAGCATTTTGGATCCTAGGGTGTTACACAAAATCCAGCAAGCTTATGTAGTGGCCTCTGACTCCTGGATATGGCATGGTAGAACTCCAAAATATGGTAACCTGTTCTCTTGTACAAAATTTGAACTCATACTGGACTCATGGCTGAAGTACAGGACTTAATATATTGACTAGGGTTGAGGGTTGAGACAAATCAACTAACCTCAACTTATTACAGGACTTAATCTTAATTGATTACAAAACTTTCAAAACTTTTTCACATGACTAAGTAAACCAAATAGGGCCCATTAATCTATGTCTGATCCCAGGGCCCTCACCAATTCTCTCGGGGTGAGAGGAACTTGACCCCGTCAAGTATGGGTCAACCTGGTTCTCATAGTGCTCGAGTAGGTTTGGGTTGAGGTGCTGCAGATTCTCATGGATGATCCACGAGTCCTCAGATTCTGGCCGACCTTGACACCAAACTAAATACCTTTGATAGCCTCTATTCCAAATACTTATGGCTTGATCATCTAGGATCCTCTCATTCTTTTCCAACTATTTGGCCATTTGGATGGTGGACACTCTAGGATAGGCTCACTCTCAATGGAAGGGATAGGTCCAAAAGGCTCGCTGGGAATCACTGCTAGCTCCCTATACTCTACAAGATCTGAGATGTTGAAGGTGAAACTAATACCTAAGTCGGATGGTAACTCAAGCACATAGGCATTGGGTGCAACTCTATTTATTATCTTGAATGGGCCAGCTCTGTGAGCATGAAGTTTCTTTACGGTCTCCAGAGGGAACCATTCAGGCCTAAGCCTGATCTTCACAAAATCCCCTGAAGAAAATTCTTTAGCTCTCTTTCAAGAATTAGCCAAGTTCTTATATAGTTCATTACTTAGGTTTATCTTTTGGCTAATTTCTTTATGCAAATCCCTAACATGCTGTGCAAATGACTTAGCTGACTCATAAACTCATGCTTGTGAGGGTAAGGGGATCAAATCAAGAGGTTTATTGGGTTTGTATCCATGCACAACCTTAAAAGGACTCTTCCTTATGGACCTATTAACGAAACTATTGTAAGCAAATTCAGCTCAGGATAACAATAGGTCCTAATTTCCCATGTGTTCACCTATGAGGCATCTAAGAAGGTTTCCTAGACTTTTGTTCACTACCTCGGTCTGACCATCAATCTATGGGTGGTAGGCTGTAGAAAATTTTAATTTGGTTCCTAATAAGTGTCAAAGGGTTTTCCAAAAGTAACTGGTAAAGCGAACATCCCTATCTGACACTATAGTTTTAGGCAATCCATGTAACCTAACCACATGGTCAAGGAAAAGATGGGCTACTCTAGATGCATCAAAAGTTTGAGAGCAGGGTATAAAATGGGCCATTTTAGAAAACCTATCAACCACTACGAATATGGAATCATGTTTCCTGAGGGTCTTAGGTAGACCTAAAACAAAGTCCATGCTTAAGTCCTGCCATGGACGATCTGGTATGGGTCTAGGGGTATATAATCCAGTGTTTTATTTCTGCTATTTTGCAACAGCACAAGTTCTACATCCGGACACTATATTGGAAACGTCCCTCTTTAAACTAGGCTAAAAGAATTGGTCCTCTACAGCTAAGATAGTCTTATTTCTTTCAAAGTGATCAGCAAGGCCTCCTGCATGGATTTCCCAGACTAAGAATTCTTTAAGTGATGTCCTGAGAATATATTGTCTATTATTTTTAAACAAATAACCATCTTGTAGGGTGTATTCGCTATGGGTACTAGATGGTCCTTGGAAAAGGGCTTGGAAAATCTCACTAAAGTCTGGACAAGCTTCATATCCTTCTTTCAATCTATCAACTCTAATGACTTCAGTGCTAATAGTATTCAGAAGTAAGGCTCGTTTGCTAAGGGCGTCAGCTACCTTGTTTTTTGTTCCAACTTGGTGTTTCAGTACAAAGGTATAGACTTGTATAAACTTTACCCACTTAGCATACCTAGGGTTTAATTTCTTTTGGGAGTTCAGAAATCGAAGTGCTTCATGATCAGAATATAAAACAAACACCTGGGATAGTAAATAATGTCTCCAATATCTAAGAGCTTGTACTACCGCATAAAATTCTTTATCATAGGTTGAGTACTTAAGTTTAGCCTCATTAAGTTTCTCATTGAAGAAGGCTACTGGATGACTTTCTTGACTCAGAACTCCCCCTATGCCTACTCCCGAAGCATCACAAGCTACCTCAAAAACTTTGGTGAAATCAAGTAACCTCAGAATAGGTGCTTGTGTCATCTTGGTTCTGATCTCTAGGAAGGCTCTATCTGCAGCTTTGGTCCATTCAAAACTACCCTTCCTAATACAATCAGTAATTGGTGCTACTATGGTGCTAAATCCTCTAATAAACCGTATGTAAAAAGTGGCTAGACCATGGAAACTTCTAACTTCATGGATACTAGTGGGTACTGGCCACTCTACTATGGACCTGACCATTTTAGGGTCAGCTTCTACTCCTTTAGGGGTCACCACAAAGCCTAGGAAGATAACTCTATAGGTCATAAAATCACACTTCTTCAAATTAGCATAGAGGTTCTCTTTCCTGAGGGTCAAGCAAACTTGCTTCAGATATTTTATATGATCTTCCTTAGTTTTTTTATAAATCAGGATGTCATCAAAATATACTACCACAAATTTATCTATGAACATCCTAAGGACTTGGGTCATAATTCTCATGAAAGTGCTAGGGGCATCGGATAACCCAAAAGGCATTACGGCCCACTCATATAGACCATCTTTGGTTTTAAAAGCTGTTTTCCACTCATCCCCAGGTCTAATTCGAACCTGATGGTAGCCAAAGGTTATGTAAAAATCATGAAAATGGGTAACTTCTAGATATGTTTCAAGCTTAGAATTTTTTAGAAATATGGTTAGAAGAGTTTGAAGGCATATTGAAACTTTGAAGACTTGCTGGATGATTTTTGGAGAAAAACTGATAATTCAATAAAGAATTCATTCAAGCCGACTTGAAGAGAAGAGAGCTGACTCTGGCACATGGCACGCATAAAGATTTCTGGCACGCAGATATTCGAGCCGACTCTAAGAGATCCGAGATAACTTGTCTAGAGTACCATTTCCTAAATTAGATAGGCGAGTCGACCCGAAAGAAGTTCGAGCCGACTCTATCATTCAGTCAGACATCTAAGTCGACCCTTCAGAAGTTCGAGCCGACTCCTCCAGAGTCTAGAAAAAGCATTCTAAGAACTATAGCCACCGAGCCGACTCTAAAGAGAAAGAGCCGACTCTTCCAGCCTATATTCTTAAAGGCTTGAGTATCCGAGTCGACTAGAATCAAGGCGAGCCAACTCTTACAAAGCGAGGAATCAGAATACTGTGCAACCGAGCCAACTAGAATGAAGAGAGGTGACTTGATCAACTACTCTATGGATCCGAGCTGATTTGAAGATCAATTTCAGGCTTATAACGGCTAGTTCCAAAACTTGGAATTTGAATCCAAAAAGTGCTCCAATGGTCAAATGTCACATCCCAACATTCTACAATGACTAAAATCATCTGAAATGAGTAAAAGACTTTATAAGAAAAGGTTTGGGACAACTTTTGAATTGATTAATTAATGTTTAATGCTCGCTTGAGCTTGTAAGCTAGAGAGCACTACAGGAGCATTCAAGATAGACTTCAAGCCTTCACCAACTCCAACCTAATGCTTGAAGCAATTATTGAGGAAGCTGAAGAAGCCATAGAAGTGCATTGAAGTGCAATTAAGAGGGCTTCTCTTGAGCTGCATCGGCAACTATCCGACAAAATTTATTTCTCATTATGTTGCTTTCTCTTTATAATTCTTTTTGAATTGTTGGGTTATTGGTGAGCCTGGTTTAAAAACCAAATTGGTTCTTGGTTATCCTGTGTTAAAACTAAGTGTTGGGTTCTTGGTGATCCTGTTAAAACCAAGCATTGGATTTCTTTGGTGAGCCTAGTTTAAAAACCAATGTGTAGAGGTTTGGATTGTGAGCCTATTAAAATAATCCGACTATATCCCAGTGGGGGATATAGTGGAAATCCCAAGTGGTAATCTTGGGTAGTGGATGTAGGAGCTAGGTTGCTCCGAACCACTATAAATTTTTTTGTGTTTATGCTGTGCATTCTTTTTGTATCTTGCTTTTGCTTTTAATTATTTCAAACATAGCACTTTACATTTCAAGGGATTTTCAAAGAGCACATAATTGCTTAAACTTTTTAAATTCCTAATTCACCCCCCTCTTGGAAAAGCCACCTGGGCAACAACTGGTATCAGAGCAGTGTCTCTGAATACATTTAGAGTAAAGATTAATGGATCATCTCATGAGTACTTCTTTGGCTGAAGGCCAATCTACCAATAGACCTCCACTCTTCACAAGCACAAATTATTCCTATTGGAAGCTAGAATGAAAATCTATATTTAAGCTATCGATTTTTTATTATGGAAGGTCATTCTAAAAGGGCCACATATTCCCATGATCAAAATTAATGGCATGGATGTCCCAAAGCATGAAGAGGACTAGGATGAACATGACATGAAGATGGGGGAATTAAATGCCAAAGCCATGAATCTATTATACTATGCTTTGGATGCTAACGAGTTCAATCAAATTTTCACTTGCTCTTCTGTAAAGGAAATTTGGGACAAACTCGAAGTGACCCACGAAGGAACTTCCCAAGTGAAGACTTCGAAGATTAATCTTCTTGTACATAGTCATGAACTCTTCAAAATGGAACAAAATGAAACTATCTCTACCATGTTTACTCATTTTACAAATATTATTAATGGCTTGAAAAGTCTTAGCTTGGTTTATTCAAATGCTTATCTAGTGTAGAAGATTCTCAAAAACAAGTGAGACCTTAAAGTGACTGCCATCCAGGAAGCTAAAGATCTAAACACCTTATCTCTGGATGAACTGATGGGTTTTCTCATCACACTGAGCTAGCCATGCAGCATAGGACTGATGATGATCAGAAGAAGAATAAAACAATAGCCTTTAAAGCTGTATTGGATTCAAAGAAAGATGAGGAATCAAAAAATGGATGCTCTTCCTCTGAAGATGACCTAGAAGATGAAGATATTCCTATGGTCGTGAAGAGATTTAGAAGGTTTATGAAAAAGAAGAAAGGAAGATACTATAAAAAATTCCATAAAAGAGGTGAGCACTCCAAGGACAAGGACAATGATAGAGAAAAAGATAAAGAATAGATGCCCATGTGCTATGAATGTAAGAAACTAGGGCACATTCATCACAACTATGCTTTATTAAAGAAATCTTTCAAGAAGAAGGAAGAAAAAGCTATGGTTGCTACATGGAGTAACAGCGAGGAGTCGACTTCATTTGAAGAAGAAGAGACCACAAAAATTGCTAACTTATATCTAATGGATCTCGAAGACGAGGAATGTCTTGCAGCCCAAAAATTAAAGAAAAGATGGTATCTCGACAGTTGCTATTCAAGGCATATGATGGGTGACAAGGATCAATTTATCATCCTGAAGATGAAAGAAGGAGGTATGGTTACTTTTGGAGATAATGGCAAGGAAAAAATAATTGGAATCGGTAAGATCAAGATAACCCCCTGTACTTTCATTGAAAATGTGTTGCTAGTAGACAAGTTGAAGCATATTTTATTAAGCATTAGTCAATTATGTGATAAAGGCTTCAAGGTTGTCTTTGAATCATCTATGTATATTGTAACAAACTCTCTTGACTCTAGCAGTAAGTTCATTGAACATAGACTTGGAAATATTTATGTGGTAGACCTTAATGATCTTACCATATCTAGTAGTTCCAGTCTAGTTGCAATGAATGCTAAGACTAAGGAGTCTTGCTTACTTTGGCATAGACGATTAGGTCATGCTAGCATTCATACTATTGCCAAGCTAATTTCGAAGATTCTAGTTAGAGGCATGCCTAAATTTAAAGTAGATCTTAATCATGTTTGTGATGCATGCCAAATGGGTAAACAAACTAAGAAAAGTTTTAAATCTAAAAATATGATTTAACTACTAGACCCTTGAGCTACTTCATATAGACTTATTTGGACCAACTAGGACCATAAGCCTAGGTGGTATAAAATATACACTTGTGATAGTAGATGATTTCTCTAGATTTACTTCGATTTTGTTTATCGCTCATAAAGATGAAACTTTTAAAGTCTTTCAAAAATTTCATAAAAAAGTTTCTAATCAAAAAAATCTATTAATAGTTTCAATTAGGAGTGATCATGGCACGAAATTTGAAAATCAATTTTTTAATGATTATTGCACAAAAAATAGAATTGATCAAATCTTCTTCGCTCCTACGACACCATAATAAAATGGTATCGTAGAAAGGAAAAATAAGACTTTGGAAGAGATGGCCCGAATAATATTATGTGAAGGCAATCTTCCAAGGTACTTTTGGGCAGAAGCGGTGAATACTGCTTGTTATATTTTGAATCGTGTTTTGATTCATCCTATTTTAAAGAAAACCCCCTATGAGCTTTGGAATGAAAAAAAATCCAACATTAATTACTTTCATGTATTTGGTTTTAAATGCTTTGTGCTTAATAATGGTAAAGATAATCTAGGAAAATTTGATGCTAAATTTGATGAAGCAATTTTTCTTGGTTATTCATTACATAGCAAAGCATATAGAGTATTTAACAAAAAAACTCTTATTGTAAAAGAATCTATGCATGTTATTTTTTATGAAACTAACCACTCACCTTCTAAGAAAGAAGAGTGCATAGATAATGATGTGGGTACAATTCAAAAAGAAATAGAAGATATAAGCATACAAGAAAGACCAACTTAAGAAGGAGAAGAAACGGTAAGTAAGGATCATGCTAATCTACCAAGGGAATGGAGGTATGTAACTTCTCATCCAAGAGATTTAATTATTAGTGATCCTTCACAAGGTATTAGGACTATATCATCACATAGAGATGCACATGACTACATAGGCTTTGTGTCACAAATAGAACATCATAGCTTAGAAGAAGCTGAATTTGATCCTAATTGGATGATGGCCATGCATGAAGAACTAAATCAGTTTCAAAGAAATAAGGTATTGACTTTAGTTGAAAGACCATCAGACCATCCCATCATAGGAACCAAATGGGTCTATAAAATTAAATTAGATGAACAAGACAACATAATTAGAAACAAAGCTGGATTAGTGGCTAAGGGATATAATGAAGAAGAAGGTATAGATTTTGATGAAATATATGCACCCGTAGCAAGATTAGAAGCCATTAGATTACTTCTTGCATTTACTTGCTACATGAATTTCAAACTCTTTCAAATAGATGTGAAAAGTGCATTCTTGAATGGTTTTATATCCGAACAAGTTTTAGTAGAACAGGCACCAGATTTTGAAAGTCATGCTTTTCCAAATCATATTTTTAAACTTATTAAAGCATTATATGGTTTGAAACAAGCACCTAGAGCCTGGTATGATAGACATAGCACTTTCTTGATTGAAAATGATTTTACAAGAGAAAATGTTGATAAAACTCTTTTCATCAAGAAGAAGGATAATGATTTATTAGTTGTACAGATTTATATTGATGATATTATATTTGGTACAACTAATGAAACTCTTTGTAGAGAATTTGCTAAGTTAATGCAGTGAGAATCTGAAATGAGCCTAATGGGTGAACTTAACTAGTTCCTTGGACTTCAAGTGAAATAAACAAAAGAAGGAATCTTCATTAACTAAGCCAAATACACCAAAAAAAATATCAAGAAGTTTGGTATGGAGTCAAGCAAACAAATGAGCACACCCATGAGTCCAACCTGCAGATTGGATAAAGATGAAGATGGATCCAACATTGATCAAAAGCTCTATAGAAGTATGATCGGATCCTTGTTATACTTAACTGTAAGTAGACCTGATATCTTATTTAGCATATGTAAATATGCTAGATTCTAATCTAATCCTAAAGAATCACATATGCTTGCTGTTAAAAGGATTATAAAATATCTAAAAAGAACAAACAATCTAGGTCTATGGTTTTCAAAACATTCTTCTTTGAATTTAATTGGATTTTCGGATGTTGATTATACTGGTTATAAAATTGATAGAAAAAGCACTAGCGACACATACTGATTTCTTAGGTTAAATTTAATCTCATGGCACTGTAAGAAACAAAACTCGGTAGCACTATCTATTGCCGAGGTAGAGTATGTTGCTACAGGGAGTTGTTGCGCACAAGTGTTATGGATTAAACAACAACTAGAAGATTTTGGTGTTACACAATCTAAATTCCTATCAAATGTGATAATTCTATAGATTTAACAAAAAATCTAATTCAGCATTCAAGAACTAAACATATAGAGATTAAACACCATTTTATTAGAGATCATGTTTTGAATGGTAACATTGAACTAGAATTCATCCCTACTGATAACCAACTTACTGATATTTTCACTAAGCCACTCAACCAAGATAGATTTGAGATGATTAGAGCAGAATTAGGTTTTTATGATCCCTTCCAGATTTTCCAAACCTAATCCCTTTAAAATTAAGGAGAAATTATCTAGAAAACCTCCTACATCAATTCAATCTCTTTGAGCATCTCTCCATGAGATTTTCCTAAATTTATTTTTAATTCTAATCAATTTCAACTTTTGTGAAAAGTTTCTGTTCGAGTTGACTCAAGCAATTATGATCAGGTCGAGCCGACTTGAATCTCTGTTATTTCTGGTTTTGCTCTGGTTGAGCCGACTCAGGCAATTTAGGGTTAGCTGAGCCGACTCGGATATCGGGCAAACTATTTTTTAATAGAGGCGAGTATCTTTTTCTGAGCTTTCATGCTTTTCTATCTCGCTTTAAACCTTAGGATACCACTCGATATCTCTCCCATTCCTCCAAAATACTCTCTCCACTGCTTCAATCTTCCAATTTCTCCTAAATCTAGGCAATGGCACCTAAGAGGGCTATCAAAAAATGCACTTAAAGGACTGCTCCCACTGCTGAGACAGAGAGAAGGACAAAGCATCGGCAAGAAGAGCCGACTCGAGCAATTGAGAAAGAAAAGCAGCATGAAGTGACTGAAGCAAGGACAACAGCTATAACTCCCTCACCAAGGCAAGTAATTTCCATGTCCAGTCACCTGGTTACAGGTGGTAGAAAATTTTTTTTCACTTTTTTGGAAGAATTAGGGATGAAAATTGGAGATTCCATTGAAGAATTAGGATGGAGTTACTTCTATTCATTGAATGTGCCTACCTATCTTGTTTTTGTGAGAACATTTTATGAAAACCTAAGGTTAGAGGCACGGCACATTGAGTAAACCGTCATAGGCAAAAGGGTGATTATTACCAAGGAAAGATTGAGCACCATCTTGGAAATACTGGCAGAAGGGTCAAACCATTTGGTACTAAAGGATAGAGAGAAAACCCTAAGGACCATACTGAATAGAGAAGACATTAATGGGGTTGGAACAGTTATGGCAAACACTCTCTTACTGGAAATGAGGTTGCTCCATAATTTTATCAATCGGATCTTTCTTTTGAGGACAGGAAGATTTGATTGAGTTAGCAAAAGAGATTTGTGTTTCATGGAGCACATCATAGAGGGGGAGGCATTGAATTTACCATACATTATGATTATGCAGATGTCAGAAGCTGTAAGAAAAGTCAAAGCTTGCTTGCCTTAAGGCATGGTTCTAACACTGCTATTCCAAGCATCCAGAATCAGTTTGGAAGGGAAAGATGGGAGACCATTATGTTGCCGAACTCACCGCCGCGCCTGTAGATTCAGAGCTAGTGACTTGATCAGGCCGTCTCGCCCCGAGGTCTCTGGGCTTGCGATCCTGCAAGACAAGGTCAGAAACCCTGGCCGGGGATCCCGGCGAGGGGGCTCCGACAGTCAAGTTAGAAAATGGTGAGATGGAACAGAGTCTCCAAGGTGGGTCCCTGAAGGAGTCCCAGGCTTGGAGATTATCTTTGTAAAGAAGGTCTCAGGAAGAGTGGAGATTGGGCCAGGTTCCTTCACCGTGCTTGCACCAAGGGTCCCTCTTGGGATCTTGGATCCTACTCTCAGTGTCTCTCCTTTTCCAAGCCCTCTTTTCCTCTTACCTAGTCGTCCGCTCTTCCCATCCTTTTATCCATCACGCTGCCTCCGGCTTCCCACCCCTGGGAGGTTGCCTCTCGCTTTCACCTCCCTCCCTCGCTCTCTTCCCCCTTTCCCCCTTTGGGCCTAAGAACCCGGCGGCCTCCTTATCTTGCTTGCCGAGCCTAGCGAGGAAAGGGTGGGGGGAGGACGCTGCCCAGATCTTGGGGGCCGAGCGCGAGCGCTTTCTTTCCCAGGCACTGACAACGCCCGTTACTAGGTCCTGTCCTGCCAGGATCTTGCTTCTCGGCTGCGGAACCTGTCGAGCCGATGTAAACGAGGTTTCGCACGTCGCTGTCGACCGTAGCGGCACTCCTCTCAGGATGCGGCGTGCGCTACTCGAGGGGCAGTATCGGAACTCATGCTTTTGCTCCTCGACAGCCTCACCACGCGGGGCGCTCGACTTCGGCCGAGGCGGGCCCCTCTTGGGCGGACATCTGGTGAAGGAGCAGCAGAGGGCCTGGCTCGACCTCGGCCGAGGTGGCACCGTCTCAGGGCGCCGTCCGGCGAGGGAGGAAGGGGCCGCCGGCTTCGGCCAAGGTGGACCCCTCCTAGGCGGACACCTGGCGGAGCGGCAGAGAGGCACTCAACTTGGCCGAGGTGGACCCCTCCTGGGTGGACACCTGGCGAAGGAGCAGTAGAGGGCCCGGCTCGACCTCGGCCGAGGTGGCACCGTCTCAGGGTGCCACCCGGCGAGGGAGGAAGGGGCTGCCAGCTTCGGCCGAGGTGGACACCTCCTGGGCGGACAACTGGCGGAGCGGCAGAGAAGTGCTCAACTTCGACCGAGGTGGACCCCTCCTGGGCGGACACCTGGCATAGGAGCAGTAGAGGGCCCGGCTCGACCTCGACCGAGGTGGCACCATCTCAGGGTGCCACCCGACGAGGGAGGAAGGGGCCGCCGGCTTCGGCCAAGGTGGACCCCTCTTGGGCGGACACCTGGCAGAGCGATAGAGAGGCGCTCGACTTCGGCCGAGGTGGACCCCTCCTGGGCGGACACCTGGCGAAGGAGCAGCAGAGGACCCGGCTCAACCTCGGCCGAGGTGGCACCATCTCAGGATGCCACCCGGCTAGGGAGGAAGGGGCTGCCGACTTCGATCGAGGTGGACACCTCCTGGGCGGACACCTGGCGGAGTGGCAGAGAGGCGCTCGACTTCGGCCAAGGTGGACCCCTTCAGGGTGGACACCTGGCGAAGGAGCAGCAGAGGGCCCAGCTCGACCTCGACCGAGGTGGCACCATCTCAGGCGCCACCCGGCGAGGGAGGAAGGGGCTGCCGGCTTCGACCGAGGTGGACACCTCCTGGGCGGACACCTGGCGGAGCTGCAGAGAGGCGCTCGACTTCGGCCGAGGTGGACCCCTCCAGGGCGGACACCTGGCGAAGGAGCAGCAGAGGGCCCGGCTCGACCTCAGCCGAGGTGGCACCATCTCAGGGTGCCACCCGGCGAGGGAGGAAGGGGCCGCCGGCAGAGAGGCGCTCGACTTCGGCCGTGGTGGACCCCTCCTGGGCGGACACCTGGCGAAGGAGCAGGAGAGGGCCCGGCTCGACCTCGACCGAGGTGGCACCATCTCAGGGCGCCACCCGGCGAGGGATGAAGGGGCCACCGGCTTTGGCCGAGGTGGACACCTCCTAGGCGGACACCTCCTAGGTGGACACCTGGCGGAGCGGTAGAGAGGCGCTCGACTTCGGCCGAGGTGGACCCCTCCAGGGTGGACACCTGGCGAAGGAGCAGCAGAGGACAGTCCATGGCGGACACCTGGCGAAGGTGCAGCAGAGGGCCCGGCTCCACCTCGGCCGAGGTGGCACCGTCTCAGGGCACCACCCGGCGAGGGAGGAAGGGGCCGCCGGCAGAGAGGTGCTCGACTTCGATCGAGGTGGACCCCTCCTAGGCGGACACCTGGGGAAGGAGCAGGTTGGCCTGGCCCAACCTCGACTTCGGCCGAGGTGGACCCACATCCGACCTTGCTGGACCATCCCCGTTCTGCCAAAAAAATTCCACGTGGCTCGAGTCATGCCTGGTGGAATCTGAGACATGATACGTCACTGTAACGGCCGTAACAGTTGCCCTCCATCCCCCGTTCTGTTGAGGCGTTATGAAACGTGGGGATTTTATGCGGAGATGACGTGGGGAAGGCGAAGATCTCGTGCCATGATTGACATGATCCTCGTTGCCATTCCTCGTTGTACCCAAGGCCCTATGAGGGGCTGCCACGCGTCGCCCCTCCGGCTGCACTTAATGCGTCGCTTCGAAAAGGAGGCCATTTCCCCGTAACCGAAGCATCGATGTCGGGCGTGCATCCACGCGGCATCCATCTGGTGGTCCGAAATAGAATGACGGGTACGGCTGCTGTCGATCGAATTTGAAAAGGAGGGGGACTTTCCAGAATGAGGCCCTTTCCCTTTCTCGCGCTTCACCGGCGGTTGCAGCAAGCTATCCTTCACTCCCCCGGGTTGCCGCTTCATTTGCCCTGTGGGTTTCGGTGAGTGCCTTCGTCTGCCTCCGTCCTCCGTCCCCTTCCCTTAGCGATCTCTCTTCAACACTTCCCCATGGCGCGTCGTCGCCATGTTTCGTCTAATCCGGATGAGGCCGGTCCGTCCTGGCCAAGGACTCCATCGTCTTCCTCCTCGGAAGTAGAGGTGATCCCGGAGGAGGTCCACAGGCGGCTCCAGCCTGGGGATGTAACCATAGGTGTCCCTAGGGGTCCTAGGTCTCCCCCCGTAATCTCTGCGCGTCCCATCTCTTCTCTTCCTCCTCCTGTCCTTTCTTCTGCTGGTCCCTCCGGTCATGTTTCATCGATGACCGAAGGTGACCTTTCTTTGCTCCGGGAAGTCTATGGCATCCCGGGGTCGATCCATCTTTCTCTCATGCGGCTCGGGGATCGCGTCACCTTAAGCGGTCCCGGCCGAATAGCCTTCTACAAGGACTTCCTCTTTGGGGGTCTTCGGTTCCCCCTCCACCCTTTCTTTTGCGCCTTTCTTAGCCGTTACCGCCTGGTCCCGGCCCAGTTGGCTCCGAACGCCATCCGGGTCATCTTCGCTTTCATTATTTTTTTCCATTTCCACGGGTTCGTTGCCCGTTTCTCTCTCTTCAGGGCTCTTTTTATCCTGAAGCGTTATTCCACCGATGATGGCTGGTGGTACATTTCACCTCGGCCTAGGTGTCTCCGGTTTGACCTCCCTTCCTCCAACAAGGGTTGGAAGAACCGGTTCTTTTTTGCCTCGGTCGAGGACGTCGACTGGGCCTGGAGCGAGCCGGATCGGTCCCCGAACCAGAACTCCCAAGTCGAGTCGGCGGACCAAGAGGCCTATTCCTTGCTGCTGAGCGACGCGGTCCCAACACTCAACGTTCTGCTCTCGGAGCAGAACTTGTTCGAGGTGGGGATCAGTCCCATCCGGGAGCCGGGTGAGGCTCAGCCTTCTTCTCTGCTTTGCACCTTCCCTCTTTCTCCCTTTCTCTTTTTAACTGAGCTGACCGACCTCCGATCTCTTGCAGGTATGAAGTTTTCACTAGAAAACCTCCTGGAGGGCACTGCTCAGAGGGATGCTGCCGAGGGAGATGAGCCAGCGGCGAAGAGGGCTCGCACCGAGGCGAGCCAGGAGGCCGCGCCGATGCCCGCCCCCGGTCCAGTAGCAGCAGCTCCCGTGAAAGAAAACTGATGCAGGTGGTTTAACATGGTCCTACACTAGGCATGCAAACAGCTGCGGGAGCATAATGGATTTTAAAAATATTTTTAAAAAATCCGCGCAGCGAAAAACTGCTCCGCCCAGAACCTAACCTATTCATGTCGCATGAAAGCATGTATGATAATATAAAATATTTGCAAAACATTAAACATATAAATCTATTCATGCATGATTAAAAAAATAATTTTCCATACCTTTATTCTGCCTGGAATAACTCTGGAATAAACCTGGAATAGGCTGGAATAAGTGGGATAAACTTATTCCAGTCTTCTTCTTCCTTGGGCTGATTGAAAACTCTGTTTTGAGCTTGAAAAATGTCACCGGAGCGATGGCTTCCGGACCTCCGTTTGCTCCCAAATTTAAGCAGCAGCAAGGTGGACAAGCGCTCTTCGATCTTCAATCGAAATCTGCAAGAAAAGGTCAGTGTACATGGTGTACAATACGGCCAAAACCTGCTGCCAGAAATTTTGGTTGCAGAAAACTATCAGAGTTCTTCTCGGCGTTTGGAGCTGCAGCGGTGATCCTGGCTCGTGAGGCTTGCTCCCAGGAGTAGAAGAGTACTCCCTCTAGAGGAGAGACATGCCGGGGGCCCTCCGATCTCTTTCCATACGTGGTGCTAGCCGCTAGAAGTGAGTAACACGGTCACAGGTAGCAGCAGATTTCTTTGCTGCAGTGCAGAATTTTGAGCACCAGAAACAATGGGAAAAGAGTTTGGTTTCTCTCCCTTACACCCTCCAAAACCCAGCCCAACTAGTACCCAATAGAAGCAAGAAGAACAAGTTCTCAGCCTCTCAAAAGGAAGAACTCCCTTGTATGTTTCCTCTCTTCTCACGGTAAAAAAAAACTCTAGCTGCTGAAACAGGGCTGCTATGGGTTTATAAAGGCTGCAAGGAGGAAGATGGAAATGGAGAGACGGGGAGGCCAAGAGGCAGCAACTGCCGATCTCCATTAAACCAGCAATTAACAAAGGAGGAATGGCAGCGGGTGGAAGGAGAGGAAGGGACAACGCCCAGCGATGATTGGCCTTCTTCGAATGCTTGGTTTTTCTCCCAACGTTTTACCGTGTAAAACGGTCCAAGTGGAGAAAAAAAACACCGGTTCAAAACCGGTCCAACCAATTTTTTAAACCTCTTGGTTCAATCCAATTGAACCGGTTCAAACCCAATTAAAATTGGTTCAAGGGATTAAAATTGGTTCACAACCAATTGAAGGCCGAAACGAGCTCCGAATCAGTTCAAAACTGATTCAAAAAAATCCTGGCGCAGTGCTGGTCAACCAGGAACAATTTCCAGTTGACACAGACAAGGGCATGACGGGAAAAAGAGTGCTCAAAAAATACTGTGACCATCAAACCGAGATGATTCCCAATCGTAATCGGTATCCAGATCAGAGGGTTATCCTCTGTGGCATGTGACCTCATTGGTTCGAACCTAAACGGTAGCACTAGAACAATTCTAGTACCAGCACAGGAAACCATCTAGCAATGGGTCCCGGTGTCCGGATAGGTCGAAGATGCGGGAGCAAACTATCGAACCTCTAGCATATGGTTACCATATAATTCATCCCTTTGACCTCTAATGCTCAGGACGATTGAGATTGGGCTGCCAACCCAGACAGAGTCAATCGACTACGTGTCTCAACCTCGCAAGCCCAGTGACTCTTCACTAGGACTACCCCGACCAAGGATTTGCTAAATTGAGATACTGTGAGACATTCAATCCAAACTGTTTGGACAGGTCAGTTCCATCTTGGTCCATCACTACTCTACAAGTACTTGCCTATACCCAGAAACCTTTCATCTCCGGATTAAAAATCCGGGTAGTCCGGCACCAAAGCACAGGGAGTTGCTTGCAAGCTACCGTGATGACCTCAGGTTAGAGGGACACATATACCCATATCCAATCGTGAGTATCCCTTTGGCAGAAAGGGGCTGCATGGAGTCACGTTCAATGAGATATCATATATCCCACTTGTAGATCATATTAGTGTCACCACACTCATTTGGTCAAGAGGACAACCAAACGATGTGAACTACAACAACCTATACTTGATATATTGCCGTCCAGTACAATATATCCTTTGGTTGTGAACAGGGTTTAAGGACCACTCGATACATCCTCTCTGTATCGAAGTCAGTGTAGTCCTAAGGACTTCATCACATGGAAAGAGTTCATTTCAGGGAAATTTAGTATGTGATGAGCTGCCAAAAAAAATATTTTATTAATTCAAAAAAAAAGTACAATACTGAGCTCAACCGCCTACAATCCAGGCGATTGGCTTTGGGACACAATTCCCAACAACTCCCACTTGTACTAAAGCTAATCAGAAGAGTATCTAATACCCATTTCCCATTTACAATAGTCGAACTCTTTTATTCCGAGGGCTTTAGTGAAGGGGTCGGCAAGATTTTCTTTTCCATCGATCTTCAGAAGATTGATGTCGCCTCATTCCACGATCTCTCGTGCGAGGTGGTAGCGCCCGCCGCAGAATGTGCTTGGTGCGGTGATGACCTTTAGGCTCCTTAGCTTGAGCAATGGCTCCAGTGCTGTCACAGTACACCGGAACAGGACCATCTAGGGAAGGTGCCACCCCTAGCTCTCCAAGGAACTTCCGTAACCACACAGCTTCCTTTGCTGCATCTGATACTGCAATGTATTCTGCTTCGCATACCGAGTCTGCAACAGTTGCCTGCTTGGAAGTTTTCCAGCAGATCGCTCCTCCATTCAGGATAAATACAAACCCTGACACACTCTTGCTATCATCTATATCCGACTGGAAACTGGAGTCAGAGTACCCCACAAGTTTCAAGTCAGGTTCTCCATAAATTAGCCATTGATCTTTAGTATTTCTCAAATACTTAAGGATGGACTTAACCACCTTCCAATGCGCCTCACCTGGGTCAGACCGGTATCTGCTCACTACTCCTAGTGAGTATGCCACGTCTGGTCTAGTACAAGTCATAGCATACATGATAGAGCCTACTGCAGAAGCATAAGGTACTCTACTCATGCACTCTCTTTCCTCAGGAGTTGTCGCACAATCCTTCTTGGAAAGAGTAATTCCAGAACCTATCGGGAGATAGCCTTTCTTGGAATTTTCCATGCTGAACCGTTTCAGCACGGTGTCAATGTACGTAGACTGGGACAATCCTAAAATCTTCTTAGATCTATCTCTATAGATTTTCATACCTAGTATTTAAGAAGCTTCACCCAAGTCCTTCATGGAGAACTGAGATGATAATCAGATCTTTATTCCTTGTAATGCTGCGACATCATTCCCGATTAAGAGAATGTCGTCAACATACAGTACTAGGAATACAATCACAGAACTATTAACCCATTTATAGATGCACGATTCTTCTCCGTTCCTAACGAAGCCATACGATTTGATACAGCTATCAAACCGTAAGTTCCAACTTCGAGACGCTTGGTTGAGTCCATAGATGGACCTCTGCAACTTGCATACTTTTGATTCATCTGTGGATATGAACCCTTCAGGCTGTATCATATACACCTCCTCTTCCAGCTCCCCATTTAGGAAAGCGGTTCAGACATCCATCTGCCAGATCTCGTAATCAAAATATGCTGCCAAAGCAAGCATGATCTGAATGGACTTGAGCATTGCCACAGGAGAGAAAATCTCATCATAATCGATACCATATCGCTGACGATACCCCTTTGTAACCAGACGGGCTTTATAGGTCTCTACCTTCCTATCTGCGCCCCTTTTCCTCTTAAAGATCCATTTACACCCGATGGATTTTATCCCTTCAGGCGGATCAACCAATGTCCAAACATTGTTGATTTCCATGGACTCCATTTCGGATCGCATGGCTCCAAGCCATGCCTCAGAGTCAGATCTCTGAAGTGCATCCATATAGGTGATCGGATCCTCATTGTTCTCATCGAGCTCAATGGGATCGCCATCCCGGACCAAGAAAATGTAGTATCTGTCCGGCTGACGCGGTATTCTACCGGATCTCCTAATGGGTTCTGGGTGTGATTCAATCATAGCCAGTTCTACGATGTCCTTAGATTGTGCAGGTTCTTCTATTGGCTGAACTTCATCAAGTTCAATCTTAGAAGCTATAATTCTTTCTCCAAGGAACTCCTTTTCCAAAAAGATAGCTCTAAGAGCAACAAACACCTTTTGTTCATTCTCCAAATAGAAGAAATACCCTTTGGTTTCCTTAGAATAACCAATGAATAAACACCAATCAGACCTTGGACCAAGGTTGTCTGAGTCTAAACGCTTTACGTAAGCCGGACAACCCCAGACCCGAAGGTGTGAGATTGAGGGTTTACGCCCATTCCACATCTCATACGGAGTGGAGACAACAGACTTACTTGGAACATTATTTAACAAGTAACAGGCTGTCTGAAGCGCATATCCCCAAAAGGATAGCGGCAGAGTTGTAAAGCCCATCATGGATCGAACCATGTCCAACAAGGTTTGATTCCTCCTTTCGGACACACCATTCAACTGTGGTGATCCTGGAGGAGTCCACTGAGAGAGAATTCCATTCTCCTCAAGATATGTCAAAAATTACCAGATAAGTATTCACCACCTCGATCAGATCGAAGGGTTTTAATACTTTTTCCAGTTTGTTTTTCTACTTCATTACGGTATCGTTTGAACATTTCAAACGACTCAAACTCATGTCTCAATAAAAAGACATAACCGAACCTTGAAAAGTCGTCTGTAAAAGTAATGAAATATTTGTATCCTCCTCTGGCACTAACTGTCATCGGTCCACATACATCAGTATGTATGAGACTTAGAAGTTATGTAGCTTGTTCACCTTTTCCAGTAAAAGGTGACTTGGTCATTTTACCTAGTAAATAGGATTCACAAGTGGGCAGTGATTCAGAATCACTGACCTCGAGGAGTCCATCTCCTCGCATCTTGTTTATCCTATTTTGGTTAATATGACCTAGCCTACAATGCCAAAGATACAAATCGTTGATATTATCTAACCTTGGGCGTTTGCTAGAAGTGTAAATTACACTAACAGGCCTTGATAGTACATATATGCCATTATTTAATCTAGCTTTCATTATAACAGAGTTATTCAAAATAACATTACAAAAATCTCCTTTTATTGATAGTTCAAAACCACAATTGGCCAAAAGGCCTACAGAGATTATGCTCATAATGAAACTAGGACAATAGTGACAGTCGACTAGTTCAACAGTATAAGACTCAAAGACAAGATGCAAGACTCCGATCGCCAGTACTGGAACATGATTTCCATTCCCGACGCTCAGAAACTATTCTCCATCTTCAAATCTTCTACTAACTTGAAGTCCCTGTAATGAATTACAAACGTGAATTGGACTACCAGTATCCAATACCCAGTTAGCAGTATCAACAATTGAGTAATTACAAGGTTTTATCATATAAATACCTTGTTCAGCAGACTTTTGCTTCCTCGGCCTGTTCAGATCAATGGACGCAATATAAAGAGGACAGTTCCTCTTCCAGTGTCTCTTCTTCTTGTAGTAGAAACACTCTGCAGAAGATTGATCAGCCTTATACTTCCTGGGCTGACTAGGGCCAGGAGCATTTTGCACCTTCTTTCCCTTCTTATTTGATTTCTTCTTCCCTTTCTTAAAGGGATGACGACCTCTACTTCCTCCCACTAAATTCACCAACCCCTTATTCAGTTGATGGTCTTTCTCGAAAGTCTACAGCAACCCCAAAAGACCATGGTAGTTGACTGTAGGCTTGTTCATTCTATAATGATCGAGAAAATCAAGATAGGAGGAGCGAAGAGAATTCAGGATCGCATCCTTGCCAAGCTGATCGTGCAAGGGGCATCCGAGTTTGCCCAGTTTTTCAATCAGCTCGATCAAGTACAGTACATAATCAGTGACTGAACCGCCATTCGGCATCTTGGAATTGTAGATGGCACAAGACACTTTGTACCGTTCTACATCATCCGGGGTGCCGAAGGATTCCTTCAACTTTTGAAGGATTTCATCAGGTTGGGCCTCCTCGAATTTGTGACTGAACTCGTCATTCATCGCAGCTAACATAATGCATCGGACAGTAGTCCGATCAGAGACCCACTTCAGATAAGCGTCTCTGACCGTACTCCGTGCATTAGCGGGAGGGATTTCAGGTGCCGGATCCGTTATCACATAGAGGATCCGTTCATGCTCCAGAACGATTATCAATCTTCGATACCAACTATCGAAGTTGTAACCCTTTAACTTCTCATTATCGAGAAGTGACTGGAGTGATAAATTAGAAGACATCTGAAAAAAAAATAAGACCAAATTAGTGTATGAATTAATAATTTAACCAAAAGACTTGGACTTTAGTCTAAAGGTTTCTCCCACTAATTTTTCAGATTGGTAGCCTCTAGCTCCAATCTGTGAAAACACTTTTTCAAGTGGGTACTGAAATCCAATAGGCCTCGCATGAGCCCGACTATGGCCAGCTCACCCATACAAGCCTAAAGGTAGGTTCGTAAACCAATTATTTCCCTAAATAATTTTCAGTATTTTATTTTTTCCCAGAGAACACCCCAATCGGCCTAGGGGCCTCCTATTGCGGGTCTCTTATTAGGTCCAACCATTAAAATGACAAATCGAATGCTTCCAGCTAACAAAAGATGAAGCCCGACTATGGCTGGCCCACCTGGTCCCATTAAGGAGGTTGCACTGAACCATCATCGATCAGATAGAAATTCCAGTCACCGGATGTACACCCGTTCTATGGAAATGCCGATGCACACCAAGCTAGTGGACACATTTCTATCCAACTTAATGGGAGGCTAAGACACTGTCAACTCTTTGACTTAGTCTTTTTAAGGACCTAATAATTTTAGAGGATTTTTTTAGTTATGACAGAAGAAAAAGACAAGGACATGGATCATCCTCCCACTGAATCAATCAGATTCAAGGAGGGTTGAAATAAATCAATAAATTGATCCATGGGCACCTATAGATCAGTCAGACCGATCAACCTGGGTGACATGGGTTAACTCGAGTCATTGAGCTTTTCCAATCAGTTCTGGTCGACTCGACTAGCCAGGTAGGTGAGATCATGGGTGAGTATCTGCCATTAACCATCTTTCCTAGACACCAACCAAGTTGGCCAGGAAAGAGGTAGCCTCATGCAACCATGATCACACTGCCAAACCTACCTCGACACCAGTCGGTTTACCAGACTCAATCAGACTAGCCTAAAGACCGGGCGTCCACAGAGCTACTAATTGGATCCATTTTAGATGAACGGATCAACTAATCTAACTATTAGATAGTTCTAAAGAATGGCCTTAAACAACTTTTGTTTAATCTTCTTGTAATCCAGTTCAACTAAACTTAGGTCTAACCCATTTATGGACCCAACTAGTCAGCTAACCCAATTTAACCCAAAATGGCATATGCAAATTTGATTAGATTTCATAAACCAAAAAAATTTGTTTAATAAGCCAAACTCTTAATTAAAATAATTTTTTAATTAAGTCTCTATGTAAAATAATTTTACATAACAAATCATGCATCTAGATTCAAAATTTTATAAATATTTTATATCCAATAAAACATGCCTAAAAACATGTATCAACAAATTAAAACAATTTTAATTTTAATATTCTTTAAGGATCCTTCTGAAGAAGCCAACACAGACGATCCGCATCATGTCAAAGACACACGGTCATGGTGAAGGTCTCAACTAGGTTCCAAAAAGAAATCTGGATACATTATTAGATTAAACCAATTTTAATCTAAAAAACATGCATACAGGAATAGGTTACACATGCAACCTGGCTCTATACCACTGAAAGAAAACCGGTGCAGGTGGTTTAACAAGGTCCTACACTAGGCATGCAAACAGCTGCGGGAGCAGAATGGATTTTAAAAATATTTTTAAAAAATCCGCACAGCGGAAAATTGCTCCGTCCAGAACCTAATCTATTCATGTTGCATGAAAGCATGTATGATAATATAAAATATTTGCAAAACATTAAACAAAGAAATCTATTCATGCATGATTAAAAAAATAATTTTCCATACCTTTATTCTACCTAGAATAACTCTGGAATAAACCTGGAATAGGCTGGAATAAGTGGGATAAACTTATTCCAGTCTTCTTCTTCCTTGGGCTGATTGAAAACTCTATTTTGAGCTTGAAAAATGTCGCCGTAACGATGGCTTCCCAACCTCCGTTTGCTCCCAAATTTGAGCAGCAGCAAGGTGGACAAGCGCTCATCGATCTTCAATCGAAATCTGCAAGAAAAGGTCAGTGTACACGGTGTACAATACGGCCAAAACCTGCTTCCATAAATTTTGGTTGTAGAAAACCAGCAGAGTTCTTCTCGGTGTTTGGAGCTGCAGCGGCGATCCTGGCTCGTGAGGCTTGCTCCCAGGAGTAGAAGAGTACTCCCTCTAGAGGGGAGACACGCTGGGGGCCCTCCGATCTCTCTCCACACGCGGTGCTAGCCGCTGGAAGTGAGTAACACGGTCACAGGTAGCAGCAGATTTCTTTGCTGCAGTGCAGAATTTTGAGCACCAGAAATAATGGGAAAAGAGTTTGGTTTCTCTCGCTCACACCCTCCAAAACCCAGCCCAACTAGTACCCAATAGAAGCAAGAAGAACAAGTTCTCAGCCTCTCAAAAGGAAGAGCTCCCTTGTATGTTTCCTCTCTTCTCACGGTGAAAAAAAACTCTAGCCGCTGAAACAGGGCTGCGGTGGGTTTATAAAGGCTGCAAGGAGGAAGATGGAAATTGAGAGATGGGGAGGCCAAGAGGCAGCAGCTGCCGATCTCTATTAAACCAGCAATTAACAAAGGAGGAATGGCAGCGGGTGGAAGGAGAGGAAGGGACAATGCCCAGCGACGATTGGCCTTCTTCGGACGCTTGGTTTTTCTCCCAACGTTTTACCGTGTAAAACGGTCCAAGTGGAGAAAAAAAACACCAGTTCAAAATCGGTCCAACCAATTTTTTAAACCTCTTGGTTCAATCCAATTGAACTGGATCAAACCCAATTAAAATTGGTTCAAGGGATTAAAATTGGTTCACAACCAATTGAAGGCCGAAATGAGCTCCGAATCAGTTCAAAACTGATTCAGAAAAATCCTGGCGCAGTGCTGGTCAACCAGGAACAATTTCTGGTTGACACAGACAAGGGCATGACAGGAAAAAGAGTGCTCAAAAAATACTGTGACCATCAAACCGAGACGATTCCCAATCGTAATCGGTATCCAGATCAGAGGGTTATCCTCTATGGCGTGTGACCTCATAGGTTAGAACCTAAATGGTAGCACAAGAACAATTCTAGTACCAGCACAGGAAACCATCTAGCAATGGGTCCCGGCATCCGGATAGGTCGAAGATGCGGGAGCAAACTATCGAACCTCTGGCATATGGTTACCGTATAATTCATCTCTTTGACCTCTAATGCTCAGGATGACTGACATTGGGCTGCCAACCCAGACAGAGTCAGTCGACTACGTGTCTCAACCTCGCAAGCCCAGTGACTCTTCACTAGGACTACCCCGGTCAAGGATTTGTTAAATTGAGATACTGCGAGACATTCAATCCAAAATGTTTGGACAGGTCAGTTCCATCTTGGTCCATCACTGCTCTACAAGTACTTACCTGTACCCAGAAACCTTCCATCACCGGATTAAAAATCTGGGTAGTCCGGCACCAAAGCACAGGGAGTTGCTTGCAAGCTACCGTGATGACCTCAGGTCAGAGGGACACATATACCCATATCCAATCGTGAGTATCCCTTTGGCAGAAAGGGGCTGCATGGAGTCACGTTCAATGAGATATCATATATCCCACTTGTAGATCACATTAGTGTCACCACACTCATTTGGTCAAGAGGACAACCAAATGATGTGAACTACAACAACCTATACTTGATATATTGCCATCCAGTACAATATATCCTTTGGTTGTGAACAGGGTTTAAGGACCACTCGATACATCCTTTCTGTATCGAAGTCAGTGTAGTCCTAAGGACTTCATCACATGGAAAGAGTTCATTTCAGAGAAATTTAGTATGTGATGAGCTGCCAAAAAATATATTTTATTAATTCAAAAAAAAAGTACAATACTGAGCTCAACCACCTACAACCCAGGCGATTGGCTTTGGGACACAATTCCCAACATCTCGCACCCAGGCCACCTCAGGCTCGGGCCATCGACGCTCCTGTTATCAGTCCTGATGCGGCCATAGTGGAGGGAGGGCCAGCTCCCTCCTGGGCAGCGCCCGCACCCACCGCTGCTCCGATGGCACAGCCGGTGGCTCCAGCTGCCTCGCCGGTGGCAATTCAACCCGGGGGGACGGTCGCTCCCGCCACCGCCGATCTGTCCGTCCCGCCGCCAACTCTCACAAGCCGGTGCTCCGTGATCCGTGACCAGGGCCTCGCACAGAGGGTCATGGAGTTCGCCTACACCTCCCGGGACCGCCGACTGAGGGGCGGCCGGGACTACGCCGACGCCTTGCTCGGGATCCTTTCGCAGCTCTTCACGGTAAGTTTCGGACTCGGAACCCTCTCTTTTAAAGTTCCAGTTGGATTATGACTGACTTCTCTCTCTGGTGCAGATCGGGACCGACGTACTACTACAGAGAAATTTCCTCACAGGGTATGCCAAGAAGGATGCCGAGAAGGAGGAGAAGCTTGGCAAACTCGCAACCGACGTGAAGGACCTCATGGAAAAGGGGGTCGAGCTGCAGGGGAACAACCAGGCCCTTCAATCTGACCTGGCACGCACCGAGGGGTGCATCAAAGAGCTGGAGACCTCTCTGTCCGAGGAGAGGATCTCCAACCAGCGTCGCATGGAGGAGGATGCCGCGGAGAAGGCTCGCCTCCGAGCTCAGTCCCAGTTGCTGGAGCGACGGGTGGAGGAGGCTAGGAGGGAGATGAGCGTAGCCAAGGAGCGGAGCTCCTACATCAACGGCCTGCTGGAAGCTTCGAAGCGGGAGGCGCAGGAGGCCATCCCCAAGTTCCGGGCCTCCGACGAGTACATCGCGGAGGTTTGGGAGGCCACCGTGGACTCCTTCCTGAAGGGGTTCCAGGTGTGCCGGGAGAAGGTAGGCTCCTTCTACCCCGAGCTCGACCTCAGCGGGGTGGTCCTCGGTAGGAGGAGGCAGGAGCCTAGCGGCGAGGCTCCAGCTGCAGTAGGCGATGCGACCGCAACTTCGGCCTAGCCCTCCGAGCAGCCACCCGTCGACGGTGTAGGAGAGGGCGCACCCCCGCCTGAGGAGAGTGCCACCGCGCCAAATTAGCTCCCACTTGTACTCCTTTTCTTTCTCCTTTTTTTTTTTTTTTTTTTTTTTGAGGACTCCCGGCCTGTCGGGACTCCTTCATTGTAAACCTTTTTTTTGAGGACTCCCTTTTTTGCCAAGTCCCAACCTTGTCTGCTCTGTGTTCTCTCTCTTTTTTTTTGCTGAGACCAAGTGTTGGTTTCAAGTGCCGAGAGTAAGTCCTGTGGTTTGCTCCGGGCTGAGCTTGTGGGCAAACCGAGTCCTGCCCAGCATTCAGATCAAAGTTCGGAGCTTCCTGGCTGGGCGCCGGTAGAGCAGGCTCTGCGCGAGTCCTTCGAGCTTGCCGGGCAGTTCTTCGTGATCGCATGGGCGAGCTTGGCTCTGCCCCGCCTTACGAACCGAAGTCCGGGACTTCCAGATTGAACCCCGGGGCCACGGGCTTTGGCCAGCCCTACGCAGCTTGCCGAGCTATTCTCCATGATCGCGTGGGCGAGCTCGGCTTTGCCCCACCTTCCGGACCGAAGTCCGGGACTTCCGGACTGAAACCCGGGGCCACAGGCTTTGGCGAGCTGATGCAGAACGAAAGCTATGATACCAAAAATGATGCAGAATGGAAGCTCTGATACCAAAAATGATACAAAACGAAAGCTCTGATACCAAAATTGATGCTGAACAAAAGAGATGATGCGATGCGGAAGTAAATTAAGACTAATTCTTTTTTTTTATATATATATTTTCAGAAGTCGGCTTAGACTCAAAGGAAAGTTAAACTAAATTGAAAGAAACTATATAATAATTGAAAGCACAATTCAAAGAAACTATATTATCAGAGTAGTTCAGAAGTAAAGGATTGCTGGGGGTTAAGAAACTCCCAGACCTAGGGTTTCGCTCTGAACTTTCAACAGGACAGAACTAAAGAGAAGGGAAGGGTTATGTACCAGACAGTGATATTCACAGAGTTTGGTGGAAGGACTCTCTTGAGCAGATTGTTGGATCCTTAGATTCGGATATCTTTGCAATGGATCCTCCAATACTGGTCCTTCAGCAGAGTTGGCTTCTCCTGAACTCAGGATCTGGGAAAGAAGAAGAACAAGTTAAGGAACCAGATACTCAAAGAAAGGATTTACCAGATAAGAAGAACTTGAAATTGATGTTGCTGAAATCCTGATTCTCCTGGATGCTGATCTGACTTCCTTTGGAATTTGCTCTGTATTCGAAGTAGCTGATCTGGACCTGGATGCTGGTGGTCGACCTCTACTTGGAAGAGAGGGGCCGTGAGATGATGAGGTAGATTAGGGTTTGGATGATTGGTGGAATGAAGAAGATGATGGACGGCTAGGGTTTGGAATTGAAGTGGCTAACCTAGGATTTTGGTAGGGTTTTGGGGTTGGAGATCTCACACCTCCTCAAGGTTCCTAGGGAACCCGGATTTACTCCCTCACGGAGCTCAACACCTGAATACAAGTGCGGAAGAGAGAAACACAAAGTTGCTCACACAGAAATTGATTTCATTCATCAGTTGTTTCAAAACTTACAAGAGGGGTTTATTTTATAGGACTTTACAAGAGGTCAGGGTTTTACATCTTCCCAAGTGGGACTAATAGGATGGATCTTCAAATTAGGTTTGTAGAATCAATTTCTTCCCATATGGCTGGCCAAGAGGTTCCATAAATGTTGATTGAAAGCTTCAAATGGTAAGTAGGTGGAGCCTCCTAGCTTTGCTCTTCAAGAAATATTTTTTTCCTTCCATGGCTCAACTCTTTTGGACACCTCCTTTTCTTTCTCCCCAAGTCATGGCTCTTCCCAACTTTGCTTTGGGCTTTTTAGACATGGATTGGGCGCCCCCTTGAAGTGCTCCCCAAGAAATGCTTCTTTCCTTCTTTAGCTTGGCCTTTTAAGGTACATATGGGGCGCCTCCTTCATTTTGGCTTCAAGAAAATTTCTTGCTCCCTTGGGTGTGGGGACCAAGACACTGGGATGGATTTGTGGTGCCTCCTGGACTTGACGTGTGGCTGGGAGTGTGGCTGGGAGTGTGGCGCCCACTTGCTTAGGCTTGGGAGAAAATGTGGCACCCTGGAGAAGACCTAGACCACTACTAGGACCTGTACTGAGTCAACATGACTCAACAAAATTTAAATTGCAGGGAAATACAGACTCAACTAAATTTGAGTTGACCAAGTCAACCCTTATTACAAAACCAGAAAACCCTAATTCTTCCGGCAAGGTCAATCAGAGATCTAGATGGAGCCCTGAAGTCTTCTTCTGAGTCTGGTGCCCGCACCAATTCTCCTGGGGTGGGAGGAACTTGACCCTATCGAGTATGGATCAAGTTGGCTCTGGTATCTCTCCAAGAGGTCTGGGTCCAATTCTTGTAATTCTTCTCGGGAGATCCAAGAGTCATCAGAATCTGGCCTTCCTTGCTAGCAGACCAGGTATCTTTGGTATCCTCGATTACGAGTAGAGATAACCTGATCATCCAGGATCTTTTCAATCTGCTCTTTCCTCATAGGCCAGTTTGTTGGTGGACACACAGGGTTGGGTTCACTCTCAAGAGCAGGATTAGGCTCAAAAGGCTCACTGGGAATCATAGCTGGCTCTCTATACTCTACTAGGTCTGTAATGTTGAAAGTGGAGCTAATGCCAAGTTCTGGAGGCAACTCGATCACATAGGCATTGGATCCTACTCTCTTCACCACTCTAAATGGTCCAGCTCCTCTAGCATGTAACTTTCTAATGGTTCCAGGATGAAACCATTCAGGCCTTAACCTAATAATTACATAGTCTCCCTCAACAAAAGTTTTGACTCGCCTTTGAGAATCTGCCAACTTCTTATAAGTTTCATTACTTAAATTTATTTTGGCATGAATTTCTTTATGCAAGTCTTTTATATGCTGTGCAAATGCATCAAGAGACTTGTGTGTGTGGGCTAATAGAGAAATCAGATCAAGTGGTGTGTGAGGCTTGTATCCATGAACAATTTCAAAGGGACTCTAGCCTATAGACCTATTGATCGAAACATTGAATGCAATTTCAGCCCTGGACAAAAAACAAATCCCAATTCCTGGTGCTCTCAATCAAACCAAAATCTGAGTCAAAGCCTAGTAAAGGGTCAAGTAAAAAAGTAGACTGACGACGCATTCCTAAAGAATGGACTTTATTCCAAAGGAACCCTAGGTCTAAACCTAACAAACTATGGCTCTCTAGGTTTAACCTTGGGTCGGAGGATGGCATGCAGAGCATGAAAACTTATCATGGGTGCCTAGTAAGTGCCATAAGGTCTTCCAGAAGTAGGTGGCAAACCTAATAGGTTCTGACTCGTGGTTCACTCTAAAGACTTCGACAAAGTATACTTGGATGGTGTAAGAAGCATTGGAAGTCCTAGAGAAAGGGAGGAAATATGAGATGGAGTCTCGAATTACCTGTTGACTAAAGGTGGTGACCTGAAGGTTTGAATGGTGATCTATGAGTGTCAACTGATCATCCTTACGAAAGGAAAAGTTTGCTACTCCCAGGAATGGATCAAGAGATGGTTCGGGAAGTAGCCTAGGACATGTGATTGCAATAGTTAAAGTTTGTTCTCTAAGCAAATAATGATCCATTTTCTCAAGAACTGGATTGAAGAATGATTCATGGAAGGGCCTATGGATGATGACCTCAAGACTTGAAACTTGACATATGGGTGCGAAAAGGTATACTCTATAGAAGGGTAGGTCAGTCATGCGAAGGGAGGTGTCTGGGGTCATAAGGAG
Organism: Areca catechu; assembly: GCA_021397845.1. Classification (NCBI taxonomy): domain Eukaryota; kingdom Viridiplantae; phylum Streptophyta; class Magnoliopsida; order Arecales; family Arecaceae; genus Areca; species Areca catechu. The sequence goes on along the minus strand of CM038045.1, from coordinate 130,426,843 downwards.
GACTTCTACATGACTGGGTGAATCAATCCGCTCAAGACAAGGATGTTCAACTAAGATTATGGGAGAGACCTTAGTGGCTGGGCATGGGACAAGGTCCAATTGTAAGAGGCTTGATTCAGTCATCCTAAGGAGAGGATCTACCATAGGGTGGGCAAACTTAAACAGTTCAGTGCAAAGATCTTCAATTGGTACTTGGGGAATGACTATCATTAGAGGGTATGAACTGATAGCTCGGGCTAACACTATGAGTTCTTCCTGGGGGTATTTGACTAAAGGAACCTGATTCTCACAAATCTCTTGAATTTCTGAACTAGGTCCTACCACTTGGTTGCTCTCCAAGGTCTCCTTAGGTAAGGAACCAATAGTATCGATGTCACATTCTTCAAGTTCTTCCCCCTCATATTCATCAACTAGACTCAAGCCAGCATCATATACTTCCTCGATGCCATCTTTAATGGGTTTCAGGTCAGTGGTAATCGGGTCAACTGATTCTGGGCTTGTCATACCTAACCTTTCTTCCTCATTGGTAGGCTTGGGTTCTCCCTCATTAATGTCATCCTTAGGATTCTTACCACTTAGCTGTGCACAAGCCAGTCCTATGCATGGGTACTGACTAGATTTATGGCCTCTTTCTCCACAAAACCAACATTCTTGCGATATAGGAACCTGGGTCACACTGGGTTTCAAGCTAGTAGAGACCTTACTTGGGCATGGGTGTGGATCTAAATGGTTTGATCTAGAAGACTTGGATTGTTAAGTGACTGGTCTAGAATATTGTAAGGACCTCTCATAGACACGATCCACACTATAGATATCATGGTTAGGCTTCCTAAGGTTATGCTCGGGATCATGGTATAAGGTCCTCCTAGGCTCCTTGCATGGATGAGGTTGGGGCCTATTAAATTTTGGATCAGGGGTCCAATTTTGATGTCTACGTTTCTCAAGTACTTGGACTCGATCTCTAAACTGGGCAAAACCCTCATTCATATCCTGACTAAATTTGGTCATACTTTCGGTAAGAGTTCTAATCATGGCCTCTAAATCAGGTTGGGTTTGACCAGGTTGGGAGGGTACTCCATTCCGGGTGGACATGATGATGCAAGCAAGCACACAGAATGTGACTAGACTAAAGCGACTACTGGCTCACTAGACCTAGAGTCCAAACTAGATGCCCAATCAGAGTGACAAGCTAGCCTGTAGTAACTCGGGACTCAGCCAGGCAGGTGTAAGGGGAGTGTTAGGTCCCTAACTGCCAATCCTAGACACCAATCAGAGATTGGCCAGGTAGGCGGACCAGCACACAAGCCCTTCGGGATAGAATCCTTGAACCACCATTCTAGACAATGAGTACAAAGTACACACAGAGTAACTAGACAAACTGACTCAACATTAGCCTAGACCCGACTTGTTGGTGTCCCTAGCCCACTAGGGCAAATTAAGTCTAATAAATTTAAAAATTAGGCTTAGGATCGAATGAATGGGTGGTGGTTTTGGGCTAAGGAGAGGTTATCAACTCCTCCCCATATCTTAGATGCTCAATTGCCCTTAAGATGAATTAGGAGATGATCACTCAAAAAATTGAATTGCAGAAACATAGAAACAGAGTTGCTATAATTTAACTCTCAGAAATTTCACAGAAACCAATAAATTACAGTAAAGTTATGTAAAATAGATTCAATTATACTGGTTCTAGCAAAACAAAAATAATGCAATTTGGAGTTACCTGCAATGAGAAACAATTCCTGCAACAGGATAGTTACATACTGAAAACAGAATGCTTCCCCCGTTTACAATTCCTGCTACGAAGTTGTAACCCAGCGGATCCCCTACACGCCCTAGGAACACCCCATGGAATGGGAAGAGGAGGTTTGTACCTCGCTTCGTTCCTAGGACCGGACGTCCTGGGGAGTCTACTTCGAGCAGACAAAGTAAAAAAGAGAGACACTCAAAACAAGCAAGCAAGACAGAAACCCTAGACAGGGCTCTGATACCATAAATGATGTAGAACGAAAGCTATGATATCAAAAATGATGCAGAATGGAAGCTCTGATACCAAAAATGATACATAATGAAAGCTCTGATGCCAAAATTGATGCAGAACAAAAGAGATGATGCGATGCGGAAGTAAATTAAGACTAATTCTTTTTTTATATATATATATTTCAGAAGTCGGCTTAGACTCAAAGGAAAGTTAAACTAAATTGAAAAAAACTATATAATAATTGAAAAAAACTATATAATAATTGAAAGCACAATTCAAAGAAACTAGATTATCAGAGTAGTTCAGAAGTAAAGGATCGCTGGGAGTTGAGAAACTCCCAGACCTAGGGTTTCGCTCTGAACTTTCAACAGGACAGAACTAAAGAGAAGGGAAGGGTTATGTACCAGACAGTGATCTTCACAGAGTTTGGTGGAAGGACTCTCTTGAGCAGATTGTTGGATCCTCGGATTCGGATATCTTCGCAATGGATCCTCCAATACTGGTCCTTTGGCAGAGTTGGCTTCTCCTGAACTCAGGATCTGGGAAAGAAGAAGAACAAGTTAAGGAACCAGATACTCAAAGAAAGGATTTACCAGATAAGAAGAACTTGAAATTGATGTTGCTGAAATCCTGATTCTCCTGGATGCTGATCTGACTTCCTTTGGGATTTGCTCTGTATTCGAAGTAGCTGATCTGGACCTGGATGCTGGTGGTCGGCCTCTACTTGGAAGAGAGGGGTCGTGAGGTGATGAGGTAGATTAGGGTTTGGATGATTGGTGGAATGAAGAAGATGATGGGCGGCTAGGGTTTGGAATTGAAGTGGCTAACCTAGGGTTTTGGTAGGGTTTTGGGGTTGGAGATCTCACACCTCCTCAAGGTTCCTAGGGAAACCGGATTTACTCCCTCATGGAGCTCAACACCTGAATATAAGTGCGGAAGAGAGAAACACAAAGTTGCTCACACAGAAATTGATTTCATTCATCAGTTGTTTCAAAACTTACAAGAGGGATTTATTTTATAGGACTTTACAAGAGGTCAGGGTTTTACATCTTCCCATGTGGGACTAATAGGATGGATCTTCAAATTAGGTTTGTAGAATCAATTTCTTCCCATATGGCCGGCCAAGAGGTTCCATAAATGTTGATTGAAAGCTTCAAATGGTAAGTAGGTGGCGCCTCCTAGCTTTGCTCTTCAAGAAATATTTTTTTTCCTTCCATGGCTCAACTCTTTTAGACACCTCCTTTTCTTTCTCCCCAAGTCATGGCTCTTCCTAACTTTGCTTTGGGCTTTTTAGGCATGGATTGGGCGCCCCCTTGAAGTGCTCCCCAAGAAATGCTTCTTTCCTTCTTTAGCTTGGCCTTTTAAGGTACATATGGGGCGCCTCCTTCATTTTGGCTTCAAGAAAATTTCTTGCTCCCTTGGGTGTGGGGACCAAGACACTGGGATGGATTTGTGGTGCCTCCTGGACTTGACGTGTGGCTGGGAGTGTGGCTGGGAGTGTGGCGCCCACTTGCTTGGGCTTGGGAGAAAATGTGGCACCCTGGAGAAGACCTAGACCACTACTAGGACCTGTACTGAGTCAACATGACTCAACAAAATTTAAATTGCAGGGAAATACAGACTCAACTAAATTTGAGTTGACCAAGTCAACCCTTATTACAAAACCAGAAAACCCTAATTCTTCGGGCAAGGTCAATCAGAGATCCAGATGGAGCCCTGAAGTCTTCTTCTAAGTCTGGTGCCCGCACCACGAGCCCTGCACGGTTTGTCGAGCTATTCTCCATGATCGCGTGGGCGAGCTCGGCTCTGCCCCACCTTCCAGACCGAAGTCCGGGACTTCCGGACTGAACCCGGGGATGCGGGCTTTGGCGAGCCCTGCGTAGCTTGCCAAGCTGTTTTCCATGATTGCGTGGGCGAGCTCAGCTTTGCCCCGCCTTCCGGATTGAAGTCCGGGACTTCCGGACTGAACCCCGGGGTCGCGGGCTTTGGCGAGCCCTGTATGGCTTGCCGAGCTGTTCTCCATGATCACGTGGGCGAGCTCGGCTCTGCCCCGCCTTCCGGACCGAAGTCCGGGACTTCCAGACTGAACCCCGGGGATGCGGGCTTTGGCGAGCCCTGCGCGGCTTGCCGAGCTGTTCTCCGTGATCGCGTGGGCGAGCTCGGCTCTGCCCTGCCTTCCGGACCGAAGTCTGGGACTTCCCGCCTCCTCGGGTCTTCGGCCACAGCCGTGTTGCCGACCCCAGAGCTAAGTATCTCTCTTCCTACAAGGTGAGAAGAAGCAATTGAAGTAAAGGAGTTTTATTGCAGGAGTTCGAGGAACCTTACATCATTGGTAATACATCCTCAGGTTCAAGGCATTCCAGGACTGAGGGAACCTGGACCCTCCTAACTCTTCTAGGTAATAGGCCCCGTGAGAGAGAACTTCCTTCACCCTGTAAGGACCCTCCCAGTTCGGGGAGAGCTTCCCGCACTCCCGTGGCTGGGAAGCTTCAGCACGCCGGAGCACCAGATCTCCTAGGCGAAAGGACTTTGGTCACACCCGGGAGTTGTAGTACCTAGCCACCCGCTGCCTGTATGCCGCCATCTGGACTCGGGCCTTATCCCTCGTCTCCTCAAGGAGGTCCAAGTTCAGCATAATCCTGGCAGGGTTCTCCACTTCGTCGTATTGCTATACGCGTAGGGTGGTTAGGCTGAGCTCAATCGGGATAACCGCCTCGGCCCCGAAGACGAGATTGAACGGGGTCTCGTCGGTGGCCATCCTCGGGGTGGTGTGGTACACCCACACGATGCTCGGGAGCTCTTCTGCCCACCTACCCTTGGCCTGATCTAGCCTCGTCCAGAGGCCTTGCAAGATGGTCCTATTCATTATCTCGGCTTCTCCATTTGTCTGGGGATGCGCCACCGAGGTGAAATGATGGTGGATGCCGAGGTCACTATAGAATTCTTCAAACTCGCGACAATCGAACTGACATCCATTATCGGTGATTATGGTATGGGGGAGGCCGAAATGGCAAATGATTGACTTCCAGAGAAACTTGGTGATGTTTGCCTCCGTGATCCATGCCCGGGGTTCGGCCTCGACCCACTTCATGAAGTTGTCGATGGCCACGATCAGGAACCTCCACTGTCCGAACACCGGGGGAAAGGGTCCTAAGAGATCCATCCCCCATTGGACGAACGGCCACGGAGCCGAAAGCTGGGAAAGCGGAGCGGAGGGCTGCCGCTGGCACCGGTCACACCTCTTTATGAAGTCGGCGGCATCCTCCTTCATCGTCTCCCAGAAATAACATTGGCGGAGGGCCTTATATGCTAGCATTCTGCCCCCCACGTGGTTCCCACAGATGCCCTCGTGGATTTCCTGGAGTACGAGTGCGGCCTCCGCGGGTCTCAGGCATTTGAGGAGGGGGTAGGAGTAGGACCTTCGATACAGCTGCCCATCCATGAGGACGAACCGCGCGGCCTTCTTTTTGATAAGATGGGCTGCCGCGCGATCTTCCGGCAAGGTGCCGCTGGTAATGTACTTGGCGTACTTGTCCATCCAGCCGGGCTCTTGGTTGACCTGATGGACCTTCACAGGGGTCTCGTAGCTCGGGGCCTTGAGTCACCTAACATGAGCGCGGCCCAGCAACGAGTCTGGCAGGGTTGCTAGCTGGGAGAGAGCGTCCGTGCGAGCATTCTCCCTGCGGGGGATGTGGGAGATGCTGAAGCGCCGAAACCCGGCTGCGCTCGTTCTCATGAGCTCCAGGTATTTTGCCATTTGAGGGTCGTATGCACCATACTCTCCGGAGATCTGTCCGGCCACCAGCTGGGAATCGGTGAAGGCCTTGAGGTTGGCGATGCCCAACTCGCGGGACACTCTCAGCCCGGTGAGGAGTGCCTCGTACTCCGCCTGGTTGTTAGTTGCGGCGAACTGGAAACGGAGTGCACATTCGACGATGACCCCATCGCCGTTGGCGAGAATGAGACCGGCTCCGCTCCCGCCGGAGTTCGAAGCTCCATCCATGTGAAGGTCCACACATCCTCCTCGGGTCCTGGTTTCAATTGCTGGTACAGAGGGTCCTCCTCTGTCCCCTTGCCCAGGCCTGCGCACTCGACCAAGAAGTCGGCGAGCAGCTGTGCCTTCATGGCTGACCTTGGCCGATAAGCGATATCGAACTCGCTGAGCTTGAGTGCCCACTTCGCCAATCGCCCGGACGTGTCGGGTCGGCTGAGTATCGCTTTCAGCGGCTGATCAGTCAGGACGGCAATGGGATGTGCTTGGAAATAGGGCCTAAGATGCTGAGCAGACACTATTAACTCAAAAATGAGCTTTTCGGGCCAGGAATACCTGAGCTCCGCATCGTGGAGGAGTTTGCTTGTGTAGTACACCGGCCTCTGTACTCCCTGGTCGTGGTCCGAACCAAGACCAAGCTGACAGCCTCCGGGGTGACCGCCAGGTAGAGGATGAGCTCCTCTCCTTCCTCGGGCCTGGAAAGCAACGAGGGCGATGTAAGCATCTTCTTCAGCTTGTCAAACGCCTCCTGGCACTCCTCGGTCCAGGTGAAGTCGCTCATCTTTCTCAGCACTTTGAAGAATGCCCGGTAGCGGTCGGCCGACCTCGAGATAAACTGACTCAGAGCAGCTATCCAGCCGGTGAACCGCTGCACTTGCTTCTTGGAGGTAGGTTGCTCCATGTCCAAGATGGCCTGGACCTTTTCTGGGTTGGCCTCTATCCCTCTTTGGGTCACCATGAACCCCAGGAATTTCCCGGTGGAGACACCGAAGGCGCACTTCGCCGGGTTCAGCTTCATCTGATGAAGTCGGAGGTTGCCGAAGGTCTCCGCCAGGTCGCCAACATGATCCGAGAGGGGCTTGCTCATTACCAGCATATCATCCACGTACACCAGCATGTTGCGGCCGATCTGATCCTTGAAGACTTTGTTGACCAGTCGCTGGTATGTGGCCCCGGCATTCTTGAGGCCAAATGGCATCATCTTGTAACAGTAAGTTCCACGGTCGGTGATGAAGGCAGTGTGCTCTTCGTCCTCCGGGTGCATTCGAATCTGGTTGTACCCGGAGAAGGCATCCATGAAAGAGAGGAGGCGATGCCCCGAAGTGGTGTCCACCAGCTGGTCAATCATCGGAAGAGAGAAGCTGTCCTTCGGGCAGGCTCGGTTGAGGTCGGTGTAGTCCACACAGATCCTCCACTTGCCACTACTCTTCTTTACCATGACCACATTCGCCAACCAGCTGGGATATTATACTTCCCATACGAAACCGGTGGCGAGGAGCTTCTCCACCTCTTCGTTGATGGCCCTCTGCCTTTCTACGGCGAAGCTCCTCTTCTTCTGGCAGACCGGGCGGCACCTCGGATCCACATTCAGCCTGTGGGTGATGACTTCAGGGGGGATGCCCGGCATGTCGGCCGCGGACCATGCAAACACATCCGCATTCGCACGGAGGAAATCCAGCAGGCGGGCTCCGTTCCTCCTCCAGGAGCTGGGCCCCCACCTGCACGGTCTTGTGAGGGTCCGAACCGAGAGGATATGCCAACAGACGCTCTACGGGTCCTCCCTAGGGTTCCTTCTCCCTTAAGTCGAGGTCGCCGACGTCGGGGCCGAGCCCGGTGCCTTGGGCACCCGGGACTGTCTGAAGGTAATGCTGGACTGGCTAGGTCATCCCCCTCACCACCCCAGGCCCGGAGGCCATGGGGAACTACACCAGCAACCACCTCGTAGAGATCATGGCATCCAACTGGTTGAGCCCCGGGCAACCGAGGATCGCATTATAAGGCGAAAGGAGATTGACGACGGTGAACGTCAACATGACTGTTGTCTGCCGAGGTGGGGATCCAGCGGTGACAGGGAGTGAATCTCCCCCTCGACCCCCACCGAGTCCCCGGTAAATCCCACAAGAGGGGTGTGCACCGGCCTTAGCTGATCATAAGACAGGTTCATTCAGGAGAAAGCGTCATAAAAAAAGCACATCAATAGAGCTTCCACTATCTACCATAATGCGATGTACAGGATGCTTTGCGATGGTCATCTCGACCATCACAGCATCATTATTTACATTCTTATTTTAATTCCCCTTCTCAAAAGGGGGTACATTCTCCGGGTCTCCCACCTCCCGGGCCCTCTTTGCCGCCCGCCCGATTCCACAAGAGATCATGCCCACCGGCTTCTCCGTCGGGCGGTTATCGATCGCGGGGACCGGGGGGAGGGCCGCGAGTAGCTGTCCCTCTGCCGGAGCTTCGTTCCTCACGAACTTCCTGAGGTAGCCTCTTTTGATCAGCTCCTCGATTTCCCGCTTCAGATTGCGACACTCCTCCGTGTCATGTCTGTGCTCGTGGTGGAACTGGCAGTACTTTGACTTGTCGTGGGTGCTCTTCGGGTTCTGAGGTGGAGGTCGGCGAAGGTAGTGCTCGCCCTCTATCTCCATGAGGATCTTCGTTCTGGGAGCAAGGAGAGGGGTGAAACTTCGCTCCGGGGGGACTCCGCCCTTCGGCTTCGGATTTGGACGGGGGTCAGCAGGTGGCCCGGGCCTCCGGGTCCCTGGAACATCTATCGGGGCTAGCTTCTTCAAGGTCCTCCCGTCCAGCTCTCAGCGAGTGCGATCAGCCTCCTCCGCTCGGATGTACTTGTGGACATGAAGGAGGAGCTCGGAGTACATCCTGGGGGTTTCTTGTCCAGGCGGGATGTCTTGAGCCCACACTTTAATACCAGCATGGCAACGGGCTCATCCAGACTGTAGATTTCCAGGGCAGCGATCTTGAAGCGGGTAATGTAGTCCCGAAGCAGCTCCTGGTCCTGCTGGCGGATGGAGAAGAGGCTGTCCACCTCTCTCGGCACTTTCCGACAAGCGTCGAAGTGCGCCACAAACCTTCCCTCCAATTGATGGAAGGAGCAAATGGATCCCGGCTCGAGGCGGGTGAACCAGACTCGAGCAGCCTTCCGGAGGGTAGCGGGGAAGGCGATGCACAAAAGAGCATCCGTGGCCCCCTGGACCCTCATAACAGCCTTGTAGCTCTCCAGATGGTCCAAAGGGTTGGTGGTCCCGTCGTAGGGATCGACCTGCGGCATGCGGAACCGGCTTGGAACCGGCTCCTCTTGGATTTCCTGGGAGAAGGGGGGTCGTGAGTCGTATCCCGTCGGGTCCGTCGAGGAGTTTTGCAGATCGGCAAATCGACAGGCGAACTCTGCCAGTTTGCACTCATGCTCCTCCAGGCGCCTCTCGGCCTGGTGCTTGATGGCCTCGTCAGTGGAATCTTCCACCGAGGTCGCTGGTGAAGGGGGCGCCGATCGGTCTCGATGGGGGGCTTTGCCCCGACGCCGCCTGCTACGGTGCACCGTCTCGGCATCATCGATCGGGGATCGACTTTCACGATCAGCCGAACCGGAGTAATTTCTCTTCGAGGGGGTCTGGTGGCTCCCGCGGGGGTTGGATGCTGCCCGCGGCTGGGATGGCCTACCATGGATAGAGCGCAGGCTCCCGTGCGGCCCCGCGGGTCGAGCCACGGGGGTCCCTGGCTGGGGCTGCGTGGCGAAGGAGTGCTGCTGATGCTGTAGCTGCCGAACTGCTGTAGTCAGGGTTTGCAGCTGTTGGATGACAGTCGCAAAAGGTCCATCCACCGAGGTCGGCTGCGGTGGAAGAAGAGGGGGAGCGGGAAGCTCCCTCTCCGGGCTGCGTGGCCCTTGAGGGGAGGGGACCTCCCCTACTCGGCTGGTGGATGCTTCGCGCCCGCGTGTGACCACCATGGCCGGAGCGCGCTTCGTCCCACAGAGAGCTAGCTCACACTGGGGGTGTTGTCCTGCCCCCCTTCCTGGAACGCCAATCTGTTGCCAATCTCACCGTCGTGCCTGTAGCTTCAGAGTGGTGACTTGATCAGGCTGTCTCGCCCCGAGGTCTTCGGGCTCGCGATCCTGCAAGACAAGGTCAGAAACCCTGGCCGGGGATCCCGGCGAGGGGGCTCCGACGGTCAAGTTAGAAAATGACGAGATGGAATAGAGTCTCCAAGGTGGGCCCCTGAAGGTGTTCCAGGCTTGGAGATTATCTTTGTAAAGAAGGTCTCAGGAAGAGTGGAAATTGGGCCAAGTTCCTTCACCGTGCTTGCGCCAAGGGTCCCTCTCGGGATCTTGGATCCTACTCTCGGTGTCTCTCCTTTTCCCAGCCCTCTTTTCCTCTTACCTAGTCGTCCGCTCTTCCCATTCTTTTATCCATCACGCTGCCTCCGGCTTCCCGCCCCTGGGAGGCTCCCTCTTGCTTTCACCTCCCTCCCTCCCTCTCTTCCCCCTTTCCCCCTTTGGGCCTAAGAACCCGGCGGCCTCCTTATCTTGCTTGCCGAGCCTAGCGAGGAAAGGGTAGGAGGAGGACACTGGCCAGATCTTGGGGGCCGAGCACGAGCGCTCTCTTTCCCAGGCGCCGACAATGCCCGTTACCGAGTCCTGTCCTGCTAGGATCTTGCTTCTCGACTGCGGAACCTGTCGGGCCGATGTAAATGAGGTTTCACACGTCGCTGTCGACCGTACCGGCACTCCTCTCAGGGTGCGGCACGCGCTGCTCGAGGGGTGGTCTCAGAACTCATGCTTTTGCTCCTCGGCGGCCTCACCACGCGGGGCGCTCGACTTTGACCGAGGCGGGCCCTTCCTCGGCGGACATCTGGTGAAGGAGCAGCAGAGGGCCTGGCTCGATCTCGGTCGAGGTGGCACCATCTCAGGGCACTGTCCGGCGAGGGAGGAAGGGGCCACCAGCTTCGGCCGAGGTGGACCCCTCCTGGGCGGACACCTGGCGGAGCGGTAGAGAGGTGCTCGACTTCGACCAAGGTGGACACCTCCTGGGCGGACACCTGGCGAAGGAGCAACAGAGGGCCCGGCTCGACCTCGGTCGAGGTGGCACCGTCTCAGGGTGCCACTCGGCGAGGGAGGAAGGGGCCGCCGGCTTCAGCCGAGATGGACACCTCCTGGGCGAACACCTGGCGGAGCGGCAGAGAGGCGCTCGACTTCGACCGAGGTGGACCCCTCTTGGACAGACACCTGGCGAAGGAGCAGCAGAGGGCCCGGCTAGACCTCGACCGGGGTGGCACCGTCTCAGGGCGCCACCCGGCGAGGGAGGAAGGGGCCACCAGCTTCGGTCGAGGTGGACCCCTCCTGGGCGGACACCTGGCGGAGCAAAAGTGAGGCGCTCGACTTCGACCGAGGTGGACCCCTCCTGGGCAGACACCTGGAGAAGGAGCAGCAGAGGGCCCGGCTCGACCTCGATCGAGGTGGCACCGTCTCAGGGCGCCACCCGGCGAGGGAGGAAGGGGCCGCCGACTTCGGCCGAGGTGGACACCTCCTGGGCGGACACCTAGCGCAGCGGCAGAGAGGTGCTCGACTTCGGCCAAGGTGGACCCCTCCAGGGCGGACACCTGGCGAAGGAGCAGCAGAGGGCCCGGCTCGACCTTGGTCGAGGTGGCACCGTCTCAGGGCGCCACCCGGCGAGGGAGGAAGGGGCCGCCGGCTTCGGTCGAGGTGGAGACCTCTTGGGCGAACACCTGGCGGAGTGGCAGAGAGGCGCTCGACTTCGATCGAGGTGGACCCCTCCAAGGTGGACACCTGGCGAAGGAGCAGTAGAGGGCCCGGATCGACCTCGGCCGAGGTGGCACCGTCTCAGGGCGCCACCCGGCGAGGGAGGAAGGGGTCGCCGGTAGAGAGGCGCTCGACTTCGGCCGAGGTGGACCCCTCCTGGGTGGACACCTGGCGAAGGAGCAGGAGAGGGCCTGGCTCGACCTCGACCGAGGTGGCACCGTCTCAGGGCACCACCCGACGAGGGAGGAAGGGGCCGCCGGCTTCGGCCAAGGTGGACACCTCCTGGGCAGACACCTGGCGGAGCGGTAGAGAGGTGCTCGACTTCAGCCGAGGTGGACCCCTCCAGGGCGGACACCTGGCGAAGGAGCAGCAGAGGGCCTGGCTCCACCTCAGCCGAGGTGGCACCGTCTCAGGGCACCACCCGGCGAGGGAGGAAGGGGCCGCCGGCAGAGAGGCGATCAACTTCGGTCGAGATGGACCCCTCCTGGGCGGACACCCGGCGAAGGAGCAGGTTGGCCCGGCCTGACCTCGACTTCGGCCGAGGTGGACCCACATCCGACCTTGCTGGACCGTCCCCGTTCTGCCAAAAAAATTCCACGTGGCTCGAATCACGCCTGGCAGAATCTGAGACATGCCATGTCACTGTAACGGCCGTAACACATTACATCACACCAATACTTATTCCTCCAAAACTTTATAGTGCATGAGTTATGAATTTAGTGGAGGAATCTGGAAAAGGAAAGGGTCTAATGCAAGAGCCATAGAAGCATCTTCCAGCAGCACTGTTGACAGTGATAGTGAGGAGCTTCCCAGGGAGATTTCCATTACTGAACCTTCTGCACCTGAGGACACTGTTGCTACTTCAAAGGATATTATTGATGTTCTTATTGCTGCTTCTATTGAGTTTGCCACCACTTCTGAGCCAACTATGCTTGAGTTTGTAGCTATTGAGACTGAGCATGCTACTATTGAGACTGAGCCTCTGGTATCACTAAGGCAATGGAGACAAGCACATTGATTATGAGACTCCCTTACCTACTTCTCCATTAGCACATACTGCTCTGGGTTCATTTGCACATTCTACAGGAGTTTCAGTGACTCAAGAGTTCATAGAATAGCAGATGAGGTCACTGACTGATACACTACCTGTTCCTTGACTAGTATGTTTGGCAAGCTTCACCAGTCAATGGACACTAGATTAGACTTGCTCAGCATTGAGGTCAAAGAGCTACACACTAGAGTTGACTCGCTTGAGTAATCTAGACTTGCCTCTCAGCTTGACACATAGTCCCTAGTAGCTACACTCCAATATGCCTCTAAAACTATAAAAAGATCCGTTGAACAAAGCATAGAAGAATTTAGGACAGAACTGAGGGAGTTAAGCTTCAGAGTAGGAGGTATGGAACAAGGCAAAAGAATGGAGGAGGACTACACCAAGGGCATAGGAATCCTTAGGTCCGAGTTTGGAAGACTTAGAGGTTTTGTTGAAGCATTTGCAAATGCCCAAGCTGCTGAACTAGTTGCACTGAACACTGAGGTGAAGAAGCTAAATGAAGAGATAGATACAGTTCAATTTAAACTTGATCAGCTCTCCACCACTATCATTTCAGCATTTGCCCCTCCTAGACCTCGGCCTGTACCTAGATCTCAACCTACACCTGTACCTACACCTACTCAACCATCTGCACATTCTAGATGGCCTGCACCTCATCTTAAGCCCCGGGATTCTGAGCCATAGTATGTGGACCCAATAGCCTCAATGCCATCTTTTGGACCATCTTTTGTACCACCTTTTGGGCCATCCACTAGTACTAAGGTAGATATACCTAGTGAATTTCTCTCAAAATGAATTTTAATTAGAACATCAAAGTTGAGATGAGAAAGTGAAATTATCTCAAACAAATATTAACAACTTTCTCATTTTATTATAAACATTGAGCTTTGAAAAATCAATTGAACACCTTTTTAATTACTGACAAAAAGGGGGAGAATGTTAAGAAATGCATGAAAAAGAAAGAAAGAAAAAGAGAGAATAAATATGAAAGAAAAAGGGAGAAAATGTGATTCAAAGTGTGAAATTGCATAGAAAATATATATGTAAGGGGGAGAAAAATTGTTGAAACTAAATGGCTTTAGTTCATGCTCTATGCTCTCAAAACTTGCAAACTTACCTTGAAGATCTTAAAGCATTAACTCTGATATTTTTCAACTCTGACACATTTTTGATACTTTGCAAAATTGAGCTTTGATACTTTGTATACATTAATAGCTCTGATACTTTGTGAAAGTGCTAGCCTTAACACTCTAATACATATAAAAGCACTGACATTGATACTATATAGTCTATTTTCTTTTTCACAAAAAGCTCTGATACTTACTTGCAAATACAATTAGCTCTGATACATGTTAATTCTCACTTTCAAATTCAATTATACATGTAATTGTAAAGAATTTTTCATGTCCAGTGTTTTGTCATCATTAAAAATGGGGAGATTGTTGACCCCATAAGTGATTTTGCTGATAACTAAACATTGGAGCATGCATTTATTTTACTAATAACTCTTCAAGTGTGTTACAAATTTTTGTAGGATGATTCTAATGCTCAATTACAACTCTTACATCCTTAGTTTTTGAAATGAGTTGTATTGTAAGTGATTCATGTAAAGAAGAACCCAAAGAAAGGGTCAAGTAAAAATCATGAAAATGGGTTACTTCTAGATGTGTTTCAAGCTTAAAATTTCTGAGAAATATGGTTAAAAGAGTTTGAAGGCATATTGAGACTTTGAAGACTTGCTGGATGATTTCTGAAGAAAAAACTAATAATTCACTGAAGAATTCATCTGAGCCAACTCAAAGAGAATAGAGCCGACTCTTGCACATGGCACACATAAAGATTTCTGGCACGCAGATATCCGAGCCGACTCTAAGGGACCCGAGCCAACTCATCCAAAGTACCATTTCCTAAATTAGACAGGCGAGCCAACCCGAATGAAGTCCAAGTAAACTCTATCATTCAGTCAGACATCCGAGTCGATCCTTCAAAAGTTTGAGCCGACTCCTCTAGAGTCTAGAAAAAGCATTCTGAGAACTACAAACACCGAGCCAACTCTAAAGAGAAAGAGTCGACTCTTCCAATCTATATTTTTAAAGGCCTGAGTATCCGAGTCGACTAGAATCAAGGTGAGCCGACTCTTATAGAGTGAGGAATCAGAATACTGTGCAACCAAGCCGACTAGAAAGAAGAGAGGCGACTAGACCAAAACTACTCTAGGATCTGAGCTGACTCAAGCAAATCCGAGCCGACTTGATGATCAATTTTAGGCTTTTAACGGCTAGTTTCAGAACTTGGAATTTGAATCCAAAAAGTGCTCCAATGGTCAAATGTCACATCCCATCATTCTATAATGACTAAAATCATCTGAAATGAGTACAAGACTCTATAAGAGAAGGTTTGGGACAACTTTTAAATTAATTGATGAATGTTTAATGCTCACTTAAGCTTGTAAGCTAGAGAGCACTACAAGAGCATTCAACATAGACTTCAAGCCTTCACCAACTCCAACCTAAAGCTTGAAGCAATTATTGAGGAAGCTAAAGAAGCCATAGAAGTGCATTGAAGTGCAATTAAGAGGGCTTCTCTCGAGCTGCATCGATAACCATCCGACAAAATTTGTTTATCATTCTGTTGCTTTTTCTTTACAATTCTTTTTGAATTGTTGGGTTATTGGTGAGCCCGGTTTAAAAATCAAATAGGTTCTTGGTTAGCCTATGTTAAAACCAAGTGTTGGGTTCTTGGTGATCCTGTTAAAACCAAGCATTGGGTTTCTTTGGTGAGCCCGGTTTGAAAACCAAAGTGTAGAGGTTTGGATTATGAGCCTATTAAAACAATCCGATTATATTTCAGTGGGGGATATAGTGAAAACTCCAAGTGGTAATCTTAGGTAGTGGATGTAGAAGCTAGGTTGCTCCGAACCATTATAAAATTTTATGTGTTTGTGTTGTGCATTCTTTTTATATCTTGCTTCTGTTTTTAATTATTTCAATCACTGCACTTAATAATTTAAGAGATTTTCAAAGAGCACATAATTGCTTAAACATTTTAAATTCCTAATTCACCCCCTCTTGGGAGAGCCACCTGGGCAACAAAAATCCCATATGAGATATGGACTAGACATAAGCTGACACTCGCACACCTTCGGGTCTAGGGTTGCCCAGCTTATGTCAAACATTTGGAAATGGATAAGCTTGGACCTAGGTCTAATAGGTGCCTATTTGTTGGGTATCCAAAAGAGTCTAAGGGATACTACTTCTACTTGGCTGAGGAACAAAAGTTGTTCATCAGTCTTTGGGCTATTTTTTTGAAAAAGGAGTGATAAATCTTGGATTTACACGATTATTTTAAGTATTTTAGTTAATTATTGGTGCTAACATTCTTTTAATAACCTAATTTCATAATTAATTTGGACTTTCTTGCAAAACTAATTATTTTAAAAATATATTTGAAAAGTGTGAAATTAGAGTATGTTCATGACAAATAGATTTCAAGTCAAAGCACCACACACCCATTTAAATGATTAATAAAATATTTAATAATTATAATTAATGATCATGGAATTGGTAAAATTAATAAGATTGAAACCCACCAATAGGTAGAGCTTGATTTATGGAATCCAACGACGCAAACGGTACTTAAATCAGGTTTGAAATGAAGAAGTTATGAATTTTCTAAGATTTTTGCACATATTTTGATGCTGCACGATTTTTGGAGCAGCTCGTCCTTGTTTTTTTTATTTTGCATTTGGTTCACCGGCAGCCAAGGAGTTCCTTAGTGAAGGAACCGTAGCCGCTAAGATTGAACTTTGAAGTTCAACAAGTAGAAGAACCGACACACTTAAGGGACAACATAGAACCAGTTATGATTAGATCACACCCAGAGCCCATGCAGGAATAATTAAGGAGATCCTGTAGGATACCACGTCAACCGGACATATACTACAGTTTCTTTGTCTAGGACGGTGATCCCATTAAGCTCGATGAGAACAATGAGGACCCGATCACCTATATGGATGCAATGCAAAGTTCCGACTCTGAACTATGGCTAGGAGCTATGAGATCTAAAATGGAGTCCCTGAAAATCAATAATGTATGGACATTGGTTGATCCACCTGAGGGGATAAAATCCATTGGATGCAAATGAATTTTCAAAAGAAAAAAGGGCATAGAATGGCAGGTAGAGACCTATAAAGCCCATCTGGTTGCCAAGGGGTATCGTCAACATTATGGTATTGACTATGACGAGACATTCTCTCCTATGAAAATGCTCAAATCCATTCAGATCATGCTTGCTTTAGCATCACACTTTGACTATAAAATCTGGCAAATAGATGTTCGAACAGCTTTTCTGAATGGTGAGCTGGAAGAGGTGTACATGGTACAACCTGAAGGGTTCATATCCATAGACGAGTCAAAGGTGTGCAAACTTCAAAGGTCCATCTATGGACTGAAGCAAGCATCTTGAAGTTGGAACATGTGATTTGATAAGTGTATCAAGTTATATGGCTTCGTTCGGAACGGAGAAGAACCTTGCATTTATAAATGGACTAATTGTTCTGTGATTGTATTCCTTGTATTGTATGTGGATGACATTCTCTTAATCGAAAATTACATCCCAGCACTACAAGGAATAAAGGTATGGTTGTCATCCCAGTTCTCTATGAAAGACTTGGGTAAAGCCTCTTACATACCGGGTATGAAGATCTATAGAGATAGATCTAAGAGACTTCTGGGACTATCCCAGTCTATGTACATTAATAATTGTGCTGAAGCAGTTGAGCATGGAGAATTCTAAGAAAGGGTATCTCCCCATAGGCCCTGGAATTACACTTTCCAAAAGGGATTATATAATAACTCCTGAGGAGAGAGAGCGTGTAAGTAGAATCCCATATGCTTCGGCAGTGGGTTTTATCATGTACGCCATGACATGTTGTTGAACCCTTGAATGATTTTGATGATAACAAAACATTGGAGCATATATTTGTTTGACAAACTACTTCCAAGTCTTTTCTAAGTTTTTGTAGGATGATTTTAATGCACATTCACACTTCCTACAACTTTGTAAGTATGTCAAGTAAATTTTTGGAAATATTGGAAATATTTTATGAAAAGAAGTATCCAAGAAAAATCACTCAAGAATTCATGAAAATGGATAACTTCACTGAAGAGCCGACTCAAATCATAAAGAGCCGACTCTAGTTCTGGCACAAAACATAACTTACTGGCACATAGATATCCGAGCCGACTCATCCAGCACTTCAATTTCTCAGTTAGAAATTCGAGCCGACCCAAAAGCAAAGAGCAGACTCAAGCAGAGTAGTTTTGAAATTCTAAAAATCTGAGCTGACTCGAGGGTATCCGAGCTGACTCGATCAATGTAAGGATTTCTTAGACAGACAAGCAAGCTGACTCAAGGACAGAAGAGCTGACTCTTATAGAGATAAGATATAATTAGTTCTGAAGAACAAGCCAGGAAAGCCAACTCGATGAAGAGGAGCCGACTTGACCAATACAACCTTCTGACCTATCTGAGAATCCGAGCCGACTCGAAGCATTCGGGCTTACTCGAATCCTAGTTTTAGGCAAGTAACAGCTAGTTCTAAAACTTGTTGTTTGAAATCAAATCAAGCTCCAACGATCATATTTTGAATCCCAATGGTCTACAATGGCTATATCCACCAAAGAAGAGTACAAGACTCTATTTATAAGGGATTTGGACATCTCTTGAAAGGGTGAATGAGCTTTAATGTTTATTTAGTGAGAATTTTCAAGAGAAAGCATTCAAGAGAGTCTTCAAGTCTTCACCAACTCTCATCTAAAGCTTGAAGCATTTACTGAAAAATCTAAGAAGCCATTAAGGAGAATTCAAGTGTAATTAAGAAGGCTTCCCTTGAGCTGCAACTGCAACCATCAGACAACTTAGGTTTGTCATAAAGTTGCTTGTATTTTCTTAACTCTTTTATGAGTTTATTAGGTTCTTGGTGAGCCTGTTGAAAACCAAGTATGGGTTGTTAGTGATCCCATCTTAAAACTAACATTATAGTGGATTTTTGGTGAGCCCGGTCAAAACCAAGTTTGGGTTTTTGGTTAGCCCAGTTAAAACCAAGTTTGGATTTTAGATTTTGAGCCCGTGAAAATAATCTGGCTGTATTTCATGGGTGAATATAGTGAAAATCCCAAGTGGTATCTTAGATAGTGGACTTAGGAGCGAGGTTGCTTCGAACCATTATAAATTTGCTGTGTTTGTGATTGTACCTTTCTGCTTTTGCTTGCTTCTGCTTGAATTATTCTAATCACAACACTTCCCACACTAAAGAACACTTAATAGAGCACACATTTGCTTAAATTTTTTAAGTTTCTAATTCACTCCCATCTTGGAAAAGGCCACCTGGGCAACAACTGGTATCAGAGCTAGATTTCTAAATTTTAATTAGAGTAAAGATTAATGGCTCATCCCATAAGTACCTCCTTGGTCAAAGGTCAATCAACAAATAGACCTCCACTATTCACAAGCATAAACTATTCTTATTGGAAAGCTTGAATGAAAATATACATTCAAGATATAGACTTTCAATTATGGAAGGTCATTCTCAAGGGACCTCATACACACATGATAAAAGTTGATGGCATGGATGTCCCAAACCTGAAGAGGATTGGGATGAACACGACATGAAAATGGGTGAGTTAAATGCCAAAGCCATGAACTTGTTATATTGTGCTTTGGATGCAAATGAGTTCAATCAAATTTTTACTTGCTTATCTGCAAAAGAAATTTGGGATAAACTCGAGGTAACCCATGAAGGAACTTTCCAAGTGAAGACTTATAAAATTAATCTTCCTGTGCACAACTATGAACTGTTTAAGATGGAACAAAATGAAACTATCTCTACCATGTTTTCATATTTTATAGATATTATTAATGATTTGAAAAGTCTTGGCAAGGTTTACTCTAATGTAGATCTAGTATAGAAGATCTTAAGATCACTTCCAGACAAGTGAGACCCTAAAGTAACTGCCATCCAGGAAGCAAAAGACTTGAACACACTACCTCTAAATGAACTGATGGGTTCTTTAATAACACATGAGTTGACCATGCAGCATAGGAATGAAGATGATCAAAAAAAGAAAAAGACTATTGCCTTCAAAGCTGCATCAGAAATGAAGAAACAAGAAGATGAATCTGAAGAAGACTACCCCTCCTCCGAAGATGACTTAGAAGATGAAGACAGCACTGGTCGTGAGAAGATTTAGAAAATTTATGGGCAAGAAAAAGGGAAGATACTTCAAGAAATTTTACAAGAAAGGTGAATACAGCAAGGACAAGGACAAGGAGAAAGAAATAGAAAAGGATCAAATGCCCATTTGTTATGAATGCAAGAAGCCAGAGCATATCTGTACTGATTGCTACTTGGAGCGGCAATGAGGAGTCGACTTCAACCGAAGAGGAAGAGACCACTAAAACTGCCAATCTATGTCTTATGGGTCTCAAAGATGAGGTAATGTCTCCTGCACCTCATAATGAATTTACTTTTGAGGAGCTAAATCCAACATTCCATGATTTACTGTCTGAATTTAAAAAGACTGCAATAAAAATTAAAGCTTTAAAGAATAGCAATGATTCATTAATGAATGAAAATGTTGAAATTTCATAAATGAATAAGCTATTGCAAAAATAACTGATTACCTTTTCTGAAAACTATAAAGCTTTGCAAACTGAAAAGAATAGTTACTTTGAGAAAAACAAAGCTTTACTTGAAGAAAATATTGGTTTGAAAACGGAGGTAGAAATACTCAAGCCTTTGGTTGAAAAACTAACTTTAAGTTCAAATAAGCTTGAGTTATTTTTGAAAGAACAAAAAGATTCAAGTAATAAGGCTGGAATCGGTTATAACTTTTTGAATAAAAATGGAATTTTAGCTACTAGATTTGTATCTTCAAAAGCTTATGTACCGAATCTTTTATTCTAAAAAGCTTTTGTATCAAATGCTTCCACATCCATTTCTAAAACTTCAAAGTATATACCCAAAATTTCAAATAAAAAATCTTTCAAGTTAAATGCTTCTATATCTGCATCTAATACTTCTACTTCTAGAGCATCAAAATTTATATCTTTTCAAAATTTCAAAGTTGTTTGTTATGCATGTAATGGAGTTGGACACAAATCATTTCAATGTAATATGTTAACGAAAAATAAAAATAGATTTAGAAGAATTTGGGTTCCTAAAGGAACCAATCCTACTAACCTGAAATGGCCCAAGGTAGCTTAGGTACCTAAAAATACTTCGTGACTATTTTGTAGGAATGTTTTGCAGCCTAAAATGCAAAGAAAAGATGGTATCTAGATAGCGGCTACTCGAGGCATATGACGGGTGATAAAGAGCAATTCATCACCCTACAAATGAAAGGAGGATTGGTAACTTTTTGAGATAATGGCAATGAAAAAATAATCAAAATTGGTAAGATCAAAATAATCCCTTCTACTTTCATTGAAAATGTATTGCTAGTAGACAAATTGAAGCTTAATTTGTTAAGTATTAGTCAATTATGTGATAAAGGCTTTATGGTTGTCTTCGAATCATCTATGTGTATAGTAACTAACTCCCTTGATTCTAACACCACACTCATTGGACATAGACTTGGAAATATATATGTGGTAGATCTAATTGATCTAGGCATGACTAATAATACAAGTCTAGTAGTAATGAATGCTAAAACCAAGGAGTCTAGCTTACTTTGGCATAGATGATTAGGTCATGCTAGTATGCATACAATTGCCAAATTAATTTCCAAGAATCTAGTTAGAGGTTTACCCAAATTCAAAGTTGATTTCGAATATGTTTGCGATGCTTGTCAAATGGGTAAACAAACTAAGAAAATTTTAAACTAAAAATATGGTTTCAACCTTTAGACCCCTTGAGCTACTTCACACGGATTTATTTAGACCAACTAGGACCACAAGCCTAGGTGGTATGAAATACACACTTGCGATAGTAGATGATTTTTCTAGATTTACATGGATCTTGTTTATTGCACATAAAAATGAAACTTTCAAAGTTTTTCAAAAATTCTACAAGAAAGTTTCAAACCAGAAAAATCTTTCAATTGTATCTATTAGAAGTGATCACAGCACGGAATTTGAAAATCAATTTTTTGATGATTATTGCATAGAAATTGGCATTGATCACAACTTCTCCACTCCTAGAACACCACAACAAAATGGTGTTGTTGAGAGAAAGAATAGGACTTTGGAAGAGATAGCCCGAACAATGCTATATGAAGGCAATCTTCCAAGGTATTTTTGGGTAGAAGCAGTGAACTCTACTTGCTATATTTTAAACCATATTTTAATAAGACCAATTTTAAAGAAAATCCCTTAAGAGCTTTGGAATGAAAAGAAATCAAATATTAATTACTTTCATGTTTTTGGTTGTAAATGCTTTGTGTTAAATAATGGAAAGGATAACCTAGAAAAATTTGATGCAAAATCTGATGAAGCTATATTTTTGGGTTATTCAATTAATAGCGAAGCATATAGGGTGTTTAATAAGAGAACGCTAACTATAGAATAATCAGTTCATGTCATTTTTGATGAAGCTAACACCTCACCTTCAAAGAAAGAAGAGTGTATAGATAATGATGCAGGTATACTTGAAAAAGAAATGGACGATATGAGCTTAAAAGACAAGCCAACACAAGGAGAAGAAATGGTAAGTAAAGATCATGGTGATCTACCAAAAGAATGGAGGTATATAACTTCACACCCAAGAAATTTAATTATTTGGGATCCTTCTCAAGGTGTTAGGACTAGGTTATTACATAGAGAAGCACATGACTACCTAGCATTTGTATCACAAATAGAGCCACATAGTTTAGAAGAAGATGAAAATGACCCTAATTGGATGATGACCATGCATGAAGAACTTAACCAATTTAAGAGGAGCAATGTATGGACATTAGTAAATAGACCATCAGACCATCCTATCATAGGAACTAAATGGGTTTATAAAAATAAACTAGATGAAAAAGAAAATGTTATTAGAAACAAAGCTAATTTAGTGGCTAAAGGATATAATCAAGAGGAAGGAATAGATTTTGATGAAACCTTTGCAACCGTAGCAAGACTAGAAGCCATAAGACTACTACTTCCATTTGCTTGCTACATGAATTTCAAACTATTCCAAATGGATGTAAAAAGTATATTTTAAAATGATTTTATATCAGAACAAGTTTTTGTAGAATAGCCTCCAGGTTTGTAGATCATGCTTTTTCAAATTATGTTTTTAAACTTAATAAAGCAATGATGGACTAAAACAAGCACCTAGAGCCTGGTATAATAGATTAAGCAAATTCTTACTTGAAAATGATTTGTAAGAGAAAATGTAGGTAAAACTTTATTTATCAAAAAGAAGGATAATGATATGTTAGTTGTACAAATTTATATAGATGATATTATATTTGATGCAACTAATGAGAATCTTTGTAGAGAATTTGCTAAGTTAATGCATGGAGAATTTGAGATGAGCTTGATGGGTGAACTAACCTACTTTCTTGGACTCCAAATAAAGCAAATAAAGGATGGAACCTTTAAACCAAGTAAAGTACATCAAGAAGATCATCAAGAAGTTTGGTATGGAGTCAAGCAAACAAATGAGCACACCCATGAGCCCTACCTACAAATTAGACAAAGATGAAGATGGCAACAATGTTGATCAAAAGCTATATAGAGGTATGATTGGATCACTGTTATATTTAACCGCAAGTAGACCTGATATCTTGTTTAGCGTATGTGTATATGCTAGATTTCAATCTAATCCTAAAGAATCACATATGCTTGCAGTAAAAAGAATTATAAAATATCTAAGAGAAACAAGTGATCTAGGTCTATGGTATTCAAAGCAATCTTCATTAAACTTAATTGGATTTTTGGATGCTGATTATGCTGATTGTAAAATTGATAGAAAAAGTACTAGTGGTACTTGCCAATTTCTAGGGTTGAATTTAATCTCATGACATTGTAAGAAACAAAACTCTGTAGTACTATTTACTGCTGAGGCAGAGTATGTAGCTGCAGGGAGTTGTTGTGTACAAGTGTTATGGATTAAGCAACAACTAGAAGATTTTGGTGTTACACAAACTAAAATTCCTATCAAATGTGATAACACAAGTGCTATCAATTTAACAAAAAATCTAATTCAGCATTCAAGAACAAAGCATATTGAAATGAGACATCATTTCATAAGAGATCATGTTTCAAATGAAAAAATTAAATTTGAATTTATTCCAACTGAGAACCAACTTGCAGACATTTTCACTAAGCCACTTAATGAAGAGAGATTTGAGATGATTAGAGGAGAATTAGGCTTATATGACCCATTTTAGTGTTTGTTAACTTAATTACTCCAAAAAATTAAGGAAAAATTATCTAAAAAGCCTCCTACATCAACTTAAGGATATTGACCATCTTTATAAGTGTTTACCCTTCTTTAAAAACCAATTCAAAACCTTTTTGAACCATCTAGAGAGTTTCAGCTCGAGTCGACTCGAGCATCTGTGCTCAAGTCGAGCTGACTCGAATATCGGGTTGGGTATTTTTATATAAAACCTGTAGAACCCTTCTTAGACCTTATTTTTAGTCAAACCCTAGCTGAACTTAAGAACTCTCTCTCTCTAAGCTTTAGAATACTCTTTCCTACCCTACTTTCCCAAAATCCACTCAATCGATTCCAAACCTAATTTTTCTCTCCCAATGGCACCAAAAAGAGCACTCGGCAAGAGATCTCATAGGGTTGATCCAAGAGCTAAAAGAGAAAGAAGGACTAAACGAAGACTAGAAGAGCCGACTCATTCAGAAGAACAGGAAGAACAAGAAGAAATCATAAATCTGCCTCCAGTAGCTCTAAGACAAGTCATCTAGATGGAAAATTGCCCCATAACCACTGGTATGAAGATAAATTTTCATTTTTGGAAAACCAAGGGTTTTGGATAGGCAACTGGATTGAAATTCAAGGCTAGAAATACTTTTGCTCTTTAGATGTTCCTACTTACCCAAGCCTTATAAGAACCTTTTTTGAGAATCTAACCCTAGAAGAGCACGGGATAACATCATATATTAAAGGGATTAGAATATCTATGAATGAAGCTAGTTTAAGCCAAATTCTTCAAATGCCTAACAGAGGAGAATGTCACATAATCATGAAGGATAGGCAAAGAACTCTAAGGCTTATTCTAAAGTCCAGTAGTGTAAATGGGATAACAAATGTGAAAGCCAATGTTTATCCCTAGAGATGAGGCTTCTACATAATATCATAAGCAGAATCTTCTTGCCTCATACTGGACATTTTGACTGGGTCAGTGAAAGAGACCTGATGTTCATGAGATACATGATTAAGGGGGAGGCCCTCAATCTACCTTATATTATGCTGATTCAGATGCGAGATGCAGTTCATAAGGCCAAACCATGTCTACCTTATGGTTTGGCCTTCACCTTAGTATTCAGGCATTTTGGTATTGACTTGGATAGAGAGGACAGTAGATTATTGCATCACACTGACATTTATTCAGCAAAATCTCTTCAAAGGATGGGTTACCATCAAATTGAAGGAGTTTGGTCGAAGAAGTCATCAGAACAGAGAGTTAGGACCTCTTCAGATGAGGACGAAGGTGAAGATAATTAGACTAAGCACCCTATTGATGGTACTGATACTATTGACAGAGGAGATAATGACATACAGGCTGATGAGCATGCATAAATACAGAGAGAGCCTGAGATTCCTAGGACTTCACCAGCACCAACACCAGCAAAGACTTCTACCCCTGTACCTTCTGCTACACCTGCTCTAGGACCATCAGTAGATACTTCAGCACCATCAGTATCACATGCTTTCTTTGCTCAGCAGATCAGACAGTTATCATGATCCCTGACAAGCACTGTTGGATCGATGCTTGGAGAGCTTCATCAAATAATCGATACTAGGCTTCAAGAGATCTATGGAGAGCTGAGACAGTTACACTCCATAGTGGACACAGTTGAGTCTACCAGAGCAGAGCCACAGAGAGACTTTCCATCACTGATAGATATTTTTAGGTCTGTGTCTAATGATATCCAACTGACAGTAGACCATGGATTACAGGAGTTTAGATTAGAATTACGAGAGTTGTCTTTTTGGATGGGGTCACTAGAGTGGACCATGAAGAGTGAGGATGATTACACTATAGGTGTGGGAATACTTCGAGCTGAGTTTGGCCGATTGAGAGGATCTGCAGAAGCTTTTGCCAAAGCTTAAGCTAGTGAGATCATTGCACTTCATGAGGGTATCAAGAAGATACAGACTGAGCTTAGCACTATTTGGCTTTCCTGTCTCTGCTATCTTCTACTACTACAGGAGCTAGCTCTTCTACTCCTAGATAGCCACCACCTCACTTTACACAGCCACCACCTCACTATACACAACCACCTTTTGTACCTCCCGGATTGTTTGATCCAAACCCTATTTCTTCCAAACCACCTCCTGGACCATCTACTAGGGCTAGAGGTTCTTCTAGCCATCCTAGATCTTGGTATGGTATGTCTGAATCTATTAAAGTTGAGCATAGTGATAATGAGTAGGCTAGTCTTTAGTGTTTCTGCTTTCAAATTTTGTAAGTTGTAATGAAAAATTTTAAAAGTAATGAAAGCATTTCTTTTGTTTCACTTTTTATGTTTGTGCAATGATGATTGTTTATTCAACATCAAATCAAGATGAATCAAAATTTCTATGAGAACGTGAAATTATCTCAAATAATGTTAGTAATCTTCTCTTTTTGTTTCAAAAATCAAGCTTAAAGTACTTAACACAGGGGGAACAATTACTTGTATACCTTTTAATTAATGACAAAAAGGGGGAGAATGTTGAATGATATTAATGAAGTGTATGTCCATGAAAAATCAAACATTCATTATTTTAGAAAAATATACAACTAAGGGGGAGCTAATTGATTTTGAATCTAATGAGTTTTTATCTTTATGCTATGAGATGTTTCTTAAATTTAGCTTTGATACATATTTGATACATATTAAGCTCTGATACATTCAATAGCTCTTCTACCATTAGCTCTGAATAAGCTCTGATACATTATTGCCAACACCAATACCTTTTGCTATCTCAAGATCTAATACAATTTGCAAATTTTGAACTATGATATATTTTTTTACCTATCAATTTTGCCTTATACTTAATGACTTTAATTTAGGCAAAAATAGGCTTCGATAAATGTTAATACATAATGGAACTATTTCAAAAGCCTTGATATTATGTCAATATACTATAATACATTTGTGATTTACAGCTCATACATGTTGATACTAACTTCCAAATACCTTTATACATGTAATTGTAAAGTTTTCTTTTTCATGCCCGGTGTTTTGTCATCATCAAAAAGGGGGAGATTGTTGAACCCTTGAATGATTTTGATGATAACAAAACATTGGAACATGCATTTGTTTGACTAACTACTTCCAAGTCTTTTCTAAGTTTTTGTAGGATGATTTTAATGCACATTCACACTTCCTACAACTTTATAAGTATGTCAAGCAAATTTTTGAAAATATTGGAAATATTTTATGAAAAGAAGTGTCCAAGAAAAATCACTCAAGAATTCATGAAAATGGGCAACTTCATTGAAGAGCCGACTCAAATCATAAAGAGCCGACTCAAGTTCTAGCACAAAACATAACTTACTGGCACTTAGATATCCGAGCCGACTTGTCCAGTGCTTTAGTTTCTCAGTCAGACATTCGAGCTGACCCGAAAGCAAAGAGCCGACTCAAGCAGAGTACTAGTTCTAAAATTCTAAAAATCTGAACCGACTCGAGGGTATCCAAGCCAACTTGACCTGAGTAAGGATTTCTTAGACAGATAGGTGAGCCGACTCAATGACAGAAGAGCCGACTCTTATAGAGATCAGATATAATTATTTCTGAAGAACAAGCCAAGTGAGCTGACTTGATGAAGAGGAGCCAACTCGAGCAGTACAACCTTCTGACCTATCTGAGAATCCAAGCCGACTCGAATCCTAATTTTAGGCAAGTAATGGCTAGTTCCAGAACTTACTGTTTGAAATCAAATCAAGCTCCAATGGTTATATTTCGAATTCCAATGATCTACAACGGCTATATCTACCAAAGGAGAGTACAAGACTCAATTTATAAGGGATTTGGACATCTCTTGAAAGGGCGAATGAGCTTTAATGTTTATTTGGTGAGAATATTTAAGAGAGCATTCAAGAGAATCTTCAAGTCTTCACCAACTCTCATATGAAGCTTGAAGCATTTATTAAGGAATCTAAGAAGCCATTAAGGAGCATTCAAGTGTAATTAAGAAGGCTTCCTTTGAGCTGCAACTACAACCATCAGACAACTTGGATTTGTCATAAAGTTGCTTGTATTTTCTTAACTCTTTTATGAGTTTGTTAGGTTCTTGGTGAGCCTGTTGAAAACCAACTGTGGGTTGTTAGTGATCCTAGCTTAAAACTAACATTGTAGTGGGTTTTTAGTGAGCTCGGTCAAAATCAAGTTTGGGTTTTTGGTTAGCCCGGTTAAAACCAAGTTTGGGTTTTGGATTGTGAGCCCAAGAAAACAATCCGGCTGTATTTCGTGGGTGAATATAGTGGAAATCCCAAGTGAAATCTTGGATAATGGACGTAGGAGCGAGGTTGCTCCGAACCACTATAAACTTGCTATGTTTGTGATTATGCCTTTTTTGCTTTTGCTTGCTCTTGCTTTAATTATTCTAATCACAGCACTTTCCATACTAAAGAATACTTAACAGAGCATACATTTCTTAAATTTTTTAAATTTCTAATTCACCCTCCTCTTGGGAAAGGCCACCTGGGCAACACATATACTAGACCAGATATGGCATACTCACTAGGTGTAGTGAGCAGACACCAGTTTGACCCAGGTGAAGCTCATTGGAAAGTGGTAAAGACCATCCCTAAGTATCTACGAAATACTAAGGGCCAATGAATGATATATGGAGAACCTGACTTGAAACTTGTAGGGTATATTGACTCTAGTTTTCAGTCAGATAGGGATGATAGCAAGAGTATATCAAGATTTATCTTTACCCTAAATGGGAGAGCGATCTATTGAAAAAATTTCAAGCAGCCTACTATTGTAGACTCGGTATGCGAAGCAGAATACATCATAACATCGGATGTAGCAAAGAAAGCTATGTGGTTGCGAAAGTTCCTTGGCGAGCTGGGAGTGGCACCTTTCCTAGATGGTCCGGTTATGGTGTATCAGAAACACTGGAGCCATTGCTCAAAGTCAATGTCCCATCACCACACCAAACATATTTTGTAGTGCTATAACCTTGTGCGAGAAATTATGGAACGAGATGACATTGACCTTCAAAAGATTGATGGACAGGAGAACCTGGCTGACCCCTTCACTAAAGCCATCAGAGTTTAAGAGTTCAATAATTGTAAATGGAAAATGAAAATAAGATTCTATACTGATTGGCTTTAGTACAAGTGGGAGTTGTTGGGAATAGTATCCCAAAGGCAATCATCTAGGATGTAGATGGTTGTGCTATTTTGTAATTGTATATGAATTCTTTAAATAAATAAAAGTTATTCTTTTGGATGTTCATCACATGTGCACTTTCCTAAAAAGAACTCTTGTATGATGGAGTCCTTACAACTATATTATATTTGATACAGAGAAGATGTATCGAGTAGTTCTTAAACTGGTTCAAACCAAAGGATACGTTGTTATAGGATGATAATGTATCAAGCAAAGGTTGTTGTATGTCACATTGGTTGGTTATCCTCTTAACCAAGGAGTATAGAGATACTGATATAATATACAGGTGAAATGTATGACATCTCACTGAACGTGACCATCTGCGAAGCTCCCTTCTGCCAAAGGGTTGCTTGCGAAGGGATATGGGTATATGTGTCCCTCAGACCTGAAGTCACCATGGTAGCTTGCAAGCAACTAACTATACTTTGATACCAGACTACCTGAATTTCTAATCCAATGATGGAAGGTTTCTGAGTACAGTCAAGTACTCGTGGAGTAGTGGTGGATCAAGATGGGATTGACCCCTCCAAATGGTTTGGAATGAATGACTCACTATGTCTCAATTTAGCAAAACCTTGGCCAGGGTAGTTCTTGTGAGGAGTCACAGAACTTTTAAGGTTGAGACACGATCTGGATGTACTAAATTAAGGTTTGCAATCAAACCCTAGGTCATCATGAGAATTATGAGATCAAAGGGATGAATTTTACGATAACCATATGCTAAAGGTTCTAGAGAGTTGCTCTACATCTTCGACCTATCCGGACATCGGGTATCATTGCTAGATGATGACTTTGACTAGTACCGAAAACATTCTAGTGCTGCCAGCTTAGTGTTCGAACCTATGGGGTCACACACCATAGGAATTTCTACCTGATCTAAAGGCCAATTGATGATTGAGAATCGTTTAGCATCACTATGAGATCAATATGATTGACCATGACCCAAATGTCGATACTTCCATAAGTTGACACTTGGCTATGACGAGGATTTTTTACTAATTCAATTAGTAAATTTTTGGAGGACTTATTTGCAATATGATTATAATCTGATGGGTCAAGCCAAATGTGATTTGGTTTAGGATCAAATTAGATTTGATTTGTCATGCTCACTTTCCTTTAAAAGATTCAAATTTGAATTTTGAATTCAAATTTCAAATCTTGGCTAAAATTGGCTCCAAGGTTTTTTATGGAATGCAGATTTTCTCCCATATAAGTATAGAGCTAATTTGGTTCAACCCTTAACCTTCTCCCCTAATCACTCCTCCTTCCATATCTCTCTCCCTCTTTGCTGCTACTATAAATAGGTGTCTTTGTAGGGGCAGCAGAGTTAGTTGAGGTTGACTTTTGCTGGGCTTTTTTAAAGAGGGAGGGAAGATATCCTTAGAGTGGGGTTTTGAGAGGATTTGTGATGGGAGACGAATTTGATTAAATAGGTGTGTGGAGATGTGATCTACTTACCTAGCAAAAACATACTAGCATTAGAGCTCCAGATATGGCTGGATTCATGGGTGGAGGAATGAAGAATTTTGAGCTAGAAACTAGGTGGGCAGAAAATCTGACACCCTTGTGCAAGCTTCCTTTCAAAAAAATAAAAAGAGGATCCAAGGGCATAGAAACCCTCAAACCAGGCTAAGCAACCTTTAAAAACCTCAGATCTAAGGATCAAGAGGGTCTTTTCCCAACAATGAAGAGAAATCAAAGCTCAAGTGGAAGGAAAACACTCACTACTCAAAAATTGAAGGCTACAGACAAGATCCGCACTCCCTTCTTGGATTCACCATTGGAGCTTGGATCCTTGGTGTGGAGCTTTCATCTTCATCTTCAAATCACCAAGAAGAACCTACAAAGAGTCAAGGTAAGATCAAAATTCAAACAAATTAATAGAAAAAGGAAGGAATCAAAAAGAGAAGTGAAGAGAGTTGCTAGAATTTTTGGGCAGCACTTCCTCTTCTTCTTGGACTACTTGGATCTTATGTAGAAAAACTTGGAAATGGAACTATGGCCCTCCACACTCAAAGAACTAACTCAAATTCAAGATCAAACTCAACACTCCAACTCAAACTTAAAGAAAACACTCAAAATTCTAGGAAGAACTCAAGAGAACTTGGCAAGATGGAAGAGAACTCAAACAAGGAAACTTTCATTAAACTCAAATCATTCATATCATACAAGAGGGGGGGGGGCCTTGGTCCCTATTTATAGGCCAAGGGCAGCCCCTTTGGGCGGCAAAGAAGAGGGTTAAGGGACCAACTAATTCAAGTTTAGTTGGTAGCTAATTACAAAGTTAGTTCCTAGCAACTAATTCCTAGAAACTAATCCTAGCAAGAGAAATTCTAGAAACTCCATGTGGCACCATCTCCTTGCAACAGTTGTCTTCATCTAATCATTCCACATGTCCTTTAAGGTTTGGTCCTTCAATTAGGCTTCAAGGTAGAGGATTTCTTCATAGCTTGGTCGGCCCATGGGCTTGGAAAAGGAGTCTTCACTTGATTTTGGCTTTAAATAATTCAATCTTGCTTCATGGAATTAGGAGTCTTCAAGAGGTGCTTCATACATTTATGGGAACCTGAAAGAAAAGATTGGATTACAACCAAAGATTATTAGTTTGTAATTTTATCCTCTTGCCAATGTCCTCATTAATTCATGCTGGGTGAAAAGAACTCGGCCTTGACGAGTATGGATCATTTTGGTAGTATTCAAGTATATCTGGATTGATCCTTTATAGTTCTTCTTGAGTGATCCATGAATCTTTAGAATCAAATCTGCCTTGCCAATGGACCAAGTATCATTGGTAATCTTTATTCCGGGTAATGACAATCTTGTCATCTATGACCCTTTCAATTCTTTCTCCCCGCTTTGGTAGTGTGGCTGGTGGGCACTCTGGGGTTGGTTCACTCTCAAGGGATAGATCAGGCTCTAGGAACTCACTGGGAATCATTATGGGCTTCTTGTATCCTACCAGATCTGAGATATTAAAAGTAGAGCTAACGCCAAAGTCAGAAGGTAGGTCCAACACATAAGCATTAGGTCCTATTCTTTTTATTATTCTGAAAGGACCTGCACCATAGGCATGGAGTTTCTTCATAGTTTCTTATAGAAACTGTTCAGGTTTTAGCCTGATCATCATAAAGTCCCCTACTTGAAACTCTTTAGCCCTTCTATGAGAATCAACCACATGCTTTTAGCTCTCATTGCTTATTTGGATTTTTTGCTAATTTTTTGTGCAAATCCCTAAGATATTGTGCATATAATTTGGCAGACTTATGCATGGATGACACCAAATAACAAAACAAACTCAAATGATACTAAAATAAAAGACAAACTCAAATGGGCTTTATTAACTAATGATTGAACTTTATTGTTGGCTATGAAACAAAAGCTCCTAATTTTCAATATTCCCCTTAAAAGCTTCTAAAACTCTTACACATATCTTCAGGTAAGTGGTAGTAAATCTTAATTTGGCTCCCAACAGATGCAATAGAGTCTTAAGAAAGTAACTATTGAATATCACTGGAACCAGATCAATGATATGGTGGGTGTTCCAGCTTGGTGGAATAGGAGAGTACATGTTACGTAGTGGTGAATCAGAAAGGTGGATGTTCAAGGATGGTGGATCAGGGATAGAGAAATAGTTAGGAAAAACATACTAAAGGTTTTTCAAAGGCTTCCTAACTTCTTGAAGCTAATCCGTAGGGATTTGTTCTAGGTTTTCTCTGATGGTCAACACCCCTTTAGGTGATCCTTCATTAATTTCTAGATCTAAATCCTCAACATACTCATTGATCAAGTTAGACTCAGCCTCATACACTTCTTCTTCAATTTCCTTAATGGGTTCGTTCTCCTCATCAACTATCTCCCCTGTGTAGTGAATGGGTAGGGCATTGGTTGGAGTAGTGTCCCTTTTTGCTACATTTAAAGCATTGAACATTAGGGTTACTACTCTTTTGAATTAGAGGGGCCATACCTTTATCACTTGCTTAACCTATTGGAGTACTAGGAATGGGTCTATTGGGTCACATCTGATTGAATCCTGGTTTCTGAGTAGGGGTGCTAACCTTACTTGGTTTGGGTCGCCTGGTTATTGGTCCCCTATGAAACCTCTCACAGTCCCTGGCTATCTGGTAAGCCTGGTCTAGGTCTGTAATCTATCTCAAAAATAATTCCCTTTGAATATCTTCTCTCAGACCGTCTCTAAACCTAGACAAAGTCATAGCTTCTGATTCATCAATATTACACCTCATCATAAATTCATCGAACTTGGCGATGTACTCCGATATAGTCTTAGTACCCTGATACAATCTTTGTCATTAGTCTAACAATCTCTGATGGTAGGACATAGGAAGGTACTTCTCTTTCACCTTCGTTTTCATTGCTCTCCATGTAGATATAGGCATGTCTCCCCTTTGTCTAATTATTCTCTCAACATTCTTCTAGTAAAACCTAGCTTGTCGAACCAATCTAAGCTTGGCAAATTTGTACTTCCTATCCTCAGTCATTTCATACCACTCGAAGTATTGGTCCATCTCCCCTTCCTAGTCAATGTAAACCTTAGGGTCCAGGCTTCCATCAAAGATAGGAGCCTCTAGTCTAATGCTTCTCATGACCCTCTCATCTTGGTCTAAGTAGTCCTGGTGGGGTTGCCTAGGGGTGTGATCATGGGTGAACTCAGATCGATATGCTTGGTGAGTAGGTCTGGGTGACTCATGCTCAAAGTGGGCTCTCCGGGCCTCCTCCATAAAATCAGGGTGAAGTCTTCTAGGGTTGTACTCAGGGGTGTGCTCAAAATGTTGGGCTCTTGGTCCTCTTGGGATTGACCTAGATGACTCGGGTTCAGTGGGGGTCCTTTCAAGGATCCCAACTCTCTCTTTGACTTGACCTAGTTTCTTGTTAATTTGCCCTAATTGCTCAGTTACATGGTCAAATGTCTCAGTTAGGGTCCTCATGATGAATTCAAGATTGGGATCCATGGGTAACAACCAGACTGAGGGGGGACTTTGATATAGAGCTTATAGGACATAGTACAAGGGTAGGCAATACAATGGACAAGCAAGACCTAATTCTAGGGTTCCTAGACCTAAAAGTTCAAAATACAAGACTTAACTAGGTACTACTTAAGTTTGTAATTACCCTGTCTACTGGCTTGGTAAGAGGTGGGATTACGGGAGGCTCCCCTCGCTTTTGCGAGATCCTAATTAAAAATCGCAAGTCCACTTAAGGTGTTTGCTATTTGACCTCTTATCTTAGACACCAATTTCAACGAATAAGTACAAACTCAAATAATATTTTGTCTTGCCTTGCACTTGAACCCAACTTATGGGTGTCCCTAGTTTAGGTTCCTACTTGATTTTACTTTAGGGTTTAGGTCAATGAAAATATGGGTGATTGTTTTGGGCGAAGGAAAGGTAATGACCTCCTTCCCTTATGTAATATTGAATGCCCTTAGGATATTTTAAAGATGGATGCAAACAATTTCAGCAAAACTATGAGCACAATCAACTATACCTAGCACAAATGCATGAATTTTTAACCCAATTTTGAAATTTCAAAAAATACAAATTTAAATTGTATAATTCAAATCTTGAAGTCTAAATCACAGTAACTAAATTTAAAATTTTTAATTTTGAAATTTGAT
Source organism: Areca catechu (assembly GCA_021397845.1). Taxonomy (NCBI): domain Eukaryota; kingdom Viridiplantae; phylum Streptophyta; class Magnoliopsida; order Arecales; family Arecaceae; genus Areca; species Areca catechu. The sequence continues at coordinate 130,392,068 of CM038045.1, read as the reverse complement.
TAGAAAATTCATCCTTGGAGGCAAAGTGGTTAAAATATAAATTTTAGCTTCCAACTAACCTCCAGCTAACCTGAATTTAAAAATTCAAAATTTAAAATTTTTAAATCCAAATAATTTGAAATAAAACTAACTTAGTTATCTCTTAGATATGGAATATTTTAGATTTTGACTTCAAATTAATTCGAATTTTGGTTGATAAGGTAGTTTGAAAAAGTTGCTAGAAGATTCCAGCAGTTTAGCTAACTCTTAACAACCTGAATTCAAATTTCAAATTTTGAGCTATAAACCTCTCTAAAATTCAAGATTCTAGTGGAAAATAATAAAAAATGAGGTTTGGGTCTCAGATATAAAATTCAAAAATTAAAAAAAATATTTTTGTATTTTTTTTTGAAAATTAAATGAAATGGAAGGCAGAAACAGAATTCTGGACAGAACTTCAAAAATAACCTAAGAACTTATATGTTTAAATCCAAAAATCAAGGAGAATATTTTTTTGAATTTTATATTTCGAATCATAACATACTAAGGTAATGGAAAAGTATTTTTTTGGAATTTTTTGATAAACATAAAAAATATGAAAAATCATAGAATCTCGGAAGATAGTGAGACAAAATTTTCAGCAGCTTGCAAAGCTTAACCTAGAACAAAGCTTTGATACCAAAAAATTGATGGGGGATGAATTTGATGAAATGGGTGTGTGGAGATGTGATCTACTTATCTAGCAACAATATATTATCATTAGAGCTCCAGATATGGCCAGATTCATGGATGGAGGGATGAAGATTTTTGAGCTAGAAACTAGGTGAGTAAAAAATCTGACACCCTTATGCAAGCTTCCTTTCAAAAAAACAAAAGAGAAGATCTAAGGGCATAGAAACCCTCAAACTAGGCTAAGAAATCTTTAAGAACCTCAGATCTAAGGATCAAGAGGGTCCTTTTCTAACAATGAAGAGAAATCAAAGCTCAAGTAGAAGGAAAACACTCACTACTCAAAAATTGAAAGCTAGAGATAAGATCTACACTCCCTTCTTGGATTCACTATTGGAGCTTGGATCCTTAGCATGGAGCCTTCATCTTCATCTTTAAGTCACCAAGAAGAACTTGCAAAGAGTCAAGGTAAGGTAGAAATTCAAAGAAATTAATGAAAAAAGGAAGGAATCAATAAGAGAAGTGAAGAGAGTTGCTGAAATTTTTGGACAGCACTTCCTTTTCTTCTTGGACTACATGGATCTTATGTAGAAAAACTTGGAAATGGAACTATGGCCCTCCAAACTCAAAGCACTCACTCAAATTCAAGATCAAACTCAACACTCCAACTCAAACTTAAAGAAAACACTCAAAATTCTAGGAAGAACTCAAGAGAACTTGGCAAGATGGAAGAGAACTCAAACAAGGAAACTTTCATTCAACTCAAATCATTCAATCATACAAGAGGGGGGGGGGGCTTGGTCCTTATTTATAGGCCAAGGGCAGCCCCTTTGGGCGGCAAAGAAGAGGATTAAGAGACCAACTAATTCAAGTTTAGTTGGTAGCTAATTACAAGGTTAGTTCCTAGCAACTAATTCCTAGTAACTAATCCTAACAAGAGAAATTCTAGAAACTCCATGTGGCGCCATTTCCTTGCAACACTTGTCTTCATCTAATCCTTCCATATGTCTTTTAAGGTTTGGTCATTCAATTAGGCTTCAAGATAGAGGATTTCTTCATAGCTTGGTCGGCCCATGGGCTTAGAAAAAGAGTCTTCACTTGATTTTGGCTTTAAACAATTCAATCTTGTTTCATGGAATTAGGAGTCTTCAAGAGGTGCTTCATACATTTGTGGGAACCTAAAAGAAACAATTGGACTACAACCAAATATTATTAGTTTGTAATTTCTTCCTCTTGCCAATGTCCTTATTAATTTGGGTTTTGGGTGTGAGCCTACTTAGCAATCAAACTAGGGTTTGGGAAGAAAGAGTTAGTTGGGAAGGGTTCCACTTCTACTTCTTTCCATTGTTCCCTAACCAGATTTTTTGGTGGCTTCAAGAAAGTCTAGCAGGTCCAAGGAAGGAAAAGATCGGCCTCAAGGATCTTGAAGAGCTAGCACTCCAAGGAAGTTGATTGGGATCGAGCCCTAGTGTGAACTATCTATAGAGGCTAGACATTTGTGTGGCTCAGTGGCTCTTCATCACCTGAATCCAAAGGTTAAAGGTAATGTGCCATTACCTTTTCTTTGCTCTTGATATCTCTACATGCACTTTTATTATGTTGGATCCTATTGCAGGTAGATTGGTAGATCGACTTGATCGATCTACCAAGTCTTCCGCTATGCTGTACTTTAAAATAGTTTTAAAATATAGTCTGTCTTTTGCTATGCCTTATAAAATTTTAAATACCATCCTGAATCCTTAGAGCCAGACAATAAGATGAATCCAAATCAATTAGCTATGTCCCTACAAGCCCTTAATGAAAAACTTGGTAATTTGACTTGCATTTGTCAAGAGTATGGATTAAGAATAGAAAACTTGGAAGAAAATCGAGCCAATAATCCATAATTTGGGAATACACCTCCTAGATCTATAGCATAACGAGAGATCCAAAATGTTAATGGGGATAGAAATTGGACGATTCGACATCAACAAGATTTTGTTGAACAAGATGAATGGATTTTGCATAGTGTTAAGGTTGAAGCCCCGAGTTTTGTTGGTCGATTGGATCCCAAAGAGTATATTGATTGGGAAGCATATATGGATCACTATTTTGAGTGGTATGATATGTCTAAAGAAAGAAAACTTAGATTTGCTAAAGTGAGATTATTAGGACATGCTAAAATGTATTGGAGTAACATTAAGCAATTAGCCATGCATGGAAGACATGAATCTATTCGGACTTGGGTTGAAATGAAAGATAGACTACGCGAAAAGTACCGACCCCCTTTCTATCATCAACATCTCCTTGATCACTGGCAATGACTGACCCAGGGCAATAGACTTGTTAGTGAATACATCTCTAATTTGATGAGTACCTTATGAGATGTAATGGGACTGAAGATCCCTCTATAACTCTATCTCGATTTAGAGCTGGATTAAGAGATGAAATTTGGAGTGAACTCTTTATGCGAGAAGTTTATAGTTTAGAGCAAGCTTATCAAATAGCTCAGGATTATGAGATTTCATAGGACATCAACAACCTATCGAACTGAATCTCAAAATCCTAGAATTTTAGGACCTAGACAAAATAATAATCAGGCCCCTACCAGTCGTACACCGCAAATAACACCACCATATAGAAAGGACAAGAAAGGAAAAGCTATTTCAAAAGAGGTTCCCCAGACTAGTAGTTCCATAATTCAATGTTTTAAGTGTAACGAGCTAGGTCACTATGCGAGTCAATGTCCCTTAAGAGCTTTATATATTAAGGAGCCTGAAGTAGAAAATCTTGAGGATGAGTCTGATGGAGAAATTTATATTGCTAATCCAAAGTTAGTAGACACCTATGAAGGATATGATACCACCCAGGACGAACCTGAACCATTGCTAGCAACAGAAGATAGACTTGTAGTGGTTAGGTGTCTACTCACTCAGCCTACAAAAGTGAAGATTGGGGAAGAACCTCCATCTTTCAAACCTTTATTGGTCAAGGTGATAAGATATGTAAAGTAATTATTGATAGTGGTAGTTGCATCAATGCAATTTCTATAGATGCTTTGAAACATCTAGGTTTAATGCCTGTAGTCCACCGGAGCCCATACAAAGTTGCCTGAATAGACATCATCAATTTCAATTAGGCACAGATGTCTGGTACCTATTAAATTACAATCTTAACGAGATAAAGTTTGGTGTGATGTTATGCCAATGGAAGTTGGAAGTATCATACTAGGAAGACCTTGGTTGTTTGACCAAGATGCAACACTCTATGGATGATCAAACTCATGTACTTTTAAGAACAAAGGAAAAAAGATTACAATATATCCTTCTCCTCCTAGAGTTATTAAAAAGAATGGAGCTAATAATAAAAAGGATGATAAACTTAGTAAGGACCTACACTTAATTAGCATTAAAAAACCTAGAAAAGAATTGAATAAGGGCTCTTTAATGGGGACGAAGCTAAAATTTTTATTAGCATATCACCCCCAAATTGATGGACAAGTTGAAGTTGTAAATAGAAGTTTGGTTAATCTTCTTCATTATTTAGTTGGAGAATATATTAAAAATTGGACTTATTACTACCTAGAGCTGAATTTGCCTATAATAGTTCTGTTAATAGGATAATAGAAATGAGTCCTTTTGAAGTAGTATATGGTCTTTAACCTAAGAAACCAATTGACCCACCCCATTACCTATGCATGTTAGGACATTTGAATTAGCCAAAGCATTTGCACAGCATATAAAAGATTTACGTAAAAAAATATTAATAAAATTAATATCAGCAACCAAATCTATAAACAATTAGCTGATTCACATAGACGAGCTTATGATTTTGCAGTAGGGGATTATGTTATGATATGGATTGGACTAGAGCAGTTTCTATCCGGAACTATTAAGAAACTACATGCCCGAGGAGCAGGCCCTTTTAAGATCTTAAAGAAGCTAGGATCAAATGCATATATTATAGATCTACCTTGTGATTATGCATTAGCACTGCATTAAATATATCATATCTAATAAAATATAAAGAACCATAATCAATACCCAGTGATCCTTTTGAAGCTAACTCCTTTGATAAGAGTAATCCCCCACCTGAGAGTCCATAACCAAGAGTTTCTCGAAGACACGATCGAATTGAGAAGATTCTAGACAAGCAGGTTATTTTTACCAGGAGTCATGGATATCAGAGATATCTGGTGAGATGGCATGGCCGTCCTGAGTCTGAGGATATATGGATTATCCAAGAAGAACTGTAGTGGATTGATCCAGATATTCTTAAGCATTACTAGAGCAATATAGAGCCTGACTCGACGAAGTCAAGTTCTCCCTATCCCAGGAGAATGATGAGGACATCACCCAGCATAGATCTTGATGCATATATTTGAGCAAACATTTTTTTTTTATTTGGGTGTATTCAGATTGGATATATTATTTTTATTTTCATTATTCTTGTATCCAGATCATGCACGGATCTAAAAGCATGAATATTGGATTAGTATGGAGTCTATTTTTAGATTAGGCTAGTTATTTCAGTTTGACTTGAGTCTTAGTATTTTAGTCTATCTAATCTCCATCTGTTGGAGAGTTCTAGAGTTTTGGTCTCTAATTCATGAAGAAACAAGATCTATTTAAAGGAGTCACATGTATCAACTGAAGTATCAATAAATATTGAATAAAGGAATTTTATTTCCCGACTCCCCTCTTTCTCTTCATGTCTTCTTCTTCTTCATCTCTTCTTCTTCTCCTTCTTCCTCTCTTCTTCTCCTTCTTCCTCTCCTCTTCCTCTTCTTCTCATTTGCCAACTCAAACTTCCTGAGCTTGGTAACAATCCATCATCAAGCATCCAAAGCCCCTAAAAATTGTGTCCCCTGTTTCAACTCATCACCACCAAACGAACACCGACTGAGCCAATCACTGAGCCGCCCATCATCATTGCCTTTCCTTCAACATCGCAGCGGAGTCCGCACTTCCCACACTCCACCGCCACCATTATCCTTTGCCCAATCACCCCCATCTCCCATGCCATAGCCTTCATTCCTAGTGCCTTCTCGACTTTCAATCCAAGTCGATGGTCACCAGGCAACCACCGACTCCTCCCTTAAACTCGAAGAGAATCCCACACCCACGGTCGCCGGCCATTGGCAAAATTTCATCCAAACCCACAATTATCGAACGGAAGCCCCATCCTCCATTGCCAATACCCATACTCGGCCTCTGACCACAACCCCACTAGCAAACAAAGCCGACCCGCCCCTTTCACGGCCACCATCAAATCCCGAGAGCCATCGTGCCACTCCATCACCATCGTCGGTGAAAGCCTTATCAAATTTCCTTGCTCGCAGATTTCTCCTATTTCGACATGATCGTGAAGGCACCAAAGGTCTAGCATAATCGTGAAAGCAACAATGGCCCCCTTATTGCCAACTTTTGTTTCAAAGGTTTGTAAAGAAAAAAAAAGAAGTGGACTTTAAAGTCAAAAAATTGGGCTTCACCAGTGACATCCTGAGCATCCTGATCAACACATGATCGAAGAGTCCGCATACCATTCAGAGTACTTCTAGAAGACTGCAGTGACCATATTTTGTAGATTTATTGGACCAGATCTTAAATTATTTTTATTTGAAAAATCCTAACTGCATATATTATCTTTTGGTATTCCAGGTCCAAAGACTTTAATGGACTCTCCATCCAGTTAGAATCTTGGCCCGACTTGGTCAATGACTTCTTTTCTAGTTTCGACCACGATCAAGTTTGTGAGCATCCTTTTCTACTTTAAATATTTAATTGATATTGGTAGTGAGTTTATTTCTTTAGTTTTGTTATATTAATATATTAAGTGGTTGTGCTTAGCGTAAACTTATGGGTAGTTTCTTAATTATCCATGATCCTGATTTCTTTAGATCTAGATTTTTTTATTATTGCTTGTAGTTATTAAAAAAGTTGATTATAGCTTAATCCCTTTCATATTAAAAAAAGTAGCTAACTTTAGTTTATAGTTTTAGTTTGTTAATAATTTTAAAAAAGTTAAAAAAATATAATAATAATAATCTACATTGCATCCCTAGATCATATCATCCTGCATCATATAGACTTCTTCCACAAGATGTCCATTAAGGAAAGCAGTTTTTACATCCATCTACCAGATCTCATAGTCATAGTATGTAGCTACGTCAAGCACTATCTACATGGACTTGAGCATGGCTAGCGGTGAAAAAGTTTCATCATAGTGAATACCATGTCTTTGTTTGAAACCTTTTGCCACCAGCCAGGCCTTGTAGATCTCTACTTGACCATCTGCCACTATCTTCTTCTTGAAGACCCATTTACACCTGATTGGGTTTACTCCCTCAGGTGGATCAACTAATGTCCAAACTTAATTAGAGTACATGGAGTCCATCTCAAGCCATTTGTTAGAGTCTCTACTCATGATTGCTTTCGATAGGTCACAGGTTCATCATCTTGTATGATACTAGCTTCATTATCATTCCCAATGACAAAGCCATAGCTAAGAGGTGCACTTCGCACTCCCTCTGATCTATGGAGAGGAGGTGTGTGTTGTGGTTGTTCTTGAATCTTAGGACCATCTAGTTGAGGAATTGCTTTAGGTATAGGTTGAACTTCTTCAAGTTCAAATATCTTCCACTATCGCTTCTTGGATAAACTCCTTTTCCAAGAATGTGGAATGCCTACTGACAAAGATCTTTTGCTTAGTAGGATGGTAGAAAAGGTATCCTATACCTTCCTTAAGATATCCTACAAACCTGCACTTATTAGCCCTATCACTCAGCTTATGTCTAAAAATATTCCTGACATAAGCAGGGCAACCCCAATTCTTAAAATACTTAAGACTTGGTCTTTTTCCATTCCATAATTGATATGGAGTGCTCTTAACTACCTTTGATGGCACTCTATTTAGTATGTAGACAGCAGTCTCTAGAGCATAACCCTAGAAGGATATTAGAAGATTCGTGAAGCACATCATGGACTGTACAATGTCCAACAAGGTACGATTCCTCCTTTCTGCTACACTATTTAACTATGGTATGTATGGAGGGGTCCATTCAGAGAGAAGCCTTTGTCTTTAAGATGATCGAGAAATTCACAAGACAGGTATTCTCCTCTTTGATCAGATCGAAGGATTTTAATACTATACCTAGTTTGTTTCTCAACCTCACTTTGATACTCTTTGAATTTATCAAAGGCTTCGGACTTATGTTTCATAAGATGCATATATCTGAACCTTGATAAATCATCAGTAAAATTGATAAAATAAGAGTATCCTCCTCTAGCTTGGGTTGTCAAAGGACTACCCACATCTGTGTGTACTAGACCTAACAACACAGTTGCCCTTTCTCCTTGTCCAATGAATGGAGACTTAGTCATCTTACCCATGAGACAGGACTCACAAGTTCCTAATGACTCATTATAAAAAGGTTCAAAGAAATTATCTTTGTACAACTTGTTTATCTTGGACTCACTGATATGACCCAAACGTCAATGCCAAAGATAAGTGACATTCACATCATCTCTCTTTCTTTTCTTGTTCTCAACAATCATAACCTCATCATTAAGTGACAGAATCAAAAGACCATTAGAGAATGTACCACAACCAAAGAATTTCTTTGAAAAGAAAATCGAGCACCCATGGCTCATCAAATTTATTTCATAACCTTGTTTCAACAACAAAGATACAGAAATAATATGTCTTATAATATTGGGTACATAATAACAATCTTGTAATTCAAGAATATTGCCCGATGGTGATAATAACAAATAGGTGCCAATAGATTTAGCCTAAATGGGTTCACCACTGGCACCGAACAGCTAGAAGTCAAGCTTCTTCAAGCTTCTAGGTCTCTGTAACCCCTGCAATGACTTGTAGATATAAGACCCACATGCAATATCCAATATCCATGTAATAGAAACTGAAGAACTCAATGACAAGTTTGCTTGTATCATGTACAAACCTTTAGATGCTCCACCGGTATCATGCTTCAGACTTACAAGATATAACTTGCAATTTTTCTTCCAGTGCCCTTGCTTTCCATAGTGATAGTAGGTCCCATCAGCAGATGGCTTCCTCACCTTCTTCTCTTCTAGAAGCTATTCTTAGTGTTTCTCTTCTTCTTTGAACCCTTCTTCATTGCCTAGTTCTTCTTTCCATCAACTAGAAAAAGCTGAGCCTTATCACCTTTGAAGTGGCTCTCTATTGTCTTGAGCATATTCAACAGCTTAGGCAATGATAAATTCAGTTTATTCATGTGATAATTCATGACAAACTATGAAAAGGAATCTGAGAGTGACTGCAGGATCAAGTCTTGATTAAGCTCTCCATCCATCATAAATCCAAGTTGACCTAATCGAGTCATCAGGTCGATCATCTTGAGGATATGTGCTTGAATAGAAGAGCCCTTACTCATGCATGCTCAGAACAACTACTTCGATGTCTCATATCGAGTAGTTCGACTATGCTCTCCATAAAGCTCTTTAAGATCAGCAATATGGACTAAGGTTCCATTTTCTCATGTTACCTTTGCAACTCATTGCTCATAGAGGCCAAAATGCATACTTGACAGTCATGCTATCATTCTACCATATTTTATATATGGTCCTTGTCTTGTCAGTAGCATCCTCTCCTATTAGATCTGGGTCTGGAGAATCGAGAATATAGACAAGCTTTTCCTGAGATATTACAATCCTCAGGTTCCTCAACCAGTCCACATAATTTGGATCGGTCAACTTGTTGGCATCCAAGATGCCCTATAGTGAAAGAGTAGAAACCATAATATAAAATCTATATTAATTAAAGAACAATTATAAGTAGACCACTCATGATGATATCATAATTAGACAAGAAATTTTGCATCTAATTGTGTCTTCCACTATTTTTTTTCAAATACCATAACCCTCAACAATGGTAAGCGGGAAAACCCTCCCAGGGCTTCCTTAGTGGGGTTGAGATCCCAATTCCTCTTGAATGCCTTATGTTAATCATAACAAACATCCATGAGTTCAAGAGTAGAAAATCTCCTTTCCAATTGCAACCCATGCAACTCTCAACATAACACCTACCTCTAAAATACTTATAGTCTTGTGTCAACCACAATAAACTATAATGTCTTAGTTTAGTCAAACCCTTCATTTTCATATAACCATGTTTGATAAATGTTGCCCTTGTGTCAATCACAACAAAGCAAAACCACCAATCATGCCATAAAGCATAAAATGCACCAAGACAAATATGATATCAAATCCTAGAGTAGGCCTTATGTTAATCACAATAAACCTACTATAGTTTTTGACATGGATTTGGCTTAGCATGAAGGAAGGCAATTTGTAGTGTACTTAATCAATTAACATTTCCAATTTAAGGTCTAGATATAACCAAATTGGCCAAATAAGTGGGAGAGATGAGGGGGTCCCCCCTTTGCTTTCCTTAGACACTAAATGAATTGGCCAGGTCAGATAATGGACAAATAAAAATCTCATTCCCTTTACATTCCCAGAACTACTTGCCTAGACACCAATTAGCTAATCAAACCCTAAACAGATTTGCATCATGATTAACTAACACTATGACTAAATATAATTTTTATGAGGGATTTGATTATTTCAAACACATCCTAATTAAATATGCCAGCATGATACATATTCTAGCAAATAAGCATATTAATCCTAATATGAATAACCAAAGAATAATTAAAATAACTATCCATTCACCTCACTTGTTCATGGGATAAGGCTACAGCAACACCCCAACATGTCATAGAAGACCCCATTGAGTGGGAAAAGAGAGCCTTTAAACCCTACTTAGCTCCTATGATCGAATGGCCATGGTGATTAACCCAATCCTAAGTAGTTAGTAGGAGCATAACATATCACATATATAATATGAACTAATCATGCAAGAGTCATAGCAAAGCAAGTAATTAACACTAAAATGACTACTAATTGCATGAATCAAGCTTGCTTTGATACTACTGTTGGGTTCGGGCTAATGCAGTGGAAGACTGGGTTTCAAAATTATCATTATTGAAATCCTAATTGGCCGAAACCCTAAACCCTAGGACCACTTGACTATGATAATTAATAAATCATAACTTTAAGATTATAGAGAAATACTTGGAGTGCTATGCTCCTTAATTCTTACAAGGCACATAAGTGTAAGCCCTACAGAGGTAATCCACATAGGAATAGACCAAGGAAGCACTCCTATCGAGCTTTCTTATTTGATTAGGACTCTTCCCAGCAGCCTTTCTTCTTTTTCCTTTACTGGAACCCCTATCCTCCAATAGGGCACTTAGAGACCTTTCTGAATCATCTCTCAGAATTCAATTATCCCTCCAATGTCTCTTAATAGGCTCTTTCTTAAAATGACAAGTTTTGTCTTAAAAGGACAAGCCTTGTCCTGAAAGAGACCTTTGTCCTAAGACAAGGAAGAGAAAATGGAAAGGACTTCTTTCGGATGTTTTCTCTTTTTGAATACACTGACATTAGATTATTGATGCCTATTTATAAAGAGTAAGGAGGTGCCTAATAAATCTTTTCTTTAGTCCTTGATAAGACCCTTCAAGCAGAAGGAGTCCCTAGGGTGAAAAGACTTATCTTGACATGTCATATCATGCACTAAGAGACATATACATGTCTCTTCATTTTTCAACATTATTCTCACTTGCCATGTGGCATGTAACCAATCATAAAGTGGCTAAGGAGCATGGAACTCCAAAGGATGTATTAGAAAAAATATAATCCATCAAATAGAAGGACTTCTAGATTTTAAATTTGTACCAAATGTAAAGGGACACGTCCCTTCATTGTGCGCGCCATCCAATTCCACATAAAATCCTTCTTTTGACTAGTCAAGCCCAATCCAAATGGATGTGGGGATAAGGGAGAGGGTCCTTGTATTTATCTAGTATAGGTGATTAAGTGGCAGAAGGACTCTTGGTCCTTCTACGCACCTAAATCTTGGTGCACACCAAGCTTGGTGCCAAGAGTCCAATCCCCCTTGGACTCTTCCATAATTCAAGGATAAAGCTCCAAATAATTCTAGATAAATATAGATAATTGCTGTCCCAGTTAGGACTCAACCCAATCTAAGTCCCACTTAAAGTGGTTAGGCCAAATAGTAAGCTAATTGACACAATCCAATTAGGTTAGGAGTTGGGCTAGCCAACATATGCTAGTATATTAATTAGCTAGACAATTAGGATCCTATGATTCTAAATGAAATCAATTGACTTTCTTGGCCAATTCCCTAACATGTGTGACCCTTTAGGCTCCACATCTAGCCAGTAGTCGGTCTAGGTCCAAGCCAAGTTAGCCAATTCGAACCAATTTTCAAATTGACTCATGAATCTTTCCAATTTGATTCATGAAAACCTATAAGATGTGATTGACATCTAGCAATGTGTCATGCTAATCTGAAAGATAAAGAATTTGATAGATATTACCAAAATACCCTTCAATGGAATGTTATCATGTAATTTAATCCTTCGATCACCCTTTATCCCGAATAAGTGATGGGTATCGAGAATTGACAAATCCTAGCACTTAATCCTTTCAAATCTTAACTCGATAATGATGACTCGATTGATAAAAAATTAGAAACCCTATCTAATCTCATCCTGCTTTGATCAAAGACTTCCCGAGTCAACAATCGAAGAGATTACATGGGATAAGTCCTTCTCTTACTAGGAGTGATCAATTCCTTATTGATCCACTCATATCCTTCACGCATAATCCACCATATCGGAGAACACCCTGTATATGACTCTTTGTCATGAATGAGTATGAACCAAAATATGGCTTTATGTGTATAAAAAACCATGGTAATCTCAGGTCTAAGGATCACTTGCACAACTTCTACTTTGAGAACCATCTTTTGATGAGTAGTAAGACCTCCATAAGATATTCTCAAGGCAAATCAGTTTAGCAAACTCATACCCTAATGAGTACCCACATCCTTATATTAGTGCCCCTACATAGGTGGCTGTAAGACCAACCTCCCTCTCCATCGAGCATACATAGGAAGTGCTAGTCTTTCTGAAAACATCGATCCCCAAATCAATGATCCAATGACTATAAATATTTTAGATTAGGGTTTATAGGAACTTAGGTCTCACCATTATGATCTCCATCATAACCCTAATTTCATTGTTCTAACCTATGGGATTCATCATAATCTTGATAAGATGCAGTAGTATGATGAATTAATAATTATCTTTTATTAATAAATATTATCATATATAAGTTGGAAGATTATAGAAATGCCCATACAAAGATTGGTTTTTAGGACATAATTCTTTCATCATCGACCATTTCATCAACAACCAAAGGCAATAGAGGCAGTTGGACTACCTCCACACCATCATACAAAAAGAAGGAGAAATAATCTACACCTTTCTAAAACACTTCAATATGGCTACCATGGAAATTTGCAATTTGAATCAATCAACCACCATGTCAGCTTTGATGAGTGCGCTGTAAAAGAATGAGCTTAAATGGTTATTAACAAAAACCTATCCAAAAGATTTTGTGAGAATGCTGATCCAAGCTGACAAGTACACTCGAATGGAGGAAGCTTTCATTCTAGAAGGAGCCCCTTCCACCTCTACACTGGGGGTGGTGAAAGGATGCAAAGGGACCAGAAGATCTTCCTAAAGCCTGAAGGAAGACCATGTTCTAGGTCCCCATGGAGGAAGAGTAGATTGTTTAGAGATCGCTAATAGAAGGTGGCCTATCTAGCATCATCAACAAAAAGGTTCTATACTTATACCTCATTGAATGCTTTGAGGGAAAAAGTATTGATGGAGATTAGAAGGTAGATCCCAAAACCATGAAAACTAAAAATACCATCAACCACGAGAAATCTGAACAAATTTTATTTATATCCTCGAGATCATGGCCATAACATAGAGGAATGAATCCAACTTTGGGATAAGATCGAGGGGTCATTTCATCCAATGGCTAAAAGAGAAAAGGGAATGGCCAAGATCACCCCACCAAGCCGAGCATCCACAAGTACCTCTATTATTAGAAGGGGGAGACCCCCTTCCATCAAGACAAGTGATCATTAGGGGGTGGCACCCCCTCAGGGAAGAACTATCCAATAAGAGATGAGCCACACCAGTAATCTTCATTGAAGAGGATGATAAGGGAGTTATATTCCCATACAACGATGTGATCTTGTGACTTTAAATATAGAAAATTATGATGTACACCACATCTTTATTGATAATAGAAGCTTGATTGATATTCTGTACTTCGATGCTCTTGTAAAAATGGGGATATCTCTCAATTAGCTAAGCTGGGTGGACTCCCCCTTGATAGGATTCACAAGAGATGTGATCTCGATAAAGGGGATGATTTCCCTAACTATAAGAATAAGAAATTATCCTTTTCAATCCATTGCCTAAGTAAACTTCTTGGTTGTTCGGGCCCTTTCGGCCTACAATACCATCTTTGGACAACCTAATCTTATTATCTTCCGAGCAATCATATCCATTTACTACTTAATGTCAAATCTTTGACAATATATGGGTCAAAGAATCTATGGAGATTAAAGGCTAGTGCAGTACTATTACAACATCAAACTTCAAGGGAGGAAGGCTATTGATGACTACCTCATTAAAGGCTTGGATGCTCGGGATGATATGATCGAGCGACGAGGAGAACTAGTTAAGGATCTCATCCCTAAATCCTTGGCCGATGGAAACCTTAAACATATGGTAAGGATTGGCTCCAACTTGGATCAGGTAACCCAGGATCAGTTAACTTTATTTTTATAGAAGAATATCGATGTCTTCTCTAGGGCACTAGTAGATATGCTAGGCATCGATCCCTCAATGATGGTGCACCAACTAAAGGTAGATCCTAAGTATTGACCAATTAAGCAAAAGAAATGAAGTTTTACACCTAAATGCCAAAAAGCTATAGCCAAAGAGGTCAACAAACTACTTAATGTTGGCTTCATCAAAAAAATCATCTATCCGAAGTAGATCGCAAATCCTATCATGGTGAAGAAGGCAAATGGTAAATGGTGAACCTGCATAGACTTCACCAACCTTAACTGAGCATGCCCAGAAGATGGCTATCCATTGCCTAGATTGACCAAATGGTAGATGCCACTTTGGGCCATGATCTTCTTAGCTTCATGGATGCCTTCTTTGGCTACAATCAAATCCGGATGGCTTTTAAGGACAAGGAAAGAAATCACTTTCATTACTGTTTGAAGACTATTTTGTGATAGGGTTATGCCATTCAGTCTAAAAAATATGGGTGCTACTTATCAACATCTGGTGAACAAGGACTTTAAAGATCTGATCGGATAAAATATGGAGGTATATGTGGACAACATGCTCGTAAAAAGCAAAGTCACCACAACCCACATTGAGGATCTCCAAGAAACTTTTAACACCCTCTAAAAGTCCTAAATGAAACTGAACCCCACCAAATATATCTTTGGAGTGGCCTCAAGTAAATTCCTGGATTTTATAGTCTCCAACAAGGAGGTGGAAGCTAATATGGAGAAGATCAAAACCATCTACGACATGAACCCTCCAAAGAGAGTCAAAGGCATCCAATGCCTCATCGAGAGGATTGTAGTACTCAACTGATTCATCTCCATGTTGGTCGAGTGCTGCCTCCCATTCTTTCAAACTCTAAAACATCCAAAGAATTCTCGATGGATGAAAGAATCTTAGAAGGTTTTTGATGATCTTAGGAGTTATTTTAGCTCCTTGCCATTATTGTGGAGGCCAAATCTCTATGAGGATTTTTCCTATATCTTGATGTTTCCCCCTAAGCAATGAGTGTCATACTAATCTAGGAAAAGAATAGAATTTAGAAGCCCATCTACTATATTAGTAGAATCTTGAGAGATGCGGAGACCTGATTTCAAGGCTAAAGAAGCTAGTATACCTCCCCTGATTGCTACCTAAAAGCTCTACCCATATTTTTAGTCTCATACTATCATCCTACTAACTGATCAGTCCATGAAGAATATTCTCCATCAACCCAATACATCCAGGTGCATACCCAAGTGAGTAATCAAGCTCTCATAATTTGATATGTGTTGGGATATCCTGGTTCAGCTACGAACCAGGCTCCGGTTCGACTTATCGAAGCCCCGGTTCTCTGGACTATGGACTTCGAACTAAGCGAAGGCCAACTATAAGCAACTCAAGGCTTCACACTGAACTACAACATCTGAAGGCCAATCCTTCGAGTAGCACCTCCGGCCCCGGTCAAAGTCTGAACTACTCATCGACTTCCAAAGACACGAACTTCGATCCCCGCCGTAGACATGATCTCCGGCCTTGGGGAAATTTCAAGCCTTCAGCCCACGCAAGGGGAAACCCGAAGCTTGAACTACAATCTATTCCAAAAAGGAAACTATAACCAATGGTTACAATCGACACTCATCATGCCATGATCATGGCATGCAATTCTTGCAGCCACGCCTCCGATCTGGCCGGAACCGCTCATTGACAATCCATGATCATCGATCATGGGAGTGAATGGCTCCCCATGATCTCCGGAAAAAGAGCAGGCCATAGACCGGAGGCCATCTTTTAAATATGGATAAGAAGGATGACTCGAGAGGTACGCATGAATAATCTTAGACATACACATTTCTAATCTCCAAGAACACTTTTTCTCTTCCATTCTCGACATCTTCCCCATTCTGTGGCTGGAATCCGCCACTGACTTAGGCATCGGAGTGTCCTCCGTCGGAATAACTCCGACAAGGGACCTATTTTGCAGGTGAACCAGGGAGTGGTCCTGCAACGCAGCGGCTCCGACCGGCCGATCCAGGGACTCCATGCCAACAGATTGGCACGCCAGGTAGGGGGGCGTATTACTAACATTTGTTAAGCTCCCTCCCAGACAAGGGAAAGAAACAAAGAATTCTTTGATGGCAAGAGGAAAAGCCCAAAATGCTTCTACAAGCCGAACTCGTGCTCCGTCTCAGGGGGTGCACCCCCATAGGTGAACAATGTTCCACCTCCCACGGTTACTGTTGGAGCATAGCAATTCGAAGCTCTTTTGAACCAGGTCGCCAACCTGACGGCCATGGTTCAAGAGTTTCAAGACAGAGCCTTCCCGGTGGCAAACCCATCGGTTGTTTCTAGACATAGCTCTCGATCTCAAAGAAGGAGAGCACCACGGGAGGATTCAACGCATCACTCCCCCCATTCTCGGCCCTCTCCCGAAGGCCAAACTTCGAGACTGCCTAGGTCTGTCGATTCTCCATAAAAAGGGAAAAGGCCTAGGCAAACTTCCTCCTCCTCCTTCGAAGACTCCACTCCGCTGGAGAGAGCATCCAAGCAGACTCCCGATTATGACGGGAGGTTCAGAGCCATCAAATCAGAGATGGCAAGGGCACGAGAGCAGAGAATGCGGGATCAGAGGGATCCCGAGGACCTGATTGTGGGTGATCTACGCCCACCCTACACCGACCGCATCATGGCTGAGGACATTCCTCGGCACTTCAGGGTTCCCCAGATGGAACCCTACGATGGCACCTCCGACCCTTTCGACCATTTAGGCAGCTTCAAAGCCCATATGATGATTCAAGGAGCTTCAGACATGATGTACTGTCTGGCATTCCCGGCTACCTTGAAGAAGTCCGCTCGGATGTGGTACTCGAGCCTGTACCCAGGTACCATCGATTCCTTTTCCATGTTAGAAAAATTATTTATCGTGCATTTCAAGACCTGCCGCAAGACTTCTCGGAATACGGACACACTCTTCCTCCTTCACCAGAATGAAGGAGAGAGCCTGAGAGATTACATCTCCAGGTTCAATGCGGCCATGCTTGAGATTCCTAATCTCAACGAGCACGTGGCCATGTCAGCTCTGAAGAAGGGGCTTCAAACCTCCAGGCTTACCTTTTCCCTGGACAAGAAGTTCCCTACAAGCTATGCTGAGCTCCTATCAAGGGCTCAGAAATACACCAATATTGAAGAGCAGGCAGCGAATTGACGTATGATTGAAGGGAAACCCCCTTCAAAGAAGAAGAATAACATGGGGCAAGGCCCCCAAACTTCCAATAATAACAGCGGCAGATATGCAGACCGCCGGAGAAGCCCTCCCAAGCCCAGAGCATTGAGGAGGAAGATTCGACTCATACACCGCCCTCAACCTCCCTCGAGAGAAGATCCTCATGGAGATAGAAAAAGAAAACTATCTCCATCAGCCCCATCCCATGAAGGCCTCCTCTTCCGCAAGGAACAGGAACGAGTTCTGCCGATTCCACCGGGACCACGGCCACAACATAGAAGAATGCATCCAGCTGAGGGATGCGATTGAGGATCTCATCAAGAGAGGATACCTGGGGTGGTACATCAGTCGCCAGGGACCCCGGTCGGAAGCAACTGTTCCCCAGCCACCTTCTGAAGAGGCCGAATTACCAAATCAAATGCCCACCAATGGAGGTGTAGGGATGATACATCGGCCCGCCAACTGGAGAAGGGATGAAGATGAAGCTTCAAAGAGACTAAAAGATAACAACTCCATCCTCTTCTCCGAAGACAACCTTGCGGGAGTCCGGCTCCTGCACGACAATCCTCTTGTAATTTCGGCCGTAGTGGCCAATTATGATATACAGAGACAACCTGCAAGTCACCTGACTCAGTTGGCAGCCCCGTGGCCCTTTGCCCAGTGGGGGATGGACATTCTTGACCCGTTCCCACCAGCATCAGGGCAAAGGAAGTTTCTCCTAGTGGCCATCAACTATTTCATGAAATGGGCGGAAGCCGAACCATTGGCCCAAATCACAAAGGGCAAGGTGGAAAGTTTTGTGAAAAATTTTATCATCTTCAGGTTCGGTATCCCACACGTCATCATCACAGACAACGGAAGACAATTCGACAATCCGAAGTTCAAGGACTTCTATGCTCAGTACCATATCCAGCATCGGCCAACATTCGTTGCTCATCCACAATCCAACGGAGAAGCCGAAGTCACCAACCGGACCATCCTTCATGGTCTAAAGACAAGGTTGAACGCCGCCAAAGGGCTTTGGGCCGAAGAACTGACATCTGTTCTTTGGGCATACCGAACTACCCCAAGAACAGCCACCGGTGAATCTCCGTTCAACCTGGCCTATGGTACCGAAGCCGTGCTACCTATCGAAGTCTTCCTACATTCCCTGAGAATTGATAACTATGAAGAGCCTGAGAATTCCGATCGCAGAAGGATTGATCTGGATTTGCTATCAAGCACCAAGCTACAGGCCCAGATAAGAATGGCGGCATACCAGCAAAAGATCGCCAAGTACTATAACGCAAGGGTGAAGGAGCAAACTTTCCGCACGGGGGACATGGTATTGCAAAGAGCAGAGGTGTCCAAGCCAACAGAACAGGGTAAACTCTCCCCCAACTAGGAAGGCCTCTATCAAGTCGAAGAAGTCATTTGACCAGGAACATATCGACTCAAGACCCTGGAGGGAAAGACCCTATCCCGGTCATGGAATGTACAAAACCTTCGCAAATACTACCAATGAAAAAGTTTCAAAAAACTCCTGTGCAAAGCTCCTCAACCCTACTCAACTTAGAATGGCTAGTTGCATCGACTGGACGACAACAGCCTAAATGACCCGATCTGAAAAATCGGTCAACTGTACAAAGGAGAGTCTGATCCACTCACCTTATCGGTATGCCTGACGAGCACAATGGATGGTCTAAACAGGCCACCAAAAAGATCCAAGGCGCAGGGATGGTTTTCGTAACCTACCCTATGGTGAATTCGAACACGAGCCGAGACGGGCATGAACAGCCTACCTTAATCATGGCAGAAAGTGCACAGGGATGGTGTAAACAACCTACCCTATGGAAAATCCGAACATATACCTAAAAAGACCACTGTTGTCCTCTCTACCAGTCGGCAAAGGCTCTAGGGTAGCCCACTTTCGAAAGTTCGACTCTGGTCTGTAAAGGCTCTAGGGCAGCCCACTTCCGAAAGTCCGACTCCGATCGGCAAAGGCTCTAGGGCAACCCTCTTCTGAAAGTCCGACTCCAGTCGGCAAAGGCTCTAGGGCAGCCCGCTTTCAAAAGTCCGACTCCAGTCAGCAAAGGCTCTAGGGCAGCCCACTTCCGAAAGTCCGACTCCGGTCGGCAAAAACTCTAGGATAGCCCGCTTCCAAAAGTCTGACTTTGGTCGGCAAAGGCTCTAGGGCAGCCCGCTTCTGAAAGTCCGACTCCAGTCGGCAAAGGCTCTAGGGCAGCCCACTTCCGAAAGTCTAACTCTGATCGGTAGAGGCTCTAGGGCAGCCCACTTGTGACTGACCGCCAAGATAAGATCTATCCTTCATCCAACGGGCGGAGAACAGCCACCACAACTATCCAAATTCCAACCAAAAGATTGCCTCAACCACTATGCAATGGGATGAGGAGAGATAACCTCAGGGCCACCTACTCTTCCCCAATTAGGGAATGGCACCTGTCCACCATCTGATTCTCAGATCGTGATGGGCAGCCCAATAGAGATCCCGTAATCATTTACTGCACCATCTCTAGGAAGAAAGCAACAAGGCTATAATACTCTCACTTCTCGATGCAGATCTTCGCTTCAACAACTGAGAGTAGGGGGCAACTATTGGGATATCCTGGTTCAGCTACGAACCAAGCTCCGGTTTGACTTATCGAAGCCCCGGTTCTTCGGACTACGGACTTCGGACTAAGCGAAGGCCAACTGTAAGAAACTCAAGGCTTCACACCAAACTACAACATCCAAAGGCCAGTCCTTCGGGTAGCACCTTCGACCCCGGCCGAAGTCTGAACTACTCATCGACTTTCGAAGACACGAACTTCGATCCCCGTCGTAGACATGATCTCCAGCCTCAGGGAAATTTCAAGCCTTCGGCCTACGCAAGGGGAAACCCGGAGCTTGAACTACAATCTATTCCAAAAAGAAAACTATAACCAACGATTACAATCAACACTCATCATGCCATGATCATGGCACGCAATTCCTGCAGCCATGCCTCCGATCTGGCTAGAACCGCTTATTGACAACCCACGATCGTCGATCATGGGAGTGAATGGCTCCCCATGATCTCCGGGAAAAGAGCGGGCCACAGACCAGAGGCCATCTTTTAAATATGGGTAAGAAGGATGACTCGAGAGGTACGCGTGAATAATCTTGCACATACACATTTCTAATCTCTAAGAACACTTTTTCTCTTCCACTCTCGACATCTTTCCCATTCTGTGGCTGGAATCCGCCACTGACTTAGGCATCGGAGTGTCCTCCACCGGAACAACTCCGGCAAGGGACCTTTTGTAGGTGAACCAGGAAGCGATCCTATGATGCAGCGGCTCCGACCAGCCGATCCAGAGACTCCACACCAATAATATGAAATCTCAATCTTGACCATTGATCAAGGCTTAGATATTGGCCAACTTTTTGGTTGAATGCACTATTCCTAATAAATCGAATGAGCCAAAAGCTATGAAACCATCAAACCCAATGTCAAACCCCCCTCTGAGCCAAAACAATACCTGGTAGATATATGTAGATGGGTCATCCAACTTTGAATGATCAGGGGTTGGGGTGGTCATCATTAGCCCTGAAGTGATCATCGCCAAGCATGGTCTACATCTTGGATTTCCCACAACTAACAATGAGGCTGAGTATGAAGCCCTAATCATGGGACTTGAAATTGCCAAAGAGCTAGGAGTACAAGTTTTAAGAGTCTTCAGTGACTCTCAACTAGTCGTCGACTATGTTAGGGATGACTTTAAGGCTTAGAAAGGAAACATGATCAAATATCTCCAGAAGGTCAAGAAATTAATCAGTAACCTCCAAAGCTTCGAGATTTAACAAATCTCAAGAGAAGATAACTCCCGAGCAGATTTGCTGGCCAAAGTGGTGACTACTAGATCAACGACACTTCCTTGAGGAACCTACTCCTAACTAATCAAAAAGCCAATCATCGAAGGATTAGAAAAAATTATGTAGCTCGATGATGAGCCATGCTTGATCGACCCACTAATTGATTTCCTAAAGAATGCTTAACTCCCTGTAGACTGGAAGGAAGCCCACAAGATCAAATATAAATCCTCCAAATACCTAGTATATAAGGTAAACTCTATAAATATTCATTCTCTCTACCCCTCCTCAAATGCTTATAGCCATCCGAGGTGGAATTCATGCTAAAGGAGGTTCATAAAGGGATCTATGGAGAACATGTTGGAAAAAAAGTATTGACATATAAGCTGCTTTGATAAGGTTATTATATTGGTGATGCGGGACTAATTATGCATGCTAATTATTTTTTGTATATTAGGCATTAAGTTAGGAGTTTGTATCCCAAATTTCAAGCCAAGTTATTAAGTATGGAATTCTATAAATTTTTTTTGAAGCACAGGCATGCAGAACTAAATCCTAAAAGTGAAGAAACAGGACCGCCAAGGCTAAGAAGCCCTGGTTAGGACTAGCTCTTCTATAATACTGCTACCAGAGGAGTCTAGGGGGTGTACCTGGTAGAGATTTGGAGATGATCCATGAAGAGTTCACTCTATACTCTCGAATGCAGCCTAGAAAAACAAGCCGAAGACCCTACGGATTCGTGGCTTTCAATCTGGTGGCCTGAAAGCTTGCCGATTGGAATCCTGGATTTGTGAACTCTGAGGGACCTACAAATCATCTAACAAGGGTTAGAAATCAGAGAAGAAACAAGTTTTAAGGCTAAAAAAAGAAAAGGAAAGAAAGACTTAGAAGTGGGCAGCCAAGAGATGAAGAGGCTGGCGGCTTGGAGGCAGGGCATAGGGATCACATAGATACCCTGAGGGATCACATGGATACCCTTAATCACACAAATTCACTCAGAATTCACACCAAGAGTTGAGAAGAACTCAAAAAAGTTTTCATATTCATTAACATCCAAAATACATGAGAGGGGGGGCCTTTAAATAGGCTTACAAACTTGGGCCCAAGTAAGTGCATAAAAAAGAATTCCCACTAATCCTTTTCCTACTCAAATACATAGAGATCTTCTCTTCCAAATAGGTTCAAACTCCCTCTTCTCATTAGGATTACTCCTCTCCTTCTCTTTGACTTGGTCCAAGGGAGGTGACCATAAGTGGGGCGCCAACATGAGAGGTGACCATAAAGAGGGCATTGTATTTGAGGATGGGCCAAGGCTTTGGGCAGCCCATTTCAGTGCTGGGCAGGCTCTAGGGTTCTCCTAGTGTCCATCTCCTCCTGGTGGGCTAATGTACTTATCGTCTAGGTCTTCAATGATAGCTCCAAAACTCCTTCCTTGCTTCCCAAGTAACACAATTATGTGGATGATTGGTTACTTGCAGTGGTTGGAGTATTATGCTGACTGGCATCATAAGTGACTTGAGTCTTCTTACAAAATTAGACTAGACTCAATATAATACTTACAAAATTGGACTGAACTCATAAAACTCAAAACTTACAGGACTCATAAGGCTCACTAAGCATCCAAAACTTGACTCAATACTCTAATTATAGGACTCAAATATAAAAGGTCTAAAATGAGATTCAGAGGCCAAGGTACAGACTCAAGTGTAACAAAGCCTATAAAACAAAACTCATGACCCAAATATAGGACTCAAATGGCTAACATAGCCAGATTATTAGACTCAAAGATAAAATTAGAATCATGGCTTAAGGACTCAAATTCAGGGATCCATAGTAAACTAGGGTTGACCTGATGTCCCCATCAATTCTCCCAAGATGGGAGGAACTCGACCGTATCGAGTATAGGGTAGTCTGGTGCTGGCAGTAAGTCTGGGTGGAGGCGCTGTGGGTCCTCTCGAGTAATCCACGAATCGTCGAATTCTAGTTGACCTTGCCATTGGACCAGGTAGCGTTGATAGCCGCGGCCCTGGATCATGATAGCTTGATCGTTCAGGATACACTCAATCTATATTCTTCTCTCAGGCAAATTTAGTGGACACTCAGGTAAGGTTTCTCTCTCAAAGGATGGATGAGGTCCAAAAATCTCAATACGAATCACTGCTGGTTCCCTAAACTCAACCAAGTCCGCGATATTAAAGGTAGAGCTAATGCCTAAATCCAAGGGTAGATCAAGCACATAGGTAGTGGTTCCACTTTCTTTATCACTCTAAAGGTTCAACTCTACAAGCATGAAGCTTCTTAACCATAACAGAATTTTCTACATTAAATTCCTTGCCTTTCTTTCGGGAGTTAGCCAGTTTTTATAGATTTCATTATATAAATTAATCTTTTGGCTAATGTCCTGATGCAAATACTGTGCAGAGGTCAGTGCTGGTGTAGACAAATGAATTAGGTCTGGAAACTTATTGGACTCAAAACCAATACTTAATAAAGTCGACTAGGCATTCCTATTGAAGAAAATTTATTGGACTCTTTGGATCTAAACCTAACAGAATTTAGGCTCTCTTGGTTTGACCCTGGTGTGGCATGCTCAATTAAATTTACAATGAACTTCTAGTAAATGCCATAAAGTATACCAGAAATACGATGCAAACTAACATGCACAAGAAATGTATGAAACATGCTTACTTCGATAAAATACAGTCTAGTGGTTAGATAAACATGAGAAGCTTCAAAAAAGGGCAAAAAATAAGAGGTAGATTCAGGGTTAGTTTGGTAGGGTGGGAAGTAAGAAAAGGGGTTGGGGTTGATCGGATAGAATAGGATGTAGGAAGGGGTGTCGGGGATTAATCCTAGACTAATGAGGTTGACCTTATGGGGTTGATGTCTATCTACAGAGTCTATCTTATGGAAGAATGGGCCACTAATCTCAGGGAAGAGATCAATTGGAGTCAAAGGAGGGACTTCATCCTGAGCGTACTGATTTAAAGAGATCAGGTCCTTAATAAATTCTTCTGGTTCTTGAATCTCAGGACTGGGCTCTGTAATTGGAATTTCTTCTAGTGGCTCCTCAGTAAAAGTCTAATAATAGGGTTGGGTTCCTTATCCTCTAACTGCTCTTCCACTACAAGTTCAGTCTGGGTGTGGTCAGGGTAAACTAACTTTGGGTTGGTTTCTATCTGGGTACCTACCAAGTCAACTAATTCTGGGTTGGTTTCTACTTGGGTATGGTCAAGGTCAACTAATTCTAGGTCATCTATAGGTATCTCTACTGGACTCAACTCCTTAATGTCATCTTTAGACTCATTAATGGGCTCAGGAGTTTCTTCCTCTAAATCTTCAATAGGCTCATCATCTGCATACTCCTCACCAGACTTGGGTCAGCCTCATATACTTCTACATTGGGTTCAACAATGGGTTCAGACTCATCTTTATCTAGCTCACCTAGGTATAAGGTGCTGAATGGATACTAGCTAATAAAATGACCTGGTTTATGACATTTAAAATACACTTTCAAGGGATTGGAACTAGACTTGCCTTTACCTTTTCTAAGGGCCATAGTGGAACTAGGCTGAGGTTGGCTCAGGTTAGGCTAGTTAGGATCTGGTCCTAGGCTAAGGGCACTAGTCCTAAAGTGTTTGGGTTGACTAAAGGGAAGTGAACTAATACTAGGCTCATATCTAGGGGTACCAATCCTATGGGATTCAATTTGATTAGGAGAAATTGGCCTAATACTGGACTCGTAGGATGTAGGTCGGATTTATGGGTTATGGATCCACTAGACTCATAGGACATGGGTACATAGGATCTGGGTTCAGAGGATCTGGGTGCATAAGTTCTATAGTCATAGGATCTAAAGTCATAGGATTTGGGCTTAGATCTATAGGTTGTGGATCTCCTAGATTCAAGGTATGGGGCTCTCCTAGGGCTAAGCTCTGAGTATGGGTCAAGGTATTGGGCTTTCCTAGGGTTGGACTCAGGTTTAGGTCTGGGATGGGTTTTAGGGCTTTTCTCTAAACCTCCTAATTGGTTCTCTACTTGATCAGAACTATTGGTTAATTGGTCAAGCCTATTGGTTGCTTAGGCATTTGATTGGGTTATTTGGTTTATTTGGGCGATCAACTGGGCAAACTAGTTTTGGAATTGGGTATTGGACTGGTTAATCTGGGTGGTTAATTGGGTAGTGGATTGGGCATTCAGTTGGTTCATCTGGTCATATCGTTCAATCATGGCTTTCATGAAGATCTCAAAGTTGGAGTCCATGGTTGAGCTAGGTTGGGGTTTAGACTATTGATATTTGGTTCCTAACCTAGTGGTCATGCAATCAATCAAACAAGTTAGTGTGATTCAGTCAAGCACATAAAGTGGAAATGGGCTACAGTTTGCTAGACCTAGAGCCAAAATTGAATGGGTCTACTCAACTTACACTTAACTCAATAGCTAATCCTTCCACTAGCCAGGTAAGAGGTGGGGTGGTGGGAGGCTCCCCCTACCTATGACAGGGTCCTAATTAAAAACCACCAGTCCACTTAGGGTGTTTGCCTCTGGACCTCTAGCCTTAGACACTAGTTTTCAGTAATAGCTGGGAAAATAGGTGCACTAGTTGGCCCACATAATTCGGACCCAACCTGTTGGTGTCCCTAAGCTCTCTAAAGCAATTAGGTTACTAATTGATTTTAATTAAGACTTGGGTTCTGATGCTGGGTGGTTGTTTTGGGCCTAGGACAAGTGATAAAATCCTGGCCTGATCTGAGAGAGGAAATCGCCCTTAAAATTGATTTAATAAGATGATGAACACACTATGAGCCCTAATGCAACTAATAACAATTAGAGAAATAAAAATATTTTTTTTATCTTTTTATGGGGTGGCAAATTAGGTTTAAGTTGGTTAAGTTAGCAAACAAATTTTGGGCTTGGGTGAGGTAGGGTTTGGAAATAATAAGGTTTGGTTTGATTAAGTATGCATAACAGAAATTAGGGTTTGATTCGATACAGAATTTGGTTCAGTTTCTAATGCAAAAAAATGTCAAAACAATTTCAAGATAGAGAATGAAAAGTGCAGATGATTTCTACCAAGTTTCATGCAAAAAAAAATTTGGATGATGATGCAAAACCTAGAATCTTTTAGACTATATGTAGAAGTCTCAAGATTCAGGTTAGGGTTCCTAATATGCAGAATTTTATAATTCTTGTATTTCTGTAAAAATAATTAAAAATTATGACAAGGATCATGACTAAATAGAGGACACACCATGAAAATTTCAATTAAAACTAAAATACTTAAGGTGATAAAACAGACTAAAATCTAGACACCTAATGCAGAGATAGGATGCAAAAATTTCTAGGGCAAAAAAAAAATAGGCATGAAAAAAACTGTATAGACTGAAATAAATAATAAGAAAGTTTTGAAAAATATATCAATTACGGAGAATCCATAAAAATAAAAATCAAGCTTTTCTGACCTTCCTACATGTACAAATAGTAAAAACAACATACCATATATAAGAATTATGGGATGCAGAAACTAGCCCTAAAATATGCTCTGATACCAAATGATACGGGACTAATTATGCATGCCAATTACTTTTCATGTATTAGTCATTAAGTTAAGAGTTTATATCCCAAATTTCAAGATAAGTTATTAAGTAGGGAATTCTATAAAATTCTTGGAAGCACAAGCATGCAGAACTAAACCCTAAAAGTGAAGAAACAGGACCGCCAAGGCTAAGAAGCCCTAGTTAGGACTAGCTCTTTTGCAATACCGCTACTAGAAGAGTCTAGGGGGTGTACCTGATAGAGATTTGGAGATCGATCCATGAAGAGTTTGCTCTATGCTCTCGGATGAGGCCTAGAAAAATAAGCCAGAGACCCTATGGATTCACGGCTTTCAATCCGGTGGCCCGAAAGCTTGTCGATTGGAATCATGGATTTGTGAACTCTGAGAAACCTGTAAATCACCTAATAAGGGTTAGAAATTAGAGAATAAATAAGTTTGAAGGCTAAATAAAGCAAAGGAAATGAAGGCTTAGAAGTGAGCGGCCAAGAGATGAAGAGGCTGGCGGCTTGGAGGCAGGGAGCAGGGATCACACAGATACCCTGAGGGATCACACAAATACCCTTAATCACACAAATTCACTCAGAATTCACACCAAGAGTTGAGAAGAACTCAAGAAAGTTTTCATATTCATTAACATCCAAAATACACGAAACGGGGGGCCTTTAAATAGGCTTACAAACTTGGGCCCAAGTAAGTGCATACAAGAGAATTCCCACTAATCCTTTTCCTACTCAAATACATAGAGATCTCCTCTTCCAAATAGGTTCAAACTCCCTCTTCTCATTAGGATTACTCCTCTCCTTCTCTTTGACTTGGTCCAAGGGAGGTGACCATAAGTGGGGCGCCAACATGAGAGGTGACCATAAAGAGGGCATTGTATTTGAGGATGGGCCAAGGCTTTGGGCAGCCCGTTTCAGTGCTGGGCAGGCTCTAGGGTTCTCCTAGTGTCCATCTCCTCCTGGTGGGCTAATGTACTTATCGTCTAGGTCTTCAATGATAGCTCCAAAACTCCTTCCTTGCTTCCCAAGTAGCACAATTATGTGGATGATTGGATTACTTGCAGTGGTTAGAGTATTATGCTGACTGGCTTCATAAGTGACTTGAGTCTTCTTACAAAATTGGACTGGACTCAATATAAGACTTACAAAATTGGACTGGACTCATAAAACTCAAAACTTACAGGACTCATAAGGCTCACTAAGCATCCAAAAATTGACTCAATACTCTAATTACATTACTCAAATGTAAAAAGGCCTAAAATGAGATTCAGAGGCCAAGGTATAGACTCAAGTGTAACAAAGCCTATAAAACAAAACTCATGACCCAAATATAGGACTCAAACGGCTAACACAGCCAGATTATTAGACTCAAAGATAAAATTAGAATCATGGCTTAAGGACTCAAAACTCAGGGACCCATAGTAAACTAGGGTTGACTTGATGTCCCCATCAATTAGCCAACATATAGCAAGATGCCAAGAACTTTGTTATAAAATGCGATACTTGTCAGAGAAATGTAAATATCCAGCATCTCTTAGCTATGCCGATCACTCCCATATGCACTCCATGGCCTTTCATATAATGGGGGATGGATATCCTTGATCCATTCCTGTCAACCTTAGGTTAATGCACGTTCCTTATAGTTACTATTGTTTAGTTTACAAGATGGGTGGAAGCCGAGCCACTAGCGCGCATCACCAACTCTAAAGTTAAGGATTTCATATGGAGGACTATCATCTGCCACTTCAGCATCCCCTAGATGTTGATCACAGATAATGAATGACAGTTCATTGGAGCCTGATTTGAAAAATCTTATGAAGACTAAGGGATCTCACATCACCTCACTTCAGTAGCATGTTCCCAAGCTAATGGAGAAGCTAAAGTTACAAAACAAACCATCCTGTAAGGAATTAAAAAGAAGCTTGGCAAAGCTAAAAGGTCATGGATCGATGAGCTCCATTGTATGCTTTGGGCATATTGAACAACACCAAGGATTCCGACAGGAGAAATACACTTTAGCCTAGCATTTGGGACTAAAGCAGTGATACCCGTCGAAATGGGGTGCCCTTAGCATGGGTTGCAAATTACGATGAGCAAACCAACTCGAAGAGATGACTAGTAGACCTGGACTTGATAGATGAGGTTTGAAAAAATGTATGCATTAGGATGGCAACATACCAGCATAAGGTCACCCATTACCTCAATGCCAAGGTCTAAGGCAAGGCCTTTAAGGTTCATGACTTGGTGCTACACCAGATAGAAGTTTTCTAACCTGGCCAAAGAGGCAATCTCTCGCCAAATTGAGAGGAGCCCTACTAGGTGGAAGAAAATGTTAGAACCAAGACCTACCAACTAAGGCAATTAGATAGAACTCCTCTTCTCTGACCATGGAACTTTGCGAATCTATGGATTTATCATTAGTATTGTTCCCCCTTTGTTAAATAAAAGTTAATTTTCCTATTTAAGCTTGCAGTAAAAGACTTTTCCGATGTCGATCCTTGAGAGAGATTTTTTTAGGACAAGTGAGACCTAGAAAATTCATTTGGAGAAACCTTTGGCCGAGAGCCAAGTTTTCGATTAGGTTAAGAGCCCATATCGGAGGCTTAAAAGTCCATCAGCCTAAGGAAGTCCCTGTTAAGGGACCGATCCAAAAGATTTTTTATCAAAATCAGGACCACCATCGATAGAACCCATGGAAAGTCTAATGGTTTCTGAGTGTAGGATTTTAATCAAAAACTCACGGACTCAAGCGATTAGAAGTCCATAAGCTCAAATAGTGGAAAATTCTTTGATCAAAAGTCCATGGGCTCAAGCAGTCAGAAATTCTATGATCAAAAGTCCACGAACTCAAACAATCAGAAGTCTACAGGCTCAAGCGATTCGAAACATCATGATTGGAAATATGTCGATCAGTCATCTAAACCTCTATCATTTGTCACAACATAACATAAAATGTAGTTGCACAACATGAAATAAACATAATACAAGAGACAATCTATAGATGCAATGAAGGCACAAAAATGCAAGAAGTTTTTCATTAATAAAATTGGATTTCATATGGTCACAACCTTGTAGCTAGATTATAGAGCCTTGGACAATGACATTGCTTCCTAGACTTGCTAAAGTATAGTAAAAGCTATGAGGCTACTTGTCGAAGAATTAGTGGACCCTAAAACTCCTGAGCTCTTCCACAAGGCTAGGAGGAAGCCCTTTACACACCCTGAGTGACCAAGTGCACCAGACGGGATTGCCAGTAGGTGCTGTGCCATAGAAGCAAGGTTGATGATAAAGGGGGCAAATGCCCTCCTAGTAACACCTAGTGTAATGAAGGGCACACTTAGCGACTTCAGTGGGGAGGTAGCATTCAGCGAAGCAACTCACAAATGGGTGGAGGAAGCTCACCGATGAGCCAAGATTGCTAATTGGAGAATTGGGAAAGTGCCCCCGATCCATCCTTGAGCTAGTACTCCTACCAATGAGCTGACATGGGCGCTTCCCATCATTTAGGCATGGGATCCTCCTATGGAAGGTTAGATGATTCAGCTTGCAGCCCAAGCCCTCCTCTTCACATTAAGTCTACCAATCAATCGTACCTATAGTGATGTAGATAGAGTGCTAGCAATTAAGTTTGCCAACTGACTTCAATGGTGGTGGTCAAGCAATGGTGCCTGACATTCGTGAGATCCATCTCCCAGGGAAAGCCCCTCCTTTAAAAAGAGTATCTCTACAACCCAGGCACCTTCACCAAAGGTGTAACCATAATGGCTTCCTGGATGTCTTAGTAGCATAGTCATGAGAAGTTATAAGAACTAGACACCCCCAACTATCCATATATATAATAAACTTGATAGTGGGCTCATCGCTTGTGCATCCAATGAAAACCCAGCAAATGTCATCCTCTTAGAGGATGAGCATTACTGGGAATGAGCATCTGTGGAGGAAACATATTTCTCTCATCCTCTTCTTGTAAATAGTATCTAGAGGACCCATCCCATCTAAAGCATGTTAGGGTCAAACTCTTTGGAAATCACATATCGTGCCAAGTGGCACCTTTTAGCATTGGGGTATTCCCAGGAGATGGGAGAATTAGGCACTGCCCAAAAGGTACTCATACATCCATAACTCCAAGTGATCGAGTCGCTGTTGGTCAAAGATGCAACAACCTTCTCAATAGTCTGTATAAAGGTGTTCTAACACCCATGGCTCTAAGTGATCAAGTCACTATCAATCAGAGCCTCAATAAACCTATTAATAGCCCGTATAAAGGTATTCTAACATTCCTAGCTCCAAGTAACTGAGTCATGGTCAGTCAAAGCCTTAACAGCCCTCTCAACATTCCATATAAAGGCATTCTAACACCCATGGTGACAAGTGACTGAGTCACGATCGGTTAGAACCTCAACAGCCCATATAAAGGTGTTCTAATACCCATGGATCTAAGTGACCAACATGGTTGGTCAAAGCCTCAATGGCTTATATAAAGGCATTCTCAATGGCTCTATAAAGGTGTTCTAATGCCCATGGCTCCAAGTGACTAGGTCAAGATCAGTTAGAGCCTTAATGGCCTATATAAAGGTGTTCTATGACCATAGCTTTAGGTAACCGAGTTTGTTGGGTTATAGTTATGCAGTTGAAGATTGAATTTCAAAATTTTAATCCTTGAAATCTTAGTTAACCAAAATCCTAGATCCAGAACTCCTTTGATCATATTAATTAACAATATAAAATATTAGTGAATAGAAGAATACCTATAATGCTAACATCCTTTATTCCATTAGGCATATAAGTGTATCCCTCTAGAGGTGATCCATATATGAACTGGATCAAGAAAGCACTCCTCTTGCTTCTTGACTCCTTCTGGTAGCCTTTCTTCCTTCAGCAGCCTCTCCTCTCTTCTAGGACCTTTTTCTTTTTGAAAAGTACTTCAAAACCTCTCCAAAAATTCTTTTACTATCCTATTATCCTTTTTAATTCTCTTTCTAAGCCTTTGTCTTAAAATGGCAAACTTTAAAATAAAAGACTTGTCCTAACAAGAGAAGAAAGAGAGTTGCCAGGACAAACTTGGGATACCTTGGTTTCAATTACCAAAGCCCTTAAATAGAAAGAGAGGAGGTACCTAAAACATCCTTTCATTAATCCTTAATCTGATATTTAACATATCAGATAAGACCCTTCAAGTAGAAGGAGTCTCTAGGCAGAAAGGTGCTAAGTGAAACATTGTTTCACCAATATTTTGCACCAAAAGTTACTTATCACAACTCTTCAGGAAAATCTAATAATTAGTCTTTAATTTAAGAATTAAAGACTTGGTCCAACACCCCAATAGGCATATAAACTAGAAAGACTTATTTAGAAAAGGTGATTGATAAGCAAAAGGACTCTAGCCCATCCCATATGCCATATATTCCAAGCATTGCATCCCTTCATGAAATCATGTCCATAATTACTTATTTTGACTGGTCAAATCCAGTCCAAATGGGTGTGTATAAAAAAGGATAGGGGCTAAGACTTATCACCAAAAAGGTGATTTAATTGTAGAAGGACTCTTGGTCCTTCTACACCCCATAATATGTGTGCATGCCAATTGGCTCCAAGAGTCCTAAGCCCATGGGACTCTTGATTTGATCAATGGATAAATGCTTAATCAAGATAAATCTTAATTTGGCTATCCCATTTAAGACTCAATCCAATTTAAGCACTATGTAAATTAGTTAGCCCAAATAGAGTTAAGCTAGCCAACATATGCTAGTATGTTAATTAGCTAGCCAATTAAAATTTTATGATCCTAATAAAAATATAAATGAGTTTCTTGATCAGTTTCTTAATATGTGTGACCCTTTGGATTTCTCATCTAGCCAGTAGTAGGTCTATGTTCATATTTATTTAGTTGATTAGAAATCAACTAATCGAATTAGGTCAAATGAGCTAACCCTAGCTGCCAACTTGAACCATCTTTCAAATTGACTCATGAATTCAATCAATTTAATTTATGAAAAATTATAAGACATGATTGATATCTAGCAATATATCATGCCTACTCAGAAGATAAAAAATTTGATAAAAATTACTAAAATATCCTTCAATGACAAGTTACCGTGCAATTCAATCCTTTAATCTTCCTTTATCCAAAATAAGTGATGGGTATGGAAAATCGTCAAACCCTCATACTTTATTTATTTGAATCTCAAATCACTAATGAAGACTTGACTGATAAAAGATTAGAAGTTCTTTTTAAATTTCATCCTACTTTGATCAAAGACTTCCTGAGTCATCCTTTGATGAGATTACATAGGATAAATACTCCTCTTACTAGGATAATCGATTCCTTGTTGACCTACTCATAACCTTCATACATAATTTATCATATCCATGAACATCCTGTACATGACTAAGTCACGAATGAATATAAACCAAAACATAGATTCATGTATATGAAATACCATGGTGATCTTAAGTCTAATGATCACTTGCATAACTCCTACTAAGAGAACCATCTTTTGACAAGTAAGTAAGACTTTCATAAGATGTTCTCATGACGGATCAATTCAATGAACCCATACCCTGATGAGCACCCGCATCCTTGTATTAGTGTCCCTACAAGTGAGACCAACCACTCTCTACATCAAACATACCTAGGATGTGCTAGGCTCTCCAGAAACATCAATCCTTAACTTGATGATCCTATGATTGAAAATATTTTAGATTAAGGTTTATAAGATCTTAGGTCTCACTATTATGAACTCCACATAACTCTAAAACTGTTGTCCTAATCTATACGGTTCATTATAATCTTAAAATAACAAAGTATAAGACATAGCATATAATGAAACAAAATGCCTTTTATCATACATAAGTCAAGAAAATTTTATAAAAATGTCCCTGATACATACAAAATATGATTGACTTTTAGAATACTATTCTTTTATAGTCGTGGTCTGTTAGAGCCTTAACGACCCTCTCAATAATTTATATAAAGGTATTCTAATATTCATGGCTCCAAGTGACCAAGTCACGATCAATCAGAGCCTCAACGGCTCTCTCAATGGCTCATATAAAAGTATTCTAACACCTATGACTCTAAGTGACTGAGTTGCGATCAGGAAAAGACTCAATGGCCCTCTAAATAGCTTGTATAAAAGCATTCTAATATCCATGACTCCAAGTAATCAAGTCATGTTTAGTTAGAGCATCAATGGACCTCTCAAAGGCCTATATAAAGGCATTCTAGTGCCCATGATTCCAAATGACCGAGTCATGGATGGTCAAAGCCTCAACAGCCCTCTCAATAGCCCATATAAAGGTATTCTAATGCCCATAGCTCCAAGTAATTGAGTATGGTCAGTTAGAGCCTCAATGGACCTCTTAATTGCTTGCATAATGGCATTCTAATGCCCATGGCTCCAAGTGACTGACTCACGATCAGTCAAAGCCTCAACAGCCCATATAAAGACATTCTAATATCCATGGCTACAAGTAATAGAGTCACAGTCAATCAGAGCTTGAACGACCTTTTCAATGGCTCATATAAAGGTATTCTAATGTCCATGGCTTCAAGTGACCAAGTCAGAGCTTCAACAACCTTTTTAATGGCCAGCATAAAGGCATTCAAATGCCCATGGTTCCAAATGATCAATCAATCAGTCATAGACCAAGAGTTGATCGATATCTTCAGTCCCAAATAACCATTCCATGATCGATCAAAGCCTTAAAAAGTGATTGATGATCAAGAACCTAGCTACCTTCCAACGACCCAAGCTTGGAAATCTCTAGTTAGGTGGAAACTTGAAAACCTTTGATTGGTCCAAATTTGAGCAGGAAAAATAAATATTTTATTGCTTTCGACTAGAAATGTTAAGGGCTGCATAAGGAAAGTTATAGGATATAAAAAGGAACAAAATGAAATCCCTAGCAGAGGGCTACTTCTTCTTGGCCTCAGGATTTGTAATGACCATTCAAGATGGCTGCTGGTCATCGAAACCACTCCAAGATCCTATCTTGGATGGCTAGTCTCCTTTGTTACTCGGTCTCATAGGCTCCTTCATGACAAGTGATGGATCCTTTGTAGTTCCTGAACACCCTAGGGAATCTTTCACTTGAGGTGCCACTCCGTAGGGGGTGTTAGGCCCTGTATCTAAGCATGGCTCTAGATTTGTTGCAAGTTCATGATAAACTTGGCCATGTTTATGCCAAAGGGAGGCACTCGAGTAAAGGACTCACATTAGGGCCTGGCAGTTGGAATACCCCACCTGGTGGCCCTAGTCAAACATTAGACCTCCTGCATAACTACTTTCTCGTATCTCTCAGACCTCTTCCATTTGATGGTGCCCCCTCGAGCAGGATCGATGGCATGACTGAAGATGACTCCATGAGCAAGACCATCGACTACTCCTCGACCTAGAATGATGGGTAGACCTATGCATAGCTACTGACAGTGGCCTCGACCTAGTATTAGAGCCAGCAACAGTACTTATGTCTAGTGCATGACATGTCTCTCACTAGGACGATTGTCCTGGCTAATAGGACACTATGGCAAGCTACCCAGAACTAACTTCAGGAGTGACCATTGGTGACTGACCAACTGCTAATGTTTGCAGGCTCATTTTGGGTGGTCTAATTGATAAAAAGACAATTGCTAGTAGCAATTCCCCTACTTTTGGATTCAACATTAGCTCCTTACCTCTTGTTGACTACTCAAGCTTAGCAATCTTTTTTTGGGTTCGACATTGCTCATCCTGGAATTCTGTCGATCAAGTAGTGATTTCCCACCATGGTTCCCTAGAGCCAAGTAGTGACTCTAAACTAGAAATCTCCCTATGAGCATATGAGAGCGATCTTCGCTCCTAAGCCACCCTGACAATGGCATCCTAGGCTACCCGGGAAATCTTCTCTGACAACTTTCCCATCTCTTGCTTAAACTTAGTATTTTCAAAAATATGCATGATGCACTTTGAGTGTAAATGCTCAATTTTCTTATGTGTTCTTTTAAGCACCCCATGCATCTTCAACAGCCTCCTCTTATAGTCAGTGGCCTTCCTTTTGATAGTTTCAACCTTAACCTCCTACTCCATGACATAGGCCCTAATGTCGATGGCCTTGTAAAGGCATTTGGTAGGCATAGGTGCCTCAAATAGCAATTTAACATCCTGAGGTTATGATTAAAGTAAATGGTGTAGGACACTAAAATGGGGAGAATTTCATTACATTAAATAAATAAAAGGTTCTTACAAAAATAGTCCAAAGCCCACAATGGTACAAGAAGAGAAGAACAAAAATTATAGAGGTTCAGTTTTTGACCTCCTTGGGATCAGAATAGTGGAAGGTTTGGTCGAAGGATAGCATCAGCCGAGAGAGCATCATGTACAGTTGAGGGCTCAGCAGTGACGAGATCAATAGGAATGGCTTCACTCATGGTTGAATGCTTAATGGCAATGGGCTCGCCAGGGGCCGCTTCGGACACTGAAGCTGGTGCGACCTCAACTAAGTCATCTAGAGTAGTGACTCTATTAGAGGGCTCCTCTTTGGACTCTCCATCTAAAAATGAGAGATCCAACCCTTGATGATGCTCAGCAACCTGGCTTAAACACTCGAGCATCCTCAGTTCATGGCCTTTTGCAAAGGCATCGAAGCTAAAGGCAATGCAAGTGTTAAAAAATTCCTTCGATGCTCAGAAAGTTGCCATCACATAAGCCATGTCCACTATGAAGTCTACGGAGGCCTTGTATCTCTTTATGGTGGCCTCCACCTCTCACTTCAACTTCTCCTTGGCCGCCACTACTTCTACATCCTCTTCTACTTCTCTAGCTCTAGGTTGGCCCTCATTATGACCATATTGAACCTAGTCTCAAACAGGTTATTTCTTGCTATGATCAGGTTTGATTCAGAATTAGCAAGCACCTTCCTTAGGTGCTCAGCCACAGCCTTAGATGCCTCAACCTTCTAATGGGCCTTAGTGGCATCTTTTTTTATCTCTTTCTACTGATGGGCCTTCTAGCCATCTAAGACCTGGTTTAGCAGATTAGTTATAAAATGAGTCATCAATAAAATTGAATGTTAGAAGCAGGACAAGATGATGAAAGAGATAAAGGTTGACGTAGTACCTATTGAAGAGCCATTATACATTGGTACGTCAAAGCTTAGAAGTCCATATTATGGACCTGTTCTACTCCCCTTGGGATTAGAGTACTCTCAAAAGCTTCTTGAACGTCTTTCCAATCTCAAGAAAATATGTCCTCTCGATCACCAACCAAGAGCCCAGAATTGGGTGCGGCCTCTTTGGCACCCTAAGTTGAGATGCTGGAAGGAAACAACCAGGGAATCGGGATAGTTGGAGGCAGAGCAGATCGAGGCAAGATGATAATGGTTTCGAGAGCATCCTCGACCACCATGGGAATGAGCTCAGGAGGGGTTTTAGCTAATTCTGGCTTAGCAAGTTTAACCTTCTTCAAAGTAGATGAAGAGGCCTTTCCTTTTCTCTTCTTCTTCTAAGCCAAACTCTCCCTTAGTGCCTCTAGTTGTTCGGGCATCATACTTGCGAATTAAGTAGTTAGAAACATGGGTTGTTGCCAAAGAAAAAGAAAAGCTTGAAACTCACCCTCGGGGAGCTAGTTGAGCCCTGCCCTATAAAGGAGTTCTTCCAATAAGAGAAGCTTCAACTGAGGGGCTTTGTAGACCTCAAGAATTGCAAAGAGGCTCTCCTCCTCATTGCACAGTTCTGGAAAACCTAAGATGGATACCTTTGACTGACCCTAGATCAGCAGACTCCAGTCACCTATGGAAGGATAAGAAATAAATGGAAGCATTTTTCCACTCTTTAATAGAAGGAGCACCCTCAATCAATGGCTCTACCCCCCTTTGGACAGTAAGATACCACCATGCCTTAGAGTATGGATGTACTTGGATGGTAAGGAATTCATGAAATAAGAAAAAGGTGGGCTGAATCTCAACTAAGAAACAAAGAACTTGAAACCCTACGATATCTCTGATAGAGTTTGGGATCAAGACACATAAAGAGATTCCATAAAAATGGAGTTTGATAATAAAAGGGAAGAGAGGAAACCTTAGCCCGGCCTCAAGTGCCTCCTCATGTACTCCTAGATGACTGGGAGGTGGGTCATTGACTCTGGCAATTCTAGTTTGAAGTCATCTGAGACACAATATGCTAATCAGATGAGGGATAGATTCTCCTCATCCATCGTAGATGAATATGCCTCCAAAGTAGAGGTTGTTGGTACAACGTGCCCTTTTCATAGGGCATCAGGGTCTTTTGACCCCTCCTTCCTAGTACCCTACGGTGGTTTCCCTTTCCTAAGATCCCTAGGGCACGACATCTATTTCAAGTCCTAAAAAGAAAAGAAGATGACTACATGGAAAGAAGAGAGAGCTGACCTAGAACTTGGATGAAGCAGGAGACCAGAGGTAGCAAACCCTATAAAGAAAACTGCAAAGGATGGTAAGAAGATATGTGCCCGGGACTGAAGATGACAATTGAAGGCCCTAGGATGAGAATATCCAAACCAAGAACATGGAAGAAACCATGGAAAGAGGTGGTGTCGTCCCTTCAAATAAGGTGAACGGCCCTAAACAGCTTCAAAGGACTCGCTTGCCACCATGTGGCAGGCCCTTATTGTACTAGGCTATCATGAGTCACCCAGAGTAAATGCAGCACACCCTATAAAGTACCATCAGAAAATATAAGGCTAGACAAATCATTGCCTTGCCCATTAGAATCAACATTGAAGATAGTGCACTTCCAATCTAAGGATTCCCATGCTCCGACCCTCCTCTTTCCAAGTACTTCCATTATCTGACCATGACCAGGATCAGAAAGTAGGACATATTTGTTAGTAAATATTATGATCAAGTCAGGGACATAAGACCCATAGTGGTGTAAGCACTCCATTGACTAGATAGCACATCCTGATCAAAAATATGAGTGGGGACAAGTTCGAAGGCTAGACACATCACCCTTTGACTGACCAGAGACAACATAAATCTTAGCACACCCACTGACTACCCTTAAGATTCTTGGTTAGAAGCCCTCGGGTATGTATCAGCAATGGTCAACTCCTATGCTTGAAAGGTATTAGTGACACCCACTGACAACCCCTTAGGTGCTCAATTAGAAGCCCTCGGGCATGCATCAGCAGTGGTCAACTCCTATACTTTGAAGGTATTATTAGCAAGACCCACTGATCATCCCTAGGGTGCTTGATCATTGTCGTAGGTAGTCAAAAATAAAAACCTAACTCACTACTATAGCTAGGGTGAGTAGGGATCGTATCCTCGGGGATCTAGGATAATTATTTCATGAAGAAAGTAAAGAAATAAATAAATATTTAGATTTTTTAAAAGGGAGATGATGGTTTAATTAAAACTAATCAATTAAAATTAAACATGAGATCGAGGAATTTATATGATAAAAAGATGACTTTGAG
This sequence comes from Areca catechu, assembly GCA_021397845.1. Taxonomy (NCBI): domain Eukaryota; kingdom Viridiplantae; phylum Streptophyta; class Magnoliopsida; order Arecales; family Arecaceae; genus Areca; species Areca catechu. The sequence continues at coordinate 130,352,614 of CM038045.1, read as the reverse complement.
TTTCTAGGTAATCACAAATATAAATCATGTATTTGTTCCAATCTAAATAATCAAAATATGTATTTATTTTAAAATTTTTCAAACTAATCCCTAGCATAGGCTATCTTATCGAGTACGAACCATACCTTATTAGGATCACGGCCCATCCCACAAGTATAGTATATCCAATGATTGAGTTGAACAGATCCTAACAGGATATGTAAATAAAGATCTAGAATCAATTATCTATGCTAAGCATAGACCATATTTTGTTATGATCATGATCCATCCCACCTACAGGTAATTAATTTAGAAAATCAAAAGAAAGGAATTGAAAAATAATTAAAAGTATTTATTCAATTGTATAGAAGATAAAATAATTACAAAATTTAATGAAAGGATACCTATACTTCCCTACAACCACATCTTAGTTGAGCAGGGCTCCTGGATACATCTTCTTGGAGATGGCTCTGTCACCTTACTTCCTTCCCTAAAGAAATTTTTTTCTTTATTCCTCTCCCCCTCTCTCTCAAAGCCTAGGACTAAATTATCAAAGAAAAGAAAATAAAATTATGCTATAGGAACTGATCTTTGGACTATTAACCACGGTCCTCTTTTTATAGAGCTCATCAAGAGCTTTCTCTTGGTTAAATTTGGAGTTAATTGGAATCAAAATCGGCTATATATCATAAAAAATAATTTTAATTATTCAATCTATTGCTCGATGGATTTTTGGTTGTCGAGTAGTGACTGAGTTTCCTTATAGCAAGCACACCAAATCCCGGATTGCCCAAGATCTTCTCCTCCCAGTCGAATTCAACCTTTGATTGGTTATTAATCTTGGTCCATAATGGACTACGATGAGCAAACGGATGGAGGCGAGTTGTGGACAGTGACAACATGGAAGGAAGGAGGGGAAAATGGCTTGGATTCGTGTAGGCAGCCAAACAAAGAGAAGAGATGTGGCTCGATGGTAGCTTGGCAAGAAGATGATGGCTATGGTCGATGCTTGGACGGTGGATGGCTGGCAATAAGCCCTTGGAAAGACGGTGATGGTCAAGCAATAGGAAGCAGTGGCATGGCATCTCTGACAGTCCTCACATTTTTAGGAGGTGATGGGCGATGACTAGCTTCCCGGTGGTTTTTCTGGTTGGTGATGGGCTCTCGATGGCGAGGGGCAGTCTCAATGATTGACCAAGATGGGAAGAAGGCCGACAGCTTATAGTTGTGGCCAGCAGACATCTCAAATTGGGTAAACAAAGTTGATGGAGGAGAGGGTAGTGGCAGGTGGCCTGATTAATGGTTTTTCGATTGGTTTCCTAACATTGGATGGCAGTTGGCATGATGGTAGGGTGGCGACGGGCTTCCATTGGCAAGAAGAAGGCTGATCGTCACTTGGAGAGAAGATTGGTCCATGGACAAGAGTCATCGACTGGGGTTCATGGCCGCCATGGACCATGCCCAACTTCTGTAGATGGGTGGACCAGCTGCTCTAAAATTCATGCCATTTTTTTAATAAACTTCAAACTTTGATTCTGAGCTTATTTGAACTCTAATTTAAGTATCATTTTCACTGTTAGATTTCAAAAATCAAGCTCTTTTCATCCATGGACTCCATTTCTATAAAATACTAATAAAAATATTAATAATTTAAGTATCATTTTCACTGTTAGATTTCAAAAATCAAGCTCTTTTCATCCATGGACTCCATTTCTATAAAATACTAATAAAAATATTAATTTTTAAAAAATATAGATCAATTAATATTTATTTTAATGCTTAAATTAGGATATTTGATAGACTTATCACACCCCCCAACTTAATCATTGCTGGTCCCTTAGCACTGCAATAAGAATTTAAGTATTAATTTATAACCATGTGTCATTGAGATCTTCTTTTATAAAATTAGATCAAGGATTAAAGTTAAAAGAAGTTAGCTAGTATTGCTAACTAGGTATTGAGTTTTTGAAATAAATTTCATAATTAGAATTATTAGAAACTTTCTTAGAATTCATCTAAAGATCTATAATACATATATTTGTGATGGCTAATTTACTATTTTGGTATCAGCTTGTAAAGAATAATTGTATCTTCGCTTATCACCTACTTTGGTCAATTTTTTATACACCACTAAATTAAGCATATGAATTGAGGTAGCTTTCACATCACCTTTTTTTTTTGGTAACATCTTTACACTATCCACTTTTTGACACAAACAATAATACTTACTTAGACAAAAGTGCTCGGTTAATTAGTGAAAAATCAATGTTTAGAATTGCCCCCTTTTTTCTTTTCTTTTTTTTTTTTTTTCTCTTTTCTTCAGGTAGGTAGCTCTTTCCTCAAATTTAAGTCAAATTAGAGGTGTATATCAATTACCAATTTTTTTAGTAATAATTGAATCTTCAATTGATCTTACAACTAATGCCTGATTTATCTCGTTAGTGTGCATATGCAATGAAAGTGCTAATAGCCTTTAGGTAACCTAAGTAGGTCATTAAAAGTCTGATTAGCTAATATACTCCTGATTTACTATAGTAATTAGTAAATACTATCTAACTTTATTACCTTTTTCTAGTCTATTTTATTCAAGAAATTCTTTCATGGCACAAAATTTATAAAAAAATTTCTTCATAATTTTTGTTAAGAAAATTTAGAAATAATTTTCAAAATTTTGAAAAATTTCAAATTTTTTTAAAGATTTATCAAAAGGTTTTTGTAATAATTCAAATTTTTTAAAAAATATTTTTCAAAAGGTTTTTCCTTATCTTTTAACTTAATTTTCATTATCCTCAATAGAGTAAGAAAAAACTGAGACCTGAAAGTAAGACAAGAAGAGATACCACCTGGACTAGATATGCATTATGAATTGCTAGGTGCGTTTTTAAAGAGTGGTCCATTATTTTTACAAAAATAAAAATCACTAAAGCAAGAATCAATAAAAAGATTGGGTTGCCTCGCAATAAGTGCTACGTTTAACATCTTCAGCCAGACCTCTCAAGGTTCTTATCCTATTCCTACTTGAATCTTAACATGGGTTTATAATTTCCTATGTCATTTAGGTTCAACTTCAAAATATTTCCTGCGTGGAACCATTAGGTAGCTTATTCCCTTGATAGCTAACAATTATTTCTTTATAATTAGATATAGATACAATTTAAGTACTAGTCGGGGTTCAAATGGACATAGATCTATATACTCAATGTGCTTGATATATGGAGGAAGTATTTTAGGATTCCCATTTGATACCTCTTCCTTCATAGGCAAAGGTGCAACTAGTGTCATGAGGGGTTCATCTAATAATTTAGATCTTGGCATAAGTCCTTTCTAATATGTAACTTGGCACTTTTTCCAAATCAATATCAACTCTGTCTCCATACATTATTCCAATATTATAAATAAATTTTAGAGATAATTCTTGAAAATAGTGCCAAATATAGAGAAATCATATATAAAAGTTTTAAATTCGTTATCTCTCATATGCACAATGTCCCACCCAATAGCTTTTTTATATACTTTTAGAATACCTACAATATAGGCTTCTTGATTACATATTACTGCTAAGGTATCAGTGGATGTGATAGGAAGTGTTTCAATTCTAGATCAGGTAGTGTTTCTAACAAGGAGCTATTGAGGGTTTGGGTGATGGCTCATGTTTCTTGATCCAAAGTGGGATGGTGTTGGGATAGGGTGTTTCTGCTAGGTCATTCATTGCTAAAGTATACCCATCTACATTAAATTCATCCACCTTAAGGTAAGCCTAAGAAGGGTTTAACGAATCATGGGAAAAACTTTCATGTGTAGCTTCCTCTATTGTATTCTGCATTTGTGATCCGTGGGAAGTCTTAATTAATTCTTTTATTGCACCTATTTATTCTTCCTTTCCATTAAAAGTAATGGGCGATTCTAGGGTTCTTAGGATTGGGACCATATGTAAGTTGGGTGATGATAAAAGTGGTTCATCCCTCCATTATGATTTCTCTTCATAAGTTTTTGCCTTAGTCAAATATCTAGGTTGGTCTCTTTGGTTGTACAGGGCTGCCTTATGAGCAATTCATTTATGAGAGTTATAATCAATTGATCAGAGATAGTTATAAGGATATTAAAGCTTCGATCCAGGATTGTTCCTTAGGGTCACTCTCGAGTTGACTAGGCAGCTCTTCTTCATAGTAGCCATGGCTAATGGTTTCCATTGCATCTCCAAACAGGAATAGTCTGGGTTCTAAGAGTTATATGTTGGCCCGTGGTCTGCATAAAACTATTTGAGGTAGTATTGATGCACTTAATTGTAGCATTAAGGTCAGTACGAGATTTAACTGGAGCTTCTAGGACTTTTTCTAGGGGACTAGGTTCTTTCTCAAGATCTAAACCTGGTTAATTATTAAATACTTAGTTAGGCCTAGGGTAGGCTTGGTCAAAATTAGGGACTCCTAGTATTATATCTTGTGACCACAAAAATTTGGGTGATGTCCCAACCCTGGGTTATATGTTGGTGCATAAGATTCAGTTATATATCTATCAATAGTGACACTCCCCCGTGTAAACCTGATGTGGCTCATTCACTGATATGGAGCCTCTACTGGCGGTCCCGTTGGCAAAGAGCCCGCCACCCAGGCACGGTGGCCAAATGAAGAGCCAAGGCGAGCCCTCCTATCGAGGTCAGCTCCCAGCCGGGGTCATGCTCATAAGACAAGCCCTTCATCTGAGGTCAGCTCCTAATCGGGGTCGTGCTCATGCTACCAAGGTGAGCCCTCCTGCTGTGGTCAGCTCCCAGCTAGGGTCATGCTCATAAGGCGAGCCCTCCATCTGAGGTCAGCTCCCGACCAGGGTCGTGCTCATGTTGCCAAGGTGAGCCCTCCTACCGAAGTCAGCTCCCAATCGGGGTCGTGCTCATAAAGTGAGCCCTACATTTAAGGTCAACTCTTGACCGGGGTTGTGCTCATGCTGCCAAGGTGAGCCCTCCTGCCGAGCTCAACTCTTAGTCGGGGTCATGCTCATAAGGCGAGCCCTCCGTTTGAGGTCAGCTCCCGATCGGGATCATGCTCATGCTGCCAAGGCAAACCCTCCTACCGAAGTCAGCTCCCAACCGGGGTCATGCTCATGAGACGAGCACTCCGTCTAAGGTCAGCTCCCGGTTGGGGTTGTGCTCATGCTGCCAAGGCAAGTCTTCCTGCCAAGGTAGGGCTCCATCCTACCCTGCTAAGGTCAAGTTATCACCAACAGTAAGAAAGATCAACAGGAATTCAAACCACAACAAAGAGGTTCCCAATTTCCTGCAACCTCTGAGGGGCAGCGCATGCCTAGTCATTAACCCAGACTCTAAAATGTGCCACCCTCATGCTCTGGGCGGCCTGCGCTCCACCAGGTCTTGCACCCTGTTACGCACCGCCACGTTGATAACCGTGCAACCGAAGGCTTCAACCCCCATGACATGGAGCCTGAACCTCCCTGAGAGGGGTACTCCATTAAAGCCCCAGGGCTCTGCCATGCTTGAGTGGTCCCTCCAGAAATGGAGACACCCCACCATGGCACGGGGCTCAGGGGCATGGTGCCCACCCTATCCATGGGGAATGCACCACCAGAAGAAACAGAATTTGTGCCACGCCGGCGTATACTCCCAAAGAAAATATCTCCTGCTAAGGATCGGCCCAACAGAAGGGAAGTGGCAGGCAATAGGAAGCCCCTCCCAGAGAGGGCACACAAAAAGGGACACCCAAATGAAGCCAAAATGGGGCTCAAGGCCATCCCCTATACACAAGATCAAGAAAGAGGAGAGGCTCCTACGAGAGAGAGGGCACACGTGCAAAAGAGAAGGAAGAAGAAGGAAAAGCAAACAGGTGAAAAGAAGATGGAGAGCGAGCGAGCGAGGGACCCCCGGCAGACCCTTCCAAGCTCTCCATTCCCATCTCCGCTTGTTCTTTCCATCTCTATTTTACCTTTGACCCCCTACATGGAGAGCCCTCCAAGCTCACCACCATAGGGGTTCTATTCCCCTTGATCATCCATTTGAATTGATCATCGCAGTGTCCCCATCGGAATCCCCAGCATGGGTCTCCTCTTTTTTGTAGGGCAACCAGACCAAGGTGCCAGCCAGGAAAGGAGGAGGGATGAGCGCCCCCGCTGGAACCTGACGCATCCATGACACGTCGGAGCTACAAGCCATGGTGATCTTGGCGGCAACAGATTGGCGCACCAGATAGGGGGTGGAGAAGCTTGTTTGACACTAAATCCCCCACTGCAAGGGAGAGACCCATGGAAGCCCACGGTCCAATGGTGACCACAGAGGCCCGCAACCGTTTCACCCCAGGATCCTCACGGGGCTAGATGAGACAGGAGATGAGGCCCAAACCTAGGGGCAGATTGCTAGCAATGGGTAGCACACTAAAGCAATTCCTATGAAAGGCCCCGGTGAATAGGTCGAGGCCCAACCTATCGGAGCCTACTACCATGCCAGCTTCGATGGTGCTCGATTTAAAAATGTGCCAAACCTAGAATGTGAGCGATTTAAAAATGTGCTGCCGGCAATGTAGGACTTCCTCTCAATTATTAAAGTTTCTTTTTGGTGCAATTTTGTCTTTCACCTGAACAGGAATGTATTCATCCAGAGATGTAAACCAGGCCCCCCAAGTAGGCCTGCATTCCTACCCGTGCTCACAGTCTGGAGGTGGCGGCAGGGCAACCCACCATCTACCGCTTGACTCATAGTTCGGCACCCTCAAGCAGGCCCACACTCCTTACCATGCTTAGAGTCCAAAGGTGGCGACGAGGTAACCCGCCATCTATCGCTTGACTCATAGTTCGACACCCTCAAGCCAGGTCCCCCAAGTAGGCCCGCACTCCTCGCTGTGCTCACGGTCCAGAGGTGGTGGTAGGGCAACCCACCAACTACTACTTGACTCACAGTTTGGAAACTTCAAGCTAGGCCCCCCCAAGTAGGCTCACACTCCTCGCAATGCTCACAGTCCGGAGGTGGCGATAGGGTAACCCACCATCTATAGCTTGACTCATAGTTCGGCACCCTAAAGCCGGGCCCCCCAAGCAAGCCCACACTCCTTACCGTGCTCATAGTCTAGAGGTGGCAGTAGGGTAACCTGCCATTTACCGCTTGACTCATAATTCGGCACCCTCAAACCGGGCCCCCCAACTAGGCCTGCACTCCTAGCCATGCTCACAGTCTGGAGGTGGTGGCAGGGCAACCAGCCATCTACCACATGACTCATAGTTCAGTACCTTCAAGCCGGGCCCCCCAAGCAGTCTTGTAATCCTCACCACGCACACAGTCTGGAGGTGATGGCAGGGCAACCAGCCATCTATCGCTTGACTCATATTTCAGCACCCTCAAGCTGGGCCCCCAAAGTAGGCCCGAACTCCTTGTCATGCTCACAGTCCAGAGGTGGTGGCAGGGCAACCTGCCATCTACAGCTTGACTCGTAGTTTGGCACCTTCAAGTCGGGCCCCCCAAGCAAGCATGCACTCCTTGCCATGCTCACAGTTTGAAAGTGGCGGTAGGGCAACCCGCCATCTACAGCTTGACTCACAATTCAGCACCCTCAAGCTGGGCCCCCAAGTAGGCCTGCATTCCTCATCGTGCTCATAGTCTGGAGGTGGCGACAGGGCAACCTACCATCTATCGCTTGACTCAAAGTTTGGCACATTCAAGCATGGCCCCCCAAGTAGGCCTGCACTCCTTGCCATGCTCATAGTCTGGAGGTGACGGCAGGGCGACCCACCATCCTTCGCTTGACTCATAGTTTGGCACCCTTAAGTCGGGCCCCCCAAGCAAGCCTGCACTCCTTGTCGTGCTCATGATCCGGAGGTGGCAGCAGGGCAACCTGCCATCAACCACTTGACTCATAATTCGGCACCCTCAAGCTGGGCCCCCCAAGCAGGCCCACACTCCTTGCCATGTTCATAGTCTGGAGGTGGTGGCAAGGCAACCCACCATCTACCGCTTGACTCACAGTTTTGCATTCTCAAGTAGGGCCCCCAAGTAGGCCCACACTTTTCACCATGCTTAGAGTCCAAAGGTGGCGATAGGGCAACCCGGCATCTACCGCTTGAGTCATGGTTCGGCACCCTCAAGCTGGGTCCCCCAAGCAGGACCGCACTCCTCGCCATGCTCACAGTTCGGAGGTGGCGACAGGGCAACCTGCATCTACTGCTTGACTCATAATTCGACATCCTAAAGTTGGGCCCCCCAAGCAAGCCCACACTTTTCGCCATGCTCACATTCTGGAGGTGGCGGCAGGGCAACCCGCCATCTACTGCTTGACTCACAGTTTGGCACCCTCAAGTCGGGCCCCCTAAGCTGGTGTGCACTCTTCATTGTGCTCATAGTCCGAAGGTGGTGGCAAGGCCACCTGCCATCTACCATTTGACTCACAGTTCGGCATCCTCGAGCTAGGCCCCCCAAGCAGGCCAACACTCCTCTCCGTGGTCATAGTTTGGAGGTGGTGGCAGGACAACCCACCATTTACCACTTGACTCACAGTTTGGCACCTTCAAGCCGGGCCCCCTAAGCCGGCCTACACTCCTCACCGTGTTCACAGTCCAGAGGGGGTGGCAGGGCAACTCGCCATCTACTGCTTGACTCACAATCCGGTACCCTCAAGCTGGGCTGCCCAAGCAAGCCCGCACTCCTTACCATGCTCATAGTCCAGAGGTGGCGATAGGGCAACCCGCCATCTATCGCTTGACTCACAGTTCGGCACCCTCATGCCAAGCCCCCCAATCAAGCCCGCACTCCTAGCCATGTGCGCAGTCCGAAGGTGGTGGTAGGGCAACTTGCCATCTATCGCTTGACTTAAATTTTGGCACCCTCAAGCCCGGCCCCCCAAGCAGGCCTGCACTCCTCGCCATGCTCACAATCCAGAGGTAGCGGCAAGGCAACCCACCATCTATCGCTTGACTCAAAGTTCGGCACTCTCAAGCTAGGCCCCCCAAGTAGGCCCGCACTCCTCGCTATGCTCATAATCTAGAGGTGCTGGTAGGGCAACCCGTCAACTACCGCTTGACAAATAATTTGGCACCCTCAAGCCAGGCCCCCCAAGTAGGCCCACACTCCTCGCCATGCTCATAGTCCAGAGGTGGCAGTAGGATAACCCACCATCTATCGCTTGACTCACAGTTTGGCACTTTCAAGCTGGGCCCCCCAAGTAGGCCCGTACTCCTCACCGTGCTCACAGTCTAGAGGTGGTGGTAGGGCAACCTGCCATTTACCACTTGACTCATAATTCGGCACCATCAAGCTGGGCCCTCCAAGTGGGCCCGCACTCCTCATCGTGCTCATAGTCTAGAGGTGGATGCAAGGCAACCCGCCATCTACCGCTTGACTCACAGTTCGGCACACTCAAGTCAAGCCCCCAAGCAGGCCCGCACTCCTCGTCGAGCTCACAATCTGGAGGTGGCGACAGGGCAACCCGCCATCTACCACTTGACTCATAATTTGGCACCTTCAAGCTAGGCCCCCCAAGTAGACCTGCACTCCTCATCATGCTCACAGTCCGGAGGTGGCGGTAGGGCAGCCCGCCATCTATCACTTGACTCATAATTGGGCACCCTTAAGCTGGGCCCCCAAAGCAGGCCCGCACTCCTTGCCATGCTCATAGTCTGGAGGTGGTGGCAAGGAAAGCTACCATCCACTGCTTGACTCACAGTTTGGCACCCTCAAGCAAGGCCCCACAAGCAGGCCCGCACTCCTCACCATGCTCAAAGTCTGGAGGTGGCAGTAGGGCAACCCACCATCTACCGCTTGACTTACAGTTCGGCACCTTCAAGCTGGGTCACCACTGAAGGCCCGCACTCTCTGCCTTGCTCGTAGCCCGAGGATATCTGTGGAAAACTTCTAGAGCCCCACCATCTACCGTTTGGCTCATAGTTTGATGAACCAGGAACCCATATAAGTGTTTCGCGCTCAAGATCGCACGGCCCTAAGGCTAGCAGGGCATGAGTGGGATGCTTGCAAAGTCCTCCATCCCGACTTCAGGACTCCAGCAACACTCCATATCAGTCGAAGGCCTAGACCGGGCTTACAGCAACCATGGAAGTCTGCCTCTCTACTATGGAGACCTAAGAATCAAAGGGAGGGTGAAGTAAAAATGAAACCCGTCGATTGGGTTAAATAGTTATGTCCTTCATAATCCTAGAGCGACTTCTCTTGGATTAGTTCAAGTAAAAAAAAAAAGGGAAGAGACACATCTTGATTAAAAGAAATGAAGAGCTTTCATTAATCAAAAATTTCGTACATCGTGGTGACCCCCGACAAGCCGGGAAGTCTTTCAACAACTTAATTAAAAAGTGAAAGAAAATAGGCTTTGGCCTTCCTCGCCACTCCTCGCTCGACTAATGGGTAAGTCATCACTCCCTTCGCACTGGTTCCACCTCGTTTGAGAGATAATAGAAAGATAAGATGTTGTCATCGATCGAGTTGATACAAAGAATAATATAGCATACCCATTTACTAAAGCATTACCCAAGCAGCAATTAGATCGCCACTTAGTATGGGTATAAAGTATAAAGGTGATTGGCTTTAGTGCAAGTGAAAGATTGAAAGAAAAGTATCCTAAAAGCCAATCATAATAAGGGCATTTTTGTAATCTTCCAACTCTTATATGACATTATATTAATAAAGGCATTTATTTTCATCATATATTATTGTATCTTATTTATGGATTATGATGAACCCTATAGATTAGGACAATGAAATTAGGGTTATGATAAAGATCATAATAGTGAGACCTAAGTTCCTATAAACCATAATCAAAATGTTCCTAGTCAATGGACTATTGATTCGGGGATCGATGAATTCGGTAAGACTAGCTTATCCTATGTATGCTCAGTTAATGAGGATAATTGGTCTCGCAACCATTTGTGTAGAGATACTAATACAAGGATAAGGGTGCTCATCAAGATATGAGTATACTGAACTGATCTGCACTGGGACCATCTTATGGAAGCCTTACTGTCTGTCAAAAGATAGATCCCAGAGTAGGAGTTGTGCATGTGATCTTAAAACCTAAGGTCACCATGGTTCCTTATGCACACTAAGCCATGTTTTGGTTCATATTCATTCATGACATTGAGTCATGTACAGGATGTTCTGGGTATGGTGGAAGGTGTACGAAGGATGTAAGTGGACCAACAAAGAATCGATCATTCCTGGTAAGTTGAATTGTTATCCCATGTAATCTCTTCGATGAGTGACTTAAGGAGCCTTTGATCAAAGTAGGATGAGATTAGAAGTGGTTTCTACTCAGTCATCAGTTGAGTCCTCATGATCAAGCTGAGATTCGATATTACTAAGTGTTAGGGTTTGACATATATCCATACCTATCACTTAATTAGGATAATGGGAGATCAAAAGATTGAATTGCACGGTAACTTTCTGCTGATGGGTATTTTGGTACTTTTCATCAAATTTCATATTTTATGGGTAGGCATGACATGTTGCTAGATATCAATCTTGTCTTATAGGTTTTCATGAATCAATTAGATTGGTTTCATGAGTCAATTTGATGGATGATTCGAATCGGACAATTAGGTGCGCCAATTTGACCTAATTAGGTCAATTAGGTTCGATTGGATCGAATCGGCTCAAACCTAAACCTACTGCTGGCTAAATATGGAACCCAAAGGGTCACACACATTAGGAAGTTGATCAAGGAAGTCATACATAATTTAATTAGGATCATGGGATCCTAATTGGTTAGCTAGATTGCACACTAGCATGTGTAGGCTAACCTAATACCTAACCCAAGTCGATTTGGATCCAGTTGCTTGCTATTTTGATTAACCAATTTAAGAGAGACTTAAATTAGGTTATGTCTGGGTTAAGACAACCTTTATCAGGTTTTATCCTGATTTAATTGGACATGGAATGCCACTTGGACTAGAGTCCAAGTTGGCATGGACTCCTTGGGTGCATATGTGCACGCGCCAAGGAATGGATCGCAGAAAGGACCAAGAGTCTTTCTGTAGATGAATCACTTTAGCTGATTCATCTGAAACTCTCTTAGCACATATCCCCACACCCCATAGGATTATTTTTGACCAGTCAACACCTTTTAAATTGGCATGAAAAAGGTTTGAAAAGGAATGCACGCATGAAGAGATGCGTCTCTTCATTTGGCGTGCGATCTGAAGTAGCGTCCTTTTGCTATCAGGACTTTTCAAATTCTCTGATGCTTGGAGATTGAAGAGGCACCTCTTGGCTTCCCAGGGATTAGTACCTACCATGTGCAAGTCAGAAATCATCCAGGAATAAGAAGGGATGCGAATATGTGACTTGGTGCATGAATCAACTTATTGGATATGACTTTTAAAGCCAGATAACTTCTCTTGGGTCTTGAAAAAATCATATCTGATAAGTTGATGACTGGACATATCACACGCCCCTTCTAACATTATAAATAGGGGCGGTGTTATGGGTTTCAAAAGAGTTCCACCGTAGTTTTTATTCTGAGTGTTATACCTTCCTCCCTCCTCCTTAAGACAAACCTTGTCTCTTTAAGACATGGTTGTTCTTACTAGGACAAGTCTTAGGATTTAAGACATAAGCTTAGAGTGTCCTATAGGAGGGCAATCCCAAATCCAAGAGTAGTTTTGGAAAGCATTTAGAGTATCCTACAAGAGAGTAGGGTGTCCTACAAAGGTCAAAGTCCAAAAGGTTGTCAAGAGGAGTCCTAGTCAAGCAAGCAACTGAAGTAGGAGTTCTTCCTTGGGTCAATTCCTATGTGGATCACCATTGGACGGCTTACACTTGTGAGCCTTGTGGAAAGAAGTGGAAAACAATGTTTCAGGTATGTTTCTTGTACTTCATTTATAATTCATTAGTTGGTGATGTCTAAGGGGATCCGGGAATTAGGGTTTCTTCTAGCCAGTTAGGGTTTTCATGCTTGAATTTTTATTTTAAAATTCACTTCCGCAAGTAGCATGATGACCTAGGCTCCCTAGAAATCCCATCAGTGGTATCAGAGCCACCCTTAGTTCATTCAATTATGTGTTATTTTGAAATTCATGAGCATCTTCATCCGAGTCGACCCGACCTGAGACCGAGTTGACCTGAAACCTGTCAAGTCGACTCTTCCAGAATTATGATTATATGCATATTAGAAATAATATGTTTGGTTTCTATTTTAACATGAAAATAGCATGATTTTTTTATGATATGATATTATGCATATTGTTGATCAAATGCATCGTTATAACAAGTTTTATCCTAGTAACTGCTTTGGATTGGGTTAGTCACCATGGCTGTTCGGTCATAGGAGCCAAGTAGGGTTTAAAGGCCCTCTCCTCCCATTCAATGGGTCTCCTATGATGTGTAGGGATGCCTCTGTGGCCATATCCCATGAACAAGTGAGGTGAATGGGGTATTGAAATATCATGCTATGATATGATTGCTATGTAATCATGCAATGTTATGCATATGCTGGATTGATATACTTTATGTTTATACTTATTGTTATGAACATTGTTGATATGATTATTTAGGATGTTTTTGAGACCATCAAAGCCCTCATTAAAAATCATATTTAGTCATAGTATAAACTTAATCATGATGCAAAACCAATTAGGATTTGATCAGCTAGTTGGTGTCTAGGCAAGTGGTTTTGGGAAGGTAAAGGGATTGAGTTTTTTAATTGGTTCCATTGTCTGACCTGGCCAATTTAATTGATGTCTAAGGAAAGCAACGAGGGGACCCCCTCCCCTTCCACTTACCTTAATTTGGGAATGCTAATTGATTAAGAATACTATAATTTGCCTTCCTTCATGCTAAGCAAAATTTATGTCAACACTATAGTAGGTTTGTTGTGTATACACAAGGTCTACTTTAGGGTTTGATATGAAATTTGTCTTGGTGCACTAGGTGCTTTATAGCATGATTGGAATTGTTGCTTTGTTGTGTACACACAAGGGTAACATTATTCAATCATGACTATATAGAAATGAAGGGTCTGACTAAACTAAGACATTATGGTTTGTTGTGTATACACAAGGCTATAAGTGTCTTAGAGGCAAGTTTAATAGTTGAGAATTGCATAGATTGCAATTGGAAAGGAAGTCCTACATTTGAACTCAAGAGTGTTTGTTATGTACACACAAGGCATTCATGAGGAATTAGGATCTCAACCCCACTAAAGAAACCAGTAAGATTTCTTGCTTACCATAGATTGAGGGTTATGGTATTCGAAGAAAATAGTGAGAGACATAATTAGACATAAAAGTCCTTATTTAATTATAAATGTCATCTTGGATGGTCTGCTGATATTATTCTTTAATTAAATATAGGATATTTACATTATGGCTTCAAATTTATCACTACAGGGCATTTTAGATGCCAACAAGTTAATCAGTCCCAATTACGTGGACTGGCTGAGGAACCTGAGGATTGTACTGACTCAGGAGAAGCTTTCCTATATTCTTGATTCTTCAAATCCTGAGATGATCAGAGAGGATGCTTTAGATGAGGAAATTGCCACACACATAATATGGCAAAATGATAGTATAATTGTCAGGTGCATCATGTTAGCCTCGATGAGCAATGAGCTCCAGAGGCAACATGAAGGTATGGAACCTCAATCCATATTGCTCAATTTAAAGGAGCTATATGGAGAGCAAAGTAGGGTTGCTCGATATGAGATATCAAAGCAATTGTTCTGTGCACGGATAAGTGAGGGTTCACCTATATAAACCCACGTATTGAAAATGATTGACTTAATCACCTGATTAGGTCAATTAGGGTTTGTCATGGATAGTGAACTCAATCAGGACTTGATCCTACAGTCACTCCCAGATTCCTTCTCTTAGTTTGTTCTTAATTACCACATAAACAAACTAAATACTTCATTACCAGAGTTGCTTAATATGCTTAAGACAGCAAAGAGCCATTCTAAAGGAGATAAAGCTCATCTTCTTCTAACTGATGGAAGAAAGAAACAGGCAAAGAAGAAGGGCTTGAAAAGAAAATTCAACCCTAAGAAGTGCTTCCAGAATAAGAAGAAAGCTAAGAAGGCTGATGGAGCCTGTTTCCACTACAGCAAGCAAGGGCACTGGAAGAAAAATTGCAAGATATATCTTGCAAGTGTGAAGCAAGATGCAAGATGAGTATCTAAAGGTTTGTACATGATACAAACAAATTTATCATTGAGATTCTTCAAATTCTAATTCATGGATATTGGATACCGCATGTGGATCTTATATCTGCAATTCATTGCAGGGACTCCACCAAATTAGGAATTTGAAGAAAGGTGACTTCAAGCTATATGGGGCAAGTAGTGAGGCCATTTATGCTGAAGCTGTGGGCACCTGTATCTTATTATTACCTTTGGATAATATGTTAAAGCAAGAAGAATGTTACTACATACCCAATATTGTAAGAAACATTATTTCTATACCCTTGTTATTACAACAAGGATATGAAATAAATGTAAAGAGCAGTGGCTACTCTATTCTTCATAATAATATAATATTTGGGCATGGTTATTTTATTAATGGTCTTCTAACTTTGGAACTCAATGATGAAATACTTCTTATTAATAAGAAGAGAAAGAGAGATAATGTCAATGTCACATATCTCTCACATTGCCGGTTAGGTCATATCAGTGAGTCAAGGATAAACAAGTTAGTCAAAAATAATTATTTCGACTCTTATGATTTCCAATCATTAGGAACTTGTGAGTTTTGCCTCAAAGAAAAATTGACCAAGTCTCCATTCACTAGACATGTGATGCAGAACGGAAGCTCTGATACCAAAAATGATGCAGAACAAAGAACAAAGAAGCGTATGCGGAAGTAAATTTAGGATTAATTTCTTTTTTCTTTTTTTTTTATATTTCAGAAATTGGCTTTGACTCAAAGTAAAGCTAAACTAAGTTGAAGGAAACTAGGTAAGGATTGAAAGCACAATTTAGAAGAAACTAAATTATCAGAGTAGTTCAGAAGTATCGGATCGCTGGGGGTTGAGAAACTCCCAGACCTAGGGTTTCGCTCTGAACTTTCAACAGGACAGAAATAAAGAAAAGAGATGGTTTACCAACCAGACAGTGAGCTTCACAGAATTTAGGTGGAAGAACTCTCTCGAGCAGATTGTTGGATCTTCGGATTCGGCTATCTTCGCAATGGATCCTCCAATACTGGCCTCGTGGCTGGGTCGGCTTCTCCTGAACTCAAGATCTGGGAAGAAGAAAAACAAGTGATGGATTCAGAGACTCAGGGAAGGATTTACCAGGTCGAAGAACTTGAAGGCTGATGTCGCTGAGATCCGGATTCTCTTGAAGGCTGATTCGACTCCCTCTGGAAAGAGCTTTGGATCTGAAGTATCCGGACTGGAGCTGGATGCTGGTGGTCGGCCTGGACTTGGAGAGAGAGGCCATGGGAGGTGGAATATGCTAGGGCTTAGTGAAAAGAGAAGGGTGATGGGCGGCTAGGGTTTGGGAGTGGAGTGGCTAACCTAGGGTTTGGGTTTTGGAGATCTCTCACCTCCTCAAGGTTCCAGGGGAACCCGGATTTACTCCCTCACGGAGCTCAACACCTGGAAGCAAGTGCGGACAAGAGAAAACACAAGTTTGCTCAAGAAAAAAATTTCTTTCATTCATCTTTTTTTTTCAACTTACAAGAGGGTTTAATTTATAATGCTTTACAAGGGAGAAGGGTTTCATATTTTCCATGTGGGACTAAAGGAGGGGATCTCCAAATTAGGGCAAATCCCTTACATATGGTCGGCCAAAATACCAAAAATTAGGATTTGGGTTATAAATGGCAGGTAGATGGCGCCACCTTGCTTGGATTTTTCAAGAAAAATTTTCTTCCTTCCCTGGATGAACTCTTTTGGACTCCTCCTTTTCTTCCTCCCTAAGTCAAGGCTCTTCCCATCTTTGTTTTAGGTTTTTTTGGCAGGTAATGGGCGCCCCTTGATATGCTCTTCCAAGAGAAATTTCTTCCCTTCTTGGCTTGGATTTTCTTGGGAAAGTCTTGGCCGCCCCCTTGATTGGTGGTCTCTTGGTGGACTTCTCCTTATCTGGCGCATGAGAGAAGGAGGTTGCCATCTGTGGAGTGGGGACCAAAAGCTGCTGGATGTGGATATGGCGCCCCCTGGACTGGGAGTGTGGCTGGGAGTGTGGTGTCCACTTGCCTGGTCTTGGAAGAAAGTGTAACATCCCATTTTGAAACCCTAGTCCACTACTGAGTCAACATGACTCAACAAAATAAAATACAGGTAATGTAGACTCAAGCTAAATTGAGTTGATCTAGTCAACTCTTATTACAAACCAAAAACCCTAATTCTTCGGGCAAGGTTAATCAGAGATCCAGATGGAGCTCTGAAGTCTTCTTCTGAGTCTGGTGCCCGCACCAATTCTCCCAGGGTGGGAGGAACTCGACCCTGTCGAGTATGGATCAAGTTGGCTCTGGTATCTCTCCAAGAGGTCTGGGTCCAGCTCTTGTAACTCTTCTCGGGAGATCCAAGAGTCATCAGAATCTGGCCTTCCTAGCCAGCGAACCAGGTATCTTTGGTATCCTCGATTACGAGTAGAGATAACCTGATCATCCAGGATCTTTTCAATCTGCTCTTTCCTCACAGGCCAGTTTGTTGGTGGACACACAGGGTCAGGTTCACTCTCAAGAGTAGGATTAGGTTCAAAAGCCTCACTGGGAATCACAGCTGGCTCCCTATACTCTACTAGGTCTGTAATGTTGAAAGTGGAGCTAATGCCTAGTTCTGGAGGTAACTCGAGCACATAGGCATTGGATCCTACTCTCTTCACCACTCTAAATGGTCCAGCTCCTCTAGCATGTAACTTTCTAACAGTTCCAGGAGGAAACCGTTCAGGCCTTAACCTAATCATTACATAGTCTCCTTCGTCAAAAGTTTTGACTCGCCTTTGAGAATCAGCCAACTTCTTATAAGTTTCATGACTTAAATTTATTTTGGCATGAATTTCTTTATGCAAGTCCTTTACATGCTATGCAAGTGCATCAAGAGACTTGTGTGTGTGGACTAATAGTGAAATCAGATCAAGTGGTGTGTGAGGCTTGTATCCATGAACAATTTCAAAGGGACTCTAGCCTATAGACCTATTGATCGAAACATTATATGCAAATTTAGTCCTGGACAAAATACAAATCCCAATTCCTGGTGCTCTCAATCAAACCAAAATCAGAGACAATGTCCTTAACTCGACTGACGATGCATTCCTAAAGAATGGACTTTATTCAAAGGAACCCTAGGTCTAAACCTAACAAACTACGGCTCTCTAGGTTTGACCTTAGGTCAGAGGATGGCATGCAGAGCATGAAAACTTATCATGGGTGCCTAGTAGGTGCCATAAGGTCTTCCAGAAGTAGGTGGCAAACCTAATAGGTTCAGACACGTGGTTCACTCTAAAGACTTCGACAAAGTATACTTGGATGGTGTAAGAAGCATTGGAAGTCCTAGAGAAAGGGAGGAGATATGAGGTGGAGTCTCGAATTACCTGTTGACTAAAGGTGGTGACCTGAAGGTTTGAATGGTGATCTATGAGTGTCAACTGGTCATCCTTATGAAAGGAAAAGTTTGCTACTCCCAGGAATGAATCATGAGATGGTTCGGGAAGTAGCCTAGGACATGTGATTGCAACAGTTAAGATTTGTTCTCTAAGCAAATAATGATCCACTTTCTCAAGAACTAGATTAGAGAATGATTCATGGAAGGGCCTATGGATGATGACCTCAAGACTTGAAATTTGACCTATGGGTGCGAAAAGGTATACTCTATAGAAGGGTAGGTTAGTCATGCGAAGGAAGGGGTCTGGGGCCATAAGGAGGACTTCTACAGGACTGGGTGAATCAATCCGCTCAAGACAAGGATGTTCAACTGAGATTACGGGAGAGACCTTAGTGGCTGGGCATGGGACAAGGTCCAATTGTAAGAGGCTTGATTCAGTCATCCTAAAGAGAGGATCTACCATAGGGTGGGCAAACTTAAACAGTTCAGTGCAAAGATCTTCAATTGGTACTTGAGGAATGACTGTCATTAGAGGGTACGAACTAATAGCTTGGGCTAACACTATGAGTTCTTCCTGGGGGTATTTGACTAAAGGAACCTGGTTCTCACAAATCTCTTGAATTTCTGAACTAGGTCCTATCAGTTGGTTGCTTTCCAAGGTCTCCTCAGGTAAGGAACCAATAGTATTAATTTCACATTCTTCAAGTTCTTTCCCCTCACATTCATCAACTAGACTCAAGCCAGCATCATATACTTCCTCGATGCCATCTTCAATGGGTTTCGGGTCAGTGGTAATCGGGTCAACTGATTCTAGGCTTATCATACCTAACCGTTCTTCCTCATTGGTAGGCTGGGGTTCTCCCTCATTAATGTCATCCTTAGGATTCTTACCACTTAGCTGTGAACAAGCCAGTCCTATTCATGGGCACTGACTAGATTTATGGCCTCTTTCTCCACAAAACAAACATTCTTGAGATATAGGAACCTGAGTCACACTGGTTTCAAGCTAGTAGAGACCTTACTTGGGCATGGGTGTGGATCTAAATGGTTTGATCTAGAAGACTTGGGTTGTTGAGTGACTGGTCTAGAATATTGTAAGGACCTCTTATAGACACGATCCACACTATAGATATCATGGTTAGGCTTCCTAAGGTTATGCTCGAGATCACGGTATAAGGTCCTCCTAGGTTCCTGGCATGGGTGAGGTTGGGGCCTATTAAATTTTGGATTAGGGGTCCAATTTTGATGTCTACGTTTCTCAAGTACTTGGACTCGATCCCTAAACTGGGAAAAACCCTCATTCATGTCCTGACTCAATTTGGTCATACTTTTGGTAAGATTTCTAACCATGGCCTCTAAATCTGGTTGGGTTTGACTAGGTTGGTAGGGTACTCCATTCCGGGTAGACATGATGATGCAAGCAAGCACACAGAATGAGACTCAACTGAACGACTATAGGCTAACTAGACCTAGAGCCCAAACTAGGTGCCCAATCAGAGTGGCAAGCTAGCCTGTAGTAACTCAGGACTCAGCCAGGCAGGTGTAAGGGGAGTGTTAGGTCCCTGAATGCCAATCCTAGACACCAATCAGAGATTGGCCAAGTAGGCGGACCAGCACACAAGCCCTTCGGGATGGAATCCCTGAACCACCGTTCTAGACACTGAGTACAAAGTACACATAGAGTAACCAGACAAACTGACTCAACACTAGCCTTGACCCGACTTGTTGATGTCCCTAGCCCACTAGGGCAAATTAGGTCTAATCAATTTTAGATTAAAGGCTTAGGTTCGAATGAGGGGTGGTGGTTTTGGGCTAAGGAGAGGTTATCAACTCCTCCCCTTATCTTAGATACTCAAATGCCCTTAAGTTGAATTAAGTGATGAACACTCAAAAATAAAGGATTGCAGAATACAAAAATAGAGTTGCAGTAATTTAATTCTAAGAAATCGCACGGAAACCAATAAATTATGAGAAAATTATGAAAATTAGTTTCAATTATACTGGTTTCAGCAAAACAAAAATCACTGAATTTGGAGTTACCTGCAGTTAGAAAAAATTCCTGTAACAGGGAAATTACGGGCTGAAAACAGAGCTCTTCCCCGTTTACAATTTCTGCTACGAAGTTGTAACCCAACGGATCCCCTACACGCCCTAGGAACACCCCGTGGAATGGGAAGAGGAGATTTGCACCTCGCTTCGTTCCTAGGACCGGACGTCCTGGGGAGTCTACTTCGAGCAGACAAAGTAAAAAGAGAGGGACTCAAACGGGCAATCAAACAGAAACCCTAGACAGGGCTCTGATACCAAAAATGATGCAGAACGGAAGCTCTGATACCAAAAATGATGCAGAACAAAGAACAAAGAAGCGTATGAGGAAGTAAATTTAGGATTAATTTCTTTTTTTCTTTTTTTTTTATATTTCAGAAATTGGCTTTGACTCAAAGTAAAGCTAAACTAAATTGAAGGAAACTAGGTAAGGATTGAAAGCACAATTTAGAAGAAACTAAATTATCAGAGTAGTTCAGAAGTATCGGATCGCTGGGGGTTGAGAAACTCCCAGACCTAGGGTTTCGCTCTGAACTTTCAACAGGACAGAAATAAAGAGAAGAGATGGTTTACCAACCAGACAGTGATCTTCACAGAATTTGGGTGGAAGAACTCTCTCGAGCAGATTGTTGGATCTTCGGATTCGGCTATCTTTGCAATGGATCCTCCAATACTGGCCTCGTGGCTGGGTCGGCTTCTCCTGAACTCAAGATCTGGGAAGAAGAAAAACAAGTGATGGATTCAGAGACTCAGGGAAGGATTTACCAGGTCGAAGAACTTGAAGGCTGATGTCGCTGAGATCCGGATTCTCTTGAAGGCTGATTCGACTCCCTCTGGAAAGAGCTTTGGATCTGAAGTATCCGGACTGGAGCTGGATGCTGGTGGTCGGCCTGGACTTGGAGAGAGAGGCCATGGGAGGTGGAATATGCTAGGGCTTAGTGAAAAGAGAAGGGTGATGGGCGGCTAGGGTTTGGGAGTGGAGTGGCTAACCTAGGGTTTGGGTTTTGGAGATCTCTCACCTCCTCAAGGTTCTAGGGGAACCCGGATTTACTCCCTCACGGAGCTCAACACCTGGAAGCAAGTGCGGACAAGAGAAAACACAAGTTTGCTCAAGAAAAAAATTTCTTTCATTCATCTTTTTTTTTTCAACTTACAAAAGGGTTTAATTTATAATGCTTTACAAGGGAGAAGGGTTTCATATTTTCCCATGTGGGACTAAAGGAGGGGATCTCCAAATTAGGGCAAATCCCTTACATATGGTCGGCCAAAATACCAAAAATTAGGATTTGGGTTATAAATGGCAGGTAGATGGCGCCACCTTGCTTGGATTTTTCAAGAAAAATTTTCTTCCTTCCCTGGATGAACTCTTTTGGACTCCTCCTTTTCTTCCTCCCTAAGTCAAGGCTCTTCCCATCTTTGTTTTAGGTTTTTTTGGCAGGTAATGGGCGCCCCTTGATATGCTCTTCCAAGAGAAATTTCTTCCCTTCTTGGCTTGGATTTTCTTGGGAAAGTCTTGGCCGCCCCCTTGATTGGTGGTCTCTTGGTGGACTTCTCCTTATCTGGCGCATGAGAGAAGGAGGTTGCCATCTGTGGAGTGGGGACCAAAAGCTGCTGGATGTGGATATGGCGCCCCCTGGACTGGGAGTGTGGCTGGGAGTGTGGTGTCCACTTGCCTGGTCTTGGAAGAAAGTGTAACATCCCATTTTGAAACCCTAGTCCACTACTGAGTCAACATGACTCAACAAAATAAAATGCAGGTAATGTAGACTCAAGCTAAATTGAGTTGATCTAGTCAACTCTTATTACAAACCAAAAACCCTAATTCTTCGGGCAAGGTTAATCAGAGATCCAGATGGAGCTCTGAAGTCTTTTTCTGAGTCTGGTGCCCGCACCAACATGGAGACAGGGTAACAGAGTTAATAGGTCTTGTGCATACTGATGTATGTGGACCTATGACAACTCAAGCCAGAGAAGGATATTCTTACTTCATCACTTTTATTGATGATTTATCAAGATTTGGTCAGGTGTATCTTACGAAACACAAGTCTGAAGTTTTTGATAAGTTTAAAGAATATCAAAATATGGTTGAAAAATAAACTAGATATAGTATTAAAACTCTTCATTCTGATCGAGGAGGTGAATACTTGTCTAGTGAGCTTCTAAACCATCTTAAAGACAAAGGCATAATCTCTGAATGGACTCCTCCTTATACACGCCATTTAAATGGTATGGAAAAAAGGAGAAATCATACCTTGTTAGATATGGTAAGGTCCATGATGAGCTTCACAGATCTTTCCATTTCCTTTCGGGGACATGCCCTAGAAACTGCTGCACATATTTTGAACAGGGTTCCATCTAAGTCAATAAGTAGCACTCCATATGAGTTATGGAATGGCAAAAGACCAAGTCTTAAGTACTTAAAGATTTGGGATTGCTATGCTTATGTCGAAAATAACTTTGGACATAAGTTAAGTAAAAGGGCTGACAAGTGTAGGTTTGTTGGATATCTTAAAGAAGGTATTGGATACCTCTTTTATAATGCTACTGAGCAGAAGATGTTTGTAAGTAGGCATGCTACATTCTTGGAACAAGAATTTATCCAAGAAAGAAGTAGTGATTCTTCAATTAAGTTATGTGAAGAACATAACCAACAACCTATTAAGCCTTCAAATGAAATTCCTCAATCATAAGTTCTTGTAGATCAAGAACAACCACTATACACACCTCATCTTCGAAGATCATACAAGGTGCGGGGAGCACCTCTAAGATATGGCTTTGTCATCAGGGATGACAATGAAGCCAGTATCATTCAGGATGATGATCCTCTGACATATTCAAAAGCTGTCAAGAGAAAAGACTCCGACAAAAGGCTAAGTGCCATGAAATCTGAAATGGATTCCATGTATTCAAATCAGGTTTGGTCCTTGGTGGATCCAACTGATGGAATTAACCCGATAGGGTGTAAATGGGTCTTCAAGAAGAAGATAGGAGCAGATAGTCAAGTGAAAACCTACAAGGCCGGTTGGTAGCAAAAGGTTTTAGATAAAAACATGGCATTGACTATGATGAAACGTTTTCTCCAGTAGCCAAGCTCAAATCCATTCAGATTTTGCTTGCCATAGCAGCATACCATGATTATGAAATCTGGCAGATGGATGTCAAGACTGCTTTTCTCAATGGAAACCTAGAGGAAGAAGCTATATGACACAGCCAGAGGGTTTTATCTCAATTGGGAGACCAATCCAGATATGCAGGTTAAGGAAGTCTATTTTTGGACTAAAGCAAGCATCAAGGAGTTGGAACATCCATTTTGATGAAATAATCAAGAGTTTTTGTTTTGTCAAAAATGAGGAAGAACCATGTGTGTATAAGAAGACAAGTGGGAGTGCACTTATTTTCTTGGTCTTGTATGTTGATGACATACTGATCATTGGGAATGATATCTCAATATTACAATCGGTTAAAACGTGGCTATCATCAAAGTTTTCCATGAAGGATTTGGGAGAATCATCCTATATACTAGGTGTAATGATCTATAGAGATAGATCTAAAAGGATGCTAGGCTTATCCCAGTCTAGCTACATAGACTTAATATTGAAAAGATTCAACATGGATAGAAGTAAGAAAGGTTACTTGCCTATAAGTCATGGCATACATCACTCTAAGAAAATGTCTCCTAAGACATCAGAAGAAAGAGAGAGGATGGCTATGATTCCTTATGCTTCGGCTATAGGATCAATTATGTATGCTATGTTATGTACCAAACCTGATGTAGCTTATGCCTTAGGCATAGTGAGCAGGTTTCAGGCAGATCCAAGAGAGGATCATTGAAAAGCTATGAAAAATATTCTTAAGTATCTGAGAAGGACTAAAGATATTTTTCTAGTATATGGAGGATCTGAGTAGAAACTAGAAGGCTATACATATTCTAGTTTTCAATCAGATCTAGATGATAGCAAATCAATATCGAGGTATGTCTTCACCCTGAATGATGGTGCAGTGAGTTGGAAGAGTATAAAGCAGCCAACAACAGCTGACTCAGTCACTGAGGTAGAATACATAACTGCAAAGGAAGTCACGAAGGAAGCTGTCTAGATGAAGAAATTCATCATGGAATTGGGCATGGTTCCTGAAATACAATAGCTAGTGCCACTATAATGTGATAACACTAGAGCTGTTGCACAACCAGAGGAACCGAGGTCTCACCATAAGTTCAAGCACATTCTAAGATGGTTCCACCTCGTTCGAGAGATAATAGAAACACAAGATGTTGTCATCGATCGAGTTGATACAAAGAACAATATAGCATACCCATTTACCAAAGCATTACCCAAGCAGCAATTAGATCGCCACTTAGATAGTATAGGTATAAAGTATAAGGGCGATTGGCTTTAGTGCAAGTGGAAGATTGAAAGAAAAGCATCCTAAAAGCCAATCATAATAAGGGCATTTTTGTAATCTTCCAACTCTTGTATGACATTATATTAATAAAGGCATTTATTTTCATCATATACTGTTGTGTCTTATTTATGGATTATGATGAACCCCATAGATTAGGGTAATGGAATTAGGGTTGTGATAAAGATCATAATAGTGAGACCTAAGTTCCTATAAATCCTAATCAAAATGTTCCTAGTCAATGGACCATTTACTCGGGGATCGATGAATCCAGTAAGATAAGCTTATCCTATGTATGCTCAGTTAATGAGGAAGGTTGGTCTCACAACCATTTATGTAGAGACACTAATATAAGGGTAAGGGTGCTCATCAGGATATGAGTACACTAAACTGATTCGCACCAGGACCATCTTATGGAAGTCTTACTGCATATCAAAAGATAGGTCCCATAGTAGGAGTTGTGCATGTGATCTTCAGACCTGAGGTCACCATGGTTTCTTATACACACTAAGCCATGTTTTGGTTCATACTCATTCATGACATTGAGTCATGTACGATGTATTCTGGGTATGGTGGAAGGTGTACAAAGGATGTGAGTGGACCAACAAGGAATCGATCATTCCTGGTAAGAGGAATTGTTATCCCATGTAATCTCTTCGGTGAGTGACTCAAGAAGCCTTTGATCAAAGTAGGATGAGATTAGAAGTGGTTTCTAATCAGTCATCAGTTGAGTCCTTATGATCGAGCTGAGATTCGATATGACTAAGTGTTAGGGTTTGACATATATCCATACCTATCACTTAATTAAGATAATGGGAGATCGAAAGATTGAATTACATGGTAACATTCTGCTGAAAGGTATTTTGATACTTTCCACCAAATTTCATATTTTTTGGATAGGCATGACATGTTGCTAGACATCAATCTTATCTTGTAGGTTTTCATGAACCAATTGGATTGGTTTCATGAGTCAATTTGATGGATGATTCGAATTGGACAATTAGGTGAGCCAATTTGACCTAATTAAGTCAATCAGGTTCGATTGGATCGAATCGGCTCAAACCTAAATCTACTGCTAGATAAATGTGGAACCCAAAGGGTCATACACATTAGGGAGTTGACCAAGGAAGTCATACATAATTTAATTAGGATCATGGGATCCAAATTGGTTAGCTAGATTGCACACTAGCATGTGTAGGCTAATCTATTCCTAACCCAAGTCGATTTGGGTCCAGTTGCTTGCTATTTTGATTAATCAATTTAAGAGAGACTTAAATTGGGTTATGTCTAGGTTAAGACAACCTTTATCAGGTTTTATCCTGATTTAATTGGACGTGGAACGCCACTTAGACTAGAGTCCAAGTCGGCATGGACTCCTTGGGCGCATATGTGCACGCGCCAAGGAATGGATCGCATAAAGGACCAAGAGTCCTTCTGCAGATGAATCACTTTAGCTAATTCATCTGGGACTCTCTTGGCACATATCCCCACACCCCATAGGATTATTTTTGACCAGTCAACACCTTTTAAATTGGTGTGAAAAAGGTTTGAAAGGGAATGCGCGCATGAAGAGATGCATCTATTCATTTGGTGCACGGTCTGAAGTAGTGTCCTTCTGCTATCAGGACTCTTCAAGTTCTTTGATGCTTGGAGATTGAAGAGGCACCTCTTAGCTTCCCAAGGACCAGTACTTGCCATGTGCAAGTCAGAAATCATCCAGGAATAAGAAGGGATAAGAATATGTGACTTGGAACATGAATCAACTTATTGGATATGACTTTTCAAGATAGATAACTTCTCTTGGATCTTGAAAAATCATATCTGATAAGTTGATGGCTGGACATATCACACACCCCTCCTAACATTATAAATAGGGACAATGTTATGGGT
The DNA here is from genome assembly GCA_021397845.1 of Areca catechu. NCBI lineage: Eukaryota > Viridiplantae > Streptophyta > Magnoliopsida > Arecales > Arecaceae > Areca > Areca catechu. The sequence goes on along the minus strand of CM038045.1, from coordinate 130,325,823 downwards.
TTCAGAAGAGTTCCACCATAGTTTTTAATCTAAGTGTTATACCTTCCTCCCTCCTCCTTAAGATAAACCTTGTCTCTTTAAGACAAGGTTGTTCTTACTAGGACAAGTCTTAGGATTTAAGAAATAAGCCTAGAGTGTCCTATAGGAGGGCAATACCAAATCCAAGAGTGGTTTTGGGAAGCATTCAGAGTACCCTACAAAAGGGTAGGGTGTCCTACAAAGGTCAAAGTCCAGAAGGCTGTCAAGAGGAGTCCTAGTCAAGCAAGCAACTGAAGTAGGTGTTCTTCCTTGGCTCAATTCCTGTGGGGATCACCGTTGGAGGGCTTACACTTGTGAGCCTTATGGAAAGAAGTGGAAAACAGTGTTTCAGGTATGTTTCTTGTGCTTTGTTTATAATTCATTAGTTGGTAATGTCTATGGGGATCCGGGAATTAGGATTTCTTCTAGCCAGTTAGGTTTTCATGCTTGAATTTTTGTTTTAACATTCACTTCTGCAAGTAGCATGATGACCTAGGCTCCCTAGAAATCCCATCAGTGGTATCAGAGCCACCCTTAGTTCATTAAATTATGTGTCATTTTGAAGTTCATGAACATCCACATCCAAGTCAACCCGACTAGAGATCGAGTCGACCCGAAACTTGTCGAGTCAACTCTTCCAGAATTATGATTATATGCATATTATAATTAATATGTTTGATTTCTATTTTATCATGAAAATAGCATGATTTTGTTATGATATGATATTATGCATATTGTTGATCAAATGCATCGTTATAACAAGTTTTATCCTAGTAACTGCTTTGGATTGGGTTAGTCACCATGGCCATCCGGTCATGGGAGCCAAGTAGGGTTTAAAAGCCCTCTTCTCCCATTCAATGGGTCTCCTATGGCATGTAGCGATGCTGATGTGGCCATATCCCATGAGCAAGTGAGGTGAACGGGGTATTGAAATATCATGCTATGATATGATTGCATGTAATCTTGTAATGCTATGCATATGCTGGATTGATATGCTTTATGTTTATACTTGTTGTTATGAACATTGTTGATATGATTATTTAGGATGTGTTTAAGACCATCAAAGCCCTCATTAAAAATCATATTTAATCATAGTATAAGCTTAATCATGATGCCAAACTAATTAGGCTTTGATCAGCTAGTTGGTGTCTAGGCAAGTGGTTCTAGGAAGGTAAAGAGATTGAGGTTTTTAATTGGTTCCGTTGTATGGCCTAGCCAATTTAATTGGTATATAAGGCAAGCAACGGGAGGACCCCCTCACCCCTTCCACTTACCTGGCCAATTTAGTCATGTTGCCCAGAAATGGAGCCCAAGAGGGGGGGTGAATTGGGTCTTTTAAAAAAATTAAATGAAATAAAACAAAAGGTCTTGTGGTGCTTGTGAGTGACAAATAATTAGATGCAAGATAATAGCACTTAATTAAAGAATGCAAAAAGAAAAGAGCAATCACACACAAACACAAGATATATAGTGGTTCGGTGCAAACCTAGCACCTACATCCACTCCCCAAGCCACCCTTGGGAATTTCACTATAATCCACACCAAATTACAGTTGACTTGTTTTTACAAGGCTCACAAGTCAAAAACCTAAGTTGGTTTTATCACTTAGGCTTACCAACAAACCTAACTACTTGTTTTGTCTTCGGGCTCACAAGTTAACCCTAGTTGGTTTTAACACTTTGGCTCACCAACAAACCACAATAACCTTCTTTCAAGACACCCTTGAAAGCAAGGTTAAAGCACAACAAATCAGATATAAAATTTAAATGCTACAACAAACTCTCTTCAAGAGTGGATTGGAATCTTTGAAGCCCAAGGATTGCTTTGACTTCACTCTTCTTCAAGTTGCCTCCTTTTGGAATGTAGTAGATTTGAGCAAGTAGGCTTTTTCAGTGGAATCAAGCTAGAAGAAGCTTTTGATTTGAAGTTTGGAGAGAATAAAGGCTTTTTGGCTTTAGAGTGGACTTGAATGCTCTTGAATAGACTTCTCTCTTTTTCTTCTTGACTTCTTCTCACTTCCCTTGCTTTAAAATGAGGTTGGTGGTGATTAAATACACCAATAACCTTCTAAAAACGGTTTGTGACCGTTGGAGCATTGGAAATAGCCGTTTGGAGCTTGAAATCCCGTTTCTGCAAGCCAGAAAAATAGATCCGTTAGAGCTGTCAGGCTACAAGTGTCGACACTTGGCTGTCAGGTGTCGACACTTGAATTCTGGGAGTCGACACTTGATCATTCAAGTGTCGACACTTGATGCACAGGTGTCGACACTTGACACAAAAATCCTCAAACCAACAAGTTCTGTATTTTCAAAATTCTCAGGCCTTGAGTCGACACTTGAAACCTAAGTGTCGACACTTGGTGTCGACACTTGAATTCTAGGTGTCGACACTTGGCGTGCCAAGGATTTTTCTTCGTGCCAAATGCTGAAGTGTCGACACTTGTCTGTCCAGGTGTCGACACTTGAGACTGAAAACATCCAGAATAAGAGTAAAAGCCTCGAAATCAAAAATAAAGTTCATGAATGCATAAACACATAATAGTTAAGCAAATATTAGCCCTTTTTCAATGAAGAGAATGTCCGGATATGTGAGAATTGCTCGGTGCCATTGCATGCCATACACCATAAGTTTTTGGAATTTTGAGGTGCTTTCTTCCTGAAAACTCACAACTTGAAATTCACATTAGAATACAATATGTGCTCAATGTTTTGTTATTCATCAAAATCACTGGGTGGAACCAACAATCTCTCCCTTTTTGATGATGACAAAACCTTGAGAAAAAGAGACAACATAGTTCAAACCATGAGTTTTCTAATTAATAGGAAACAATCTCCCCCTTAATTAGATACTTCTTATTAAGGTAAACTTCAAATCAATATAATGCATCTTTTTCTTTTAAACAAGATACATGTTCTCAAATTTTCAAAAACAATTAAACATCACTTTTTTTCGTCATAACAATTACTTTTTCTCATTACTTTTTCTCTCCCCCTTTTTGTCAATCATAAAAAAAATAACCTCCCCCTTTCAATTAGCATGTATACAAAAAGAGAGTATAGACAATATTATAGCTGAAATTGTGCTTGTATCAGAGTTAAAATATTCCATTATATCAGAGCTAAAATATGACAAACTGAAGTATAACAAACATATATATATGTGAGACAAGTTTTTAGTACAAACAAAACTGAAACATACATATATCAAACATAAAAAGAGATCTGAAACAGTCATCTGTGAGGCTAGTCCTCATCAGATGGAACATCAAGACTAAAAGGAGCACTAATCCTAGATCTGGTGGCTAAAGCCCTAGGAGGTGCTAAAGCTCTAAGACTCCTGGTACGGCCGGCAGGACCAAAAGCGGGTACAACCCTAGAAGATCTGGTAGAAGGAGGCGAAAGACGATCAGCTGGCTCAATAGGATCTGGAACAAAGTCAACTAGAGCAGTAGAAGGAGCAGGTGTAGTAGGAGGATCTCGACTGACCACCTCGTAAGCATCAGCTCCGCCTACACTATCGCTGTCAGTGCCTACCACCTCAGTGGCTCGGTCAACATCCTGATCACCTCCATCAGCAATATCAGCATGGTCGCTCTGGTGATCGCCACCGTCATCATCATCATCATCATCATCATCATATGGAGCAGGAGCAGGTGCAGCAGGAGGTATAAGAGATCTCAGAAGATCCTCAAGACGTGTAAAACCCTCCTCCATAGATCTGCGGATCTCAGCGTGCTCTGAGGTAGTCTGTGCTCGTAGAAGCTCGACCTCGCTACGCAGCTGAGTCACCTCTCCTCTGATCTGTGTGAACTGGGCTCTGGCATGCTCCTCAAAAGATAATCCGGTAGATGGTGGTGGAGGAACTGAAGCATCAGGTGACAGGTGCTCTGCCTGTGTCGATGGTACATCCACTGGAGGAAGGACTGCTGGCTCAGATGGTCCAGCCTCAGCCTCTCGAATCTCATCCTCCTCATCTGGCTCCTGGCCAGACTCTCTCCGAACCCATCGACCTCCAACTATCCTGAAACCCATGCGGTGCAATGACCTCTCATCATATACATCTGTGTGCAGTATCTCCTTGGGGATCTCCCCCTCCAATGATACACCACAAGCTCTGAAAAGACGGGTCAGTGCCATCCCGTATGGCAAACAGTGTCGGCGCTGAGTGGCAGCATCATGCATCTGTGACAGCATCAAGGCCGGTATGTCAACTGGTCTCCTCTCGATCAGACTGGTCATCAACATCAGCTCTCTCTCTGTGATGAAATCAAATCTGCCAGTCTTCGGTAGAAGGATCCGTGCGGTAATGTGGTGCAGCAGTCGCATCTCTAAAGATAACTGGTTCGCGGTAACTACTGAGATACCGCGAACATCCTCTCGCTCAAGGATGCATCTGAAAGCTGCCTCTCTATCATCAACTGAGAACGCACTGACTCCTCTCCGGGGTATCTCCCATACTCGGCTCAGCAACTCATCAGTCAATGAAATCTGTATACCTCTGACGGATGTCGTCCATAAGAGTCGTCGACAGTCCAGGGCACCGTAAAACTCCCTCACCAGGTGAGGATAGTATCTCTCCTGCATGGTGCAGAAGGGTACTAACCCTGCATCTGAGAGTATCTCTCTAATGCCAAAATGGTGCCTATCGAAACAGTGTAGATCTACTCTCCTCCCAGAAGCTACTGACTTCCCTGCCATCCTCTCTACAGGGGGGGAGCTCGGAGTGGCTGAACTGCTCTGCAGAGCGGGATCGAATCTGGCCTTCGACCTCCTCTCACTACCCTGACTAGGCCTTGCTCTAACTGCAAGTCTCTTCATAGGACCCATATCAGCCAACTGACCAGGAAGAATAAAAAAAGGTTCAGAACAAACGATTGGCCATTGGTTGAGATTAGAGTTTAAATTGGTCTTAAAAACCAGAATTAATAAGTTTTGATCAAGATGAGAAATTTTGAGTAAAATTGTAGGTAAAATTTGTGTTGGGTGGAGCACATTTGAATCCCAAAAATTATTTTTGTAAAGAAAATCAAAAACCATGGGATTTAGGTTTTAAGCATTTAGGGTTTTTGCAAATAGGCGAAAATATTCAAAATGCAATACTAGAAATCCTTCCTAATCATCAATAAAAGGATTTATTACATTTAAATTAGATGAAAACCCATTTTATTTTGCCCAAAATTGATGAATAGTGATTTTTGTGAAAAAGGGTTGAAAAATACCAAAAAGATGAGGGAAATTCGAGGAAAACAAATCTAAAACAAGATTCCCTCAAATGGAGTTTTAGAAATTTACTAAAACACACAAGAATCCGGTTAGATTGAAGAAAAAAGTTCGGAAAACCTAAAACATGATTGTTTGGTTTAAAAACAATAAAGTTAAAAACATAGAGAAATAAAAACTAAATTAGAGAGGGAAAAAACCTGATTTGAGATGGATTGAAGGGTGAAAAGACGGGTTTGGACAGGGGGGACCACTGTTCCAAGAAATTTGGGGAAGGAGAATTTTCAAAAAACCCTTCATTCGACCCGTTTTAAAACAGTTCAGATTCGCAAGTGTCGACACTTCGGATTTGTCAAGTGTTGACACTTGGTCAGGTGTCGACACTTGACACTTTCCAAGTGTCGACACTTGGCCAAGAAAATTCGAGAAAATCTGGAAAAAATTAAAAAAAAATTGACAAATTTCTTGGGGTTTAAAACAATAAGTTTTGAGCTTTTAGGACAAGGTAAAAAGGATACTAAGAGAGTCCTAGGAGAATGGATCAATTACACCTAACTCTCTTCTAATCAGACAGAACCTATCCTCACTCAAAGGCTTTGTAAACACATCAGTTAATTGATCATTGGTACAGACAAGATCAAGAATTATGTTTGAGTTTTGTACATGATCTCTTATGAAATGATGTCTTATTTCAATGTGTTTACTTCTTGAATGTTGCACTGGATTTTTAGATAAATTGATTGCACTAGTATTATCACATCTTATGGGTGTCTTAGTTAGTTTTATGCCAAAGTCTTCGAGTTGTTGTTTGATCCAGAGGATTTGAGCACAACAGCTCCCAGCTGCTATATATTCGGCTTCTGCCGTAGATAGAGCAACAGAGTTCTGTTTCTTGCTACTCCAGGAGATCAAATTTACTCCAAGAAACTGACAGGTTCCACTAGTACTTTTACGATCAAGTTTACATCCAGCAAAATCAGCATCAGAATAAGCAATTAAATCACATGAAGAATCTCTAGAGTATCATAAACCAATTTTAATTGAGCCAGATAGATATCTAAATATGCGTTTAACAGCCAAAAGATGAGACTCTTTAGGATTGGACTGATATCTAGCACACATACAGACACTAAACATGATATCTGGCCTACTGGCAGTAAGATATAATAATGAACCAATCATGCCACGATATAATTTTTGATCAATTGATTTACCTGATTCATCCTTGTCAAGTCTACATGTAGAGCTCATAGGGGTACCTAATGGCTTAGTGTTCTCCATCCCAAACTTCTTGAGTATTTCTCTTGTGTATTTTGTTTGGTTGATGAAGATCCCCTCTTTGGTTTGCCTTATCTGGAGTCCGAGGAAGAAATTTAGTTCTCCCATCAAGCTCATCTCGAACTCACCCTGCATTAGACTTGCAAAATCTTGACAAAGAGATTCATTAGTAGCACCAAATATTATATCATCAACATAGATTTGTACTACTAAGAGATCATCATTCTTTTTCTTTAAAAATAATGTTTTATCTACATTTCCTCTAATAAAATCATTTTTTAGCAGAAAAGAGCTTAAACGATCATACCAAGCTCTTGGAGCTTGTTTTAATCCATATAAAGCTTTATGAAGTTTATAAACATGATTTGGAAATTCAGAATTTTCAAAACCAGGGGGTTGTTCAACATAAACTTCTTCTTCAATTAATCCATTCAAGAAAGCACTTTTAACATCCATCTGATACAGTTTAAAGTTCATGAAACAGGAAAAAGCCAATAGTAGCCTAATTGCCTCAAGTCTAGCCACAGGAGCAAAGGTTTCATCAAAATCTATCCCTTCCTCCTGATTGTATCCTTTGGCAACTAGTCTAGCTTTATTTCTAATTACTATTCCATTTTCATCAAGTTTGTTTCGAAAAACCCATTTTGTGCCAATAATTGATGTGTTTGAGGGCCTATCTACTAGTATCCAAACATTATTCCTTTTAAATTGATTAAGTTCATCTTGCATAGCATTTATCCAATTACTATCACATTCAGCTTCCTCAATAGTTTTAGGTTCAATTTGAGACACAAAAGCTAAGTAGTCACAAATATTTCTAAGTGATGATCGAGTACTTACACCTTTAGATGGATCACCTATAATTAGTTCTTTTGGGTGTCCATGAGCATACCTCCATTCTTTTGGTAAAGGATCAACAGTTGAGGTATCTTCATCACCTTGTGCTTGATCTTTGTCGGTGTTCTGATCATCATTCTGTTCCTTGGTAAGTTCTTCATTGTTGTTTCTTTCTTCAGTCTTCTTGTAACCTGATTCATCAAAAAGTACATCTTCTTTTCTTGAAGATTTTTGGTTAGTTTCGTCAAATACTACATGAATGGATTCTTCAACAACAAATGTCCTTCTGTTGAAGACCCTGTATGCCTTACTAGATGTGGAGTAGCCTAGAAAGACTCCCTCATCTGATTTGGCATCAAATTTACTTAGATTGTCTTTACCATTGTTTAAGATGAAACAACGGCAACCAAAAACATGAAAATAATGGATTGAAGGTTTTCTACCCTTCCAAAGCTCATAAGGAGTTTTCTTTAAAATCGGTCGAATTAAAACACGATTTAAGATATAGCATGCAGTATTTATGGCTTCCGCCCAAAAGTATCTAGGTAAATCATTTTCACAAAGCATGGTGCGTGCCATTTCTTCAAGAGTTCTATTTTTTCTTTCTACTACCCCATTTTGTTGAGGTGTCCTAGGTGTAGAAAAATTATGATTAATTCCATTTTCAATACAGAATTTATTGAAATCGGCATTTTCAAATTCAGTTCCATGATCACTTCTTAAGGAAATTACTGAAACACCTTTTTCATTTAAAACTCTTTTGTAAAATCTTATGAATTCAGAAAACGTTTCATCTTTGTGTGCTAAAAACATGACCCATGTAAAACATGGGAAATCATCTACAATGACTAGACCAAACTTCTTACCTCCCAAACTAGATGTTCTAGTTGGCCCAAAGAGGTCCATATGAAGCAATTCTAAAGGTCTAGATGTAGAGATTACTCCTTTAGGTTTGAAAGAAGATTTTGTTTGTTTTCCAAGTTGACATGCACTGCAAATCTTATCTTTTTCAAAATTCAGTTTAGGCAAATCTTTTACTAAATTCTTTTTGCTAAGTTTTGAAATTAAATGCATGCTAGCATGTCCTAGTCTACGATGCCAAAGCCAACTAGCTTCATCGATCTTGGCTTCCATTGCCACTAGACATTGACCTTTCTGAATAGGGAGATCATCAAGATCAACCATATAAATATTGCCATGCCTATGACCGATGAATTTAATGCCATTATCATCTATACTAGAAACAATGCACAAAGAAGATTCAAAAACAACTTTAAAATTTTTGTCACAAAATTGACTAATACTAAGCAAGTTATGTTTTAAACCATCAACATATAAAACATTATCAATATAAGAGGTAGGGGTGATATGGATTTTACCAATACCGATGATTTTTCCTTTTCCATTATCACCAAAAGTTATATTGCCACCATTTTGATATGAGAGTGATGAAAACTGCTCCACGTCTCCTGTCATATACCTTGAGCAACCACTATCAAGATACCACATTCTCTTCTTGTTGGTTGCAAGGCATACCTGCAATAAAGATCAAGTGGAGACTTTAGGTACCCAAGCCATCTTGGGTCCTTTTTGGTTAGTGGCATTGGTTCCTTTTGGAACCCAAACTTTCTTAGTTTTTCTTAATTTTCTTTTGTTGCACATGTAAGATTTATGTCCTATGACACCACAAGTATAGCATGTAATTGAAGAAGATGCAGGTACAAAGAAATTTTTAAGGAGTTTTTGTTTCTTATGAGTTCTGAATCCTAAACCAGCTTTGTCAAATACAGCTCTTTGGTTATTTAACAGTAAATTCAATTTTTCAGAACTGTAAGTAAATTTTTCGACAAAAGGCTTTAGTTTATCGATTTTCTCTTTATATTTCTTGTTTTCCATTAAAATTTCTTTGTGTTGTCTTGACAATTTTTCATTTGAAACTAAGTTACTTTTCTTTTCAAGTATATTCTTTTCATTTTCAAGACCCATAATCTTATCATTTAGATTTTTATTTTGTATTAGAAGGTATTTATTCTCATTTGAAAGGTTGTTATTTATTTTAGCTAGTTCCAGATTTTGCTTCTTTAAGTCTTTATGTTTTGACTTTAATTTTTGAAATTCCATTACTAGTTCATCAAAAATTTCATGAAGCTCATCAAAAGATAATTCATTTTCAGTTTCAGAACATACCTCTTCTTGATCGGCCATTAGACAGAAATTTGCTACTTCCTGTTGTTCTTCCTCAGAGCTGGAGTCTTCACTTTCGCTCCAGGTTGCCATCATGGCCTTTTTCCTTAACTTTCTTCTGCTTTTCTTTAGTAAGGGGCAATCTACCTTGAAATGCCCTGGCTTTTTGCACTCAAAACATGTGGGCTGCTCCTCCTTCTTCTCCTTATCTTTTTCTTTACTGGGCTCACCCTTCAGAGGTTTCTTTTTGTAGTTGAATTTCTTTTTCCTCATAAACCTTCTGAACTTCCTTGCCAATATAGCAGTTTCATCTTCTTCGTCATCCTCTTCAGAGTCTTCGCTTGAGTCTTCTCTGGTAGTAGATTTGAATGCTATTGTCTTTTTCTTTTTGTCCACCTCTCCGTTCTTCTGTTTGAGCGATAGTTCATATGTCATTAAAGAGCCTAACAGTTATTCCAGCGGGAGAGTGTTGACATCTTTTGCTTCTTCAATTGCAGTGACCTTTGCATCCTATGAAGCTGGTAGAGACCTGAAAAGTTTATTTACAAGTTCACCATTAGAAATTATTTTTCCTAAACTTCTCATGCCATTCACAATGTTTGTGAACCTAGTATACATTTCACTGATAGATTCAGTAAGTTCCATTTTAAACATTTCATAAGTGTGAATTAGCATGTTGACTTTGGTGGTCTTTACTTGGTGTGTACCCTCATGGGTAACCTCAAGTGTATCCCAAATCTCCTTTGCGAAGAGACAGTTGGATATTCTGTTAAACTCACTAGGATCAAGAGAACAGAATAAAAGGTTCATTGCCTTTGCATTAAGCTCAATTTGCTTAATGTCACTCTCATCCCAATCATCTTCCATTTTAGGGGTGAGAATGTCATTAATGATCATTGTAGGCTGATGAGGACCTTTTACTATTGTTCTCCACAAATTATAATCAAGAGCTTGTATAAATATGCGCATGTATGTCTTCCAGTATATGTAATTTGTGCCATTAAATAGTGGGGGTCGGTTTGAGGCTTGACCTTCAACAATACCCATGCCTATTGAGGCTGCCATGATCTTTTACTCAAGATCCTTGGACCTACAAGAGAGTACCGGTGCTCTGATATCACTTGTTGCCCAGAAATGGAGCCCAGGAGGGGAGGTGAATTGGGTCTTTTAAAAAAATTAAATGAAATAAAACAAAAGGTCTTGTGGTGCTTGTGAGTGACAAATAATTAGATGCAAGATAATAGCACTTAATTAAAGAATGCAAAAAGAAAAGAGCAATCACATACAAACACAAGATATATAGTGGTTCGGTGCAAACCTAGCACCTACATCCACTCCCCAAGCCACCCTTGGGAATTCCACTATAATCCACACCAGATTACAGTTGACTTGTTTTTACAAGGCTCACAAGTCGAAAACCTAAGTTAGTTTTATCACTTAGGCTTACCAACAAACCTAACTACTTGTTTTGTCTTCGGGCTCACAAGTTAACCCTAGTTGGTTTTAACACTTTGGCTCACCAACAAACCACAATAACCTTCTTTCAAGACACCCTTGAAAGCAAGGTTAAAGCACAATAAATCAGATATAAAATTTAAATGCTACAACAAACTCTCTTCAAGAGTGGATTGGAATCTTTGAAGCCCAAGGATTGCTTTGACTTCACTCTTCTTCAAGTTGCCTCCTTTTGGAATGTAGTAGATTTGAGCAAGTAGGCTTTTTCAGTGGAATCAAGCTAGAAGAGGCTTTTGATTTGAAGTTTGGAGAGAATAAAGACTTTTTGGCTTTAGAGTGGACTTGAATGCTCTTGAATAGACTTCTCTCTTTTTCTTCTTGACTTCTTCTCACTTCTCTTGCTTTAAAATGAGGTTGGTGGTGATTAAATACACCAATAACCTTCTAAAAATGGTTTGTGACCGTTGGAGCATTGGAAATAGTCGTTTGGAGCTTGAAATCCCGTTTCTGCAAGCCAGAAAAATAGATCCGTTAGAGCTGTCAGGCTGCAAGTGTCGACACTTGGCTGTCAGGTGTCGACACTTGGCTGTCAGGTGTCGACACTTGAATTCTGGGAGTCGACACTTGATCATTCAAGTGTCGACACTTGATGACCAGGTGTCGACACTTGACACAAAAATCCTCGAACCAACAAGTTCTGTATTTTCAAAATTCTCAGGCCTTGAGTCGACACTTGAAACCTAAGTGTCGACACTTGGTGTCGATACTTGAATTCTAGGTGTCGACACTTGGCGTGCCAAGGATTTTTCTTCGTGCCAAATGCTGAAGTGTCGACACTTGTCTGTCCAGGTGTCGACACTTGAGACTGAAAACATCCAGAATCAAGAGTAAAAGCCTCGAAATCAAAAATAAAGTTCATGAATGCATAAACACATAATAGTTAAGCAAATATTAGCCCTTTTTCAATGAAGAGAATGTCCGGATATGTGAGAATTGCTCGGTGCCATTGCATGCCATACACCATAAGTTTTTGGAATTTTGAGGTGCTTTCTTCCTGAAAACTCACAACTTGAAATTCATATTAGAATACAATATGTGCTCAATGTTTTGTTATTCATCAAAATCACTGGGTGGAGCCAACAAGTCATATCTAAAATCTTAATTTGGGAATGCTAATTGATTAAGAATACTATAATTTGCCTTCCTTCATGCTAAGCAAAATTTATGTCAATACTATAGTAGGTTTGTTATGTATACACAAGGCCTACTTTAGGGTTTGAAATGAAATTTGTCTTGGTGCACTAGGTGCTTTATAGTATGATTGGAATTGTTGCTTTGTTGTGTACACACAAGGACAACATTATTCAATCATGGCTATATAAAAATGAAGGGTCTAACTAAACTAAGACATTATGGTTTGTTGTATACACACAAGGCTAAAAGTATCTTAGAGGCAAGTTTAATAGTTGAGAATTGCATAGATTGAAATTGAAAAGGAAGTCCTACCTTTGAACTCATGAGTGTTTGTTGTGTACACACAAGGCATTTATGAGGAATTAAGATCTCAACCCCACTAAAGAAACCAGTAAGATTTCTCGCTTACCATAGATTGAGGGTTATGGTATTCGAAGAAAATAGTAGGAGACATAATTAGATATAAAAGTCCTTATCTAATTATGAATGTCATCTTGAGTGGTCTGCTGATATTGTTCTTTAATTAAATATAGGATATTTACATTATGGCTTCAAATTTAACACTACGGGGCATTTTAGATGCCAACAAGTTAACCGGTCCCAATTACGTGGACTGGCTGAGGAACCTGAGAATTGTACTGACTCTGGAGAAGCTTTCATATATTCTTGATTCTCTAGATCCTGAGATGATCGAAGAGAATGCTTTAGAGGAGGAAATTGCCACACATAGAATGTGGCAAAATGATAGTATAAATGTCTGGTGCATCATGTTAGCCTCGATGAGCAACGAGATCTAAAGGTAACAGAAGGTATGGAGCCTCAGTCCATATTGCTCAATTTAAATGAGCTATATGGAGAGCAAAGTAGGGTTGCTCGATACGAGATATCGAAGCAATTGTTCCGTGCACGGATGAGTGAGGGTTCATCTATACAAACCCACATATTGAAAATGATTGACTTAATCACTTGATTAGGTCAATTAGGGTTTGTCATGGATGGTGAACTCAATCAGGACTTGATCCTGCAGTCACTCCCAGATTGCTTTTCTTAGTTTGTTCTTAATTACCATATGAACAAATTGAATACTTCATTGCCAGAGCTGCTTAATATGCTTAAGATAGCAGAGAGCCATTCTAAAAGAGATAAGGCTCATCTTCTTCTTATTGATGGAAGAAAGAAACAGGCAAAGAAGAAGGGCTTGAAAAGAAAATTCAACCCTAAGAAGAGCTTCCAAAATAAGAATAAAGCTAAAAAGGCTGATGGAGCCTGTTTCCACTATGGCAAGCAAGGGCACTGGAAGAAAAATTGCAAGATATATCTTGCAAGTGTAAAGCAAGATACAAGTGGAGCATCTAAAGGTTTGTACATGATACAAATAAATTTATCATTGAGATTCTTCAAATTCTAATTCATGGGTATTCGATACCGCATGTGGATCTCATATCTACAATTCATTGCAGGGACTCCACCAAATTAGGAATTTGAAGAAAGGTGACTTCAAGCTATATGGGGCAAGTAGTGAGGCCATTTATGCTGAAGCTGTGGGCACCTGTGTCTTATTATTACTTTTGGGTAATATGTTAAAGCTAGAAGAATGTTACTACATATCCAATATTGTAAGAAACATTATTTCTATACCCTTGTTATTACAACAAGGATATGAAATAAATGTAAAGAGCAGTGGCTGCTCTATTCTTCATAATAATATAATATTTGGGCAGGTTGTTTTATTAATGGTCTTCTAACTTTGGAACTCAATGATGAAATACTTCTTATTAATAAGAAGAGAAAGAGAGATAATGTCAATGTCACATATCTCTGGCATTGCCAATTAGATCATATCAGTGAGTCAAGGATAAACAAGTTAGTCGAAGATAATTACTTTGACCCTTATGATTTTCAATCATTAGGAACTTGTGAGTCTTGCCTCAAAGAAAAAATGACCAAGTCTCCATTCACTGGACATGGAGACAGGGTAACAGAATTACTAGGTCTTGTGCATACTGATGTATATGAACCTATGACAGCTCATGCCAGAGGAGGATATTCTTACTTCATCACTTTTATTGATGATTTATCAAGATTTGGTCATGTGTATCTTATAAAACACAAGTCTGAAGTTTTTGATAAGTTTAAAGAATATCAAAGTATGGTTGAAAAACAAACCAGACATAGTCTTAAAGCTCTTCATTCTGATCTAGGAGGTGAATACTTGTCTAGTGAGTTTCTAAACCATCATCAAGATAAAGGCATAATCTCTGAATGGACTCCTCCTTATACATTCCAATTAAATGGTGTGGCAGAAAGGAGAAATCGTACCTTGTTAGATATGGTGAGGTCCATGCTAAGCTTCACAGATCTTCCCATTTCCTTCTAGGGACATTCCCTGGAAACTGATGCACATATTTTGAACAGGGTTCCATCTATGTCAGTAAGTAGCACTCCATATGAGTTATGGAATGGCAAAAGACTAAGTCTTAAGTACTTAAAGGTTTGGGGTTGCTATACTTATATTAAAAATAACTTTGGATATAAGTTAAGAGCAAGGGCTGACAAATGTAGGTTTGTTGGTTATCCTAAAGAAGGTATTGGATAACTCTTTTATAATGCTACTGAGCAAAAGATGTTTGTCAGTAGGCATGCTACATTCTTGGAGCAAGAATTTATCTAAGAAAGAAGTAGTGATTCTTCAATTAAGTTATTTGAAGAATAGAACCAACAACCTATTGAGCCTTCAAATGAAATTCCTCAACCACAAGTTCTTGTAGATCAAGAACAACCACTATACACACCTCCTCTCCGAAGGTCAGATAGGGTGCGAGGAGCACCTCTAAGATATGGCTTTGTCATCGAGGATGACAATGAAGCCAGTTTCATTCAGGATGATGATCCTGTGACCTATTCGGAAGCTATCGAGAGAAAAGACTCTGACAAATGGCTAAGTGCCATGAAATCTGAAATGGATTCCATGTATTCAAATCAGGTTTGGACCTTGGTAGATCCACCTGATGGAATTGACCCAATAGGGTGTAAATGGGTCTTCAAGAAGAAGATAAGAGCAGATGGTCAAGTAGAAACCTACAAGGCAGGTTGGTAGAAAAAGGTTTTAGACAAAAACATGGCATTGACTATGATGAAACATTTTCTCCAGTAGCCATGCTCAAATCCATTTGAATTTTACTTGCCATAGCAGCATACCATGTTACGAAATCTGGCAGATGGATGTCAAGACTGCTTTTCTTAATGGAAACCTAAAGGAAGAAGTGTATATGACACAGCCAGAGGGTTTTGTCTCAAGTGAGAGACCAAGCCAGGTATGCAAGTTAAGGAAGTCTATTTATGGATTAAAGCAAGCGTTAAGGAGTTGAAACATCCATTTTGATGAAACAATCAAGAGTTTTGGTTTTGTCAAAAATGAAGATGAACCATGTGTGCACTTATTTTCTCGATCTTTTATGTTGATGACATACTGATCATTGGGAATGATATCCCAATGTTATAATCGGTTAAAACTTGGCTATCATCAAAGTTTTCCATGAAGGATTTGGGAGAAGCATCCTATATACTAGGTATAATGATCTATAGAGATAGATCTAAAAGGATGCTAGGCTTATCCCAGTCTAGCTACATAGACTTAGTATTGAAGAGATTCAACATGGATGGAAGTAAGAAAGGTTACTTGCCTATAAGTCAAGGCATACATCTCTCTAAAAAATGTCTCCTAAGAAATCAGAAGAAAGAGAGAGGATGGCTATGATTCCTTATGCTTCGGCTGTAGGATCAATTATGTATGCTATGTTATGTACCAGACCTGATGTTGCTTATGCCTTGGGCATAGTGAGCAGGTTTCAGGTAAATCTAGGAGAGGATCATTGGAAAGCTGTGAAAAATATTCTTAGGTACCTGAGAAGGACTAAAGATATTTTTCTAGTATATGGAGGATCTGAGTTGAAACTAGAAGGCTATACAGCTTCTAGTTTCCAATCAGATCCAAATGATAGCAAATCAACATCGGGGTATGTCTTCACCCTGAATGATGGTGTAGTGAGTTGGAAGAGTACAAAGTAGCCAACATTAGCTAACTCAGTCATTGAGGCAGAATACATAGCTGCAAGTAAAGCCGCGAAGGAAGCTATCTGGATGAAGAAATTCATCATGGAATTAGGCATGGTTCCTGAAATACAACAGCCAGTGCTGCTATACTGTGATAACACTGGAGCTGTTGCATAAGCAAAGGAACTGAGGTCATACCATAAGTCTAAGCACATTCTAAGATGGTTCCACCTTGTTCGAGAGATAATAGAAAGACAAGATGTTATCATCGATCGAGTTGATACAAAGAACAATATAGCATACCCATTTACTAAAGCATTACCCAAGCAGCAGTTAGATCGCCACTTAGATAATATGGGTATAAAGTATAAGGGCGATTGGCTTTAGTGCAAGTAGGAGATTGAAAGAAAAGTATCCTAAAAGCCAATCATAATAAGGGCATTTTTGTAATCTTTCAACTCTTGTATGACATTATATTAATAAAGGTATTTATTTTTATCATATACTGTTGTATCTTATTTATGGATTATGATGAACCCCATAGATTAGGGCAATGAAATTAGGGTTATGATAAAGATCATAACAGTAAGACCTAAGTTCCTATAAATCCTAATCAAAATATTCCTAGTCAATGGACCATCGATTCGGGAATCGATGAATCCGGTAAGACTAGCTTATCCTATGTATGCTCAGTTAATGAGGATGGTTGGTCTCACAACCATTTTTGTAAAGACACTAATACAAAGATAAGGGTGCTCATCAGAGTATGATTACATTGAACTGATCCACACCGGGACCATCTTATAGAAGTCTTACTGCTTGTTAAAAGATAGGTCCCAGAATGGGAGTTGTGGATGTGATCTTTAGACCTGAGGTCACCATAGTTCCTTGTGCACACTAAGCCATGTTTTGGTTCATACTCATTCATGACATTGAGTCATGTATGGGGTGTTTTGGATATGGTGGAAGGTGTACAAAGGATGTGAGTGGACCAACAAGAAATCGATCGTTCCTTGTAAGAGGAATTGTTATCCCATATAATCTCTTCGATGAGTGACTCAAGAGCCTTTGATCAAAGCAAGATGAGATTAGAAGTGGTTTCTATTCAGTCATCAATTGAGTCCTCATGATCGAGCTAAGATTCGATATGACTAAGTATTAGGGTTTGACATATATCCATACTTATCACTTAATTAGGATAATGGGAGATCAAAAGATTAAATTGCACGGCAACTTGTGTTGAAGGGTATTTTGGTACTTTCTACCAAATTCCATATTTTCTAGCTAGGCATGACATGTTGCTAGATGTTAATCTTGTCTTATAGGTTTTCATGAACCAATTGGATTGGTTTCATGAGTCAATTCGATGGATGATTCGAATTGGACAATTAGGTGAGCCAATTTGACCTAATTAAGTCAATCGGGTTCGATTGGATCAAATCGGCTCAAACCTAAACCTACTGCTGGCTAAATGTGGAACCAAAAGGGTCACACACATTAGGGAGTTGATTAAGGAAGTCATACATAATTTAATCAGGGTCATGGGATCCTAATTGGTTAGCTAGATTGCACACTTGCATGTGTAGGCTAACCTAATTCCTAACCCAAGTCGATTTGGATCCAGTTACTTGCTATTTTGATTAACCAATTTAAGAGAGACTTAAATTGGGTTATGTCTGGGTAAAGACAACCTTTATTTGGTTTTATCCTAATTTAATTGGACATGGAATGCCACTTGGACTAGAGTCCAAGTTGGTATGGACTCCTTGGGTGCATATGTGCGCGTGCCAAGGAATGGATCACAGAAAGGACCAAGAGTCCTTTTGCAGATGAATCACTTTGGCTGATTCATCTGGGACTCTCTTGGCACATATCCCCATGCCCCTTAGGATTATTTTTGATCGGTCAACACCTTTTAAATTGGCATGAAAAAGGTTTGAAAGGGAATTCGTGCATGAAGAGATGCGTCTCTTCATTTGGCACGCGGTCTGAAGCAGTGTCCTTCTGCTATCTGGACTCTTCAAGTTCTCAGATGCTTGGAGATTGAAGAGGTGCCTCTTGGCTTCCCAGGGACTGGTACTTGCCATGTGGGAAGTCGGAAATCATCCAGGAATAAGAAAGGATGTGAATATGTGACTTGGTGCATGAATCAACTTATTGGATATGACTTTTCAAGCCAGATAACTTCTCTTGGGTCTTGAAAAATCATATCTGATAAGTTGATGGCTGGACATATCACACAACCCTCCTAACATTATAAATAGGAGTGGTGTTATGTGTTTCAGAAGAGCTCTATCATAGTTTTTATTCTGAGTGTTATACCTTTTTCCCTCTTCCTTAAGACAAACCTTGTCCCCTTAAGACAAGGTTGTTCTTACTAGGACAAGTCTTAGGATTTAAGACATAAGCCTAGAGTGTTCTATAGGAGGGCAATCCCAAATCCAAGAGTAGTTTTAGAAAGCATTCAGAGTACCCTACAAGAGGGTAGGGTGTCCTACAAAGTTCAAAGTCCAGAAGGCTGTCAAGAGGAGTCCTAGTCAAGCAAGCAACTGAAGTAGGAGTTCTTCCTTTGGTCAATTCCTGTGTGGATCACTGTTGGAGGCCTTACACTTGTGAGCCTTGTGGAAAGAAGTGGAAAATAGCATTTCAGGTATGTTTCTTCTACTTCATTTATGATTCATTAGTTGGTAATGTCTAAGAAGATCCGGGAATTAGGGTTTCTTCTAGCCAGTTAGGATTTTCATGCTTGAATTTTTGTTTTAAAATTCACTTCCACAAGTAGCATGATGACCAAGGCTCCCTAGAAATCCGATCAGGGGTCCCCCCATTGCTTTCTTTAGATATCAAATAAATTGGCAAGGTCAATCAACGGAACCAATTAAAAACCATCTTTCTTCAAGGCTATATCATCCTTGAACCCCTTTCCTAGACACCAGCTGACCAGCTAATCTTGACTTGGTGCAACTCTTTCAGAAGCCTTGTCCTAATGAGTTCAAAAATCCTAGGGGCAATGTCTAATTGATTTTAGATTAAAGGCTTAGGTTATGCAGTATAAAGAATGGGGGTTTATAAGCTAAGGGTGACGAAATCCCTACCTTATATTATTTAGGGGTTATACCCTTAAAGTATTTTTGAAAATACAATGCAAATTAAACAAGAAGTCTAAAAAAGTTAAAAGTTTTTTAAGATTTATTATTTATTTTCTTAAATTAATTAAGTATTATGGAAAGATATCTTTAATTTTTTTTTAGGTTATTTAAGGTAGTTTAACTAAAAGAGAATGTTAATTAGATTAGGAGTTAATTTATGAAAAGAAGGAAAGTAAAGTTTTTATATATTAACAAGAATGGAAAGGAATCTAATAATTAAGGCAACTAAAATAAAAAAAAGGTAATAGAACAAAAGAGAACATTGATTGGAATAAAAAAAAAATTTCTTTTTTTTGTAAAACAATTATTCCTAATTCCCAGGCAACGATGCCAAAATTTGATCACTATTGGTGGTGGTCAAAAATAAAAACCTAGCTCATTAATATAGCTAGGATGAGTAGGGATCATATTATCAAAAAGCTACGATAATTATTTCACTAAGAAAGTAAAGGAAAAAATAAATATTTAGATTTTTTAAAAGGAAGATATTAGTTTAATTAAAACTAATCAATTAAAATTAAACATAAGATTGAGGGGTCTATATTATAAAAGATATCTTTGGGTTTCCAAGTAATCACAAACATAAATATGTATTTGTTCCAATCTAAACAATCAAAATCCATATTTATTTCGAAATCTTTCAAACTAATTCCTAACATAGGCTATCTTGCCAAGTATGAACCATATCATATTAGGATCATGGCCTGTCCCACAAGTATAAGCTATCCAACAATTGAGTTGAACAGATCCTAATAGCATACATGAATAAAGATCCTAGAATCAATTATCTATGCTAAGCATGGATCATATCTTGTTAGGATCATGATCCTTTCCACCTATAGATAATTAATTTAGAAAATCAACATAAAGGAATTAAAAGTATTTATTCTATTACATTGAAAAGAAAATAATTACAAAATTTAATAAAAGGATACCTGTACTTCTCTATAGACTGTATCTCAATCGAGAATGGCTTCTAGATACATATTCTTAAAGATTTAGGGATCTGTCATCCCACTTCCTTCCCTGAAGAACTCTTTTTTCTTATTCCTCTCCCTCTCTCTTAAAGCCTAGCACTAAATTATAAAAGAAAAGAAAATAAAATTATGCTATAGGAATTGATCCTTGGCCTATTACCCAAGGTGATCTTTTTGTAGAGCTCATCATGAGCTTTCTTCTGGTCAAATTTGGAGTCAATTGAAATCAAAATCAGCTATGTTGTTGGGATCTGAACTGAGTACAGCAGAAGATCAAGTTTCAAAATTTTCATTATTGAAACCCTAACCGACCGAAACCCTAAACCCTAGGACCACTTGATCATGACAACAATAAATCTAAACTTTAGGGTTATAGAAGAATACCCAAAATGCTATATTCTTGAATTTTTATGAGGCACATAAGTGTATGCCCTTCAGAGATGATCAACATAGGAACTAGACCAAAGAAGCACTCCTACGAAGCCTGCTTGTTTGACTGGGACTCTTCCAGCAGCCTTTCGAACTTTCTCCCTTTACTGGAATCCTTACCATCCTGTAGGGCACTCAGAGATCACTCAGACTCCTCTCTCAAATTCTAAATACCCTTCTATTTTTCTCCCTAGGCTCTTGTCTTAATTAGACTAGCCTTGTCTTAAAAGAACAAGCTTTGTCTTAAAAAGACAAACCTTGTCTTAAAGAAGAGGAAGATAAAATAGCAGGTAGTATTCTTCGGATGGGAAACTCTATTACTCTGGCATCAGAATACAATGCCTTTTATAGAGAGCGATGGGGTGCCTGATATGTCTCTCCTTCAACCATTTGATAAGACCCTTCAAGCAGAAGGAGTCTTATTAGGATGAGAGGTCATATCATGATACATATGATCATGCACCAAGAGATAAATTAATATCTCTTTAATTTTTCGGCTTTTTTCTCCATCTGCCACATGGCATTAACCGGTTATAGAAAGGCTAAGGGGCGTGAAATCTAAAAGAAAGCATCAGAGAAATACAGGAGCCTTCAAACAGAAAGACTCCTGGTTTCAAATTAGCGCCATAATGAAAAGATGCAACTCTTCATTTTGTGCTAACTCCTTCCATGCCATTTTCCCATTATTTGACCAGTCAAGCTCCTTCCAAAAGGGCATGAAGATAAGGGAGAAAGTCTTAAACATTATATAGGATTTGCGATTGACAAGCAGAAGGACTCTTGGTCATTCTACATACATTTATTTCGGCGCACATCTATCTTGGCACCAAGAGTCCCATCCAAGTTGAATTCTCCCTTTAGTAGGAGTGATCAATTCCTTGTTAACCTACTCATTACCTTCATACACAATCCACCATCTCCAGAAACACCCCATATATGACTTAATTGCCATGAATGAGTATGCACCAAAACTTGGGTTCATGTGCATAAGTTACTATAGTAGTCTTAGGTCTAAAAATCATACGCACAACTCCCACTAAGAGAACATTCTTTTGACAAGTAAATAAAACTTCCATTTGATGTTCTCTTGTCAGATCAATTCAGTGAACTCATATCCTAATGAGCACCCACATCCTTGTATTAGTATCTCTATACAAGTGGCTGTGAGACCAACCACCCTCTCCATCGAGCATATATAAGATGTGCTAGTCTTACCGGATTCATCGATTCCCGAATCGATTATCCAACGACTAGGAACATTTTAGATTAGGGCTTATAGGAACCTAGGTCTCACCGTTATGATCTCCATCATAACCCTAATTTCATTGCCCTAACTTATGGGATTCATCATAATCTTGATAAGATGTAGCAGTATGATGAATCAAATACCTTTTATTGATAAATAATATCATACATAAGCTGGAAAATCATAGAAATGCCCATACAAAGATTGGTTTTTAGGACACCATTCTTTCATATATACCATGAAAAATAATTTCAACTGTTTGATTTATTACTCGATGGATTTCTGGCTATCGAGCAGTGACTCAGTTTCCTTATAGCAGGTGCACCAAATCCTGGATTACCGGAGATCTCCTCTTCCTAGTTGAATTCAACCTTTGACTAGTGATCAATCTTGGTTCTGAAGGGAAACTAGTGCATCGGACGCCTACCTTAGGCATGCAACACTAGGAAGTAGGTATTGCATAATTAAACTTTTTAAGCATGCATACGGAAAAACCTACTCATGCATAGGATCTAATATAAACATGATGCATGAAATAGATACAGAGACATGTAAAGGCAAGTGCAAAAATTATAAACAATATGATAATTTTTAGATCTAGGCTGATGACAAAAATAAATAAAATATACCTGATCGAAGCCGACTCCCTCAATCTTCATAACAGATTAGCAGCAAATCAAAGCAGCCGGTTGAACTCCTTCAATAGCAAATCAGATCTGCAACAGCAAGAAGAAGAGATCAATCCAATATTTCGAGGTGTCCAAATATCCACCATCTAGAGTATCCATGAATGGGCTCTCGCTGATCCAACTCCCGGATGGATACTAGTTCTCCAGAAATCAAAGACAGGTCATGAATATGTAGAGCAGAGAAAACCAAAAAGAAAACTCACGGACGGTCTTCTCCAAGACCGCCCTCTTAAGCATACAAAAGAAAACAAAAACAGGTAAGGAAAACAAGGACGCTCCACAGAATTTCTGTACACAGAAATTCGTCCCAAAAATCTCTCTTGCACTCCCTGTTTCTCTTTCTCATGATCTCACGGCCTGCTGCTCCCTCTCTTGCAGAAACTCTCTTACTTCCCCTGTTCTTTCTCCCTCTCTTTCTCCCATGCTCTATTTCTTTCCTCTCACTCTTCCCATCTAAAAAACAAAACCGCACAGCCTTTTTTCTTCAACCAAGATATAAGGGGCTGAGAAAATCCGTGAAGCCTGGGAAAACAACGAGGAAGGAGTCCAGATAAAATCCAAAACAAATTTGAAAGACTTTGGATCGGTTTAAGAAGCTGGAAACCGATGCTGGAAGAGAAGCAAGCGGGCAAAAACATGGTGAAAACACGGGCCGAATAGGAGGGAAAAAATGCGTGGAGAGACACCGTGAGATCCCTATCCAGATCGCTGGGCAAAGGATCAAAATCCCAAGTGCAATCGATCTTAAACTGATCAAATCTCATCCACACGATAAAACTGGGCAATAAGACTAGGGGAAGCCATCAACGGTGATTAAAAAATCTGGGAGGAAAAAATGTTAGAAGACCAAGCCAAGTTTTAAACCGATTTGACCAAACAAGTTATAAACCGGTTCAATAAAAAAAATCCTGGTCCGACCAAACCCGAACCAGAAGAAAATCGAGTCCAATCCTGATCTACCAGGAACTGTTCCTAGTTGACCCAAACCAATCCTGGTCGATCCAAATCAGACCAAGTGGACCAGAAAAAATCCAATGTGTGCTCAATCAGTCCGTTTGACCTAAATATTGAAACAATTCCCAATCGTTGATCGGTTCCCGGATCAGGAAGATCCTCTATGGCATGTGACCTCATAGGATCAAACATAAACGATAGCACTGGAACACTTCCAGTACCAGCACAAGATACCATCTAGCAATGGATCCCGGCGTCCGGATAGGTCGAAGATACGAGAGCAATCTATCGAACCTCTGGCATATGGTTACCGTATAATTCATTCATTTGACCTCCAATGCTCAAGATGACTTAGGGTTAGACAGCCAACCCTAATTGAGTCAATCCATAACATGTCTCAACCTCGCAAGTCTAGTGACTTCTCACTAGGCCTACCCCTGTCGAGGATTTGCTAAATTGAGACACTGCGAGACATTCAATCCAAACAACTTGGATAGGTCAATTCCATCTTGGCCCACCACTGCTCCACAAGTACTTGCCTGTACCTAGAAACCTTCCGTCACTGGATTAGAAATCTAGGTAGTCTGGCACCAAAGCATAGGGAGTTGCTTGCAAGCTACCATGGTGACCTCAGGTCGGAGGGACACATATACCCATATCCAATCGCGAGCAATCCTTTGGAAGAAAGGAGCTCCATGGAGTCACGTTCAATGAGATGTCACACATCCCACTTGCAAATCACATCAGTGTCACCACACTCCTTTGGTCAAGAGGACAACCAAACGATGTGAACCACAACAACCTATACTTGATACATTGCCGTCCTGTACAATGTATCCTTTGGTTGTGAA
Source organism: Areca catechu (assembly GCA_021397845.1). Taxonomy (NCBI): domain Eukaryota; kingdom Viridiplantae; phylum Streptophyta; class Magnoliopsida; order Arecales; family Arecaceae; genus Areca; species Areca catechu. The sequence continues at coordinate 130,301,290 of CM038045.1, read as the reverse complement.
CCTTTTAAAGGACCACTCGATATATCCTCTCTATATCGAAGTCAGTGCAGTCCTAAGGACATCATCACATAAAAAGAGTTCATTACAGGAAAATGAATAATGTGATGAGCTGCTAAAATAAAGTTTTATTAATTCATATACAAATTACAATACTGAGCACAACCGCCTACAGCCTAGGCGATTGGCTTTGGGATGCAATTCCGAACAACTCCCACTTGTATTAAAGCCAATCAGAACAGTATCTAATACCCATTTTTCTTTTATAATAGTCGAACTCTTTGATTCCGAGGGCTTTAATGAAGGGGTCGGCCAGATTCTCCTTTCCATCGATCTTCATAAGATTGATGTCGCCTCGTTCCACGATCTCTCGCACGAGGTGATAGTGCCGCAGAATGTGCTTGGTGCGGTGATGAGACTTTGGCTCTTTAGCTTGAGCAATGGCTCCTGTGCTGTCACAATACACAGGAACAGGACAATCTAGGGAAGGTGCCACCCCTAGCTCTTCAAGGAACTTTCACAACCACATGGCTTTTATTGTAGCATCTGATTCTGTAATGTACTCTGCTTCGCATACCGAGTCTGCAACTATTGCCTGCTTGGAACTCTTCCAGTAGATCTCTCATCCATTCAAGATAAACACAAACCCTGACACACTCTTGCTATCTATCTGACTGGAAACTGGAGTCAGTATACCCCATAAGTTTCAAGTCAGGTTCTCCATAAATCGCCATTGGTCCTTAGTATCTCTCAAATACTTCATGATGGTTTTAACCACCTTCCAATGCACCTCACCTGGGTCAGACTGGTATCTGCTCACTACTCCTAGTGAGTATGCCACATCTGGTCTAGTACATGTCATAGCATACATGATAGAGCCCACTACAGAAGCATAAGGAACTCTACTCATACGCTCTCTTTCCTCAGGAGTTGTTGCACAATCCTTCTTAGAAAGAGTAATTCCATAACCTATCGGGAGATAACCTTTCTTGGAATTTTTCATGCTGAATTGTTTCAGCATGGTTTCAATGGACATAGACTGGGACAATCCCAGAAGCCTCTTAGATCTATCTCTATAGATCTTCATACCTAGTATATAAGAAGCTTCACCCAAGTCCTTCATAGAGAACTGAGATGACAACCATACCATTATTCCTTGCAATGCTGCGATGTCATTCCCGATTAAGAGAATGTCATCAACATACAGTACCAGGAATACAATCACAGAACAATTAACCCACTTATAAATGCAAGGTTCCTCTCCGTTCCTAATGAAGCCATACAATTTGATGAAAGAAAATAGGTGCTAGTGGTTTGACATGTTCCTACACTAGGCATGCAAACAACAGCGGGAGCAGAAAGGATTTTAAAAACAATTTAAAAAATCCGCGCAGCGGAAATCTGCTCCACCCAGAAACTAATCTAATTCTAGTTGCAATTAGGCATGTAGGATAATATAAAATATTTGCAAAATATTTGAATTAAAAATTCAAATCATGCATGATTAGAAAAATAATAATTTTTCATACCTTATTCCGGCTAGAATAACTCTGGGATAAACCTGGAATAGGCTGGAATAGCTGGAATAAATCTATTCCAGCCTTCTTCCTCGTTGGGCTGAAAGAAGCTCTGTTTTTGGCTTGAAAAACGTCGCCGGAACGATGACTTTCGGACCTCCGTTTGCTCCCAAAATTCAGCAGCAGCAACTTGGACAAGTGCTCTTCAATCTACAATTAAAAACTGCAAGAAAAAGTCAGCCAAAAATTTATAAAAAATCACCAAAGTCTGCTGCCAGAATTTCTGTAGTAGAACTGGGCAGCAGACTTTGGCCTTCGATTTGGAGCAGCTGGAGCGATCCCAGCTCACGTGGCTTGCTCCTAGGAGTAGAAGGATACTCCCTCTAGAGGGGAGACACGCCCGGGGCTCTCGGATCCCACTCCACACGCGGTGCTAGCCGCTGGAAGTTGAGTTGATCACAGTGGATTGCAGCAAATCTGTTTTGCTGCAGTCTTTGATTTGTGCACTCAAAGGGACAATGAAAAGGTGCTTGAGACTCTCCCTCTCACCCTCCAAAACCCAGCCTATAAGAGGAGAGTCTAAGCTCTCAATCTGGGGATCTCTCAACCTCTCAAAGAAGAAACACCAGGTGGAGAAATCATGCTGTTTTTCACGGCTGAAAACACTTCTCTTTGAAAAAGGGGACTGCAGCAAGGTTTATATAGGCAGCCAAGGAAGAGGGAGATGGAGAGACTGGGAGAGGAAGAGGCAGCAGCTGCCATTCCATTTAACAGCAGATTAAACAGGAGTTAGAGCAACCAGTGGAGGGAGAAGAAGGGACGTCGCAGGAGGAGAAGAACTGTGGTCGTTTTGGCTTCTTGACGCTTGGACTCATTCCAGCATGAGAAAATCGTGTTAAACGGTCCAAGAAGAGAGTAAAACCGGTCCAATGAAAACAGGTCCAAAACCATTTAAACCAATTTGGTTCAAACCCATTGGTTCAATTAACCAACGGTGGTTCAATCCAATTGAACCGGTCCGAGCCCAATAAAATTGGTTCAATTGGTTCACAACCAATTGGAGGCCGAAACGAACTCCGAATCAGTTCAAAACTGATTCAAAAAAATCTTGGCGTAGTCCTGGTCAGCCCGGAACAATTTCCGGTTGACACAGACAAGGGCAAAACAGGAAAAAGAGTGCTCAAAAAATACTGTGACCATAAAACCGAGACGATTCCCAATCGTAGTCGGTATCCGGATCAGAGAGTAATCCTTTATGGCGTGTGACCTCATAGGTTCAAACCTAAATGGTAGCACTGGAACAATTCCAGTACCAGCACAGGAAACCATCTAGCAATGGATCCCGGCGTCCGGATAGGTCGAAGATGCAGGAGCAAACTATCGAACCTCTGGCATATGATTACCGTATAATTCATCCCTTTGACCTCTAATGCTCATGACGACTGAGATTGGGCTGCCAACCCAGACAGAGTCAGTCCACTACGTGTCTCAACCTCGCAAGCCCAGTGACACTTCACTAGGGCTACCTCGGTCGAGGATTTCCTAAATTGAGATACTGCGAGACATTCAATCCAAACTGTTTGGACAGGTCAATTCCATCTTGGTCCATCACTGCTCCACAAGTACTTGCCTGTACCTAGAAACCTTCCATCACCGGATTAAAAATTTGGGTAGTCCGGCACCAAAGCACAGGGAGTTGCTTGCAAGCTACCGTGATGACCTCAGGTCAGAGGGACACATATACCCATATCCAATCGTGAGTTTTCCTTTGGCAGAAAGGGGCTGCATGGAGTCACGTTCAATGAGATACAACATATCCCACTTGTAGATCACATCAGTGTCACCACACTCATTTGGTCAAGAGGACAACCAAACGATGTGAACTACAACAACCTATACTTGATATATTGTCGTCCAGTACAATATATCCTTTGGTTGTGAATAGGGTTTAAGAACCACTCGATACATCCTCTCTGTATCGAAGTCAGTGTAGTCCTAAGGACTTCATCACATGGAAAGAGTTCATTTCAGGAAAATACAATATGTGATGAGCTGCCAAAAAATAATATTTTATTAATTCATAAAATGAATACAATACTCAGCACAACCGCCTACAACCCAGGCGATTGGCTTTGGGACACAATTCCCAACAACTCCCACTTGTACTAAAGCCAATCAGAAGAGTATCTAATACCCATTTCCCATTTACAATAGTCGAACTCTTTTATTCCGAGGGCTTTAGTGAAGGGGTCGGCCAGATTTTCCTTTCCATCGATCTTCAGAAGATTGATGTCGCCTCATTCCACGATCTCTCGTACGAGGTGGTAGCGCCGCAGTTTGTGCTCGATGCGGTGATGAGCTTTAGGCTCCTTAGCTTAAGCAATGGCTCCAGTGCTATCATAATACACCAGAACAGGACCATCTAGGGAAGGTGCCACCCCTAACTCTCCAAGGAACTTCCGCAACCACACAGCTTCCTTTGCTACATCTGATGCTGCAATGTATTCTGCTTCGCATACCGAGTCTGCAACAGTTGCCTGCTTGGAACTTTTCCAGCAGATCGCTCCTTCATTCAGGATAAATACAAACCCTGACACACTCTTGCTATCATCTCTATCCGACTGGAAACTGGAGTCAGAGTACCCCACAAGTTTCAAGTCAGGTTCTCCATAAATCAGCCATTGATCTTTAGTATTTCTCAAATACTTAAGGATGGACTTAACCACCTTCCAATGCGCCTCACCTGGGTCAGACTGGTATCTGCTCACAACTCCTAGTGAGTATGCCACGTCTGGTCTAGTACAAGTCATAGCATACATGATAGAGCCTACTGCAGAAGCATAAGGTACTCTACTCATACACTCTCTTTCCTCAGGAGTTGTCGCACAATCCTTCTTGGAAAGAGTAAATCCAGAACCTATTGGGAGATAGTCTTTCTTGGAATTTTCCATGCTGAACCGTTTCAGCACGGTGTCAATGTACGTAGACTGGGACAGTCCCAAAAGCTTCTTAGATCTATCTCTATATATCTTCATACCTAGTATGTAAGAAGCTTCACCCAAGTCCTTCATGGAGAACTGAGATGATAACCAGACCTTTATTCCTTGTAATGCTGCGACATCATTCCCGATTAAGAGAATGTCGTCAACATACAGTACTAAGAATACAATCACAGAACCATTAACCCATTTATAGATGCACAGTTCTTCTCTGTTCCTAACGAAGCTATATGATTTGATACAGCTATCAAACCGTAAGTTCCAACTTCAAGACGCTTGCTTGAGTCCATAAATGGACCTCTGCAACTTGCATACTTTTGATTCATCTGTGGATGTGAACCCTTCAGGCTGTATCATATACACCTCCTCTTCCAGCTCCCTATTTAGGAAAGCGGTTCGGAGATCCATCTGCCAGATCTCGTAATCAAAATATGCTGCCAAAGCAAGCATGATCCGAATGGACTTGAGCATTGCCACAGGGGAGAAAATCTCGTCATAATCGATACCATATCGCTGATGAAACCCCTTGGCAACCAGACAGGCTTTATAGGTCTCTACCTTCCCATCTGCACCCCTTTTCCTCTTGAAGATCCATTTACACCCGATGGGTTTTATACCTTTAGGCGGATAAACCAATGTCCAAACATTGTTGATTTCCATGGACTCCATTTCGGATCGCATGGCTCCAAGCCATGCCTCAGAGTCAGATCTCTAAAGTGCGTCCATATAGGTGATCGGATCCTCATTGTTCTCATCAAGCTCAATGGGATCGCCATCCCGGACCAAGAAACCATAGATCTGTCCGGCTGACGCGGTATTCGACCGGATCTCCTAATGGGTTCTGGGTGTGATTCAATCACAGCCGGTTCTATGATGTCCTTAGAGTGTGCAGGTTCTTCTATTGGCTGAACTTTATCAAGTTCAATCTTAGAGGCTATAGTTCCTTCTCCAAGGAACTCCTTTTCCAAAAAGATAGCTCTAAGAGCAACGAACACCTTTTGTTCATTCTCCAAGTAGAAGAAATACCCTTTGGTTTCCTTAGGATAACCAATGAATAAACACCGATCAGACCTTGGACCAAGTTTGTCTGAGTCTAAATGCTTTACGTAAGCCGGACAACCCCAGACCCGAAGGTGTGAGATTGAGGGTTTACGTCCAGTCCACATCTCATACGGAGTGGAGACAACAGACTTACTTGGAACATCATTTAATAAGTAACAGGCTGTCTGAAGTGCATATCCCCAAAAGGATAGCGGCAGAGTTGCAAAGCCCATCATGGATCGAACCATGTCCAACAAGGTTCGATTCCTCCTTTCGGACACACCATTCAACTGTGGTGTTCCTGGAGGAGTCCACTGAGAGAGAATTCCATTCTCCTCAAGATATATCAAAAATTCACCAGATAAGTATTCACCACCTCGATCAGATCGAAGGGTTTTAATACTTTTTCTAGTTTGCTTTTCTACTTCATTATGGTATCGTTTGAACATTTCAAACGACTCAGACTTATATCTCATTAAAAAGACATTACCGAACTTTGAAAAGTCGTCTGTAAAAGTAATGAAATATTTGATTAAAAAGATATAACCGAACTTTGAAAAGTCGTCTGTAAAAGTAATGAAATATTTGTATCCTCCTCTGGCACAAACTGTCATCGGTCCACATACATCAGTATGTATTAGACTTAGAAGTTCTGTAGCTCGTTCACCTTTTCCAGTAAAAGGTGACTTGGTTATTTTACCAAGTAAACAGGATTCACAAGTAGGCAGTGATTCAGAATCACTGACCTCGAGGTGTCCATCTCCTCGCATCTTGTTTATCCTATTTTGGTTAATATGACCTAGCCTACAGTGCCAAAGATACAAATCGTTGGCATTATCTAATCTTGGGTGTTTTCTAGAAGTGTACATTACACTAACATGCCTTGATAGTACATATATGTTATTATTTAATCTAGCTTTCATTTTAACAGAGTTATTCAAAATAACATTACAAAAATCTCCTTTTATTGATAGTTCAAAACCACAATTGGCCAAAAGGCCTACAGAGATTATGCTCATAATGAAACTAGGACAACAGTGACAGTCGACTATCTCGACAGTACAAGACTCAAAGACAAGATGCAGGACTCCGACCGCCAGTATTGGAACACGATTTCCATTCCCGACGCTCAGAAACTGTTCTCCATCTTCAAATCTTCTGCTAACTTGAAGTTCCTGTAACAAATTACAAACGTGAATTGGACTACCAGTATCCAATACCCAGTTAGCAGTATCAACAATTGAGTAATTACAAGGTTTTATCATATAAATACCTTGTTCAGCAGACTTCTGCTTCCTCGGCCTGTTCGGATCAAGGGATGCAATGTAAAGAGGACAGTTCCTCTTCCAGTGTCCCTTCTTCTTGCAGTAGAAACACTCTGCAGAAGATTGATCAGCCTTATACTTCCTGGTCTGACTAGGGCCAGGAGCATTCTGCACCTTCTTTCCTTTTTTATTTATTTTCTTCTTCCTTTTCTTAAAGGGACGACGACCTATACTTCCTTCCACTAAATTCTCCACCCCCTTATTCGTTGGTGGTCTTTCTCGAAAGTCTGCAGCAACCCCAAAAGACCATGGTAGTTGACTGCAGGCTTGTTCATTCTATAATGATCAAGAAAGTCAAGATAGGAGGAGGGAAGAGAATTCAGGATCGCATCCTTGCCGAGCTGCTCGTGCAAGGGGCATCCGAGTTTGCCCAGTTTTTCAATCAGCTCGATCATGTACAATACATGATCAGTGACTGAACCACCATTCGGCATCTTGGAGTTGTAGATGGCACAAGACACTTTGTACCGTTCTACATCATCCGGGGTGCCGAAGGATTCCTTCAACTTTTGAAGGATTTCATCAGGTTGGGCCTCCTCGAATTTGCGACTGAACTCGTCGTTCATCGCCGCTAACATAATGCAACGGACAGTAGTCCGATCAGAGACCCACTTCAGATAAGCATCTCTGACTGCACTCCGTGCATTAGCGGGAGGGATTTCAGGTGCCGGATCCGTTATCACATAAAGGATCCGTTCATGCTCCAGAACGATTCTCAACCTTCGATACCAACTATCGAAGTTGTGACCCTTTAACTTCTCGTTATCGAGAAGTGATCGGAGTGATAAATTGGAATACATCTGAAAAGAAAATAAGACCAAATTAGTGTATGAATTAATAATTTAACCAAAAGACTTGGACTTTAGTCTAAAGGTTTCTCCGACTAATTTTTCAGATTGGTAGCCTCTAACTCCAATCCGCGAAAACACTTTTTCAAGTGGGTACTGAAATCCAATAGGCCTCGCATGAGCCCGACTTTGGCCGGCTCACCCATACGAGCCTAAAGGTAGGTTCATAAACCAATTGTTTCCCTAAACAATTTTCAGTATTTTATTTTGCCCCAGAGAACACCCCAATCGGCCTTGGGGCCTCCTATTGCGGGTCTCTGGTTAGGTCCAACCATTAAAATGACAAATCCAATGCTTCCAGCTAACTAAAGACCAAGCCCGACTTTGGCCGGCCCACCTGGTCCCGTTAAGGAGGTTGCACTGAACCATCATCGATCAGATAGAAATTCCAGTCACCGGATGTACACCCGTTCTATGGAACTACCGATGTACATCAAGCTAGTGGACACATTTCTAACTGACTTAATGGGAGGCTAAGACACTGTCAACACCTTGACTTAGTCTTTTTAAGGACCTAATAATTTTAGAGGATTTTTAGTTATGACAGAAGAAAAGACAAGGACATGGATCATCCTCCCACTGAATCAATCAGATTTTAGGAGGGTTGAACTAAATCAACAAACGATCCATGGGCACCTATAGATCAGTCAGACCGATCAACCTGGGTGACATGGGTTAACTCGAGTCATTGAGCTTTTCCAATCAGTTCTGATAGACTCGACTAGCCAGGTAGGTGAGATCATGGGTGAGTATCCGCCATTAACCATCTTTCCTAGACACCAACCAAGTTGGCCAGGAAAGAGGTAGCCTCATACAACCATGATCACAATGCCAAACCTACCTCGACACCAATCGGTTTACGAGACTCGATCAGATTAGCCTAAAGACTCGGGCATCCACTGAGCCACTAATTGGATCCATTTTAGATGAACGGATCAACTAATTTAACTATTAGATAGTTCTAAAGAATGGCCTTAAACAACTTTTGTTTAATCTTCTTGTAATCCGGTTCAACTAAACTTAGGTCTAACCCAGTTATGGACCCAACTATTCAGCTAATCCAATTAACCCAAAATGGCTTATGCAAATTTTGATTAGATTTCATAAACCTAAAAAAATTTTTAATAAGCCAAACACTTAATTAAAATATTTTTTAATTAAGTCTCTATGTAAAACAATTTTACATAAAAAAAAATCATGCATCAAGATATTTTACACATATTTTATATTTATATTAAACATGCCTAAAATCATGTATCACCAAATTAAAATAATTTTTAATTTTTAATATTCTTTAAAGATCCTTCTGAAGAGGCCAACACAGATGATCCGCATCGTGTCAAAGACACATGGTCATGGTGAAGGTCTCAACTACATTCCAAAAAGAAATTGGATACATATTAGATTAAACCAATTTTAATCTATTAAACATGCATACTAGGTTAGATTATATATGGAACCTGGCTCTGATACCAATGAAAGAAAACAGGTGCTAGAGGTTTGACATGTTCCTACACTAGGCATGCAAACAACAGCAGGAGCAGAAAGGATTTTAAAAACAATTTTAAAAATCCGCCCAGTGGAAATCTGCTCCGCCCAGAAACTAATCTAATTCTAGTTACAATTAGACATGTAGGATAATATAAAATATTTACAAAATATTTGAATTAAAAATTCAAATCATGCATGATTAAAAAAAAAATAATTTTTCATACCTTATTCTGGCTGGAATAACTATGGGATAAACCTGGAATAGGCTGGAATAGCTGGAATAAATCTATTCCAGCCTTCTTGCTCGGGCTAAAAGAAGCTCTATTTTTGGCTTGCAAAACATCGCCGGAACGATGACTTCCGGACCTCCGTTTGCTCCCAAAATTCAGCAGCAGCAACTTGGACAAGTGCTCTTCAATCTCCAATTGAAAACTGCAAGAAAAAGTCAGCCAAAAATTTATAAAAAATCACCAAAGTCTGCTGTCATAATTTCTGCAGCAGAACTGGGCAGCAGACTTTGGCCTTCGATTTGGAGCAACTGGAGCGATCCCGGCTCGCGTGGCTTGCTCCTAGGAGTAGAAGGCTACTCCCTCTAGAGGGGAGACACACCCGGGGCTCTCGGATCCAACTCCACACGCGGTGCTAGCCGCTGGAAGTTGAGTTGATCACAGTGGATTGCAGCAACTCTGTTTTGCTGCAGTCTTTGATTTGTGCACTCAAAGGGACAATGAAAAGGTGCCTGAGACTCTTCCTCTCACCCTCCAAAACCCAGCCTATAAGAGGAGAGTCTAAGCTCTCAACCTGGGGATCTGTCAACCTCTCAAAGAAGAAACACCAGGTGGAGAAATCATGCTGTTTTTCATGGCTGAAAACACTACTCTTTGAAATAGGGGACTGCAGCAAGGTTTATATAGGCAGCCAAGGAAGAGGGAGATGAAGAGACTGGGAGAGGAAGAGGCAGCAGCTGCCATTCCATTTAACAGCAGATTAAACGGGAGTTAGAGCAACCGGTGGAGGGAGAAGAAGGGACGTCGTAGGAGGAGAAGAACTGCGGTCATTTTGGCTTCTTGACGCTTGGACTCATTCCAGCGTGAGAAAACAGTGTAAAACGGTCTAAGAGGAGAGTAAAACCGGTCCAATGAAAACAAGTCCAAAACCATTTAAACCAATTTGGTTCAAACCCATTGGTTCAATTAACCAACGGTGGTTCAATCCAATTGAACCGGTCCGAGCCCAATAAAATTGGTTCAATTGGTTCACAACCAATTGGAGGCCGAAACGAACTCCGAATCAGTTCAAAACTGATTCAGAAAAATCCTGGCGTAGTCCTGGTCAGCCCGGAACAATTTTCGGTTGACATAGACAAGGGCAAAACAGGGAAAAGAGTGCTCAAAAAATACTGTGACCATAAAACCGAGACGATTCCCAATCGTAGTCGGTATCCGGATCAGAGAGTAATACTCTGTGGCGTGTGACCTCATAGGTTCGAACCTAAACGGTAGCACTGGAACAATTCTAGTACCAGCATAAGAAACCATCTAGCAATGGGTCCCGGCATCCGGATAGGTCGAAGATGCAAGAGCAAACTATCGAACCTCTGGCATATGGTTACCATATAATTCATACCTTTAACCTCTAATGCTCAGGACGACTGAGATTGGGCTGCCAACCCAGACAGAGTTAGTCCACTACGTGTCTCAACCTCGCAAGCCCAGTGACACTTCACTAGGGCTACCCCGGTCGAGGATTTGCTAAATTGAGATACTGCGAGACATTCAATCCAAACTGTTTGGACAGGTCAATTCCATCTTGGTCCATCACTGCTCCACAAGTACTTACCTGTACCCAGAAACCTTCCATCACCGGATTAAAAATCCGGATAGTCCGGCACCAAAGCACACGGAGTTGCTTGCAAGCTACCATGATGACCTCAGGTCAGAGGGACACATATACCCATATCCAATCGTGAGTTTCCCTTTGGCAGAAAGGGGCTGCACGGAGTCATGTTCAATGAGATACCACATATCCCACTTGTAGATCACATCAGTGCCACCACACTCATTTGGTCAAGAGGACAACCAAACGATGTGAACTACAACAACCTATACTTGATATATTGTCGTCCAGTACAATATATCATTTGGTTGTGAACAGGGTTTAAGGACCACTCGATACATCTTCTCTGTATCGAAGTCAGTGTAGTCCTAAGGACTTCATTACATGGAAAGAGTTCATTTCAGGGAAATACAATATGTGATGAGCTGCCAAAAAATAATATTTTATTAATTCATAAAAAGAATACAATACTCAGCACAACCGCCTACATCCCAGGCGATTGGCTTTGGGACACAATTCCCAACATTTGATACACCTGTCAAATCGCATGTTCCAACTTTGAGATGCTTGTCCATAAATGGACCTCTGTAATTTGCACACTTTTGACTCGTCTGTGGTTGTGAACCCTTCAGGCTGTATCATATGCACTTCCTTATCCAGCTCCCCATTCAGGAAAGCGGTTCGGACATCCATTTGTCAGATCTCATAGTTAAAATGTGCTGCCAAAGCAAGCATGATCCGAATGGACTTGAGCATTATCACAGGGGAGAACGTCTCGTCATAATCGATACCATATCACTAACAATACCCCTTGGCAACTAGAAGGGCTTTATAGGTCTCCACCTTCCCATCTGCGCCTCTTTTTCTCTTGAGAATCCACTTGCACTCGATGGATTTTATCCCTTCATGTGGATCAACCAATGTCCATACATTGTTGATCTCCATGGACTCCATCTCAGATCGCATGGCTCCAAGCCACACCTCAGAGTCAGATCTCTGAAGTGCATCCATATAGGTGATCTGATCCTCATCATTCTCGTCGAGCTCATGGGATCACTGTCCCGGACCAAGAAACCGTAGTATCTATTTGACTAACGTGGTACTCTACCGGATCTCTTATTAATGGGTTCCGAGTGTGACCCAATCACAGCCAGTTCTATGATGTCTTTAGAGTGTGCAGGTTATTCTACTGGTTGAACTTTACCAAGTTCAATCTTAGAGGCTACAGTTCCTTCTCCAAGGAACTTCTTTTCCAAAAAGATAGCCCTAAGAGCAACGAATACTTTATGTTCATCCTCCAAGTAGAAGAAATACCCTTTTGTTTCTTAGGGTACCCAATAAACAGGCATCGATCAGACCTAAGACCAAGTTTATCTGAGTCTAAATGCTTTACATAAGCCGGACAACCCCAGACCCGAAGGTGTGAAATTGAGGGCTAACGTCCAGTCCATAACTCATATAGAGTGGAGACAACAGACTTACTTAGAACATCATTTAGCAAGTAACAAGCTGTCTCAAGTGCATATCCCCAGAAGGACAGCGGTAGAGTTGCAAAGCCCATCATAGATCGAATTATGTCCAATAGGATTCGATTCCTCCTTTCGGACACACCATTTAACTAGGGTGTTCCTGGAGGAGTCTACTAAGAGAGAATCCCTCCTTTCCAGTTTGTTTCTCCACTTTATTACGATATCGTTTAAACATTTCAAACGACTCAGATTTGTCTCATCAAAAAGACATAACCATACCTGGAAAGGTCATCTATAAATATAATGAAATATCTGTATCCACCTTTGGCACTAACTATCATGGATCCACATACATCAGTATGTATGAGACTCAGAAGTTCTGTAGCTCGTTCACCTTTTCTAATAAAAGGTGACTTGGTCATTTTACCAATCAAATAGGATTCACAAGTGGACAGTGAGTCAGAATCACTGACCTCGAGAAGGCCTTCTCCTTGCAACTTGTTTATCCTATTCTGGTTAACATGACCTAGCCTACAGTGCCATAGATACAAGTCACTGACATTTTCTATCCTTGGACGTTTGCTAGATGTGTACGTTTCATCAACAGGCCGTGACATGCTAACCTGCAGTCCTTGCAACAAATTGCAAACTTGAATAGGACTACCATTATCCAATACCCAGTTAGCAGTATCACAAATAAAGAAATTATAAGATTTTATCATATAAATACCTTATCCAGCACCCTGCTGCTTTCCCTTCCTTGACCTGTTCGGGTCTAAGGATGCATGATAAAGAAAACATTTCCTCTTCCAGTGTCCCTGCTTCTTACAATAGAAGTATTCTGCACCAATTTGATCAGCTTTCACTTTCTTGGTCTGACTTGGACCAGAAGCACTCTGCACCTTCTTTCCCTTACATTTCTTCTTTCCTTTCTTAAAGGGACGACGACCTCTATAACCTCCCACTAAATTCACCACCCCCTTATTTAGTTGGTGGTCCTTCTTGTAAGTCTGCAGCAAACCCATCAAACCATGGTAATTGACTGCAAGCTTATTCATTCTATAATGATCAAGAAAATCAAGATAGGAGGAGGGTAGAGAATTCAGAATCGCATCCTTGCTGAGTTGCTCATGCAAGGGACATCCGAGCTTGCCCAATCATTCGATCATCTCGATCATGTACAATACATGATCAGTGACTGAACCGCCATTTCAAATTTTGGCATTGTAGATGGCACAGGACACTTTGTACCGTTCTACATCGTCTGGCATGTCGAAAGATTCCTTCAACTTTTGAAGAATCTTATCTGGCTGGGCCTCCTCGAATTTGCGACTGAACTCGTCGTTCATTGCCGCCAACATTATGCATCAGACAGTAGTCTGATCAGAAATCCACTTCAAATAAGTGTCCCTGACCGAACTCCGAGCATTGGCAGAAGGGATTTCAAGTGCTAGATCCATTATCATATAAGGGATCCGCTCGTGCTCCAGGACTATCCTCAATTTTTTATACCAGCTATCAAAATTGGGACCCTTTAACTTCTTGCTATCAAGAAGTGATCGGAGCGAAAGGTTTGAAGACATCTGAAGGAAAATTAAGACCAAATTAGTATATGAATTAATCAATTAAACCAAAAATCTTGGACTTTAGTCTAAAGGTCCCTCCCACTAATTTTTCAGATTGAGAGCCTCTAAATCCAATCAATGAAATCATCATTTCATAGTGGATATTGAAATCCAATAGACCACGTATGAGCTCGACTATGGCCGGCTCACCCATACATGCCTAAAGGTAGGTTCTCTAACCAATTGCTTCCCTAAGTAACTTCCAGTAATAAATTTTTGCCCCACAGAAGCCCCAATCGGCCTAGGGGCCTCCTATTGCGGGTCGCTGGTTAGGTCCAACCATTAATATGACAAATCCGATGCTTCCAGCTAACGAATGACCAAGCCCGACTATGACCGGCCCACCTGATCACCGTTAAGAAGGTTGCACTGAACCATCATCTATGGGAGAGCAATCCCAGTAACCGGATGCACACCCATTCTATGGAACCGCCGATGTACACCAAGCTAAAGGACTAATTACTAACCCACTTAATGAGAGGCTAAGACACCATCAACTCATTGACTTAGTCTTCTTTAGGACCTAATAATTTTAGAGGATTTTAATTAAATTATGATAGAAGAATCGAAAGAAGATCATGGATCAAACTCCCACTGATCAAATCAATTCTCATGAGGGTTGAATTAAATTCAACAAGTTGGTCCATGGGCACCTAAAGATCAGACAGGCTGATCAACTTGGGTGACATGGGTTAACTCGAATCAATAAGCTTTTTTAATCAGTTCTGGTTGACCGGATTGGCTAGGTAGGTGAGATCATGGGTGAGTATCCGCCATTAACCATCTTTCCTAGACACGAACCAAGTTGGCCAGGAAAGAGGTAGCCTCATGCATCCATGATCAAAACTGCCAAACCTGCCTAGACACCAATCAATTTACCAGACTTGATTATACCAACCTAAGAATCCGGGCTTACCACAGAGCCACTAATTAGATCTATTTTAGAAGAATGGACTAACCCATCTAACTATTAGATAGATACTAAAGAGAAGGTCCTTAATTAACATTTGATTTGTTATCTTAAGTCTAATTCAACTAACCTTAGGTCTAACCCAATAAATGGACCCAATCAGACAGCTAACTCATTTAACCCAGATGGCTTATTCAAATGATACCGGGTTTCATAAACCTTAATCAGGCTTGTCATTTAATTAATATTTCAATTCATAATTGTTAGATTATAAACCAACTTTTAAATAAATTCATGTAAAACTCTTTTACATCTTTCATGCATCATATCTAGTCCTATCATATCATTTATAATATTGCAAGCCATAACAATTAAAGACATACCAATGTATAATCATGTATTAGGATTAAAATATTTTTAATACCGTAGGTTTCCTTTAAGGATCCTTCTGAAAAGGCCAACACAGATGAACCACCTCGTGCAATAGAAACTTAGGGTTGTAAACCCTGATTAATCCCTACGGACACATGGCCATGGTGAAGGTCTCAACTAGGTTCCTAAAAGTAATCCCTAATCTATATACATATCCAAATACATGCAATCATGATATGCTACACAGGAACCTGTGACTCTGATACCACTGAAGGGAAACTAGTGCATCGGATGCCTACCCTAGGCATGCAACATTAGGGAGTAGGTATTGCATAATTAAACTTTTTAAGCATGCATACAAAAAAACCTACTCATGCACAGGATCTAACATAAACATGATGCATGAAATAAATACAGAGATATGTAAAGGCAAGTGCAATAATTATAAATAACATGATAATTTTTAGATCTAGGCATGCATGATAACAAAAATAAATAAAATATACCTGATCAAAGCCGACTCCCTCAGTCTTCAGAACAGATCAGCAGCAAATCAAAGCAGCCAGTTGAACTCTTTCAATAGCAAATTAGATCTGCAATAGCAAGAAGAAGAGATCGATCCAATATCTCGAGGTGTCCAAATATCCACCCTTTAAAGTATTCATGCACGGGTTCTCGCTGATCCAACTCCTGGATGGATGCTAGTCCTCCAGGAATCAAAGGTAGGTCACGGATATGTAAAGGAGGGAAAACCAAAAAGAAAACTCACGGACGGTCTTCTCCAAGACCGCCCAAACTCCACCTTGAGCACACAAAATTAAACAAAAACAGGGAAGGAAAACAGGGACGCTCCGCTGAATTTCTGTACACAGAAATTCGTCCCAAAAATCTCTCTCGCACGCCCTGTTTCTCTTTCTCATGATCTCATGGCCTGCTGCTCCCTCTCTTGCGGAAACTCTCTTTCCCTGTTCTTTCTCCCATGCTCTATTTATTTCCTCTCACTCTTCCCATCTAAAAAACAAAAATGCACGGCCTTTTTTTCTTCAACCAAGATGTAAGGGGCTGAGAAAATCCGTGAAGCCTGGGAAAACAACGAAGGAGTCCAGATAAAATCCAAAACAAACTTGAAAGACTTTGGATCAGTTTAAGAAGCTAGAAATAAATGCTGGAAGAGAAGCAAGCGGGCAAAAACATGGTGAAAACACGGACCGAATAGAAGGGAAAAAATGCGCGGAGAGAAACACCGTGAGATCCCTATCCAGATCGCTGGACAAAGGATCGAAATCCCAAGCGCAATAGATCTCAAATTGATCAAATCTCATCCACACGGTAAAACTGGGAAATAAAAGCAGGGGAAGCCATGAACGGTGATTAAAAAATCTGGGAGGAAAAAATGTTGAAGACCAAACAAGTTTTAAACCGGTTCAATAAAAAAATCCTGGTCCGACCTAACCCGAACCAGAAGAAAATCGGGTCCCATCTTGGTCTACCAAAAACAGTTCCTACTTGACCCAAACCAATCCTGGTCGATCCAAATTAGACCAGGTAAACCAGAAAAAATCCAATGTGTGCTCAATCAGTCCGTTTGACCTAAATACCGAAATGATTTCCAATCGTTGATCGATTCCCTGATCAGGAAGAAATCCTCTATGGCGTGTGACCTCATAGGTTCGAACCTAAACGGTAGCACTGGAACACTTCCAGTACCAGCACAAGATACCATCTAGCAATAGGTCCCGACGTCCGGATAGGCCGAAGATGCAAGAGCAATCTATCGAACTTCTGGCATATGGTTACCATATAATTCATCCCTTTGACCTCCAATACTCAAGATGACCTAGGGTTAGACTGCCAACCCTAACTGAGTCAATCCATAACATTACTCAACCTCGCAAGTCCAATGACTCCTTACTAGGACTACCTCGATCGAGGATTTACTAAATTGAGACATTACGAGACATTCAATCCAAACAACTTGGATATGTCAATTCCATCTTGGCCCACCACTGCTCCATAAGTACTTTCCTGTACCCAGAAACCTTCCATCACCGGATTAGAAATCTGGATAGTCCGGCTCCAAAGCATAGGGAGTTGCTTGCAAGCTACCATGGTGACCTCAGGTCGGAGGGACACATATACCCATATCCAATCGCGATGAATCCTTTGATAGAAAGGAGCTCCATGGAGTCACGTTCAATAAGATGTCACACATCCCACTTGCAGATCATATCGGTGTCACCACACTCCTTTGATCAAGAGGACAACCAAATGATGTGAATCACAACAACCTACACTTGATACATTGTCGTCCTGTACAATGTATCCTTTGGTTGTGAACCTTTTAAAGGACCACTCGATATACCCTCTCTATATCAAAGTCAGTGCAGTTCTAAGGACTTCACATAAAAAGAGTTCATTACAGGAAAATAAATAATGTGATGAGTTACCAAAATAAAGTTTTATTAATTCATATACAAATTACAATACTGAGCACAACCGCCTACAGCTTAGGCGATTGGCTTTGGGATATAATTTCCAACAGGTCCATGATGGACTACTATGAGCGGATGGATGGAGGCGAGCTATGGACGATGACAACATGGAAGGAAGAAGGAGAAAAAGTCTTGGACTAGTGCAAGCAACCAAATAGAGAGAAGAGATGGTGGCTTGAGGGAAGCTTGGCAAGAAGATGATGGCTGCGGGCGATGCTTGGATGGTGGACGATCGATGACAAGCCCTTGGAAAGATGGTGATGGCCGAGCAATAGGGAGCAGCGGCATGGCATCTCTAGCAGTCCTCACATTCTGAGGAGGTGATGGGCGGTGACTAGCTTTCTGGTGGTTTTTCCGGTCGGTGATGGGCTCTCGGTGATGAGGGGTGGTCTTAGTGATTGACCAAGATGGGAAGAAGGCCGGTAGCTTGTAGTGGTGGCCAATAGATGTCTCAAATTGGGTAAACAAAGATGATGGAGGAGAGGGCGGTGGCAGGTGGCTTTCGGTGGTTTTCCAGTGGGTTTCCCAGCCTTGGATGGCAGTTGGCATGGTGGCGACGAGCTTTCATTGGCGAGGAGAAGGCTGATCATCACTGGGGGAGAAGGTTGGTCCATGAACAAGGGTCATGGACCAGGGTTCATGGCCACCATGGGCCATGCCCAGCTTCTATAGATTGAGCTGCCGGTCCACCATGGACCGGATACTTTAAAATTCATGCCATTTTCTTAATAAACATTGAACTTTGATTTCAGGCTCATTTGAACTCTTATTTGAGTACTGTTTGCATTGTTGGATTTCAAAAATCAAGCTCTTTCCATCCATGAACTCCTTTTCTATAAAATATTAATAAAAGCATCAATTTCTAAAAATATAGATCAATTAATATTTATTTTAATACTTAAATTAGGATATTTAATAGACTTATCAGTGCTTAGTTAGAACCCTCATACATGTATCGACAGTGGTCAACTCCTATGCCTGGAAAGAATCAGTGAGACCCACCAACCACCCTTAAGGTACTCGGCTAGAAGCCCTCGGGCATACATCGATAGTGGTTAACTCTTATACCTGGAAGGTATCAATGAGACCCTCTAACCATCCCTAAGGCACTTAACGTGAATCCCTCGGGTATTTATTGACAGCGGTTGAATCTTATACTTAGAAGAAATTAGCAAGACCCACCGACCATCCCTAGGGTACTCGGCCAGAAGCTCTTGGGCATGCAATAATGAGTTTATGCGAATCGATCGAAGGGCTCTTAGTAATAAGACCACTCTATATGTCTAGGCCTTGGGCACCCAAGAGCACTCTAGCTGGCATGGCCTTAATAATACATCCACTCTAAGCCCCCCAAAGCACAACACTTTGATGCTTATCACCACCACTTCTGCCACTTGGCTGGGCTCTCTATCATGTCCTAAAATTCTCAAATCATTACAAGATCTCAGCAAGAGAGAAGGATGTGCTTAAACACTCTGTAACCTAGGCTACTATTCAATAAAGCATGGCCTATCTTGGACTAGCAACAAGGACATATTTAAGGAGACAAAATGGTCCCTGCTAACAAGAAAGCCCTAAGCAACACGTGGAAAGTCTTACTACCTTTCATCATATACAACAAAATCTTGGTTTTGCCTAAAGTATCCTTGAATCTCCATCTATAAAAGGAACTCCATCCGAGTTCCCTAAGGTATGCAAGATCCTCTCGCTCACATGCCCTATGCTATTAGTATCGACATTGACTTGAGCATCAGAGTGCCATCACTGAAGGCATCCCTGGTGGGGCTTTTTTTTGGTACCATCTCTTGAAGTGGCACTTGTACTACTCACTCTGGTGCTACCAACATCTCTTCCTCCGGTGCTCGGCGAATTTTGGCACCAACATGTGTCATTATCCATTAACTCCTTGAATGATATATAGACACAACATGTATGGACTAGAAAGCCTAATTTTGAATATTAAATATAAAATTGTCTTAAAAATAAAATTGTGTCAGCCATATTAGTTTCTAGGATATATACCTAACACCTAGAAGTTATAGACCATTCTCTTATATTTACTTTCATGGGAGACTGACTTAGGCATCGAAAGGCCCACCATCGAGTAACTCCCTTATGGCTAGACTTCCATGTCTTCATTATTTTTACAAGTTCCGAAATGTCCGTGAATCCCAGAAGGAAACCGGGAGCTATCTGACATAGCAACCATATTCAGCTACATCAGCAGGTCTCTAGTGAAACCGCAATATCTTAGATTATTCATGGACACATACAATATGAATAGAATTAAAAGTCCAATTTTATTAATAATAAGATAATTAAATATAAAACTATGTCCTAAAATAAATACATATATTGTTGCCCAATAAGCAACCCAAGATGGGGGGTGAATTGAGTTTCAAAAAGAATGCAAGTATGTGTACAAATTCAATAATCAATTCAAGTGCTAGTGAGATGCAAGTGTTGTATGCTCTTAAATAGTATGCAGCAGAAATTTAAATGCAATGAAAGTAAGAGCAAGGAAAGAAGAAACAATCAATCACAAACACAAGCAAGTATAGTGGTTTGGTGCTCTTAAAGGCACCTACGTCCACTCTCCAAGGTCCACTCAAGAATTCACTATAATCACTCTCGATTACAGCCGATTAGTTTTTCGGGCTCACTAATCAAAACTTCTTTTGATTTTCACAAGGCTTACCAAAAGAAACCTCTTTAGTTTTCAAAGGCTAACCAAAAACCTCCTTGATTTTTAACTAGGCTAACCAAAAATCTCCTTGGTTTTGTTTTTAGGCTTACCAAAAACCTCCTTAGTTTTCAACTGGGCTAACCAAAAACCTTCTTGATTTTGTTCTTAGGCTCACCAAAAACCTAGATACAACAAAGTATGAATTGAAGTAAAGAATACAATAAAAGCTTTCTAATAAAAAGCTATTATCTCTTTGAAGCTCGATGAAGATGCTTGTCTTCAATTCGATGAAGCCTCAATCAATGCTAAAAAAGGTTGGACTTGAATGCTCTTGATTGCTTTGAATGCTTGAAGGCTTCTTTAGCTTGGAAGTAGTTGCTCTCAATTAATGTGTGAGTGAATAAGCTTTCTTTTATTCCTTTTTCTCTTCTCTCTTGATTATATTTGAGTTAAATCCTCTTAAATACCATCCCAAGGCTCAAATGATAGTTTATGACCATTGGAGAGGTGAAAATAGCTATTAGGGATAAAAGGATCAAGTTCTGCATTTGAAAAAACTAGCCGTTGCTGTTTCCAAAACTCCAAGTATCGATACTTCAGTCCTTGAGTTGACACTTAGGGTCGATACTTAGTTCCCATGAGTCGACACCTAGTTCAAAATTTAGCTTTGAAGCTCTCTAAAAATCTCAAGTGAGTCGACACTTCATCTGGTGAGTCGATATTTGAGTCGACACTTGATATCCATGAGTCGACACCTAAAGCAAATTTTAGATTTTGGCATATTCTGGAAAAAATCTGTCTTAGACTTTGAGTCAATCCTTGAGTAGACATCTTGGGTCGACACTTAAGTGGCATGAGTCAACACTTCAAGCGTGACATCTAAAACTTCTTTATGCATGCTGGCTTGAGTCGACACTTGCACTGTCATGAGTCAATACTTGCACTATCATGAGTCGATACTTGAACTGTGAGTCGACACTTTGAGTCGACACTTGCTGAAACTTTTTCAAAAATGACTGAAACTCTACTGAATCCTTTTTCAACTTAACTTTTTAATTCCTTTCAAGCAAATCTTAAATATTTAAGTCCATTAATCATTGACATTTCATCCATAAAAATGGATTCTTCAATCATTTGACAAGCAATTCAATTTGACTAACTGATGAGTACCTTTTTCTTAATAAAAATATACTTTAGTAAACTATTAGTACTCAATTATACTTAAGTGTTTTGTTAATCATCAAAATCAATAACAGAGTCAACAATCTTTCCCTTTTGATGATGACAAAACCTTTAAGTATAATAACAAAAAAATTTCAAACAAAATGAAGCTTTGTGCTATATATAAAAGATAAATAGAATGTTTAGAACTAGAACTCATTTGCAATCCATTAGGGCCATAAAAAGATATCAGAATTAAAATTACATGTACCATGATACTCAACATGTGTTTCAGCCTTAAAACTGATTTCATAGAAATAGAGAGTGAGATTAATATGAAAATCATTTATACTTGAGCTCAACAAAAACTTTTAACTAGAGATGGAAGAGTGTAAATGCTCCCGCTCAGAGGGTGATTCAAAAAACTAATTTTCAAAGAATTTTCAAGAAAATGCTGCTTAAAATGATTTTCTTCTTAATGCTCGCCCTCACTCATTGCTCATTTATTTTTCACTCATGCTCACTCTTTTGCTCACTTATTATTCTCATTTTACTCTCTTAATATTTCTCTTTTATTATTTATCTCCCTCCTTTTATTTTATTTCTCTCCCCCTTTTTTGTTTTTCTTTTTCATATAACTCTCCCCCTTTTTGTCATCATTAAAAGATTGAAAAGAAAGAAAACATAGGTGATAATATAGAAATTTGGTGGAACTACATCTGAAACTGAAGGAGTTAATATATAAAAAAGTTCATATATTGATACATGAAATTTGATACAAAGAGGTAAATATGTAGAAATGCATACAAGTAATGCTAAAATGTAAACTAACTAAACATAGAGACTATCCTACTGAGAACTCTCCTTATCAGATGATCCAATCTCAATCAATCTAGTATCTCTAGAAGGTCAGGATCGCGGCCACATTGGCCGAAGATCAGAGAATCTAGTTCGAGTCGATCTCGAAACATTACGACGATGTCATCCTCTGCGTCTAACATAAGCTCTACCTCTGGCTGGTGCTGAAGAGGAAGATGCTACATCAGTAGCAGGAATAAAATGGACTGGAGTGGCTATATCAAAATTAGCAGGAAGGAAAGTATGGTCAAAGATGGGTCTGGAGTCAAGATGCTGGAAACTAGGAATATAAAATCCTAGTTCCCTGACAAGGAAAGATGTATGCAAGGGTGGAAAATATAACATAGATGTATCAGAAGATGAAATGATAGGAGTAGGTGCAGGAATAGAAGTGTGATGATCCGGTCTGTAGGGTGAGGTAGTTAAAATTGGAGTCTGAAAAGATGATCGGGATGTATCAAAAATGGGGCTCCTAGGAACATCAACTGCAATCTCCAGCTCTGGCTCCATCACAAAATTTGTCATATCAAACTCTATGGAGTCAGACTGATCATCTGCCATATCAGGTCCTGGAGTTGATAGTGTTGGAGGTGGTTCTGATGGAGCTAAAAGTGGAGGAGCTCTGCTCGATGAAGATCTAGCTGATGCAGATAAAATAGTAGAGATGCCATCACTCAATCCTTGATGGCTCTCCCTCATCTTCATAAACACCTTGTCGACTCGCTGACGAATAATCATCACCTCAGTCTCTATGCGAACGACCCTGTCCTTTAAACTATCTCTAGTACCATGAATATCTATCTATGTAGGAGTGGCTGGCTCAAGCTGAGAAGTAGGCTTTGGCTGTGTCGAAGGCTCAAGCTAGACCTCAGGGATATCACTATGTGGCTCTGAGGGCCCTGCCTCACCTGAGAAGATATGCTCCTCCTCTACTACCTCATCATCTCTATCAGTGGCCTGACCAGATATATGCCATCTCCACTGGCCTTTGACTGATGGTACCCCATCCTGTGAAGAGATCTGATGTCATAGACATCTGTGTATAGTAGCTATCTTAAGGCTCGTCATCTATGACCACTCTATAAGCCCTGAAGAGTAATAATAATCCCATCCCGTAGGGCAGACAAAGTCTCTAGCTGATTGATGCCTTTATCAACTGATGTAACATAAGCACTGGGAGGCATATTGGAGTGCGCTGTATTAGAGACACCATGACCAATAGCTCGCATTCTATGAAGTCAAATCCTCCGATCTTTGATAGAAGAATCTGGGCTACAATATGGTGCAGTAACCTCATCTCAGGCGTCAGTCTCGAAGCAACTACAGTGGCTTCCTCAGGAAGATCGTCTGTCTCGAAAATACATCGGAGTCCATTGATCCTGTCCACTAGAGCATCTGTAACTGATCTTGCCATAGGAATGTCCCATACTTGGCTCAAAATCTTTACAAATACAGGAACATTTCTACCATGGACCTGTGCTATCCAGCCATCACTACCTCAGGCAAGTGATCCGTAGAACTTTCTAATCAGTCCCGGGTAGAATCTCTCTGATAATAAGCAAAAAGGTGCTAAACCCGCATCCCTCAGCCACTGGCCAATCTAAAAGTGCTGCTGATTTAGGAAATCGAAGTCTACTCGACGGTCATTGATGATAGTCTTCGATCCCATCCTATTTGCTACGGAAACAGGGGGTCTGGTAGGAACATCAGGCTCAACTACGGCTCTATCATCATGCCTAGCCTTTGTTCTTCTCTCTTCCTCCTGAATGGATGGTCTTGGATGCCGGACAACTTATTTTCTAGGTCCCATTTCAAGGAAACAAGGGAAGAAAGCAAGGGGAGAAAACTAGGGTTTCTTTGATGAGAAATGGTGAAACAAGATGAACAATAGTAGAGAACTGAAAAGAACCTATCCCAAATGAAGAATCAAGTGGTTGGAACTAAAATTTGGAGGGAAGGAGATGATGGAGCACTATTTGGAGATGAGTTGGCTTGAATTGGAATGAAAAATTTGATGAAAACACTTCACTTTCTCTATTTTAACTCGGTTTGTTGCCATTCAAGTGTTGACTCACGACACGGGATCAAGTGTCGACACTTCTAGGTGTCGACACTTCCAAGTGTTGACACTTCAACTCAAAATTGGAAAAAATGAGAAAAGGACCATTGATCAAATTAGAATAGGATTTCAAGGAATTTGAGAGATTAAACATGATTTAAGTAATTTTGATCAATCAAGAGTTAAAGATTATGAAGAGATGGAAATTTCAATCAAAAGGTTTAATGACCCCCAATTCTCTTCCAATCATACTGAACCAATCCTCTTGGAGAGGTTTAGTCAATATGTCAGCTAGTTGCATTTCAGAACACACAAATTCAAGAATAATATCATTATTTTCAACATGATTTCTAATAAAATGATGTCTAATTTCAATGTGTTTACATTTAGAGTGCTGAACATGATTTTTAGTTAAATTTATAGCACTAGTGTTATCATATCTTATGGGTGTATTAGTTAATTTAATTCCAAAATTTTCAAGTTGTTGCTTAATCCATAAGATTTGAGCATAATAACTTTGTATTGTAATATACTCAGCCTCAGCTGTGGATAGTGCAACTGAAATTTATTTCTTGCTAAACCAAGAGATTAAGTTAACTCCAAATAATTAGCAAGTTTCACTTGTGCTTTTTCTATCTAATTTAAACCCAACAAAATCAGCATCTGAATATCCAATTAAATCAATAGATGAATCTCTAGAATACTACAAACCAATATCAATTATACTAGATAGATATCTAAATATGCGCTTAACAGCCAACAGATGATATTCTTTTGGATCAGATTGATATCTAGCACACATACAGAAACTAAACATGATATCTGGTCTACTAGCAGTCAAATATAATAAAGAGCTAATCATTCCTCTGTATAGTTTCTGATCAATAGATTTACCATGCTCATCTTTATTAAGTTTACAAGAGGGCATCATAGGTGTACCTATTGCCTTGGTAGTCTCTATCCCAATCTTCTTTAAAATTTCTCTTACATACTTAGCTTGGCTGATGAAGATCCCATCTTTGGTTTTCTTGATTTGGAGTCTGAGAAAAAAGTTGAGTTCACCCATCATACTCATCTCGAACTCACCCTGCATAAGCTTGGCAAACTCTTGACAAAGAATTTCATTAGTAGCACTAAAATAATGTCATCAACATAAATTTAGACTACTAATAGATCATCATTTTTCCTTTTTAGAAATAATATAGTATCAACATGACCTCTAAAGAAATCATTTTCAATTAAAAACTTGCTGAGTCTTTCATACCATACTCGGGGTGCATGTTTTAAGCCATAGAGTTCTTTATGTAGTTTAAAAACATGATCAGGATGTGCATGATTTTCAAATCCAGGTGGTTGTTCAACAAATACTTCTTCTACTATATAATCATTTAGAAAAGCACTTTTAATATTCATTTAAAATAATTTAAAATTCATGAAACATGCAAATACTAACAATAATCTAATTGCCTCAAGTCTAGCAACAGGAGCAAAGGTTTCATCAAAATCAATCCCTTCCTCCTAATTGTAGCCTTTGGCAATAAGTCTAGTTTTGTTTCTAGTAACTATACTATTTTCATCTAGTTTATTTTTATATACCCATTTTGTGCCAATAATTGAAACATTAGATGGTCTTTCTACTAGTATCCAAACTTTATTTCTTTCAAACTGATTCAATTCTTCTTGCATTGCATTAATCTAATTAGGATCTTTTTTAGCTTCTTCAATACATTTTGATTCAATTTGAGAAACAAAAGCAATATAGTCACATTTATTTCTAATGGAAGATCTTGTTCTTATCCCTTTTAATGGATCACCTAGGATTAACTTCTTAGGATGTCCATGAGCATACCTCCACTCTTTGGATAGATCCAGATGTTTTGGTGTGGATTGTATGACTTCTTCACTTTCATTCTTGTCTTGATCTTCTTCATTCTCTTGAGAGGGTTGATTATCCAAAGTAAGCTTCTTTAATCCTTCAGCACCAGCACATGCATCAGAAGTATCCTCTTTTCTAGAGAATTTGTTAGCAGATTCTTCAAATACTACATGTAAAGATTCCTCTACTACTAAAGTTCTCTTATTAAAGACTTTGTATGCCCTTCTTGATATAGAGTATCCTAAGAAGATACCTTCATCAGACTTAACATCAATTTTTTTGAAATTATCTTTACCATTATTCATAATATAGCAACGATAACCGAAAATTCGAAAATATTTCAAAGTAGATTTTCTTTATTTCCAAAGCTCATATGGAGTTTTTTTTTAAAATCGGTCAAATTAAAACATGGTTTAAAATATACCATGCGGTATTTACTGCTTCAATCCAAAAATATCTTGGAAAATCATTTTCACAAAGCATTGTGCGTGCCATTTCTTCTAAAGTATAATTTTTTCTTTCTACTACCCCATTCTATTGAGGTCTCTTAGGTGCAGAAAAATTGTGTTCAATTCCTTTTTCATTATAAAAATTTTCAAAGTCTTGATTTTCAAATTCAGAACCATGGTCACTATGAATACAAATAACTGCAGTACCTTTTTTATTGAAAACTTTTCAATAAAACTTTATAAAAGTTGA
Source organism: Areca catechu (assembly GCA_021397845.1). Classification (NCBI taxonomy): domain Eukaryota; kingdom Viridiplantae; phylum Streptophyta; class Magnoliopsida; order Arecales; family Arecaceae; genus Areca; species Areca catechu. The sequence continues at coordinate 130,274,029 of CM038045.1, read as the reverse complement.
AAATGATTTGTCTTTATGAGCTAACAATAGAACCCATATAAATCGAGAAAAGTCATCCACTATAACTAATCCATATCTTTTGCCTCCTAAGCTAGATGTCCTGGTTGATCCAAAGAGATCCATATGGAGTAGTTCTAATGGCCTAGAAGTTGAAATAAAATCTTTAGGTTTGAAAGATGTTTTTACTTGTTTTCCAAATTGACATGCTTCACAAATTTTATCTTTCTCAAAACTAAATTTTGGCAAATCTCTTACTAATTCTTTTTTGCATAATTTTGAAAGTAAATACATGCTTGCATGACCTAATCTATGATGCCACGGCTAACTAGTCTTAATAATAGTGGAATTCATTGCAACTAGACATTCACCATTAGGCAAAGATAGATTATCCAAATCAACTAGATAGATATTACCATACTTTTTTTCAATGAATTTCACTCCGTTATTATCAAGACTAGCAATTATGCAAAGAGATGATTCAAAAATAACTTGAAAACCTTTATCATAAAATTGGCTAATCTAAGTATATTATGTCTCAAACCTCCAACTAAAAGAACATTATCAATCCATGTAGAAGGGGAGATGTAAACCTTATCGATACCAATAATCTTTCATTTACCATTATCACCAAAGGTTACACTCCCTCCGTTTAGTGCCTCAAGAGATTGAATTGCTTCATATCTCCTTTCATGTGTCTTGAGCAACTACTATCGAGATATCATAGTATTTTCTTTTCTTTGGTTGCAAGACATACCTATAAAACAAATTAAATTTTGATTTTAGGCACCCAAGCCAACTTGGATCCTTTAAGGTTAGTACTAAAAGTGGTTCCTTTTGGAACCCAAATCTTTCTAGAATTATTAATTTTTCTTAAATCATAATGGAATGCTTTATGACCCATCTTTTTGCAAGAAAAACATGTGATGCTTGATGATGCAGGAATAAACAAATTTTTAAAAAACTTTTATAGTTTTTGGGATTTAAAACCTAGTTCAACTTTGTTAAAAATAGCTCTTTGATTGTTCAAAAAAAGATTTAACTTTTCAAGACTATAGGTGAGTTTTTCAATAAAGAATTTTACCTTATCAAGCTTATCTTTGTATTTTTTGTTTTCTACTTCAAGTCTTTGCATTTCTTCAAAAGTTCATTATTTGAAACATTAGCTTTAGGTATTTTCAAAACTTCATTTTCCATTGTTAAAGCGTTGTTTCATTTTTCTAAAATATCAATTTTATTTTTCAAATCATTAACTTCATTCATAAGATTAGAGTTTTCATGCGAGAAAGAGTTTGCATACTTTTTTAATTTCCTATTTTCAATCATAATTAGTTTATAGTTATGCACTAACTCTTCAAAAGCATTTCTTAATTCATCAAAAGTATAATCAATTTTAAGTTCAGGATATACCTCTTCTTTTTGTTGCGCCATGAAGTAAAGATTTGCAACTTCGATTTGTTCTTCATCTGAGCTGGAGTCCTCACTATCACTCCAAGTTACTATCATTGCTTTCTTCCTAAGCTTCTTCCTTGACTTCTTCAGGAGAGGGCAGTCATACTTGTAATATCCAGGCTTCTTACATTCAAAGTAAATAGGTAGTTCCTTCTCCTTGTACTTTTCTTTCTTCTTTTCTTTTCCATTTTCCTTGTTTGGTTGAAACTTTTTCTTGTAATGAAATTTCTTTTTCCTCATGAATTTTCTAAGCTTTCTTGCAAATAAAGCTTCATCATCCTCATTTTCTTTTTCTTCTTATGATTCTTCATTAAAAAACTCTTCTTGTGTTATGGACTTGAAAGCTATAGTATTTTTTTTTGTCCATATCCATTGCTTTTTGCTTCAAGTTCAACTCATAAGTCCTGAGTGAACCTACTAGCTACTCCAATAAAAGTTTCTCAACATCTTTGGCTTCTTGTATGGATCCCAAGATATTGGTAGAGACCTGAGAGTTTTGTTAACAACATGGTATTATACATGATTTTACCTAGGCTTCTCATGCCATTTACAATATTTGTGAAACTAGTATACATGTCAGTAATTGATTCATTAGGTTCCATGCGAAACATTTTATAAGTGTGCACAAGCATGTTAACCTTAGTATTTTTTACTTGATCAGTATCCTCATGAGTAATCTCAAGTGTGTCCCATATTTCTTTAGCTGAGATGCATATGGAAATCCTATTGAACTCACTAGAATCCAATGTACAGTAAAGGAGATTCATTGCTTTCGCATTGATCTTGAATTGTTTAATATCATTTTCATTCCAATCCTCTTCAAACTTGGGATGGAAACACCATTAACCACAACCAAAGGAATATGAGGACCCTTGTCAACCATTTTTTATAAATTATAATCTATAGAATGCATGTAAATTCTCATTCTAGTTTTTCAATATTGTTGATCCCTGGAATGATTTTGATGATTACAAAATATTGGAGCATGTATACTTTACTAATTTCTTTCAATTACTCAAGAAGTTTTGCAGGAAAGTATGTATCTTTATATCAGTTGGTTTTCTATCTATTTGAAATGTATTCCAATATTGTATGAACTCATGTACACTTCAAGTTGTAAAGCCCTAATTTTTTTATTTATGTAATCTTGTAAAAAGGGCTCTAAATTAGTATAAATGAGTGCAAGTAGGTTAGACATATTTAGCAAGCTCTTTGAAGCTTTTTGGAAGAACTTGCTATTGTTGGAATCTTAAATTGAAGAAGTTTGGAGAAATTTGAAGCATAAAAATATTTTTTTTGCAAAAGCCGACTCACGGACCAAGAACCGACTGCTATTCTGGCACGACATTAAAAATTTCAGAGTTTCAGAAGTTCGAGTCGACTCGAGCCTTAAGAGCCGACTCAATGAAGAACTTGTATTTTTGGTGACTGAGACTTCGAGCTGACTCAAGCCCAGAAGAGCAGACTCGTCCAAAGTTTATGCTATTGATGATTGAGACTTTGAGCCGGCTCAGCCTTGAAGAGATGACTCCTGTAGAGTTTATTTTTTCACCGACTAAGACTTAGAGCCGACTCACGGACTTCGAGTCGACTTGAGTGACGGGTTTTTGCAGTCCAATGGCTAGTTGCAAAATTTCATTTTTGAACTCCAAAAGCCCTCCAATGTCTCTATTTCAATTTTCTAGGCCCTACAACGGCTAGTTTTGATTGAAGACTATAAAAGGGAGTATTTATGGAGGATTAAAAATTTTTTTGATAGATTATTCATTGATTATTCAAGTTGATTTCAAGTCTTTCACCAACCAATTTCAAGTGAGCGTTCAAGATAGGATTCAAAGCTTCACCAACTGATTTTCATTCTTGAATCCAACCTTTTGAAGAAATCAAGAAGCAGCTTGAAGAGCATTCAAGAGTATTTAAAGCTAGGCTTCAATTTGATCTTCATCGACAACATTCAAATAAGTTTGGTTTATTGTAAAGTTGCTTTATACATTTGATTTATCTTGTTTTCTCTCTAAGAATAGCAAGGGGCTGTGTCTTGAGAGTGTGTGTGGATTTTCTTTGGTAAGCCCAATTCTAAAAATCAAAGGGATTTAGGTTCTTAGTTAGTTCGTGTTAAAACCAAGTGTGGGTTTTCTTTGTTGATCCTGGTAAAACCAAAGTGTAGAGGTTTGGATTGTGATCCTGTTAAAATAATCCAACTGTATTCCGGTGGAGGATATAGTGAAAATCATAAGTGGTGCTTGGATAGTGGATGTAGGAGCAGGTTGCTGTGAACTACTCTAAATTTCTTGTGTTTGTGATTGTGCTTGTTTAACTTCATTACATTTATTTACTTGCTTCCGCATTGCATTATTCACCACAACACTAAAAGAATTTTAACTTGTACATACTTGCTAAAGTTTTTATAATCCCAATTCACCCCCCTCTTGGGAAGCCACCTGGGCAACAAGTGGTATCAGAGCAGAGTCTCTGAAAATTTCTTAAAGTAATGATTGATGGCACAACCCATGAGCACCTCCTTGGCTGCAGGCTAATCCATAAATCGACCTCCACTTTTCACTGGATCTAATTATACATATTAGAAGGCTAGGATGAAGATATACATTCAAGTCATAGACTTTCATTCATGAAAAATAATTCTAAAAGGACCTCACACACTTACTATTAGAATTAATGATACTGAGGTTCCCAAACTGGAAGAGGAATGGGACGAGAATGATATGAAATTGGCCAAGCTAAATGCTAAAGCCATGAATTTACTTTATTGCACTTTGGACCCAAATGAGTTTAACAGAATTTTCACTTGCAATTTTGCTAAAGAAATTTGGGATAAGCTTGAGATCACATACGAGGGCACATCACAAGTCAAGACTTCAAAAATCAATCTTCTTGTACATAATTATGAATTATTTAAAATGGATCTAAGTGAAACTATATCTGCTATGTATACACGTTTTACTTATATCATAAATGATCTTAAAAATCTTGGTAGGACTTATACTAATGCTAATCTAGTCCAAAAGGTTTTGAGATCTTTGCCGGATAAATAAGAAGCAAAAGTTACAGCTATTCAAGAGGCAAAGGACTTAAACACCCTGCCATTAGATGAGTTGCTGGGGTTATTGATCACTCATAAGCTAGCCATGCAGCAAAGAACAGAAGAAGATTCAAAAAGGAAAAAGGCTATAGCATTTAAAGCAACTGAAGAAGAAAACATGGAGATTCAGAAACTTCTGATGATGATATAGAAGATGATGAATTCGCCCTAGTTATGAGAAAGTTTAAGAGATTTATGGACAAAAGAAGGACTAACAGATGGAGAAAGCAATTCAGAAGAGGAGAATTTGGAAAAGAAAGAGAAAAAGACAAAGAAAAGGATAAGGACAAAGATCAAACTCCTATCTGTTATGAATGTAATAAACTAGGACACATACGTCCTGATTATCCAGAGATCAAGAAAAAGATGGTTAAGAGAAAGAAAAAGAAGGCAATGCTTACAGCATGGAGCGATAGTGATGAATCTACATCAACCGAAGAAAATGAAGATACAACAAGGACTGATCAAATCTGCCTTATGGATTTGGAGGATGAGGTAACAACTTTTGAACCTAATCTAGAATTTACTTATGATAAGCTTCATAATACTTTTTATGAATTTTTGACAGAGTACAAAAAAGCTGGTTTGAAAATGAAGAATTTGAAAAAAAATTATGATACGGTTGAAAAAGATAAAATGAAAATTATGAAAGAAACAAGATTTTACAAAGAAAATTACTTTTAATTTGTGAAAGACTTAAAACTATTCAATTTGAAAAGGAAGAACTTCTTGAAAAGAATAAAATTTTGTAAAATGAAAATACTGACTTGCAAAAGGAAGTTCAAAAGCTTAAACCATTGGTTTGAAAATTAACTTTAAGCTCTAACAAACTTGAACTGATTTTGAAAGATCAAAGAGATTCTAATAATAAGTTTGGAATCGGTTATAAAAGTTCAAATTCATATAAGTTTTCTGCATCCACATATTATGCTCCTAAGTTCATTATATTAAAGAAATATAGACCTAAGTTTGCATCATCATATACTTCTTATTCAAAGCTAAAAATTATCTGCTATGCTTGTAATAATATTAGTCATAAAGTATTTGAATGTCATTTAAAATATAATGGCAAAAAAAAATCAAGAAAATTTGGGTTCCAAAAGGAACCAATCCTACTAACTTGCAAGGATCCAAGAAAGCTTGGGTACCTAAATCCATTACTTGATTATTTTGCAGGGATATCTTGTAGCCACGAATACAAAGAAAAGATGGTACCTTAATAGTGGCTGCTTAAGATACATGACAGGTGATATTGATCAATTCTTCATCCTAGAACAAAAAGATGGTTGCATGGTAACCTTTGGTGATAACCACAAAGGAAGGATAATCGGTATTGGAAAAATAAAAATTACTCCTACTTTCATTGAGAATATACTACTTGTAGAGAAATTAAAGTATAATCTTTTAAGTATCAGTCAACTTTGTGATATTGGTTTTAATGTTTTTTCAAGTCTTCAATGTGTATAGTAGTTGATCCTCTTGACTCTAGTACAAAGTTCATTGGACATAGACTTGATAATATTTATATAGTAGATCTTAATGATCTAGCTATGTCAAGCAATACAAGTCTTGTGGCAGTGAATGATAAGAGCAAAGAATCAAGTTTATTATGGCATAGACGACTTGGACATGCTAGTATGGATACTATTGCGAAGCTTATTTCAAAAGATTTAGTTAAAGGTCTGCCAAAATTTAAAGTAAATTTCGATTATATCTGTGATGCATGTCAATTAGGAAAGCAAGTGGGGAAGAGTTTTAAATCCAAAAAATTATTTCTACCACTAAACCTTTAGAGCTACTTCACATAGATCTCTTCGGACCCACTAGGATAACAAGCCTAGGTGGTATGAAGTATGGCCTTGTGATTGTAGAATTTTTCAAGATACACTTGGATTTTGTTTATTACACATAAAGATAAAACTTTTGAAGTATTTAAAAAGTTTTACAAAAGAGTTTCCAACTTGAGAAATCTTTCTGTTATTTTTATTCGTAGTAATCATGGTACAGAATTTAAAAATCAACATTTTGATTACTTTTGCACAAAGCATGGTATTGATCACAACTTCTCTGCTCCTAGAATACCACGATAAAATGGTGTTGTAGAGAGATAATAGAACTTTAGAAGAAATGTCCAGAACAATGCTTTGCGAAGAAAATCTTCCAAAATACTTTTGGACAGAAGCTATGAATACTGCTTGCTATATCTTAAACAGAGTTTTGATTAGACCTATTATAAGAAAAACCTCCTATGAACTGTGAAACAATAGAAAGCCTAATATCAATTACTTTCATGTTTTTGGTTGTAAATATTTTGTTCTTAATAATGGTAAAGAAAATCTTGGTAAGTTTGATGCAAAATCCGATGAGGCTATATTTCTTGATTATTCTACAAATAGTAAAGCCTATCGAGTTTTCAATAAAAGCACTTTAACTGTGGAAGAATCAATCTATGTTGTTTTCAATGAAACTGACATGACATCTTCTGAAAAATAAGACTGTGCTGATGATGATGCAGGTACACTTGAACATGGACTAAAGGATATGACTATCAAAGATAAGCAAACAAGTGAACAACATGAAGAAGTGGTAAGCAAAGATCATGAAGATATACCTAAAGAATGGAGGTATGTACACTCACATCCTAAAGAACTTATTATAGGAGATCCATCTCAAGGTGTTATACTAGAGCTTCACATAGGGATGCACATGATTTGATCGCTTTTGTATCTCATATAGAACAACATACTATAGAAGAAGCTGAAACCGACCCAAATTGGATGTTAGCTATGCATGATGAGTTAAACCAATTCAAGAGAAATAATGTTTGGACACTTGTAGAAAGACCAAATGACTACCCTGTTATAGGCACTAGATGGGTTTATAGAAACAAGCTAGATGAGCAAGGTAATGTGATTAGGAACAAGGCTAAACTGGTAGCTCAAGATTACAATCAAGAAGATGGAATAGATTTTGATGAAACCTATGCACCAATAGCTAGGCTAGAGGCTATTAGATTACTCTTGGTATATGCATGTTTTATAAACTTTAAATTATTTCAAATGGATGTAAATAGTACTTTTTTAAATGGTTTTCTATCTGAAGAAGTTTTTATTGAACAACCACCTGGTTTTATCGATCACACTTTTCCAAATCATGTTTTCAAGTTGAATAAAGCTTTATATTATCTTAAACAGGCATCTAGAGCTTGGTATGATAGATTAAGCAAGTTTTTAATTGAAAAAAAATTTATAAGAGGTAGTGTTGATACTACCTTGTTTATTCAAAAGAAAAATGATGATATTTTGGTTGTTCAAATTTATATTGATGATATAATATTTGGATTTATTGATGAATCTTTGTGCCAAGATTTTGCTAAGTTAATGCAGGGTGAATTCAAAATGAGTTTAATGGGTGAGCTAAGCTACTTTCTTGGGCTTCAAATCAAACAATCAAAAGAAGGAATTCTGATCAACCAGGCCAAATATATTAAAGAGATTATCAAAGAGTTTGGCATGGAATCTAGTAAAGAAGTTGAAACACCCATGAATCCTGCATGCAGACTTGATAAAGATGAAAATGGCACAACTGTTGATAAAAATTTGTATAGAGGTATGATTGGATTTCTACTTTATTTAACTGCCAGTAGACCTGATATTCTTTTTAGTATTTGTATGTGTGCATGTTTTTAATCAAATCCAAAAGAGTCACACATAATTGCTATTAAAAGAATCATTAAGTATCTTAAAGGCACATGTAATATAGGATTATAGTATTCTAAGCATTCATCTTTAAAGTTAATTAGTTATTTTGATGCTAATTATGGTGGCTGTAAGATTGATAGAAAGAGTACAAGTGGCACTTGTCAATTTATAGATGTCAAATTGATTTCATAGCACTGTCGTAAACAGAACTCTGTAGCACTATCTACTGCTGAGGCATAATATGTGGCTGCGGGAAGCTGTTGTGCATTAGTGTTATGGATCAAGTAACAGCTAAAAGATTATGGTGTTATCCAGTCTAAAATTTCTATTAAATGTGATAACACGAGTACTATTAATTTATCTAAAAATCCAATTCAGCATTCTAGAACAAAGTATATAGAAATTAGACATCATTTCATCAGAGACCATATTTTAAATAATGTTATAGAATTAGAATTTGTGCCTACAGAAGATCAACTTGCTGATATTTTTACCAAACCTCTTAGCCAAGATTGATTTGAAAAGATTAGAGGTGAGTTAGGTCTATGTGACCATATTAAAAGGTTTTGACCTATTTTTTCAAAAATAAGGAAAAATTATCTAGATGTTTTAAAATTCACTTTAGAGCTTATGACCACTTTTTTAGATTTTTAGGCTTTAAACTTGATTTTTGCTCGAGCCAACTAGAGCACCCCTTTGCTCTGTCGAGCCGACTCGAGAGTCGGGCCGAACCTTTTTAAATAGGGCTCTGTAGGTTTCAAAATTTTTTTCTTTCCGCCTTTCCTATCCTACTCCAACCATTCTTTATTCCAAACCTAGGAAAAACTATAGAACTCCACCAAACCTCTCCTAAACCCTAATCCAACCAAAATGGGTCCTAGGAAAGCCATAAGGAAGAAAGCAAAAAGGGTTGTGCAGACTGCAACAGAGGAAAGAAGAATGAAAAGGAGATTGAACACTTCAAATCCCACTGGAGAGCCACATGAAGAACACCAAGATGCTCCGGAAGCTCCAAGGCAAGTCATTCTTATGGGAAATAGGCAAGTTACCTCTGGAAGATGTGTGGATTTTAGTTTCTTAGAATAAGAAAATTTAAGAGTAGGGGAATGGCTCATTGCACAAGGATGGAAATTGTTTTGCATGTTGAATTTACTGACATTTCCAACCTTAGTAAGGCAATTTTTTGAAAACCTGTCCCTTGGTACATTTCATGTGGAATCAACAGTTAAAGGGAAACACATTGTGATAAATGAGTAGAAGCTAAGTAATATTCTTCAGATTCCTAAGGAAGGGGAGAGCTTTTTAGTGCTAAAAGATAAATAGAAGACTTTGAGAATTATCCTTAAGAGGAATGATGTTTCTGGTGTAGTGCATGTCAGGGCAAATCAACTATCTTTGGAGATGAGATTGATTCATAATATTATTAGCCATGTTTTTCTACCCAGAACTGAAAGGTTTGACTGGGTGAGTGAGAGGGATCTTGTATTTATGAGATGCTTGATTGAGGGGGAGGCCCTCAACTTACCTTATATCATGATATCTCATATGCGGGAAGCAGCTCGTAGGGCACGAGCTTGTCTTCCTTATAGCATGGTTTTTACACTGCTTTTTCAAGATGCCGAGGTGGATTTATCTAGTGAGGACAGCAGGCCTCTATTATATACAGACAGATAAAATCTAAAGTCCTTGAGCAGAATGGGTTTTCTAAAGGTAGATGGGCATTGGATCAGGAAGACTTCTGGACTGCTAGCTATACATTCTGATGGGGAGTCAGATGAGGATGACCAGACTGGTTAGGCACACGGCATTGAGACTGAGCTACAGACTGATGAGGCTGGACCTTCTGAGCCGCACCTTCTATACCTCATTCACCTGTGAGAGGATCTACTGTTGATGGTTTAGGTGATGATCATAGGTTGCAGCTTATTCTGGATGAGATCTCTACTCTATAGAGAGGTAGGGCAGAGACAGATGCCAGGATAGTGGCACTTCAGACTGAGATGCGAGATGGCTTCAAGCAGATTTTGTCTGTTCTTCAGCATATCAAGATAGCTAGCCATTCAGCACCTCCTCCATCTTCAGCTGGACCAGATATTCATGATACAGACTGTGCACAGGGAGAGACTAAGCATTACACTGACATTCATACTGCAGCTACTCCTCCTGTTGGGCTTGGTACTGGTACTTAAGGTCAGAGCACAGGCATAGCAGACACTCCGACGATGTAGATTCTATCGACTACTAGCACCTTAGCATTGTCTGAGATCCTCCTTCTGGACGGCCGACACCTATCTTGATTTTTTCAAAGCCTCCAACCAAATCTAGACCTTGAACTTCTAGGTCTTCAGTTCCTGTTAGGACTAGACTTAGGGACCTTAGACCTAGGTTCCCTAAATTAAAACCTGTTCCTGGCATTTTAGAGGTTGGTTCTTCTTCTAGTGAAGATGAGCCTAGTCCTTCCTTCTGACCTTTAGGTTTTATTTTTTTTGGCATTTCCTGTTGTTTGTGATACTATTTTGGTATGCTTTAACACTTTTATAATGTATCATATCTTGTATTGACTCTTTATATATATATATATATTTGTGTTTTGAAAATGTTATGAATGATTGAGTATGAATGAATGTTTTTCCTAAATTCTATACCTTTGTGTTGATGACAAAAAGGGGAAGATGAGCATGAAAAATGAAAAGAGCATGAAAATGAGAAGAGAGCTTTTATGTTATATGAGAAAGGGAGAGATTTTATTGAGCATTTATTAAAATTTCATGCAAAGTAAAAAGTTCTCCTAATTGAAGCTAAAAATTGATATGTTCTCCTAATTGAAGCTAAAAATTGATATAGTTATGATTTGATACTTCCATACAATTTTAGTGCATGATTAATATAGTAAATCTATTGACCTAATACTTGTTGAAAGGTTTGCTTTGATACTACTTTGGTTCAACTTCCTGATACTTTAATTGCTTTGATACACACTACTTTGAATACACCTTGATACATGTGAATATGGTACGTAATATATCATTACAGGTAATTGTAAAGTATTTTAAACCTTTTCATGCCCAGTATTTTGTCATCATCAAAAAGGGAGGGATTGTTGACTCCTGGAATGATTTTGATGATTACAAAAAATTGGAGCATATATGCTTTACTAATTTCTTTCAATTACTCAAGAAGTTTTGCAGGAAAGTATGTATCTTTATATCAATTGGTTTTCTATCTAGTTGAAATGTATTCCAATATTGTATGAACTCATGTACACTTCAAGTTGTAAAGCCCTAATTTTTTCATCTATGTAATCTTGTAAAAATGGCTCTAAATTAGTAAAAATGAGTGCAAGTAGGTTAGACATGTTTGCTAAGCTCTTTGAAGCTTTTTGGAAGAACTTGCTCTTGTTGGAATCTTGAATTGAAAAAGTTTAGAGAAATTTGATGCATAAAAAGAATTTTTTTGCAAGAGCCGACTCATGGACCAAGAGCTGACTCCTATTCTAGCATGGTACAAAAAATTTCAGAGTTTCAAAAATTCGAGCTGACTCGATGAAGAACTTGTATTTTTTGTGACTGAGACTTTGAGCCAACTCAGCCTTAAAGAGTCGACTCTTGCAGAGTTTATTTTTCCACTGACTGAGACTTCGAGCCGACTCACAGACTTCGAGTCGACTCGAGTGATAGGTTTTTGCATTCTAACAGCTAGTTATAGAATCTCATTTTTGAACTCCAAAAGCCCTCCAACGACTTTATTTCAGTTTCCTAGGCCCTACAATGGCTAGTTTTGATTGAAGACTATAAAAGGAAGTATTTATGAAGGATTAAACAAATTTTTGATAGATTATTCATTGATTATTCAAGTTGATTTCAAGTCTTTCACCAACCAACTTCAAGTGAGCATTCAAGATAGGATTCAAAGCTTCACCAACTGATTTTCATTATTGAATCCAACCTTTTGAAGAAGTCAAGAAGCAGCTTGAAGAGCATTTAAAGCTAGACTTCAATTTGATCTTCATCGACAACATTTAAACAAGTTTGGTTTGTTGTAAAGTTTCTTTATACATTTGATTTATCTTGTTTTATCTCTAAGAATAGCAAGGGGCTGTATCTTGAGAGTGTGTGTGGGTTTTCGTTGGTGAGCCCGGTTCTAAAAATCAAAGGGATTTAGATTTTTGGTTAGCCTATGTTAAAACCAAGGTGGGTTTTCTTTGGTGATCCCGATAAAACCAAAGTATAGAGGTTTGGATTGTGAGCCTGTTAAAATAATCCGACTATATTCTGGTGGGGGATATAGTGGAAATCCCAAGTGGTGCTTGGATAATGGACGTAGGAGCGGGTTGCTCTAAACCACTCTAAATTCTTTGTGTTTGTGATTGTGCTTGTTTAACTTCATTGCATTTATTTACTTGCTTCCGCATTGCATTATTCACCGCAACACAAATAATTTTAACTTGCACATACTTGCTAAAATTCTTATAATCCCAATTCATCCCCCTCTTGGGAAGCCACCTGGGCAACAAATATATATAGTTAGTGCCATTAAAATAAGGTGATCTATTTGAGGCTTATCTCTCTACTACACTAGTACCAAGGGGGGCTGCCATAGATCTTTACTCAAGGTGGTTAGACCTATATACTGAGAACGTGGCTCTGATACCACTTGTTGCCCAGTAAGCAACCCAAGAGGGGCGTGAATTGAGTTTAAAAAAAAGTGCAAGTATGTGTACTAATTCAATAATCAATTCAAGTGCTAGTGAGATGCAAGTGTTGTGTGCTCTTAAAGAGTATGGAGTAAAAAAATAAATGCAATGAAAGTAAGAGCAAGGAAAGAGGAAACAATCAATCACAAACACAAGCAAGTATAATGGTTTGGTGCTTTTAAAGGCACATACGTTCACTCTCTAAGTTCCACTCGGGAATTCACTATAATCACTCTCAATTACAGTCGATTAGTTTTTCAGGCTCACTAATCAAAATTTCTTTTGATTTTCACAAGGCTCGCCAAAAGAAACCTTTTTGGTTTTCAAAGGCTAACCAAAAATCTCATTGGTTTTGTTTTAGGCTCACCAAAAACCTTCTTGGTTTTTAACTAGGCTAACTAAAAACCTCCTTGACTTTTTCTTAAGCTCAATAAAAACCTTGATACAACAAAGTATGAATTGAAGTAAAGAATACAAGAAAAGCTTTCCAATAAAAAGTTGTTATTTCTTTGAAGCTCGATGAAGATGCTTGTTTTCAATTTGATGAAGCCTCAATCAATGTTCAAAATGATTGGACTTGAATGCTCTTGATTGCTTTGAATGCTTGAAGGCTTCTTTAGCTTAGAAGTAGTTGCTTGCAATGAATGTGTGAGTGAATAAGCTTTCTTTTCTTTCTTTTTCTCTTCGCTCTTGATTATATTTGAGTTATATTCTCTTAAATACCATCCCAAGGCTCAAATGACAGTTTATGACCATTGAAGAGGTGAAAAGAGCCATTGGGGGATAAAAGAGTCGAGTTTTGCATTTGAAAAAACTAGCCATTACTATTTCTAGAACTCCAAGTATCGACACTTCAGTCATTGAGTCAATACTTAGGGTCGATACTTAGTTCTCATGAGTCGATACCTAGTTCAAAATTCAGCTTTGAAGCTCTTTGAAAATCTCAGATAAGTCGACACTTTATCTGGTGAGTCAATACTTGAGTTGATACTTGACATCCATGAGTCGACACCGAAAGCAAATCTTGGATTTCAGCATGTTCAGGAAAAAAAATCTATCTCAGGCTTTGAGTCGATCCTTGAATCGATACTTGAGTAGCATGAGTCGATACTTCAAGCATGACATCTGAAACTTTTTTCTGCATGCTAGCTTGAGTCAACACTTGCACTGTCATGAGTCGACACTTCCTGAAATTTTTTCAAAAATGACTGAAACTCTGCTGAATTATTTTTCAACTTGACTCTTTAATTCCTTTCAAGTAAATCTTAAATACTTAAGTCCATTAATCATTGACGTTTTATTCATAGAAAGGGCTTCTTCAATCATTTGATAAACAATTCAATTTGGCTAAATTGATGAGTACTTTTTTTTTAATAAAAACATACTTTAGCAAACTATTAGTACTCAATTATACTTAAGTATTTTGTTAATCATCAAAATCAGTAACGAAGTCAACATATATCAATCTGATTGATTTCTAGGATAAATTTTATTAATAATAAGATAATTAAATATAAAACTGTCCTAAAATAAATACATATATCGATCTGATTGATTTCTAGGATATACATCTAACAAAGAGATCCTTCAGGTAAGTAAGGTTATGTTGAGCCAAGCTAAGTCGAGTGAAGTCCATTTTAGACTAAACTCTCCTTTCCAAACTCTCTATACTCTTTGCCACTTAGAAACCACCTATGTTTCCTTAGGAGTTATCTAACTTAAGTATTAGAGAGTCCCTTGCTGGACACTCTCTAGCAAGTGGACTTCCCTATTTATAGTATTTTATGATGGACTCTAGTATTGAAACAAAGATCCAACCATAGTTAATCTTTTAAAGCATATCGAGATCTCCAACTAGCTTCTTCTTTCCCTATATTACTTTGTTGAACTTTCTAGAATACCAACCACCTTAACAGTCTATTTAAACTAGGTTTTGGCAGCTGCAACATTAACTTTTAAGATTTTACTATGATTTTTCTTTATAATATTTTATTATAAAAAATATTTAAAACATTACATCACCCTTTTATTTTTATATATTTTATTATTTTTTTAAAAAAACTTATTATATTTTTATCTCTCCTCCTTTCCTTCTCATGATCGCACCCCTGCGTTGCTCGTGGCTCCTAGCCCCCCGCTTAGCTGGTAGTTCATTGCAGTCCCCCTCCTTCAGTCTTGCAGCTCCTGTGCATGCTTCCCTCCCGCCGCCCATGACTCCTTCGCATGGCCCCCCTCCCCGTGCTCGTGGGTCCTTCTCCGGCTTCTCCATGTCCTCAGATAACCTCCCTCTGCTCCTAACCCCCTGTCGACTAGTGGCGACTCCTTCACATCCCCCCCCTCAACCCCCAACCCCACTAGCTCTTCCCCAATAATTTCTCCCTCCTTCATATAAATTTTTTTCTAGTAAAGTAATTATGGATTTCAATAAAATAACTAGGGATGCAAATGGGTCGGGTCGGGGGTCGGGTCGGGGGTCATGTCGGACTGGGTCATGGTGACTCTGATCTGATCGGTTCTTTGATCGAATCCTAACATTAGATCCTGATCCAATCTACTTGAAAATCGGGTTAGGTCGGATCGGGTCCACTATTAAAATATTCAATCCAATAGGTCATTTAGGTTGGATCGGTTCATAAATAATCCGGTTCTACTAAAAAATTTGAATCTAGATATGATAAAATATAAATAATTTTATTTTAATTATTATATAACTAACTATTATTAACATAAAATAGATAACCATTAATATTATTTTTAAAATAAATTAAGATATAAAAATAATTATAATTATGTCTATATATTAAGAATAAATTTCATATAAATTTTAAATTATAATTTAAAGGTTCAAATATATATGATCGTAACAGTATTAGTATGTTCGAGTTAGGTTGGATCCAAATTTAGTAAACCTAAAGTTGATCTGGAAAATAAAACAGGTCTAATTTTAGAATCCATTCCAGATCCATGGACTTTTAAAAAAGAGTTAGATTGGATCTAAATGAACCATATTGGATTGAGTTATTGATCAACCTGATTCATTTATAGTCTTAAAAATAACTATGCCAATATCTTGTGGATAAATAAATTGACCATTAGTATTACATTGATTTGCCATAATTTTAATTTCAATAAAAAAACTTTGCTGTCAACCCTATTCCACACTAAAAGATGTGCACCGTTGGAGATGGGTTAATCATTCCTTACTTTCATAATTCCTTTACCCCACCGACCGACACCAAACTAGACCCTAATTTTAGGGTTAATCACGCCAATCCGCAAATTAAACCCTCCAAAGAAAATCTTCCTTCCCCTTATCTTCCGCTCCTGATTCCCCTTGTGTGGTTCTTTCTCGTCCTTACATCCCACCGCCGTCTCCCCTCGTATCTAATCATCCACGGAATCAAATTCAGCTACATCCATACCCAGTAGAAACCAAGCGGAAAATAGCAAGGAAAGCAAAACGAAACCCCATCTCTCAGGTCTCCACCCTATCCCAAAGTCGCCCACCTTATCTCCACAGTGTTTCATTGCTGGGGCATGTGCCTTTCTTCTCGGCCCTAGAGAACCGAATCCCTTTACGCCATGGACTCCACGGCCCCTGTCCCCCTTTCCACGACAGTTGGGACCCCCTTCCCTTCCCCCTCGGCGCCCATTTCTCCCTTGGCTTCCCTCCCTCCTATCCGCGCCCCGCTCTCTTACGAAGAGAACGACTCCGATTCCTCCGTCTCTGCCGACGCTGTTGAGGACGACGAGTACGCCACCGCTTCCGACCCCGGCGAGGGGGCCGCCGATCCCACCGCCGCACTGGCCGCAGACGTGTATAAAGGCACCTCCTTGTCGAGGACGGCGTCTATGCCGGTCGCTCAGCTCACCGCCGATGATGACGCAGAGGATAAGATGTTCGAGGAGGGCCTCAGCGATGAGGAGGAGGACGCGAATGGGTCCTCCGCCGTTGCTAGGGTTTTTCCGCCCGATCAAAACCCTGGCTTAGCGGATGAAGAGGCTGTCTTAGCTGGCAAGTGGGATGAGCCGCTATTGAAGACCGAAGGAAACCCTAATCCGGCGGAGAGTTCTAAAGTTGGGGATTTGTCTGTTGAGGGGAAACATTCTTTACCTGAAAACCAGCTGAAAAACCCGATCAAGGATGGAGATTTTGTGGCTGAATCCTCCGGTTCCTTTGGTTCGGATCAAAAAGATGAGAAAGTGGAAACTGGGTTGGAGGAAGTCTCAAGCCTGGTTATCAAAGCAGTGAAGTCAAAGCCTGCGGAGGCTGAGCCTGATGTTACTGTAGTAGTGAAGGATGGGGTCATCGATCCTGCTGGTGTGAAAGAAAACCTCGAGAGGGCTGAAGAATTGAAGCCTGAAGCAGCCGAACCTGATGCTGAGAAGGTGAAAATCGGTGCTGCTGATGGCGCCGGTTCCAAGCCAAATTCAGAAAGGGTAAGTCTTCCTCCTGCCAAACCCCTTGAGCACGAGTCATCTGAGTCTAGTGTTGGTGTCGGTGGTGAAGAGAAGATGGAGGATTTGAACGGGGGCTCTGTTGCTGTGAATTCTGAGTTAGCTCAGGTTTCTGCAGAGAAGTTTGATGGCGGGAATGTTCGTGATGCTATTGCTGCTGTTGGTGAGGTTGAGAAAGATGATGCTTTGGATAAACACTCCGAACTTGTGCATCCCAAGGTAGCTGGGGACTCTGATGCTAAGCTTAATACCGAGAATGAGGGTGAGGCTGTCAACAAAAGTTTTTATCTGAATGATGAAACCGGGGATGACAAGGTGGTCACCGAATCAAAACAAGCCGCAAATGATTCTGAGTCGGAACCCAATGAGCCTGGGCTGGAATTGGCTGCAGATGGTGATGATTTGATAGCAGCAGATGAGGTGAATACATTGCCTATCCTTGTTGAGGATTCTCCCAGCAGGGAGAAAACTGGTGAAAGCCTCTTATCAAGTTCAGTTTCGGACCAACAAATGAATTGTAGTGCTGGTGGCTCTCAAGTGGCAGATGGCAAAGAATACATGGAACAGAATGAAGAGAAGGAAGAAGAGGAAAGCATGGTTTCTGATGGACCTGCAAGGGTTGCAATCCTGGAAAGCTCTGAAACTGCAAAACAGATCATAAGAGAATTGGAGGAAGGTTTTTCAAGCAGTAGTACCCATCCTGCTTTCGACAGTTCAAGGGATTACTCACGTAACGTAGATGGACAGGTTGCCTCAAATTCTGATGAAGAAGTGGACACTGATGAGGAGGGTGATGGAAGGGAAATTTTTGATTCTGCTGCCTTAGCTGCACTTCTCAAAGCAGCTACTGGTTCTTCAACAGATGGAAGCACCATTATTTCTCAAGATGCAGGTAGGATCTTTGCAGTTGACAGACCAGCAGGTTTGGGGTCCTCGGTCTCTTCTCTGAGACCTTCTCCTCCCCGTTCTTCCCGAACAAATACATTCAGTCCTTTGGAACTGGCAGTAGCAGCTGAACCTGTGAATGACATGACTGAAGAAGAGAAGAAGTTGCATGAGAAGGTTGAGCTGATAAGGGTGAAGTTTCTCCGCCTTGTTCAAAGATTGGGACATTCTCCTGAAGACACTGTGGTTGCACAAGTGCTTTACCGTCTAACCCTTGCAGAGGGAATTAGACGCGGAAGGCAAACAAGCCGAGCCTTTAGCCTTGAGACTGCAAGAAAGAAGGCTATGCAGCTTGAAGCTGAGGGGAAAGAGGATCTGGACTTCTCTTGTAACATTCTAGTAATTGGGAAGACTGGAGTGGGCAAGAGTGCAACCATAAATTCTATTTTTGGTGAAGAGAAGTCACAAACCAATGCATTTGAACCAGCAACTGCTTTTGTAAAGGAGATTGTTGGAACTGTTGACGGGGTTAAAATTCATGTTATAGACACTCCAGGGCTCAGAGCTTCTGTCATGGACCAATCATCAAATAGAAGGATCCTTTCATCCATAAAGAAGTACACAAAGAAATGCCCACCTGATATTGTTTTATATATAGACCGCATGGATACCCAAACACGGGATCTTAATGATTTGCCTCTGTTGAGAAACATTACTAGCATCGTCAGTTCATCCATATGGTTTAATGCTATTGTTGCTCTCACACATGCAGCTTCTGCTCCTCCAGATGGGCCTAATGGCTCTCCCTTGAGCTACGAGGTGTTCATAGCTCAGAGATCACATGTTGTTCAACAATCCATCCGGCAAGCAGCAGGGGATATGCGCCTGATGAATCCAGTGGCTCTTGTTGAGAACCACCCATCTTGCAGAAGGAACAGGGAGGGGCAAAGGATTCTTCCCAATGGCCTTAGTTGGAGACCTCAGATGCTGCTGTTGTGTTACTCCTCAAAGATACTATCTGAAGCTAATTCTCTTTTGAAGCTTCAAGATACTTCTCCTGGAAAGCTATTTGGATTCCGATTTCGTTCACCACCACTTCCTTACTTGTTATCTTCACTCTTGCAGTCTAGAGTTCACCCAAAGCAATCTGCTGATCAGGGGGGTGACAATGGAGATTCTGATATTGACTTGGATGACTTGTCAGATGCCGATCATGGTGAAGAAGAAGATGAATATGATCAGCTCCCACCTTTTAAACCCCTAAGGAAATCTCAGATTGCGAGGCTCACCATGGAGCAAAAGAGGGCCTATTTGGACGAGTATGATTACCGAGTCAAGCTTCTTCAAAAGAAACAATGGAAGGAGGAGCTTAGAAGATTGAAGGAATTGAAGAATAGAGGGAAGAGTGGTCAGGATGCTTTTGGTTATGGTGATATGGTTGAAGATTATGATCAAGATAATGCCCCTGCAGCTGTGCCAGTTCCATTGCCTGATATGGTATTGCCACCTTCTTTTGACAGTGATAATCCTACTTACCGATACCGCTTCCTGGAGCCAACCTCACACCTTTTGGCTAGGCCTGTTTTGGATACGCATTGTTGGGATCATGATTGTGGCTATGATGGCGTTAGCCTTGAAGAGAGCCTAGCTGTTGCTGGCAAATTTCCTGCTTCAGTATCTGTTCAAGTCACCAAGGATAAGAAGGAGTTCAGCATCCATTTGGATTCATCAATTTCAGCCAAGCATGGGGAGAATGGTTCTACACTTGCTGGATTTGACATCCAGACTGTTGGGAAACAGCTCTCTTACATTCTCCGTGGTGAGACCAAATTCAAGAATTTGAAGAAGAACAAGACTGCTGCAGGAATGTCCATTACTTTCCTGGGGGAAACTGTAGCAACTGGTGTGAAGATTGAGGATCAGCTTTCTATTGGGAAGAGGGTGAGTCTGGTTGCGAGCACTGGTGCTATCGGTTCGCAAGGTGACATGGCATATGGAGCCAATTTGGAGGCACGGCTCAGGGACAAGGACTATCCAATTGGCCAATCGCTTTCAATCTTGGGATTGTCACTCATGAGATGGCGTAGTGACTTGGCTTTGGGAGCAAATTTGCAGTCTCAGTTCTCAGTTGGGAGGAATTCAAAGATGGCGGTTCGAGTTGGCCTGAATAACAAGCTGAGTGGGCAGATCACAGTCAGGACAAGCACCTCAGAGCAACTTCAGATTGCACTACTTGGTATCCTTCCGATTGCTCTCTCTATTCTTAGGAGTTTGCGGCCTGGCGAGTCATATGCTTATTAGTAGGATCAAGAGAGTGAAACCATTTCAGCTATTTTTTTTGAGCATAACTCCAGAGTTTTTCCACTGTATTTGAAATAATTATTTATTTCAATATTTAAGTTTGGTTTTTGCTGTTACTTCTTTGATTTGTAGTTTTTAAGGATGAACAAAGTCCATTTGGATTCTTGAATTGGGAAAGGAGCAATGAACATTGATGACTTTTGAGTTTTGGATCACATCTCTGCCCTATTATTTTGTATTTTCTCATTGAAGATGGAGCCTTTCATTCTACCATGCTTATCTGGAACTTAATTATGTTCCTGTTAACTTGTTTTATCTGCTAATATTAATTTATATTAATATAATATGTTCCAGTGCTTTAACCTTCAGTGCATCAAATTTGACTCTTTTTGCTGCCCTGAGAAATGAAAAAGCTTTTCAAAACATAACTAAACCTGAAAAAATGGATATTTCCAGACATTCTTTTATGGTCTCTTGGTATTGAAACAGTATTCTAGGGTAGGCATGCAGAGATTGATCATCCAATTGTGTTATCATATGACTGTCTCTATATATCTTAAAAACATTTTTAACAGACTATAACGTACTATCGGCCTAGAATGCATTGATGATTATTTATTTGTCCTGTTTTCTTCATTTACTGTCAAACAAACCACCTGTATATCACAGCAGTATCTAGAGGCCTTTCAGGGTAACCATCACATTTCTTAAACATTTTCTGATCTATAGACATGATGATGGTGATGCAGTTTTTATAGAGCATGTGCCATTGAATTGCTCTGTAACTAGGCAGAAATTCTCTCTGGCTTCTTTCTCTATGGATGTTTTATGTTTTCAACCATAAGACAGAAAATAACTAAACAAAGAGGAGCAAATAATATGTAGCAGCCTTGGAAGATGCGCTATCCTTTGAGAGTGAAGGAACAACCTGCATTTCTACCACAGGCTGAAATTGTATATCATTAGCAAGAAAATAATCAAGTCTTTTGCTTCAGATATGCCAGTGATATGGTTGTTTACAAATGCTATAACATATCACATTTATCTGTTTTCCATTTATTATTCTAATAAATTGCCATATTAAAGTCTTTTTCTTTGTGTGTATATTTCTGGTCAGTGAGAATCATGATGTTAATTGTGTTGCAATGTTTTTCAATGAGATGTGCAATTTTTTCTCCCATGTTGTTTTATTAACATCCATCTTAGTTGCATAAGATATTAAATTATCACACCTATCTTCAGCTTCCGAGTTTTTAGTTTCATTCCACGGTCTTATCAAAAATTCATACGTGAAGTTCAAGCTCTACCCTATTGCACAAAGCTAACATATTGTGTTCAGCCTTTCCCCTGCTCTTATACCTACTCTTATAATAAATAGCCATTTTGAAACTTTTGCTGATCACATGCAAAACTTGATCTTTTCATGTGTCTATCCTCTCAACGAGAATTATGGTGCTAATTGTGTAGCTATGTTTTTGAACGAGATCTGCAAAGTTTTCTTCTCCGCCACCCCCCTCTTTTTTCTTTTACTGACATGTTTCTTAGTCTTGTAATGTATTAGTTTTTTCACCCGTATCCACAGATTTAGATTTGAGTTTCATTCCAAAGTATATTTAATGACTTCTATTGTCAGGTCACGCTTTTACCCTTCTTTTCTTGCCTCAGTCCTCTGTTGTTATGTTATTCAATTTGTCAAACAGAAGTTTCCATTACCAGTTTTTTCATTTCATGCTCTTGGTTTCTTTCCTTGAGAACTACTTGTTAGTTGTATATATGAAAATAATCATTAGGCTTTCCCAATAAGTAGACTATATAAGGTTGTCACTGTAGACTTGTATCCAGCACTGCCATCTTCTAGATTATAGGGCTGCACATTCTGTTCTCATTTCTGAACCAAATGACAGTTTCACATCTGACTTAGAGATCTTTGGAAATTTTATGCTGACAAGATACTTTCTAATTAGATGAAGAATTTCAATCACATTTAGATTTACTGCATTCCATCCAAGAGGTATGCACAGGATATAGGCTACTAAACAAATTAATCTCCTTGTATATTCTGTCAAATGTAAGCCTCCATAACAGGTTGATCAATCAAACTATTGACTGTCAAACACCGAAACCTTTTCTGTTGGAGTTGACATGTAGACAAAAACTCTTGAAAAGATTCAAATGATAAATAAAGAAAATCAGAATGGATATTCACATCAAATGACAAGCTATATGCCTAGGAAATTTCCATGTCCTTAGTTCTTCATATTTCTCCAAGATTCCACTCTGTCTGTACATCCTTTCAGATTATGAGAAATCAATTTTCTTCCTTTAATTCCATGTTGATTTATCCATTTTCACCCTAATGATCCTTGGTACCTCCAAATTAAAAGAAAATTGCATAAAAATTCATTATTTTGCATAAAAATTCATTATTTATCTCTCTTTTCTCTGTATCTCATGTGCTTGATGTTTATCCCTTAATTCATTATTTAATGTTAGACAAGGAAAGAGAAGCAAAGGAGAGTGTGAGGAAAGGGGATTGGCTGGGGCATGGTGGCATATTGATACGTTGGGAAATTTCTAAATCTGAAACATCATACGGAATACTATTAAGAAAATCTGCTTCATCAATATAAAAATATTTTCACATCGAGATAAAAGAAACAAAAGTAGCACTTTTTATTGCCATTCCACAGAAGTTAGGCCATACATAATATCATGCCAGAACTCTTAATAGAGGAAAACTTTAGGACGGGTTTGTCTTTCGTGTAAAAGAAGATTCATTTTCCTTCCTGCAAATCCACTATCCCATTATGCAATGACCGCTTTGAGATTTATGCATGCGGCGAAGAATAGATTTCAGATTGCTTTAAGATCTATGCAGAGCATGATCCAGTGGTCAATGTTGCAAATAAAAAGATCAATCATTCTTTCACGAAGGATACATCCTGAACTAATTTGTAAGAGGGTCTTTCGTGTGGATATCTAGTCAAACAACTTTTATTTGCCTTCTTAATTTTGCAATTTAAATATTTTTGAAATAAGGTAGAAGGCTGAAAGTCAATCTTCTCTTCGATCTTGGTTTTAGTCCCTTTTAACTTCCTCATGAAGTTTTTTAGTCACAAGCTTTATCAATTAGTGACCACAATTCTAGTGCATGTGGAAAGTTAACAGCCCAAATTTTTGTTAATTTACTAAAATGATGTAATTTAAATAAAATAATTCACCAATAAAGAAAAAAAAATGAAGGCGTAGGAAGTAAAGGCTGAACTGTGAAGAAATACTACCACAAGTTCCGGAGCAGTATTTTCAGATGATTGCAGAATTTTTGAATTTAAAATAATGTGGCATCTTTCTACTGGTTTTGTCTACGACACATATGGTAGGCTTATGGAGGTATTCTTTCAAAATATCCTCAATCCCATATCCCAAGATTGCTGTTGAAACCCGAAGGTGGTTTTCTTGACATTATGGAGGTAAGTGAACATCAATTCTTTATAGGAGTTGTTGGGATATGTCGTACAAGTCGACTCGGCCGGTCGATGATATTTTCTCAAATCATGCATGTTAAATCAAAGTGTTCGAAAAAATTGGGCAAGTCAAAATTAAAGCCCTTAACTCCATCTGAAAAACAAGTCTATAGTCCCTGCCGAAGACAGGATCCCCGGTCCGCGTCGAAGTATGATCTCCGCTATCGATCGAGGACACAGTCTTTGGTCCATGACAAAGACATCGGCTTCGGCCTACAACCAAGACAAAATCTTCAATCTTTGCCGAGGACATAACCCCTGATCTGTCCCAAACGAGTCCGAAGACAAAGATCATTCCCCAACTTGACTACAGGTATTTTTCGAAGAGGGAAACCTAAAGACAGATCTCTACGAACATAATAACGGTTACCATCGATCATCTCCAAGAGCACAGTCATGGCGCATGACTCCAGCAGCAACGCCCCCAGTCTGTCCAGAACCGTTTTGTAACCATCCACGATTACGAATTGAGGGAAAAGGATTAACTCCCCTTCCATCGTAACCGCTGGAGGAAGGACGGAACCGCAGGCTGGGCAACTCATTATAAATAACGGTAAGAGGGGACGCTCCAGGTGAGGCACAATATACTCCTGAAAATCTCGGAGTCTCTTCCTTTTTCTATCCGATCCTTCACAGATTCTTTCCCATTCTGTGGCTGGAGCCCGCCTTTGACTTAGGCATCGAAGTGTCCCCCGCCGGAGCTACTCCGGCCAGGAATTTATTTTACAGGTAAACCAGGGAGCGGCCCTGCAATCCAGTAGCTCCGCCTGGTCGAAAAGGCACTCTACGCCAACAGATTGGCACGCCAGGTAGGGGAAAGGCATCTAAAAATCTATTATTAAGCTCCCCTCCTTAAAAAAAAAAGGGAAAGTAAGAAATTCTCGATGGCAAGAGGGAAGACTCAGATCGCCTCGACGAGTCGAAATCATGCTCCATCCCAAGGGTTATACCCCCAGAGAACGACGTTCCACCTCCCACTATTGTCATGGGACAACAACAGTTTGAAGCTCTCCTGAACCAAGTCACTAACCTCACGACTGTGGTTCAGGACTTCCAAGACAGAGCCTTCCAGGTGGGGCATCCGCCGGCCACCTCTAGACATAGCTCTCGATCCCGAAGGAAGAGAACCCCTCGAGAGGGGTCCACACATCTCTCTCCTCGTCCTTGGCCCTCTCCTGAAGGTCAAAGTTCAAGAATGCCCTGGCCCACCGATTTCCTGCAGAAAGGAAAAAGGTCCAGGCAAACTTCCTCACCTTCTTCTGAAGACTCTACTCCTGCAGAGAAAGCACCAAAGCAGGTTCCCCCGATTATGATAGAAAGTTCAATGCCATCGAGTCGGAAATGGCGAAGATCCGGGAGCAAAGGGATCACAATGACCTGGTAGTTTGTGACTTGCGCCCCCCTTACACCGATTGCATCTTGGCCGAAGTTGCTCCTCGGCACTTCAGGGTTCCCTAGATGGAACCCTACGATGGCACCTTCGATCCTTTTGACCATTTGGACAGCTTTAAGGTCCATATGATGATACAAGGAGCTTCGGACGTGATGTACTGTTTCGCGTTCCCAACCACCTTGAAGAAAGCTGCTCGGATGTGGTACTCGAGTATACGTCCAGGTACCATCGAATCATTCTTTGAGTTAGAAAAATTGTTTGTTTTGCATTTCAGGTCTTGTCGCAAGACCCACCCCGGAATACGGACACACTGTTCTTCCACCAGAATGAAGGAGAAAGTTTGCGAGATTACATCTCCAGTTTAATGCGGCCACGCTCGAGATTCCCGATCTCAACGAACACGTGGCCATGTCTGCATTGAAGAAGGGACTTCGTACATCCAGGCTCACCTTCTCCCTGGACAAGAAGTTTCCCAAAAGCTATGCTAAGCTCCTATCGAGGGCTCAGAAATATGCCGACGTCAAAGAGCAAGCGACAAATCGATGACTAACCGAAGGGAAGCCCCTTCAAAGAAGAAAAACAACAGGGAACAAGGTCCCCCTACTACTACCAACAACAACAATAAATATGCTGATCGCCGAAGGAGTCCTCGTAGGCCCAGAGCATCGGGCGGAAGATTCGACTCCTATACCCCCCTCAACCTCCCCCGTAAGAAGATTCTCTTGGAGATAGAGAAGGAAAACTATCTCCAGCGGCCATGTCCTATGAAGGCATCTTCTTCCACAAGGAATAGGAACAAATACTACCGATTCCACTGGGACCATGGCCATAATACTGAAGAATGCATCCAGCTGAGAGATGCGATAGAGGATCTTATCAAGAGAGGATATCTGGGGCGGTACGTTGGTCACCACGGACCCCGATTAGAAGCTACTGTTCTCCAACCGGCTCTTGAAGAGGTTGAACTGCCAAACCAAAGGCCCACCAATGGTGGCATGGGGATGATACATCGACCTACCAATTGGATGAGAGACGAAGACGATGCCCCAAAGCGGCTCAAGGACAACAACGCTATCCTCTTCTCCGACGATGACCTCGTGGGAGTTCGGCTCCCGCATGACGACCCTATTTTAATTTTGGCCGTTGTGGCCAATTATGATGGACAACGAATCTTAGTTGATAATGGGAGTTCGACTGATGTCTTCATCTACGATGCATTCTCTCGAATGTATTTGCCTAGGAACAAATTATGAAGGTCTCCTATACCACTTACTAGCTTCGGAGGCAACCAGGTTGATATTGAAGGGGAAATAGTACTGCCTATAAACTTCGGTACCGAACATTGACAAAAGACACTGTCGATTAATTTCACGGTGGTCCGAACCCCTTCGGCCTATAATATTATTTTGGGATGGCTCGCTTTGAACAAATTTCAGACCATAGTGTCTTCTTACTATCTCCTGGTATGCTTTCCCACTATGAATGGCATCGGAGAAGCTAGAGGAGATCAGAGAGCGGCACGACAGTTCCTGATGATTCAAGACAAGCACTCCAATGACCTCACAACCTTGGATCAATTAGATCCAAGAGACCCGGCCGCGGATTCTAGTGAGTCCATGGAGAGAACCATTTCAGTGCCATTGACTAAGGAGGACCCCACCAGGGTCGTGCAGATTGGAAGTATGCTTGATGAAAAAACAAGAACGGAGCTGATCTGCTTTCTCAGAAATAATGCAGATATTTTTGCCTGGTCTGCTTCGGACATACCAGAGATTCCCACCGAAGTAATCACTCATCGGCTGGAAGTTGCTCCCGGGTATAAGCCGGTCTGGCAAAAGAAGAGGAGCTTTGCCCCCGAAAGATAGAAGGTAATAGATGAAGAAATAAGCAAGCTCCACAAGGCAGGGTTCATCTGGGAAGCCCATTATCCCGAGTGGTTGGCTAATGTGGTAATGGTAAAAAAAGCTAATGGCAAGTGGAGGATCTGCATCGACTATACGGACCTCAATGAGGCTTGTCCAAAAGATAGCTTTCCTCTTCCAAAGATCGATCAATTGGTTGATGCCACTGCTGGGCACCAACTACCGAGTTTCATGGACGCTTTCTCCGGATACAACCAGATCCGAATGGACCCCTGGGATGAAGAAAAGATGGCCTTCATCATCGATAAGGGCCTATATTGCTACAAGATGATGCTATTTGGGCTAAAGAACACTGGGGCGACATTCCAAAGATTAATCAACAAGGTATTTAAAGAGCAGTTGGGGAGAAACATGGAGGCCTATGTTGACGACATGATCGTCAAGATCCTCCTTAAAAAAGATCACATCCAGGACCTGGAGGAATCATTTAGTGTCCTACAGTGCCATCGCATGAAACTAAATCCGACGAAGTGCGCCTTTAGGGTTACTTCGGGCAAATTTTTGGGTTTCCTTGTCACCAAGCGAGGGATTGAAGCAAATCCTAAGAAAATCCAGGCCCTCAAAGACATGAGGCATCCATCCTGCAAGAAGGAAGTTCAACAGCTGACAGGGTGAATTGCTTCCTTAAGCAGATTCATCTCTCGATCAGCTAAAAAATGTCTTCAATTCTTCAAGGTGCTTCGGCAATCTCGGGGCTTCGAGTGGACTGAAGACTGCCGTGCTGCCTTTGAAGAGCTGAAGAAGTATTTAGAGACCCCACCTCTACTTTCTAAGCCTCAAGAAGGGAGGTGCACTACTTATACCTTTCCGCTTCGGATGAAGCAATCAGCTCGATCCTCATTCGAAAAGAAGGAGACGGCTCCCACAAGCCGATCTACTACATCAGCAAAGTCCTGCATGATGCTGAAATGAGGTATTCGAAAATGCATAAGCTGATCTACTATTTAATAATTTTGGCAAAGTGACGCCTTACTTCCATGCCCATGCCATCATGGCCCTGACTGATCAGCCTCTTAAGGCCATCCTCCGATCCCTCGACACTTCATGAAGGATAGCCAAATGGGCTGTGATACTAAGCGAGTTCGACGTTAGTTTCCAAACCCGGTCAGCTATGAAGGCCCAGGTACTCTCAGATTTTCTGGCTGAGTGCACCTGGAAGTCCGAAGATGAAGCATCTCCAGCAAAAGAGGAAGTCTCGAAAGACACAGATTCTGTTTGGGTACTCCATGTGGATGGGGCCTCCAACTCTGCTGGGTGTGGAGCTGGTCTCATACTGGCTGAGCCAGATGGACATACAGTGGAATATGTGCTCCGATTTTCCTTCCGTGCTTCGAATAACCAGGCAGAATACGAAGCCCTGCTTGCAGGACTTCGAATCACCAAGAATTTGGGAGTCCGAAGACTCCAGGCATTTCTAGATTCCCAGTTAATGGTAAACCAAGTAAAAGGGGAATACGAAGCCAGAGACCCCTCCATGTTGTAGTACCTAGAAAAGGTACAAGTCCTATCCTCTCAGCTGGAGTTCATCGAAATCATCCATGTTCCTTGATCGGAGAACTCCTGGGTAGATCGTTGTCTCGACTTGCTACCACAACCCTGGAATCCCTTGGCCGCACCTTCATTGAACACCTTGAAGCCCCAAGCATAGGTGAAGAAGTTATGGAGGTGCACCAAATTGAGATCGAACCAAGCTGGATGGATCCCATCATTAAGTTCTTAAATGAAGGTGTGCTGCTAGAAGACAAAGCAGAGGCCAGAAAGATCTGTTAGATGGCGTCTCAATATGTCATCTTAGATGGAGCTCTCTATAAAAGATCATTCTCTCAGTCTCTACTGAAATGCCTGGGACCATCAAATGCAAACTATGCCTTGAGGAAGGTCCACAAAGGAATATGTGGTGATCATTTGGGGGGCAGGTCCTTAGTGTATAAAATTATACACCAAGGATACTATTGGCCCTCCATCCAAAAAGATTCGGCCGACTTCATGCGAACATGTGATTAATGCCAGAGGTATGCCAACATTCAGAGACAACCAGCGAGTCATCTAACCCAACTGACAGTGCCCTGGCCCTTTGCTCAATGGGGGATGGATATTCTTGAACCATTTCACCCGCATCTGGGTAGAGGAAGTTCCTTCTTGTGGCAATCGACTACTTCATGAAGTGGATCGAAGCTGAACCACTGGCTCATATCATGGAGGGTAAGGTTGAGAATTTTGTCAAAAACTCCATTATATTTCGGTTCGGGATTCCACATACAATAATCACCGACAACGGGAGACAGTTTGATAATCTGAAGTTCAAGAACTTCTGCACCCGGTACAATGTACAACATAGGCTGACTTCCATCGTCCATCCACAGTCCAATGGAGAAGCCGAAGTCACAAATCGGACCATTCTCCATGGTCTGAGGACAAGGTTGAATGCTGCCAAACGACTTTGGACAAAAGAGCTGACCTCCATTCTCTAGGCATACAGAACGACTTTGAGAACAGCTACTGGTGAATCGCCGTTCAATTTGGTGTACGGTACCGAGGCTGTTCTCCATATCGAAGTCTCCCTCCAATTTCTGAGGATTGATAGATATGAAGAGCCTGAAAACTCTGATCATAGAAGAGTTGACCTGGATCTACTGCCGAGTACCAGGCTTCAGGCCCAGATAAAAATGGTGACATATCAATAAAAGGTCGCCAAGTATTATAACTCCAGGATAAAGGAACATATTTTTCGCACGAGGGACATGGTGCTGCGAAGAGCTGAAATATCCAGGCCAATTGAGCAGGGCAAGCTTTCTCCCAATTGGAAAGGGTCGTACCAAGTTGAAGAGGTCATATGTCCGGCAACGTATCGACTTAAGACCTTGGACGGTAAAATTCTGCCCCGACCGTGGAATTTACAAAACCTTCGCAAGTATTATCAATAAACAGACCCCAAAAATTCTTTGTACAAATCTGATTCCACTTTAAATGGCTCGTTGCACCAACTGGATTACAACGGCATGAACGGCCCGATCTGAGGAATCAGCCAGCGGTGCAAAGGAGAGTCTGATCCGCTCACCTTATCGGTATGCTCGACGAGCACAACAGACGGTCCAATCAGGCTGCCGAAATGATCAAAGGCACATGGATAGTTTTTATAACCTACTCTACGGTAAATCCAAAGACATGTTGGGGCGGGCCTAACCAGCCTACCTTATACCAAAGAAGGCGCAGGGATGGTTTTTATAACCTACCCTACGGTAAATCCGAGGACACGCCGAGGCGGGCCTAACCAACTTACCTTATACCAAAGAAAGTGCAGGGATGGTTTTTATAACCTACCCTATGGTAAATCCGAAGATGCGCCGAGACGAGCCTGAACAGCCTACCTTAATCACAACAGGAATGCACAGGGATGGCTTGGATGCCCTACCCTATGGTAAATCCGAAAATGTGCTGAAGTGAATGTATATCACTCATCCTGTCAATAGTAAGCCCCTGATGAGTGGCCCAACCGATCTCACCCTTTCTGCAGATCCCAAATGTTCTGAGAAGTTTACACCTTTGATATGTCATGAGGTTTGCATTCAACAAGTACGACAAATCACAGAAGAAATATGGAACAAGTCGGAACACTTCATTTCATTTTTGAATTTTTTACAAAAAAAAAGAAGAAAAAAAAGAGAAAAAGAAAACAGGGAGCAGTGCTGATTGCAGGAAAGTGAATCTAGAGACTGCCAGCTGGCCCTTTCCCATGCTGATGGGAGGCTTCGAAGCTCGGGAAGGAGGATGGAGAAGCTCCAGCATCCCCTTCTGAGTCCGACTCCGATTCTTTAAAATCAGAATTGAATTCATGACCAGGGAATAGGACGGAAGGCCTAATATTTTTCAAGCCCTTCAAGTTGAAGAACTTGAAAGCCTTGTCCCGATACTCTCGGAACCCCGGTGGTACAAATCCAGGACCGCCTCTGCAACTTCGTCCTTGTACGCGGGAGAAGCCATGAAGTCCGAGATGGACTCCACCAACTTCTTCCTAGCATCTTCTGCCTCTGCAGCGGCAACCTCAACCTGTGCCTTGGCCTCTATCAAACGGGCTTCTAAGACCCGAATTTTCCTCTCCAGGCGAGCAATTACCCCCTGCGGGTCATCATGGTCGCCTCTTTGAGGGGCCTTAGAACTAGGCTCACCCTCAGATAGTGCCTCAGAGGCCCTCTTCATTGCCACCTTCTTAAGTTCGGGGATGCTGAACTTCATTCCGCTGGTACGCTAGAGAAAGAAGATAAAATTCCAAAATAGGAGTCTGAAATTTTGATGGCCTTCGACAGGAAGAGACAGGATCCTATTTAAAAGGATCCTACACCCACGAACGACCGCAAGAAAACATGCTCCGCACCTTTTTCCAAGCGCAACAAAGGATGCCACGTGCCGAAACGACGCCTCGGAACCCAAGTGACCGCCTGGGAATGGTATGATCGCCAATTACTACTCTCGGGGATGGCAATCGTTGGTGCTTCGGATCCAAAATGGTCTTCATCGTACGGTGACGACATTAATGGCCTCCCCTCGGGAAGGGATAATATGGCGGCACCAGGGATGCACGGAGATTCGACCGTTCGAATATTTGTATCTCAACGTGGGCAACGAGAATCATGCTCGATGTTCCTCGATCAACGGTTAATAGGAAGGGGATGCCGATTTGTCATGTCCATTCCTGGACAAAAGGAGTAATCACAACGGCGTTCCAATTTCACTTCGGAGTTCATCTTCGACGCTAACCTCAAATCAAATAGCCTTCAGCTCATCCATCAACCGGAAAGGTTCAAATCAAAAGGAACCAATTTAAGAAATCAAAGTTTCTTATTTTAGGTATGAAAAACTACATCCAAAGGGAGTATATTACAAATAGCTGGAATTACAACAAAAATTACGTCTTGTCAGCCTCTCTGGCAATCGAAACAGGAGTTAGGGTCAACACTTCTCTAAGCTAGGCCCTTGAGGCCACAGGCTCATTCTCCGGGATGGCGAGCAAGGAGAAGTCCATGTCAGGATAAATTTCCTTAAGTTTACCCACACAATCAACATAACCTGAGGAATATCCTTCCAACGCCGCCTTACTTGTCTCGTCTCTAAAAGCCTGGGAAGCCTTGTAAGCTTCAACAGCCCTGGAAGACCTCTCTTCGGCTTGTGCAACCCTTTGAATGGCTGCTGAAAAGTTCATCACCAGTTCTTCAACCCTCCTCTCCGATTAGATCAGACGAGATTTCGACTCCTCAACATCTCGTAGCACCTCCCTTAGCAACAGTTTAAGAGAGCCAATCTTCTTCTCTCTCCTACACGATGATCGCCATCTTTACTGCCTGTGCCTGAATGACGCTCATCTATCTCTTCAGGACATCATTAGAGGCGACGACCCTATCCCTTTCTTCTTCTACAGTAGCCCGAAGCTTTTTAGCGACATCTTTTTCAGCTATGACTGAGGCCACCCGGCTTTGGAGGCCTTCGCCATAGCCAATACATTCACTGGCATCCTTCTCCAACAAAAAAAGGTCACGAGAAACCTGCAGAGCAAGGGACACCTATGAAATCAGCTCAATTAACGGATGCGGATAGGTGACATTCACAACTAAAAGTTACCTGCTGTATTCCAAGAAAGAGGGTAGGTAAGGGATCCCCGGATTCCTCCTTCCCGGTTCCACTCACAGGGGTATCATACCCCAATTACCCCTTTCCTCCTATGACCGAGACTACTAGCTTAATGTCTTTAGCATGAGGAAGGGGCCCATCAACATCTTGTGGGCTTAGTCTCATGGATGGTCCAGCCACCATGACCCTCTTAGGGCTAACTGGATCCTCCCCTGAGGAAGAACCTATCTCGATAGGTTCATTACTCTTGGCCTTGGCACACGGCAGTGCCAGTACATATCTCCGCCTTCGATCTGATCTCCTCACTTGAAAACCTCTCATTGGTTTCCCTCTGGCTGCTCATCTGAGTTGTGCAAGGTTTGGCCTCATGGTGCAACAAGCCCTCAGAATGAAGCTAGAGGAAGGGCAGGGATGGCGTTAAAATAGGCATTGCCTGATGCGAATAACACTTGATCCAAGGATATTGAGACTGGCGAAATTCAAAAGCCCTCAATCGCAATGGTTTCCTAAACGTGACACATGCAGGAACCCTAATAGGTCAGAGCCTCAACTAACATGCTGGGGGGACCATCGAAAGGCTGCAGCCATGATGATCTTTATTCCCATGCATAATTGCCGTCGACTCGGTCGCCACTACCTCTCCAAGTGATGACATGGCAGTCACCACCCCCGGTAAACTGGTAAGTTAAAGGTTTTCTTTATGTGGATACCTCCCTATATGCTTCGCAACTTGAGAGGAGAAAGACTTCGTAACGGGCAATGTGATTCAAAACATCACCAAAAATCAACAACATTACCTAAATCAAGTTCGAAGATGCAATACGAAATACATGAAAAAGAAAAGCTACTCATCAATTTAATAAGATTTGCCAGTTACAAGCCAGAGAAAGGAGGAGAAGAAATACAATGCCCTACAGATCCCTAAGGATTGGTCGGAGGAGATTCGGCATTACAAGACTGGAGCAGCTTGTCAATTTGTGCAGAAAGGGTTTCCTCAACTTGAGCTAGGTTTAGAGAGTCTCCAACCTGAGCCCCCTCTTTAGCCCGGATACCCTCCTCAGTTGGGGCTCCCTCTTCAGCCTGAACTCTACTATCAACTTGGACCGAAATTACACTTAGGTCTTCGGCTACGATATGAACTTCTTCCCTCAGGCTTGGAACCTCTTCGATTTCTTCGGCTTGGACCAAGATTATGCCTGAACCCTCGACCACGACTGGGATCTCCTCCCTTGGGCTTGACATCTCTTCGACCTCCTCTACAGCCTCGTCGTCCTCCTCCTCTCCTTCTTACGCTATGTCGAAAGCAGAAACGCCAAAAAGATCAAGATCAGGGAAGGCCTTACTGACCTTGGCAAGTCCATCATTGAAGCCGTGTTGATAGCTGTATAAAGTTGCCTCGTTCATTTCCTCTTAGAACTATGAGGACTTCCTAAAATCCGCTACAGCTTTATCCACCAGCTCTTTCATGGCTTCAGACTCCCTCTAGGCCATTTCGGACTCCCTTTTGGCTACTTCGGACTCCAGGGCTGCCTCTTCGGCTCTTAAATATGCCTTTTTGGCTCTTAAAGATGCCTCTTCAGCCACCTTGGTCAGACCGTTCATCCTTTCCTGATTCTCCTTGGTGGATTGTTCCAAGGAATCAATATGTTTTTTGTTCTTCTTCAACTCCGCATCCTGCTCCATAATTGTCAAATGAGCACTCTTCAGCTTGCTCTTCAGGCCAGGAACTTCAGCATCCACATGGACGAGTCGGTTCTCCATGGACTGCTTCAGTTCTTCGGCCACCTCCTTCTCAGCCTTGCCGAATGGAGCTCCTCCTTTAAGCCATGAATGAGGCTATCAACATTCCCCAGGCCCTCCTCCATGAAGGTGATGTCGTAGACCAGCTACGTCAACAAAACGAGATCACAGACCGAACAACCCTTCAAACAAAGAAAAAACAATGGAGATCTTACCTGTTGCAGGGAGAAGGCAGAATCTGATATTCTGGCAAGACTTCGACCTCGGATGACTGCCAGATCATGGGGTAGCAGAGTATCCTTCAGTGCCCGCCTAGCCACAGTAGGGACCAACAAACCCCCCATGGGGGAAAGCTCTGAAGAGTGTATGTGATGGCTCCTAACTAGAGAAACCTCCCGAACGGACTCCTTCTTAAGTTGTGATGCCTTGCCCCTGTCCACCGCAGGGGGGCAAGGCAGTGGCGCGTCAGCCACCGAAGACGGGCTCACCCTAATTTGAACTGGAGAGATAGCCACCGGCAAAGGATCAACTAGCTGATGCCCTGTTGGAACCTCCATCATCGGTACCTCGTTTCCCCAGAGGTTCTTCTAGAAGACGAAGTGCTTATACTCCTCTCAGGATCATCCCTTCGAGCCTTCTTCTGAACCATCGACCTTGAAGGAGGGGCCCGAGCTATCCTTTTCTCGAAAGATTGGTGGAGCCAGCCCAAGTTAGGTTTCATTCCACTGCCTGCGAAAAGAAAAATCCCTCTGATTTGACTGGGCTACAAAAAGATGAAGGAGAAGAGGTGAAAAACTTCCACCATTTGAACCTAATGCAGGGAATTCACTGATCCCTGCATGATGGAGATTCCTCTCCTCCAACAATTTGTTGATAGGAACGGCCACCGAATCAGTCAGTAAGTCATAATCAAACTGATTGACCATCAAAACCTTTTTTCCATCGTTGGCAGTTAAGCGCGGCTCCTTCCACTCACTGCTAAAACCCCACAGATCGATAGACAACACAAAGACAAAGTTGGGCTTCCACCCGTGGATGGCGCTGGGCATATTCTTGATGATCTTGCGACCAGGCCGAGGATCGATCACCCACCATCCACAACCATGAAAATCCCTCTTTAGAAAAAAAAGGGCAGTAAACAAATTGGTCCCAGGGTTCACATTGGCTATGTGACACCGAACCAAAAACTCACAGATGTTCTGAATGCTATTAGGAGTCAACTATGCAGGCACTACTTGGTACAGGCGAAAATCTTGATAAAGAAGGGATGCAGCGGAAATAGAAGTCCAGCCTTCAAATGGTCTTTGTATATAGCAAGACACCCAGCAGGAGGCTGGTTTACCCGTTCCTCAGATGTGGAAGGATTAAAGGGAACCCTTCGGGAACGTGATAGCATTCTCAGGCAACCTTTCCCGGTGAAACGAAACTGGGAACTAACTCTGGACTCACCACATCATCGGGCCCCGAGGACCCGACCTTTTCCTTTTGGATTCCTACAGTCTCAGCCATGGTAAAGGAATGAGCCAAAGAAACAAAAAAAAAATTCTACCTGCGGAAGGGATTGATGGCTATCAATGGCGGAAGGGATTGATGGCTATCAATGCTTCCTGGTCCGATGGCAAGGCCGGCCAGAGTTGGACGATTTGTGGATTTCTCGAGAGGACATGCAATGCCTCAACCCAGACCTTCTCGAGAGATATGTGAGCTAGTCTAATCTTCACTTGATAGGGTCGAGTTCCTCCCACCCCGGGAGAATTGGTGCGGACACCAGAGGTACCAGAATAAGACAGAGACTTCTCAACCCTCTGTGGATCACTTAATGATATTTGAGTTTATTGTAATAAAGCTTAGTCCAGCTGAGTTGAGTCCTGTATTAGTCAGCTCATGTTGAGCTAGTTCAGTCCAGTATTAGTCAGCGTCGAGCTAATTTTATTTTTGAGTCATGTCCAAACATATTGAAGACTCAAGACCACATCATACAAGTGAAGACCTAGTCCAACCTGATTGAAGACATGGAAGTTGAGCCCAAGTCCAACCCAGCTTGAAGACTTGAAGACCCCAGGAGGAGAAAATTAAAAACAAGTACAAACCTGAAGCCCTGGACCAGTCGGAAGCAAATTGGGCCAGCCCAGGCTCAGGAAGGAGCTAGGGTGCCATTCCTTATGGTGACCCTCCTCTTGGTCGGCCACTTAAGGTCACCCCCTTGGCCGACCAAGACAAAGAGAGGGAGAGCAAATTTTGGGATTTTTTATCTAATATTTCTAGCTAGGGTTTGAGAGGGAAAGGGATTCCTATGTAAAGTCTAATATACCCTTACTTGGGGCCGAAGTCTAAGGGTCTATTTAAAGGACCCTAGCCTCTTGTATGAGATTGATTTTGACATATGAATTAAAATTGAATTCTCTTCTATTGCTTTGTGCTACCCTGCTTTATGTTTAAGGGGTTTTGTTGGTGCTTTCGTCTTCCCAGTGCTGCCACAGGATTCCTGCAGCCAACCATCTTCCCAGAGCCCTGGACGCCACCTCCAAAACTCTATTCCCCCTTGCTATTTTCCCTTGTTTTCTTATTCCCTAGTGAGTTTTCTAATCCCTAACAGGTTGTTTGCAGGTCCCTGAGTTCCTATGAATTCGACGACTCCAGCCATGCCTCAATCGGACCACCGAGCAGAAAGCCGGGTATCCGCAGGTCTTTGGCTCGATTTTCCATGCCACATTCATCGAGGAACGAGAGATCCCTTCGTTGCGATCTTTACCGAGCACTTCAGACATTGTCAGGTACACCCCCTCTACCTCCAGTAATAATATTGTAGGTGAACTTGCCCTAACCGAGGCTTCTCAGCCTCGGCGATCCTTCTTTATTACTTTTCTAGATCCTAATCTGCATGCTTGACTTCTAAAATTCATATAGAATTCCCTATTACTTATTTTGATCCAAGTTTTGGGAATTAATCTCTTAACCCCACATATAAAATACACAAAAATAATTGCATGCATATTAGTCCAGCATCATCTGGTATCAGAGCTTAGATTAGGGCTTGTTTTCTGCATTTTTTTCAGTCCATATATGCTCTGTTATTCTAGTTATTTCTCCTTGTTCTGAACTCCAAAAATTCTGAAATTTGTTTCGCTGGACTCATCATAATTCATTGTATTTTTCATAATTTCTGAAGAATTTATTTCGGTCTGTGAAATCTCTTCAAGCCGAAATACATCCTGTAAATTTTTGGCTCTGTTTTTTTTCAGCAAGACAATTTTAGAAGGTTTAGGGTTTTGTTTAGCATCTCTTTTGCATATCTTTTAATTTTAGTATATTTCCTACATATTAGGCCATAATTTGAAAGTTTTCTTCTGTTTAAGAAAATACCAAAATATAAATTTTTTTTTTTACATATTCTCCAAAAACAAAAAACAAAAAAATCTAAACCCTAATTTGCATCCTCATCTGCCTGCCATCATTGCATAATCTCCCTTTAAGGGCACTCTTGCTATATCAGATAAGGGGAAGAGTTGATAACCTCTCCTTCGCCCAAAACCACATCCCTTGCATTCGGTCCCAAGCCTTAACCTAAAATTTATTAAACTTAATTTGCCCTAGTGGGCTAGGGACACCAACTGGTCGGGTCCGGGCTAGTGTTAGATCACTGTGTCAACTTAACCTGTGTGTGCCTTGTGCTCAGTGTTTAGAACGATGGTTCAAGGATTCAATCTTGAAGGGCTTGTGTGCTGGTCCGCCTACCGTGCCAATATCTAATTGGTATCTAGGATTGGTAATCAGGGACCTAACACTCCCCTTACACCTGCCTGGCTGAGTACATGGTTACTATAGGCTAGTTTGCCACCCTGATTGAGCACCTAGTTTTGGATTCTAGGTCTAGTCAGCTGTAGTCGATTTGATCGAGTCTTGCATGAGGACTAGATCAAGGGTTTCATATCATCCACCATCTCCACTTTTACTTGAATCCATGGACAATTTTGAAGCCCAGATGAAAGCCCTTGCTGACCAAATGACCCAGATAACTATCGAGTTAACTCAGTCTGGTGCCCAAACCAACAATAGACTAGAACACCTCGTCACCAGGTTTGACCAGTTAGAGGGCCGTATAGGGACCATAGAGAGAACCCACGGGTCTCAATCTGAGCCAGAGTCTGAGTCCCCTCATCCTAGGAGAGCCCCTCAGCCTGACCCATACTATAATCCTGAACCTAGGAGGACCCCAAACCCTGAACCATATTGTGAGGTTGAACCTAGGAGAGCCCCTCAGCCTGACCCATACTATAATCCTGAACCTAGGAGGACCCCAAACCCTGATCCATACCTTGAGGCTGAACCTAGGAGAGACCATCGTCCTAACCCAATCCCTGAGGTTCGTCCTAGAAAGCCCAATCAGGATTTTGTAGACCAGGAGGACCGATCCTGTAGACATGTTAAGCTTGATGCCCCAACTTTTGATGGTTGTCTAGATCCTAAGGTCTATATAGATTGGGAGGGAGAGATGAATCAATATTTTGAGTGGTATGATATGATGGAGGAGTGTAAATTTAGGTTTGCTAAACTTAAGTTGGTTCAGGAAGCTAGGTTACATTGGGCTAGTGTTGAGAGAACCCTTAGTCTAGGAGGGTGTGATCCTATAACCACCTGGTGGGCCATGAAGGGTAAGCTTAGGACAAGATACGTTCCATCTTCATATCGTAGTGGTTTACTGGATCAGTGGCAACAATTTAATCAGGGTAACAGGAGTATAGATGAGTACATCACGAAATTTGATGAGTATTCCATGCGATGTGATTTGAGGGAGTCTAAAGATGTTGTCTTATCTAGGTTTAGGGAAAGAGCACTATATGAGAGAGGTTAGAGACCTGGACCATGCTTACCAGATTGCTAGGGATCAAGAGCATTTTCAGAGAGGACCTGTTTACCGTAGACCTGAGCCCACTAGATACCCTAGTCAGTATCCAGGAGCTAGCCAGCCCCACCAGAGCCGACCCATGCCCAGCCGACCTAGCTCGAGTTGACCCAGTCCTAGTCAACCAAGCTTGAGTCGACCCAGTCCTAGTCAGCCAGGCCCGAGTCAACCCTAGTCTAGTACTCCTTTGACCCATAGAGATGATAGAGGAAGATCTGTAGAGGTCCATAGGAGTAACAACTCCCAGAAGACCTGTTATAAATGCAAGAAACCAGGCCACTTTATGCACCAATGCCTGGCCGCCCTACACTTAGGTGAGCTTATGGAAGAAGAGCCTGAACCTGTAGCTGAACCTGAGGGAGAGGTTTATGAGGCTGATGATCAGTTAATAGATGAATATGAAGGTGAGGAGGAGGAACTTGAGTCTGAGAACCAATTAGGAGTGGTTACGTGCATCTTAACCCAAACCCCAGTTAAGGAAGATTGGCTTAGGACTAGCATCCTACAGACTTTTGTTAAGGTATGGGGTAAGGTTCTTAAGATCATCATAGATAGTGGGAGTTGTGTCAATGCCATCTCTGCCAAGACAGTTAAATCTTTAGGATTGACCACAGTTCCCCATCCTAGCCCATACAAAGTTTCTTGGGTAGATTCAACCTCCATCCAGATTCAAGCCAGGTGCCAAATCTTAATTAGAATGCAAACCTATGAGAAAAAGATTTGGTGTGATGTCATCCCCATGAAAGTAAGTAGTATCATTCTAGGTCGACCTTGGCTTTTTGATCATGATGCAACCCTGTATGGTCAAACCAATGTTTATGCTTTTAACTACCATGGGAATAAGTTTGTTATCAATCCAGCTCCCCCTAGAGACCCAGTTAAGAGGGGTTCTAGTAGCCTTAAGGACAAGAAACCTGGAGTTAACCTGATTAAGGCCAGGGAGTTAGAAAAAGAGATTGCTGAGGGTAACCCTATTTGGATCTTGACCTCCAAGGAAATACTTGAGCCGACCCAAAAGGAACACCCTAAAGAAATTATTGAAGCTCTGAAAGAATTTGAGGATGTCTTCCCTGAGGATTTACCTGATCAACTACCATCCCTTAGAGACATCCAGCATGCAATAGATTTAGTTCCAGGAGCCACTTTACCAAACCTTCCTCACTATAGACTAAATCCCAGTGAGCATCAAGAATTACAGAAACAAGTGGGAGAATTGCTTAGAAAGGGTTTCATTAAGGAGAGCCTGAGTCCATGTGCAGTCCCTGCTCTACTGACCCCTAAGAAAGATGGTACCTGGAGGATGTGTGTAGATAGTAGAGCTATCAACAAGATAACTGTGAAGTATAGGTTTTCCATTCCCTGACTGGATGATATGTTAGACATGATGGCCAGAGCTAGAGTTTTCTCCAAGATAGACCTTAAGAGCGGCTATCATCAGGTTAGGATTAGACCTGGGGATGAGTGGAAAACTGCTTTCAAGACTAAGGATGGCCTGTTTGAGTGGGTTATAATGCCTTTCGGACTTTCCAATGCACCAAGTACTTTTATGAGGATTATGACCCAGGTCCTGAAAGAGTTTACCGGAAAATTCATTGTGGTCTACTTTAATGATATTTTGATTTATAGCAGGACTAAGAAGGACCACCTTAGTCATCTAAGACTAGTATGCCAGACCCTTAGGGAGAATAGCCTCTATGCCAACTTTAAGAAGTGTGATTTCATGACACATAGGGTTATCTTCCTAGGTTTTGTTGTCACCCCTAAGGGAGTTTCTGCAGATCCTGAAAAGGTTAGGGCAATTGTTGAGTGGCCTACACCCTCTAGTGTCCACGATGTACATAGTTTCCATGGCTTAGCAACATTTTACAGGAGATTTATTAGGGGTTTTAGTACAGTCGTTGTACCTATCACTGATTGCATTAGGAAGGGTACATTTGAGTGGACCAAAGTAGCTGATAAGGCCTTCCTAGAGCTTAAGGATAAGATGACCCATGCACCCATCCTTAGATTACCTGACTTCACTAAGGTGTTTGAGGTCACTTGCGATGCCTCGGGAGTAGGAATAGGTGGGGTACTAAGTCAAGAGAATCACCCTATAGCCTTCTTCAGTAAAAAGTTGAATGAGGCTAAACTTAAGTACTCTACCTATGACAAGAAATTTTATGCGGTAGTTCAGGCCCTTAGATATTGGAGACATTACTTACTACCGCAGGAGTTTGTCTTATTTTCTGACCATGAGGCACTCCGGTTCCTGAACTCCCAAAAGAAACTGAACCCACGGCACGGTAAATGGATTGAGTACATTCAGGCTTACACTTTTGTCCTGAAGCACCATGCCGCCACTGAAAATAAGGTAGCAGATGCCCTGAGCCGTAGGTCTTTACTGTTAGGATCAGTTAGCACCCAAGTCATAGGGTTTGATAGGTTAAAAGATGAATATGAAACTTGCCCAGACTTTGGAGACATTTACCAGACCCTCAGGCTAGGACTGTCCAGTACCTATAGTGAATATACCATTCAGGATGGCTACCTTTTCCAGAACAATCGACTCTGTATACCCAAAACTTCCTTTAGAGAATTCCTAATTTAGGAGACCCATGCTAGAGGATTAGCTGGTCACTTTGGTAGAAATAAGACAATCTTAGCAATAGAGGACTAGTTCTTTTGGCCAGGATTGAAAAAGCACATTGCACAAATTGTAGCCAAATATAGGACTTGTGCTGTTGCAAAATAGCAGAAGCAGAACACTGGTCTTTACACACCTTTACCGGTGCCTGATCGCCCTTGGCAGGACCTAAGTATGGACTTCGTGTTAGGATTACCTAAGACCCAGAAGAGACATGATTCTATCTTTGTAGTGATTGATAGGTTCTCTAAGATGGCTCACTTCATCCTTGTTCCCAGACCTTTGATGCGTCTAGAGTAGCCAAGCTTTTCTTAGATCATGTGGT
Organism: Areca catechu; assembly: GCA_021397845.1. Lineage (NCBI taxonomy): Eukaryota > Viridiplantae > Streptophyta > Magnoliopsida > Arecales > Arecaceae > Areca > Areca catechu. Next base: position 130,231,387 of record CM038045.1, on the reverse strand, counting down.
TAAACTCCATGGCCTACCCAAGACCATCATATCTGATAGGGATGTCAGGTTTAGTTATTTTTGGAAGACCTTATGGCACTTGTTAGGGACCAAGCTTAAGTTTTCTACAGCCTACCACCCTCAAATAGATGGCCAAACTGAAGTGGTGAACCGTAGTTTAGGAAACCTCCTTAGATGCCTGGTAGGTGAACATGTTGGAACTTGGGATCTATTATTGCCTAGAGCAGAGTTTGCCTACAACAGTTTAGTAAATAGGACAACGGGTAAGAGTCCTTTTGAGATAGTCCATGGGTACCAGCCTAATCGCCCCATTGATCTGATTCCTTTACTTATTCATGCACGAGTCTCAGAGTCTGCAGAGTCTTTTGCACAGCATATTAGAGACTTGCACAAGGACATTAGCCAAAAGATAAACCTAAGCAATGAAACTGATAAAAAATTGGTTAATTCTTGAAAAAGGATCAAGGAATTTGATGTAGGGGATTCGGTCATGATTAGGCTTAGACCTGAGCGGTTCCCACCTGGGACCGTTAAGAAGCTTCATGCTCGTGGAGCCGGACCTTTTAAAGTATTAAAGAAGGTTGGATCAAATGCCTATATGTTAGACTTGCCTTCGGATATGGGCTTTAGTTCTACCTTCAATATTACAGACCTGGTTGAGTATAGGAAACCGGCAACAATACCCAGTGAGGCTTTTGGACCTATCCCTTCTGTTGAGAGTGATCTTTACCCAGAGTGTCCACCAATTAAATTGCCTGAGAGAGGAGAACAGATCGAGTGTATCCTGAACGATCAAGCCATTACGACCCGAGGCCGTGGTTATCAACGCTTCCTAGTCCGATGGCAAGGCCGGCCAGAGTCAGATGATTCATGGATTTCTTGAGAGGGCTTGCAATGACTCAACCAAGACCTTCTCGAGAGATATGTGAGCCAGTCTGATCTTCACTTGACAGGGTCGAGTTTTTCCCACCCCGGGAGAATTGGTGCAGACACCAGAGGCATCAGAATAAGGCAGAGGCTTCTCAACCCTCTGTGGATCACTTAATGACATTTGAGTTCATTGTAATAAAGCTTAGTCCAACTGAGTTGAGTCATGTATTAGTTAGCTCATGTTGAGCTAGTTCAGTCCAGTATTAGTCATCTTATGTCGAGCTAATTTTATTTTTGAGTCCTGTCCAAACATATTGAAGACTCAAGACCACATCATACAAGTGAAGACCAAGTCCAACCAGATTGAAGACATGGAAGTTGAGCCCAAGTCCAACCCAGCTTGAAGAATTGAAGATCCCAGGAGGAGAAAATTAAAAACAAGCACAAACCTGAAGCCCTGGACCAGCCGGAAGCAAATTGGACCAGCCCAGGCCCAGGAAGGAGCTAGGGCGCCATTCCTTATGGTGACCATCCTCTTGGTCGGCCACTTAAGGTCACCCCCTTGGCCGACCAAGACAAGGAGAGGGAGAGCAAATTTTGGGATTTTCTACCTAATATTTCTAGCTAGGGTTTGAGAGGGAAAGGGATTTTTATGTAAAGTCTAATATACCCTTACTTGGGGCCCAAGTCTAAGGGTCTATTTAAAGGACCCTAGCCTCTTGTATGAGATTGATTTTGATATATGAATTAAACTTGAGTTCTCTTATATTGCTTTGTGCTACCCTACTTTGTGCTTAAGGGGTTTTGTTGGTGCTTTCGTCTTCCCGGTGCTGCCACAGGATTCCTGCCACCAACCATCTTCCCAGCGCCCTGACCGCCACCTCCAAAACTCTATTCCCCCTTGCTATTTTTCCTTGTTTCCTTGTTCCCTAGTGAGTTTTCTATCCCCTGACAGGTTGTTTGCAGGTCCCCGAGTTCCTACGAATCCGACGACTCCAGCCACGCCTCGATCGGATCACCGAGCAGAAAGCCGGGTATCTGCGGGTTTTTGGCTCGATTTTTCAGGCCGCATCCATCGAGGAACGAGAGATCCCTTCACTGCGATCTTCATCGGGTGCTTCAGATGTTGTCAGGTACACCCCCTGTACCTCCAGTAATAATATTATAGGAGAACTTGCCCTAACCGAGGCTTCTCAGTCCCGGCGATCCTTCTTTATTACTTTTCTAGGTCCTAATCTGCATGCTTGACTTCTAAAATTCATATAGAATTCCCTATAACCTATTTTGATCTAATTTTTGGGAATTAATCTCTTAACCCCACATATAAAACACACAAAAATAATTGCATGCATATTAGTCCCACATCAGTTGGCAATGTATAAAAGACAAAATTTTAATTAATAGGAGGGAGATATCCTAGATAAATGGAATGATCCTCTGATATCCTACTTGATGGGACCTTTAGATGCATCACTTCTCACCAAATCCACTAGAAACTTTTTTCTTTTAAAAATATCCTTGCCTTTGGCCTATAAAAATGGTTCATTGAGAGTCCCCAAGGTATGTTCCCTATGCAAAAAACCCATTCTCTTTCTCTCTCCTATCTCTACCTTTCTTCCTCCTTTGCTGCCATCTAACTTGGGTGTTAGAGGGCTTTCATTAGGCAACCTTCAACCAGGACTTCTTTGTAGGTATCCCGTTTAAGAGCGTCGCCCCTCCGGTGACCTCCGGTGACTGGATGGAAAGTAATGACAACATATTGGTACTAGAGAAAGGGCTAAAATCCATTTTTGGAAGAAATGCTAAGTGGAATTATCATGCTTCCCAAAGGCATGTCTATCTGGTGCTAAGATGCCACCACCTCCTGACAGGTTGGTTAGCCAACCGGTGATCATTCTTTCAAGGTTCAATCCGGTGCAACTCAGCATAAGGGCCAGTTGATACCTGATCGCTTGGAGCAACTCTTCCAATAGATCCAGGAACTAGCAACCACAGTTCAAGTGATCTAGTGCCAAAACTTACCATATTGGAGGTGCTGTTACCAGAACCTGTTTGGGCCACTCTATGCCGCCACCCGGTGGCATCCAAAGAGAAGTAGCCAGAGTAGCAACCATTTTTCCCTGCATGGAGTATTAGATGTAAGGGGTAAACCTGGCAGAGCATGCTTAAAAGTCCTAAACAGGAAAAAAGACAATCTTTTTCTCCTCGATCTGATGAAGTATCGACATTGGCTCGATCACCACCCCAACTTTTTAATGTGCATGAGAAAGTGGACTATAGGTTTCAAGAGCTAAACTAGTGCATCGAAACCTTGTGAGAATCAACCCCTAATAAAGGGAATAGACTCGGCTTCAATATCGATCCACCCTTTGGGTTTTGCATCATGTAGGAGCAACTACCAAAGCATTTCAAAATGCTATAGTTGGAAATTTATGATGACTTGACTGACCTAGTAGACAATTTGGAGGTTTTAAGACTTTGATGCTCCTTCATGAAGCCATTGATGGAATATTGAGTCATGCTTTTCCTTCTACCCTTAGGAAGGCAACTAGTGCTCTAGCCTAAGGCCCAAATCTGTGCATTCCCTTGACCAGTTAGGTTGATCTTTTGTAGCACACTTTATTAGTAGTAGGTGGTTGCACTAGGGTTTAGACTCCTTGATTAATATCAAGCAGGGAGAATGTGAATCCCTCAAAGCATACATGAGCTGGTTTAATGTAGCGACTCTAAAAGTTTATAATCTAAACGACTTAGTTGCAATGACTGAAGAGCAAGTTGGAAAAGTGCCCCTCCCTTTTCTCTTTGGAGAATAAAGTGCTAGCTAATTTCTCAAAAATGCTAGCTAGGGTAAAGAAATACGCATCCATCGAGGAGGCATATTAAGTGCATGGCTTACCATCTAGCCTCAAAATCAAGAAGCGGCCCTCTACCCTAAAGTTTTGACTAAGGAAAGAGGATCGAGAAAAGGGGAGGCAGAGAAGTCGATCCCTCACATGGTGCTAGAGAACTCTCCCTTAGATCTGACGCCACTAAAGTCCTCCAAATTAGTAAGAGCCATCGTGAAGGATTGATTAGCATACTCTCTTGAATGCCCCATGTATTCAAGTTTTGATGCAAGTAAGGGGGCAATTGCTTGAACCAAGGAGGCTATGAACGAAGATGGTAGGTAGAACCCAAACAAGTATTGCCTCTACCACCATGATCATAGTCATGCAACAAGAATGCATTCAACTCTAAGATGAGATCAAGGAGTTTATTCACCATAAATGGTTGGACAGGTTTATTCAAAACTGAAGGGAGAGGTGTGATGCCTCGAAGGCCCTACCTCATCTACCATAACCACCTAGGCTAGAGGAGCTAGCCAATCACCTTGAGTCAAGGGATGTCAACACCATTGTTGGAGGACAGGCAGAATTGAGCCAAATGAGAGATAGAGGCTCGAAGAAGCTATCGCCTTCACTCAAACTAATGTCAAAGGAGTACAATATCCCCATAGTGATGCCATGGTTGTAATGTTAAACATTTCCAACTATAATGTACACCGCGTACTCATTGATAATAGAAGCTCAGTAGATATCTTATTTTATAATGCTCTCTTGAAATTGAACACTTCCCTTGGGCAACTAGAGCATCAATAACTGAGTTTTCAAGGGAATTGGATCCTATTGAGGGAATCATCATGCTACTAGTGATAGCAAGAAGTGCCTCTCGACATCCCCAAGTGCACATAACCTTTACAGTCATGAAGACCCTCTCGGCATACAATGTCATCTTCAGCTGACCAGGGCTGAATGCCCTCCATGCAATAGTGTCCACTTATTACTTTCTCATGAGGTTCCCAACCTTGCATTGGATTGAGGAGGCTTGTGGGAATCATACCTGGCAAGGCAATGCTACTTGGTGTCCCGCCAGGTCAAGCCCCTAAGCACCTTTCCAATCGAAGGATTAGACACTATAGATGAGCTGGACATGGAAAGAGGAGAACTGATAGAGGACCTTATTATCATCCCTTTACATAATGGGAACTGCCAGCATACTATCCAAATTAGCTTCAAGTTAAATGAGACCACAAGATAATAACTTATCAACTTCTTATAGAAAAATATTGACATCTTTGCTTGGTCCCCTGCAGATATGCTCGGCATGGAACTAGAAGTTGTAGTGCATCATTTGCATATGGACACTATTTATTGGGCAGTAAAACAAAAGAAGAAGAGCTTTACCCCAAAGTGACAGAAGTCATTGTTGAAGAAGTACAGAAGTTGACCAATACTGGATTTATTAAAGAAGTCAACTACCTTAATTGGCTGGCCAACATTGTTCTGATGAAGAAAGCTAGTGGGAAGTGAAGAATGTGCATTAACTTCATTGACCTAAATAAAACCTATCCAAAGGATAGCTCTCTGCTTCCTCGAATTGACCAATTGGTGAATGCAATGATAGGCCATGAGGTCCTTACCTTCATGAATGCATTCTCGGGATATAACTAAATTTGTATGGTACCTTAGGACAAGGAGAAGATTGTTTATTATTGATCTGTTAGGATTCATTCATAAATGACTAGCATGTAGAACTAGGTTCCAAACCATAGATACAATGGAAGTAGAGATTATGCAAAATAATTTTTACAAGCATACTAATTTAAAATTAAATCATAAATTATCTATTTAACCTCTAATATGCTAGAATAATAATAATAATCTTAGATCTAAAATCTTATAAAATTATAAGATGAAGGATCTAGTTACCTAGATAACTTAACTCCCTATTCTAGTATTGGATCTATCGGATCAATCAGATTTGTCGGGATTTGTCAGAGCAGTGTATGCACCTAACCTCTACTGGTATCTACATGAAGCCTTCCTCATCAAATCACCAAGACCCCTACACTACTAGATCATTGTAGGTCTTTCTTCAAGCATAGAGATGGACCTTCTTCTTCTAGTCTAAACCAGAACTCAATAACCTTCTCTTTTTTTCTTAAAGAATTAAATACCAAAAAAATAAAAAAGTATTTTTTTGATATTTTCATGGAAACTCATGCCTCTTAGCTTTCTATAGAGGTATTATACTATTTTTTATGGAAGAAAAAAATGGGATAAATCTTGGAAGGAATCTGTATTAGAATTAATTTTGCATGGCCTAGTTTCTACTTAAAAACCATGAAAAATTCCCTAAAAAATATCTCTTAAAAATTTAGATAAAATTAATTTTTTATCTAATTTGATTAAACTTCAAATCTTGATTTATCTTGTAAGAGAGAGAGTCCCAAATGAGAAAGAAAGGCAATAACTTAGCACCTCTCTCTTCTCACTGTGCACACCAAGAGGAGGCATGCATTTTTCTTGCCCTTCTCTTGGTTTCTATGTGAGATAAGAAAGAGATCTAGTCAATTGGGTCTCCAACTGTTAGTTAATTTTGATTAATTTTTGACTGAGTATGAAACCCCTTTCATACCTAGATTTAACCAAAATCAAAAAAAGGCTATTGATGCTATTTGACTAGATCAAGAATTCAAGTCAAACTTGAATAACCAATCTAATTAACTTTATAAGTAAAATTAATAATAATTAAAACTAATTTAATTAAGTTAAATAATGAAGTCAAAAATTATTATAATATCTATAAATCAATCCATTAAGGTAAAATTAGCAAGTGCTAAAATTAGCAGGTGCAAGTGCCAAAATTAGTAAGTTCCAACATTGGTAGGTGCTAAAATTAGTAGGTACAAATATGTAACACTTACATAGATCCATGCTCATGGTTAGCTTAACTCCTGTTACGTATGACCCCGCAGGTTTTATTTTATCTGGTAGTGAGATATACTATAATATCTATTATAGTATTATTGAAACTTTTTTGATAGACTAAAATAATTTCAATTCAATCCTAACTTGGATTGTTGATCTGAAAATGATCATAGTAAGCTCTTACAATCTATCAATGATATCTAGTAGTATGTAGTGGCAATCCAATAGAATAGAAATGAATTTCTAGGTATAGTTATTATCTGATCAAATTCTTTTAGCAAAAATCTTGATAGGATGCGGGCATGAGAACTCATCAAATCCTAACGCATTTGTCATATGTCAAACTTAATTAGCTCGAGTCCAATTATGGTTTCCATGAAAATTCTTTTTCAGTATCACACTACTGTGGCCATAGATTCAAGGACTTAGTCAATTAGATCATATAAGATTATACGTTAACTACTAAGGCCGATATATCCCATATAAGTGAATACCCTATCCCTATAGTGAAGCTACTACAGCTAATAAATACCACAAGATTCTGAATGGCTAAGGACCATGTTAATATGCTGTCAAACTATAGCAATCTTACTATAAGTAGCCAAGGTACCATATATCAAAGAATTACTTATATAACTACAGTATTTGAGAAGTCACTGACGAGTGAGTAGACATCCATGTAACTTTTGAACTTGATCATGCTTAGTATCGTTATTCTCTAACAACCATTTGCACTCTTGTTCCAGTATCTCTACACTATAGACTCAAGACTCATCTATCGGAAGGGAGGCAATTCGTGCACCAATCTTAATAAATTAATCACCATCCTCATGATGATCCAATTATTCGAAGCTTTTAGGAGTTAATCTATAATGACACATGTCTTAAATTTTTAACTCATAAGAATATGTGTCATTATCTATTAACTCTATGGATAATTTATAGACACATTAGATATAAATGAAACGAATAAAGTCCAATTTATTGATTTCAATGAATTAAGTACAAAATTTTATCTTAGAAAAGCTATAATGTGTCATGCCAACTAGGCTTCTAGGACATACATCTAACATGACCATGATTTATTTTACTATAAGGTAATACCATTCGGCCTAAAAAATATAGGAGTAACCTACTAGCAACTAGTCAACAAGATGTTTAAGGACCAAATCAGCCACAAAATGGAGGTCTATATGGATGACATGTTGGTCAAGAGCCATGCTTCAAGGAGCCATGCAGACCACTTGGAGGAGACTTTTATCACCGTGCATGAGTATCAAATGAAACTAAACCTCGATGAAATGCACCTTCAAGATGACATATGGAAAATTTCTAGAGTTCATGGTGTCACACCGAGGAATTGAAGCAAACCTAAAGAAGATATAAGCCATGGAAGCTCTTATGAAATTAGGTACACTCAGCTAGAAAAGTTGATATTCGCTCTTGTGATCTTAGCCATGAAACTCATCCATATTTTCAGCTCACACCGTCGTTGTCCTCAAGGATCAACCCCTTCGACAACTTTGCACTTTCTAGACATATCAGGTCGAATGGCCAAATGGGTCCTAAAGCTCTTTAGAGTTCGATTTGGTATTTCATCTTAGGCCCTCTATAAAGGCCAGATGCTAGCTGATTTTGTGATGGAATGCACCATCTTTGAAGGAGAGCCCAAAGGAGATGGGCCGATAGATGAAGACCCAAAGAACTAGTGGACAATATATGTAGATGGGTCTTCCAATGCCAATGGTTCGGGGGTTGGACTCATCCTTACTAGTCTTGGAGGGGAGACATTCAGTACACCCCTTGCTTTGGGTTCCCTTTCACTAATAATGAAGTTGAATATGAAGCCCTGATTACTAGCCTCAAATATCCAAGGAGCTAAGGGTACAACACTTGAAGGCCTATGGCAACTTGCGCTCATTGTTGGCCATATCCTAAATAAATACAAAGTAAGAGAGGAAAGCATGAGGCTTACCTCCAAAAGGTGAAGGACTTGGTCCCAGCTTTTCCAAGATTTAATATCTAATTGGTGCCCAGGAAGGAGAATTCTCGGGCTGATGCTCTATCCAATCTTGCAGCATCTATCCCATATGATTTGCATGCATGATATTTTTTGTAGTAGTGGAAGAACATAGTATTAGCGAGCCTGCACCTGTGTTATAGGTGGATGCCAAATCTAGTTGGATGGACCCATTAATCTAATATCTCTATGACAGGATCCTTCCTGTTGATAGGAGAGAAGCCTGCAAGGTATGACATTAGGCCTTTCGATTTGTCCACCATTAAGGCAAATTCTATAAGAGATCTTTTTCCATACCATTATTAAAATGCTTGTGGCCTTCGTAGGCTGAGTATACTCTACAAGAGGTTCATGAAAGAATTTGTGGCAACCACTTTGGGGGCAGGTCTTTATTCTATAAGATCTTGACTAAGGATACTACTAGTCCACTATGCAATAAGATGCCATGGACATGATCAAGAAGTGTGACTAGTGTCAATGCTACTCGAATGTGCAATGATAGCCAGCCACACCTCTCGCTCCAATAAGTGCACTATGGCCATTTGCTCAATAGGGCATGGACATACTAGGACCCTTTCCTTAAGCTCCGAGGTAGTGGAAGTTCATATTGGTGGCCATTGACTATTTTATCAAGTGGATAGAAGTAGAGCCTCTTGCCAAGATAACAGAAGCCAGGATTAAAGACTTTATTTGGAAGTCCATTATCTATCACTTTAGCCTCTTGAGAACCATTATTACTAATAATGGCTGGTAATTTAGTGGCTTCAAGTTAGCTAAATTTTATAGGAACTTAGGCATCATTCATTATTTTACTTCTATTGGCCACCTCTAAGCCAATGGGGAGGTCGAGGTTGTTAATAGAATTCTTTTTCAGGGATTGAAGAGTCATCTTGGTCAAGCAAAAGAGTTATAGACTAATGAGTTGCCCCATTTACTCTGACCTTAAAAGATGATGTAAAGGGTCCCCATGAGCGAGACTTTTTTTAATCTCACCTTTTGGATGGAGGTGGTGATTCTGCTAGAAGTGAAACTTCCATCTCCCAGGGTGGAAAATTTTAATGAAGGTAGCAATTTGGAATGGCTTAGAGCAAATCTAGATTTGCTAAAAAATTAAGAGAGAGTGTTTGTGAGGATGGCAACCTATCGATAAAGAGTTGCCTGATATCACAATGCATAGGTTCATAGCAAGTTCTTCAAGCTAAAGATTTGGTGCTGTGATAGGCCGAGGTGTCTCAACCAACCAGCCAGGAGAAGCTCTTGCCAAATTGGGAAAAACCATAATGGGTGGAAGAGGTCATTCGACTAGGATCGTATCGCTTAATCCAACTAGATAGAATACCCTTGCCTTGCCCATGGAACTCTAAAAACATGTGGATGTATCATCAGTAATGTAATTTCCCCTATTTAATGAGAGTTGTGATTAGATGTTGCATGTCTTCATTTAAGTCACAGGACTCTTGAAGAAGTCATTGATCAGCCATGGCTCCAAATAACCTTTAATCAATCTGAGCCTTAATAGAGAGGGCTAACCACTAGGACTTTCACTCGATTGAGATATTGAGGGCTAACTACTAGGACCCTCACTCAACCGAGATGTTAAGGGCTAATCACTAGGACCCTCACCCAATCGAGATGTCAAGGGCTAACCACTAAAACCCTCGACTCAATACCGAAGGCGAGATGTTGAGGGCTAAATACTAGGACCTTCGGTTCAATGGTAAGGGCTAACCATTAGGACCCTTGACTAACCAAAATATTGGAGGCTAACTTCTTGGACCCTCAGCTCAATGATGAGAGCTAACCACTAGAACCCTAACCCGACCAAGATGTCGGGGGATAACTGCTTGGACCCTTGATTTAATGGTGAGGGCTAGCCACAAGAAACCTCGGTCGACATGGAAGGATGGAGGTCAATCAATGAACCCTCATCTACATCAAGCTAGGTCGACAGGAACCTTTGGACCATTTGCCATAAGCCCTGGTCCCTCGACCAAGCAATGTGAGCTGATCGTGAAGGCTCTAGGCCACCATAACATTTACATGCAAAAGTGGCACCATATGTAATGTTGTTCAGGGCTATGCATAGTTCTAGACCATGACCAGACAAAAGTAGTACACTATGAAAAAAAGAGATTTCATTAATATATCTAAAAAGGCATGAAGGCCATTACAAAAGGTAGGCCAGTGGCCCCTACAAAAATGGGTCAGCACAAAGGTAGACTGAAGGTATGCATAATGATGAAAAGCAAAATCTAGAAAGTAAAGGCTTTAAGTGGACAGTGTAGGAGTCGGTGTAGGAAGATCAGCTACCTCTTTGGCTTTGGGAGCTGGTCCTTCCTCAACCTTCAAATCCTCACAGAGGAAGGCGAAGTCCAAGTCTAAAAAATAGGAGACTATTTTCTTCCAATCCTCATCCTTCCTTTCCAGGTATGCTAAGGTGGAGAATGCAATTTTTTGGTTTTTGCAGTCCTTGGAGAGCTTGTAGGCTTCCACGCTCGCTTAGACCACTACATCTATATGGGCTTCAGAGTTGGCCAACTTATGATGCACTTTGATTAATGCATTATCTAATTGCTTTCTCTTTTTATTCTTCGAGGATAATTTCTCTTCCAATTTCTCAACTACTTGCTTAAGGTGGCCAATTTCAACCTCGATAAAGGACCTCATTGACTCGGTAGAAGATTTGGCCTTTTTGAGTTGCTCTTGCATTTCCATTAACTTCTTTTCGAGTGCAACAACATGACCTCGTAACTTGAAATAGTCATTTAGGTAATGAGCCATTTGCAAGGAAAATGACAATTTGATAACTGGAGCACTAAATTAAAGTCTAAAGATGAAGGAAAGTGGCATACCTCAAGGATGGTCCAAATAGCCCTTTTTTGATGATGAGTGGCCCCCTTACTGACAATCCTAGTGGCATCGACGGGGTGGATGATGCACCTGAAAACATCTAGAGCCACTTGCTAGTGGTCAAAGGCACATGCCTTGGGATCATTGCTAGAAATGTCTGTGCTCTTGCTGCATTGGGGCTGGGGGGTATTGTTGGGTTTGTGCTGATGCAGTGAAATATTGGATTTCGAAAATTTTCATTATTGAAACCCTAATTAGCCAGAACCCTAAATCCAAGGACCACTTGACCATAATAAATAATAAATCATAACTTTAGGATTATAAAGGAATACCTAGAGCACTATACTCAATTTCCACAAGGCACATAAGTGTATGCCCTCTAGAGGTGATCTACATAGGAACCTGACCAAGGAAGCACTCCTATCAAGCTTGCTTATTTGACTAGGACTCTTCCCGGTAGCCTTTCTTCATTTAGCGACTTTTCACCCTTTGCTGGAACCCTTACCCTCCTATAGGTCACTCAAAGACCTCTCCGAATCCTTTCTCAAAATCCAATTATCTCTCCTATATCTCTTCCTATGTTCATGTCTTAAAATAACAAGTCTTGTATTAAAGAAGACTTTTGTCCTAAAAGAAGGAAGAGAGATAGAAAGGGTTTCTTTTGGATGTTTTGACATCAAAATACCAATGCCTATATATAATGAGTGGGGGGTGCCTGATAAACCTTCTTCTCTGCCCTTGATATGATTTTTTAATGATCATATGAGACCCTTCAAGCATAAGGAGTCCTTTGGATAAAAGGTTTCATCTTGATATGTCATATCACTACGCCAAGAGACATATATGTATCTCTTCAATTTTCTAGCAAGTTTTCCACTTGTCATATGGCAAGTTCTCAATCAAAATTTGGCTAAAGGATGTGGTATTCTAAATGATGTATCAGAGAACTAGAAGCCTTCAAGTAGAAGGACTTCTAGATTTATGATTGCGCACCAAACATGAAGGGACGTGTCCCTTCATTTTGCTCGCCACCTTTTCCATGCCAAATACCATGTTTTAACCATTTAAACCCAATCCAAATGGGCATGGGGATAAGGGAAAGAGGCATGGCACTTATCTGGAATAGGTGATTAAGTGGTAGAAGGACTCTTGGTCCTTTCTGTGCCCCTTAATCTCGGCACATGCCAATATGGCACCAAGAGTCCAATCCCATTTGGACTCTTCCATAATCCATGGATAATGTTCAATAAATTCTAGATAAATATAGATAAATGCTGCCCCAATTAGGACTCAACCTAATATAAGTTCTACTTAAATTGGTTAGCTCAAATAGCAAGCAAACTGATCCAATCCAATTGGGTTAGGAGTCAGGCTAGCATGCATATGCTAGTATACAAATTAGCTAGACTATTAGGATCCAATGATCCTAACCAAAACTCAATTGACTTCCCTGACCAATTTTCTAGTGTGTGTGACCATTTGGGATCCACATCTAGCTAGCAGTAGGTCCAAGTCCATGCTATTTTGATCCAAACAAAATTGATTGACCAAATTAGGTCAAATCGAGCTGACCCAAGTTGCCAATTCGAACTAATTTTCAAATTGACTCATGAATCCAACCAATTTGATTCATGAAAATCTACAAGATATAATTGACATCTAGCAATGTGTCATGCCTACCTGAAAGATGAAGAGTTTGATAGAAATTATCAAAATACCCTTTAGTGAAAAGTTACCATGCAATTCAATCCTTTGATCTCCCTTTATCCTGAATAAGTGATGGGTATAGAGAATTGCCAAACCCTAGCATTTAATCCTTTTGAATCTCAATTCAATAGTGAAGACTTGATCGATGAAAAATTAGAAGTTCTTTCTAATATCATCTTGCTTTAATTAAAGCTTCCTAAGTCAATAATCGAAGAAATTATATAGGATAAGTCCTCTTACTAGGAGTGATCGATTCCTTGTTGATCTACTCACATCCTTCATGCACAATCCACCTTATTCAAGAACAACCTGTACATGACTCTTTGTCATAAATGAGAAGAAACCAAAACATGAATTTATGTGCATAAGGAACCATGGTGATCTGAGGTATAAGGATCACTTGCACAACTCACACTACGAGAACCATCTTTTGATATTTAATAAGACCTCCATAAGATGTTCTCAAGACGGATCAGTTCAGTGAACTCATACTCTAATGAGTACCCATATCCTTGTATTAGTGTCCTTACACAAGTGGCTGTGAGACCAACCACCCTCTCCATTGAGTATACATAAGATGTGCTAGTCTTTCCGGAAACATCAATCCTCAAATTAATGATCCAACAACTAGAAACATTTTAAGTAGGGTTTATAAGAACTTAGGTCTCATTGTTATGATCTCCATCATAACCCTTATTTCATTGTCCTAACCTATGGGTTCATCATAATCTTGATAAGGTGCAGTAGTATGATGAATCAATAATTGCCTTTTATTAATAACTAATATCAACATGAGTTAGAAGATTATAGAAATGCCCATACAAAGATTGACTTTTAGAGCATAATTCTTTCAATCTCCCACTTGCAATAAAGCCAATCACCCTTATATCTTACACCCATATAATCGAAGTGGTGATCAAACTGCTATTGTGGTAGTGCTTTAGTGAATGGGTCTACTATATTGTTCTTTGTATCTACTTGTTCGATGACAACATCTTATCTTTTTATGATCTCTTGAATGAGATAGAAGTGTCTTAGGATGTTCTTGGACTTTTGATGAGACCTTGGTTCTTTAGCTTGCATAACAACTCCAGTGTTATCATAAAAGTGGCACCGATTGTTGTATAGCACGAACCACGCCAAATTTCATGACGAATTTCTTCATCCACACAGCTTCCTTTGTGGCTTCATGTGTAGCTATGTACTCTATCCCAGTGATTGAGTCAGCTACAGTTTGCTACTTTGTACTCTTTCAACTCAATGTACCTCCATATAGTGTGAAGAAATATCTTGATATAGATTTACTATCATCTGGATCTGATTGAAAACTAGAATCAGTATACCTTTCTAGTTTCAACTATAATCCACCATATACTAGAAAAATATTTTAAGTCCTTCTCAGGTATTTAAGAATGTTTTTCACAGCTTTTCGATGATCCTTCCTTGGATCATCCTGGAACTTGCTTACTATGTCTAAGGCATAAGCAACATCAAGCCTGGTACATAATATGGTATATATAATTGATCCTATAGCCGAAGCATAAGGAATCAAACTCATCCTCTCTCTTTCTAGTATCTTAGAAGACATCTTTTTAGAGAGATGTATGCCTTGATTCATGGTCAAGTAACCTCTCTTACTTCCCTCTATATTGAATATCTTCAACATTAAGTCAATGTACCTGGATTGGAATAAGCTAACATCCTCTTAGATCTATCTCTATAGATTTTTACACCCAGTATATAAGATGCCTCTCCCAAATCCTTCATGGAAAACTGCTTTGATAGCTAAAATTTGATCGATTGCAATATTGGTATATCATTCCCAATGATAAATATGTCATTAACATACAAAACCAAAAAAATAAGGGCACTCCCACTTGTATTCTTATACACACATGGTTCATACACATTCTTGATGAAACCAAATTCTTTGATCATCTCATCAAAATGGATGTTCCAACTACTCAATGCTTGTTTCAATCCATAAATAGATTTCTTAAGCCTACATACTTGGTTTGATCTCTCACTTGAGACAAACCCTTTTGGCTGTGACATATAGACTTCTTCCTTAAAATATCCATTAAGGAAAGTAGTCTTTACGTCTATTTACCAGATCTCATAGTCATAGTATGCAGCTATGTCAAGCAATATCTGAATGGACTTGAGCATGGCTACTAATGAAAAAGTTTTATCATAGTCAATACCATGTCTTTGTTTAAAACCTTTTACCACCAGCCTGGCCTTGTAGGTCTCTACTTGACCATGTACTCCTATCTTCTTCTTGAAGACCCATTTACACTCAATTAGCTTTACTCCCTCAGATGGATCAACTAATGTCTAAACCTGATTAAAGTACATGGAGTCCATCTTGGATTTCATGGCTTCCAGCCATTTGTCAAAGTCTCTACTTGTGATAGCTTTCGTATAGGTTATAGGATTATCATCCTATATGATACTGGCACATTGTCATTCCCAACGACCAAGCCATATCTGAGAGGTGCACTTCTCACTCTTTCTGACCTACGGAGAGGAGGTGTGTATTGTGGTTGTTCCTGAATCTTAAGAACATCTAGTGGAGGAATTACTTTAGGTATAGGTTGAACTTCTTCAAGTTCAAATATCCTCCTACTGCTCCCTTCTTGGATAAACTCCTTTTTCAAGAATGTGGCATGCCTACTAACAAAACCTTTTTACTTAGTAGAGTGGTAGAAAACGTATCCCATAACTTCTTTAGGATAACCTACAAACCTGCACTTATCGATCCTAGCACTTAGTTTATATCCAAAAATATACCTGACATAAGCAGGGCAACCCCAAATCTTAAAATACTTAAGACTTGGCCTTTTCCCTTTCCACAATTCATATGGAGTGCTTTTAACTACCTTTGATGGCATCTTATTCATTATGTAGGCAGCAATCTCTAGGGCATAACTCTAGAAGGATATTGGAAGATCCGCGATGCACATCATGGACCATACCATGTCCAACAAGGAATGATTCCTCATTTATGCTATACCATTTAACTGTGGTGTGTATGGAGGGGCCCATTCAGAGAGAATATCATTGTCTTTAAGATGATCAAGAAATTTACAAGATAAGTTTTCTCCTTCTCAATTAGATCAAAGGATTTTAATACTATGTCCAGTTGGTTTCTCAACCTCACTTTGATACTCTTTGAATTTATCAAAGGATTCAAACTTGTGTTTCATAATATACACATACCCGAATCTCAATAAATTATTAGTAAAACCGATGAAATAAGCATTGACTCTTGTATTGATTTTGATGATTAACAAAATACTGAAATATATTTGATTACTAATAGTTTGTTAAAGTATGTTTTATCAAAAAAAGTTACTCATCAAGTTAACTGAATGGATTTCTTGTCAAATAATTAAAGAAGTCCTCTTTATGGATGAAACTTTGAAGATAAATGGATTTGAGTATGTAAGAATGGCTTGAAAGGACTTATGTTTTAAGCTTGAAGAAGATTCAGAAGAATTTCAGTTCAATTTCAAAAAGTTTTCGCAAGTGTCAACTTAAAGTGTCGACTCACAGAAGCCTGAGCTGATATATAGAAAAAGTTTCAGATAGTACAGTTGAAGTGTCGACTTATGTAGCTCAAGTATCGACTCATATGTCGACTCAAGGATCGACTCAAGGTCTAAGACAAATTTTTCATAGAACATACTGAATTTCAAGACTTCCCTCAAGTGTCAACTTATGGAAGCAAAGTATCGACTCAAGTATCGACCACCAGATGAAGTGTCGACTCATCTAAGATTTCCAGAGAGCTCCAAGGAATATTTTTTGAACTAAGTGTCGACTCATGGAGACCAAGTGTCAACCCCAAGTATCGACTCATGACCGCAAATGTCGACACTTGCAGTTCTGGTGAATAGTAATGACTAGTTTTTTGAAATCCAGAACTTGCCATTTTCACCCCCAATGGCTAGTTTCACCTCTCCAATGGTCATAAACTACCATTTGAGCCTTGGGATGGCACTTAAAGTGGATTAATCTCAAGTGGGATAAAAAAAATGAAAAAGAAAAAGAAGAGCATTCACTCCAATATTCATTGAGAGCAACTACTTTCAAGTAAAAAAAAGCCTCCAAGCATTCAAAGCACTTAAGAGTATTCAAGTCCAACCATTTGAGCATTGATTGAGGCTCAACAACTTGAAGATAAGCAACTTCAAAGTACTTCAAAGAAATAACAGCTTTTATTTGAAAGCTTTCTTGTATTTCTTAAATTCTTACTTGTCGTTTGTTGAGGTTGGTTGGTGAGCCTGTGTATTAAAACCAACAAAGGGTTTTTGGTGAGCCTTGAGAAAACTAAAGAGATTTTTGATTAGCTTTGTAAAAACCAAAGAGGTTATTGGAGAGCCTAAGTTACAAAACCAACTAAATTTTTGATTAATCCGTAAAACCAAAAGGGTTTTGACTTGTATTCTCAGTGAAAATAAGTTGGATTTTGATTAGTGAGCTCAGAAAACCAATCGGCTATAATCAAGAGTGATTATAGTGAATTCCCAAGAAAAGTTTGGGGAGTGGATGTAGGTACCTTGGTGTGCACCGAACTACCATACTTTTTTGTATTTGTGGTTGCTTGTTCTCTCATTACTTGCTCTTATTTTTATTGTATTTACTTATCTATTTTCTGCTACATACTCTAGAAAAGCAAATAACACTTATTTTATACTAGCACTTGAATTGGTTTTTGAATTGGCACATACCTTGCAAAAGTTTTGAAACCCAATTCACCCCCCCTCTTGGGTTACTTATTGGGCAACAAGTGGTATCAGAGCCACGTTCTCAGTTTATAGGTCTAACCACCTTGAGTAAAGATCTATGGCAGCCCCACTTAGTTCTAGTATAGTTGAGGGACAAGCCTCAAATAGACCACCTTACTTTAATAGTACTAATTATACATACTAGAAAACACGCATGATAATCTATATACATTCAATTGATTATAATCTATGAAAAGTTGTAGATAAAGGTTCTCATATTCTTTCAGTCATTGTTAATGGCATTTCTATCCCAAAACTTAAAGATGATTGGGATGAAAATGATATTAAACAATCCGAGATTAATGCAAAAGCAATGAATCTACTATACTTGCATTGGATCATAGTGAATTCAATAGAATTTTTACATATACCTCTGCTAAGAAAATATAGGACACACTTAGAGGTAACTCATGAGGGTACCGATCAAGTAAAAAATATTAAAGTTAATATGCTTGTACATACTTATGAAATATTTAGAATTGAGCCTAATAAATCTATTACTGATATATACACCAGATTTACAAATATTATGAATGGCATTAGAAGTCTTGGTAAGAATATGACTAATGCTAACCTTGTAAATAAAATTCTCAGGTCACTTCCAACATCTTGGGATCCTAAAGTGACAGCAATCTAAGAAGCCAAAGATGTTAAGAAACTTTCATTGGAGAAACTCATTGGTTCACTCATGACTTATGAGTTGAACTTGAAGCATAAAGTAATGGACTTAGATAAGAAGAAGATGACTATAGCTTTCAAGTCTACAACATAAGATGAGTCTTTGAGTGATGAATCTGAAGAAGAAGAGAATGATGATGAAGAGGCTCTCATCGCAAGGAAATTTAGAAGGTTTATGAAGAAGAAGAAATTCCCTTACAAATAGAAGGCTCAACCAATCAAGGAAAAGAGAAAAGAAAAGAAAAAAAAGGACAAGGAAAAGAAACTATCAATATGAGTGCAAGAGTATGATTGTTCTATCCTAAAGAAGTCTAAAAAAAGATTTAGAAAGAAGGCAATGATGGTAACTTGGAGTGACAGTGAGGACTCCAGCTCAGAAGAAGAACAAACTAAAGTCACCAATCTTTACTTCATGGTACAAGAAGAGGTACAATCTAAATTTGAAATTGATTTTATATTTGATGAACTTAGAAATGCTTTTGATGAGCTTATACATAATTATAAATTGATAAAAATTGAAAATAAGAAATTGAAAAAGCATGCAAACTCATTTTCTTACGAAAATAATAATCTTTCAAATGAAAATAATGATTTGAAAATTAAGATTGATATTTTACAAAAGCAAAACAATGCTTTGTCAATGAAAATTGATGTTTTGAAAAGATCCAAGGTCATCATTTCAAATAATGAGCTTTTGAAGAAAAATAAAGACCTCGAGGAAGAAAATCTGAAAATCAAAAATGAGCTTGACAAAATCAAATCATTTGTTGAAAAGTTTACCTACAGTTCTAAAAAGTTAAATTTACTTTTAAATAATCAAAGAGCTATTTTCAATAAAGCTGGTTTAGGTTTCAGATCCCAAAAATAGCAAAAATATTTTAAAAATATCTTCATACATGTATCATCTAGTATTACATGTTATTCTTGCAAAAAGCTAGGTCATAGAGCATATCATTGTGATATTAGAAAGATAAACAATTCTAGAAAGATTTGGGTTTCAAAAGGAACCACTCTTAATGCTAACCCTAAAGGACCCAAGATGGCTTGGGTACCTAAAATCAAATCTGAATTTGTTTTGCAGATATGTCTTGCAACCAAAGAAAAGAAAAGATTGTGGTATCTCGACAGTAATTGCTCAAGACACATGACAGGAGATGTGAAGTAATTCACCTCTCTTGAGGCACTGAATGGAGGGAGTATAACTTTCATTGATAATGGTAAAAAAAATATATTGGTATCGGTAAAGTTTATATCTCCCCTTCTACATATATTTAAAATGTTTTGTTAGTTGAAGGATTGAAACATTACTTGCTTAGTATTAGTCAATTTTGTGACAAAGGCTTTAAAGTTATTTTTGAATCATCTATTTGCATGGTAGCTAGTCCTGAATGTAATGGAGTGAAATTCATTGAAAATATGCATGGTAACATCGATATTATTGATCTTGATAATTTACTTTTACACGATAGTGAATGCCTATTTGCTATGAATTCCACTATTAATGAGACTAGTTGGCTTTGGCATCGTAGATTAGGTCATGCAGGCATGTATCTTCTTTCAAAATTATGCAAAAAGGATTTAGTAAGAGATTTACCAAAAATCAGTTTTGAAAAGATAAAATATGTGAAGCATACCAATTTGGAAAACATGCAAAAACTTCTTTCAAACCAAAAGGTTTTGTTTCAACTTCTAGGCTATTAGAACTATTTCATATGGATATCTTTGGACCAACTAGGATA
Organism: Areca catechu; assembly: GCA_021397845.1. NCBI lineage: Eukaryota > Viridiplantae > Streptophyta > Magnoliopsida > Arecales > Arecaceae > Areca > Areca catechu. Next base: position 130,210,980 of record CM038045.1, on the reverse strand, counting down.
GCAAGCCTAAGAGGCAAGAGATATGGATTAGTTATAGTGGATGATTTCTCTCGATTTATATGGATTTTATTTTTAGCTCATAAAGATGAATCATTTTTGGCATTCTTAAAGTTTTATCAAAAAGTTTCAAATGAAAAAGATAGTTCAGTTGTATGTATTCGTAGTGACCAAGGTACTGAATTTGAAAATTAAGATTTCAAAAATTTTGTAATAAAAAAGGAATTGATCACAATTTTTCTGCACTTAGGACACCTCAACAAGAAAAAATCATACTTTAGAAGAAATGGCATGCACAATGCTTTCTGAAAATGATCTTCCAAGATATTTTTGGACAGAAGTTATTAATACTGTCTGTTATATTTTAAATCATGTTTTAATTCAACATATTTTAAAGAAAACCCCTTATGAACTTTGGAAACAAAGAAAACCTGCTTTGAAATATTTTCGAGTTTTTGGATATCGCTACTTTCTTTTAAATAATGGAAAATATAATTTAAAAAAAATTGATGCCAAGTTTGATAAAGGTATCTTTTTAGGATACTCTACATTAAGCAAGGCATACATAGTATTTAATAAAAGAACCACTACAAAAAAACTGAGCTACACCCATGTAGAAAATACGTAGATAAAAGCTTATAAAACTTAGATATATGTCAACACCCACATTAGTACACACATTTGGTTAAACGTGGATATGTCCGGCGTGGCTATAGCTTATATCCATTTTTTTTTTCCGTGTGTAGACGTATTTTACCCACGTAATATCTAACGTAGGTAATATTATATACATGGGTACAAATCTAGTCTATATCCTCCTTTATAAAACGTGGATAATTAAATACATACGAATTAGAAACGTGGGTGATTAAATATATATGAATTAGATAATTAAATACATACGAATTAGAAATGTGGATAATTAAATACATACGAATTAGAAATGTGGGTAATTAAATACATATGAATTAGATAATTAAATACATACGAATTAGAAACGTGGATAATTAAATATATACGAATTAGAAATATGGGTAATTAAATACATACGAATTAAAATTTGTTGGAATTAACAAAGTGTAGGTATAAATGAACCTGTACTAGCAATAATAAAACGTAGGTATATAATTATTAAATACATACGAATTAGAATTTGTTGGAATTAACAAAGTGTAGGTATAAATGAACCTGTACTAGCAATAATAAAACGTAGGTATATAATTAAATATAGTCATGCTCAATCCAATTTCAAAATATGAATCACCTATAATAACAAATAAAAATGAAAAGGCATAAAATAACTATAAATAAGATAATTTTCATAATTATATTAAATATAGTTTAACATACATAGTGATAGTCTTACAAATATATTGTCTCAATAACTTTATTAATTTCATCAAAATGCAAAGAACAACAACAAAATATAGTATTGATTTCAAAAGAAAGTAAATACTAGAACTCAAAACATATCATAAAACAAGTTCCATCTATTTTGCTACATTATAAAGAGAATAAAGATATATAAAGTAAACTTTATAAAATCTTCATTTTTTCATTGACACCTTCCATTATATCACCTGCAAATATAAAGGAATCATATAAATATATATAATTTCAGAGATAGTATAAACTATAATTAAACCAATAATGTACACAGATACATACATAATCTTTCCACTAAATAATGTGAGTGCCCACAGCATGTTTCATTAAAGATCGACTTTTGTTCTTTACAAGCAATGGAGCATCGGGCTCAATTGCATAAGAAACAGAAACCTCACAAAAGACATCTCCCAAACTTTTGCTCATTAACATATTTATCATCAGAAATAAATATTCCTTTGCCTACTTCTTTTCATGATATATCCAATAAAATTATTTCTTTACCTTGCAAGTATTGATTTCATATAATATAATGAATAAGTCCTGATGATCACAATTTAATAACATTGAACCATTTTATTTAAATCTACAAATTCATTAAAATAAATTTCACTTACAATTTTAGATGATTCAAGAATGGGTAATATGTTAACTTGAGATGAGTTTAGTTCAACTCTATCACCATTCTAGAAATAATAGAAAGTTAGCAACTTTCTTAAAAAATATTAAATTACAAATATTGCATAAAATAATGATATTATAGATACCTCTAGATTATGTTTTCTACTAACAGATGATATTTTATCTATTTTTGGTAAATGATCATCAGCTTTTTTCATGTTGGCAATACCCTATTAATAAATAAGTACAATAACATGTTAAATTCATCAATCAAATAGCAAGTAGAATGACTGATCATTGAATTTTTTTATGACATTTTTATATTTTCAAAAAAATCAAAATAATTCTGAAAATAAATATTAAGTTATCCAATCTCATTCATATAGAAATAAAAAAAAAATTATACATTTAACTAAAGTACTCACCGAGACTGTTGAACCATAAATATTTGCTACTTGAACTTGAAGAGTTCCAACTTGACCTACCAAGTCATTAACCATTTTACGCAAACTCTCATTTTCTTTTTTCAAGATTTCATTTGTTGCTTTAGAGCCCCACAATGAACTGGGAGTTGTCCTATCCCTAAGCAACAGATCATGTCTCATTTTTCTTTTTCAAGATTTCATTTGTTGCTTTAGAGTCCCACAATGAACTGGGAGTTGGTCCTATCCCTAAGCAACAGATCATGTCTGGTCTTTCTTTGCCAAACTGTTTAGAAACTACTTCATCCCCTTCTACATCTTTAAACATTCCTTTTTGGTTCCAGTAAATATGTATGTATTAATTACAAGAAATAAATATTCTAATAAAAAATAAGATAGACTTATAGTTTAATTGACTAATAATGGATACTTACAACTAGTCCAGCAGCAGCATCATTTACAGGTTTATCATTCTTTCGAGTACAAGTGTTCACTCACATGCCGGGCCGGCTCAATTTTTTTCTGTCCTTTTGAACTGAGTATACAAAATAAGAAAAAATTAGTTGAACATAATATATATATTTATCATAGCAAGCATTTAAAAAAATTTGAATGGGTTTCACATATAGGTGATTGATTTGCGCGAAGCTCCTTATTCCTGCACAATGGGGATACTTATACTTTTTCTTGCAGTCAATGTTGATATCTGCCTTTTCTGTCATTGTTCCATATATACCAAAATCTAAAACCGACATTAACTATTATAAAAAATTGATCTCAACCAATAAAAAATAACAATTTCTATACCTGCTATTGTAAAGTAGACCAACTATCTATAGCTTTCTTCCATTGAGCCTTCGGGACATTCTTAGATATTTCACTTTGTTTTTTTATATTCTTAATTCTTAGATATTTCACTTTGTTTTTTTAATATTCTTATTACAATTTCTTATTAAGTACTTTTTTCTTAAATGGTACTTCATTCCTCTTCATTTTCCTGCCAAAGTCTTCATTGCAAAATTATAGATGAAATAGAAATCAATATCACCTTCGTGTATTCTCAAAGTTTAAGTTTAGTGATCTTAGATATATTTCACCAATCATTCACACTAACTAGTAACTGCTCATAATTTTTTGTTAGGCTAGTCAAAATGCTCATAAATGATTGCCCACCATCCCCAATTGGCTGTCCATACTCATTCCACTCTACATGAATCATCTTATCAGAATCCATCGTATGCACATCTTTCATTTGTGTCTCACCACGATACTTTTATGAAGTGGCTCTTCAGGTTGGGATATCTCTTCCTTTTTTAAGGCTACACTACACCAATATCATCTTCATAATGCTCTGCTCATCAATGACTTGCCTAGTTGCACTCTTTTTTGTACATCCAATAGAATCTAAACCAGTCAAAAAGGAATCCAACTTTGCCATTATAAACTAGTGATCATTAAGCTGAATAAATAAAAATCAATAAAAAATTTTGGAATGCATATAAAAATTTGGTAAGAAGTTATGAGGATTAGAATATACAAACATAGGAATCTTGTTTGGAGAGATAGTTGTGGGAGCATACTGCATCATTTTCATTTGGTTGCATTGGTACATGTTATTATTGAAATATAAATAAAAAAATTAATGACTATTATGCTCTATGTTTCATATAAATAAATTATTTTGCTTTAAAAATATAATATAACTACCTTTGGGGCTATCAACGGCATATTCCATATTGCTCTTGCATCTTTTGACTTCTTTTCACAATCATATATATCAAAAACTAGGCTACAAATAGAGAAATACAAACAATCTAAATATATTAATATGAATCAACTATGAAAACCAAAGTTAAAAATAGAAATCATATTTATTTGATTACCATCTATTTTAGCTTCAAATCTATCACAACTATTATTTGGAAGAGAATCCAATATTTATTTGATTACCATCTTATTTCAGCTTCAAATCTATCACAACTATTATTTGGAAGAGAATCCAATAGCAACATGCAGGGTGGATTGGTTGAAGTAAAGCTCTCACCAAAGTTACAAAAAATCACAATAAGCCAATGATCCCTAATGTTAGAAAAAAAATAAGTACACAACCTCCCATACAATATTTGAAAAATTGGAAATAACTAAACCTAATAACCCATCAAATGAAAATAGGAAAAATAAGATATTTCTTTTCAAAGACTTCTTTGTTCTTTATCCACTTTGAAACTTTCTTTTTTGATGGCTTACTCACATATAAGCTAAACAATAATCAAAGTCAAACCAAGTTCGTGGAGTACCTAACATATCTTCGCTGCATTTTTAGGCTATCAAATGTTCAAAGGGGGGTTGCATCTCGAACGCGAAAAAATAGTTCACAAACCTCATGATCTTTTTAAAATAGGGCCTTACCAAAGAAATGAAATATTCTTATATTCCTCCACTCTGAAACACAATATATCTGTAATATGAGGAATAGCATTGAAATTTCAACTTTGAGAAAATAAAATTTATTTTTCACATCATATGTTACCCTTCTATTAAAATCACAACTTTCAATGGAAGATCCCTCCCCTACAACAAGCAGAAGCTGCATCTTCATGAAACAGTAACCCATACAGCCATGGTTTGTTTTCCATCACCCAAAACCCACAGAGTTTAGGCTTCTCTCCTGCTCAAACAGACACAAAAAGACATACCCGCCACGGACCCTCCAAAAGTCGACCACTTGTGTCAACATTCAACAAAAAGTTGAGTTCCCAAGTCTCAGAGAATAGACCTGTTAATTCTTGTCACAAAACAAAACCCACCTATGAAATCTGGACATGATAAGACTGCTGCCTCCATGAATCCCATCTCTAAGCACCGTAAATCCTGAATGACAGTGTCAAAATAAAGCAGCAAAACTTTAAATAGGTACTAAGACAAATTTTGGAATACACCAGAAAATCAATCGATGCTCACATCCAGGAAACCTGAAACCACTTTTTTCCCCCATCCTTGGTGTGATGTTCCATAACAGTAGCACCGCTCCAAGACCAACCCAAAACAAATAAATAAATAAATAGATATGTAAATAGCTAAATAAATAAATCAGGTATGGTTGCTAAAAATACATATATCCATAGGATTTTCAAGGGAAGTTTGCACAATAAATCATGAATTGACCTCCCTTAGAGATGATCAGGAGTTTAATAGCTCATATTTGATGGCTAGCACAGAAATTGGTGAAGATGCTCTCATCTCCACTCAAAAGGTTTAATTAATATCTAATTCTTCTTGCCACAGAGGCTATAGAACATGGCCATGCAGATGTCTAGATAATTAAGGGAACACCGAAGGAAAGTAAAATAAAAATAACTAGTTGCTATAAATTTAAAGATCTTTTTGACAGCAACTGTTGCATCCCATGCTGGATAAAGTTATAGGGTGATGCAATTATGAAGCTTCAAGGTACAAATACTTCCAAAGTAGATTTCTTATGAATACAGGACAATAATGTCAAGCAAGCGTGCATTGAATAACTGACAAGAAAGTTGTGGCTAATAAGGAACATAGAGTTGGTGAAGAAAGCAATCATCCAAAATCACTTAAACTGCAAAGGAAAATAAGCAAGTCATTATCATGTGACACTTAGATTGTAATAGTAAGGCAGTGTGCTGTTCATGGAATAAAACAAAGAAACTTCTCTCTAACTAGGAGGAACTAGCCAACTTATAATCTAAAGGGAAGTATAAAGAGTGTAGCTATCCAGCAATGTATATGGGCCATGGAACTTTTTGTGGGGCAAGGCTTTGCACCTAGTTGTTGGAAGCACCCACATGAAGGTGCAAGAAAATAAACTAAACAAAAAATGGCTTCAAATAATTGAGAATGCAAGCTATATCAGGTAAATGGCTAAACAACAGTCAATTCTGGATCAAAGGAAATGTATCCTTTATGGAAGGAAATAAAAGTAACATAAATTATTTCATCACTGCAAGTAACCTACAGGGGGTGAGTTCTATGAAACCAATAGCCATGTGCAGCAAAATAGACTAGTTAGCAAGAATATCAATATCTGGCTTAGCTATATGTCACTCTTAGTTAGAAAAGACGAGTCAAAGCATATGCTAAATTTTGGTCTATCTGAATTTCAGAAGTTATGGCTACATACTATAAACTGAAAAAGTATACAATAACCTGAACTGAAGAACAAGATTTCATTCGCAATTAAATAGAATCCAAACATTTCTAGATGTCATAAGACTTAAGTTTGTGATACACTACATTAATAAACATGCTAAAATCATAAATACAAACTCAATCAAGAAATTATAAAATCACATAGAAACAGAGTGGCGAAGGTAATTAATGAAAAGGAGTGGTAGAAGAATGTTGAAAGTGCCAAAGTATTTTCCAAGCATAACGATATTTATGTGGATCAATGGAATCAACAAGGCTATTCCAGATAGATCAAAGAATTGCAATTACCATACAACATTTAATAAGGCTATAACAAAAACTGATGGCTGGGAGAAAAAGTAAACTTCTCTGTTTTGAAGTTGGATGTAATATACAAAGGAAGGATAACTATATAACGATAACTATATAAGTATAAATCTAATAGTTCCGAGACTCTGAACAGCCATTTCAGAGTATCGTGTAACTATCTCATGTCAAAAAGATATGATATTATCAGGAAGTTGTAATACGACAACCACCTATTTCATTCAAGGAAAGGATTACGCAACATAAATAGTACATAAAAAATGCGAGAACTACCATGATGTGTAGAGAACAAGGATGTCACTGTATACAAAGGAACAGAGAAAATAATTGAGCAAATCGAAAACATTTCCTCTCACCTGTCGGAACCTCCCAGAAGAGTGAAGAGTTTGCATCGTCAACCTCCCAATCACCGATCGGAACCTCCCCGCTCACCTCGCCGTGACCCGACGAGCCTCACCGTGCCTCGCCTCGCCACCCCTCGCCGCACCTCGCCTCGCCACCCCTCGCCGCGCCTCGCCTCGCCTCGCCGCGCCTCGCCTCGCCGTGCTCTGTTACGAAGGAGAAATATGTAGACTCGGGTAGCCACCTGGTGTCGCCTCGTCTCGTCTCGCTCCGTTACGTTGGGAAAATACCTAGACCCTCTTAGCGATGTATATCTGTAGAGAGACGTAGGGCGTGAAACCGGAAAGTTGTTGAGATCGGGAAAATTGTGCTAACCGATTCAACTTATCGAATCCAGATCCAATTCTGGATCTGAATTCGATCAAATTTAATCTGAAAAAAATTTATAATTTGAATCCTGCATTAAATTTGATTTATTTATATTTATATCAAATTTAATTTAAATTTAATTTTAAAAATATTAATAAATGAGTTTAATTGAATCAAAATTTGAATTATAATATACGAACTTGACTCAAACCTAAAATAATTTAAACTAATCCAAAAAAATCCAAATCTTTAGTTTAATAATATATTATTTGTATAATAGTATAAATAAATCAAAGTTTTTTATGACTTGGGCTTTACAAGTTGAAATTAATTTAGAACATGTTTTGGTGATTCAAGCTTGATTTATATCAAACTTCCAAGCTTGATTTTACAAGCTACCTATTTATTTGCTCAAATCTTCCCAAAAATATTTATACATTACTACTACTACTATTATTATTATTATTAAAAGTAGTCAACAGAGCTTCTAGGTAATTCTAGATATTTTATTTTTGTTATTATTATTTATCTATTTTGATAACATGTTCTCTAGCTTCCTACCAATAAGAGGTGATCATGGATCGGACTTGGACATAGAAAATACCAAAATTTAGATAAGCCTACCCTAAATCCAAATAAGAGTAAGGCTGCAAATGGATCGGGTTGACCCATGATCCAATCCAATCCGATCCAACCCATTTATATGGATCCGTGGATCCAGGTTGGGTCCTAAAATTAGACCCGTTCCATTTTTCGGGTTGGGTCTGGGTTTACTGAATTTGGACCCGACCCGACCCAACCCAATTCGAACATACTAATAATGTTAAAATAATATCTATTTGGACCTTTAAATTATAAGTTAAAATTTGTATGGAACTTATTTTCAACATAAAGATAGAGTTATAATTATTTTATATCTTAATTTATTTTGAAAATAATATTATTTGTTATCTATTTTATGGTTAAAAATAGTTAGCTATTTAATAATTAAAATATAGTTATCTATATTTTATTCGGATTATATTTATATCCAAATTTTTTAGAATGGAACAGGATTATTTATGAACCCGATCCAACCAAATGACCGGTTGTTAAAAATATGGACATATTGAATTATTTTATTATGCTTAGTAAGTTGGAGTGACTTTGTAAGTATAGTATAATTATAATATAGTGTAATTACATTTTTAATATTTAAAATATAAAACTTAAAATAATATATTATAATAAATTATAAAATATGTCATATTACATTACATTATATTATATTATATTATTTAAATATATATTATATTATATTTTTAGTCAGGTCTCGGGTTTGGATATTAAATATCAAGATCCGATCCATTTATGTTAAAGTTAACCGGATCCAAGTTTGGAATAGCTACAGATCTAGGATCAGTATTAATTTTTTTGGACACTCTTTTCTTGGCATACCAATGTTTATTCATTATATTTGATTTATTTATATTTAATAGTTGAAACATAAGTTACAAATTGATTATAGCATTTTCACGTTTGCCAAACATGGATATATATAACATTTTTTTAGAATTTGAACTTTTACTCACGTATATATTTTACGTGTCTAAAAAGCGTGGGTGTATATGACTTTTTTTGTAGTGAATATTGCTTGTAGAAGAATCAGTGCATGTAGTATTTGAAGAATCTACTGACAAATTCTCTAGAAAAGAGGATACTTCTGATGCTTGTACATTTTGAAGGTCTAAAGAAGCTGACTTTGGATGATCCCCCTTCCAAAGAAGATGAAGAAGATCAAAATAAGAAGGATAGAGAAGAAGCCACAAGATCCTCACCAAAGTACAAAGATTTACCTAAAGAGTGGAAGTATGTTCATAGACATCCTAAGGAATTAATCTTAGGTAATCCATCGAGAGGGGTAAGAACTAGATCATCTATTAGAAATGAATGTAATTATATTACTTTTATTTCTTAAATTGAACCTAAATGTATTGAAGAACCTGAAAAAGTCCCTAATTGGATAATTGCTATGCAAGAAGAGTTAAATCAATTTGAAAGAAACAAAGTTTAGACTCTAGTAGAAAGACCTTCTAATATTTTAATTATTGGCACAAAATGGGCATATAGAAACAAACTGGATAAAAATGGTATAGTTATTAGAAACAAGGCTAGGCTGGTAGCCAAGAATTATAATCAAGAAGAAGGAATTGATTTTGATGAAATCTTTGCACTAGTAGCTAGATTTGAAGCCATTAGATTACTTTTAGCATTTGCATGTTTTATGGACTTTAAACTTTTTCAAATAGATGTTAAAAGTATATTTTTAAATGGTTATTTAGTTGAGGATGTTTTTGTTGAACAACCACCTGGATTTGAAAGTCATGCACATCCTGATTATGTTTTTAAATTGCATAAAGCACTTTATGGTTTAAAACAAGCATCCCGTGCATGGTATAAAAGACTTAGCAAATTTTTGATTGAGAATGAATCTCTAGAGGCCATGTTGATACTACCTTATTTCTGAAAAAGAAAAATGATGATCCATTAGTAGTACAAATTTATGTTGATGATATTATTTTCGGTGCTACTAATGAATCACTTTGTCAAGAGTTTGCCAAGCTTATGCAGGGTGAGTTCGAGATGAGTATGATGGGTGAACTAAACTTTTTCCTTGAACTCCAAATCTAGCAAACTAAAAAGGAATCTTCATCAACCAAGCTAAGTATACAAGAGAAATCTTAAAGAAATTTAGGATGGAGAATACCAAGCCAATAGGTACACTTATGAGCCCTTCTTATAAACTTGATAAAGATGAATATGATAAAGTTGTTGATCAAAAATTATATAGGGATATCATTAGTTCTTTACTATACTTGACTGCTAGTAGACCAGATATAATGTTTAGTATTTGCATGTGTGCTAGATATCAGTCTGCTCCTAAAGAATCTCATTTGTTAGCTATTAAGCACATTCTTAGATACTTATTTGGTTCTATTGATATTGGTCTGTGGTATTCTAGAGAAACTTTAATTGATTTAATTGGCTATTCTGATGCTGATTTTGCTGGGTGTAAATTATATAGAAAAAGCACAAGTAGAACTTGCCAATTTCTTGGAGTGAACATAATCTCATGGTTTAGCAAGAAACAAACTTCAATTGCATTATCTACAGTTGAGGCAAAATATATTGCAGCTGGAAGTTGTTATGCTCAAATCCTATGGATTAAGCAATAGCTCGAAGATTTTAGAATCAAATTAACTAAGACACCCATAAGATGTGACAATACTAGTGCTATAAATCTAACTAAAAATCTTGTTCAGCACTTTAGAAGTAAGCATATTGAAATTAGGCATCATTTTATTAGAGACCATGTTGAAAATAATGATATTATGCTTGAATTTGTGAACACTGATATGCAATTAGTTGACATATTGACCAAACCTCTTTAAGAAGATAGGTTCTGTATGATTAGAAGGGAACTAGGGGTCATTAATCCTTTTGATTAGATTCTGATCATTTCATGTCTCTTCAAATTCCCTTGAAAACTTTGTTGATCAAATTTGCTTAATAATCTTGTTTAAACCTTCCATGATTATTTGAAATTAATCTCTATTATTTCTATGTTTTTTTTTCTTTTTTTTGAATTTTTTGGTCGAAGTGTTGACACTTTGAAGTGTCGAGACCTCCAAGTGTCGACACTTGACCCACAGTCATGAGTCGACACTTGGACAGCAAATTTCCGAGAATGAAAAGGGAAAGTCAAGGGTTTTCTTCTTATTTCTTCACAAATACCTTGAGCCAACTCACCCTTTAGGCATTCCAAACCTTCCATTTCTCCCCCATCACTATTTCTTTGGCTCAATTCCTTGTTCGAAATTGTCTTCCCTCTCTTTCTCACTTTTCCTCAATTGTTTCTCACAGTTTTCACCATGAAAACCCTATCTTTTCTCCCCACTTTTGCTTCAATCTCTTGTTTCCTTAGAAATGGGTCTTCTAAAACAAGTTGTTTGAAGACCTCGACCATTAGTTCAATAGGTAGAGTAACGGACGAAGGCTAGATGATTCAAAGGCAGCTAAGCCACAGGTCTAGCAGGATGTCTCCGTCAGATTGTCAACAGTGGATAGGACGAGTTCCAAGACTATTGTTGGCAGACGGTGAGTCAACTTTGAGTTCCTGGACTAGCATGACTTTCGGATTGGCCAGTGGTTGAGAGATGCTGGCCTAGCATAGTTCTATTCCCTATTTGAGAGGTTCTACCCTGGCTTGATCAAGGAGTTTTATGGGACACTAGCTAAAGGTGCTGATGGATGGGTAGCAGAGGTCTGTGGGAGAGAGATTCCACTCACTGGAGAGATCTTGAGCCATACTTGGTAGATTTTGATGAGTGGATCAGTAGCGGACTCATTAGTGGATCAATTGAGTGGACTCCAATGTATCTTTGAGATAGATGATCTTTGAGAGGGAGCCACTATCATTGCTTCTAGACTTTCACCCGAGATGAGGCTACTGCATCATATTATTGCCCAGATCTTACTACCGAAGACCTGACATTTTGATTTTATCACAGAGCGAGAGCAACTGATCATGGTATCACTGATACAGCACACCCCAGTCTGCCTACCCGTGCTTATGGTTCATCAGATATCAGAGGCAGTGACCAGCAGGAGGCTTTGCTTGCCTTATGGTATGGGACTGATGATACTCTTCAGGGCATATGGAATAGTTGTAGATGGAGAGCCATACAGGCAGCTTCTATATACAGACATCTATGATGAGAGATTCCTTCATAAGATGGGCTATCATCTGGTAGAGGTTAATGGAGATGACGCTTATCAGGTCAGATCACTGATGTAGATGATGAGGCAGTAGAGGAGAAATGTATTTTCATAGATGAGGTCGGGCCTTCTAACACACACAAAGAGATTCTGGAGGCATAGCCCGAGCCTACTACACTGTTGGGTTTCTAGGGTTTCGATGGCATAGCGAAATAATAGATTTCAAAAAATTTCTTTCTTGAAACTCCAAGCAACTTGAAACCCTAAGCCCAAGATCTCTTATTCATTATAATTAACAAGTTATGCAATTAAGGTTTGGAAAAATACCTGGAATGCTAATTTCTTCTTCTTTTCACAAGGCACATAAGTGCATGCCCTCCAGAGGTGATCCATACAGGAATGAAACCTAGGAAGCACTCCTTAGTAGGTTGCTTAAACCACTAGGACTCTTTTGATGGCTTTTTTTTTTTTGGCAGCCTCTCCTTTCTTGCTCAGACCCTTTCTCTCCAGTAGAGCACTCTGAGCCCTCAACAAATCCTCTTTTCACTCTCTTTTTCACTTCCTAAATCTCTTCCTAGATCCTTGTCTTAAAATGGTGGACTTGTCTTAAGACAAGACCTAAACTCTAACAAGGGATGGAAGTGACAAGGGGAGTGTGGCAGAGTATAAGAATGTAAGAAAGAAAGGATATTAGAAACATCATTACTCCAGCCTAAACATTGAAGACTATATATAGGAGAGGGGGAGGTGCCAGATAAGCCCTATCATCAGCCTTTGATCTGTCCAAACACAGATCAAATAAGACCCTTCAATAAGGAGTCTTATAAGTGAAAAGCCATGACTCTTCTGCGCTAACTGCCATATATCAAGTCCCTTCAATTTTTCATCTGACTTCTCCACTTGACACTTGTCAATTTTCAGTTATAGAGAAGCCAAGAGATGTGACCTTTTGTTTAGAAGCATCGATGATTTAAAATTCCTTAAAGCAAAAGGACTCTTCTTCATAGAATTAGCATCAAATGAAGAGTCGCAACTCTTCATTTGCGCCAACTCTCTTTCCACCGCACTTCACTATTGTTGACCGATCGAAGCCCATATGAGAGGGTGTGGAGATAAAGATAAAGTCTCTTGGACTTTATCTAGCTTTGGTGGCTTACAGGCAAAAGGACTCTCGGTCCTTTTTTATGCGCCAGTTGTGAAGAGTCGCTACTCTTCACTTGTGCGCCACCTTTCTCCATGCCATTTCCCATCTTTGACCCGTCAAAGGCCATGCAATATGGGTGTCATATGAAAGGGGATAAAGTGTACTTTATCACTGTATCAATGAATATTAGGAAGAAGGACTCTTGGTCCTTCTGCAACCCTTTATTTGCCGAGCACCCATTTTGGCACCAAGAGTCCCATGCCCTTGGGACTCTTGGTATTTAGCGCATAAAAGCCATGAAGAATATCAGATAAATTATGATAAATTCGTCCCACTGAGGACTCAACCCAATTTAGGTCTCCTATAAATTGGTTAGTTCATTTAGCAACCTTTTTGATCTAATTCAATTGGGTTAGGAGTTAGGTTAGCATACATATGCTAGTATGCAATCTAGCTAACCAATTAGGATCTTATGACCCTAATTAAATGTCAATTGACTTCCTAGGTCAATTCCCTAATATGTGTGATCCTTTGGGTTCCACTTTCGAATTAACTCATGAATTCAATTCAATTGATTCATGAAATCCTACAAGCCATGATTGATGTCTAGCAACGTGTCATGCCTACTCGAAAGATGAGAAATTTAGTGGAAAGTACCAAAATATGCTTCAACAAAAAGTTACCATGCAATTCAATTCTTCGATCTCCTTGTATCCTGATTAAGTGTTGGGCATGGATAAATGTCAAACCCTAGCACTTAATCCTTTTGAATCTCAATTCGATAATGAAGACTCGATCGATGAATGACTAGAAACCCTATCTAATATCATCCTGCTTTGGCCAATGACTTCCTGAGTCATTATTCGAAGAGATCATATAGGATAACTTTTTCTCTTACTAGGAGTGATCGATTCCTTATTGACCTACTCATTACCTTCATACAAAATCCACCATATCCAGAAACACCCCGTACATGACTTAATTGCCATGAGTGAGTATGTACCAAAATATGGGTTCATGTGCACAAGATACTATAATCGTCTCAGGTCTAAGTATCACATACACAACTCTCACTAAGAGAACATTCTTTTGACAAGTAAGACTTCCATTTGATGTTCTCTTATCGGATAAGTTCAGTGAACTCATAACCTAATGAGCACCCACATCCTTGTATTAGTGTTTCTACACAAGTAGTTGTGAGACCAACCACCCTCTCCATCGAGCATACATAGGATGTGCTAGTCTTTCTGGATTCATCGATCCTCGAATCGATTATCCAATGACTAGGAACATTTTAGATTAGGGTTTATAGGAACTTAGGTCTCACAATTATGATCTCCATCATAACCCTAATTCCATTATCCTAATGATGGGGGACCCGAAATCCATCTGGATTTTCTTTTAATTTTTCTAGTTTTTCTTATTTTTCTTATCCCTGCTATTCCAACTATCCCTTTTATTCCCATTTTATTCCAGGTTTATCCCCATTTTATTCCCAACTTATTCCATCATCAACCTTCTCCAACCCGTTCGTATTCTTTTCTAAAACCTAGCCGCCACCCCCTTTCCCCCCCATCCGGGCTGTTCGACCCCAGCCGCCCCCGCCTGTCCGCCGCCGACACTCACCGGCCCCCGCCCTCACCGGAGAAACTGCCACCGCCACCCATGCCCGTGGGAAGACGAACGGACGCAGGAGGCATCCGTCCGCCCACTTGCGGCCGTGCCGCCCTTTGCCACCGCCGGCTTGCTGCTCGCCGCCGGCCTACTGCCCGCCGTCGGCCTGCTGCCCGCCGTCGACCTGCTGCCCGTCGCCGTCCCCGCCGCTCGACAGTCCTCGCCCGGTCGCCGGTGGGGTCTGCCGCCGCCCATTCCTGTGGGAAGGCGAACGGATGCGGGAGGCGTCCGTCCGCCCCGTGCGCCCGCGTGACGCCGCCGTCATGCCGCCCTGCCACCACCGCCCGCCCGCCGGCACACCGCCGATCCGCCGCCCCGTCGCCTCGCCGGCGTCCCTGGGCCCCACACCCGCAGGAAGACCGAACGACATGCTCGTGCGTGCCGTGCGGCTGTCCCACTCCTGCACCGCCGCCCGCAGCCGCCGTCCGCACCTGGCCACAGCCCCGCCGCCACCGCCCGCCGGCCGTGCTGCCGCCCGTCGCCCGCCGCCCGTCGCCCGCCGCCCGTCGGCCCCTGGTTGACCGGAGTTCGGGTTTTTCCCTCCCTGTTGCTTGGCCGAGAAGAAGGACCTGCACGCCTCTCAAAGCATCCCAAGAAGCCTCTGCATGCTTCTCAAAGCAGCTGGAAGGAGGTGTACGATTTTTGGAGCGGCACTACTTTCAGAGCGGGGAGGGATTTCAAAATTCGAATAAATAGGATTTATTTGGTATTTTTTTAATGAATGTAATTTGGGAAATTTGGGATTTTGATTTTGAATTTGAATTCAAAATCAAGGGAGGATTTCAGGGTATTTTATTTTTGAATTTCAAAAGGGATTTGGGCATCTATAAATACCCATACTCCTCTTGTAATAAAGTAGTTGATGAAAATGAATTTTTAGAGTGTTTTTCCACTTGTGTGTGGTTTTGGGCTGAGGCCCGTTTGCCTTTGTCCTTCGGGATGTCGAGGGGTGTGAGGCCCCAACTTACCTTCGTCCTTCGGGACGTCGAGGGGTGTGAGGCCCCAGGTATCCCATTCTTTTCTCCCATCCTCATGTCTCTTCCTATTCCCCTCGTGACCTTGAGATTCATCCTAGCGCCTTCAAGTATCGAGGAGGGCGTAATGCCTTAGAGGTGAGAGGTCTCTTCGTTAGGATGAGCCCCAAGGTCCATGAGTTCCAGTCCCCTGTCTGCCATCCCCGTCCTTCCTTCGCCACCTCCACCAAGAAAACTAAAAATCAAAAGAGTCTGGCTGTTTTAGGACTTTCGGGGTCGTCCTATCCTAGTCCCGGGAGGCTTCTTAGCCCTCCCACGATCCTTGGTTTGCTTTAGATTTTTCTTTTTCTCCATTTTCGAATAACCCCAGGTTTCTTCATGTCCGCCATCACCATATCACCTAACCTATGGGATTCCTCATAATCTTGATAAGATGCAGCGGTATGATGAATCAAAAGATGCCTTTTATTGATAAATAATATCATACATGAGTTGGAAGATCATAGAAATGCCCTTACAATGATTGGCTTTTAAGGCACCATTCTTTCATTCACAGCCTGAGTCTGCACCTCTGCCAGCTGCTCCTACATAGTAAGAGATGCCGGGCACTAGAGATAGCCTAGAGGACAAAGTCACATGCACGGAGGCAGAGATTATGATCATACGACAGCGAGTTGACCAGATTCATGTGGAGATGAGAAAGAGTCACGGAGGGTTGAGTAATGGTATCACTGCTATTCTAGCTGCATTGCATAAACTTTCATCGAGTAGAATACCACCCTCACCACATTCAGACTCACCTCCAGCATCACCTACACCTTCAGTCCCAGGACTTGATACAGGAGATGGTTAGGACGACTCTTCTACCAGTTTTATGTTAAAGATTTCATGGTGGAGTCCGAGCCTGAGACTGTGCCAGAGGATGTTTCGAGGACACCAGTTCAGGATCCTTCCATTTCATCATTCCAGACATTTGTCCTCTCCAGTTCCTCGCATACCCTTCCCGACCCACCTATTACTTTTGCTCCCACTCCTGTACTGCACACAGATCCCCTTGATATTGATTTACCTACTCTGATCCTTAGCATCCCTACTAGGACTCCACTTATACATTCCACATCTTCCCTGATTCGAAAACTAGGATTTTATATTCCTGGTTTCCATATTCTTTCATTTGGACTAGTTTTTGATGATACTCCTTTTCTCACTAATACAGTTGCTAACTCTATCACTGCTGCCCCTGCTTTTGATATTCCCTCATCCTTTTTAATACCAGCTAGAGGAAGGACGTATACCAAACATAGAGGCCGAGGCCGTGGCATTGCATCGAGACCTACCCAGACCAGATTATCTGATCTTTGACCGATGTGGCTGAGACCTAGACCTTCTAGGATTACAGGTCCCATCATTCTTGATATTGGGTCCTCCTCCTCTGATGAGGAGAGTACTCCTTAGGGTTAGTCACTATGGCAAATAGTTTCTATTTCATTATATCTTTGTGTTCGTATCAGTGTCTATTGTATCACATTTTGTTTTATATCAAATTTTGCATGATGTATCAACTTTAATCTTATGGATTAAATTGTCTATTTCAATCTATTATATCAAATCTTGTTATATATATATATTCACCTTTTACAATTCTGTGTGTATACTCTCACTGCAATGAATTGTCTATTATATTCATTCTCTTTCTTACCATTTTAATGATGACAAAAAGGGGGAGTGAAATGAGAAAATAAAAGGGAGGAGAATTAATGAAAAGTTAATGAAAAATTAACAGAGATTCAATGAGGATTTATGAAGTTTTTTCTTGATTTATGTAGTTTTTCTTGAAAGAAAGTTAATTAAGAAGAGAGCAATGAGTAAGGGGGAGTGAGAAAGAAATTTTCTAGAATTTTTTTTTAAAAAAAAGAGAGCAGTAAGCTTTTTCTTACAAATTTTTCTCAAATTCTTTTGAAAATCAGTTTTTAAGATCATATATTGAAGGGGAGTATCTATACCATCAAATCCTTTGTTCTGAACTTTAGTATTTGTGCCCTGATACTCTTTAATGATCTATTATCATTTGCTCTGGCACTATCTACTCTTTTTGTAGATGTTTTATGCTAAAATGCCTATCTTTTAAAAGTGTTTTGATATACTTCTTGAGCATCATGATATCTGAATTTATCTTATCTCTGATACTCCTTAATCATAGCTCTGATACTTCATAATCTCCAACTCTATTTCATTAAATTCACAGCTTTGATGTTGAAGTTATGCAAGTTTCTACTTTGAAAATTAGTCTTATTTCTTTACATTCAATACAATTTAAGACTCTGATATACTTTCATTATTTGCTCTGATACTTAATGAAAAATGCTCTATACTTGTTAAAAATCTTTTGAGCTTTTTATTTGTATATATTTAAAGGTTTTATCATCATCAAAAAGGAAAAGATTGTTGACTCCTGTATTGATTTTGATGATTAACAAAATACTTAAGTATATTTGAGTACTAATAGTTTGTTAAAGTATATTTTATCAAAAAAAGTTACTCATCAAGTTAACTGAATGGATTGTTTATCAAATAGTTGAAGAAGTCCTCTTTATGAATGAAACTCTGAAGATAAATGGATTTGAGTACATAATAATGGCTTGAAAGGACTTATGTTTTAAGTTTGAAGAAGATCCAGTGGAGTTTCAGTTCAATTTTAGAAAGTTTTAGCAAGTGTCCACTCAAAGTATCGACTCACTATGCAAATGTCGACTCAAGGTATCAACTCACAGAACCTGAGCTGATACGTAGAAAAAGTTTTAGATGGCATGGTTGAAGTATCGACTCATACAGCTCAAGTGTTGACTCATGTGTCGACTTAAGGATCGACTCAAGGCCTGAGACAAATTTTTCATGGAATATGCTGAATTTCAAGACTTCCGTCAAGTGTCAACTCATGGAAGCAAAATGTCGACTCAAGTATCGACTCACCAGATGAAGTATCGATTCACCTGAGATTTTCAAAGAGCTCCAAGGAATATTTTTTGAACTAAGTATCGATTCATGAAAACCAAGTGTCGATCCCATGCATCGACTCATGATCGCAAGTGTCGACACTTGCAGTTATGGTGAACAGTAACGACTAGTTTTTTGAAATCCAGAACTTGTACTTTTTATCTCTAATGGCTAGTTTTACCTCTCCAATGGTCATAAACTACCATCTGAGCTTTGGGATGGTATTTAAAGTGGATTAATCTCAGTGGGAAAAAAGAAATGAAATAGAAAAGAAAAAGAAGAGCATTCACTCCAATATTTATTGAGAGCAACTACTTTTAAGTGAAAAGAAGCCTCCAAGCATTCAAAGCACTCAAGAGCATTCAAGTCCAACCATTTGAGCACTGATTGAGGCTTCAAGAACTTGAATACAAGCAACTTGAAAGAGCTTTAAAGAGATAACAGCTTTTATTTGAAAGCTTTCTTGTATTTCTTAAATTATTACTTGTCTTTTGTTGAGGTTGGTTGGTGAGCCTATGTATTAAAACCAACAAAGGATTTTTGGTAAGCCTTGTGAAAATCAAAGAGGTTTTTGGTTAGTCTTGTGAAAACCAAAGAGGTTGTTGGTGAGCCTAAGTTACAAAACCAACTAGGTTTTCGGTTAGCCCATAAAACTAAAGGGATTTTGACTTGTAATCCCGGTGAAAATAAGTTGGGTTTTGATTTGTGAGACCAAAAAACTAATCGGCTATAATCAAGAGTGATTATAGTGAATTCCCGAGGAAAGGTTGGGGAGTAGATGTAGGTGCCTTGGTATGCATCGAACCACTATACTTGTATTTATGGTTGCTTGTTCTCTCATTACTTGCTCTTACTTTTGTTGCATTTACTTATCTATTTTCTGCTGCATACTCTAGAAGAGCACATAACACTTGTTTTACACTAGCACTTGAATTGATTTTTGAATTGGCACAAATCTTGCAAAAGTTTTAAAACCTAATTCACCCCCCCTCTTGGGATGCTTACTGGGCAACAATAAGAGTATCTTCCTTTTGCCTGGGTTGTTATAAGACCACACACATCTGTGTGTACTCTAGTAATAACTCAATTGCCCTTTCTCCATATCCAGTGAATGGAGACTTGGTCATCTATCTATGAGATAGGACTTACAAGTTTCTAATAATTTATAGTCAAAAGTTCAAAGAAATTATCTTTGTTCAACTTGTTTATCCTGGACTCATTGATATGACCCAAATGGCAATGTCAAAGATAAGTAACATTCACATCATCTCTCTTTCTTTTCTTGTTCTCAACAAGGATAACCTCATCATTGAGTGACAGAATCAAAAACCATTAAAAAATGTACCACAACCAATGAATTTCTTTGAAAAGAAAATCGAGCACCCATGGCTTGTCAAATTTATTTCATAACCTTGTTTCAATAATAAAGGTACATAAATAATATTCCTTATAATGTTGGATACATAATAATAATTTTTTAATTCAAGAATATTGTCTGATAGTAATAACAATAGATAGGTGCCAACAGCTTCTGCCTGAATGGGTTCACCACTCGCATCGAATAGCTCGAAGTCACCCTTCTTCAAGCTTCTTTCTAGGTCTCTATAACCCCTACAATGACTTGTTAATATGACACCCACCAGTATCCTGCCTCAGACTTGCAAGATATAACTTGCAATTCTTCTTTCAATGCCCTTGCTTCCCACAGCGATAGCAGGTCCCATCATCAGAGGGCTTTCTTGACTTCTTCCTCTTCCGGAAGCTACTTTTAGGGTTCCTCTTCCTCTTTAAACCCTTTTTCATTGCCTACTTCTTCTTTCCATCAACTAGAAGAAGCTGAGCCTTATCACCATTGAAGTGGCTCTTTGCTATCTTGAGCATATTCAGCAGCTCAGGCAATGACATATCCAATTTGTTCATGTAATAATTCATGACAAACTATGAGAAGGAATCCGAGAGATATTATAAGATTAAGTCCTGATTAAGCTCTCCATCCATCACAAACCCCAGTTAACCAATCGAGTGATCATGTCAATCATCTTGAGGACATGTGCCTAAATAAAAGAGCCCTCACTAATGCATGCTCAGAATAACTGCTTCGATATCTCATATCAAGCAGTCCAACTATGCTCTCCATAAAGCTCTTTAAGATTGAACAATATGGACTGAGATTCTATTTCCTCATATTGCCTCTACAACTCATTGCTCATAGAGGCCAACATGATGTACTTGATAATCATGCTATCATTTTGCCACATTTAATATGGAGCCCTTTTCTTCTCGGTAGCATCCTCTCCTACCGCATCTAGGTTAGGAGAATCAAGGATATAGGCAAGCTTTTTCTAAGCTAATACAATCCTCAGTTGTCTCAACAAGTCCATAAAATTTGGATCGATCAACTTGTTGGTTCCAAGATGCCCCATAGTAAAAGAGTAGAAGCCATAATGTAAAATCTACATTAAATAAAGAACAACTATAAGCAGACCACTCATGATGATATTCATAATTAGACAAAGATTTTTGCATCTAATTGTGTCTCCCTTTATTTTCTTTCAAATACCGTAACCCTTAACTTTGGTAAAAGAAAAAATCCTCCTAGGGCTTCCTTAGTGGGGTTGAGATCCTAATTCCTCATGAATGCCTTGTATTAATCACAACAAATACCCATGAGTTCAAGGATAAGAAAACCTCTTCCCGATTACAACCCATACAACTCTCAATATAACACCTACCTTTAAGACACTTATAGCATTGTGTCAATCATAACAAACTATAATGTCTTAGTTTAGTCAGATCCTTCATTTTCATACAGCCATGTTTGATAAATGTTGCACTTGTGTCAATCATAATAAAACAACACCACCAATCATGCCATAAAGCATAAAATGCACTAAGACATATATCATATCAAATCCTAGAGTATGCCTTGTGTTAATCACAACAAACCTACTATAGTTTTTGACTTGGATTTGGCTTAGTACAAAAGAAGGCAATTTGTAGTGTGCTTAATTAATTAGCATTTCCAATTTAAGGTCTAGATATAACCAAATTGTTCAGGTAAGTGAGAGAGATGAGGGGGTCCTCCCCATTGCTTTCCTTAGATATGAAATGAATTAGCCACTCAAACAATAGAACCAATTAAAAATCTCATTCCCTTTACCTTCCTAGAGCCACTTGCCTAGACACCATTTGCTGATCAAACCCTAAACAGATTTGCATTATGATTATCTTACACTATAACTAAATATAATTTTATGAGAGCTTCGATGGTCTCAAATACATCCTAATTAAATATGCCAACATGTCACATATTCCAGCAAATAAGCATATTAAACCTAATATGGAAAACCAAAGCATGATTAAAATAATAATTCGTTCACCTCACTTGTTTATGGGATAAACCCACAATGACACCCCAACATATCAGAGGAGACCCCATTGAATGAAAAGATTGGGCCTTTAAACTTAGCACCTATAACCAGATAGCCATGATGACTAACCTAATCCGAAGCAGTTAATAGGAGCATAACATATCACATATGTAATATGAACTAATCATGCAAGAGTCATAGCAAAGCAAGTAATTAACACTAAAATGACTACTAATTGCATGAATTAAGATGGCTTTGATACCACTGTTGGGTTCATGCTGACACATCGAAAGATTGGATTTCAAAAATTTTCATTATTGAAACCTTAATTTGCCAGAACCTTAGACCAAAGGACAACTTGACCATAACTTATAAATCATAACTTTAGGGTAATAGAGGAATACCTAGAGTGCTATATGCCTTAATTTTCATAAGGCATATAAGTGTATGCCCTCCAGAGATGATTCATATAGAAACCAGACCAAGGAAGCACTCCTATCGAGCTTGCTTAATTGATTAAGACTCTTCTTGACAGTCTTTCTTCATTTAGTGGCCTTTCTCCCTTTGCTGGAACCTCTACCCTCTTGTAGGGCACTCAGAGATCTCTCTAAATCCTCTCAGAATCTAATTATCCCTCCTATATCTCTTCCTAGGTTTTTATTTTAAAATGATAAGCCTTGTCTTAAAGAAGACTTTTGTCCTAAAAGAAAGAAGAGAGATAGAAAGGATTTCTTTCTAATGTTTTGACATCAGAATACCGATGCCTATATATAATGAGTGAGGGGGTGCCTGATAAACCTTTTTCTTTACCCTTAATCTAATTTTTTAATGATCAGTTAAGATCCTTCAAGTAGGAGTTCCTTGGATGAGAGTTTTCATCTTGATATGTCATATCACTGTGCCAAGAGACATATATGTGTCTCTTCAATTTTCCAGCAATTTTTTCACTTGTCATGTGGTAAGTTACCGATCAAAATCTAGCTAAAAGACATGGGATTCCAAAGGATGTATCAAAGAACCAGAATCTTTCAAGCAGAAAGACTTCTAGATTTATGATTGTGTGCCAAACATGAAGGGACGCGTCCCATCATTTTGCGCACCACCTTTGCCATGCCAAATGCCATGTTTTGACCATTTAAATCCAATCCAAATGGGCATGGGGATAAGGAAGAGAGGCCTAGCACTTATCTAGAATAGATGATTAAGTGGTAGAATGATGACTCTTGGTCCTTTCTACGCCCTTTAATCTTGGCACATGCCAATATGGCACCAAGAGTCCAATCCCATTTGGACTCTTCCATAATCCATGGATAATGTTTAATAAATTTCAGATAAATATAGATAAATATAGATAAATACTTTTCCAATTAGGACTCAACCCAATCTATGTTTTACTTAAATTGGTTAGCCCAAATAGCAAGCAAACTGGCCCAATCCAATTGGGTTAGGAGTTAGGCTAGCATGCATATGCTAGTATACAAATTAGCTAGTCTATTAGGATCCAATGATCATAACCAAAATCCAATTGACTTTCTTGACCAATTTCTTAGCATGTGTGACCCTTTGAATCCACTTCTAGCCAGCAGTAGGTCCAAGTCCATGTTGTTTCAACTCGATCAAAATCGATTGACTTAATTAGGTCAAATCGAGCTGACCCAAGTTGCTAATTCAAACCAATTTCCAAATTGACTCATGAATCCAACCAATTTGATTTATAAAAACCTACAAGAGATGACTGACATCTAGCAACATATTATGCCTACCCAGAAGATAAGAAATTTGGTAGAAATTACTAAAATATCTTTTAGTGAGAAGTTACCATGCAATTCAATCATTTAATCTCCCTTTATCCTAAATAAGTGATGGGTATGGAGAATTGTCAAATCCTAGCACTTAATCCTTTTGAATCTCAATTCAATAATGAAGACTTGATCGATAAAAGCTTAAAAATCTTTTCTAATCTTATCTTGCTTTGATCAAAGATTTCTTGAGTCAACAATCGAAGAGATTACATGAGATAAGTCCTCTTCTTACTAGGAATGATCGATTCCTTGTTGATCCACTCACATCCTTCATGCATAATTTACCATATTTGAGAACACCCCGTACATGACTCTTTGACATGAATGAGTATGGACCAAAACATGGCATTATGTATATAAGGAACCATGATGATCTCATGTCTAAGGATCACTTGCACAACTCCCACTATGAGAACCATCTTTTGATACATAGTAAGACTTCCATAAGATATTCTCAAGGTAGATCAGTTTAGTGAACTATACCCTAATGAGCACCCACATCCTTATATTAGTGTCCCTACATAAGTGGCTATGAGACCAACCACCCTCTCTATTGAGCATATATAGGATGTGCTAGTCTTTCCGAAAACATCAATCCTTGAATTGATGATTCAATGACAGGAACATTTTAAGTAGGGTTTATAAGAACTTAGGTCTCACCATTATGATCTCCATCATAACCCTAATTTCATTATCCTAACCTATGGGGTTCATCATAATCTTGATAAGATGTAGTAGTATGATGAATCAACAATTTCCTTTTATAAATAAATAATATCATACATGAGTTAGAAGATTATAGAAATGCCTGTACAAAGATTGGCTTTTAGGGCATAATTCTTTCAGGTAGATAAGGATGTCCTCATTTGGGGGGATGGTGGATGTTACACCACTAGAGTGGTGACTAGAAGAGCCCTTAAGGGAACAGCGAGAACCATCTTCTCAACCTCGAGGGCAACCTCTGGCTAGGGGCACAAGTGCATAACAATGCAAATTTTCTTCTTCGGTTCCTCCAAAGAATTTCCTGGTTGCACTGGCCTTTGCAACTATCTTCTTTAACTCCCAAGCATCTGATAGATCCATATCTATAAGAGGACAAAGTGATTAGATGAAGATAAAGTCAATGATGAAGGAAGAGGAATGAGCAACTCAGACTCTCTCCCGGCTTTTGGCCATGCCTAGGTGATCCCCACCTTAAAAAGGCTATCATTGCACAAAAGTATCTTCAGCTTAGGGACCTTGAATGGAGAAAATCTCATATTATTTATTATCCTCTTTCTTTAGAAGTGGGGGGCGAGTTAGCTGGTGTGAGGGGATGCCCCACAGCTCGACCCACAACTCTTGGATGAATGTTTAACAAAAAGGAAGTGCTCCTTATAGTGGTGTACTGAAGGAGCACCTCGAATTAAAGGGGGACTGCCTTGCCTCTTTTGGGAACATACATACTACCACCCTGAGAGATGAGGGTGCTTCCTAAAGAAGAAGAATTTCAAAAAAAGAGGCACAATTGGTTGAATTCTAGCCATGAGGCATACCACCATAAAACATAGATGTATCACCATAAGTTTTGTACAACTGCATATGGAGATATGCCTAAGGCATGAAGAAGATGAATGAAAAAAATAAAAAACTAGGAGCCTTGGTCCATCCCAGAAACACTCCTCATATAGGGATATTCGGCTTAGAGGATGGTTGCATACCCGATTAGATGGAAGTGGAATTCTAACTTGAACTTTGGCAGGAGTTGGTATCAGTGCCAAATTTGCTCCAAGTCCACCTTGCAGAGTTTGGATTGGAAGTCCCCGAGAGGAAACCTCTCTTGATCAGAATACTCATGCTTCGAGGGAAACCCCAGAGCCTCAGCAGGGACCCAACTATTAGCCAGTGTCAGATCCAAGGACCATAAACCAACTGGAGAGGAAATCTTGCTCATTCTTAAAAATCAAAGAAAATCAAATCAAAACTTGTAAACATTATAAAAAAAAGAAAAATATTCGATCTATAAAATGACAACAAACTTGGCAAAACCAAATGTGGGGAAGTGAAAAGAAGGGAGAATAACAAGTAAAAGAATAGCATGAAACTCTAAAGCCAATGGCAAAGGGCCTGACCTATGATGAAAGGTGGAAGTGGAAGTGCTCTTTGGAGAAGATGATTGGTAGAAAGAGCAAGCTTTTGAAAGAAGGAAAGAAGAGAAGAAGGAAGAGAAGGAGTGAGGCAGAGAAGTAGGAAAAACCTAAATGGCAGGTGGGGCTAAGGCCTTAGCTATTTGTAAACGCTTTTCATGGCCTAGATCCAACACGAGAGAAATCACCACCATTGGATCACTAACATTGGAAGTCAAGAATGGCTGAGGTTATCTCTCATGGATCATAGGGGTGGCAAGTGTCCAGATTCATGATTCCAATGCCTCATCTTCTGTAGGTGCAGGTGGCTGGTACAACCTCGAGCACCGCACCATTCTTGATTGACATAGTGCATTTAAGGTTGCCCCTTTTTCCTCTATGGAACTTGTGATGAGACATCTTCTCGAGTACCAGGCCCCTATTAATGACACTAATCTTGTCCTAGAATGCCTTGACTAGAAATGATCCTTGGCCACTTCAATAAAGAGGCTGAAGCCAAATCTTCATGAGGGCTTGTGTCGGATTGATCGGGCCCTACATACTGAACCAGTGGACCTATCTCAAGCCAAAATCTATAGATAGAGTCATTCAACCTTCTGGAGTAATTCCAAGACATGCAACTTGAAAAAATACCAATTCTATTTATTCTTCAGTCAGATAATTACATAGGTGTGAGGAAAGAAAACAATTATAGTGATCAGCTTAACAAATAGTTAAATGTTATCAACACCCCCACCCTCAGCTAAGGTGGAGGATGTATAGCACATGAGAGATTGTTGGGAAGGAAATCTAGAGCATGTTAAACTTGGCTGATGGAAGAAGTTGCATTGCCAAAGCTTTGCATTTCTTGAATCCCTTCTCGTACGACTTCCACTCTGCCTGCCAAAGCCAACGATTAGCCGCACCTAGGCATGCTTCAACCATTGATAGTTTGCCTTGCAGTGCTATGATCTCTCCTACTTCTATTGACAGTGTCCTTCAGGCTCTCGATAGTCATCTTGGTAGCCTTGAGCTTCACCTTTAAGATCATCATCTCCCATGTCTCTTCTGCACAGAGGTTGTGGGCCCTACCCTCTCCACCGCATGCCTCTTATTCTCATCCTCGAGTGCTTACCTAAGGAACTAGGCTTCGACCAAAGCCTCATTATGGGCCTACTCCACCTAGCATATCCTTTCTTGTTCCTAACTTAAGGATCCTCCATTAGGGATCTGGCTGCATGTTTGTTGGAGCTCATTCCACATCCATTAGCTTTCTTCTTTCACAGACTTGAGTTCATCGTACGCCAATGAACCATAGTGCAAGAATCCCCCTTTACATCTGCAAGTTTGGCATGGAAGTTCTCCTTCAGATTTGTAATCTCTGCTTGCACCTCCTCTATGACTTGGACCTTGCATTAACGAGCATGGTCATCTGCTTGTGCATTGATGCAAGACACTCCCTGCCTCCTTGAACTTCCTTGCTAAGCATTCATCATCATCCATCATAGCATCATCATGTCTTTTGCCTCTAGAATGCTCGCTCTACCTTAGACACCCACACCTTAGCCTCGTTGGCCTCTCTCTTAGTAGAGGTAGCTTATTCCTTAATTGCCATTACCTTGGCTTCTATTACCTTGGATGACTCTATGAAAAAATCAAGGTATTGTCCTAGCTGCACGATGGAATGTAATCATGAAAATATAAATGCAAAATGATTAGAGCCACATGGGAATTACTGACTAAAAAGCCCTGTGCCTATAGGTTTCGTGATCATTCTTGTGCATCCTCTACATGATGCCAAGCAGAAGAAGATATTGAACCATATCTTTGGCCATCCTTGGACCCTTAGTAAACTTCAAGGTCGATAATTCCTTGGCACATTCTCCTGGCTGGTTCCTCAGTGACAGTCCTTTAGGATAATCGAATAACAACCTAGATGAGCCACCAAACTTTTGCAATTTCTTGGCAGCCCTTTGCAATTCCCCTAGATCACTCAGATCCATCACTCCATGATCTTGTATTGAATAATCAAGAACCCTAATGTTCTGGTGCCATAAAATCATCAAAAATCACCTGGCCTACTAGAAACTGCCTCTCCAAAAGCCAAAGTCTCACCTTACTAGATGAATAGTGGTAAAAGGAAGTAGCCCTGGACTCCCTTTTAAAGGAAAACTAGAAAAGGCCATAATAAATCTTTCTCTCTTTTCAAGGAGCACCATCTATGCAGCATGTGGTGACTCTTCCTTTGCCAACTCGCTTCATGCCTTTTAAGAAGTGTTGTAATTCTTGGCCAGCCTTGAGATTTCTTGGACACACAATTGGGTCTACTCCTTGGTCTGAAACCCTTCATGCTCAAACCAAGGAATGTGAGGCATGTGATGTGGGGAATAACCCCTCACCCTCGATATCTCGAGGGTTTATTAGTTAAACTTCTATTAGATGCATACCATAGAAGCTAAGTTGGTATGACACATTATATTATTTTTAAGATATATTATACTTGATTTATTTAAATCAATAAAATTGAGTATTTTTCTTTTTCATTCATATTTAATGTATCTATGAATGTTTACAGAGTTATTGGACAATGACATATATTCTCAAAAAAATTGAGAATTTGAGATATGTATCATTATATATTAACTCCTAAATGCTCTCAATCATTGGATCATCATAGAGATGGTGATTGATCTATTAAGATAGGTGCACAGATTACTTCCTTTTCAGTTAGATGAGTCTCGAGTCTATAGTATAGGGATACTAGAATAAGAGTGTAGATAGTTGTTAGAGAACAACGGTACTGAGCATGATCATGAATGGAAAGTCACATGGATGTCTAATCACTCATTAATGACTTCTCAATGTTGTAGTTATGTGAGTAGTTCTTCAAACTACGATGCCTTAACTACTCACAGTGGGGTTGTTGTAGTTTGATAGCACATAAATATGGTCCCTAGTCATTTGGCACCTTGTGATGTTCATTGGCTACTATAGGTTTGCTGTAGTAGGGAGTGTACCTATAGGGGATCTATCAGCCTTACTAATTAAAGTGTATTCCTATGCAACCTAAGAGACTGACTCCTTAAATTTGTGGCTACAATAGCATGATAATAGAATTAAATTTTCATAAAAATCATGATTAAGCTTAAGCTAATTAAGTCATGCATATGATGAATGCATAGGGTTTGATGAGTTTCTATGACCTACATCCTATCGAAACTCTTGATAGAGGAACTTGATTATATGATAACTATATCTAAGGATTCATCTTTCTATTCTACTAGATTGCCACTATATATTGCTACTTGTTACTAATAGATTGTGAGAACTCATTGGAATCATTTTTGGATCAACGATCCTTGTTAGGGTTAAACTGGAATCATTTTAAGCCCATCGGAAGAGTTTCGATGATACTATGATAGAGATCATGATATGTCTCACTACTAAATAAATTAGAACTTGAGGGGTCATACATAAAAGGAACTTGACTTGATCAAATAATATAATTAGAACTCTAAATAACAATCCTAATTACATGTGAACATAACCCTGATTGATCCTTGTGAATACAATCCTGACTCATCCTAGCTATAGATTTTGAGTTGGTTATTATTCTTGACCACCTACGATAGCGATCAGGAGAAAGCCGTAAGGTATGATACCAGGCCTTTAGGTTCATCATCCATGAAGATAAGCTCTACAAGAGGTCCTTCTCCTTGCCACTGCTTAAATGCCTATGACCTTTGGAGGTGAAGTATGCTCTACAAGAAGTCCATGAGAGAATTTATGGGATCCACTCAATGGGTAGGACCCTACCCCATAAAATCCTATGTCAAGGGTCTTATTGCCAGCATATAGTTAGATGCTATTAATATGGTCAAGAGATGCAACTGGTGCCAGTATTATTTGGGTGTGTAGTGATTGTCGAATGCACCACTTACTCCAATAAGTGCACCACGGCCCTTTGCTCAATGGGGTATAGACATATTGCGATCTTTTTTTATAGTTTATAGGCAATGAAAATTCTTGCTTGTGACCATACTTCACAAAGTGGATAGAAGCTGAGCTACTTGCTAAGATAACGGAGGCTAAGGTAAAAGGCTTCATTTGGAAATTCATTATTTACCACTTTGGCCATCTAAGAGTCATCATCATCAATAATGGCCAGTAATTCAGTGGCTTCAAATTAACAAAATTTTATCAAGTCCTAGGCATCACCCATTTGTTTACTTATGTTAGCCATCCCCAAGCTAATAGGAAGGCCAAAGTTGCTAATAGAATTCTTTTACAGGAATTGAAGACTTGGCTAGGTTAAGCAAAGGGATTATGGGTAGACTTGTAATATCATATCCTCTAATCCTACCAAACCTCGTAGAGAGTTTTGATGGGCAAAACACTTTTCAACCTCACCTTCGGGACTGAGGCAATGACTTCCCTTGGAGATAGGGCTCTCATCCCTTTGAGTCAAGAGCTTTGATGAAGGCAACAACTTAGAGCAACTCAGGGCAAACCTAGACCTACTAGAAGAAGCCCGAGAGCATGCTACTATGAGAATGGTAACCTATTGACAAAAGGTTGCTCGATATCATAATCCACAAGTCTATAGTAAATTCTTCAAGGCTGGAGGTTTGGTGTTGCAACGTGCCAAAGTATCCTAGCCAATCAGCCAAGGAAAACTTTCTCCAAACTAGGAAGGATCGTACCAGGTAGAAGAAGTCATCCACCTCGGGACATATCACCTAGTATAATTGGATGGAATACCCCTTCCTTGATTGAATTCCAAGAAAACCTTTGAATGTACTATTAATAGTATAATCATTCCTATTTAAATTTAATATTTGCAATTACTGTGTTCTTGTTAATTTAGCAGGCCAAGTTACCCTGACTTGGCTTAATGACAATGAAAGCTAACTTACAAGACCCTATTCAATGGCAAGTGCAAATTTATAAGACCTTCTCCTAATGCAGTATTAGGCTAACTTATAAGACTGGGCTCAACCACGATGAGGGCTAACTTATAAGACCCTCATTCATCCATCCCTTTTAGTAGGGCTAACTTATAAGACCCACTTTAATGGTGAGGGCTAACTATAAGACTATCACTCGATGCAGTATTGGGCTAACTTATAAGACTTGGCTTAACAATGATGGGGGCTAACTTATAAGACCTTCGTCCATCCATCCTTAACACAGGGCTAACTTATAAGACCCCTTTTAATGATGAGGGCTAACTTATAAGACACTCGCCTGATACAGTGTCAGACTAACTTATAAGACCTGGCTCAATGATGATGGGGGATAACTTAAAAGAATGTCCATCCTTAATGTAGGGCTAACTTTTAAGACTCCATTTAATAGTGAAGGCTAACTTATAAGACCCTTACTTGATGCAGTATCGGGCTAACTTATAAGACCTAGCTTAATGATGATGGGGGCTAACTTAAATGACTTTAGTTTGTCCATCCTTGATACAGGGCTAACTTATAAGACTCTGTTCAATATTGAAGGCTAACTTATAAGACCCTTACCTGATGCAGTATTGGGCTAACTTATAAGACTCGGCTCAATGATGATGGGGGCTAACTTATAAGATCCTTGTCCATTCATCCCTGATATGGGGCACACTTATAAGACCATATTCAATGACAAGGGCTAACTTATATGACCCTTACCTAATGTAGCATTGAGCTAACTTGCAAGACCGAGCTCAATGATGATGGGGGCTAACTTATAAGATCCTCGTCCATCCATCCATCCTTAATGCAGGCTAACTTATAACTTATAAGATCCTCGTCCATCCATCCATCCTTAATGCAGGGCTAACTTATAAGACTCCATTCAATGGCTAACTTATATGACCCTCGCCTGACATAGCATTGGGCTAACTTATAAGATCCTTGCCTGATACAATGTTAGGCTAACTTATAAGATTTGGTTCAATGATGATGGGGTCTAACTTATAAGATCCTCATCCATCTATCTTTGCAGTGGGACTAACTTATAAGATCCCATTCAACAATAAGGGCTAACTTATAAGACCCTCGCCTACCGCAGCATCGGGCTAACTTATAAGACCCTCGTCCATTTATCCCTAACATAGGGCTAACTTATAAGGCCCCATTAAATGGTGAGGGCTAACTTATAAGACCCTCACCCAAGGTAATGTCTGGCTAACTTATAAGATCTAGCTCACTGACACGAGGGCTAACTTATAAGACCCTCGTTCATCCATCTTGCTAGTGGGGCTAACTTATAAGACCCTCACCCAACGTATCATTGGCAAAACTTATAAAACTTGGCTCAATGATGACGAGGGCTAATAATAAATACATTATATATATATATATATATATATATATATATATATATATAAAAGTATTAATTTAATAACTCAATTATTTTTATTTATTTAGAATTAATACATTTATACATCATTTGTAGGAAAGAATATCGCCAACACGAAGAGCTCGATTTATGGGTTCAAGCAAAACAAGTTTGAAGCGAATAAGATCTAAAATGAGCCCAAAATTAATTTTTTGAAAAATTAAGAAAGGAATTTCATGAAGTTTAAAGCAGCCGATCCATTATGGACTGGTTGCTTGGTACACAGAATTCCTGTTGGTCCATGAGAAGCCATTTTTGTCTGTCCACAATGCAGAATCGTGGACCGTGGGGCGATTCCAACCATTTCTTCACCACCGGCAGCACCCAACTCCAGATCTCATTACCGGCCATCTTTTCCATCCCCTTGTGGCCCCATGAAGCCAAGAAATCCACAGCCATGAGAAGAGTTCCTGAACAGAAATCTTAAAGAAGGCACTACTAGCTCTGGTGATGCTCCCATCGATGGCAGCGAATGGCATACTAGCAACTTTGGTGAATCCCCTGGGCATGAGAAATAGCACCGACAAAGGATCTTGGAAGAACTCCAATGAAGATGGCAATGGTTCCAGCAACTATGGTGAAGCTCCACAGCAAGTACTGCCAGATCGTAGTGGTGCAAGGAAACTCTGGTGAGGCTCTGTCATGGTTCTCAACGATGGCAGCTATGGTCCCAGGGCATTGGCGATGGTGTTGGATGATGGATCTCAGATCAAACCCATCAAGAAGGGGCATGTACAGATCTTAGAGCAATCAATGGAAGAAGCTGCATGGATCTTAGAGCAACCAATGGTCTACATTGATTTCACATGATTTTCGATCCTTTGATCTAGATCCAAGAGCTAGGAAGAAGTTGATCGGTCAAACAGGACCAGGAGATAGAAGCCTAACATTATCGGGACTGGGCATAATCATTTCTAACCGTTGGGTCCTGTAAAAGTGAATCCTAGCTACTCTATTTCTTTAGTTTAGACCCACATCAAAAATTCATGGAAAACCTCTACCTAGAAGCAACTCCCTGAAGTCCCTTAGAGCCTTTGCATAGAGGACAAGAGGGGATCAACTTAGAAGTGGGTCAGTGCAGAAGTGCGGGAGGGAAGAGTTGGTTCTTTAGTCTTTTATAATTCCTGTTTTACAATAAAGAGTATGTTTTCCTTTCTGAATTTATTTGTTCTCTTTTATTTGCTTTTTATGCTTTGTTATTAGATTGATTTTAGGAACAAGTCTTGCTTTCCATAGATATACCGTGATCTGTTATGGATACGAGGCACGCCGAGGAAAGAAAAATTTCATACCTAGTGCCTCCCAAAGATGCGCCATGATTAGTTACGGGTATAGGGCATGCCGAGGAAAGATAGGTAAATCCCTAAAGACAATTATATTTTAGTTATAAGAGATACAATTTGGCACTGCACAATCACTCTTCCTCTTTTGAAATACTCCTTCTCGCTTGCTTCACCTTAGGAGTAGTTTATTTCTTGTTCATTTTTATTTTCATACAACAACTACTTTTCTTTTCTTTTTAAATCATAACTTAGCCCTAAGGTCCCTGAGGATATGATCGCGACTCACCGTAACTATAAAGTTGAGTTGGTGAAATATTTTTGACCACCTACAACAACAATCAAATTTTGACACCGTTGCTAGGGACCATAGGCACGGTTATGATTTAAAAAATTTTAACAAATAAAAAAGGTATAAAAAAATTTGTTAATTACTTTTTACTACTCTCCTAACCACTTAATCTACTCATCTAATTTAGTTTATTTTTCATACTTAATTAACTAAATTAAAAACTTACCTAAAAATTTAAAAAAATCCTAACCTAAAAAGAAAACAAGACATCTTATAATACGTAATGAAAATAAAGAAACTAATTAAGCTTTAAAAACTAACTACTTGTATTGGACTCCTATTTTTTCTGCATTACATGTTTCATAAAATATCTTAAGGACACAAAACCCCTAAATAACATAAGGTGGGAATATCATTACCCTTCTTTGGCCAACAAACCACTATCCTGCCTATTACATTGACCTAAGCCTTAACTTAAAATCAATTAGACATTGGCCCCTAAGGATTATCAAACTCACTAGGACAAGGGACCCTAAGAGTTGGACTAGCTCAAAATTAACTAGTTCACTGGTATCTAAGGAAAAGGGTTCAAGGATGATGTAGCCTGAAAGAAGGTGGTTCTTTAATTGGTTCCATTGTGTGACCTGGTTAATTAATTTGGTATCTAAGAAAAGTAATGGGGGGACCCCCACTGACCTTACCCTTACCTGGCCAGTGGGTAGTTGGTATCTGATTTCGAAGGCTCAAAGGCAACCTTGGAATAGTTAGGAGTTGTCTAGAACTAGGGACCCTAGGATAGAGAGTCCATTGACTGTTAACTTGTTTACAAATAACCTAGAACTTTAACTAATACTCCATGTCTATCACTCTTAGCTTTAGGACTCCTTAGGCTCTCACCTTTAGTCTTCTTTTTATCTTTCTTCTCTCTTCTTCCCCCTTCTCCGATTTAATAAAATACAAAAAAAAACTTAATAGCCTAGGATTGCCTTATTTAGACCATTTGGTTGTATGCTAGGTCAATGATCACTACAACCAGAGTAACAACCATTTGACGAAGAGTTAGAGAAGACCCTTAGGTCAATCCGGGCTACAAATATGGCCGACCATGGTGATGCCAACCCTCCACGCCCATTAAGGGAATATTTTACCCCATCCTTGTACTTATACTGACCATGCATCCAAGCACCTCCTATGGAGGCCACCCAATATGAGATCAAGTCCAGTATTATTCAGATGCTACCATCTTTTCATGGAATTAGTAACGAGGATCTCTATAAGCACCTAGGTAAATTTCTTGAGATCTGCTCTACGGTTAAAATCCAAAATTTCTCTGATGATGCCCTTAGGTTAAAGCTTTTCCTATTTTCACAAGGACAAAGCCAAATATTGGCTGAGTACCTTAGTTCAGTAACTATATCAACCTGGGACCAACTCTAAAGAGAATTTCTCAAGAAATACTTTCGCATAGGAAAAACCAACCAAATTAGAAAAGCCATAACTAGTTTTTCCTAAATGGAAGGAAAAATGTTTCATGAAACATTGGAGAGGCTAAAGGACCTAATCTGAAAGTGCCCACATCACGTAGTTCCAAAGTGGCAACTGTCCAGTGTTTCTATGATGGTCTATTAGAGAAACACTAGCATATGGTCGATGCCTCATGCGATGGAAATTTCATGTTGAAAAGTGAGGATGAGACATGGCAATTATTTGAGATATTAAGTAAAAATTCTTTACACCATATGTTTGCCTCAAGTAGTGACAAACTTATTGCTCCTTAAAAAAGGATGAAATCTATGAAGTTGGTCACTATAGAGATATCCACAATAAAATGAATGAGATGTCACAAAAGATAGTAGATGAGTTATCCCAAAGAAAGGATTGCATGTTTAGTAAGGGACACTCCTACCCCACCTATACTTAGTGCACAACAAGAAGTTTGCACAATTTATTCTAGCCCCACCGACTACACCATAGACTATCCAGCAGCAACCCAGTTTCCTGAATTTGTCCATGAACAGGTCCAACAAGCTCAAACCAAACAAGCTCGTAGACCAAGAAATGATCCTTGTTCAAACACCTATAACCCAGGATGGCACAATCACCCTAATTTCTCCTAAAAATCATAGCCACCTGCTATCCCAATTCCATCAAACCCAAATTATCAGAAAACCAGTTACAGGAGCATACCTCACTCACAATATCGAAACCCTTCTCAACCGTCCTCCACTAACTATAGCTCAACCTTTGAGGAGAGAGTTTTGAAGGCTTTAGACTGGATAGAGGTCAACACTCAGACCCTCAACTCCCACCCCAAACTATCAATTCTCATACATGATCCATCGCTAGGTTAGAAATGCAAATTGGTAATTAGCGGCAAGTCTGGGTAGAAGGGAAGGAGGTAAATTGCCATCTCAACCTGAGAGCAACTCAAGAGGACAATTCATGGTTGAAGGCTCCAATATCCCAGAAACATTTTCTAAACATGCAAAATTAGTAATGACTCTCAGGAATGGAAAGGTCATTAAGCAACCTACAAAACCAATGAGACCTACCCCACACCTCCAACCCAACCTAAATCAGAACCATCTAAGGATAAGGAGGGGCCGAGAAAAGAAGATGAACCTATTATACCAGAACCACTCTACTTGCCCAAAGTACCATATCCAAATGCCCTAAAAGCCCCTATTCTTACTGAGAAGAAGAAAGGAGTACTCGAGGAGACACTAGAATTATTTAAGCAAGTTCAAATTAATCTCCCCCTCCTGGATGCAATCAAACAGGTTGTGGCATATGCTAAATTTTTGGAAGATTTGAGCATCCAGAAATGTAAATCTAGATCACAAATTTTAAAGAAAGTATACCTTACGGAACATGCTAGTTCTATCTTCCAGCACACCACCCCTCCGAAACTTAAGGATCAAGGAGCTCTCATTATTTCTTGTGTCATAGAAAACTTTCACATTGAAAAAGCTCTCCTGGACTTAGGGGCTAGTGTAAACCTTCTACCTAGTTCGGTGTATGAACTTTTTGGACTAGGAGAATTAAAACCTACTTTGGTCACCTTGTAGTTAGCTGATAGATCAGTTAAGGTACCATGTGGGATGCTTGAGGATATCTTAGTCAAGGTAGATGACTTTACTTTTTAGTTGACTTCTTAGTCCTCGACATGGAATTGAGTAGCAACCCAAGACACATTCCCATTATCCTAGGCCGACCCTTTCTAGCTACAGCAAATGCATGCATCAATTATAGGACAGGAGCCATGGATGTGTCATTTGGAAATAAAAAGTTGAGGTTGAATATATTTAGTGCAATCGATGGACCACAAAGTGATAAGTTTGATGAGGTAAATGAACTAGAGGAACTTGTAGAAGAAACCATCCCTAACATGCCCACACAAGACCTTCTACAAGTCCAGGAGAGCTTTGGATAAATTCAAAACTCATCCTAAATTAATCCAAATTAGATAAAAAAGGAGGGAGTGCATGAAAACATGTTTGGCATAAATTTTTCATAAATTTATCCAAATAAATGGTGTTGAGAAATCCTAGAGAAAACCTAGTTGTGCTAGTTGAGAGTTTGACCAAGCTTTGACCAAAATTAGTTTGGAACCAAAACTAATTTGGTTATAACTAATTTAACCAACTTGGACTTAATTCAATTAGATCCTAATTAAGTTTAATTAAATTTTAATTAATTATAAAATTAACTTAGCCCAAGTCTAAATTAAACCATAATTAGAAATCCTTAGCAATTAGGTCATCAAATAACCTAATCGATTGAATTCTAATTGAACCAAATTCAATTAAACTTAACCTAAATCTTTTTGCTCAATCAAATTGAGTCAATTAAAAATCTACGAGAGATATCTCTCATTAGGTCTTGGCCTTGTAGCACCGAAAAGGGAAGGGGAGTCATGCCCCCTTCAACTAGATTACTTTACTAGCTAGAATTCATTCTTTGATAGTACTTCGATTAGTACATTAATTTATTCCTATGCTATCAGTTTAGTGTTCGAACCTATAGGATCATACAAATAAAAGTTCCTTCCTGATCTGATGGCTAATCAATAATTATAAATCATTTAAGAGTTGAATCATTAATATGATTGATGATTAGCAATGAGTCAACTCATCTGTGAGTAGACTTATCAATGAGTCGACTTATTAATGATAAAATAATTCATTAATTGCTAGTGAATTATAGGAGTAATTAGTAATAGATTATTGATTAGCTTAATTTGGTTGACTAATGAGATTTGTTTTAAGTCTAATTGAATTAGATTGAATTGGATTTGACCTAATTAGGCTATAAAATAACTAATCACTAAGAAAATTTGATTTATGATTTAATCAAAACTTATGCTCAATTATTTCTTAATTGGGTTAGGATTTAGTTTAATTAGCTTCCTAATTTGGTTGGTACACTTATCTTTTTGGATCTAACTAAATATGATTTGGTTTGAGTTTGAAATAGGGTCTAATAACATTGGTTTTCTCTACAGTGCATAAGCCTCTTGATCCCATGCCATCTTTCATGCAAAATTAGTATTTGCATGAAGATATCACATACTGAGAAGTGTTTTCTCTCCCCAGCTTGTTGCCCACTTGATTAGGAAAAAAGTTGAATTTGAATTCAAGATGGAATTCAAATTCAAGATGGGATTGGTTTTGATTTTGAATCAAAAACTAAACTTATCTTTATCCTATCCTCACTTCCTTTGGATGCCATCTTCTAATCTAATTAAGAGTTGGCATGTGGGAGCAATGAGTGGCTTTTCACCTAGAGAAAAAGTGGATCATGGGATTTTCTAGGCGAGAAAAATCAGAGTGGCCTGAAATGTTTTTTAGGGCATGGGTTTTCTTAGATTTGATGTAGGGTTTTGGGAAGAGAGAAAAGTGTTCTTTCCTTCATCTCCTCTCAACCCTCCTAGCCATTATCCTTCTTCTCTTGGAGTGTCCTTGTGATTATAAGGAAGATGTTCAATCAGGCATCAAAAGGTCTCTACAAGAAGCTAACACTTTTGGGGGATTGGTTAGCCCAAGTTTCATATGGACATCCTATAGAAGCCATACACTTGCATGGCTTGAAGAACCTCAACTCCATGGTAATCAGCTTTAGTAATCTTTGACCCATGCAAAGGTAATGATTTTTGAACTCATGTTTATTGTAGATATAATTTGCAATATTTGTTTTATTACATAAATATGATCTATGCTTTCTAATTTTATATTTTTAGATTTCATATATGTAATATATATCATGTCATGACCTTATTGTAGGCTATTTTAGATTAGATCTGATGCATTACTGATTAATGAGATTAATTTATGTGCTTTTTACTATGTTTTATTTGAAAATGTTTTGAAAGGGATGCATAAAG
Source organism: Areca catechu (assembly GCA_021397845.1). Classification (NCBI taxonomy): domain Eukaryota; kingdom Viridiplantae; phylum Streptophyta; class Magnoliopsida; order Arecales; family Arecaceae; genus Areca; species Areca catechu. Next base: position 130,171,194 of record CM038045.1, on the reverse strand, counting down.
CTACCTACTATTTCCTTCAATTGGTATCAGAGTGTAGGCACTTTTGACATGATTATATGTGCATATAGATCTAAAAAATTTTAAGCTATTTGATCTTTTCACTTAGTACTTAGATTGGATGCATCACCATGGCCATTTGGTCATAAGAGAAAGTAGGGTTTAAAGGCCTTCTATTCTCATTCGATAGGATTCTGTTATGGCATATAGGGGTACTGCTATGATTGACTCATAAAGAAGAACCATGAAAAGAATTAATTATAATTATTTTAATTCATTATCATTAAAGATTTAAAGTCATAAATGTGTTTAGATTAGATCTAAGATAGATTTAAGATATGCTATGTTATTATTTTTAGCATAAAATCATATCTAAAACTTGAAACCTATTCCTATCTACCCATGTGAGTTTACTCATGACCTTGGTAAGTCGACTCATGACCCTAGTGAGTCTATAAGACTATAATGAGTCCACTTAGTGTTGCAACCTAAGAAAAATAAGTTTCTATTTCTCTATGTTGAGTTAACTCACTAATGAGTCGACTCATAGGTGAGTTCACTCAAATTTTTAGGTGAATTGACTCATGATTTTGGACAGTACATTATTTGCATAAAACTTTGCAAAATAGTTTTATAATTAAAATTTAAATTATTTTATTATTCTCATATTAATATACTTAATTAAGAATTAAGATTTGAAGATTAAAGACCTAGATTTGATAATGAAAGATCTAAAGCTACTCCATAAATCATGGGATTATGTATTAGCTTGAATCAGGTTAATTAACTGGGTTAGACCTATGACTAGAATCAAATGTATTATGAAGCAAATTGAGAAATTGATTAAAATCTAATAAAGAGTTGAATTGGATTAAGGTTTCTTTGGATCGAACTCAATATTTATTGCTTAATCAAGTCCATAACCTTGATTTCATCAAATGGACCTGATAATGGCTTAGCAGTTGAGCCCAAGTCTTTTAGTTGACCAAATTAAAACTAATAAACCAATTAGTTTCTAAGGTAAGTCTCTATCATGGTTTTTAATTGGGGCCATTCTCTCACCTGGCCAATTATGTTGATATTTAAGGAAAGAGAAAGAGGTGGAACCCTCCCACCGATCTTACTTGCCTGACTAGTTTGGTCGATCAGGTGTTGATAACGTCACTAAGTGATTCCAATTGACCCATGCCATAAAGGTAAATCAATATGACTGATTTAGGTACTATTGGACTAGCTAGTCTCGAACCCTCTTCAATGACTTGATGAAGTTAGTGGAAGGATTTTTGATTATTAGTCCATCCCTTCTCTTATATCTAAGTCATTTAACTGAATTCTCTAAATTATTAGGTCCTTAAAATGATAAAGTTATAGGGATAACTAAGTCATAGCCTTCCATTAAGGTGAATGGTAGTGGGTCCAATAGTTTAGATAACCATTGGAGGTATCAAACATCAAGTATTTGTCTAGCTATTGGAATTATTATTCATAATATGATGATTTAGTTATGACTTTCTCAATGGTGGTCAGGTTGGCCGAGCTACACTTGGGCCTAATCATTTGTTAATTAGAAGCACTAAGTCTTATCATGTTAATAGTTAGACCTAACCAATACTTTCAGTGGAGGCACCACATGCTTGTTGAAGAGGTGCTTGGGATAAAATAATTACTAAAAATTTTTTGGAGAAATAATTGGTTAAGAACCTATTGATGCATAAGGGTTGGTCGAGTCATATTCAGGCCCATATGCAGTCTATATGGATTCTAGTACCTATTAAAGAATTAATGTAATCACTCAGATTGGAGGTAGAGGCTACCAATTCATATAAAATAGTAGAAGAATCTTTAGACTAAAGTCCAAATCTTTAGGATTAAATAATTCATATACTAAACTGATTTTATATTTTCTTTTTAGTAATGGCTACTTCTTTGTTGCTTCACTCACTATTGGATAGTGACAAGTTAATAGGACCCACTTTCGATAGTTAGTATCAAAAACTAAGGATAATTATGGAGCACGAAAGGATCTTGTATATACTTACAAATTTGGCACTTGAGGAGCTTGCTTTGAATGCATGTGGTGCAGTTCGAGATACTTACCAAAAGTGGCTCAATGACCAAATCACTGTGCATTGTATCATAAGGGTAGTGATGAACAATAAGTTCAATCACAAATTTAAGGATGCTCAATTGGAGGAAATGCTTTAAATGTCAAACAAATCCTTTAGCATACCTAATGATGTTGAGGGGAACAAAACCTCTTATGCTATCTTTAATGCTCAGATGCATGAGGGGGCATCAGTCACTAATCATGTATTGTACACAATAGAGTAGATCAAATTCCAAAATAATCCTAGATTTTTCTTACATGAGCAGCCAGTGAAAGATGCTATTTTGAACTCCCTATCCAAGTCCTACCTAGATTTTTTTAGGTATTATAGAATGACTAAGATTACAGTAAACTATCATGGTTTGTTAGGTTTACCGCAGACCTTTAAGAAGGATCACCAGCTCCATAAGAACCTAGTGAATGATTGATATGGGATGAGATGAGGGGAAGGACCATCGACGAGCTAAGAAGTCACCAATAATTAGGGTACCACTAGATATTTTTTTCTTTCTAGATGGTGGTGAAGAAAATAATGGATATGGAAGGTATAAGTTTGGACTCTCATGGATCTTGGGACTCACACTCATAGAGAGATCTCTCACCTCTAGGGCATCTTATCCACCTCGCTACATGGAGCCATTTGGGTAAGTCTTAAAGGTCATAAGGGCGTAAAGAAGATGGAATCAAGGGGTAGGGGATAACTAGACATGATACGAAGCAACATGTCCTGGGATGCACCTCTTGTGCTCTCCTTATGGAGTGATTGTTGGGCCTCTCACCCTCTCCATGTGGAGCGAAAAAAGAATCTCTCTTCTCTAAAAACTCATCTTTATTAACAAATTATTTTTTTACAAAGAAATGAGGGTGGTATTTATAGACCTTTCCAACCCTTCATTTGAATTGGAATACAAGATAGAAAGATAAAGGTTCAAATTCAAATACAAGATAAGGATAAGGGGTTTAAACACAAGATAAAAGGCCTATCCATGCTAGATAAGATAAGGGGTTTTAAATTTAAAAACAAGCTAAATAAAACAAACTAAACAAACTAAGAAGATAAAAATATTTGAAGCAAATAGATCCTAAAATCTCTGATCCTAACTTACATGCTGGATGTGCATTAGGATCTGTGCTATATCGAGATATATACTACATTGAGATCTGTGTTTCATCTGGATCTGTGCTGCTCGATATCCCCATCATTCTCCTGAGGTGGGGAGAACTCGACTTCGGTGAGTTTGGGTTAGGGGGAACTTTGGTGGAACTAAATCCAATCAAATCAAAAGAAGCTTTGGAGTCCATGTAGCTTTGAGATATGTGCTTCACCATCTTTGGGATTGCTTTGAGATCCGTGTAGGTTTTCTCTTGCTTTCACATTCATGCAGGAGAATTTCTTCTTCACAGATTGAGGTGGTGAAACAGAGGTGGGCTTGTGGCTTGCTGCAAGTGGTGAGGGAGGAGGCAGAAGTTGGTGTCTCAAGCGGTAGGGCATCATCGGCTTATGGCAGGAAAGTAGGGAGAATCTAACAGGAGATGGGGCATCGGTGAGGCTTCACGGCAACAAGGGGATCTTGTGGGATCTGGTCGATATAAGTGGGTTTGGATCGAGATTTCATCGGTGGCCAGTGGCTTTCATAGACGGACGACGTCGGTGGGGCATTGCGTGAGTAGGGGGCATCGGTAGGAGATTAACAGAGGACTGGGGACGAAGCAGATGGGCGGCTAAAATCCTTCAAGGGGGGGTAGTGGTAGACCGAGGGCTCACGGATGGATGGGGTGAGGTCGATCGCAGGCGAGGTTCAGAGGGAAAGATGGATGCGGGGCTGCGGTGGTTCTTCCTTGGATCCGATGAGTTCAGGCAAATGTGGGGCATCGATTTGCCGGTAGTGGGCAAAGAGATGGGTGACCGTTGGTATTCGACAGAGACAGGACTTCACGGGATGTAGAGAGGAGGGGGGCTCAGCCTGGGCGGAGGTTGACAAAGAAAAGATCTGTTAGGTAGTGGCAGCAGGGGTGTCGGTGGGTTGCTGGCAGTAGGGGTGTCGATGGGGCTTTGAGATATAAAGTTTGGTGCTCGATGGGGATGATGGAGCAGGAGATCCCAGCGATGGCAGAGGTTGGTAAGGAGGGGGGAGATTTGGGGTAACTCGGAAAGATGAAGCATACCTTAATTCTCTAGTTCTGATACCAAAAAATGATGCGGGATGAGATGAAGGGAAGGACCATCGGTGAGCTGAGAAGTCACCAATGATTATGGTACCACTAGAATTTTTTTTTCTTTCTAGAAGGTGGTGAAGGAAATAATGGATATGGAAGGTATAAGTTTGGACTCTCATGGACTTTGGAACTCACAATCACAGAGAGATTGTTCACCTCTAGGGCATCTCACCCACCTCGCTACATAGAGCTATTTGGGTAAGTCTTAAAGGTCATGAGGGTGGTAAAGAAGATGGAATCAAAGGGTAGGGGAATAACTAGACATGATGCAAAGTAACATGTCCTGGGATGCACCTCTCATGCTCTCTTTATGGAGCGATTGTTGGGCCTCTCACCCTCTCCATGCGGAGCGAAAAAAAGAATCTCTCTTCTTTAAAAACTCATCTTCATTAACAAATTATTTTTTTACAAAGGAATGAGGGTGGTATTTATAGACCTTTCCAAGCCCTCATTTGAATTTGAATACAAGATAGAAAGATAAGGGTTCAAATTCAAATACAAGATAAGGATAAGGGGCTTAAACACAAGATAAGGCCTCTCCATTAAAAATAAGCTGGATAAAACAAACTAAACAAACTAAGAAGATAAAAGCATTCGAAGCAAATAAATCCTAAAATCTTCGATCCTAACTTATGTGCTAGATGTTCATCGAGATTTGTCCTACATCGAGATCTACACTGCATCAAGATTTGTACTGCGTTAAGATTTGTGCTGCATCAGGATCTGTGCTACTCGATGTCCCCATCAATGATGTGGGTGGGACCACTTCTAGGCATTGATCTTTTAAGAAAGGGAAGTAGAAGAAGAATAAGAAGGTGCAACTTGCTGGGACATCTCAGTCCTACTAGACCAAGAAGCCCAAGGTTGATAAAAATCAGGCAAAGTGCTTTTATTATAAGAAGTTGGATCACTAGAAGAGGAATCATTCTCGGTATATTACTTCTCTTGACTTGAATAGGCCAAATAAGAGAAAGCAACAAGCTATTGCTAGTCAAAGAAATTATATGATACACCTTGTAACTTCTTCATTTGTGATACTACTACTTGGGTATTAGATACATGGAGTCTAATTAACATTTGTAATTTGTTATAAGAACTTCAGGTCAGTAGGAGTTTAAAGATGGTGAGAGATTCCTAAATGTGTGAATGGAAGTCAAGTTCCAGCCTAGCTTTAGGAATTGTCAAGCTTGTTTTCGAATCTAATATTATCATTTTAAGTGATTGTCACTATTGTCCTTCATTTGTATTAAGTATTATTTTTGTAGGCCTTTTGGCCAAGGATGGATATCAATTTTTAATAAAGAATAACTTTTGTGATTTCGCTGTAAATGGTGCTACTTTAATGAATGGATGATTGAAAAATAGCATATATAGTCTATCACAGCTTATTAGTGTACTGTACACAACTAACAAACATCCTAGATTAGATACTCATGCTATTGCAAGGAGCTTTAGAGGCAATAATGTGCCATGCCTTCCCAGCCACACTCAGAAGGTGGCATGGCTCTAATATTCAAGTCTTTGATCAGGCTCTATTTGCACTTTTGACCAACTTAGTTACCAATTTGCCAGTCACTTTGTATAGTGACAGAAGGTAAAAAAATTAAGTTTTGGCTAACTTGTTGCCATCAAGCAAGGGAAAGATGAATCTCTCTGAAGTTACATCAATTGATTCAATGATGAGACACTAGAGGTGCACAAGCTAGATCACCCCATTGTATTAAATGGTTGGAAAAATTGTGCTTCAGCTTTTCCTTGAAGAAAACACCTTCGAAGGATTTGGTTGAGCTCCTAGCTTGGCTGGATAAGTATATCAACATTGAGGAGGCTATTGTGAATCGAAAAGAGGTGGTAAGAATAATAAATAATAGGCACAAAGATCATGAGAAAGAGGATTCGAGGAGGCCTGATTAAGAAGAGCAAAGCATCGCATGACCACTAATCTCGTCATAGAGGTTCGAGAGGTATATACCTCTCAACACACCAAGAGCCTATATCCCAATAGAGATTCAAGATCAAGACTACCTATGTTGGCCTCAAAAGTTGTGAACCTCTATAAAAAAGAAGGATGTAAAAAAGTATTGCTAATTCCACAAAGACCTCGACCATGATATCAAAGAATGTCTTTAATTGAAGGACAAGATTGAAATACTCATCTACCAAAGGTACCTTGCCCAGTATGTGAGCAACGACCAAAGATCTGGTTAGGATTGGTGGACCCCGAAAGATAAGAAAATAATCAACCCTTCACTAGAATAATAACCACGATCTCTTGAACATTCATAACATAGAGCTTAAGCTCTTTAGTCCTAATGAGGTGATGATTTAGTCCAACTAGGAGAGATGTATTTATGCCGAACAACTGAACTCAAGGAGTTCGAACCTTAACAATGACAAGATTTAAAACCAATATGAATCAAATTTGTGAATCTTTGTATCTTTACAGCTAATTAACAATAGAGTTGTATTTCAAATTTCTCCCAAGGGCTAATGCTTTATAGGTCATATCCATATGTGGAAACTAACAATATTGGAAAACTTCTAGTCTAAAAAATCCTAGCTTAATCTAGGAGACACGCTTAGCTTGATCATCTAAAGTATATGCCAACCCCAAAGCTCAATTGGCCTGAGGTACAAATAGGCCTACTGGACCTTATACTCACCATTATGTATTCTCAAGATTAGTTAGCCCTTGAGGTTTGAGTAGGCCTGCTGGCCCGCATAATCATTCTTATGTTTTTTGAAGGCTTATTGGTCTCCAAGATACGAGCAGGCCTGCTGACCCTCGCAAGAGCAAGCTGACCCTCATATTCACTCTCATGTATTCTTAAGTCCCATTGAACCTTGAGATTCTTAATGCCTGCTTGCCCTTATACTCATCCTCATATATTCTCAATGACTATTTGTCCTTCAAGTAGGCTTACTTGCCCTTACAATCATCCTCATATATTCTCAAGGCTTGTTGGCCCCTTAAGTGGGAGCATGCTCTTTCATTTTTATACTTGCCCTCATGTAATCTCAAGGCTCATTGGCCTCCAAGGTATGAATAGGCCTACTTTTCAGATTCCTTTGGCCTCCAAGGTATGAGCAAGCTTGTTAGCCTTTATATGTGTCATCATATATTCTCAAGATCCATTGGTCCCCAAGGTTTGAGCAAGCTTATTGACCCTTACACTCGTGCTTATGTATTCTCAACATTTGATGGCCCCAAGGTTTGAGAAGGTCCACTAGCCCTTATTGACCCTTATACTCATATATTTTCAAGACCCACTAGCCCTCGAGGTGTAAGCAACCTTGCTAGCTCTTATACTTGCCCTTCTCTCAAGATCTATAGGTTCTTGAGGTTCTAGCCAGCTCGTTGGCCCTTATACTCAATCTCAACAAGGTATTTTTTTCTTTGTCAGGGCCCATAATGGTAATATTTTACTTCACCAAGGCAATTTGCAAATTAGCATGCCATGATTTTCTTATTGATATCAGACACTTCAAGAATACTTGATACCCTTTGCTTTAAAACTATTTTAGCTTGCCCTCCTAGATTATTTTATTATGATCTCATCTTGTCATGATCTTACTCTCATTTGGTTGGTCCCCAAGGATATTATAATATCGTAGCTTTATTTCATGGCATTTAGCTGATCTCGAATACTTGAGCCTATTCAGCTATAATTCATCTAGGCTTTCTAATTTTATTGATGAGAACATCATCTAGCATATATTCTGATGCACACTCAGTATTTCTATGAGCAAATATATGTATTTATTTTTATTTTATTTTATCGATTGTATGGAGATTGGGCTATTTTTTATTTTTTTATTTTTGTATCTAGCTCATGGCTATCAACTGGCGGGTGGAGGTGCCACCTAAGCATGGTGCCCAAGCGAGGAGCTGAAGTGAGCCCCCCTGTTGAGGTTAGCTCTGGACTAAGTCGAGCTCATACTACCACCAGCTGAAGGAAGGAGAATGATGGAGATTCAAATCATGGCGAGAAAGGGGGTTGTCTTCATCAAGACCTCGCTGCTGGGATGGTATGACTGACAGGTGGTGGCCCATCGCCTGAGGCCTACAGAGGGAGATGCCTCACCAGAGCACCAGGATCCTCTCAGGCCCTGGTTTATAACAAACAGGAAGGAACACCCCATTCGAGGCATAGAGCCCCTCAACCTACCATCTGCATTACCATAAGAAGAAGGTCACGCTAGAGGATTCAAACCCTGGGATGGCCGCCCACATACCAATGCTTTGCCAAGCTTCCCAAAACATGACGACCAACCAGAATGTCAGAGCCAGCGACATAACTCCCTACCATGAAGGGAGAAAGGGGAGCTCATTCATAGTCCCCGAATGCTGCCAGGTGTCAACCCTTGGGACTCCCCCAAAAAGGGAACATCTGGGAAGTAAACTCAAGGGGCAACACTGCCTCTCTATAACAAACTTCAAGGGGCCTCTGAACAAAAGAGCGGGAGAAGAGGACAAGCAAGCAAGGGGTAAGCAAGGTAATCATTGGTACACAGAAGGGGAGAGCAAACTAGATGAAATGCTCTGAGGCTACCAGGGAAAGGACTCAAAGAAATTCTCTTGTATGCCCTTACTTAGGCCCCAAGTTTTGTAAGTCTATATAAAGGGCCTACCTCTCATATATTTTATCATCTTATAATGAAATTCTCTTGAGTTTTCTCCAAATTGCTATGTGATTTGCTGTGTGAAGGGTATCTGTGTGATCCCTATTGCTGCTACAAGCCTCCTGTGCCCTGCCTCCAAGTCTCCTACAAAACCCTAGCCGCCAGCCTGCTTCAGCCCTTTGGTCGCCCCATATCAATCCTCTTCTCCCTTCTTATTTTAGCCTTATAACCTATTTCTCCTTCATTTTCTAACCCTTGATAGTTGTTTTGTAGGTCCCTCAGAGTCCATGAATCCAGGATTCCATTCGACCAGCTTTCGGGTCAGTGGATCGAAAGCCGTAGATCCATGGGTTCTCATGCTTGATTTTTCAGGCCGCATTCGAGAGCGTAGAGTGACCTCTTCATGGATTGATCTTCAAATCACTTCTAGGTACACCCCCTAGACTCATAGGTAGCGTATTATAGAAGAGCTAGCCCTACCTGGGCTTCTTAGTCTTGGCGGTCCTGTCTCTTTCACTTTAGGGTTTATTTCTGCATGCATGTGCTTCTAATTTTCTGTAGAATTTCTTTCTTAGAATCTTGGCACAAAATTCAGGATCTAAACTCTTAACTCATGACTTAATAACATAAAAATAGTTTTCATGCATAAGTAGTCCCGCATCATTTGGTATTAGAGCCTCTTTTAGGGCAAATTTCTACATCTTGTAATTCCTATACATGGTCTATTCTTTTAATTGTTTCTGAATATAGGTATATTATAAAATCCTGATTCTTTTTTTTCTGAATTTCTCATAATTGATAATATTTATCAAAATCTTATTATAATTTAATTCGACTTTTAAGTCTTCTGCACACTAGATTTACTTTATGAGAACAGTTATGCCCTAAATTTTTAGCAAGTCTAATTTTAGCATGTTTAGGGTTTTTTTTTGATAATCTTTGCATATTTTAATTTTATGTATATTTCTTTCAAATTAGATAATTTCTTGCATATTATATTTCTGCAAAAAAATACACAAAAAATACACAAAAAATATAAAAAAAATACAAACCCTAATTGCATCTTCATATGCTTGCCATCATGTGCATAAGCTACATTAAGGGCAATTATACTATGCTAGATGGGGGGAGGATTTGATCACCTCTCCTTAGCCCAAAACAACAACTCTTGCATTCGAGCCCAACCTAATTAAAATCAATTAGACCTAATTTGCTCTAGTGAGCCAGGGACACCAACAGGTCAGGTCCAACCTTTGTGGGAAGACTAGTGCACCCAATTCCTTCCTTATTACTAGAAGCTAGTGTCTAGGCTAGAGATCCAGAGGCAAACACCCTAAGTGGATTGGTGGTTTTTTAATTGGGTCCCTGTGAAAGTAGGGGGCCTCCCACCATCCCACCTCTTATCTGGCCAGTGGAAGGACTAGGGGTTGCATTGTGTGTAAGTTGAGTTGACCCATTCTGTTTGGGCTCTATGTCTAGGAAGTCGTAGTCAATTTGTCTTTGAGTCTTGCATACGCACTAGGTCAGGAGTTGCATATCATCCACCACACCCACAGTCGGCTGAACCCATGGATAATCGCGAATCCCATCTTGAGACTGTTCTAAAGATCCTGAGTGACCAGATGACCCAATTGACCACTCGAATGGACCAAATGGATGACCGAATGACTCGAGGGCTTGATCAGGTAAATGGAAGGTTAGAAACCCTAGAGAAAACTCATGAACCCCATCTCAAACCAAATCCTGATTCACCTCTTCACACGCCCCCATACCCTAGGAGAACTCAGTGTCATGATCCCTACTTCTAGGCTGAACCTAGGAGATCCCCATTTCCTAACCCAGTCCCAAATGTTCACCTAAGGAGACCCAATCAGGATGTTATGGACCAGGAAGAGAGAGCCCTCAGGAGCATTAAACTTGAAGCACCCACTTTCGATGGTGATGCAGAACGGAAGCTCTGATACCAAAAATGATGCAGAACAAAAGAGAGATGATGCGATACGGAAGTAAATTAAGACTAACTCTCTTTTTTTTGTTATTTTTTTTTTTAATATTTCAGAAGTCGGCTTTGACTCAAAGGAAAGTTAAACTAAATTGAAAGAAACTAGGTAATAATTGAAAGCACAATTTAAATAAAACTGGATTATCAGAGTAGTTCAGAAGTAATAGATCGCTGGGGGTTGAGAAACTCCCAGACCTAGGGTTTCGCTCTGAGCTTTCAACAGGACAGAAATAAAGAGAAGAGATGGGTTACCAACCAGACAGTGATCTTCACAGAGTTTGGTGGAAGAACTCTCTCGAGCAGATTGTTGGATCCTTGGATTCGGATATCTTCGCAATGGATCCTCCAATACTGGTCCTGTGGCTGAGTCGGCTTCTCCTGGACTCAAGATCTAGGAAAGAAGAGGAACAAGTGATGGAATCAGATACTCAAGGAAGGATTTACCAGATTGAAGAACTTGAAAGCTGATGTTGCTGAAATCCGGATTCTCCTAAAGGCTGATCTGGCTCCTTCTGGAATCTGCTCTGAATCTGAAGTATCCGGACTGGACCCGGATACTGGTGGTCGGCCTTGACTTGGAGAGAGAGGCCGTGGGAGGTGGGGTAGTCTAGGGTTTGGTGGATTGAGGAGAAAGATGGGCGGCTAGGGTTTTGGAGTTGAAGTGGCTAACCTAGGGTTTTGGGGTTTTGGAGATCTCACACCTCCTTAAGGTTCCTGGGGAACCCGGATTTACTCCCTCATGGAGCTCAACACTTGGATGCAAGTGCGAAAGAGAGAAAACACAGAATTTGCTCACACAAAAACTTGAATTCATTCATCAGATTACTTTCAAATTTACAAGAAGGGTTTAATTTATAGGACTTTACAAGAGAGTAGGGTTTTACATCTTCCCATGTGGGACTAAAGGAGGGGATCTTCAAATTAGGATTGTAGGATCAATCCCTACACATATGGCCGGCCAAAGGTTCCAAAAAAATTTGATTTGGGTTTTAAAAAAAAGGTAGATGGCGCCTCCAAGCTTTGTTCTTCAAGAGAGGATTTCTTTCCTTCCATGGCTCAACTCTTTTGGACTCCTCCTTTTCTTTCTCCCTAAGTCATGGTCCTTCCCATCTTTGTTTTGGGTATTTTTGGCAGGGAATGGGCGCCTCCTTGAAGTTCTCTCCAAGAAGAATTTCTTCCCTTTCATAGCTTGGCTCTTATGGAAGGTCTTGGGCTGCCCCCTTGATTTGTGGATCCCTGGTTGCTTTCTCCTCAAATGGCGCATGAGAGAAGGGAGCTGCTATCTATGGTGTGGGGACCAGAGTATACTGGATGGAGATGTGGCGCCCCCTGGACTCAGGCATGTGGCTGGGAGTGTGGCGCCCACTTGCTTGGCCTTGGGAGAAAATGTGACACCCTAGGTTGAAGTCCTAGACCACTACTGAGTCAACATGACTCAACAAAAATAAATTACAGGGAGTACAGACTTAAGCTAAAATTGAGTTGATCAAGTCAACCCTTATTACAAGATAGAAAATCCTAATTCTTCGGGCAAGGTCAATCAGAGATCCAGATGGAGCTCTGAAGTCTTCTTCTGAGTCTGGTGCCCGCACCAATTCTCCCGGGGTGGGAGGAACTCGACCCTGTCGAGTATGGATCAAGTTGGCTCTGGTATCTCTCCAAGAGGTCTGGGTCCAATTCTTGTAATTCTTCTCGGGAGATCCATGAGTCATCAGAATCTGGCCTTCCTTGCCAGCGGACCAGGTATCTTTGGTATCCTCGATTACGAGTAGAGATAACCTGATCATCCAGGATCTTTTCAATCTGCTCTTTCCTCACAGGCCAATTTGTTGGTGGACACACAGGGTTGGGTTCACTCTTAAGAGCAGGATTAGGTTCAAAAGGCTCACTGGGAATCACTGCTGGCTCTCTATACTCTACTAGGTCTATAATGTTGAAAGTGGAGCTAATGCCTAGTTCTGGAGGCAACTCGAGCACATAGGCATTGGATCCTACTCTCTTCACCACTCTAAATGGTCCAGCTCCTCTAGCATGTAACTTTCTGACGGTTCCAGGAGGAAACCGTTCAGGCCTTAACCTAATCATTACATAGTCTCCCTTATTAAAAGTTTTGACTCGCCTTTGAGAATCAGCCAACTTCTTATAAGTTTCATTACTTAAATTTATTTTGGCATGAATTTCTTTATGCAAGTCTTTTATATGCTGTGCAAAAACTTCGGCAGACTCGGATACTCGTGTGTGGACTGGTAAAGGAGCTAGGTCAAGAGGTGTGTGAGGTTTGTAACCATGCACAATTTCAAATGGACTCTTACCCGTAGACCTATTGACCGAGTCATTGTATGCAAATTCAGCTCTAGGTAAATACAAATCCCAGTTCCTAATGTTTTCACCAACAAGACACCTTAATAGATTGCCTAAACTACGGTTCACTACTTCAGTTTGGCCATCAGTCTGGGGATGATAGGCAGTTGAAAACTTAAGTTTTGTCCCTAACTTATGCCAAAGGGTTTTCTAGAAATAGCTGGTGAACCGGACATCCCTATCTGAAACAATGGTCTTGGGTAGGCCATGGAGTCGAACTATCTCATTAAAGAACAGGGTGGCTACCTTAGACGCATCAAATGTTTGGGAACAAGGCAAGAAATGGGCCATCTTGGAAAATCGGTCTACTACAACACAGATAGAGTCATGCCTCCTCTGGGTCTTAGGCAAACCTAACACAAAGTCCATGCTCACATCTTGCCAAGGACGATCTGGGACAGGGAGTGGGGTATAAAGGCCGGTGTTCTATTTTCGCTGTTTGGCAACAGCGCAGGTCCGACACCTAGCCACAATGTATGCTACATCTCTTTTTAAGCTAGGCCAGAAAAAGTGGTCTTCAATAGCCAGGGTGGTTTTATCTTTTCCGAAATGGCCAGCTAAACCTCCAGCATGAATCTCCCAAATCAAAAATTCCGTAAGAGAAGTTCTAGGGATGCAAAGCCTATTCTTAAAGAATAGAAAGCCATCTAAAAGGATATAATCCTTATGGTCACTAGATGGTCCTTGAGTTAGATCCTGGTACACAGTCTTAAAATCCGGACACGACTCATATTCCTTTTGATTTGCTCAAACCCTATGACTTCAACCCTAACAGAATTCAACAACAAAGATCGACGACTAAGGGCTTCAGCTACCTTATTTTCAGACCTAGCCTTATTCTTCAAAACAAAAGTATAGGACTGGATATACTCTACCCACTTAGCGTGCCTAGGGTTAAGCTTCTTTTGGGAACTCAAGAATCTAAGAGCCTCATGGTCCGAAAACAGCACAAATTCTTGCGGTAGCAAATAATGTCTCCAGTAATGCAAAGCTTGCACTACCGCATAAAATTCCTTATCATAGGTAGAATACCTAAGCTTAGCATCATTAAGTTTTTCACTAAAGAATGCTACGGGATGGTTCTCTTGGCTTAGGACTCCACCTATACCTACTCCTGAAGCATCACAGGCAACCTCAAATACTTTTGAAAAGTCGGGTAACCTCAAAATGGGTGCCTGGGTCATCCTATCCTTAAGATCTAGGAAGGCTTTATGGGCTGCTTTAGTCCACTGGAATTCTCCCTTCCTAATACAGTCTGTGATAGGAGCAACTACAGTACTAAACTCCTTGATGAATCGCCTATAGAAGGTAGCCAAGCCGTGGAAACTTCTGACTTCATGCACACTGGTCGGCTCTGGCCATTCTGCTATGGACCTAATCTTTTCTGGATCGGCAGCCACGCCGTCAGGGGTTACTACAAAACCAAGGAAGATAATTCTATTGGTCATGAATTCACACTTTTTGAGATTACCGTAGAGACTATCATTCCTCAAAACTTGGCAGACTTGTCTAAGGTGGCCTAGGTGGTCTGCAGGGGTCTTACTATAGATCAGGATGTCATCAAAATAGACCACTACAAACTTCCCTATGAAAGCTCTAAGTACCTGGGTCATAATCCTTATGAAAGTACTAGGGGCATTGGACAACCCAAAAGGCATAACAACCCATTCATAGAGACCATCCTTAGTTTTGAAAGCAGTTTTCCACTCATCCCCTGGTCTAATCCTAACCTGATGATAGCCGCTCTTGAGATCAATTTTAGAAAAAACCATTGCACCGGCCATCATATCTAGCATGTCATCTAGTCTAGGGATGGGGAACCTATACTTGATTGTGATTTTGTTGATGGCACGACTATCAACACACATCCTCCACGTGCCATCCTTCTTCGGGGTTAGAAGTGCAGGGACTGCACAAGGGCTAAGACTCTCTCTAATGAACCCCTTCCTCAACAATTCTCCAACCTGCTTTTGCAGTTCCTTATGCTCAGATGGATTCATCCTATAATGGGGCAAGTTGGGTAAAGTAGCTCCTGGGACTAAATCTATGGAATGCTGGATATCCCTAAGAGATGGAAGGTGGTCTGGCAGATCCTCGAGAAAAACATCCTCAAATTCTTCTAACAAAGGTTTAACTTCCTGAGGAGGCTCTGAGGTTGTAGGAGTCCTAAGTTCCTTAGCAGTCAACATCCAAATAGATGAACCACTATGAATTTCCTGTTCTAGATCCTTAGTACTAATTAGGTTCACTCCAGTCTTCATTTCTCTGACCTTATTGGTTCCTTTAGCTACCTTGTCCTTAGGAGGGACTGAATGGATTGTGATTTTCTTCCCATTAAAACTAAAGACACAGGTGTTGGATTTTCCTAAGAGGGTGGCATCATGATCCTACAACCAAGGTCTTCCAAGAATTATACTGCTCACCCCCATGGGCAAGACGTCACACCAAATCTTCTCTTGATAGGATTGCATTTGGATTTGGACCTGACATCTAGACTGGATGGGTATAGAGGTAGAGTCTACCCAAGAAACCTTATAGGGGTTGGGGTGGGGGACTGGGATTAAGCCTAACATTTTGACAGTGCTAGCAGAAATGGCATTCACACAGCTCCCACTATCTATGATGATTTTACATACCTTATCCCCTAGTTTAAGGAAAGTCTGTAGGATGTTAGTCCTACGCCAATCCTCCTGAACTCTATTCTGGGACAGGATGCATCTTACAACCCCTAATTGGTCAGACTCTATGGATTCCTCCTCTCCTTCATACTCATCGACCAAATTCAGTCCGGCCTCATAAACTTCTTCTTCAAACTCTTCATTGGGTCCGGAATTCTCTTCTCCTCCTTCTTCTATGTAGAGGGATCTACGAGGGCACTGGCTAGAAACATGACCTACCTTATGGCACTTAAAACAAGCTATGGCTGTGCATTGGTTGGAGATATGACCGGGCTTCTGGCACTTAAAACAGATGATACTAGGGGTTCTCTGGGTGTCAGGTGCCTTACCTTTGTCCATAGGCCTAGGGGTGGGAATACCCTGATTAGGCTTGCTAGGGGTAACTTGGCTAGGTCCATTTCTTGGGATTGGGGCACTAACCCTAGAAGGCATAGGTCCTCTCTGAAATTTCTCAGTGTTCAGTGCAATCTGATAGGCTTGGTCTAGGTCAGTAACCTCTCTTAGAAACAACTCTCTCTTTATGTCTTCCCTAAGTCCAACCCTAAACCTAGACAAAGTGACCTCATGGGCTTCACTCACATCACATCTCATTAGGTATTCATCAAAGGTGGTTATGTAGTCTGATACATATCGGTTCCCTTGTTTCAAAGTCTGCCATTGGTTTAACAGATTCTGCTGGTATGAAATGGGTAGATACTTGTCTCTAAGCTTCTCTTTCATACCCTGCCAAGTGGTTATGGGCTCTACATTTCGTCTTCTAGTGGTTAGCTCAATGTTCCCCCAGTATAACCTAGCTTGACGTACTAACTTCATCTTGGCAAACTTGAACTTTCTTTCCTCAAACATGGCATACCACTCAAAGTACTGGTCCATCTCACCCTCCCAATCAGAATACACCTTAGGGTTTAAGCTACCATCAAAAGTGGGTGCATCTAATTTGATGTTCCGAATGAACCTATCATCTCTATCTTCAGGCTCTAGGTCAGGCCTCCTATGATTAGGTTCAGGATCTCTGTATAAAGGTCTTCTAGGCTCTTGGTGTGGGTGAGGTTGAGGCATATTAAAATCTGGGTCAGGAGTCCAATTCTGGTGCCTAGGTTCCTCAAGTACTTGGACTCGATCCCTAAGCTGGGCAAAATTCTCATGGACTTGTTCTTTAAACTGGGCAACAGTGGCAGTCACATCCTGACTCAATTTGTTCATACTCTCAGTAAGAGCTCTAACCATGGCCTCTAAATCAGGTTGGGTTTGACCAGGTTGGTAGGGTACTCCATTCCGGGTAGACATGATGATGCAAGCAAACACGCAAAATGAGACTCAACTGAATCGACTACGGGCTAACTAGACGTAGAGCCCAAACTAGATGCCCAATCAGACTGGCAAGCTAGCCTGTAGTAACTCGGGACTCAGCCAGGCAGGTGTAAGGGGAGTGTTAGGTCCCTAATTGCCAATCCTAGACACCAATCAGTAATTAGCCAGGTAGGCGGACCAGCACACAAGCCCTTCGGGATGTAGTCCCTGAACCACCGTTCTAGACACTGAGTACAAAGCACACACAGAGTAACTAGACAAACTGACTCAACACTAGCCTTGACCCGACTTGTTGATGTCCCTAGCCCACTAGGGCAAATTAAGTCTAATAAATTTTAAAGTTAAGCTTAGGATCGAATGAGTGGGTGGTGGTTTTGGGCTAAGGAGAGGTTATCAACTCCTCCCTTTATCTTAGATGCTCAAATGCCCTTAGGATGAGTTAGGAGATGTTCATTCAAGATAATTGAATTGCAGAACACAAAAATAGAGTTTCAGTAATTTAACTCTCAGAAATTTTACGGAAACCAATAAATCACAGGAAAATTATGTAAAATAGTTTCAATTATACTGGTTCCAGCAAAATAAAAATCATGCAATTTGGAGTTACCTGCACTGAGAAACAACTCCTGCAACAGGGTAGTTACAGACTGAAAAAAGGGTGCTTCCCCCGTTTACAATTCCTGCTACGAAGTTGTAACCCAACGGATCCCCTACACACCCTAGGAATACCCCGTGGAATGGGAAGAGGAGGTTTGCACCTCGCTTCGTTCCTAGGACCGGACGTCCTGGGGAGTCTACTTCGAGCAGACAAAGTAAAAAGGAGAGTGACTTAAAACAAGCAAGCAAAACAGAAATCCTAGACTGGGCTCTGATACCAAAAATGATGCAGAACAGAAGCTCTGATACAAAAATGATGCAGAACGGAAGCTCTGATACCAAAAATGATGCAGAACAAAAGAGAGATGATGCGATGCGGAAGTAAATTAAGACTAATTCTTTTTTTTTGTTGTTTTTTTTTTTAATATTTCAGAAGTCGGCTTTGACTCAAAGGAAAGTTAAACTAAATTGAAAGAAACTAGGTAATAATTGAAAGCACAATTTAAATAAAACTGGGTTATCAGAGTAGTTCAGAAGTAACGGATCGCTGGGGGTTGAGAAACTCCCAGACCTAGGGTTTCGCTCTGAGCTTTCAACAGGACAGAAATAAAGAGAAGAGATGGGTTACCAACCAGACAGTGATCTTCACAGAGTTTGGTGGAAGAACTCTCTCGAGCAGATTGTTGGATCCTCGAATTCGGATATCTTCGCAATGGATCCTCTAATACTGGTCCTGTGGCTGAGTCGGCTTCTCCTGGACTCAAGATCTGGGAAAGAAGAGGAACAAGTGATGAAATCAGATACTCAAGGATTTACCAGATTGAAGAACTTGAAAGCTGATGTTGCTGAAATCCGGATTCTCCTAAAGGCTAATCTGGCTCCTTCTGGAATCTGCTCTGAATATGAAGTATCCGGACTGGACCCGGATGCTGGTGGTCGGCCTTGACTTGGAGAGAGAGGTCGTGGAAGGTGGGGTAGGCTAGGGTTTGGTGGATTGAGGAGAAAGATGGGCGGCTAGGGTTTTGGAGTTGAAGTGGCTAACCTAGGGTTTTGGGGTTTTGGAGATCTCACACCTCCTCAAGGTTCCTGGGGAACCTGGATTTACTCCCTCACGGAGCTCAACACCTGGATGCAAGTGCGAAAGAGAGAAAACACAGAGTTTGCTCACACAAAAACTTGAATTCATTCATCAGATTACTTTCAAATTTACAAGAAGGGTTTAATTTATAGGACTTTACAAGAGAGTAGGGTTTTACATCTTCCCATGTGGTACTAAAGGAGGGGATCTTCAAATTAGGATTGTAGGATCAATCCCTACACATATGGCCGGCCAAAGGTTCCAAAAAAATTTGATTTGGGTTTTAAAAGGAAGGTAGATGGCGCCTCCAAGCTTTGTTCTTCAAGAGAGGATTTCTTTCCTTCCATGGCTCAACTCTTTTGGATTCCTCCTTTTCTTTCTCCCTAAGTCATGGTCCTTCCCATCTTTGTTTTGGGTATTTTTGGTAGGGAATGGGTGCCTCCTTGAAGTTCTCTCCAAGAAGAATTTCTTCCCTTTCATAGCTTGGCTCTTATGGAAGGTCTTGGGCCGCCCCCTTGATTTGTGGATCCCTGGTTGCTTTCTCCTCAAATGGCGCATGAGAGAAGGGAGCTGCTATCTGTGGTGTGGGGACCAGAGTATACTGGATGGAGATGTGGCACCCCCTGGACTCAGGCGTGTGGCTGGGAGTGTGGCGCCCACTTGCTTGGCCTTGGGAGAAAATGTGACACCCCAGGTTGAAGTCCTAGACCACTACTGAGTCAACATGACTCAACAAAATAAAATTGCAGGGAATACAGACTCAAGCTAAAATTGAGTTGATCAAGTCAACCCTTATTACAAACCAGAAAACCCTAATTCTTCGGGCAAGGTCAATCAGAGATCCAGATGGAGCTCTGAAGTCTTCTTCTGAGTCTGGTGCCCGCACCAGATGGCTGTCTTGACCCAAAGGTTTATATGGATTGGGAAGGAGAAATAGACCAGTATTTCGAGTAGTATGATATGTCAGAGGAGCACAAGTTTAGGTTTGCCAAGCTTAAGTTAATCTACCAGGCCAGGTTATATTGGGCTAATGTTGAGAGAATACTTAGGCAAGAAGGCCGTGAACCCATATTTACTTGGAGGGCCAAAAAAGCTAGGCTTAGATCAAAATACCTCCCAGAGTCATACCACCAGAGGTTATTGGATCAGTGGCAAAGATTGAGTCAGGGTAGCAAGAGTGTGGGTGATTACATCACGAAATTTGATGAGTATCCCATATGATGCAACATAGTCGAATTCGAGTCAATCATCATGTCTAGGTTTAGAGCTTGCCTTAAAGATGACATTCAGAGGGAGCTTTACTTAAGAGAGGTTGGTGACTTAGAGTAGGCCTACCAATTGCTAGGGTTTATGAACATTTCCAAAGAAGGCCCATCTATTATAGACCTGAGCCCACTAGAAGCCCTAGTCAGACCCTGGATCTAGCCAGGCCTACCAAAGTCGACCCGGCTCGAGCAGACCCAGCCCGAGCCGACCTAGTCTGATCCACCCCGTCCCAAGTCGACATCAGCCCAGTACCCCTATGACCCATAGAGAGGATAAGGGTAAGTCTATAGAGGTCCAGTGGAGTCCCAATGCCCTGAGGGTGTGATTTAGATGTCGCAAACCAGGACACTTTGCTAGCTAGTGCCTAATTAGTGCCCTACACCTAGGTGAGCTAGATGAAGATGAGTCTGAACCCATAGTTAAGCTCGAGGGAGAAGTCGAGGACCAATTGCTAGATGAGTATGATGGAGAGGAGGAAGTGTTTGAGTTTGAAGCCCTACTAGGAGTGGTTAGGTGCATCTTGACCCAAACCCAAACTAATGAAGACTGGCATAGGACTAACACCCTACAAACCTTTGTCAAGATAGGAGGTATGATGTTCAAGATCATAATAGATAGTGGAAGTTGTGTCAATGCCATATCTACCAGTACAGTCAAATCTTTAGGATTGACCATAATTCTCCATCCGATAGTGGAAGTTGTGTCAATGCCATATCTACCAGTACAGTCAAATCTTTAGGATTGACCATAATTCTCCATCCTAGCCCCTATAAGGTCTCTTGGGTAGATTCCACCTCCATCCCAATCAAGTCTAGATGCCAAATCTTGATTAAATTGCAATCATATGAAGAGAAGATTTGGTGTGATGTCCTTCCTATGGGAGTCAGTAGTATCATCTTAGGTTGACCATGGCTTTACGATCATGATGGAGCCTTATCTGGTCAAACCAACATCTGTGCCTTTAGTCACCATGGGGACAAGTTTGTGATCCACTCGACTCAACCCAGAGATCCAGTTAATAGAGGTTCTAGTAGCCTTAAGAAAAAGAAACCAGGAGTTAATCTAATTTAGGCTATGAAATTAGAGAAGGAGAATATTGAGGGTAACCCTATTTGGATCTTGACCATCAAAGAAATTCATGAGCCGACCCAAAAGGAACACCCTCTAGAAGTAGTTGAGGCTCTAAAGAAATTTGAGGATATCTTTTTTGATGAATTACCTAATCAATTACCACCCCTTAGAGACATCCAGCATGCCATAGACTTGGTGTTGGCTTTAGCCCTTCATTTTGATGACTAACAAAATATTGAATATATATTTTATACTAATATTTTAATTATAGTTATGAGTTTCAGGATATAGGCAACTCAAATTTTTAATATAAAAGTATTAAGGCACTCATTGGAAGCTAAGAAATTTTCATTGTTTAAGAAGTCTTCTCATCTTGAAAAGCCTCAAAATAGATCAATTGGAGCTTTATAAAAAGTGTATTGAAGTTTCATTGAAGAACATCTTGAATTTTGAAGGTTGGCACTAGTTTTTATGAGTGGCAGAGTCAAGTGTCGACTCATGGCATGCAATGTGTGAAAGGATTATGCCCTATAAGCCAATATTTGTATCTCCCAGACCATTGTAAATTGACAAGTTAATAAAGGCAATATTTTTTCATCATTCGCTGTGTCATTATATGATGAACCCCATAGGTTAGGGCTATGGTCCTAGGGCTATGATGAGATCATACCAGTGAGATCTAAGGCCTTAAAACCCTAATCTAGAATATTCCTAGTCATAGGAACCCTGAGTTGGGGATCAGGGTTTCCGGTAAGACTGGCACATCCTATGTATGCTGAAAAGGGTGACTGCTCTCACAGTCACTTGTGTAGGACACTAATACAAGGATGTGGATGCTCATTAGCGAATGAGTTCACTGAATAGATCCAGTTTGAGAACATCTAATGGAGCCTTAGCTGCATGTCAATAGATGTTTCTCATAGTGGGAGTTGTACAAGTAGTCCTATGACCTGAGACTGCCATAATACCTTATGTACATGAACCCATGCTTTGGTTCAATCTCATTCATGACACTGGGTCATGCACAAGGTTGATGCTGGGTGTGGTGAATTGTATATGAAGGAAATGAGTAGGTCAACAAGGAATTGATCACTCCTAGTAGGAGGAGATTGCATCCAGCCAAATTAGGTCAGATGATGATTCAGGAAATCTTTGATCAAAGTACAGATATTAGAAATGATTTCTAATATCGAATTAATTGAATCATTAGTGTATGACTGAGCTGGGAATGAGTATAAACTGGATTTGACATGATTCCATATCCATAGTTATATTCGGGATGCAAGATGATTGAAGGATCGAATTATACGGGAACTTTCCACTGAAGGGTAGTTTTGGAATTTCACCAGAATTTCCATATCTTCCGGGTAGACATGACACGTTGCTAGACGTCAATCTTGTCTTGTGGGTTGATCAAATTAAATGGTTTAATTGGATCACTAATTAGGAGGAGTCCTAATTGACTGACTCGAGTTAGCTCGATTTGACCTAAATCGATTAGAATGAGTTCTGATCAAATTAGGTCAACTTGCACTCGGACCCACTGCTGGCTAAGTATGGAACCCAATGGGTCACACACTTAGGACAGATAATCAAGGTTTTAATTTGGAATTAAATCTCGTTTGCAGATGAACACACTAGCATGTGTTGCAAACCATGGCTTCTACTTGAATCGGATTCGAGTTAGGGTTCCGATTTGGTCTTTTTTAGATCCAAATTCATTCCGGTTTGAATCTAATTGAAGATTCAAGACATTGGGCTAATAGTAGGCCAGAAATTGGGCTAACCTAAGAGGCTAAACCCCTTTGCCACATCGCCTAAGCCCTTTCCCCTCTTTTTTCCCACGCGCGCGCGCAAGGAGAAGAGTCCACGCGCACGTGGACTCTCTCCAAGCGGCATTTCTGCGTGAGAAAAGAAAGGAAGTCGGCATTTTTGGCTGAAGAGGCGTGGAAGAGAGTCCACCTAGGCATGGACTCTTCAAAAAAAAATGGAATTACCGTGAAAAAGAAAAAAAAAACACCGAAGGGGCGCGACTCTTCTTTCTGCGCGCGCCCTTCTGTGTTTTTCGCGATTCTTCCTTGCGTCTTCCCATCCCAAAGGCCGTGAGATTAATCCCAAGGGCCGTGAGATAAAGGGAAAGGATGTGAGAAGGGAGAGAGGGACGTGAGAGGATGATTACAGATGAGAAGGCGCCTCTCTGTCGCCTATTTAAGGAGAAGACTTCACCGTAAAAATTATTCCAGATTTTCTACGGCGAAGCCTTGCTTCTTTTTCCTTCTCCCTCTCCAGAAGATTGTTTCCCCCTCCTCTCTTTCCTCTTTGATTCCTTTACAGAGCCTAGGCTCTGTCGAATCTCAGAACAGAAGGAGAGTCAGAGAGAAACTCTCCGACGGTAAAGGAAGAAGGCGCCTCTCCTTTCTTTCTTACATTAAGACAATCTTGTCTTTATTTTCTTCTCCCTCCAAGACAAGCCTTGTCCCATTTTAGGACAAGGGCTTATTCTTAAGACAAGAGTGTCTTAAGGGGCCAAAGTTACTAGAAGACGAGGAGAAGGGTAAGAGAGAAGGTTTAGTCCCAGTTTGGCTAGTGGAGTCCTAGCCAATAGCCCATATATCAAGTTCTTAGGGTAGAACTTGATTGGAAGGAACCCAATTAAGGAGTCAGTGTCTTGATCATCTGCCCATGTGGATCACCATCGGAGGGCGGACAAGTGGACGCCTGGTGTGTTCAAGAGGCTACTCAATTTGGAGTTCATTTCTGCATCAGACTGGTAATAGCGATCTGAGGTTAGTGTTTAAACAATGTTTAAATTTGGACATGCATGTAGTCACAGTTTTAATTGCTAATAAGGAGATTTTGGGATTAGGGTTCGGACCTGATTTCATAAATTTTTGAAATCCACGCTTCCGCACTGGTTCCCGAACCCAACAGTGGTATCAGAGCCTCCTTATTAGGATTAAAACTTATGCAGTTCAATTCATGATGTAGTATCATGTTAAAGTTTTTATATTGATGCACAATGCATGTCTTTGATTGAACATGAGTTTGATGATTGCCACCAGTTAGGGTTTTCCACTGAAACCCTAATTGTCTTAGAGATATGATTAGCCCTGAAGCCATCATACTGAAATAAGGTTGCCCTGGCATAATGGTGTATCCATTATGTGGTAAATGGTTGTCCTAGTATGATGGCACACATTTCACATATTTGCTTAGTTTAAAGCATGTATTAATATATGTGATAGCTTTTAATTGAATGTGCTGGCATTGCATGAATCCCTCTTAAAATTATATTAAGTGGTAGTATAGTTAACCGATAAGCATTATTAGTCATGATGGATAATTAGTCATTTCGGTGTCTAGAAAGGTGGTTCTGGGAAGGTAAAGGGAATCGTGGTTTTTAATTGATTCCGTTGACTGACCTGGCCAATTTTAAATTGGTGTCTAGGAAAGCAACGGGGGGACCCCCACATCTCTTCCACTAGCCTGGCCGATCTGATTGATTTAATTCTTGACTAACATGCTTGGTGTTAAAATACTATTATTGGCCTTCCTTCATGATAGGTCATTATTGTGTTACGATCTATACTAGGTTTGTTGTGTACACACAAGACCTAATATGGTGACTAACACAATTTTTGGCCTAATATAATTATTTGTTTATGGCATGATTTAAAGTAATATTTTGTTGTGTACACACAAGGGTATTACTATTAAAGTCATGACTATATGGCTATGAAGGGTCTTACTTAACTAAAATATTATAGTTTGTTGTGTATACACAAGGCTATTAATATTTTAGAGGCCGGGATAAGTTGAGAATTGTACGGGTTACAATTGGAAAGAGTTTTCCTACCTATGAACTTATATAAGATTTGTTGTGTACACACAAGGTCTTTTATAAGGGATTGGGATCTCAACCCCACTAAGAAAGACCAATTAGGGTTTTCTCGATCATCGTATAGAGGGTTATGATGCTCGATAAAATAGTGGGAGACATAATTAAATTAAAGTCCTAATTTAATTATGTGTTGTCATTTCATGGTTGTTTGCTTATGTATTGTTCTTTGTTTAAATGTAGATAAATGGCCTCTTCACTCTCACTCCGTAGTATTTTAGATGCCAACAAATTGACTGGGCCTAATTATGTTGATTGGCTGAGAAATTTAAAAATAGTACTCAGTCAAGAAAGAATTTCCTATATTCTTGATACCCCAATTTTGGAACCACCAAGGGAAGATGCCTCGCAAGAGGAGAAGACCACATATAATATGTGGCAAAATGACTCACTTACTGTCAAGTGCGTTATGCTTGCCTCTATGACTAATGAGTTGCAGAGGCAGCATGATAGCATGGATACTAACTCCATACTGCTCAATTTAAAAGAGCTTTATGGAGAACACAGTAGAACTGCTAGATATGAAATATCTAAGCAGTTGTTCCGTGTAAGGATGACAGAAGGTACATCAGTACAAGACCATGTATTAAAGGTAATTGATCTAATCACTCGATTAGGTCAATTAGGTTTTGTAATGGATGGGGAGTTGAATCAAGACTTGATCTTGCAATCACTCCCAGAGTCATTTTCACAGTTTGTTCTTAATTACCATATGAACAAACTTAATTCTTCCTTGCCTGAGCTGTTGAATATGTTGAAGACAGCAGAGAGCCATGTAAAGAAAAATAAGGCTCCAGTTCTTCTTGTGGATAAGAAGAAGACAGGCAAAAGGGGTTCCAGTAAGAGGATGAATCCCAAAGGGGGCATTAAGAAGAAGAAAGGAAAGAAGGCCTCCGGACAGATGACCTGCTTTCATTGTGGCAAGCCGGGTCATTGGAAAAGGAACTGCAAGGTTTACCTTGCAAGTGTGAAGCCTGGTGCATCAGAGGCACCAAAAGGTATGAAAGAAGTTCATACTATTTTGTCATTGGATTCTTCCATTTCAAATACTTGGGTGTTGGATACCGCCTGTGGTCATAACATCTGCAAATCATTGCAAGGACTTCAGGGGCTTAAAGTATTGAAGGAAGGTAACTTTGAGCTCTACGGTGCTGGAGGGGACCCCATCCAAGCAGAAGCTGTAGGGACTTATATTTTGAAGTTACCTTCAGGGAAGATCTTGGAGCTAAGGAATTGTTACTATATGCCAAAAATCATTAGAAATATCATATCTGTACCCTTGTTACTTAAACAAGGATATACTATGAATGTAATGAGCAGTGGCTGCTCAATTTCTTTATCTAATGAAATTATATGTTATGGCATATTCTGCAATGGTCTATTAACTCTTTCCACTAATGATAATATTTTTCATGTTTCTAACAAACGGAAAAGAGATGATGTAAACAATACCTTACTTTGGCATTGTCGACTTGGACATATTAGTGAGACTCGGATTAACAAGTTATACAAAGAAAATTTCTTTGATCCTTATGACTATGAGTCATTAGGAACTTGTGAATCATGTCTCATGGGTAAGATGACCAAGACTCCATTTAGTGGACATGGAGAAAGGACAAAAGAGTTATTGGGACTCATACACACAGATGTATGTGGGCCTATGACAACTCAAGCCTATGGTGGATACTCATACTTCATCACATTTACTGATGATTTTTCAAGGTATGGATTTGTGTATCTAATGAAACATAAGTCCGAGGCTTTTGAAAAATTTTTAGAGTATCAAAGTATGGTAGAGAAACAGACAGGAAAAAGTATAAAGATCCTCCGATCAGATAGAGGAGGTGAGTACTTATCCACTGAGTTTCTTGATCACCTTAAAGATAAGGGGATCATCTCTGAATGGACTCCTCCTTACACACCATAATTAAATGGTGTTGCTGAAAGGAGGAATCGTACTTTATTGGATATGGTACGGTCCATGATGTGCTTCACGGAGTTACCTTTTTCTTTCTGGGGATATGCTTTGGAAACAGCAACTTATATCTTGAATAGAGTACCATCTAAAACTGTCTCTAGCACTCCATATGAATTATGGAGAGGTAAGAAGCCCAATCTTAAGTATATTAAGATATGAGGATGTCCAGCCTATGTAAAAAGAAATTTTGGACATAAACTAGATGCTAGAGCAGACAAATGTCTATTTATGGGATATCCTAGAGATAGTATAGGATATCTGTTCTACCACCCTACTGAACAAAAGGTTTTGGTCAGTAGGCATGCCACTTTTATGGAAAAGGAATTCATCCTACAAAAGGGCACTGGTAGAAATATCGAACTTAATGAGATTCAACAAATAGACACTTCTCAGTCAAGTAACAACATAGTTAATATAGAACCTGAACACACTCCTATCCGTAGGTCTGATAGGGTGCGACAGGCACCTGAGAGGTATGGGTTCATAATTGAAAATAATGAAGCCCAAATCATTCAAAATGATGAGCCTCTAACCTATACGGAAGCAGTCATGAGTAGAGACTCAGACAGATGGCTGGAAGCCATGAGATCCGAGATGGACTCCATGTATGTCAACCAAGTATGGTCTTTGGTTGATGCACCAGAGGGTATTAACCCTATTGGGTGTAAATGGGTCTATAAAAGGAAGATTGGGGTAGATGGCCAAGTTGAAACTTATAAAGCCAGATTGGTGGCTAAGGGTTTTAGACAAAAACAGGGAATAGATTATGATGAAACATTTTCCCCTGTTGCCATGCTCAAATCTATTCGGATTATGCTTGCTATAGCAGCATATCATGATTATGAGATCTGGCAAATGGATGTAAAAACTGCATTCCTCAATGGTTTCCTTGAGGAAGAGGTTTATATGTCACAGCCAGAAGGTTTTGTCTTGGAGACTAAACCTAATCAGGTATGTAGGCTAAAGAAATCCATTTATGGATTAAAGCAAGCATCCAGGAGTTGGAACATCCGATTTGATAAAACAGTCAAAGAATTTGATTTTTTCAAAAATGAGGATGAACCTTGTGTGTACAAGAAAACTAGTGGGAGTGCCATAGTTTTCTTAGTTCTATATGTTGATGATATACTTCTTATTGGGAATGATATCCCAATGTTACAATCAGTCAAAGTGTGGTTATCGAAACAGTTTTCCATGAAAGACTTGGGAGAAGCATCCTATATACTGGGTATAAAGATCTATAGAGAAAGATCAAGAAGGATGCTAGGCTTGTCCCAGTCTAGGTACATTGACCAGGTGCTAAAGAGATTTAGCATGGAGGAAAGTAAAAGAGGTTACTTACCTATTGGTCATGGCATACGTCTTTCTAAGAGGATGTCTCCTAAGACACCTGAAGAAAGAAATAGAATGAATTCTATACCTTATGCTTCGGCTATAGGGTCGATTATGTATGCTATGTTATGTACCAGGCCTGATGTGGCATATGCCTTGGGTGTAGCCAGTAGATTTCAGGCTGATCCAGGAGAGGATCACTGGAAGGCTGTGAAAAATATTCTTAAGTACCTGAGAAGGACTAAGGATATTTTTCTTATATACGGAGGATCTGATCTTAAACTAGAAGCCTATTCAGACTCTAGTTTTCAATCAGACCTAGATGATAGTAAATCCATTTCAGGGTATGTCTTTACCTTGAATGGTGGAGCAGTAAGTTGGAAGAGCACTAAACAGCAGACTGTAGCTGACTCAACTACCGAGGCAGAGTACATAGCTGTCAGTGAAGCCGCCAAGGAAGCTGTCTGGATGAAGAAATTCATCACAGAGTTGGGAGTAGTTCCTGAGATTGAGAACCCGGTGCCACTCTATTGTGATAACACTGGAGCAGTTGCTCAAGCTAAGGAACCGAGAGCCCATCACAAGTCCAAGCACATTCTGAGACGCTTCCATCTTGTCCGAGAGATAATCGAGAGACAAGAAGTCTGCATCAATAGAGTGGATACAAAGAACAACATAGCAGGCCCGTTCACTAAGGCTCTACCACAGCGGGAGTTTGATCGCCACCTAGATTGTATGGGGTTAAAGAATAAGAGCGATTGGCTTTAGTGCAAGTGGGAGATTGAAAGGATTATGCCCTATAAGCCAATATTTGTATCTCCCAGACCATTATAAATTGACAAGTTAATAAAGGCAATATTTTTTCATCATTCGCTGTGTCATTATATGATGAACCCCATAGGTTAGGGCTATGGTCCTAGGGCTATGATGAGATCATACCAGTGAGATCTAAGGCCTTAAAACCCTAATCTAGAATATTCCTAGTCATAGGAACCCTGAGTTGGGGATCAGGGTTTCCGGTAAGACTGGCACATCCTATGTATGCTGAAAAGGATGACTGCTCTCACAGTCACTTGTGTAGGACACTAATACAAGGATGTGGGTGCTCATTAGCGAATGAGTTCACTGAATAGATCCAGTTTGAGAACATCTAATGGAGCCTTAGCTGCATGTCAATAGATGTTTCTCATAGTGGGAGTTGTACAAGTAGTCCTATGACCTGAGACTGCCATAATACCTTATGTACATGAACCCATGCTTTGGTTCAATCTCATTCATGACACTGGGTCATGCACAAGGTTGATGCTGGGTGTGGTGAATTGTATATGAAGGAAATGAGTAGGTCAACAAGGAATTGATCACTCCTAGTAGGAGGAGATTGCATCCAGCCAAATTAGGTCAGATGATGATTCAGGAAATCTTTGATCAAAGTACAGATATTAGAAATGATTTCTAATATCGAATTAATTGAATCATTAGTGTATGACTGAGCTGGGAATGAGTATAAACTGGATTTGACATGATTCCATATCCATAGTTATATTCGGGATGCAAGATGATTGAAGGATCGAATTGTACGGGAACTTTCCACTGAAGGGTAGTTTTGGAATTTCACCAGAATTTCCATATCTTCCGGGTAGACATGACACGTTGCTAGACGTCAATTTTGTCTTGTGGGTTGATCAAATTAAATGGTTTAATTGGATCACTAATTAGGAGGAGTCCTAATTGACTGACTCGAGTTAGCTCGATTTGACCTAAATCGATTAGAATGAGTTCTGATCAAATTAGGTCAACTTGCACTCGGACCCACTGCTTGCTAAGTATGGAACCCAATGGGTCACACACTTAGGACAGATAATCAAGGTTTTAATTTGGAATTAAATCTCGTTTGCAGATGAACACACTAGCATGTGTTGCAAACCATGGCTTCTACTTGAATCGGATTCGAGTTAGGGTTCCGATTTGGTCTTTTTTAGATCCAAATTCATTCCGGTTTGAATCTAATTGAAGATTCAAGACATTGGGCTAATAGTAGGCCAGCAATTGGGCTAACCTAAGAGGCTAAACCCCTTTCCCACATCGCCTAAGTCCTTTCCCCTCTTTTTTCCCACGCGCGCGCGCAAGGAGAAGAGTCCACGCGCGCGTGGACTCTCTCCAAGCGGCGTTTCTGCATGAGAAAAGAAAGGAAGTCGGCATTTTTGGCTGAAGAGGCATGGAAGAGAGTCCACCTAGGCGTGGACTCTTCAAAAAAAAATGGAATTACCGTGAAAAAGAAAAAAAAAAACACCGAAGGGGCGCGACTCTTCTTTCTACGCGCGCCCTTCTGTGTTTTTCGCGATTCTTCCTTGCGTCTTCCCATCCCAAAGGCCGTGAGATTAATCCCAAGGGCCGTGAGATAAAGGGAAAGGATGTGAGAAGGGAGAGAGGGACGTGAGAGGATGATTACAGATGAGAAGGCGCCTCTCTGTCGCCTATTTAAGGAGAAGACTTCACCGTAAAAATTATTCCAGATTTTCTACGGTGAAGCCTTGCTTCTTTTTCCTTCTCCCTCTCCAGAAGATTGTTTCCCCCTCCTCTCTTTCCTCTTTGATTCCTTTACAGAGCCTAGGCTCTGTCGAATCTCAGAACAGAAGGAGAGTCAGAGAGAAACTCTCCGACAGTAAAGGAAGAAGGCGCCTCTCCTTTCTTTCTTACATTAAGACAATCTTGTCTTAATTTTCTTCTCCCTCCAAGACAAGCCTTGTCCCATTTTAGGATAAGGGCTTATTCTTAAGACAAGAGTGTCTTAAGGGGCCAAAGTTACTAGAAGACGAGGAGAAGGGTAAGAGAGAAGGTTTAGTCCCAGTTTGGCTAGAGGAGTCCTAGCCAATAGCCCATATATCAAGTTCTTAGGGTAGAACTTGATTGGAAGGAACCCAATTAAGGAGTCAGTGTCTTGATCATCTGCCCGTGTGGATCACCATCGGAGGGCGGACAAGTGGATGCCTGGTGTGTTCAAGAGGCTACTCAATTTGGAGTTCATTTCTGCATCAGACTGGTAATAGCGATCTGAGGTTAGTATTTAAACAATGTTTAAATTTGGACATGCATGTAGTCACAGTTTTAATTGCTAATAAGGAGATTTTGGGATTAGGGTTCGGACCTGATTTCATAAATTTTTGAAATCCACGCTTCCGCACTGGTTCCCGAACCCAACAATGTGTCGACACTTCAGATGGTTGGCATGCAGAAATCTTTTTGGCATGCCAAGTGTCGACTCAAGAAATCAGGTATCGACTCACAGAAGTCAGGTGTCGACTCATAGAAATGAAGTATCGACTCATGGCCTGAAAAAATTGAAGATACAAAACTATGCCTTTTTGAGATATTTTTTGTCAAGTATCGGCTCAAGAGACTCAAGTGTCGACTTACAAGATTCAAGTGTCGACTCACATGGTTCAAGTATCGACTCATAGCCTAAGAACAGAAAAAGAATAAAACTCTAGTTTGCCAGAAGTTTATACCTCTAGTCGACTCATGCTGATCCAAGTGTTGACTCATGAAGATTCAAGTATCAACTTATAGAAGTTAAGTGTAGACTCACGGGTTCTGACAGCTATGATGGCTATAGGTTCTGAGAGTTAGATTTGAGCCCTACAAGCTCTCAATGGCTAGTTTTGCTCCACCAATAGTCTTTAACTAATTTTTGAAAGTTTTTGAAGTATTTAAGCTTCACCAAACTCATTTATGAGGAACTAACTCACAAGAGACAAGATATTTCTTGAGAACTTCACTTCCAAAGTCAAAAAGAGAGCAAAAGAAAAGACTCCACTTAAAAAGCTTACAAGCCCTCATTTTAGCATTCCAAAAGTAGTCTTTGAAGTGATTCCAAAGAGAAGACAACTCAAGCAATCATCAAGAACCTCAAAGCTTCCATATTCCACTATATGAGAGAGTTTGCTTGTGCTTTATTTTTGTATCTCTGATTCTATTGATTGTGATTAGTTTCAAGGATGTTTGAAACTAGGTGTTAGGCCATTCCAAGCCTTGAATTAGGATCCAAGCCTAGGTTGGCTTGAGTAAAGGTTATTGGTGAGACTAAGTGAGAAAACCAACTTTGGATTTGATTTGTGAGCTCGTTGAAAATAAGTTGGCTATAATCTAAGTTGATTATAGTGAAATTCCCAAGGAATAGCTTAGGGAGTGGATATAGGTGCTTGGTGTGCATCGAACCACTATAAACCTTTGTGTTTGTGTGTGTGCTCTTTGCTATTTTGTATTTACTGGTTATACTCTTAGCATTGCATCTCACTCATTTGGTGCACACTTGCATTGCTTCACAAACACATTAATTTTAGCACATATCTGCTTTAAATTTTTAAGAAATCCAATTCACCCCCCCTCTTGGGTTGCTATGCTGGGCAACAAGTGGTATCAGAGCTTGGTACTCAGCATATAAGTCTAATGATCTTGAGTCAAAGATCTAAATGGTAGCCCAAATCGATGTTGGAATTATTGAGGGACAAGCCTCAAATCATCCCCCCTTGTTTAATGGCACAAATTATACATATTGGAAAACATGCATGGATATTTATATTCAAGCCATTGATTATAATATTTGGAGGACTATTGTTAAGGATCCTCATCAGCCTACTACCTTGGTTAATGGCATTCTCACTCCCAAGTTGAAAGATGAATGGGATGATAATGACATTAAGCAAGTTGAGCTTAATGCTAAGGCTATGAATTTACTATTTTGTACTTTAGACCCAAGTGAGTTCAATAGAATCTCAAATTGTCTCTCCGCTAAGAAAATATGGGATACACTTGAAGTTACCCATGAGAGTATACATCAAGTGAAGACTACCAAAGTTAACATATTCATTCACATATATGAAATGTTTAGAATGGAACCATCTGAATCTATTAATGAAATGTATACTAGATTTACTAACATTGTAAATGGCATGAGAAGCTTGGGTAAAGTCATTTCTAATGCTAAATTAGTGAATAAAATTCTCAGGTCACTTCCTTCATCATGGGATCCAAAGGTAACAGCCATTGAATAAGCTAAGGATGTCAACACACTACCTCTTGAGTAGCTTCTAGGATCTCTTATGACATATGAGCTGTCACTAAAGCAAAATATTATGGACAATAATAAAAAGAAGAAGACCATAGCATTTAAGTCCACAACCAAGGATGATTCAAGTGATGATTCTAATGAAGAAGATGATGAAGATGAAATGACTCTCATCTCAAGGAAGTTTAGGAGGTTCATGAAAAAGAAAAGGTATAGTTTCAAGAAAAAGCCTCAAAAGGGAGAACCTAGTAAAGAAAAAGAAAAATAGAAAGAAAGGGAGCAACCTACTTATCTTGAATGTATGAAACCTGGCCACTTCAAGATGGACTGCCCCTTACTCAAGAAGAGGTGAAGGAAACTAAAAAAGAAATCAATGATGGCCACCTAGAGCGAGAGCGACGACTCGAGTTTAGATGAAGAGCAGCAAGAAGTCGCCAGTTTTTGCTTAATGGCTAATGATGAAGAGGTAAAATCTGAACTTGAAGATGAATTTACTTTCGAAGAATTGCATGATGTTTTTGATGATTTAGTTATTGAGTATCAAAAACTTAAAATGAAAAACAAAGAGCTAAAGAAACAAAATTTGGAATTGATTAAAACAAATGATAAGTCCTTGATTGAAAATGATTGTTTGCTTTAAGAAAATAAGAAGTTAACTGATAAAATTATCTTTTTGAAAAAAGAAATGGAAGATTTGAAATATAAAAAATCTTTTGCAACAACTGAAAATTTTGCTAAACAAATAAAGAACTTTTGCAAGAAAACAAGAAGTACAAGGATGAGCTTGAAAAATTAAAATCTTTTATTAAAAGTTTACTTATAGTTCTGAAAAACTCAATATGCTTTTAAATAATCAAAGAACTATTTTCAACAAAGTAGGATAAGGCTTTAAACCATAGAAACAATAAAGATTTTTCAAGAATTTTTTAATGCCTGCTTCATCTTCCATTATTTGTTATTCTTGTAGCAACGTAGGACATAAATCATATTTGTGTAATAATAGAAAATTGAATAAAGTTAGAAAAGTTTGGATTCCAAAAGGAACCATATCCACTAACCCTAGAGGATCCAAGATGACTTGGGTACCTAAAGTCTCCACCTGATTTGTTCATATAGGTGTCTTGCAACCAACAAAAAAATATTATGGTATCTCGACAGCGGTTGCTCGAGGCACATGACTGGAGATGTGGAGCAGTTCTCATCTCTTAAGTATCAAAATGGTGGAAATGTAACCTTCGATGATAATGAAAAGGGCAAAATCATTAATATTGGTAAAGTCCATATCATCCCCTCCACTTATATAGATAATGTTCTTTTTGTTGATGGCTTAAAGCATAATTTATTTAGTATTAGCCAATTTTGTGACAAAGATTTTAAAGTTATTTTTGAATCTTCCATGTGTATTATTTCTAGTGTTGATGATAATGGCATCAAGTTTATTGGTCATAGGCATGAAAATATTTATATGGTTGATCTTGATGATCTTCCAGTGCAAAATGGTCAATGCCTAGTAGCAATGGAAGCTAAGATCAATGAAACTAATTGGCTTTGGCATCGTAGATTAGGACATGCAAGTATGCATTTGCTTTCAAAACTTAACAAAAAGAATATCATAAAAGATTTGCCAAAACTTAGTTTTGAAAATGATAAAATTTGTAGTGCTTGCCAACTTGAAAAACAAACTAAATCTTCTTTTAAACCTAAAGAAGTTGTCTCTACATCTAGATCCCTAGAATTACTTCATATGGACCTCTTTAGACCTACTAGAATAGCTAGTTTGAGAGGTAAGAAGTATGGTCTAGTTATTATGGATGACTTCTCACGTTTTACATGGATCAAGTTTTTAGCTCATAAAGATGAAACTTTTTCTGCATTCATTAAATTTCATAAAAGAGTCTCAAACGAAAAAGGTGTTTCAATTATTTCTCTAAGAAGTGATCATGGTACGGAATTTGAAAATCATGATTTTGAAAAGTTTTGTAGTGAAAATATTATTCATCACAACTTTTTTGCACCTAGGACACCTCAACAAAATAGGGTGGTAGAAAGAAAAAATAGAACTCTTGAAGAAATGGCACGTACTATGCTTTGCAAAAATATTTTGCCTAGATATTTTTGGGCAGAAGCCATCAATATTGCTTGCTATGTTTTAAATCATGTTTTAATCTGGCCTATTTTAAAGAAAACACCTTATGAGCTTTGGAAAGGTAGGAAACCTTCAATTAAGTAATTTCATATTTTTGGATGTTGCTGTTTCATTTTAAATAATGGCAAGGACAATCTAAGCAAATTTGATGCCAAGTCAGATGAGGGTATCTTTTTAGGTTACTCTACATCTAGTAAGGCATACAGGGTCTTCAATAGAAGAATACTTTTTGCTGAAGAATCCATCCATGTAGTATTTGATGAGATTGATCAAAAATCTTCTAGAAAAGAAGATATTCTTGATGATGAAACATGTATTTAAAGAACTGAAAAAGTGAACATCAATGAAGAGCCTTCCAAGGAGCAAGATGATAATCAAAACAATTAAGGAGATAAAGTACAAGGAGTTAGTGACTCATCTGTACCTAACCCATTACCTAAAGAATGGAGGTATGCTCATGGACACCCCAAAGAACTTATTATTGGT
The DNA here is from genome assembly GCA_021397845.1 of Areca catechu. Lineage (NCBI taxonomy): Eukaryota > Viridiplantae > Streptophyta > Magnoliopsida > Arecales > Arecaceae > Areca > Areca catechu. The sequence goes on along the minus strand of CM038045.1, from coordinate 130,134,981 downwards.
GATCCATCGAAAGGAGTAAGTACTCGTTCCTCTTTAAGAAATGTATGTGATTACTTAGCCTTTGTTTCTCAAATAGAACCAAAATCTATTGAAGAAGCTAAAAATGATTGTAATTGGATAAATGCTATGCAAGATGAACTAAATCAATTTTAAAAAAATAATATTTGGACTTTAGTTGAAAGACCTACTAATGTTTCAATAATTGATACAAAATGGGTTTTCAGAAACAAACTTGATGAAAATGGATTAGTTACTAGGAATAAAGCTAGGCTAGTTGCCAAAGGATACAATCAGAAGGAAGGGATTGATTTTTATGAAACCTTTGCTCCTATTACTAGACTTGAGGCAATTAGGCTATTATTAGCATTTGCATGTTTTATAGATTTTAAACTATTTCAAATGGATGTTAAAAGTACGTTTCTAAATGGTTTAATTGAAGAAGAAGTATATGTGGATCAGTCTCCTAGTTTTGAAAATCATGAATTTCTCAATCATATTTTTAAACTTCATAAAGCTTTGTATAGTTTGAAACAAGCTCCAAGAGCTTGGTATGATAGATTGAGTTCATTTGTGCTTAAAAATGATTTTTCTAGAGGAAATGTAGATACCACATTATTTTTGAAAAAGAAGAATGATGATCTCTTAGTAGTACAAGTTTATGTCGATGACATCATATTCGGTGCTACTAATGAATGTCTTTATCAAGAATGTGCAAAGCTAATGCAGTGAGAGTTCGAGATGAGCATGATGGGAGAGCTTAATTTCTTCCTTGGACTCTAGATCAAGCAAACAAAAGAGGGGATCTTCATCAACCAAACTAAGTATACAAGAGAAATCTTAAAAAAGTTTGGAATGGAGAATACCAGATCATTAGGTACGCCTATGAGCTCCTCTCGTAAACTTGAAAAAGATGAATCAGGTAAAAGTGTAGACCAAAAGCTATGTAGAGGTATCAATGGTTCATTACTATATTTAATTGCAAGTAGGCCAGATATAATATTCAGTGTTTGTATATGTGCAAGATATCAGTATACTCCTAAAGAGTCTTATTTATTGGCTGTTAAACGCATACTTAGATACTTGTCTGGCACTATAGATATTGGACTATGGTACTTTAGAGATTCATTATTTGAATTGATTGCATATTCTGATGTTGATTTTGCGGGGTGTAAACTTGATAGAAAAAGTACAAGTGAAACTTATCAATTTTTTAGAGTTAATTTGATTTCATGGAGTAGCAAGAAATAGAATTCAGTTGCTCTATATACGGTAGAAGTTGAATATATAGCAGTTGGAAGCTGTTGTACTCAAATCCTATGGATCAAACAACAACTTGAAGATTTTGGTATCAAATTAACTAAGACACCCATAAGATGTGATAATACTAGTACAATTAATTTAACCAAAAATCCAGTTCAACACTCAAGAAGCAAACATATTGAAATAAGACATCACTTCATAAGAGATCATGTGCAAAACTTAAATGTGATGCTTGAATTTATTTGTTCTAATAGTCAATTAGCTAATATTTTTGTAAAACCCCTAAGTGATGAAAGATTTTGCATGATTAGGAAAGAGTTAGGTATCATAGATCTCTTTGTATAGAACTCTTTCAAAACTTGTTCTTACTCAAATTCTTGTACTTAAAATCATATTTTTTATGTCTTAAACCCTTCTCTAGAAACCCCATGATTTTTGGAGTTTTTATTGATTTTTTTTTTTCAGATTTTCTGGCCAAGTGTCGACACTTGATTTTTGGCCATCTGTCGACTCATGCCAAGCATCGACACTTGACCAAAATTGAAGTGTCGACTCACGAGCGGAAATTTAATTTTTTTAGGACATCATCTATTCATTCCAAAGCCACCTGTCCTTTATTTTCCTTTGCCCTGGTGGTCCCCTTGCTTTCCATTGACCTCGGAATAGTGTTCTTCCATCCGTGTCCTTCAATTTTTTGGTAATTCCTCACCTTCTCCCCTATTTTGGTCCGATTCCGCACCTTTTTCTCATGATTTTTGTTGATTCGGCCCAAACCCCTCTTTTAGATTTCATTCATCTCTTCAATCTATTTTCCCATTATTTTCTTATGGATCAGCTCAAGCTATTGCATAATTTCTTCCACATTTCTCTCTCTCCTTCCTTTTTGGTTCATTCTTTGGCTGATTCTAGCTTGCATTCACCCTTTCTTCCTGTAGGTCTTTTTCCCTCTTTTGGTCTTTTCCTCTTCTCTTTGGCCATTTCCAGTTCACCTGTTTCTTTCCTTGGTCTTTCCCTCTGTTGGTGATTATGGGACCCTGCAAGCAAGTGGTATCAAGGAAAAGGTTGAGTCAAGGTTCTATTGAGAGGAGAACCAAGGTTCAAAGTGACACAGCCAGAGGTCAATAGCATGAGCATAAGGGAGTGGCACCCCTACAGTCCCTCGTAGTAGAGAGAGTGTCGGGGAAGATCATTGCAGTTGGATGTCGAGTTGACTTGGAGTTTTTCGGCCATAAGGGTTTTCATCTTGGAGAGGTTTTTGAGGCAGCTAGTTTGACCTCCTTTTGTACTATGAAGGAGAAGTATTATCCGCATCTTATCAGAGAGTTTTATGGGAGTTTAGCTACCAGTGGATTGATATGGAGTGCTACAGTCAGAGGCATGGAGATTCCAGTGTTTGAGAGCTTATTGAGCAGAGTCTGGGACATTCCTCTTCATGGGATTGCTGCCACATGTGTTGGAGATATAGAGGCAGCATTTCAATGTGTTTTGGTGAGAGACAATGTTCGCGGTGTGACTACTGTCACCGTGAATTAGTTATCAATCAAGATGCACCTCCTTCATCACTTCATTACAAGGATACTTCTATCGAAGACTGGTCGCTTCGACATTATCATAAAGCGGGAGCTCATGTTGATGGTTTGCTACACAGAGGATTGCCATCAACATCCTAGCCCTGATGATGAGCTAGATAGGAGAGGCTATGATTCAGCATTGTCTATGTCTACCGTCTATTCAGAGCTTACCATGTTCCTCTGGAGGAGGAGGCCTCCAAGGATATTCTGAACACTAATGAGTACGACTAGCAATTTTTGCATTGTGTGGGATATAGGAGGATCGCCAGCAGATGGGTGCATAGAGAGTCTGGTCAGGAGCCAAATGAGAAGGATGAGTTGCGAGTTGTAGAGGTAGGGCCATCTAGGTCTACTGAGCACTTCACACCTCCTAGACCCGCACCAGTAGCAGCTTCTGGGTCTAAGCTAGTCACTTCAGCACCAGTTTCTTCACCTACTGTTGATCCTCATGCATCTACTGAGCCTACTTTTTTGGAGTAGATCAGGCATGAGATTGCTAAGGTCAGGGAGGAGGTTATTGGATTAGCTGCTAGGACTACACAGCCTCGGATCAAGATAGAGGGACTGAGAGCACAAACTGATGATCAGCTCTCAGGCATCAGACAGACTATAGAGGTGGGCTTCACCGAGATTCATGATCTTTTGAGATCTCTTTTGCCTCCGACTGTACCTTCTAGTCCACCTCCTCCGCCAGCAGATGACAATGACCACCCTGACAGACATGATGAAACTCCTGGTGATGGTGGTGGTGATGATGGTGGTGAGGCTGATAGAGGCATAGATATTCTTGATGGTGATGATAGTGATGGCAGTGATGATAGAGCTAGAGATTATGAGATTGTCAGCAGGGAGATTCAGACTCCAGATGCTACTATTGATACTCCTCGAGATGCTCAGCTTGCCACTGCACCAGCTTTCCTAACACTAGCAGAGACCTTACCTCCACCCTCTACTAGGTCCTCTAGGGTCATTCCCCATTCTAGACCAGCTCTTAGGACTAGGAGCCATGGCACCCATAAGACCCCTAGACTTTTTGCTTCTAGGACTAGGATTAGAACTCCTATCTACTTTGAGCTTCCATCTAATGAGTAGCCTCACAGATATTTATCTTGTTATTTAAAATCATGCATTAGTCTTTTTCTCTACTATGTATTAGTTTTTAGTCATGTATCAGACTCTGATTATGTTTCAGTTTATGCTTGCTTATCTTATGTAAGCTATTTTGTTTACTAAAATTCTCTTAAATATATGAAAGTTTACTTTTATCTTATGATTACTCTTCTTTCTGTCAAATTACTCTGATACCAACTGTAGGATCATGGCCCCTAACCAACTTTGTATGCTTTAATACATTAATTCAGGGGGATAATACTCTTTTTAATGTTTAATGTTGATAAAAATGGGGAGTAAGATCTATATATAAGCATTTTCTATAAATTCTGAAATGTTTCATAACTTATCTAACATAGGGGGAGAGAAAATAAATTTTAACCATGCTTAGCACTTCTCCTCCATGAAACTGTGTTGTATAAACTTTGATATGCTGAATTTAAATCAATTCTTATAAGTTGTAAGTGTATGCTCACTTGAATGAGTGTTTAATATCTATAATTGAATTTAAATGCTTATATACTCAAGGTTTTGTCATCATCAAAAAGGAAAAGATTGTTGACTTTAGCTCTTGATTCTGATGACTAACAAAATGTTAAGTATATGTTTTATACTAATGTTTCAATTATAGTTATGAGTTTCAGGATACAGGCACCTCAAATTTTCAATATAAAAGTATCAAGGTACTCATTGAAAGCTAAGCATTTTTATTGTTTAAGAAGTCTTCTCATCTTGAAAAAGCCTCAAAATAAATCAATCAGAGCAATAGAAAAAGTGTATTGAAGTTTCATTGAAGAACATCTTGAATTTTGGAAGTTGGCACTAGTTTTTGTCGAGTGGCAGAGTCATGTGTGGACTCATGGCATGCAAAGTGTCGATACTTCAGAAGGCTGGCACGTAGAAATTTCTTTGGCATACCAAGTGTTGACTCACAGAAATCAGGTATCGACTCATAGAAATCAGGTGTCAACTCACAGAAATGAAGCATCGACTCATGGCCTGAGAAAATTGAAGATACAGAACTATGCCTTTCTAAGATATTTTCTGTCAAGTGTCAGTTCAAGAGACTCAAGTGTCGACTCACAATATTCAAGTGTCGACTCATATGGTTCAAGTGTCAACTCATAGCCTGAGAACAGAAAAAAAACAGAACTCTAGTTTGCCAGAAGTTTATACCTTGAGTCGACTCATGCTGATCCAAGTGTCGACTCATGAAGACTCAAGTGTCAACACACAGAAGTTAAGTCTCGACTCATGGGTTCTGACAGCTATAACGGTTATAATTTCTGAGAGTCAGATTTGAGCCCTACAAGCTCCCAATGGCTAGTTTTGCTCCACCAATTGTCTTAAACCATTTTTTGAAAGTTTTAGAAGTATTTAAGCCTCACCAAACTCATTCATGAGGAACTAACTCATAAGAGACAAGACATTTCTTGAGAACTTCACTTCCAAAATAAAAAAGAGAGCAAAAGAAAAGATTCCACTAAAAAAGCTTACAAGCCCTCATTTCAGTATTCCAAAAGTAGTCTTTGAAATGATTCCAAAGAGAAGAAAATTCAAGCAATCATCAATAGCCTCAAAGCTTTCATATTCCACTCTATGAGAGAGTTTACTTGTGCTTTATTTTTGTATCTCTGATTCTATTGATTGTGACTAGTTTCAAGGGTGTTTTAAACTAGGTGTTAGGCCCTTCCAAGCCTTGAATTAGGATCCAAGCCTAGGTTAGCTTTAGTAAAGGTTGTTGGTGAGCCTATGTGAGAAAACCAAATTTGGGTTTGACTTGTGAGCCCATTGAAAATAAGTTGGCTGTAATCTAGGTTGATAATAGTGAAATTTCCAAAGGGTAGCTTAGGAAGTGGATGTAGGTGCTTGGTGTGCATCGAACCACTATAAACCTTTATGTTTGTGTGTGTGCTCTTTGCTATTTTGCGTTTACTGCTTATACTCTTAGCATTGCATCTTACTCATTTGGTGCATACTTGCATTGCTTCACAAACACATTAATTTCTGCACATATATGCTTTAAATTTTTAAAGAAATCCAATTCTTCCCCCTTTTGGGTTGCTATGCTAGACAACACTTGGTCCCAGAAGCCACTTTACCAAACCTTCCTCACTATAGGTTGAACCCCACTGAGCATCAAGTATTACAAAAACAAGTGAGAGAATTGCTTAGGAAGGGTTTCATTAGGGAAACTTAAGTCCATGTGTGGTCCTTGCTCTACTGACCTCTAAAAAAGATGGTTCCTGGAGGATGTGCATAGATAGTAGAGCCATCAACAAGATTATGATGAAGTATAGGTTCCCCATCCCCCGATTGGACAACATGCTAGATATGATGGCCAATGCTCCAATTTTCTCACAGATGGACCTTAAGAGTGGCTATCATCAGGTTAGGATTAGACCTGGAGATGGGTGGAAGATCGTGTTCAAAACTAAGGATGGCCTATTTGAGTAGGTTGTGATGCCTTTTGGACTTTCAAATACACCAAGTGCATTCATAAGGATTATGACCTAAGTCCTAAAGGAATACATTGGAAAATTTATTATGGTCTATTTTGATGATATACTAATCTATAGCAGGACTAAAAAGGACCACCTTAGTCATCTCAGGTTAGTATGCCAGACCATTAGGGAGAGTAGCCTCTATGCCAACCTCAAGAAGTATGAGTTCATGACACATAGGGTTATCTTCCTAGGTTTCATTGTCATCCCAGATAGAGTTTCTGTAGATCTTGAAAGGGTTAGGTTTATTGTTGAGTGGCCTGTACCCTCTAGTATCCATGATATTCGTAGTTTTCATGGCCTAGCAATCTTTTACAGGAGATTCATTAAGGGTTTTAGCACCATCGTCGCACCCATAACAGACTACATTAGGAAGGGCACATTTGAATGGACCAAAGCAGCTGATAAGGCCTTCCTAGAAATTAAGGATAAGATGACCCACTCACCTATCCTTAGATTACCAGACTTTTCGAAGGTGTTTGAGGTCACATGCGATGCATCAGGAGTAGGAATAGGTGGGGTACTGAGTCAAGAAAGTCACCCAATAGCCTTCTTTATTGAGAAGCTGAATGAGGCTAAACTTAAGTACTCTACCTATGACAAGGAATTCTATATGGTAGTCCAGGCCCTTAGATATTGGAGACACTACTTACTACTGCAGGAGTTTGTCTTATATTCTGACCATGAGGCACTCTGGTTCCTAAACTTTCAAAAGATGCTCAACCCTAGGCATGGTAAATGGGTCGAATACATCCAGGCTTACACCTTTGTCCTAAAACACCATGCCAGGATAGAGAACAAGGTAGCAGACACCCTTAGCCGTAGGTCCTTACTTTTGAGCTCAGTCAGCACCACAGTCATAGGGTTCGATCAATTAAAGGATGAGTATGAAGCCTGCCCTACTTTGGTGACATTTACCAGACCATTAGGCTAGGACCATCTAGTACCCATAGCGAGTATACCATTCAGGATGGCTACCTATTTAAAAATAATAAGCTCTGCATCCCCAAAACTTCACTTAGAGAATTCCTGATTTGGGAGACCCATGCTAGAGGATTAGCTGGTCACTTTGATAGGAAAAAGACCATCTTAGCGATAGAAGACCAGTTTTATTGGCCAGGACTGAAAAGGCATGTTGCCCATATAGTAACCAGGTGTAGAACTTGTGCTATTATAAAATAGCAAAAGCAAAACACTGATCTCTATACACCTTTGCCAGTGCCTGATCGCCCTTAGCAAGATCTCAGTATGGACTTTGTATTAGGATTACCTAAGATCCAAAAGAGACATGATTCCATCTTTGTAATGGTTGATAGGTTCTCTAAGATGGCTCACTTCATCCCATGTTCCCAGACCTTCGATGTGTCTAGAGTAGCCGATATTTTCCTAGACAATGTGATTATACTCCACAGCTTACCCAAGACCATCGTATCCGATAGGGATGTTAGGTTCACCAGTTATTTTTGGAAGACCCTTTGGTACCTGTTAGGGACCAAACTCAAGTTTTCTACATCCTACCACCCCCAGACAAATGGCCAAATCGAAGTAGTGAACTGTAGCTTAGGAAATCTTCTTAGATGCCTGGTAGGTGAACACACAGGAAACTAGGATTTATTGTTGCCCCGAGCAGAGTTCGCCTACAATAGCTCAGTGAATAGGTCCATGGGCAAGAGTCCTTTTGAGATAGTCCATGGTCATAAGCCTAATCACCCCATCAATCTAATTCCCTTACCCATCCATGCACAAGTCTCAAAGTCTACAGAGTCATTCGCACAGCATATTAGAGACTTGCATAAGGATATTAACCAAAAGATTAATCTTAGTAATGAAATATATAAGAAACTGGCTAATTCCTAAAAGAAAGCCAAAGATGTAGGGGATTCTGTCATGATTATGCTAGGCTTGAGCGGTCCCACCAGGGATCGTTAATAAGCTTCATGCTCGTGGAGGTGGACCCTTTAGAGTGATAGAGAAGGTCGGACCCAATGCTTATGTTCTAGGTTTGCCCTCGGATTTTGGCATTAGCTCTACCTTCAATATCGCGGACTTGGTTGAGTATAGGGAACCGACAGTGATTCCTAGTGAGGCCTTTGGATCTACCCCATCCTTTGAGAGCGAACCTAACCCAGAGTGTCCACCTATAAATTGGCTTGAGAGAGGAGAACGGATCGAGCATATCCTGGACAATCAAGCTATCATGACCCTGGGCCGCGACTATCAGAGCTACCTGGTCTGATGGTAAGGTCGACCAGAATTTGACGATTCATGGATTACTCAAGAGGACAAGCAGTGCCTTGACCCAGACCTCCTTGAGCGATACCAGAGCCAGAGGGACCCTTACTCGATGGGGTCGAGTTCTTCCCACCCCGGGAGAATTGGAGCGGATACCAGAGGAGCTAGAATTAGGCAGAGGCTTCTCAACCCTCTATGGTTACATGATTAGTAATTTTAGTATTTGAGTCCAATTTTGTAATAAGGGCTTAGCACAATTGAGTCAGTACTTTGGCCCTTGAGTCCTATTTTGGGCCTTTGTACATTTGAGTCCTGTATTTAGAGTCACTCATAGCATTAAGGTATTGAGTCAAGTTTTGGATGCTCATTATAAGTTTTGTCACTTTGAGTCTTATGAGTCCAGTCCAATTTTGCAAGTCTTATATTAAGTCCAGTCCAGTTTATCGAGAAGAAGACTCAAGCCACTGACGGACTCCAACCAGAGTAATAATTTAACAACTTCAAGGAATCCCAGTCATACTTGAATGTGCCACCTTGGATTGCATGAGAAGGACCTTGATATCATCATCATTAAAGACCAGGATGGCAACAATATCAGCCTGCCAAGAAGATGGACAACCGAAGAAACCCTAAAGCCTGCCCGGGATTGAAGTGGGCTATCCAAGGCCTATGCTATTTTATTAGGCACCCAACCTTATGGACACCACCCTTTGGTCGGCCACCATAGGGTCACCCCCTTGGTCGACCAAAATAAGGAGAGGGAGAGTGAGAGAGAGCTTAATTGGGAGAGGAAGTCTATGTAAAGTTTGTGAGGGAAATGGACACAAAGAAATTCTCTTGTATGCCCTTACTTAGGCCCCAAGTTTTGTAAGTCTAAATAAAGGACCTACCTCTCATGTATTTTATCATCTTATAATGAAATTCTCTTGCGTTTTCTCCAAATTGCTGTGTGATTTGATGTGTGAAGGGTATCTGTGTGATCCCTATTATTGCTACAAGCCTCCTGCGCCCCGCCTCCAAGTCTCTTACAAAATCCCAGCTGCCAACCTTCTTCAACCCTTGGATGCCACACCTCTTGGCTGCCCCACATCAATCCTTTTCCTTCCTTCTTCTTTCAGCCAATCTATTTCTCCTTTATTTTCTAACCCTTGATAGGTGTTTTGCAGGTCCCTCAGAGTCCACGAATCCAGGATTCTATCCGACCAGCTTTCGGATCAGCGATCAAAAGCCATGGATCCACGGGGTCTCAATCTTGATTTTCTAGGTTGCATCCGAGAGTGTAGAGCGACCTCTTCATGGATTGATCTTCAAATCACTACTAGGTACACCGCCTAAACTCACAGGTTGCGGTATTATAGAAGAGCTAGCCCTACCGGGGCTTCTTAGTCTCGGTGGTCCTATCTCTTTCACTTTAGAATTTATTTCTGCATGCATGTGCTTCTAATTTTTTATAGAATTCCTTGCTTAGAATCTTGGCTCAAAATTTGGGATCTAAACTCTTAACTCATGACCTAATAACAAAAAAATAATTTGCATGCATAAGTAGTCCCGCATCATCCACTAGCCGTGCGGGAGGTCCTCCTTCTCACAAAGGCCCACGCAGCCTAGAGGGGGAGCTCCCCGCTCTTTCGCAACTGCTCCTTGATGTGGAATGCGATGAATGATTTCTAATTTAGTGGATGATTTAGTTTGTTGAGCAATGATCCCTATGAGCATAATCAAATTTAACCATAAGATAGCAAAGAGTCATATGAAGCAAAAAAAAACCAAATAATGGATAACTCAAACTAGGACTTCATGTTCATCCATGAAGATTGGACCTAAGGCTTAAGAAACCATCCTATCTAGTGCATAGACCATTCATAGATTCAGACCTAAGAAATAAGGAGGGTTTTCTTACCAATATTGATATCTCACGCCAATAGTAGGGATTCAATTTCAGCACTCCCAAATTGAAATTGGTACTTGAAACTATCACACCAGGAGATGTAGACCTCTGGCTTGAAAGGTCCCAAGGGCAAGACCAACTTCCTCTTCAACTCATGATCTTGGGAAACCGTAGAAAGGTAAGGTATTAGAGACTTGATGTGACATGAAACATGAAAAAAGTACTAAAGTTTCAAGGAAAAAGAATATGATTGGATTGGATGTGGAGTTGGAGGTGATCATGTTGCTTCATCCAGTGTCTAGAATGTAATCTCCTTTGAATCCTTGAGCTGCAACTAGAGTTGGCGTCCCATGAAGGTAATGGATGGTCTCCAAAATCTACTGTAGAATCTTCTTTGAAGATTGGATTTGGCAGCCTTGAAGAGAGGAGGTGGTGAAGGAGTTTTGGTTGGAATTTGGGAGAGCTTCTTTGAATGGAGGAAGGGCATCTTCTAGCTAAAATAATGGTGGGTTTAGGAGAAGATTAGAATGGCTAAAGGATGGTGTTGTGGGTCTCTCACCCACTCCCTCTCGGAGGACACATTGCATACCACAAGTGGAAGAAAAACTCTTTTGATTTCATTCATCAATAATGCTTACAAGAAGGGTTTCGAGAGCTTTTTATAAGCCTCCACTACAATTTTGATATTTCGAAATACAAGGAGAGAATCATGGGGTGTTGCTTGCTATGTGGGAGGAGAGTTGAAGCCACCTTGATCCTCGCTTGGAATAAGGATAGAATAGTGGTTGGCTAGCCATTTTTGAATTCAAGTTTGGCTGCCCAAGAGTGGTGAGGTGGCAGCTTAGGTGTCATTCCATATGGCCTTTGGAGATGACTTGGCGTCCACTTGTATGTGATGATGTGGCATCCTCCATGTCAAGGTTGGTTGAAGTGATTTATTGCACCCATTTTCCAAGCCTTCTTGCTTTGATTTGAACCCAATGTAAACCCTTCTTGGACCAACTTAGAGAATTAACTAATTACAAAGTCAAATTGCACCCAATTTGACTTAAAAGATCAAATTAACATATACTTATTCCTATTTACAGGACTCAACCTCAAATAAAGAAATAAACTACCCTATTTATAGGACTCATATTTGATCAAAGAAGTAAAATTAAAACCAAAAGCAGACTAAATTTACTCCACTGAAATCCATATTGAATCTGGCTTGATTAAACTAGATTGAATTCTCTTTTTAGCTGTGGTGCCTGCACCAATCCCAGTGGATGTTCAGCTCACCGTGCTCGCCCAGCAAATGCAAACTCTAACTCACTCGAGTCAACTCAAGATCCATGAGTCAGCTTGAAGTCTCAGACAACCCAAATAAAAATTCTGGACGAGTCGACTCGAACTTTCAGAATAATTACAGTTTTGCAATTCTAGAGACAGTTCTATTGAATAATTACAGTTCTGCCATTCTGAAAGAATCAGCTCTTGGTCTATGAGTCGGCTCGAGCTGAACTTCTTCAAATACTTTCAAACTTCTCCAAGCTTCTTCCAACCAAACCACTTCAAAAATCTTCCAAATCTATGATACTCTACAAAAACAATCTTTACAAGGATAATTAGTAACATGATCATACATCAATATTTTGTAATCATCAAAATCAATCATAGGATCAACAATCTCTCCCTTTTTGATGATGACAAAACATTGTGATGTAGAACAGAACGCTCTGATACCAAAATGATGTAGAACAGAATGCTCTGATACCAAAATGATGTAGAACAGAACGCTCTGATACCAAAATGATGCAGGACGAAAGCTCTGATACCAAAAATGATGCAGAACAAAGAACAAAGAAGCGTATGCGGAAGTAAATTAAGATTAATCTTTTTTTTTTTATATATATTTCAGAAATTGGCTTCGACTCAAAGTAAAGCTACACTACGTTGAAGGAAACTAGGTAAGGATTGAAAGCACAGTTTAGAAGAAACTAAATTATCAGAGTAGTTCAGAAGTAATGGATCGCTGGGGGTTGAGAAACTCCCAGACCTAGGGTTTCGCTCTGAACTTTCAACAGAACAGAAATAGAGAGAAGAGATGGTTTACTAACCAGACAGTGATCTTCTCAGGATTTTGGTGGAAGAACTCTCTCGAGCAGATTGTGGGATCCTCGGAGTCGGCTATCTTCGCAATGGATCCTCCAATACTGGTCTCGTGGTTTGGTCGGCTTCTCCTGGACTCAAGATCAGGGAAAGAAGAGGAACAAGTGAAGGAATTCAGAAACTCAAGAAAAGATCTTACCAGGTTGAAGAACCTGAAAGCCGAAGTTGCTGAAATCGAATTCTCCTGGAGGCCGATCTGACTTCCTCTTAGAATTGTTGTAGATCTGTAGTATCTGGACTGGAGCTGGATGCTGGTGGTCGGCCTGGACTTGGAGATGGTGGCCGTGAGAAGGGAAATAGACTAGGGCTTGGTGGAAAGAGAAGGGTGATGGCGGCTAGGGTTTGGGAGTGGAGTGGCTAACCTAGGGTTTGGGGTTTTGGAGATCTCTCACCTCCTCAAGGTTCCAGGGGAACCTGGATTTACTCCCTCACGGAGCTCAACACCTGGAAGCAAGTGCGGAAAAGAGAAAACACAAGTTTGCTCATAAAAAAATTTCTTTCATTCATCTGATTTTTTTAAACTTACAAGAGGGGTCTAATTTATAAGGCTTTACAAGGGAAAAGGGTTTCATATCTTCCCATGTGGGACTAAAAGGAGGGAATCTACAAATTAGGGCAAATAATTCACATATGGTCGGCCAAGGTACCAAAAAAATTGGATTTGGGTTATATAAGGCAGGTAGATGGCGCCACCTTGCTTGGATCTTCAAGAAAAATTTCTTCCCTTCCATGGATCAACTCTTTTGGACTCCTCCTTTTCTTCCTCCCTAAGTCAAGGTCCTTCCCATCTTTGTTTCGGATGTTTTTGGCAGGTAGTGGGCGCCCCCTTGAAGTTCTCTTCCAAGAGAATTTCTTCCCTTCTTTGCTTTGGGTTTCTTGGGAAAGTCTTGGCCGCCCCCTTGATTTGTGCTCTCTTGGTGGACTTCTCTTTATCTGGCGCATGAGAGAAGGAAGTTGCCATCTGTGGAGTGGGGACCAAAGGCTGCTGGATGTAGATATGGCACCCCTTGGACTGGGAGTGTGGCTGGGAGTGTGGTGTCCACTTGCCTGGTCTTGGGAGAAAATGTAACATCCCAGGTTGAAACCCTAGTCCACTACTGAGTCAACATGACTCAACAAAATAAAATGCAGGTAATGTAGACTCAAGCTAAATTAAGTTGATCTAGTCAACTCTTATTAAAAACCAAAAATCCTAATTCTTCGGGCAAGGTTAATCAGAGATCCAGATGGAGCTCTGAAGTCTTCTTCTGAGTCTGGTGCCCGCACCACAGTGCCCTTGCTTCCCATAATGATAGCAGGTCCCATTAGCAAAGGGCTTCCTCACCTTCTTCCTCTTCTAGAAGCTGCTCTTAGGGTTCCTCTTCCTCTTTGAACCCTTCTTCATTGCCTCCTTCTTTCCATCAACCATATGAAGTTGAGACTTATCACCTTTGAAGTGGCTCTCTACTGTCTTAAGCATATTTTGTAGCTCAGGCAATGACAAATTTAGTTTTTCATATGGTAATTCATGATAAACTACGAGAAGGAATCCGGGAGTGACAGCAGGATCAAGTCCTAATTAAGCTCTCCGTCCATCACAAATCCTAGTTGACCTAATCGAGTGATCAGGTCAATCATCTTACGAACATGTACCTGAACGGAAGTGCCCTCACTCATGCATGCTCGAAACAATTGCTTTGATATCTCATATCAAGTTGTCCGACTATGCTCTTCATAAAGCACTTTAAGATTGAGCAATATGGACTGAGATTCCATTTTCTCATGTTGCCTCTGCAACTCATTGCTCATAGAGGCCAACATGATGTACTTGATAGTCATGCAATCATTCTGCCATATTTTATATGTGATCCTTTCCTCCTCAGTAGCATCCTCTCCTACCAGAACTGGGTCAGGAGAATTAAAGATATAGGCAAGCTTTTCCTGAACTATTATATCCTTAGGTTCCTCAACCAATCCACATAATTCAGACCGGTCAACTTGTTAGCATCCAACATGCCCCGCAATAAAAGAGTAGAAGCCATAATGTAAAATCTACATTAATTAAAGAACAACTATAAGAAAACCACTCATGATAACATTCATAATTATACAAGGACTTTTGCATCTAATTATATCCCCACTATTTTCTTTCAAATACCATAACCCTCAACTATGATAAGTGGGAAAACCCTTCCAAGGCTTCCTTAGTGGGGTTGAAATCCTAATTTCTCATGAATGCCTTGTGCTAATCACAACAAACATCCACGAGTTCAAGGGTAGGAAAATCCCTTTCTAGTTGCAACCCATACAACTCTCAACATAACACCTACCTCTAAGACACTTATAGCCTTGTATCAATCACAATAAACTATAATGTCTTAGTTTAGTCAAACCCTTTATTTCCATATAGCTATATTTGATAAATGTTGCCCTTGTGTCAATCATATTAAAGCAACACCACCAATCATGCCATTAAGCATAAAATGCACCAAGAAAAATATATATATCAAACCTTAGAGTAGGCCTTATGTTGATCACAACAAACCTACTATAGATTTTGACATGGATTTGGCTTAGCATAAAGGAAGGTAATTTGTGGTGTGCTTAATCAATTAGCATTTCTAATTTAAGGTTTAGATATAAATAAATTGGCTAGGTAAGTAGGAGAGATGAGGGTGTCCTCCCGTTGCTTTCTTTAGACACCAAATGAATTGGCTAGGTCAGACAATGGAACCAATTAAAAACCTTATTCCCTTTACCTTCCCAGAACCACTTGCCTAGACAACAATTGGCTAATCAAATCCTAAATAGATTTGTATCATGATTAACTTACACCATGACTAAATATAATTTTTATGAAGGCTTTGATGGTCTCATACACATCATAATTAAACATGCCAACATGGCACATATTCCAGCAAATAGGCATATTAACCCTAATATGCATAACCAAAGCATGATTAAAATGACTATCCGTTCACCTCACATGTTCATGGGATAAGGCCACAGCGGCACCCGAACATGTCATAGGAGATCCCATTGAATAGAAAGAGAGGGTCTTTAAATCCTATTTAGCTCCTATGATTGGACAGCCATGGTGACTAACTGAAGCGGCAAGCATATGATTAATATTTAGATTATGGTTTGTAGAGCAATGAAACCTAATTACACTAGCATTGTACTCATCATAATAAGACTTAAGGATTAAAAGAAATGGAACTTTTACTTGATTAGACACAATCCTAAACTGAGAAGGAAGAAGATCTAGATAATAGGGGCTAATGATTGTGGACTTACCGTGATGAGCTTTCCAACCTTCTTTTGATTCATACCTTGAAACTACCAATGCTCAGAACTGAAGAACCTGGATAACAGAGATCAGAACCCTGGACTTGGGCTTCAGCTTGTTGGTTCCTTGTCAAGGAAAACCCTGCTTGCAACTTGAAAACCTCGAAGGACCCTGCACATAAAGATAAGAGTTAAGGAAGAAGAAAGGCATGCATATGGAAGGGATGGAAAATTTGTGAGCAAAGAAAGAGATTTGAGATGGCTTGGCTGACTCCAAGGCCTTCTTCTTGACTTGGGTGTTGGATGCTTGGAAGAGAGAATAGTTTGGTATGGAAGAGGGGCTTAGAGACAATCACTCAAAACATAAAACTTCAATTCAACTTCAACTTTCATTAATCTCCAAAAATCAAATCCCCTTTACAATGGGGCGTCCAAGGCTTTTTAATAGCCTTACAAAACTTTTGAAATTTGAAAACTCCCCAAATTGTGGAGGATTTCAAGGGAGGTTGGAGGATATGGGACCTTGTTACATGGGATAAGGAGAAAATCATAGAGATTGGCCGGTTTCTTTGAAATTAAAATGCTTGGTCGATCTCCCCTTTAGGCGCCCATTTGAAGGTGACGTGGCTGATGATGTGGCATCCCTGGTGGCTACTTTGTTGGCATGGTGATGTGGAATTCCAGCTTGGTGGACCAAGGTCTTGATTTGGAAGCTCCAAGTTGTTTGGTGAACCTCAACTTGAAGTATCTTGGACTTGATTTAAATAAACCTAATGGAACTCTAATTGAGTTCTTATTTGAACCCAGATTGAGACAGGACATAATTACAGGACTCGATTGGACATAATTACAGGATTCATGAAATTGAAACTAAGTAATTACAGGACTCTTGAAAGTAAATTGCCCTTTACAAGAAAAATTTAACCTAGTGATCTTCGATCCAAAGTGGAATCAGGTTAACCTTATTTGAGTGGGGTTTTATTCTGCTTCTGGTGTCCACACCAATTCTCCTGGGGTGGGCAGAACTCGACCCAGTCGAGTATGGTTCAGTTTTTCCCTGGTAATGCTCGAACAAGTCTGGGTTAAGTTTTTGCAGGTCCTCTCGAGTAATCCAAGAGTTGTCGGACTCAGGTCGACCTTGCCATTGAACCAGGTATTGCTGATAGTCCTTATTCCTAGTAGTAATGGTCTTGTCATCCAGGATTCTCTCAATCCTCTCTCTACGCTCAGGTAGGGTTGGTGGTGGATACTCGGAAATATGTTTACTCTCAATGAAAGTTTCTGACCCAAAAGGCTCACTGGGTATTAGTACTGGTTCTTTGTATTCTACTAGGTCTGAAACATTAAAGGTTGTACTGATACCCATATCAGGTGGAAGTTCCAAAGCATATGCATTAGGCCCTATTTTCTTTAAGATCTTGAAAGGTCCCGCTCCGCGGGCATGCAGCTTCTTTATGGTTCCAGAGGGAAACCGTTTAGGGTTGAGCCTAATCATCGCATAATCTCCTTCACAGAATTATTTAGCTCTCTTATGTGAGTCAGCTAAGTGTTTGTAAGTTTCATTGCTCAGGTTGATCTTATTACTGATTTCTTTATGCAGATTTGTGACATGCTGTGCAAAAGACTCAGCAGACTCAGAGACTTGTGTGTGAATAGGTAGTGGGATTTGATCTAAAGGCTTCCTAGGCTTGTAACCATGGACTATCTCAAAGGAACTTTTGCCCGTAGATCTATTGACCGAACTGTTGTAAGCGAACTCAGCACGTGGCAATAACAAATCCCAGTTCCCTAGACTTTCTCCCACTAGGCATTTCAGCAAGTCTCCTAGACTTCTATTTACAACCTTGGTTTGTCCATCAGTCTGGGGATGGTAGGCAGTGGAGAATTTTAGTCTGGTTCCTAATAGGTGCCAAAGGGTTTTCCAGAAATAACTTGTGAAGCGGACATCCCTATCAGAAACAATGATTTTCGGTAACCCGTGGAGTCTGACTACTTGATCAAAAAAGAGTTTGGCTATCCTAGAGGCATCGAATGTTTGGGAGCAAGGTATGAAATGGATCATTTTTGAAAACCGGTCGACCACCACAAAGATTGAATCATGTTTTCGAATGGTCTTGGGTAATCCTAGAACAAAGTCCAAGCTTAGATCCTGCCATGGACACTCAGGTACAGGTAATGGAGTGTATAGCCCGGTATTCTTCTTTTGCTGCTTTGCAACAGCACATATCCTACATCGGGCTACAAGGTTTGCTACTTGTTTCTTAAGGCCTGGCCAGTAAAATTGTTCCTCAACAGCCAAGATATTCTTGTTTCGTCCGAAGTGGCCAGCCAAACCTCCCGCATGTATCTCCCAAACTAAAAAATCTTTTAAGGAGGTTCTTGGGATGCAAAGCCTATTCTCTCTAAAAAGATAACCATCTAGAAGGGTATAGTCACTATGATCACTAGATGGTCCTTGATGCAAAATCTGATAAATTTCACCAAAATCTGGACAGGTTTCGTACTGCTCCTTAAGTCTTTCAAAACCTATGACTTCAGTACTAACTGAAGATAAAAGTAACGTTCTACGACTTAGGGCATCAGCTACCTTATTGTCAGTTCCCGATTGATGTTTTAGGACAAAAGTATAGGATTGGATGTATTCTACCCATTTGGCATGCCTAGGGTTTAGTTTCTTTTGGGAACTCAAAAACCTAAGGGCTTTATGGTCTGAAAATAAAACAAATTCTTGCGGTAGGAGATGATGCCTCCAATACCTTAATGCTTGCACTACCACATAAAGCTCCCGATCATATGTGGAGTATTTCTTCCAGGCTTCATTCAATTTCTCACTAAAGAATGCTACGGGATGGTTCTCTTGACTCAGAACTCCACCAATCCCTACTCCTGAAGCATCGCATGCTACTTCAAAGACCTTAGAAAAATCGGGTAGCCTTAAGACTGGTGCTTGGGTCATCTTATCTTTGATGTGAAAGAAGGCCTTATCAGTTGACTTCTTCCATTCAAAATGGCCCTTCCTAATATAATCCGTGATAGGGGCAACTATGGTGCTAAACCCTCTAATAAATCTTCGATAAAATGTAGCGAGGCCATGAAAACTTCTTACTTCGTGAATATTATTGGGTGTTGACCACTCTACAATTGCCTTAACCTTCTCAGGGTCAGCGGATACTCCTTCAGGGGTCACAACAAATCCTAGGAAGATAACTCTAGTAGTCATGAAAGCACATTTCTTTAGGTTGGCATAGAGGTTATCTTTCCTAAGTGCTAAACAAACCTGCCTCAGATGTTGTTGATGATCTTCTCTAGTCCTACTATAGATAAGTATGTCGTCAAAGTAAACGACAACAAATTTCCCAATAAAGGCCCGTAGGACTTGATTCATGATTCGCATAAAAGTGCTAGGGGCATTTGATAACCCAAAAGGCATGACTACCCATTCAAATAACCCATCCTTAGTTTTAAAGGCAGTCTTCCATTCATCCCCTGGTCTGATCCTAACTTGGTGATAGCCGCTCTTCAGGTCAATCTTAGAAAATATAGTTGCACCGGCCAACATATCTAACATATCATCCAAGTGGAGGATGGGAAACCTATACTTCACCGTGATTTTA
Source organism: Areca catechu (assembly GCA_021397845.1). Taxonomy (NCBI): domain Eukaryota; kingdom Viridiplantae; phylum Streptophyta; class Magnoliopsida; order Arecales; family Arecaceae; genus Areca; species Areca catechu. The sequence continues at coordinate 130,115,384 of CM038045.1, read as the reverse complement.
TTTATGGCACGACTATTAACACACATTCTCCATGTGCCATCTTTCTTAGGGGTAAGTAAGGTTGGGACTGCGCATGAACTCAAACTTTCCCTAATGAATCCTTTCTTTAGGAGTTCTCCTACTTGTCGTTGTAATTCTTGGTGCTCAGTAGGGTTCATTCTATAATGGGGAAGGTTCGGTAGGGTTGCTCCGGGGACTAAATCTATCGCATGTTGTATATCCCTAAGAGGTGGGAGTTGGTCGGGTAAGTCATCGGGGAACACGTCTTTGAACTCCTCTAGCACTTCACTGACTTCTGGTGGTTGTTCTTTTGAAAGAGGTTATTGATGATCCTTAATGGTTAAAATCCAAACAGGTGATCCATTACGAATTTCTTGCTCCATTTCTTTAGCAGTGATCACGTTTATCCCTTTTTTCTTATCACTCAATTGGCTTGATCCTCTCTTAATGAGGTTCTTAGGTGGAGAAGAATGGATTATGATCTTCTTTCCATTATGAATAAACGAGCATGAATTAGAACAACCATAGAGTGTTACATCAAGATCGTACAACCATGGTCGGCCTAGGATTATGCTACTTACTCCCATTGGAAGTACATCACACCATACTTTCTCTAGGTAAGATTGGAACTGAATGGTTACTAGGCACCTAGACTTAATGGAAATCATGGTTGAGTCTATCCAGGATACCTTATAGGGATTGGGGTGGGGTACGGTGGGCAATCCTAGGGTTCTTACTGTGTTGGTAGATATGGCATTGACACAGCTACCGCTATCTAAAATGACTTTGCATACTTTCTCACCTATCTTAATGAATGTCTGTAGGATGCTAGTCTTATGCCAATCTTCTTGGATTTTAGCCTGGGTGAGAATGCACCTAACCACTCCTATCAGATCTTGATCTACCAGGACTTCCTCTTCCTCATACTCTTCAGCCAAGTTCTCATCTGCCTGGTATACTTCCTCCTCAAATTCACCTTGGGATTCTACGGCTTCCTCTTCTACTTCCCCTATGTGTAGGGCTCTATTAGGACAGCTGCTAGAATAGTGACCCACTTTGTTACACTTGAAACAGGTGTTTGGAGTTCTTTGGGTCTCAGGTGTTTTCTCCTTATCATCTCTTCGGGTCATAGGCACATTAGGATTGGGTCGGTTGAATCTAGGCTGATTGGATCCTGACTGCTGGTAAGGTGCACTAGTCCTAGGGGCTTCGGGCCTACGATAGACTGGACCTCTATGGAATCTCTCAGCATCCCTAGCTATCTGATAGGCCAATTCTAGGTCATGTACCTCTCTTATGAACAATTCTCTTTGAATTTCTTCCCTCGATCCGGCTCAAAATCTAGACAAGGTCACCGACTCAGATTCATCAACATTGCACCTCATAACAAATTCGTCAAACTTTGCTATGTACTCTGCAACACTCCTATTTCCTTGAGTGAGTCTTTGCCATTGATCTAGGAGTCTTTGGTGGTAGAACATAGGAAGGTATTTCTCCCTAAGCCTAAGTTTCATAGCTCGCCAGGTCACTATGGGCACATCACCTCTCTGTCTAGTGAGTCTCTCAGCATTTCTCCAATATAACCTAGCTTGACGCACAAGTTTAAGCTTTGCAAACTTACACTTGCGCTCTTCACTCATCTCAAACCAGTCAAAATACTAGTCCATCTCACCTTCCCAATCAATGTAGATCTTAGGATCTAAAATTCCATCAAAGGTGGGAGCTTCCAGCTTAATGTTCTTCATGGTTCGGTCATCTTGATCAAAGTGAATTGGGGTGGGTCTCCTGACATTGGGTTCATAGTTAGGCTCATGATGGAACCTCCTTGGGTTGGGATCGATGGTTTGATCAGGGTGGGGTCCTCTAAGAATTGGATCATAAAACTGATCTTGGGGAGCACTCCTAGGGTTTGTTTCGTAGAGAGGGTTTTGATATGGAATCCTTCTAGGGTTTAATGGGGTCTCGAGTTCAGGTGCAAGACTAGGCTAAGGCTCAGTCTGGGCTTCATGATTGCTTTCAGGGGTTCTAGCCTCTAACTGATCCAACCTAGTAGTGATGTGGGCTAACTGCTCATTCATGTCTTGGTTGGTTTGTGCCACATTCTGATTTGTTTGGGCCAATTGCTCAGTTAAACTATTAATCAGTTGGGCCACTTGATCATTTAGGCCTTTGATCAAATTCCCTAAGTTTTGGTCCATGGCTACACTTGACTGGGCTTGGATTGGTGAATATGGTGTCCCTGCTCTAGTTGTCATGCATGCAAATGGACTCAAGCTCGAGCTAAGGTTTCCTAGACCTAAAGCACAAATTAGAGGTCTAATTAAGTGAACCAACTAGCTAGTAGTACTTATGGGACTTAGCCAGGTAGGTGGAAGGGAGTGAAGGTCCCTGATTGCCAACCTTAGACACCAATCTAAGATTGGCCAGGTAGGCAGACCAAATCACAAGCCCTGATGCACCAATCCTAGACACCAAGCCAGTAAGCACACACCAATTAGCTGACACAGTTAACTTGACCCTAACCTGAACCCAACTTGTTGGTGTCCCTAATCCACTAGGGCAATTAACGTTCTACTCAATTTTAATTAACGGGCTGGGATCGATATGCTGGTTGGTGATTTTTGGGCTAGGGACAGGTGATGAAACCCTGACCCTATGTCAAATTGATGCCCTTAATTTGATTTCTCATGAGATGAATGAAATGCAAAAGTGCTGCAGAAGTGTGTTGCAATTTGAAAGTAGTGTGGAAAATGTGATAAAAAAAAATATCCAAAAATTCTGAAAAATTTACAGAGGATTCCTAACTTATATGTTTCAATGCAGATGAAAGGAATTTTAAAACTAAAATCTGTACTACTCTAAGCAGATCCTACAAATGAAGATAAATAAAAAAGACAGAACAGAACCCTAATGATAGTGTTGAACTGCAGAAATTTTTATTTTTTTTATAATTTTTTTATGATGATGAAATTTAATATGGTGATAACTGACTTAAAATGGCACATGAAAAAAAATATTTCAATAAAAAATTAGTGACTTGCCTTTGGAACTGCAGATGGATTACAGTAAACAGATGCAAATTTTAGAAAATAGAACCTAATCAAACAAGTGCAATGGCTTACCCAAACTTCAATCTAAAAAATTCACGTCCGGCCAGGGGCTCATTATTCCCATGGGTCGTGACAGGAGGCATGAATTTTAGATCTTGCTTGGATTTAAAGAAAACTATTCTACCCTAATGCAACCATGCTCTGATACCAAGATGAAGCGGCAAGCATATGATTAATATTTAGATTATGGTTTGTAGAGCAATGAAACCTAATTACACTAGCATTGTACTCATCATAATAAGACTTAAGGATTACAAGAAATGGAATTTTTACTTGATTAGACACAATCCTAAATTGAGAAGGAAGAAGATCTAGATAATAGGGGCTAATGATTGTGGACTTACCGTGATGAGCTTTCCAACCTTCTTTTGATTCATACCTTGAAACTACCAACGCTCAGAACTGAAGAACCTGGATAACAGAGATCAGAACCTTGGACTTGGGCTTCAGCTTGTTGGTTCCTTGTCAAGGAAGACCCTGCTTGCAACTCGAAAACCTCGAAGGACCCTGCACATAAAGAATAAGAGTTAAGAAAGAAGAAAGGCATGCATATGGAAGGGATGGAAAATTTGTGAGCAAAGAAAGAGACTTGAGATGGCTTGGCCGACTCCAAGGCCTTCTTCTTGACTTGGGTGTTGGATGCTTGGAAGAGAGAATAGTTTGGTGTAGAAGAGGGGCTTAGAGACAATCACTCAAAACATAAAACTTCAATTCAACTTCAACTTTCATTAATCTCCAAAAATCAAATCCCCTTTACAATGGGGCGTCCAAGGCTTTTTAATAGCCTTACAAAACTTTTGAAATTTGAAAACTCCCCAAATTGTGGAGGATTACAAGGGAGGTTGGAGGATATGGGGCCTTGTTACATGGGATAAGGAGAAATTCATGGAGATTGGCCGGTTTCTTTGAATTTAAAATGCTTGGTCGATCTCCCCTTTAGGCGCCCATTTGAAGGTGACGTGGCTGATGATGTGGCATCCCTGGTGGCTGCTTTGTTGGCATGGTGATTTGGAATTCCAGCTTGGTAGACCAAGGTCTTGATTTGGAAGCTCCAAGTGGTTTGGTGAACCTTAACTTGAAGTAGCTTGGACTTGATTGAAATAAATCTAATGGAACTCTAATTGAGTTCTTATTTGAACCCAGATTGAGACAGGACATAATTACAGGACTCGATTGGACATAATTACAGGATTCATGAAATTGAAACTAAGTAATTACAGGACTCTTGAAAGTAAATTGTCCTTTACAAGAAAAATTTAACCTAGTGATCTTCGATCCAAAGTGGAATCAAGTTAACCTTATTTGAGTGGGGTTTTATTCTGCTTCTGCTTCTGGTGTCCACACCACTAACCTAATCCGAAGCAATTACTAGGAGCATAACACATCACATATGGAATATGAACTAATCATGCAAGAGCCATTGCAAAGCTAGCAATTAACACTAAAATGACTACTAATTGCATGAATCAAGCTTGCTCTAATACCACTATTGGGTTCAGGATGATGCAGCGGAAGACTGGATTTCAAAATTATCATTATTGAAACCCTAATTGGCCAGAACCCTAAACCCTAGGACCACTTAACTATGATAATTAATAAATCATAACTTAAGGTTGTAAAGGAATACCTGGAGAAATATACTCCTTAATTTTTATAAGGACTATAAGTGTATGACCTCCAGAAGTGATCCACAAGAAACCGGACCAAGAAAGCACTCCTATTGAGCTTGCTTATTTGACTAGGACTCTTCTCGATAGCCTTTCTTCCTTTTCCTTTACTGGAACCCCTATGGTGGGGATACCAGAGGCACCAGAATAAGACAGAGGCTTCCCAACCCTCTATGGATTACTTAGTAGCATTTGAGTCCATTTGTAATAAGGACTTAGTCCATTTGAGTTATCATTTTATTATTTGAGTCTTGTACCAGTCAGCTCTTGTTGAGCTAGTTTACTTTCTGAGTCCTGTATGTAGCCATACCATTAGGGTTTTGGATCAGTCGATCAAGTCAGCTTATATTGAGCTAATCATATTCTGAGTCTTGTAATCATGTCCAGTTATATTGATCTGTATTGAGTCAAGCCCAGTCGAAGAAGACTCAAGCATGTGAAGGACACCACCCAGCATGCCACTTCAGCAATCGCATGGAGTCACAGTCACATCCTAGATTTCGCCACCTAGGATTACTTGGAGGATAATGAAGTCGGCCCTTGTATGAGGAGTTGATGACCACACATCGGCACACCCCTTCCACACCCTAAGCACACCAACTTCACATGCCAACATGACAAGAAGGAAAGTCAAAACAGATAAACATGAATCCCATGATTCATGCCAGCTTGCTTAGGAAAGAAGTGGTCCACCCCAAGCCAAGAGAAGTAAGAAGTTGGCACCCCTTGGTCCCTCCCCTTTGGCTGCCCACTACCTAACTTATTTGGAAGGATTTTGTATGGCATGGGAGTGTTTTCTTCCATGTATTTAGCCCCATACTTTAGGAGGAAAGTTGTCACCCATTATTTTCCTTATTTTCTTTTGCTTGGGCCCTAAGTCTCATGACTCTATATAAGGGACCCCTTGTATGAAAATTTAAAAACTTTTTCATGAAATAATATTGAGTTCTTCCAATTGCTGTGTGCTACTTGCTGTATGCTAAAGGGATTCTGTGTGAGCCCTTCCTTTTTCCTGGTGTTCTGCGCCCAGTCTCCAGCTGCCATCCAGCTCTCCAAACCTTGGCCACCCACACTTAAACTCTTCTTCCCCTTGCTATTTTCCCTTTACTACTTCATCCTTGCTTTGTTTTCTCACCCGTGAAAGGTTGTTTGCAGGTCCCTCGACTCCTACGAATCCAACGACTATAGCCGGGCAGCAATCGGATCACCGAATTGAAAGTCGGGAATCCGTGGGTCTTTGGCTTGATTTTCCAGGCCGCATCCGGGAGTAAGAGTGACCCCTTCGCATACGATCTACACCATATGCATCAATCATTATCAGGTACACCCCCTCTACCTGCCAGTCCCTTTATTGAAGATGAACTAGCCCAACCGAGACTTCTCAGCCTCAGCGGTCCACTTTTTATTACTTTTTAGGTCCTGTTATGCATGCTTTTGCTTCTTAATTTCATATAGAACTCTCTACTTAGTTTCTTAGTCTAATCTTTGGGATTCAAACATATAACTTAATATATAAAAATACAAAAATAATCTGCATGCATACATAGTTCCGCATCATTTGGTATCATAGCCTGTTTTGGGCTCAGCTCTCTTTGGATATTCAGATCGGGTGCTTCACCATGGCCATCTGGTCATAGGAGACTAGTAGGGCTGCAAGACCCTCTCTTCCCAATCTACAGGATCTTCTATAGTAGTAGGGGTGCCGCTGTGAATTGTCCCCTGATGAAGAACATAAAGAGTTCCATTAGGATTTTTGCATTCTCGGCCTTCTCAGTACACTCCCTGTTTTTTCAATTGTTTCTACCTACATAAAACTCAAAAAATTTTGAAATTTATTTTGTGGAATTCCACATTATTGAAATTAATTTTCAGAATTTTCTCAAGAATTATTTCTATCTGTGGATTTTCTCCCAGCCGAAACACTGCTTGAGAATAGTTTTGCTCCATTTTGGCAGCAAAGCTGATTTCTGAAAGTTCAGGGTTTTTTTAGTATAATCTTTACATATCTATAATTTTGGCATGTTTCCTACATATTAGGTCATAATCTGCAAGTTATCATTCTATTTAATAAAATCCCAAAACAAAAAAAAAATTACATATCTCAAAACTCCAAAAATAGCTAAACCCTAATTTGCATTTTCATCTGCCTGCCATCATTGCATAAAATACTTTAACGGCACTTTCTATATGTCAGATAAGGGAAGGAGTTGATAACCTCTCCTTAGCCCAAAACCACATCCCTTGCATTCGGTCCCAAGCCTAATTTAAAATTAACTAGACTTAATTTGCCCTAGTGGGCTTGGGACACCAATCGGTCGAGTTCGATCATGTGGGATGACTAGTGCACCCAATTCATCTCCTATTATTGGATTCTGGTTTCTAGGCTAGAGCTAAAGTGTCAAACGACCTAAGCAGATCGGTGGTTCCTTAATTGGGTCCCTACGAGAGCAGGGGGGCCTCCCACCATCCCACCTCTTACCTGGCCAGTTGAAGGACTAGGATTTGAGTTGTGTAAGTTGAGTCAACCCATTCTGATTGAGCTCTAGGTCTAGGCAACCATAGTTGATTTGTCTTTGAGTCTTGCATGTGCACTAGCTTAGGAGTCGATGTGTGTGTTTGATTGCATGACCATTAGATTAGAAATCCAATACCGATAGCCTTAACCCTACTCAACCTAGTGAAACCATGGAGCCCAACCCTAGGAGAACCCCATACCATGACCCCTATTTGGAGCCCAACCCAAGGAGTGCCACTAGGTATGTTGTATTGGTAGCACCTAAATTTTGTGATCCTGAGTGTGAAGATTATCTTGCTTGGGAAAGAGATATGGACCTGTATTTTGAACAAAATATGGGTTTCGATTCTGAAAGATATCAGTTCAAGTTTGCCAAAGCTAAGTTAGTTCACCAAGCCAAGGTAGACTAGGATAATGTTGAGAAAATACTTAGGTAAGAAGGCCATGAACCCATAACTACGTGGAGTGACATGAAACTTGAACTAAGGAGAAAGTACCCACCCAAGTCCTATCAGTCCAAGAGACCCACAACCTATAGATCTTATGACTCCAAATCCTATGAACCTAGAACCTATGTACCCAAAACCTATGAACCTAGATCCTATGACTCTAGATCCTATTTACCCACACTCTATAAGCCTAGTAGACCCATGACCTATAGATCTGAACCTATGACCAATGAGCAAAATGAACCCATAGGCCATCAACCTGAATCCCATAAGGTTAGTACCCCTAGATATGAGCCTAGTAGTAAGCCCCTACCCCATAGGCAACCTGAACCTACTAGGATTAGTGCCCATAATCAGAGACTAGGACCTAGCCAACTTTTCCTTAACCGACCTTCCCCTACCATCCCTTTGATTCACAAGGATGACATTAAAGTGGAAGTGTATGAAGCTGATGTGAACTTAGTGGATGAGTATGAGGGAGAAGAGGAGACCCCTTTTGAATACCTAGAATTAGTTAACCCCATAGGTACCCAGGTAGAAGCCAATCTAAATTTAGTTGACCCTGACTATACCCAGCCTAAAACTGTAGTGGAAGAGCAATTAGAGGAAGAGAACTTAGATACTGCTGCTAGAACATTACCTAAGGAAACCATGGAGGAGAGCCAAATTTTAGAGTCTAGTCCTAAAATATAGGAACCAGAAGAATTTATTAAGGACCTGATCTCTTTGAATCAGCACCCCCAGGATGAGCCCCTTCCTATAGTTTCAATTAAGGACCTCTTCCCTGAGATTAGTAACCCATCCTTCCATTATGCAAATCCTGTAGATGTTGGGAATTGTGTCCCAAAGCCAATCGCCTGGGTTGTAGGCAATTGAGCTCAGTATTGTACTCTTTCTTTGAATTAATAAAATATTTTTTTTTTGGCAGCTCATCATATTTTATATTTCCCTGAAATGAACTCTTTCCATGTGATGAAGTCCTTAGGACTACACTGACTTCGATATAGAGAGGATGTATCGAGTGGTCCTTAAACCCTGTTCACAACCAAAGGATATATTATACTGGACGGCAATATATCAAGTATAGGTTGTTGTAGTTCACATCATTTGGTTATCCTCTTGACCAAATGAGTGTGGTGACATTGATGTGATCTGCAAGTGGGATATGTGATATCTTATTGAACGTGACTCCATGCAGTCCCTTTCTACCAAAGGGATACTCACGATTGGATATGGGTATATGTGTCCCTCTAACCTAAGGTCATCATGGTAGCTTGCAAGCAACTCCCTGTGCTTTGGTGCCGGACTACCCGGATTTTTAATATGGTGACGAAAGATTTCTGGGTACAGGAAAGTACTTGTGGAGTAGTGATGGACCAAGATGGAATTGACCTGTCCAAACAGTTTGGATTGAATGTCTCGCAGTATCTCAATTTAGCAAATCTTCGGTCGGGGTAGTCCTAGTGAAGAGTCACTGGACTTGCAAGGTTAAGACACGTAGTCGAATGACTCAGTCTGGGTTGGCAGCCCAATCTCTGTCGTCTTGAGCATTAAAGGTCAAAGGGATGAATTATACGGTAACCATATCCTAGAGGTTCGATAGTTTGCTCCCGCATCTTCGACCTATCTAGACGCTGGGATCCATTGCTAGATGGTTTCCTATGCTGGTACTAAAATTGTTCTAGTGCTACCGTTTAGGTTTGAACCTATGAGGTCACTCGCCACAGAGGATTACTCTCTGATCCGGATACCGATTACGATTAGGAATCATCTTGGTTTTATGGTCACAATTTTTTTGAGCACTCTTTTCCCCGTCTTGCCCTTGTTTGTGTCAACCGAAAATTGTTCCGGGCTGACCAGGACTGCACCAGGATTTTTCTAAATCAGTTTTGAACTGATTCGAAGTTCATTTCGGCCTCTAATTGGTTGTGAACCAATTGAACCAAATTAAATTGGGCTTGAACTGGTTCAATTAGATTGAACCAAGAGGTTTAATGGGATTGAACCAAAATTGTTTGGACCGGTTTTGAACCGGCGGTTTTTCTCCACTTGGACCGGTTTACACGGTATTACGTTGGAAATTCCTAACACTGGGAGAAGGCCCAATGAATGAAAGCCTTTTCAACCGAACGTCTCCCCTCGCTGGCACCTCTTCTTCTCCCTCCACCGCTGCTCTTTAACCCTTGTTTAATTGTTGATTAAAATGGGTGAACGGCAGCTGCTGTTATTCCCTCTCCTAGCCTCTACATCTTCATCCCTGCTGCCTATATAGACCCCTGTTTAGTTGCTGGTTCTTTTCACTGTGTGAATAGGAAATCAACAAGAGTGTTCTTCCTTTTGAGAGGCTGAGAGCTTGGTCTTCTTGCTTCCATTGGGTACTAGTTAGGCTGGATTTTGGAGGATGTGAGGAAGAGAAACAAACCTCTTTTTCCATTGTTTCTTATGCTCAAATTCCCATTTCAACAAAGCCCTGTTGCTGAAATTTCCTGTGACCGTGTATCATCTTCCAGCAGCTAGCACTGTGTGTGGAGATCAATCGGAGAGCCCCCGGTGAGTCTCCCCTCTAGATGGAGTACTCTTCTACTCCTGGGAGCAAGCCTCGTGAGCCAGGATCGCTGCTGCAGCTCCAAACGCCAAGAAGAACACTGCTGGTTTTCTGCAACCAGAACTTCTGGTAGCAGGCTTTTTGGCCCTCTTGTACACCGTGTACACTGACCTTTTCTTACAGATTTCAATTGGAGATCAAAGAGCGCTTGTCCAAGTTATCGCTGCTCAAATTTGGGAGGAAAAGGAGGTCCGGAAGCCGCCATTTGATCGCTGTTTTGAAAGCCAAAAATAGAGCATCTCAACGGTCCAAGGAGGAAGAAGACTGGAATAAGTTTATCCCACTTATTCCATCCTATTCCAGCTTTATTCCAGAGTTATTCCAGGTGGAATAAAGGTATGAAAAATTTTATTTTAATCATGCATAAATAGATGTATTTATTTATATATTTTACAAATATTTTATGCCTCGTTACATGCCTACATGCAACATGAGTAGGTTAGGTTCTAGGCGGAGCAGTTTTCCGCTACGGTGATTTTTAAAAATGTTTTAAAATCCATTCTGCTCCCATAGCTGTTTGCATGCCTAGTGTAGGATCATGTCAAACCACCTACACCATTTTTCTTTCAGTGGTATCAGAGCAGGTTGCATGTGTAATCTATTCCTGTATGCATATTTATAGATTAAAATTTGTTTAATCTAAATATGTATCCTGATTTCTTTTTGGAACCTAGTTGAGATCTTCACCATGACCGTGTGTCTTTGACACGATGCGGATCGTCTGTATTCGCCTCTTCAGAAGGATCCTTAAAGAATATTAAAATTAAAAAAGTTTTAATTTGTTGATACATGTTTTTAGGCATGTTTTATATTGGATATAAAATATTTGTAAAATTTTGAATCTTGATGCATGATTAGTTATGTAAAAATGTTTTACATTGTGACTTAATTAAAAAATATTTTAATTAAGTGTTTGGCTTATTAAAAATTTTAGGTTTATGAAATCTAAAACATTGCATAAGCCATTTTGGGTTAAATTGGGTTAGCTGACTAGTTGGGTTCATCACTAGGTTAGACCTAAGTTTAGTTGAACCGGATAACAAGAAGATTAAACAAAAGTTGTTTAAGGCCCTTCTTTAGAACTATCTAATAGTTAGATTAGTTGATCCGTTCATCTAAAATGGATCCAATTAGTGGCTTAGTGGATGCCCGAGTCTTTAGGCTAGTCTGATCGAGTCTAGTAAACTGACTGGTGTCGAGGTAGGTTTGGCATTGTGATCATGGTTGTATGAGGCTATCTCTTTCCTGGCCAACTTGGTTGGTGTCTAGGAAAGATGGTTAATGGCGAATACTCACCCATGATCTCACCTACATGGCTAGTCGAGTCGACCAGAACTGATTGGAAAAGCTCAATGACTCGAGTTAACCCATGTCACCCAGGTTGATCAGTCTGACTGATCTATGGGTGCCCATGGATCATTTGTTGATTTATTTCAACCCTCCTGGAATCTGATTGATTCAGTGGGAGGATGATCCATGTCCTTGTCTTTTTCTTCTGTCACAACTAAAAAAATCCTCTAAAATTATTAGGTCCTTAAAAAGACTAAGTCAAGGTGTTGACAATGTCTTAGCCTCCCATTAAGTCAGTTAGAAATGTGTCCACTAGCTTGGTGTGCATCGGCAGTTCCATAGAACGGGTGTACATTCGGAGATTGGAATTTCTATCTGATCGATGATGGTTTAGTGCAACCTCCTTAATGGGACCAGGTGGGCCGGCCATAGTCGGGCTTGGTCTTTAGTTAGCTGGAAGCATTGGATTTGTCATTTTAATGGTTGGACCTAACTAGAGACCTGCAATAGGAGGCCCCTAGGCCGATTGGGGTGTTCTCTGGGGCAAAATGAAATACTAAAAATTGTTTAGGGAAGCAATTGGTTTACGAACCTACCTTTAGGCTCGTATAGGTGAGCTGGCCAAAGTCGGGCTCATGCATGGCCTATTGGATTTCAGTACCCACTTGAAAAAGTGTTTTCACGGATTGGAGTTACAGGCTACCAATCTGAAAAATTAGTGGGAGAAACCTTTAGACTAAAGTCCAAATCTTTTGGTTAAATTATTAATTCATACACTAATTTGGTCTTATTTTCTTTTCAGATGTCTTCCAATTTATCGCTCTGGTCACTTCTCGATAATGAGAAGTTAAAGGGTCACAACTTCGATAGTTGGTATTGAAGATTGAGAATCGTTCTAGAGCATGAATGGATCCTCTATATGATAATGGATCCGGCACTTGAAATCCCTCCCGCTAATGCACGGAGTGCGATCAGAGATGCTTATCTGAAGTGGGTCTCTGATCGTACTACTGTCCGATGCATTATGTTAGCGGCGATGAACGACGAGTTCAGTCGCAAATTCGAGGAGGCCCAACCTGATGAAATCCTTCAAAAGTTGAAAGAATCCTTCGGCACCCCGGATGATGTAGAACGGTACAAAGTTCTTGTGCCATCTACAACTCCAAGATGTCGAATGGTGGTTCAGTCACTGATCATGTATTGTACATGATCGAGCTGATTGAAAAACTGGGCAAACTCGGATGCCCCTTGCACGAGCAGCTCGGCAAGGATGCGATCCTGAATTCTCTTCCCTCTTCCTATCTTGATTTTCTCGATCATTATAGAATGAATAAGCCTGCAGTCAACTACCATGGTCTTTTGGGGTTGCTGCAGACTTTCCAGAAAGACCACCAACTGAATAATGGGGTGGTGAATTTAGTGGGAGGTAGTAGAGGTCGTCGTCCCTTTAAGAAAGGGAAGAAGAAATCAAATAAGAAGGGAAAGAAGGTGCAGAATGCTCCTGGTCCTAGTCAGACCAGGAAGTATAAGGCTGATCATTCTTCTGCAGAATGTTTCTACTGCAAGAAGAAGGGACACTGGAAGAGGAACTGTCCTCTTTATATTGTGTCCCTTGATCCGAACAGGCCGAGGAAGCAGAAGTCTGCTGAACAAGGTATTTATATGATAAAACCTTGTAATTACTCTATTGTTGATACTGCTAACTGAGTATTGGATACTAGTAGTCCAATTCACGTTTGTAATTCGTTACAAGGACTTCAAGTTAGCAGAAGATTTGAAGATGGAGAACAGTTTCTGAGCGTCGGGAATGGAAATCATGTTCCAGTACTGGCGATCGGAGTCCTGCATCTTGTCTTTGAGTCTTGTACTGTCGAACTAGTCGACTGTCACTATTGTCCTAGTTTCATTATGAGCATAATCTTTGTAGGCCTTTTGGCCAATTGTGGTTTTGAACTATCAATAAAAGGAGATTTTTGCAATGTTATTTTGAATAACTCTATTATAATGAAAGCTAGATTAAATAATGGCATATATGTACTATCAAGGCCTGTTAGTGTAATGTACACTTCTAGCAAACGCCCAAGATTAGATAATGTCAACGATTTGTATCTTTGGCACTGTAGGCTAGGTCATATTAACCAAAATAGGATAAACAAAATGCGAGGAGATGGACTCCTCGAGGTCAGTAATTCTGAATCACTGCCCACTTGTGAATCCTGTTTACTTGGTAAAATGACCAAGTCACCTTTTACTGGAAAAGGTGAACGAGCTACAGAACTTCTAAGTCTAATACATACTGATGTATGTGGACCGATGACAGTTAGTGCTATAGGAGAATACAAATATTTCGTTACTTTTACAGACGACTTTTCAAGGTTCGGTTATGTCTTTTTAATGAGACATAAGTCTGAGTCGTTTGAAATGTTCAAACGATACCGTAATGAAGTAGAAAAGCAAACTGGAAAAAGTATTAAAACCCTTCGATCTGATCGAGGTGGCGAATACTTATCTGGTGCTTTTTTGACATATCTTGAGGAGAATGGAATTCTCTCTCATGGACTCCTCCAGGAACACCATAGTTGAATGGTGTGTCCGAAAGGAGGAATCGAACCTTGTTGGACATGGTTCGATCCATGATGGGCTTTGCAACTTTGCCGCTATCCTTTTGGGGATATGCGCTTCAGACAGCCTGTTACTTATTAAATAATGTTCCAAGTAAATCTGTTGTCTCCACTCCGTATGAGATGTGGAATGGACGTAAACCATCAATCTCACACCTTCGGGTCTGGGGTTGTCCGGCTTACGTAAAGCGTTTAGACTCAGACAAACTTGGTCCTAGGTCTGATCGGTGTTCATTTATTGGTTATCCTAAAGAAATCGAAGGGTATTTCTTCTACTTGGAGAATGAACAAAAGGTGTTCGTTGCTCTTATAGCTATCTTTTTGGAAAAGGAGTTCCTTAGAGAAGGAACTTGTTGGATCGATGCCCCTAACCATTCTTACAAAAGGAACGTCCCTTTTGTAAGAATGGTTAGGGGCATCGATCCAACAATTGGTATCAGAGCGGAGGTCTCGGGTTCGAGTCTCCGCAGGGGGAAAAACTCGATCGTTTCGCTGGGGGGGGGATTGTTGGCTGGGCCAGCTCGCACCCTCATGGCTTGGCCAGTGTAGGGTCTGGGCCCACTGGGTGTGGGTGCCATCGGTAAGTCGGGTCTGGTGCCACATCGACATCCCTTGGTTGGTGCTGCGGTGCTCGTCTCCAGCGAGCCGACTCGAGGGTGAGTACCCTGGGTTGCTCTTGCGGGGGTCGGCGGAGGGGTCGACTCGAGTGCCCGGTTGCTGTGCTGGTTTAAGAGAGATAAAACCTGCCTCTTATAATAGGGACGTTCCTTTTGTAAGAATGGTTAGGGGCATCGATCCAACAATATAGCTTCTAAGATTGAACTTGATGAAGTTCAGCCAATAGAAGAACCTGCACACTATAAGGACATCGTGGAATTGGTTGTGATTGAATCACATCCAGAACCCATTAGGAGATCTGGTAGAATACCGCGTCAGCCGGGCAGATACTACGGTTTCATGGTCCGGGACGGCGATCCCATTGAGCTCGATGAGAACAATGAGGATCCGATCACCTATATGGATGCACTTCAGAGATCTGACTTTGAGGCATGGCTTGGAGCCATGCGATCCGAAATGGAGTCCATGGAAATCAACAATGTATGGACATTGGTTGATCCGCCTGAAAGAATAAAACCCATCGGGTGTAAATGGATCTTCAAGAGGAAAAGGGGCGCAGATGGGAAGGTAGAGACCTATAAAGCCCGTCTGGTTGCCAAGGGCTATTGTCAGCGATATGGTATCGATTATGACGAGACTTTCTCCCCTGTGGCAATGCTCAAGTCCATTCGGATCATGCTTGCTTTGGCAGCATATTTTGATTACGAGATCTGGCAGATGGATGTCCGAAACGCTTTCCTAAACAGGGAGCTGGAAGAGGAGGTGTATATGATACAGCCTGAAGGGTTCACATCCACAGATGAATCAAAAGTATGCAAGTTGCAGAGATCCATCTATGGCTCAAGCAAGCGTCTCGAAGTTGGAACTTACGGTTTGATAGGTGTATCAAATCGTATGGCTTCGTTAGGAATGGAGAAGAACCGTGCATCTATAAATAGGTTAATGGTTCTGTGATTGTATTCCTAGTACTGTATGTTGACGACATTCTCTTAATCGGGAATGATGTCGCAGCATTACAAGGAATAAAGGTCTGGTTATCATCTCAGTTCTCCATGAAGGACTTGGGTGAAGCTTCTTACATACTAGGTATGAAAATCTATAGAGATAGATCTAAGAAGATTTTGGGATTGTCCCAGTCTACGTACATTGACACCGTGCTGAAACAGTTCAGCATGGAAAATTCCAAGAAATGCTATCTCCCGATAGGTTCTGGAATTACTCTTTCCAAGAAGGAGTGTGCGATAACTCCTGAGAAAAGAGAGCGCATGAGTAGAGTACCTTATGCTTCTGCAGTAGGCTCTATCATGTATGCTATGACTTGTACTAGACCAGACATGGCATACTCACTATGAGTAGTGAGCAGATACCAGTCTGACCCAGGTGAGGTGCATTGGAAGGTGGTTAAGTCCATCCTTAAGTATTTGAGAAATACTAAAGATCAATGGCTGATTTATGGAGAACCTGACTTGAAACTTGTGGGATACTCTGACTCCAGTTTCCAGTCAGATAGAGATGATAGCAAGAGTGTGTCAGGGTTTGTATTTACCCTGAATGGAGGAGCGATCTGCTGGAAAAGTTCCAAGCAGGAAACTGTTGCAGACTCGGTATGCGAAGCAGAATACATTGCAGCATCAGATGCAGCAAAGGAAGCTGTGTGGTTGCGGAAGTTCCTTGGAGAGCTAGGGGTGGCACCTTCCCTAGATGGTCCTATTCCGGTGTACTGTGACAACACTATAGCCATTGCTCAAGCTAAGGAGCCTAAAGCTCATCACCGCACCAAGCACATACTGAGGCACTACCACCTCGTACGAGAGATCGTGGAACGAGATGACATCAATCTTCTGAAGATCGATGGAAAAGAAAATCTGGCCGACCCCTTCACTAAAGCCCTTGGAATAAAAGAGTTCGACTATTGTAAATGGGAAATGGGTATTAGATACTCTTCTGATTGGCTTTAGTACAAGTAGGAGTTGTTGGAAATTGTGTCCCAAAGCTAATCGCCTGGGTTGTAGGCGGTTGAGCTCAGTATTGTACTCTTTCTTTGAATTAATAAAATATATTTTTTTTAGCAGCTCATTACATTTTATATTTCCCTGAAATGAACTCTTTCTATGTGATGAAGTCCTTAGGACTACACTGACTTCGATACAGAGAGGATGTATCGAGTGGTCCTTAAACCCTGTTCACAATCAAAGGATATATTGTACTGGACGGCAATATATCAAGTATAGGTTGTTGTAGTTCACATCGTTTGGTTGTCCTCTTGACCAAATGAGTGTGGTGACACTGATGTGATCTGCAAGTAGGATATGTGATATCTTATTGAACGTGACTCTGTGCAGCCCCTTTCTGCCAAAGGGATACTCATGATTGGATATGGGTATATGTGTCCCTCCGACCTAAGGTCATCATGGTAGCTTGCAAGCAACTCCCTGTGCTTTGGTGCCGGACTACCCGGATTTTTAATCCGGTGATGGAAGGTTTCTAGGTACAGGCAAGTACTTATGGAGCAGTGATGGACCAAGATGGAATTGACCTGTCCAAACAATTTGGATTGAATGTCTCGTAGTATCTCAATTTAGCAAATCCTCGGTCGGGGTAGTCCTAGTGAAGAGTCACTGAACTTGCAAGGTTGAGACACATAGTCGACTGACTCAGTCTGGGTTGGCAGCCCAATCTCAGTCATCTTGAGCATTAGAGGTCAAAGGGATGAATTATACGGTAACCATATGCCAGAGGTTCGATAGTTTGCTCCCGCATCTTCGACCAATCCGGACGTCGGGATCCATTGCTAGATGGTTTCCTGTGCTGGTACTAGAATTGTTCTAGTGCTACCATTTAGGTTCGAACCTATGAGGTCACTCGCCATAGAGGATTACTCTCTGATCCGGATATCGATTACGATTAGGAATCATCTCGGTTTTATGGTCACAATTTTCTTGAGCACTCTTTTCCCTGTCTTGCCCTTGTCTGTGTTAACCAGAAATTGTTCCGGGCTAACCAGGACTGCGCCAGGATTTTTCTGAATCAGTTTTGAACTGATTCGGAGTTCGTTTCGGCCTCCAATTGGTTGTGAACCAATTGAACCAAATTAAATTGGGCTTGAACTGGTTCAATTAGATTGGACCAAGAGGTTTAATGAGATTGAACCAAAATTGTTTGGACCGGTTTTGAACCGGTGGTTTTTCTCCACTTGGATCGGTTTACACGGTATTACGTTGGAAATTCCTAACGCTGGGAGAAGGCCAAACGAATGAAAGCCTTTTCAACCGAACGTCTCCCCTCGCTGGCGCCTCTTCTTCTCCCTCCACCATTGCTCTTTAACCCTTGTTTAATTGTTGATTAAAACGGGTGAACGGCAGCTGCTGTTATTCCCTCTCCCAGCCTCTACATCTTCCTCACTGCTGCCTATATAGACCCCTATTTAGTTGCTGGTTCTTTTCACCGTGTGAAGAGGAAATCAACAAGAGTGTTCTTCCTTTTGAGAGGTTGAGAGCTTGGTCTTCTTGCTTCCATTGGGTACTAGTTAGGCTGGGTTTTGGAGGATGTGAGGAAGAGAAACAAACCTCTTTTTCCATTGTTTCTTATGCTCAAATTCCCATTTCAGCAAAGCCCTGTTGATGAAATTTCCTGTGACCATGTATCATCTTGCAGCAACTAGCACTGTGTGTGGAGATCGATCGGAGAGCCCCCGGTGAGTCTCCCCTCTAGAGAGAGTACTCTTCTACTCCTGGGAGCAAGCCTCGCGAGCCAAGATCGCCGCTGCAGCTCCAAACGCCAAGAAGAACACTGCTGGTTTTCTGCAACCAGAACTTCTAGTAGAAGGCTTTTTGGCCCTCTTGTACACCGTGTACACTGACCTTTTCTTGCAGATTTTGATTGGAGATCGAAGAGCGCTTGTCCAAGTTGCCGCTGCTCAAATTTGGGAGGAAAAGGAGGTCCGGAAGCCACCATTTGATCGCTATTTTGAAAGCCAAAAACAGAGCATCTCAATGGTCCAAGGAGGAAGAAGACTGGAATAAGTTTATCCCACTTATTCCAGCCTATTCCAGCTTTATTCCAGAGTTATTTCAGGTGGAATAAAGGTATGAAAAATTTTATTTTAATCATGCATAAATAGATGTATTTATTTATATATTTTACAAATATTTTATGCCTCGTTACATGCTTACATGCAACATGAATAGGTTAGGTTCTGGGCGGAGCAGTTTTTCGCTGCGGTGATTTTTAAAAATGTTTTAAAATCCATTCTGCTCCCGTAGCTATTTGCATGCATAGTGTAGGATCATGTCAAACCACCTGCACCATTTTTCTTTCAGTAGATATATCTCAACCTCGTAAGGTTAGCCCCATTAGTCTAGGATTAGTCCCTGACATGCTTTTTTATATCCTACTTTATCCAACTAACCTTGAACCTTTTTCCCTACCCTACCAAACTAATCCTGAATCCACCTCTTATTTTCTGCCATTTCCAGAAACCTTCAGCATTTCTAGGATCATTAGATTGCATTTAGTTGAGATTAGCATACTACATACATTCATTATGCATGTTAGGTTTGCATCTTACTTCTACCATACTCTATGGAATTTGCTAAGAGTCCACTGTAAATTTTAATGTGCATGTCAAACTAGGATCAAATCCAGAGAACCTATAATCTGTTAGGTTTAGATCCAAAGAGTTCAATAAAATTTCCTTTGATAGGAATGCATAGTCTAGTCTGTTAGGTGTTAGTATGAGTCCTTTGCATCACCTGTTAGGAGTCTGCATGTGCCCAGCATGTTCACCACCTGCACTAATTTTGAAACAAACTAGCTAATTCTCGAAGAAGAGCCAAGAAATTTAATGTAGTGGATTCTATCAAGATTAGTCTTAGGCCTAAAAAGAAGCTTCATGCTCATAGAGCCGAACCTTTTAAAGTGATAGAGAAGGTTGGACCAAATGCTTATATGTTAGATTTGCCTCCAGATTTGGGCATTAGTTCTCCCTTCGATATCGCAGACCTGGTTGAGTATAGGGAACCAGCAGTGATACCCAGTAA
Organism: Areca catechu; assembly: GCA_021397845.1. Taxonomy (NCBI): domain Eukaryota; kingdom Viridiplantae; phylum Streptophyta; class Magnoliopsida; order Arecales; family Arecaceae; genus Areca; species Areca catechu. The sequence goes on along the minus strand of CM038045.1, from coordinate 130,095,470 downwards.
GGCCTTTAGACCTACTCCTTCCATTATGAGTGACCTTAACCCAGAGTGTCCACCAATTAATTGGCCTGAGAGAGGAGAACGGGTCGAGCATATCCTGGATGATCAAGCCATCACAACCCGGGGCCGTGGCTATCAATGCTACCTGGTCCGATGGTAAGGCTAGCCAGAGTCAGACGATTCATCGATTTCTCGAGAGGACTTGCAGCGCCTCAACCCAGACCTCCTCGAGAGATATGTGAGCCAGCCTAATCTTTACTTAACAGGGTCGAGTTCTTCCCATCCCGGAAGAATTGGTGGGGACACCAGAGGCACCAGAATAAGATAGAGGCTTCCCAACCCTCTGTGGATTACTTTGTAGCATTTAAGTCCATTTGTAATAAGGACTTAGTCCATTTGAGTTGTCATTTTATTATTTGAGTCCTGTTCCAGTCAGCTTATGTTGAGCTAATCATATTCTGAGTCTTGTAATCATGTCCAGTTATATTGAGTCTATATTGAGTCAAGCCTAGTCGAAGAAGATCCAAGCATGTAAAGGATACCACCCAGCATGCCACCTCAGCAATCGCATGGAGTCCCAGTCACATCCTGGATTTGGCCACCTAGGATTTATTGGAGGATCATGAAGTTGACCCATGCATGAGGAGTTGATGACAACACGTCGGCACACCCCTTCCACACCCTAAGCACACCAACTCCACACGCCAGCATGACAAGAAGGAAAGTCAAAATAGATAAACATGAATCCCATGATTCATGCCAGCTTGCTTAGGAAAGAAGTGGTTCACCCCAAGCCAAGAGAAGTAAGAAGTTGGCACCCCTAGGTCCCCTCCTTTGGCTGCCCACTACCTACCTTACTTGGAGGGATTTTGTATGGCATGAGAGTGTTATCTTCCATGTATTTAGCCCCACACTTTAGGAAGAAAGTGGTCACCCATTATTTTCCATATTTTTTTTGCTTGGGCCCTAAGTCTCATGACTCTATATAAGGGACCCCTTGTATGAAAATTTAATAAGTTTTTCATGAAATAATATTAAGTTCTTCCAATTGTTGTGTTCTACCTGCTGTGTGCTAAGGGGATTCTGTGTGAGCCCTTCCTTCTTCCTGGTGTTCTATGCCCAGTCTCCAGCTGCCATCTAGCTCTCCAAACCCAGGCCACCTCAAACTCTTCTTCCCCTTGCTATTTTTCCTTTACTACTTCATCCTTGCTTTGTTTTCTCACCCGTGAAAGGTTGTTTGCATGTCCCTCGACTCATACAAATCCAACGACTCTAGCCGGGCAGCAATCAGATCACTGAGTTAAAAGCCAGGAATCCACGGGTCTCTAGCTTGATTTTCCAAACCGCATCCGGGAGTGAGAGCGACCGCTTTGCATACGATCTACACCAGGTGCATCAACCAGTGTCAGGTGTTGGAAATTGTGTCCCAAAGCCAATCGCCTGGGTTGTAGGTGGTTGTGCTAAGTATTGTATTTTTTCAATGAATTAATAAAATATTATTTTTGGCAGCTCATCACATATTGAATTTCCCTGAAATGAACTCTATCCTATGTGATGAAGTCCTTAGGACTACACTGACTTCGATACAGAGAGGATGTATCGAGTGGTCCTTAAACCCGGTTCGCAACCAAAGGATATATTGTACTGGACGGCAATATATCAAGTATAGGTTGTTGTAGTTCACATCGTTTAGTTGTCCTCTTGACCAAATGAGTGTGGTGACACTGATGTGATCTGCAGGTGGGATATATGTGATATCTCATTGAACGTGACTCCGTGCAGTCCCTTTCTGCCAAAGGGATACTCACGATTGGATATGGGTATAAGTGTCCCTCTGACCTAAGGTCATCGCGGTAGCTTGCAAGCAACTCCCTGTGCTTTGGTGCCGGACTACCCGGATTTTTAATCCGGTGATGGAAGGTTTCTGGGTACAAGCAAGTACTTGTGGAGCAGTGATAGACCAAGATGGAATTGACCTGTCCAAACAGTTTGGATTGAATGTCTCGCAGTATCTCAATTTAGCAAATCCTCGGCCGGGGTAGCCCTAGTGAAGAGTCACTAGGCTTGCGAGGTTGAGACACGTAGTCGACTGACTCAGTCTGGGTTGGCAGCCCAATCTCAGTCATCCTGAGCATTAGAGGTCAAAGGGATGAATTATACGGTAACCATATGCCAGAGGTTCGATAGTTTGCTCCCGCATCTTCGACCTATCCGGATGCCGGGACCCATTGCTAGATGGTTTCCTATGCTGGTACTAGAATTGTTCTGGTGCTACCGTTTAGGTTCGAACCTATGAGGTCACACGCCACAGAGGATAACTCTCTGATCCGGATACCGAATACGATTGGGAATCGTCTCGATTTTATGGTCATAGTAGTATTTTTGAGCACTCTTTTTCCCCGTCTTGCCCTTGTCTGTGTCAACCGAAAATTGTTCTTGGTTGATCAGCACTGCGCCAGGTTTTTTCTGAATCAGTTTTGAACTGATTCGGAGTTCGTTTCGGCCTCCAATTGGTTGCGAACCAATTGAACCAAAATTCAAAAGGTTTAAACCAACTTGGTTTAAATGGGATTGGACCATTTAATTGGCTTGGTTTAATGGGATTGAACCAAGGTATAATATTTTGGCTTGGACCGGTTTTGAACCGGTGCATTTTCTCCTCATGACCGTTTTACACGGTGATTCAATGGTTGAAATGAAGAGACCCAAAGACCAAAACGCTGGAATTCCTTTCGCTGGATGAGAACTCCACATGTCCCGTCTCTTCCTTTTCCCAACCCATTACATTAATCCTTGGTTAATGGGTTTAATGGTTGATTAATGGCTGGTTTATTGGGTTTATTGCTACCCATTGCTGCTGCCTCTCCACCTTCCAACGCTCCAACTCCCTCTCCCTCCCAACTTGCTTATAAAAGCCAAACCAGCGTCCTGTTTCATGTGAAAAAAGTTTTCAACGAGAGAATTTTTTTTCCACCGTGAGAGAGGCCTAAAAAAGGAGAGCTTTGGGCATTCTTTGAGAGGCTTAAGGAGAGGGTTTTTGGGTTGGGTTTAGAAGCCTTAGAGGGAGAGAAAATCCCATTGTTTCAAGCTCCCATTCTGCCTAGTTCTGCTGCAGAATTCTGTGACCGCGAAGCCCTCTTCCGGCGGCTAGCACCGTGCGTGGAGGCGGATCCGAGAGTCCCGGGCATGTCTCCCCTCTAGAGGGAGTATTCCTCTACTCCTCGAAGTAAACCACGCGAGCCGGGATCGCTCCAGTTGCCCGAAATCCAACGACGAAGGCAGCTACTCCGTTCTGCTGCCATTTTCGTGCAGCAGACTTCGGTAATTTTTTACGATTTATTGGCTTAGTTTTTCTTGCAGAAACTAGTGCCAAATCGAAGAGGACTTCCTTAAAAATCTACAGCTCAAATTTGGGAGCGATCGGAGGTCCGGAAGGCGGCGTTCCGGGGACTTTTCGGAAGCCCTGTTTTCAAGCCCAAGGTGGAAGACGACTGGAATAACTTTATTCCAGTTATTCCAGTCTATTCCAGGTTTATCCCAGACTTATTCCAGCTGGGAATAAGGTATGTTTTTGGGTTTTAATTTCGGTGCATGTGTAGATCTAGATTTATTAAAATGTTTATAAATATTATATGTCCTGTATCACGCCAATACATGCATCTTGTATATGCTAGATCCTGTGCGGAGTAGGTATTTTCCGTATTTATTTTAAAAATGTTTTAAAATATTTACCTGCTCCCTGTGCTGTTGCATGCTTAGCGTAGGCATCTGCACCACATTTTTTTTCTTTCAGTGGTATCAGAGCCAGGTTCTAGAGTAACATATCTTGATGCATGTATAGTAGATTAAATTGTTTAATCTTGGGATTAGAGAGTACTTTTAGGAACCTAGTTGAGACCTTCACCATGGCCGTGTGTCTTTGACACGATGCGGTTCGTCTGTGTTGGTCTCTTCAGAAGGATCCTTTAAGGAAATCAAAAAGAAATTAAAATTATAAATTTGGCATGATTTATAATTTTGTTATTTGGGTCATATAATATTTATAAAAGTATAAATCTAGATATGATGCATAATTTAAGATGTAAAATTGTTTTACATAGAGACTTAATTAAAAATATTTTAATTAAGTATTTGGCTTAATAAAAAAATTTTAGGTTTATGAAATCTAATAAAATTTGCATAAGCCAAATTGGGTTAATTGGGTTAGCTGATTAGTTGGGTCCATCACTGGGTTAGACCTAAGTTTACTTGAATCGGATTAAAAGAAGATTAAGCAAATGTTGTTTAAGGTCCTTCTTTAGAACTATATAATAGTTAGATTAGTTGATCCGTTCATCTAAAATGGATCCAATTAGTGGCTCAGTGGACGTCCGAGTCTTTAGGCTGGTCTGATCGAGTCTGGTAAACCGACTGGTGTCGAGGTAGGTTTGGCAATTGTGATCATGGTTGTATGAGGCTACCTCTTTCCTGGCCAACTTGGTTGGTGTCTAGGAAAGATGGTTAATGGCGGATACTCACCCATGATCTCACCTACCTGGCTAGTCGAGTCGACCAGAACTGATTGGAAAAGCTCAATGACTCGAGTTAACCCATGTCACCCAGGTTGATCGGTCTGACTGATCAATAGGTGCCCATGGATCAATTATTGATTTAATTCAACCCTCCTGGAATCTGATTGATTCAGTGGGAGGATGATCCATGTCCTTACCTTTTTCTTCTGTCACAAAAAAAAAAAAATCCTCTAAAAATTATTAGGTCCTTAAAAAGACTAAGTCAAGGAGTTGACAGTGTCTTAGCCTCCCATTAAGTTGGATATAAATGTGTCCACTAGCTTGGTGTGCATCGGCAGTTCCATTGAACGGGTGTACATCCGGCGACTGGAATTTCTATCTGATCGATGATGGTTCAGTGCAACCTCCTTAACGGGACCAGGTGGGCCGGCCATAGTCGGGCTTGGTCTTTAGTTAGCTGGAAGCATTGGATTAGTCATTTTAATGGTTGGACCTAACCAGAGACCCGCAATAGGAGGCCCCTAGGCCGATTGGGGCGTTCTCTGAGGCAAAATAAAATACTGAAAATTGTTTAGGGAAACAATTGGTTTACGAACCTACCTTTAGGCTCGTATGGGTGAGCCGGCCATAGTCGGGCTCATGCGTGGCCTATTGGATTTCAGTACCCACTTGAAAAAGTGTTTTCACGGATTGGAGTTAGAGGCTACCAATCTGAAAAATTAGTGGGAGAAACCTTTAGACTAAAGTCCAAGTCTTTTGGTTAAGTTATTAATTCATAAACTAATTTGGTCTTGTTTTCTTTTCAGATGTCTTCAAACTTATCGCTCCGGTCACTTCTCGATAACGAGAAGTTAAAGGGTCATAACTTCGATAGTTGGTATCGAAGATTAAGAATTGTTCTGGAGCATGAACGGATCCTATATGTGATAACGGATCCGGCACCTGAAATCCCTCCCGCTAATGCACGGAGTGCGGTCAGAGACACTTATCTGAAGTGGGTCTCTGATCGCACTACTGTCCGGTGCATTATGTTAGCGGCGATGAACGACGAGTTCAGTCGCAAATTCGAGGAGGCCCAACCTGATGAAATCCTTCAAAAGTTGAAGGAATCCTTCGGCACCCCGGATGATGTAGAACGGTACAAAGTGTCTTGTGCCATCTACAACTCCAAGATGCCGAATGGCGGTTCAGTCACTGATCATGTATTGTACATGATCGAGTTGATTGAAAAACTGAGCAAACTCGGATGCCCCTTGCACGAGCAGCTCGGCAAGGATGCGATCCTGAATTCTCTTCCCTCCTCCTATCTTGACTTTCTTGATCATTACAGAATGAACAAGCCTGCAGTCAACTACCATGGTCTTTTGGGGTTGCTGCAGACTTTCGAGAAAGACCACCAACTGAATAAGGGGGTGGTGAATTTAGTGGGAGGAAGTAGAGGTCGTCGTCCCTTTAAGAAAGGGAAGAAGAAAATAAATAAAAAGGGAAAGAAGGTGCATAATGCTCCTGGCCCGAGTCAGACCAGGAAGTTTAAGGCTGATCAGTCTTCTGCAGAGTGCTTCCACTGCAAGAAGAAGGGACACTGGAAGAGGAACTGTCCTCTTTATATAGCATCCCTTGATCCGAACAGGCCGAGAAAGCAGAAGTCTGCTGAACAAGGTATTTATATGATAAGACCTTGTAATTACTCAATTGTTGATACTGCTAACTGGGTATTGGATACTGGTAGTCCAATTCATGTTTGTAATTCGTTACAGGGACTTCAAGTTAGCAGAAGATTTGAAGATGGAGAACAATATCTGAGCATCGGGAATGGAAATCGTGTTCCAGTACTGGCGGTTGGAGTCCTGCGTCTTGTCTTTGAGTCTTGTACTGTCGAACTAGTCGACTGTCACTATTGTCCTAGTTTCATTATGTGCATAATCTCTGTAGGCCTTTTGGCCAGTTGTGGTTTTGAACTATAAATAAAAGGAGATTTTTGCAATGTTATTTTGAATAACTCTGTTATAATGAAAGCTAGATTAAATAATGGCATATACGTACTATCAAGGCCTGTTAGTGTAATGTACACTTCCAGCAAACGCTCAAGGTTGGATAATGTCAACGATTTGTATCTTTGGCACTGTAGGCTAGGTCATATTAACCAAAATAGGATAAACAAAATGCGAGGAGATGGACTCCTCGAGGTCAGTAATTCTGAATCACTGCCCACTTGTGAATCCTGTTTACTTGGTAAAATGACCAAGTCACCTTTTACTGGAAAAGGTGAACGAGCTACAGAACTTCTAAGTCTAATACATACTGATGTATGTGGACCGATGACAGTTAGTGCTATAGGAGAATACAAATATTTCGTTACTTTTACAGACGACTTTTCAAGGTTCGGTTATGTCTTTTTAATGAGACATAAGTCTGAGTCGTTTGAAATGTTCAAACGATACCGTAATGAAGTAGAAAAGCAAACTGGAAAAAGTATTAAAACCCTTCGATCTGATCGAGGTGGCGAATACTTATCTGGTGCTTTTTTGACATATCTTGAGGAGAATGGAATTCTCTCTCAGTGGACTCCTCCAGGAACACCATAGTTGAATGGTGTGTCCGAAAGGAGGAATCGAACCTTGTTGGACATGGTTCGATCCATGATGGGCTTTGCAACTTTGCCGCTATCCTTTTGGGGATATGCGCTTCAGACAGCCTGTTACTTATTAAATAATGTTCCAAGTAAATCTGTTGTCTCCACTCCGTATGAGATGTGGAATGGACGTAAACCATCAATCTCACACCTTCGGGTCTGGGGTTGTCCGGCTTACGTAAAGCGTTTAGACTCAGACAAACTTGGTCCTAGGTCTGATCGGTGTTCATTTATTGGTTATCCTAAGGAAACCGAAGGGTATTTCTTTTACTTGGAGAATGAACAAAAGGTGTTTGTTGCTCTTAGAGCTATCTTTTTGGAAAAGGAGTTCCTTGGAGAAGGAACTATAGCCTCTAAGATTGAACTTGATGAAGTTCAGCCAATAGAAGAACCTACACACTCTAAGGACATCGTAGAACCGGCTGTGATTGAATCACACCCAGAACCCATTAAGAGATCCGGTAGAATACCGCGTCAGCCGGATAGATACTACGGTTTCTTGGTCCGGGACGGAGATCCCATTGAGCTCGATGAGAACAATGAGGATCCGATCACCTATATGGATGCACTTCAGAGATCTGACTCTGAGGCATGGCTTGGAGCCATGCGATCCGAAATGGAGTCCATGGAAATCAACAATGTTTGGACATTGGTTGATCCGCCTGAAGGAATAAAACTCATCGGGTGTAAATGAATCTTCAAGAGAAAAAGGGGCGCAGATGGGAAGGTAGAGACCTATAAAGCCCGTCTGGTTGCCAAGGGGTATCGTCAACGATATGGTATCGATTATGACGAGACATTTTCCCCTGTGGCAATGCTCAAGTCTATTCGGATCATGCTTGCTTTGGCAGCATATTTTGATTACGAGATCTGGCAGATGGATGTCCGAACCGCTTTCCTAAATGGGGAGCTGGAAGAAGAGGTGTATATGATACAGCCTGAAGGGTTCACATCCACAGATGAATCAAAAGTATGCAAATTGCAGAAGTCCATCTATGGACTCAAGCAAGCATCTCGAAGTTGGAACTTATGGTTTGATAGGTGTATCAAATCGTACGGCTTCGTTAAGAACGCAGAAGAACCGTGCATCTATAAATGGGTCAATGGTTCTGTGATTGTATTCCTAGTACTGTATGTTGACGACATTCTCTTAATCGGGAATGACGTCGCAGCATTACAAGGAATAAAGGTCTGGTTATCATCTCAGTTCTCCATGAAGGACTTGGGTGAAGCTTCTTACATACTAGGTATGAAAATCTATAGAGATAGATTTAAGAAGCTTTTGGGACTGTCCCAGTCTATGTACATAGACACCGTGCTGAAACGATTCAGCATGGAAAATTCCAAGAAAGGCTATCTTCCGATAGGTTCTGGAATTACTCTTTCCAAGAAGGATTGTGCGACAACTCCTGAGGAAAGAGAGCGCATGAGTAGAGTACCTTATGCTTCTGCAGTAGGCTCTATCATGTATGCTATGACTTGTACTAGACCAGATGTGGCATACTCACTAGGAGTAAGTAGATACCAGTCTGACCCAGGTGAGGCGCATTGGAAGGTGGTTAAGTCCATCCTCAAGTATTTGAGAAATACTAAAGATCAATGGCTGATTTATGGAGAACCTGACTTGAAACTTGTGGGGTACACTGACTCTAGTTTCCAGTCAGATAGAGATGATAGCAAGAGTGTGTCAGGGTTTGTATTTACCCTGAATGGAGGAGCGGTCTGCTGGAAAAGTTCCAAGCAGGCAACTGTTGCAGACTCGGTATGCGAAGCAGAATATATTGCAGCATCAGATGCAGCAAAGGAAGCTGTGTGGTTGCGAAAGTTCCTTGGAGAGCTAGGGGTGGCACCTTCCCTAGATGGTCCTGTTCCGGTGTACTGTGACAGCACTGGAGCCATTGCTCAAGCTAAGGAGCCAAAAGCTCATCACCGCACCAAGCACATCCTGCGGCGCTACCACCTCATACGAGAGATCGTGGAACGAGGTGACATCAATCTTCTGAAGATCGATGGAAAAGAAAATCTGGCCGACCCCTTCACTAAAGCCCTCGGAATAAAAGAGTTTGACCATTGTAAATGGGAAATGGGTATTAGATACTCTTCTGATTCGCTTTAGTACAAGTGGGAGTTGTTGGAAATTGTGTCCCAAAGCCAATCGCCTGGGTTGTAGGTGGTTGTGCTAAGTATTGTATTTTTTCAATGAATTAATAAAATATTATTTTTGGCAGCTCATCACATATTGAATTTTCCTGAAATGAACTCTATCCTATGTGATGAAGTCCTTAGGACTACACTGACTTCGATACAGAGAGGATGTATCGAGTGGTCCTTAAACCCGGTTCACAACCAAAGGATATATTGTACTGGACGGCAATATATCAAGTATAGGTTATTGTAGTTCACATCGTTTGGTTGTCCTCTTGACCAAATGAGTGTGGTGACACTGATGTGATCTGCAGGTGGGATATATGTGATATCTCATTAAACGTGACTCCGTGCAGTCCCTTTCTGCCAAAGGGATACTCACGATTGGATATGGGTATAAGTGTCCCTCTGACCTGAGGTCATCGCGGTAGCTTGCAAGCAACTCCCTGTGCTTTGGTGCCGGACTACCCGGATTTTTAATCCGGTGATGGAAGGTTTCTGGGTACAGGCAAGTACTTGTGGAGCAGTGATGGACCAAGATGGAATTGACCTGTCCAAACAGTTTGGATTGAATGTCTCGCAGTATCTCAATTTAGCAAATCCTCGGCCGGGGTAGCCCTAGTGAAGAGTCACTAGGCTTGTGAGGTTGAGATACGTAGTCGACTGACTCAGTCTGGGTTGGCAGCCCAATCTCAGTCGTCCTGAGCATTAGAGGTCAAAGGGATGAATTATACGGTAACCATATGCCAGAGGTTCGATAGTTTGCTCCCGCATCTTCGACCTATCCGGACGCCGGGACCCATTGCTAGATGGTTTCCTGTGCTGGTACTAGAATTGTTCTGGTGCTACCTGATGGGGAACTAATATGCATGCAATTTTTTTTGTATATTTTACATGTTGAGTTAGGTGATTAATTCCCGAATTTCAGATCAAAATTATTTGTAGGGAATTTTGTATGAATTTTTGAAGATCAGCATGCAGATTAGGACCTAGAAAAGTAGCAAAGAAGGACCGCCGGGGCTGAGAAGCCTCGGTTAGGGCAAGTTCTCCTACAATAAAACTACTGGAGGTAGAGGGGGGTGCCTGACAACGTCTGTGAAGATTGCAATGAAGGGGTCTCTCGTTCCTCGACGGATGCGACCTGGAAAATCGAGCCAAAGACCCGCGGATACCCGGCTTTCTGCTCGGTGATCCGATTGAGGCTTGGCTGGAGTCGTTGGATTCGTAGGAACTCAGGGACCTGCAAACGACCTGTCAGGGGTTAGAAAGCTCACAAAGGAATAAAAAAACAAAGTAAAAACAGCAAGGGAAGGCTTCTTTTGGAGTGGGCATCCAGGGATCTGGAGGATTTGTTGGCAGCAGGAAGATGATTGCAAACACCGGGAAGAAGAACTCTCACAAACCCCTTTATGCACACAGCAGGGTATCACACCACTCAATAGAAGAACTCAAGCTTTTCATTCATCAAAAATTCCCTCATACAAGAGGCTAGGGTCCCTTAAATAGACCCTTACCCTTGGGCTCCAAGTAAGGGTACATAAGTCTTTACATAAGAATCCTTTTCCCTCTCAAACCCTAGCTAGAAAATAAGGAAATATTAGGTAGAAAAATCCCTAAAAATTTTCTTGACTTGGTCAAGACTCCAAGGACGCCTAGGAGGGCGTGTTGGGCTTCTAGGAGCAGCAAAAGGCCGGCCCAAAGGGGCTCGGGTGCATGGGTTTGGGCCTCTGGAAGCTGGGGTGGCCTGGTAGCCAGGTAGCAGGAATATTCCCTGGTATCTTGCTTCTTAGGGGCTTGGGCTTGGCACCTGGGCTTGATTTCTTTGGGCTAGGATGCAGATGGACCTCTGGAATCATGGATGCCCTTATCTATGAATATACTTTGGCATCTGGAAGGGAATCTGGGCATCTGGAGGGCATCTGCAAGAAATCAGGGTTTTCAGAATTTTCCTCCTGGGGTCTTCAAATCTTCAAGCTGGGTTGGACTTGTGCTATACTTCCATGTCTTCAATCTAGTTGGACTTGGTCTTCACTTGTATGATATAGTCTTGAGTCTTCAGTATGCTTGGACAGGACTCAAAAAAATAAAATTAGCTCAACATGAGCTGACTAGCATTGGACTGAACTAGCTCAACATGAGCTGACTAGTACATAACTGAAATAACAACTAAAAATACTCAAATAACAACTAAAATGGACTCAGATGAGCTAAGCCCTTATTACAGATGGTCTCATAAATTATTGATCAATTTACAAAGGGTTGAAAAAGCCTCTGTCTTATTCTGGTGCCTCAGGTGTCCCCACCAATTCTCCCGGGGTGGGAGGAACTCGACCCTGTCGAGTGAAGGTCAGACTGGCTCACATATCTCTCGAGAAGGTCTGGGTTGAGGCGTTGCAAGTCCTCTCGAGAAATCCACGAATCGTCCGACTCTGGCCGGCCTTGCCATCGGACCAGGAAGCGTTGATAGTCATGGCCCTGGGTCATGATGGCTTGATTGTCCAGGATACGCTCGATCCGTTCTCCTCTCTCAGGCCAAATTTGTTTATGGACACTCTAGGTTAGGGTCACTCACAATGAAAAGGAATAGGTCCAAAGGCCTCACTAGGTAGCGCTGCCAGTTCCCTATACTCAACCAGGTCTGTAATATTGAAGGTAGAACTAATGCCCAAATCCGAAGGCAAGTCTAACACCTAGGCATTTGATCCAACCTTCTCTATCACTTTAAAAGGTCCGGCTCTACGAGCATGAAGCTTCTTTTAGGCCTAAGCCTAACCAAGATAGAATCCACTACATCAAATTCTTTGTTCCATCTTCGGGAATTAGCCAGTTTGTTTAACATTAGTGCGGGTGGTGAACATGTTAGGCACATGCAGACTCCTAACAAGATGATGCAAAGGACTCAAACTAACACCTAATACACTCGACTTTGCATTCCTATCGAAGGAAATTTATTAGACTTTTATGGGCCTAAACCTAAGAGACTATAGACTCTCTAGGTCTGACCCTAGTGTGGTGTGCACAAGAGTATTTACAATGGACTCCAAGCAAATGCCAGAGGGTATGCCAGAAGTATAATGCAAACCTAACATGCGTAATGAATGCATGCAGTACGCTAATCTCTGTTAATTGCAATCTAATAATCCTAAAAATGCTGGAGGTGTCAGGAAAGGGCAGAAAATAGGAAGTGGGTTCAGAATTAGTTTGGTAGGGTAGGAAAAAAGGTTCAAGGTTAGTTGGATAAAGTTCGATATAAGAAGGCATGCCAGGGACTAATCCTAGACTAATGAGGCTAACCTTACGAGGTTGCAGTATATCTATGGAGTTTGCATAATGGAATGATGGGTTACTAATCTCAGGGAAGAGGTCCTTAATGGGAACTATAGGAGGAGGCTCATACTGAGGGTACTGATTCAAAGAGATCAAGTCCTTAATAAATTCTTCAGGTTCTTGTATTTTAGGACTAGACTCTATAATTTGGCTCTCCTCTATGGTTTCCTCAGGTAAGGCTCTAGCAGCAGTACCTAGGTTCTCTTCCTCTATTTGTTCTTCCACTATAGCTTTAGGTTGGATGTGGTCAAGGTCAACTACCTCTAGGTTGGCTTCTACCTGGGTATCTATTGGGTCAGCTAATTCTAGGTCATCTAAAGGTGTCTCCTCTTCTCCCTCATACTCATCCACTAAGTTTACATCAGCTTCATATACTTCCGCGTTAATGTAAACCTTGTCAATCTCAAGAATGGTTGGAGAAGGTCGGCTAGGGGAAAATTGGCTAGGTCCTGGTTTCTGATTATGGACACTAATCCTAGTAGGTTCAAGTGGTCTAAAGGGTAGTGGCTTACTACTGGGCTCATATTTAGGGGTGCTAATCCTATGGGGTTCAAGTTGACTATAGGAAACCTGACTAGTACTAGATTGATATCTAGGGATTATGGGCTCCCTAGACTCATAGGATAAGGGTGCAGATCTATGGGTCACGGGATTATATGATCTGGGGTCATAGGATTTGGGTTCAGCTCTATAGGTCTTGGGTCTACTGGACTCATGGGATATGGGTTCGTCGATTCTAGAGTCAGAGGATTTGAAGTCATAAGATCTATAGGTTGTGGGTATACTAGGCTTATAGGATGTGGGTAAATAGGATCTAGAGTCATAGGATCTAGGTTCAGTATCATAGTATGGGTCAGGCTGAGTGGCTCTCCTAGGTTCAACCTCACGATATGGTTCAGGGTTTGGGGTCCTCCTAGGTTTAGGATTATAGTATGGGTCAGGCTGAGGGGCTCTCCTAGGTTCAACCTCTCGGTATGGATCAGGGTTTGGGGTCCTCCTAGGTTGAGGATTGTAGTACGGGTCAGGATAAGGGGCTCTCCTAGGTTCGACCTCATGGTATAGATCAGGGTTTGGGGTTCTCCTAGGTTGAGGGGACTCAGGATCTGGCTCAGATCGTGACCCATGGGTTCTTGCTATGGTCCCTACACGGCCTCCTAACTGGTCAAACCTATTGGCAAGATGGTCAATTCTATTGTTGGTTTGGGTAGCAGACTGAGTTAACTGGGTAGTCATATGGGCCATTTGATCAGCTAGGGCTTTTATTTGGGCTTGTAAATTTTCCATGGGTTCAGACATTTGTGAAGGAGGTGGGTGATATGAAACTCCTAATCTAGTGCTCATGCAAGACTCGATCAGACCGACTATAGCTGACTAGACCTAGAGTCCAAACTAGATGCTCAATCAGGGTGGCAAACTAGCCTATAGTAACCCTGTACTCAGCCAGGCAGGTGTAAGGGGAGTGTTAGGTCCCTGATTGCCAATCCTAGACACCAATCAGAGATTGGCCAGGTAGGCGGACCAGCACACAAGCCCTTCGGGATTGAATCCCTAAACCACCGTTCTAGACACTGAGCACAAGGCACACACAGGTTAACTTGACACAGTGATCTAACACTAGCCCGGACCCGACCAGTTGGTGTCCCAAGCCCACTAGGGCAAATTAAGTCTAATTAATTTTAGGTTAAGGCTTGGGACTGAATGCAAGGGATGTGGTTTTGGGCTAAGGAGAGGTGATCAAATCCTCCCCCCATCTGATATAGCAAGAGTGCCCTTAAAAGTAAATTATGCAATGATGGCAGGCAGATGATGCAAATTAAGGTTAGATGTTTTTGGTATTTTTTTGGAGAATATGTAATTTTTTTTTTTTTTTTGGTTTTTCTTAAATAGAAGAAAACTTACAAATCATGGCCTAATATGCTGCAAATATACTAAAATTAAAATATATGCAAAAGATGCTAAACAAAACCCTAAAACTTCCAAACTTGTCTTGCTGAAAAAAACAGAGCCGAAAATTTGCAGGCCCTATTTCGGCTTGCAGAAAATTCACAGGCCATAATAAAATCTGGAAAAATTTTTAGAATTATTGTGAATTATGATAAATCCACGAAAATAAATTTCAAATTTTTGGAGTTTTCAAAAGAGAGAAATAATTAAAATAACAGAGTATATATGGACTGAAAAATTGCGGAAAACAAGCCCTAATCTAAGCTCTGATACCAAATGATGGGGAACTAATATGCATGCAATTTTTTTTGTATATTTTACATGTTGAGTTAGGTGATTAATTCCCGAATTTCAGATCAAAATTATTTGTAGGGAATTTTGTATGAATTTTTGAAGATCAGCATGCAGATTAGGACCTAGAAAAGTAGCAAAGAAGGACCGCCGGGGCTGAGAAGCCTCGGTTAGGGCAAGTTCTCCTACAATAAAACTACTGGAGGTAGAGGGGGGTGCCTGACAACGTCTGTGAAGATTGCAATGAAGGGGTCTCTCGTTCCTCGACGGATGCGACCTGGAAAATCGAGCCAAAGACCCGCGGATACCCGGCTTTCTGCTCGGTGATCCGATTGAGGCTTGGCTGGAGTCGTTGGATTCGTAGGAACTCAGGGACCTGCAAACGACCTGTCAGGGGTTAGAAAGCTCACAAAGGAATAAAAAAACAAAGTAAAAACAGCAAGGGAAGGCTTCTTTTGGAGTGGGCATCCAGGGATCTGGAGGATTTGTTGGCAGCAGGAAGATGATTGCAAACACCGGGAAGAAGAACTCTCACAAACCCCTTTATGCACACAGCAGGGTATCACACCACTCAATAGAAGAACTCAAGCTTTTCATTCATCAAAAATTCCCTCATACAAGAGGCTAGGGTCCCTTAAATAGACCCTTACCCTTGGGCTCCAAGTAAGGGTACATAAGTCTTTACATAAGAATCCTTTTCCCTCTCAAACCCTAGCTAGAAAATAAGGAAATATTAGGTAGAAAAATCCCTAAAAATTTTCTTGACTTGGTCAAGACTCCAAGGACGCCTAGGGGGGCGTGTTGGGCTTCTAGGAGCAGCAAAAGGCCGGCCCAAAGGGGCTCGGGTGCATGGGTTTGGGCCTCTGGAAGCTGGGGTGGCCTGGTAGCCAGGTAGCAGGAATATTCCCTGGTATCTTGCTTCTTAGGGGCTTGGGCTTGGCACCTGGGCTTGATTTCTTTGGGCTAGGATGCAGATGGACCTCTGGAATCATGGATGCCCTTATCTATGAATATACTTTGGCATCTGGAAGGGAATCTGGGCATCTGGAGGGCATCTGCAAGAAATCAGGGTTTTCAGAATTTTCCTCCTGGGGTCTTCAAATCTTCAAGCTGGGTTGGACTTGTGCTATACTTCCATGTCTTCAATCTAGTTGGACTTGGTCTTCACTTGTATGATATAGTCTTGAGTCTTCAGTATGCTTGGACATGACTCAAAAAATAAAATTAGCTCAACATGAGCTGACTAGCATTGGACTGAACTAGCTCAACATGAGCTGACTAGTACATAACTGAAATAACAACTAAAAATACTCAAATAACAACTAAAATGGACTCAGATGAGCTAAGCCCTTATTACAGATGGTCTCATAAATTATTGATCAATTTACAAAGGGTTGAAAAAGCCTCTGTCTTATTCTGGTGCCTCAGGTGTCCCCACCACTACCGTTTAGGTTCGAACCTATGAGGTCACACGCCACAGAGGATAACTCTCTGATCCGGATACCGAATACGATTGGAAATCGTCTCGATTTTATGGTCATAGTAGTATTTTTGAGCACTCTTTTTCCCCGTCTTGCCCTTGTCTGTGTCAACCGAAAATTGTTCTTGGTTGATCAGCACTGCGCCAGGTTTTTTCTGAATCAGTTTTGAACTGATTCGGAGTTCGTTTCGGCCTCCAATTGGTTGCGAACCAATTGAACCAAAATTCAAAAGGTTTGAACCAACTTGGTTTAAATGGGATTGGACCATTTAATTGGCTTGGTTTAATGGGATTGAACCAAGGTATAATATTTTGGCTTGGACCGATTTTGAACCGGTGCATTTTCTCCTCATGACCGTTTTACACGGTGATTCAATGGTTGAAATGAAGAGACCCAAAGACCAAAACGCTGGAATTCCTTTCGCTGGATGAGAACTCCAAACGTCCCGTCTCTTCCTTTTCCCAACCCATTACATTAATCCTTGGTTAATGGGTTTAATGGTTGATTAATGGCTGGTTTATTGGGTTTATTGCTACCCATTGCTGCTGCCTCTCCACCTTCCAACGCTCCAACTCCCTCTCCCTCCCAACTTGCTTATGAAAGCCAAACCAGCGTCCTGTTTCATGTGAAAAAAGTTTTCAACGAGAGAATTTTTTTTCCACCGTGAGAGAGGCCTAAAAAAGGAGAGCTTTGGGCATTCTTTGAGAGGCTTAAGGAGAGGGTTTTTGGGTTGGGTTTAGAAGCCTTAGAGGGAGAGAAAATCCCATTGTTTCAAGCTCCCATTCTGCCTAGTTCTGCTGCAGAATTCTGTGACCGTGAAGCCCTCTTCCGGCGGCTAGCACCGTGCGTGGAGGCGGATCCGAGAGTCTCGGGCATGTCTCCCCTCTAGAGGGAGTATTCCTCTACTCCTCGAAGCAAACCACGCGAGCCGGGATCGCTCCAGTTGCCCGAAATCCAACGACGAAGGCAGCTACTCCGTTCTGCTGTCATTTTCGTGCAGCAGACTTCGGCGATTTTTTACGATTTATTGGCTTAGTTTTTCTTGCAGAAACCAGTGCCAAATCGAAGAGGACTTCCTTAAGAATCTACAGCTCAAATTTGGGAGCGATCAGAGGTCCGGAAGGCGGCGTTCCGGGGACTTTTCGGAAGCCCTGTTTTCAAGCCCAAGGTGGAAGACGACTGGAATAACTTTATTCCAGTTATTCCAGTCTATTCCAGGTTTATCCCAGACTTATTCCAGCTGGGAATAAGGTATGTTTTTGGGTTTTAATTTCGGTGCATGTGTAGATCTAGATTTATTAAAATGTTTATAAATATTATATGTCCTGTATCACGCCAATACATGCATCTTGTATATGCTAGATCCTGTGCGGAGTAGGTATTTTCCGCATTTATTTTAAAAATGTTTTAAAATATTTACCTGCTCCCTGTGCTGTTGCATGCTTAGCGTAGGCATCTGCACCACATTTTTTTTCTTTCATCAGGTACACCCCCTCTGCCTACCAGTCCCTTTATTGAAGATGAACTAGCCCAATCGAGACTTTTTAGCCTCGATGATCCACTTTTTATTGCTTTTTAGGTCTGTTATGCATGATTTTGCTTCTTAATTTTATATAGAACTCTCTACTTAGTTTCTTAGTCTGATCTTCGGGATTCAAACATATAACTTAATATATAAAAATAAAAAATAATCTGCATGTATATATAGTTCCGCATCACCCTACCCTCCTATAGGGCACTTAAAGACCTCTCTAAATTCTCTCTCAAAATCTGATTATCCATCCTATACCTCTTCATAGGCTCTTGTTATAAAATGACAAGTCTTGTCTTAAAAGACAAGCCTTGTCTTAAAAGAGACCTAAAACAAGGAAGAGAAAATGGAAAGGACTTCTTTAAGATATTTTTTTTTGTATATGCTGGCATTAGATTACCGATGCCTATTTATAAAGAGTGAGGGGGTGCCTAATAAATCTTTTCTTTAGCCCTTGATAAGTGGTGGGGACACCAGGATCAGAAACAGATCACTAGATCCTATATGGTTTACTGATTAGGATTTTTTTTAGAACCTTAGTCATGTGTCATAATTTTGTAAGCAAGTAAGATTGAGTCCTGTAATAAGTTGAGACTAGTTGATTTGTCTCAACCTAGTCCAATCTATTGAGTCTTGTATTTAAGTATGAGTCCAGTGAGAGTCCAGTTTTTGTACAAAAAGAAAGGATACCCTATTTTGGTGTTCCATCAGGCCTCATCCAGGAGCCAAAGGTCTTCCCATTAGCCAATTGGACCTTGTATGCCATCCTAGGGTCTAAGATTCCTGCAAGATGCCTAGATGCTGTCCAGATAATTTCTAGATGCCAGGGAATATTCCACATACCAGGCCACCCCAGGATCCTAAGACATACCTGCACCCCAGCCCAGGAGAATTCAAAGCCCAGGTCCATAAAGAACCAAGATTCCATATTAATTCCAGGAATATTCCAGCCTAGGGCGCCCCAACTTCTAAGAGGCCCAAAGCCCATGAGCCCAAGCCCATTCAAGGCCGCCCAAGCCCATGAGAAGTTGGCCCATCGCTGCCCCTTGAAGCCCACATGCCAACCCTAGGCATCCTTGGAGTGTTGACTTGGTCCAAACCAAGTGGAGAGAGGGAGGGAGAAGACTAGGTCAAGTTCCTAACCTAGTTGGGATTTGTTTTCCTAAATATTTTAAGACTTGTAATTCTAACCTAGCTAGGAAAGGACTTGTAACCTAAGTGGGAGAAGACTTGTAATCCCTTTAGGAGAGGGCATGGGAGCTCTATAAATACCCCACCCCTCTTCCTCTTGTAATCAATCTTTTTATCATATGAATTAAACTTTGTTGAAATTTTGAGTTAATTGATTTATGTTCTAGTGTTGGTGTTAGTGTTTTGGTATTTGTTGGTTGCTTTATGTGCCCAAGCCATCCTTGCTACCCTAGCATTCTTCCATGCCCTAGCTTGCTGCCATCCAACCCTTCATACGCCCAAGAGAAGAGTGCCCTAGGCCACCAAAGCAAGGAGCCCATCATCCTTCACCAAGCCACCCACTCCAAACCCTGATTCCACGTTCTTCAAATCCTAATCTCCTTTTATTATTTTGTTAATTCTTTCTAACAATCCTTTGATGCTTGCAGGATCCTTGAGGTGTTTTCTCTTCCTAGAGGAGGCCTTCTTTGCCTCTAAGACTATCTAAATCAGCCATCTAATCCAAGGGAACGGAAGCTTCATCATACAGGCTCCAATCAGAGTGTGAGTGATTTCTTCAATTGCAGATTCTTCAATCCCTATTTGGTAACATCCTTCCCTTCTCTTGATTTCTATTTTGTTGAAGATTAATTATCCTAATCCAAGAGTTTCTCAATTCTCGGGTCCTGACTTTTATTATTTTGCATGAGTATGCCTGCGATATGATGATTCTTTGCATTGCTGATTATCCTGCTAGTTCTTACTTAATTTTAAAAATTTAGCCAGCAAATTTAATGTTAAAAAATTATAAAAAATTTAGTTTACTATTTTTTCTATATATTTAGCAATATTAGATACATCCTGCATTAGTTTAGTATTAGAGCGGTTTACGATAGCATTCATCTGCATTAGGATCACAAATACTAATTTCTGCATCCTGCTAGCTACATTAGGTGTTTGTTTTTCATCTGATTTTGACTACTTAGGAATTTTATTTTTTTGTAAAATTTTCATGTCATGTCGTTTGTTTTGTCCTTATAATTTTTATAATTTTTAATTAATTTTACAAAAAACTTAGTTTACTAAAATTTGGCATATTAGGAACCCTAACTAAAATCCTAATATTTCTGTATTAGTCTGAAAACCATAGGATTTTCATCATCATCTGATTTTTTTTCATCAAATTTGGTAGAGTTCATCATCGCAGCCCATCCTCTATTCTATAATTCTTTAGATTTTTTTCTACATCGGTAACTATGTCAAAACCTGCATTATCTGAAACCCTAACTTTCTGAATTCTGCTATTTCTGCATTTTGACTAAACCAAACCTAACCAACTTCCAAACCCCCCACTCCCAAGCCAAACTTTGTTTGCTAACCCCAGTTAACTTAAACCTAACTTGTGACATCATAAAATAATTAAAAAAATATTTTTATTTTCTAATTGTTATTAGTTGCATCAGGACCATCGATTGCCATCATCTTTTTAACCTAATCTTAAGGGCAACTACTATCTAACTTCAGGGCAGGATTTCATCACCTATCTTGGATCCAAAACAACCATCATCATTCTGTCCTAAGCCTAATTAAAATTAATTAGACCTAATTTGCCCTAGAGGGCCAGGTGACACCAACAAGTTGGGTCTGAATTGCATGGGCCAACTAGTACATTTAATCCTGTGGCTATTACTGAAATCTGGTGTCTAAGGCTAAGGGTCCAAAGTCAAATGACCTAAGTGGTGTTATGATTTTTAATTGGGTCCTTACAAATACATGGGGCCTCCCACACTCCCACCCTCTACTTGGCCAGAGGAAGGATTAGCTGCTGGGTTAAGTGTAAGTTGAGCTGATCCATTCAATTTTGGCTTTATGTCTAGGAAACCCTAGAATTACTGATCCTTTGCATGCTTGGCTGCACCATCTCATTCTGACTAATTGTTTGATTGCAAGACCACTAGACTAAAAACCCAATACTAGAAGTCTAAACCCCAACCTAGCTCAACCATGGACCCCAGTCTAAAGGCCTTCACGAAAACCTTGACTGAACGATTTGATCAGATGGACCACAGGTTTGACCAAACTAAAACCCAGCTGAACCAATCAACCACCCAACCCAAACCAAGCTTGCCCAATTGACCACTCAGATCAACCAGATGACCCAAACAAACAACCAAACAACTACTAGGATTGAGCAATTAACCACTAGATTAGACCAAGTAGAAGAAAGATTAGGTACTATAGAGAAAACCCAAGACTCTAATGCTGAACCTAATCCTGACCCATCATGTTCCACCTCTCAGAACCCTAGGGGACCCTTAAATCAAGACCAATTTATGAAACCCAACCCTAGGAGAACCCAGACTCAAGAAATATTTATAGAGCCTAATCTTAGGGGAGTTCAACATCAGGAACCATACCAAGAGCCCAACCATAGGAGAGTCCACAACACTGACCCTATCCAGGAACCCAACCATAGAAGGCCCCAACATGAAGTTCATGATCAAGATGAAAGGGCTATGAAAAATATTAGGGTAGAAGAACCCACCTTTGATGGAAGTCTTGAACCAAAGGTCTATGTAGATTGGGTAGGAGATATGGATTATTATTTTGAATGGTATAAAATGAGTGAAGGGATGAATTATAAATTTGCCAAGATGAGATTGATTCGTCAAGCTAGATTACATTGGGCTAATCTTGAGCGTACTAGGAGACAACGAGCCCTTCCACCTATAACTACTTGGCAAGAGATGAAATTGCAACTCAAGAAGAAATACCTACCAGAATCCTACAATCAACAGCTCTTAAATCAATGGAACAAAATTTATCAAGGAAATAGATCGGTGTCAGATTATATTGCTAAATTTGATGAGTTTGCTGTTAGGTGTAGTGTAACCGAGTCTTTAGAATAAACCCTGTCCAGGTTTAGAATTAGATTATGTGAAGACATCAAAAGGGAACTATACATGAGAGAGGTCAATGATTTGGAACAAGCCTATCAAATAGCTAGACATTATGAACAATTCCAAAAAGGACCTATATATTAGAAATCTGAACCTGTTAAGAACAATACCCAATTCCCAAGATCAAACCCAAACCAGGTATACCAGGGTAGACCAAATCCCAATCCCAACCCAGTTTGATTTAACCCCAACCCAGTTAAGCCAAACCCAAATCTAGTCTGACCCAACCCTAATCCAATCTGATTCAATCCCAACCCTAACCCATCTCGACCTAACTCGAGTTTGAGTCCATCTAGTTCAAGTAATTCTACACTTGCTAGAATCGATAAGGGTAAGGCATCTGCATTTCAGAAAGCCCCAACCCCAGCCCCAATGCTTGTTTTAGATGTAATAAGGTAGGTCACTATGTTAGCCAGTGTCCCACCAGATCATTACACATAGGGGAGCTAGAGAAACAAGAGCCTGAACTGATGCGGGACTAATATGCATGCAATTCTTTTTTTGTATATTTTATATATGGGGTGAGTGACTAATTCCCGAATTTCATATTAAAATAAGTTATAGAAAATTTTGTATGAATTTTAGAAGATCAGCATGCAGATTAGGACCTAGAAAAGTAGCAAAGAAGGATCGCTGGGGCTGAGAAGCCTCGGTTATGGCAAGTTCTCCTACAATAATAAGACTGGAGGTAGAGGGGGTGTACCTGACAACGTCTGTGAAGATCGCAGTGAAGGGGTCTCTCGTTCCTTGATGGATGTAGCCTGGAAAACCGAGCCAATGACCCACGGATACCCGGCTTTCTACTCGGTGGTTCGATTGAGGCTTGGCTGGAGTCGTTGGATTCGTATGAACTCGGGGACCTGCAAACGACCTGTCAGGGGTTAGAAAACTCACAAAGGAACAAGAAAACAAAGGAAAAATATCAAGGAAAGGCTTCTTTTGGAGTGGGCATCCAGGGATCTGGAAGGTTTGTTGGCAGCAAGAAGATGATTGCAAACACCGGGAAGAAAAACTCTCACAAATCCCTTTATGCACACAGCAGGGTATCACACAACTCAATAGAAGAACTCAAGGTTTTAATTCATATCAAAAAGTGAGTTTCATACAAGAGGCTAGGGTCCCTTAAATAGATCCTTAACCTTGGGCTCCAAGTAAGGGCACATAAGTCTTTACATAAGAATCCTTTTCCCTCTCAAACCCTAGCTAGAAAATAAGGAAACATTAGGTAGAAAAAATCCCTAAAAATTCTCTTGACTTGGCCAACACTCCAAGGATGCCTAGGGTGGCGTGTTGGGCTTCTAGGAGCAGCAAGAGGCCGGCCCAAAGGGGCTCGGGCACATGGGTTTGGGCTTCTAGAAGCTGGGGTGGCCTGGTAGCAGGAATATTCTCTGGTATCTTGCTTCTTAGGGGCTTGGGCTTGGCGCCTGGGCTTGATTTCTTTGGGCTAGGATGCAGATGGACCTCTAAAATCATGGATGCCTTGGTATATGAATATATTTTGGCATCTGGAAGGGAATCTAGGCATCTGGAGGGTATCTGCAAGGAATCAGGGTTTTCTGAATTTTTCTTCCTAGAGTCTTCAATTCTTCAAGCTGGGTTAGACTTGAGCTATACTTCCATGTTTTCAATCTAGTTGGACTTGGTCTTCACTTGTATGATATAGTCTTGAGTCTTCAGTATGCTTGGACAGGACTCAAAAAAATAAAATTAGCTCAACATGAGCTGACTAATACTGAACTGAACTAGCTCAACATGAGCTGACTAGTACAGAATTGAAACTCAAAAGACTCAAATAACAACTAAAATGGACTCATATGGGCTAAGCCCTTATTACAGATGGACTCATAAATTATTGATCAATTCATAGAGGGTTGAAAAGCCTCTGTCTTATTCTGATGCCTCCGGTGTCCCCACCATGAACCCAATAATAAGGATGTAGAAGAAGAAATTTATGAGGCTGAACTAGACTTGGTAGAAGAATACGAAGGAGATGAGGAGGAATTTGATCAAATAGGGTAGTTAGATGTATTTTGACCCAAGTGCAAATTGAGGAAGATTGGCATAGGACTAGCATCCTACAGACTTTTGTAAAACTTGGGAATAACGTATATAAGATTATAATAGATAGTGGGAGTTGTGTCAATGCCATTGCCACTGAAATAGCTAAATCTTTAGGCTTGACCCTAGTTCCACATCCCAGCCCCTATAGTGTCATGGGTAGATTCCACCTCTATGCTAATCGAGTCTAGGTGCCAAATCTTAATTAAATTGCAATCATATGAAGAAGATATTTGGTGTGATATCCTTTCCATGAAGGTTAGTAGTGTCATTCTAGGTCGACCATGGCTTTATGATCATGATGCTGCCCTATCTGGTCGAACCAGCATCTATACCTTTCATCATCTTGGAAAGAAATTTGTGATTTACCCCACTCAGCCCAGAAATTCAATCAAGAGAAATTCTTGTAGCCTTAGAGCAAAACCAAGAGTTAATCTAATTAAGGCTAAAGAATTAGAGGAATACCCTTCTGAACCCACTGAGGAATTAATGAGAATTGGTCCTGAACCCACTATAATAACTGAAGAAGAAGTAATTGAGCCAGGATCAAACATTATAGGTGAAACTAAGAATTTACAAGAGTTATTCATAGAGGAAGCACAAGATCAACTCTCTAAAGAACAACCGAAAGAAATAGGTGTAGGTAATGAAATAACCTCTGATTTTGAATCCACAAATCTGATTTATCTGTCTGCACCTACACTAGCCTCTGCATAGCATTTGCATTTGAAAATTAGTCAAAAGCTGAACATAAGTAATGAATTAAATAAAAACTTGGCTAATTTCCAAAAGTGAGATAAAGAAATTTTTACAGAGAATTATGTGATTGTGAAGGAATTTCATGCTCGCGAAGCTGGCCCATCCAAAATAATGAAGAGTAATGGACCCAATGCCTATGTGCTTGAGATATCATCTGATTTAGGTATTAGCTTCACCTTCATCATCTCAGATCTTGTAGAGTCTAGGGAGCCATCATTGATACCCAGCGAGCCCCTTAAGCCACTCCCTTTCTTTGTGAGTGAACCCACCCTAGAGCGACCACATACAATTTAGCCTTTTGGTGAGGAAAAGATTGAGAGAACCCTAGACAATCAAGCCATCAGTACCTGGGATGGAGACTGTCAGCGGTACTTGGTCCGGTGGTAAGGTCAACCAGAATCTGAGGACTTGTGGAATGCTGGTGCAGATCTGCAGTGCCTCAACCCAGACCCTCCTTGAGCAGCCAAATTGACCCTTACTCGATGTGGTCGAGTTCCTCCCACCCCGGAAGAATTGGTGGGGATACCAGGATCAGACATAGATCACTGGATTCCATATGGTTTACTATTTAGGGTTTTTTTTAGAACCTTAGTCATATATCATAATTTTGTAAGCAAGTAAGATCGAGTCCTGTAATAAGTTGAGACTAGTTTATTTGTCTCAACCTAGTCTAGTCTATTGAGTCTTGTATTTAAGTATAAGTCCAGTAAGAGATCAATTTTTGTACAAGAGCAGAGGATACCCTATTTTGGAGTTCTACCAAGCCTCATCCAGGAGCCAGAGGTCTTCACATCAGCCAATTGGACCTTGTATGCCATCCCAGGGTCCAAGATTCCTGCAAGATGCTTAGATACCCTCCAGATGATTTCAAGATGCTAGATTCCCTCCAGATGCCAGGGAATATTCTACATACCAGGCCACCCTAGGATCCTAAAGACATACCTGCACCCCAACCCAGGAGAATTCAAGGCCCAGGTCCATAAAGAACCAAGATTCCATAATGATTTCAAGAATATTCCAGCCCAGGGTGCCCCAGCTTCCAGGAGGTCCAAAGCCCATGCACCCAAGTCCATTCAAGGCTGCCCAAGCCCAGGAGGAGTCGGCCCATTGCTGCCCCTTGAAGCCCACATGCCAACCCTAGGCGTCCTTGGAGTGTTGACTTGGTCCAAGCCAAGTGGAGAGAGGGAGGGAGAAGACTAGGTCAAGTTCCTAACCTAGTTGGGATTTGTTTTCCTAAATATTTTAAGACATGTAATTCTAACCTAGCTATGAGAGGACTTGTAACCTAAGTGGGAGAAGACTTGTAATCCCTTTAGGAGAGGGCGTGGGAGCTCTATAAATACCCCACCGCTCTCCCTCTTGTAATCAATCTTTTTATCATATGAATTAAACTTTGCTGAAATTTTGAGTTAATTGATTTTTGCTCTTGTGTTGGTGTTAGTGTTTTGGTATTTGTTGGTTGCTTTGAGTGCCCTAGCTATCCCTACTGCCCTAGTATGCTTCCATGCCCTAGCTTGCTGCCATCCAAGCCTTCATACGCCCAAGAGAAGAGTGCCCTAGGCTGCCCAAGCAAGGAGTCCATCATCCTTCACCAAGCCACCCACTCCAAATCCTGACTCCACCTTCTTCAAGCCCTAATCTCCTTTTATTATTTTGTTGTTGTTTTCTAACAATCCTCTGATGCTTTCAAGATCCCCGAGGCATTTGCCCTCCCCAGAGGAGGCCTTCTTTGCCTCTAGGACTGCCCAAATCAACCATCTAATCCAAGGGAACAGAAGCTTCATCATCCAGGCTCCAATCAGAGTGTGAGTGATCTCTTCAATTGCAGATTCTTCAATCCCTATCTGGTAACATCCTTCCCTTCTCTTGATTTCTATTTTGTTGAAGATTAACTACCATAAGCTGGGAGCTTTTCAATTCTCGGGTCCTGACTTTTATTATTTTGCATGAGTATGCCTGCGATATGATGATTCTTTGCATTGCTGATTATCCTGCTAGTTCTTACTTAATTTTGAGAATTTAGCCTACAAATTTAATGTTAAAAAATTATAAAAAAATTAGTTTACTATTTTTCTACATATTTAGCAATCTTAGAGTCATCCTGCATCAATAAGACCATTCAAGCAGGAGTCCCTTGGATGAAAAGACTTATCTTGACATTTCATATCAAGGCTACATCACGTGTCCTCCAGGTCTCCCTTGATTGCTTCATGCTCCTAAATGGCTCAACTGGGTGGATGACTAGAGTGTTATGTTGACAGGCTTCAAAATGATTTGAGTCTTCTTTTTTTTTACAGGACTAGATTGGACTCAATATACTGGACTGACACTTATATAATTTAACTTCAAAATTTACATGACTCAAAACTTGACTCAACTGACTTAACATAACCTAAGACTGATCCCAAAACCCTAATGGCATGGATCAAAACCCAAGGACTCAAATAATGAAAGGCCTAAAACAAGACTCAAGGGGCCATACAGGGACTCATATGGACTAACCCACAAAACTCAAATGAGCTCACCACTACAACTCAAATGAACTCACTCAAATTGACTAAACCTTAATTACAAAGTTGGACTCACACTAAACAAAACTTGGACTCAAATCCTAAACTCTAATCTGATGATCACAAAGGGTGGAAATGTTTCTGTCCAAATCGGATGCTCTTGTGTCCCCATCAATTCTTCCATGGTGGGAGGAACTCGACCCCATCGAGTAAGGGTCACACTGAACCTGGTATCTATCAGGAAGGTCTAAGTGGAGGCGCAGCAAGTCCTCTCGAGTATCCCATAAAGTGTTGGATCCTGGTAGACCTTGCCAACGAATCATGTGGAGTTAAAAATCGCTATCCCGGGTCATAGGAGCTTGATCGTCTAGGACACACTCGATCTGTATTCCTCTTTCAGGCCATTTTATACTCAAGGTCAGGCTTACTCACAAAGGATGTGGTAGGTTCAAAGGCCTCACTAGGAATCACTGCCGGTTCCCTCAACTTAATCAGGTCTGTGATATTGAAGGTAGAGCAAAAGCCAAACTCCAAGGGCAAATCGTGCATGTGGGATCCTACCTTCTCTATCACTTCTAAGGATTTAGCTCTGCGAGTATGAAACTTCTTTTTTTAGACCTAAGCCTAACCAAGATAGAATTCCCTACATTGAATCCATTGGCTCTTATTCGAGAATTAGCCAGTTTGTTAGATGTTTCATTACTTAAATTACTCTTATGGCTAATATCCTGATGCATATGTTGTGCGGTGTTCAGTGCACATGTGGATAATTGAATTGAGTTTATGGACTCCTAACAGGTGATACAAAGGACTCATACTAACACTTAATAGACTCGACTATGCATTCCTATCGAAAGAGGTTTATTAGGTCTTAACTATAACTTGGGCATGGGGCATGAGTCATGGTTGATGGGTGACATGCAGATGAAAATTTGCCAGGAACTCCTAATTGATGCTAGAGGGTCTTCCAAAAGTAGGTAGCAAATGGGATGGGCTCTAAGGATTCATGCAACCTGATAATCTCAACAAAATATGACCTAATGTTTCTAGATACATGAGATGACTCAGGGAAGGGTAGGAAATAGGAAGGGGATTTTGGTACTGGTTCTAGACTAAAGAGACTGACCTTAATGTATAAACATTGGGTTATGTCTTTAGGAAAGAAATTGTCCATGCTATGGTAGGATGGGTCAATAATTTCTGGGAAGAGGTCCTCAATGGGAACTATGGGAGGGGATTCATCCTAAGGGTACTGAATAAAAGACATCATGTCCTCAATAAATTCCTTGGGCTCTTGAATTTTAGGACTGGGTTCTATAATTAGGCTTTTCTCTAGTGGCTCCTCAGGCATGATTCTAATAGTAGGGTCAGGTTCCTCATGGTCCTCTTTCTCTAACTGTTCTTCCAAGATGGTTTCAGTTTGGATGTGGTCAGGGTCAGCTACCTCTAGATTGGCTTCTACCTGGGTACCTATGGGGTCAACTAATTCTAAGTCTTCTAGAGATGTCTCCTCTTCTTCTCCCTCGTACTCATCCACTAAGCTCATATCAGCTTCATATACTTCCACTTTAATATCATTCTGGTCAACCAATGGGGTGGTAGGAAGGGTTTTGGTAGGAGGGGTTTGTGATGCGGGACAGAGATCGGGGTTGGATCGTTGGAGAGCTGAGAAGTCACCAGGGGATTAGGGTTTTTCTGGAAGAAGAAAGAAGAGGGCAAAGGGTTTAGAAAGATAACTAGGATTCACACAGATTTCGCAAGAAGGAAAAGCACATAGCAAAGGGGCTCACATAGATGCCCTAGGGATCACACAAATACACTAAAAAAGAGGGGGAAAGGGATCACGCAGATATCCTTAGGAATAATAGGGATCACATAGATATCCTAAGGATCACACAGATATCCTGGGATCACACAGATCCTTCACACAGAACTCAAGAAATTTTATTCATCCATCATTATTCTTCATACATGAAAGGGGTCTTTTTATAATTGATGCTAGCTCTTGGATTACATGGAATGAAAAGCAAAGAGAGGGGGGCAGTAACATGTTGCCTTATGGGTGGATTTGCATGAAAGGGAGATGCCATAAATTTTCTATATTTGTGGGTTATACATAGCAATAAAGGGAGAAGAAAATCTGGAACTCCAACTTGCTTGCTTTTTTTGCCTGGAATGATTGCATAAAATAAGGATGGGGACCACTTCAAAGCTGGGCGCCAAGTTTCTTTCTCTTATGGCTTGCATGAAACAGGGGGGCACCATATAAGACATGAGATGCCATATAATTCCTTCCATATTTCTTGGGCGGCCAACATCTACCATAAGGGGTGCTGATCTGCTTCCTTTTGTGCTTGGATGACTTCAAGAAAATCCTGAACTACCTTGATTGAATAGATGGTGCTTACTGTGACTGGGATCCCATGTGGCTGCTGAAGTGGCTAGGCTCTCAAGTCCCCATCATTTTCCTGAAGTGGGGAGAACTGGACTTCGTCGAGTCAGGTTCAGTGGGGGCTTTGATGGGATGAATCTAAGCACATCAAAAGAGATAATTCCATAAAAAAAACTGGATCAAATAAACCCAAAATATAACCAACGCTTGAAATAATGAGAAGGCTCTGCTTTGAGATTTATGCAGCTATAAAATTCCTGCTGCTCTGAGAATATGTGCTCTGGAAATCATGCAGCTCCAGAAATCGTGCAGCACTGAAGTCGGCAACAGAGGATGGCACTACTTTCATGACTATGCGAAGCTTTCATGTTCGTGCACGGTGCCTTCTTCTTCTCCATGGATGACCGATGCAGGCGGAACAGGGGAAGGACTCCCGGCGGGCTTCGCCGGTGACTAGCATGGGCGAAGATGGTAGCACAGACGGGAGAAGGTCTCCACGGTGATCTCTCGGTCGGTCGTGAATCCCTCTAATAGGCTGGCAACAGAGGAAACGGGGCTGGACCGAAAGGGAGGAAAAGGCTATAGCGGTTGATGACTTAACCAGCTGAGGAGGTGTTGATCAAAGGTAGGAGCGACAGTTGACAGTCTTGTTGATCGTGGTGGCGGGCGGAGGGGATGGTGGAAGCCTTCACGGGTCAGCAAGTGGAGAGGTTCAGACTATGGCGGACGCGATCTGGGTGGGAGGCTAATGAAGATGGGTCTTCCAGTGGATGGCTCGGGCGGAGGCAGACATGGCGATTGGAGTCGATGGGGACTGGCAACAGCAGCAGGGAGGAGTTCCGTGGCCAGCTGTGGACAACTCCAGGTGGAGGGCGGGGCTGAAGAGATGGCGGTGCGGTCGAAGGGGGCCAGATCAGACCAGTGGGGGGAGGAGGCCGGGGCGGAAACTTTGGCTGTGGCTTGTTTCGATGACTGGCGGGGCCCGTGTCGCTGGGCTCGGTCCCGAGGCTCTGTTGTAAAGCTCGATTCACCATGGGAGAGAGCGAGCAAGACGAAGGGGATCTTCTGGTGGGGCTCTCTAGTTGGGAGATTGGGTCTCCGGTGGCAGTGGAGACGCTGATTGAAGGAGTGGAGGGCGGCGATGATTCCGGTCAGGATGATCGGGCATTCACTACAGCAAAGGTGGGTTCTGGATGGTGGTGATCATGGTCAGAGATGGGGAACTGAGATGAACTTGGATCAGGATAGACGGTGGTTCAGTGGGATTGGGAGTTGGCCGGAGACGTTGGGGGCGATGGAGCATGGGAATACCATGATGATCTCGGGAGTCCTGATCGGTGGAGGTGGTTCTGGGTGGTGGCAGCAAGTGTCGGTGGTGTGATGACAGCAGGAGTGTCGACACAGAGAAGGTTCGGGAAGAAGAAACATACCCTAATCCGTCTGGGTTCTGATGCCAAATGATGCGGGACAGAGATCGGGGTTGGATCACTGGTGAGCTAAGAAGTCACCAGGGGATTAGGGTTTGCTTGGAAGAAGAAAGAAGAGGGCGAAGGGTTTAGAAAGATAACTGGGATTCACACAGATTCTCCAAGAAGGACAAGCACATATCAAAGGGGCTCACACAGATGCCCTAGGGATCACACATATATCCTGAAAGGAGGGGGAAAGGGATCACATAGATACCCTAGGGATCACACAGATACCCTGGGATCACACACATCCTTCACACAGAACTCAAGAAATTTTATTCATCCATCATTATTCTTCATACATGAAAGGGGTCTTTTTATAATTGACCTTAGCCCTTAGATTACATGGGGAAAAGCAAAGAGAGGGGGGCAATAACATGCTACCTTATGGGTGGATTTGTATGAAAGGGAGATGCCACAAATTTTCTATATTTGTGGGTTATACATAGCAATAAAGAGAGAAGAAAATCTAGGACTCTTGCTTGCTTGCTTCTTTTTCCTGGAATGATTGCATAAAATAGGGATGGGGACCACCTCAAAGCTGGGTGCCTAGTTTCTCCCTCTTCTGGCTTGCATGAAATAGGGGGCACCATATGAGACATAAGATGCCATATAATTCCTTCCATTTTTCTTGGACGGCCAACATCTACCATAATGGGTGCTGATCTGCTTTCTTTTATGCTTAGATGACTTCAAGAAAATCCTGGACTACCTTGATTTAATAGATGGCGCTTACTATGACTGGGATCCCATGTGGCTACTGAAGTGGCTGGGCTCTCGAGTCCCCATCAGTTTGGTTAAGGAAATACTGGCTAGTGACTGGGATAGCTGGGTGGGTCGACTAAGGGATACCTGACCAGTATCTAGGTTCTGACTATGGGCACTGATCCTAGTGGGTTCAAGTTTACTACGGGGAAGGGGACTAGTACTGGGCTCATATATAGGGGTACTAATCCTTTGGGATTCAGGTCGATGGCCTATAGGTTCATTTTGCTCATAGGTCATGAGTTCAGATCTATAGGTCATGGGTCTACTGGGCTTATAGGATGTGGGTGCATAGGATCTGGATGCATAGGATCAATGGTCATAGGATCTGGAGTCATAGGATTTAGGTTCATAGGTTCTGAGTTCATAAGATCTGGGTAGTGTGGGTAAAGGTGGCTCAGGTTTGGATCTAGTATGGGTCCTATGGGTTTTCTCTAAGGTTCCTAGCTAAACATCTACTTGGTCAAATCTATGTGTCAATTGGGCATTCAATTGGGTCATCTGGTCATCCATTTGGTCTAATCGGGTATTCAATCGAGCCATCTGGTCACTCAAGGTCTTTAGGATAGCATCAAGGTGGGATTCCATGGATTCAGCCAGTTATGGAGGTGGTGGATGATATGAAGCTCCTGATCTAGTGCACATTGAAGACTCAAACAAATCGACTATGGATACCTAGACCTAGAGCCCAAACAGAATGGGTCGACTCAACTTACACACAACTCAACCCCTAATCCTTCCACTGGCCAGGTAAGAGGTGGGATGGTGGGAGGCCCCCCTACTTAACGTAGGACCTAATTAAAGAACTACCTATCCGCTTAGGTTATTTGACACTATACCTCTAGCCTAGACACTAGCTTCAAGTAATAGGAGTTGAATTGGGTGCACTAGTCTTCCCACAATGGTTGAACCCGACCAATTGATGTCCTTAGCTCTCTAAAGCAAATTAGGTTTAATCAATTTTAGTTAGGGTTGGGTTCAGATGCAAGGATTATTGTTTTGGGCTAAGGAGAGATGATCAAATCCTCCCCCCATCTAACATAGTAAAAGTGCCCTTAAGGTAAGTTATGTAGATGATGGCACACATATGAAATGCAATTTAAGGTTTTGTAGTTTTGGTATTTTCTGATTTTAAATATTTTTTTATCTTTATATTTGGCAAGAAATAAAATATGCAAAAAAGTAACTAAGATGCAGGAAATATGCAGAAAAATTAAAATATGGAAAGATTATGCAAGAAGAACCCTAAACATACTAAAAATTGTCTTGCTAAAAAATAGAGCAGAAATGTTCTCAAGAAGTATTCTGGCATACAAAAAATTCACAGACTGAATTAAATCACAAAGAAACTATGAAAAACACTTTTAATAATACAAAATCCAAAAAAATAAGAATCAAGATTTTTGGATCTTCCTACATGCAGAAATCACAAGAATAACAGACCATATACTGAGATGATGGGGTGTAGAAACTAGCCTAAAACTATGCTATGATACCATATGATGCAGGATGATTTATGCATTCAAAGTATTTTTCTATCATTAATTAAAGAGTTAGGGTTTTAGATCCTGAATTTCAAGATAAAATTCAATGTAAAGAGTTTTAGAGAATTTTTAGAAGTCATGCATGCAAAAATAAACCCTAAAAGTTAGAGAAAACAGGATCGCCAAGGTTTAAAAAAAACCCTGGTAAGGCTGCTCTTCTGCAAGACCACTACTGGGGAGTCAAGGGGGTGTACCTAGTAATGGTTGAAGTGCCTGATGAAGATTGTGCATGAACAGATCACTCTCGCTCCCGGATGCGGCCTGGAAAAGCAAGCTTCTGACCCTACAGATTCATGGCTTTTTGCTCGGTGATCCGATGGCTGATCAAAAGGTATCCTCGAATTTGTGAGAATTGAGGAACCTAGAAATCACCATATGTGGGTTAGAAAATGGTGTAGGGATGAAGAAATAAATCAAAAATGGCAAGGAGGAGAGAGTTTTGTGTTGGGCAGCCTAGGCTTGGAAGGAGGGTGGCTAGGGTTTTGATGTTGGAGATGGAGGCAGGGTATAGGAACAAGGAGAAAATAATTATCACGCAGCTCGTACACAACTCGCACATAGCATACACACAGCTCGCACACAATAAAGAGAGAAAACTTAATTTAATTCATCAATTCATCTCCAATTACTTGAGGAGGAGAGGTCTTTATATAGGCTTACAAACTTAGGGCTTAAGAAAGGGTATACAAGTAATCTCACACTAAATCCTAACCTATACAAACTCTCCCTCAAGTTCTCTCCACTTTTGACTGAGCCTCTCTCTCTCCTCTCCTTCTCTTGGTCGGCCAAAGGGTGGTGACCCTAAGGGTGGCCGACCAAGGGGTGGTAACCCTAAGGGTTGGTTCCTTCTTGGTTTCTCTTGGGCCCTATGAGGCCCACTTTAATCCTGGGCAGGCTTCAAGGCTTCTTCAGCTATTCTCCTCTTTTGCGGGCTAGATCACATGTCCTCCAGGTCTTCCTTGATGGCTTCATGCTCCTAAATGGCTCAACTGGATGGATGATTGGAGTGTTATGCTGACAGGCTTCAAAATGATTTGAGTCTTCTTTTTTTTACAAGACTAGATTGGACTCAATATACTGGACTCACACTTACATAATTTAACTTTAAAATTTACATAACTCAAAACTTGACTCAATTGACTTAACATAATCTAAGACTGATCCCAAAACCCTAATGGCATGGATCAAAACCCAAATATAGGACTCAAATAATGAAAGGCCCAAAACAGGACTCAAGGGGCCATACAGGGACTCATATGGACTAACCCACAAAACTCAAATGAGCTCACTCACCACAACTCAAATGAACTCACTCAAATTGACTAAACCCTAATTACAAAGTTGGACTCACACTAAACAAAACTTGGACTTAAATCCTAAACTTTAATCTGATGACCACAAAGGGTGGAAATGTCTCTGTCCAAATCGGATGCTCTGGTGTCCCCATCAGAGTACATGGAGAGAGTTCCATAAGCAAATGCAGTGGGCAATGTTATGTATGCTATGGTGTGTTGCTGGCCAGACATAGCATATGATGTAAGCCAGGTGAGCAGGTATATGTCTAACCCTGGGAAGGAATACTGGAAGGCATTGAAGTAGATCTTGAGGTATCTACAAGGAACTCAGAAACATAGATTGGTATTTGGTGGGAAGCAAGGAGGACAAGAGATGAATCTTAGAGAGATATTTGGAGGTTCGGGTCCTTTGGAAGGATATGTGGATGCAAGTTATGCAGGTGATATGGATACAAGAAGGTCTACTACAGGTTATCTCTTCTGCATGTATGGTGGACCAGTTTCTTGGAGATTTATCCTTCAACCTATCACTGCTCTCTCTACAATAGAAGCTGAGTACATAGGTATTATAGAGGCTGCAAAGGAAGCACTATGGCTTAGGAGGCTCTCTTTTCATTCATGTATGTGGTTGATGGGTTTGAGGAATCTGGTGTAATTGTTTGAAGCCTTGGAGCACCAAGGTGGAGATTGTTGAGTCTCAGGTGGTGCATCCAAGACTCAAAGGGGGGCCAAGGTTTAGGTCTTGGTCTATTAGTCATGTTTCTATATGATGTGTCTAGGACTAAGAGTGAGTCTGAGACAAGTCCTAGGTGTTAAGCTATGTTTTTTGTCAGTCTAAACATTAGAGTCGACTTATCTAGTACTCGAGTAGACTCGATGGTTGGCACTGTAGGGAGCTATTGTGCAGTGGTTGGCACTGTAGGGAGCTATTATACAGTGGTCTGGATAAGTCAGCTCTCTCAGGAAAGAGTCAGCTTGTGTCTGCAGACTGTAGCATGATGTTCTGGTCGAGCCGACTCGTAGTCTGAGAGTCGACTCGTCTAGAGGATGTCTACCAGCTTTGAGTCGACTCGAGGGATGCAAGCTGACTCAGATGTCAGGATTTCAGAATCCCGATAGTCCTAACCTAGGGAGTTTTTTGGGAGCTAGGTCTTATATGACCTAGGTATATATATGTATATGTGTGGATGTTTTGTACGTCTTCTTGATGGCTGAATACAAGCATTGGAATCCCATTTTCTCATAAGAATTTTTACTTCTACTCTCTTCTCATCTTCTCTTTGCTATCAACCAAAATCCATCTACCTTCAAGAAACTTGTATCCTACCACATCCACAGAGGATCGCTGGTAGAGGGTTGAACACACCCCTGGGCATTCCGTAGGGCAAGAGGGATCTCTCGGATAATTGGTATCCGAGAGCATTTGCCATAATAGAGTGCAGGGCTTTAGGAGTTTCCCGGCTTGCCTTCACCGAACTGCGAGTTTGATAGGTAAAGTTCCTACATAGGAGAAAAATAGTGTCGCACCAAAAAGGAACTTTCATTAATGAGAGTAAGTCTTACATCATTAGTAGTACATCCTCAAATTGTTGACATTCTAAGTTCGGGAAAATTGGATGCCATCGAGTCCAGTG
Source organism: Areca catechu (assembly GCA_021397845.1). Lineage (NCBI taxonomy): Eukaryota > Viridiplantae > Streptophyta > Magnoliopsida > Arecales > Arecaceae > Areca > Areca catechu. The sequence goes on along the minus strand of CM038045.1, from coordinate 130,059,055 downwards.
AGGTATTAGGCTCCATGACGGAGGACCTCAACTACCCTATAAGGACCCTCCCAGTTTGTGGAGAGCTTGCCATATTTTCTAGGCTATGAGACTTCAGCCCACCGCAAGACCAAGTCACCCGGATGGAATGTCTTCGGCTTCATGTGGGAGTTGTAATACCGGGCCACCCACTATTTGTAAGCCGCCATGCAGAGCCAGGCTTTGTCCCTTGTTTCTTCCAGTAGGTCCAGGTTGAGCAGAAGACGAGTCGGGTTCTCAACTTCATCATATTGCTCTAGTTATAATATGGGCTGACCCATCTCCATCGGGATTACGGCTTCAGTGCCAAAGACAAGGTTGAAGGGTGTCTCACCTATTGCCGTCCTCAGCATGGTGTGGTAGGCCTAAAGACACTAAAAAGTTTCTCGGCCCACCAGCCTTTAGCCTCATCTAGCCTGGTGCAGAGACCTTAGAGGATGGTCCGATTGGTCACCTCTACCTCCCCATTGGTTTGAGGGTAGGCTACCGAGGAAAAGTGGTGGTGGATGTTTCGTCAGCACAGAACTTCTTGAATGCTTGGTTATCGAACTATTATCTGCTGTTAGTGATGATCGAGTGGGGAAAGTCAAAGTAGTAAACGATCGATTTCCAGAGGAATGATCTGGCCTTGGCTTCAGTGATTCATGCCAATGGCTTAGCTTTGACCCACTTGATGAAGTAGTTGATAGCCATGATCAGGTACCTCCATTATCCAGATATAGGGGGAAAAGGACCTAAGATGTCCATTCCCCTCTGGACGAACAGCCAAGGAGCAGAAAGATGGGAGAGAGACATGGCCGGCTGATGCTATATATAAGCATGTCATTGGCAACGGTCACACTTTTTCACAAAGTCAGCTGCATCTTCCCTCATAGTCTCCCAGTAATACCCTTGCCAGAGGGCTTTGTATGCCAGTGTCCTGCCTCCCACATAGTTCCAACAGAGGCCTTAATGTATCTCCTGGAGCACATAGGTTACCTCTGAGGGTCTCAAATATTTCATAAGTGGGTAGGAGTGGGACCTCCGATAGAGATACCCGTCCATCATTACAAAGTGTGCAACCTTCTTCTTGAGGAGGCCAACCTCCATGTGGTTCTTGGGCAGAGTACCATCAATGATGTACCTGATGTAGCGGTCCATCCAACTAAGCTTAGGAGTGACTTACCGGACTTCACCGGACCCCTCATAACTAGGAGCTTGCAGGAATTCAATGGAGGCATGCCCCAGCAATGAGTCTAGCAGAGTTGCAAGCCTAGAGAGAGTGTCAGCATGGGCATTCTCTTTGTGAGGGATATGGAAAATGCTGAAATGCTAGAAATCAGCCATACTCATACATACCCACTCTAGATACTTTGCCATTTGAGGATCTCGAGCTTCGAATTCTCCCGAGACTTGACCCGCAACTAGCTATGAGTAGATGAAGACCTTTAGGCTTGTCACACCTAGCTTGCGGGATACCCTTAGCCCCACGAGGAGTGCTTCATACTTGGCCTAGTTATTGATAGCTTTGAATAGGAAGCATAGTGCACACTCGGTGACAACCCTATCAGAGTTGATGAGGATGAGGCCGACTTCGCTCTCTCCTATATTGGATGCACCATCCACATGGAGAACCCAGACTGTCTCCACTCATGCAGGCACACTCCACCAGAAGTTACCCAGTACCTACACCTTTTGAGATGGCCTCAAGCGATATGCAATGTCAAACTCACTAAGCTTCAGTGCCCACTTAGCCAGATGCCCAAATGTGTCTGGATGGCTAAGTATGGCCCTTAGAGGCTAGTCGGTGAGGACTGCAATCAGATGGACTTGAAAGTATGGCCTGAGATGTTGAGCAGACATAATGAGTATAAAAATTATTTTTTCAGAGTGGGTACACTTGATCTCCACATCTTAGAGGAGCTTGCTAACATAGTACACCGGCCTTTGGGTTCCATCTCCATCGGTGTGAACGAGTACTGAACTGATGGCCCCTAGGGAGAACACCAGATATAGGAGGAGTTCCTCCCCATCCTCCAACCTGGAGAGTAGTGGTGGTGACTCCAAGAACTTCTTTAGCTTCTCGAAGGCTTCTCGACACTCTTCTATCCAGGCAAAGTCGTGCATCTTACGCAGCACCTTGAAGAAGGGCAGGCAGTGATCGGCGGAGCATGAAATGTACCAGCTCAGGGCTGCGATCTGGCCGATCAGGTGCTGAACCTACTTCTTTGAGGTAGGGTGTTCCAAGTCAACGATCACCTAGACCTTCTCAGGGTTAGCCTCAATCTTCCTCTGAGTAACCATGAAGCCCAAGAATTTTCCAACAGCCATGCTGAAGGTGCATGTAGCTGGATTCAACTTCATCTGGTGGAGACGGAGGTTTTGGAAGGCTTTTTCTAGGTCTGCGATGTGGTCCGATTCTGGCTTGCTCATGATGAGCATGTCATCTACGTAGACCTGCATGTTGTAGTCGATTTGGTCTTTGAAGACCTTATTGACCAAGCACTGGTACATGGCTCTAGTATTTTTTAGTCTGAACGGCATCATCTTATAACAGTAAGTCCCTTGGTCTATAATGAAGGCAGTGTGCTCCTTGTCTTCTAGGTGCATCCGGATCTGGTTATATCTAGAAAATGCATTCATGAAGGTGAGTAATCAGTGCCCTAATGTGGCATCCACTAGCTGGTTGATCTTAAAAATGGAGAAGCTATTTTTGGGCAAGCTTGATTGAGGTTGGTGTATTCTACATAGATCCTCCACTTTCCACTGGTCTTCTTGACCATGACCACATTCGCCAGCCAGCTTGGATACTAGACTTCTTAGATGAAGCCAACCATGAGGAGCTTTTCCACCTCTTCCTTATTGCATTTTGCCTCTTTGGGAAGAAGCTCTCTTCTTTTGTCGGATCGGGTGGCACTTTGGGTCGACGTTCAGCTTGTGAGTAATGATGTTGGAGGGAATTCTCGGCATATTCAACATGGTCCAGGCAAAGACATCTGCATTCATCTGGAGGAAACCTAGCAGGCAAGCCTTCTCATCCTCTGGCAGTTGGGCTCGTACCTGCATAGTCTTCAAAGGGTCTGTACAAGGGGGTACGATAATAGGTGCTCCACTGGGCCGCCCTTGGCATCTTGCACCCTTTGGTCAAGCTCCCCAGTGATGGGGTCCTCCCCGGTGTTTCTAGCCCTGGGCATGGCTTGCAGGTAGTGCTGAACTGGCTGGGCGGTTCCCCTTATTTCTCCTACACCGTAGGGGGTCAGAACTTGCACCGGGAGCCATTTCATAGATATGACTGCATCAAGCAAGTTGAGCACAGGGCAGCCGAGGATCATGTTGTAGGCTGAAGGAAGCCTGACAACCATGAAAGTTATCATGACTATGCTCTACCAAGGTGGTGAGCTAGTAGTGACCGGGAGGGTGGTCTCTCCCTCGACCCCTACCGAGTCCGCAGTAAAATCGACCAAGGGGACATGCACTGGCTTCAGCTAGACAGGAGACAAGTTCATCTTTAACAAGGCATCATAAAAAATGATATCAGTTGAACTTTCACTATCGACAATAATCTAATTTACAAGATGCCTTGCTATCGTCATCTCGACAACAACGACACCATTATTTACATTTTCCACCCCGGTCCCCCTATCTCTCATGAATGGGAGTATATTTTTAGGCTCCTCTCCCACCCTGTTCCTCTTCGAGGTGCGCTCTATCCCCCAAGAGATCATGCCTATTGGCCTCTCAGTGGGTTGGTTATCGATAGGAGGGAGAGCCACGAGTGTCGAGGGTCCCAATTGGGCTTTGCCCTGGATAAAATTTTCAATGTAGCTTTTTTTTATGAGATCTTCGATCTCCCTCTTAAGGTGGCAACATTCCTCGATGTCATGGCCATGGTCGTGATGGAACTGGCAGTACTTCGACTTGTCTCGACCACCATATGGCCTTAGTAGGGGAGGGTGGCACAAGTAGAGCTCGCCCTCAATCTCCATGAGGATTTTGGATCTTGGTGCGAGGAGAGGAGTGTATCCTTCTTCTTGGATGGGGGTACTCTTTTACTTCAGACCCATTCAGAGGTTTGGGGTTGTTCCAGGCTTGTGTATCCCAGAGGGTTTCCCTTGGGGGTGCTTCTTCAGCGGCCTCCCGTCTAGCTCCCTTCTGGTACGGTCTGCCTCCTTTGCACGAATGTACTTATGGACTCAAAGGATGTTGCCCAGGTTGCTTTTTCCAAGAGGGGGATGAATTGGGAATTACAAAATTTTTGTAAGTATGTGCACAAGTAATTCCTTTTAGTGGTTGAGTGCTATGTTAATCAGAGAATAAGTGCAGAAGCTGAAAAGTAAATCGAGCACAATACAAACAAGGCAAGTTTATAGTGGTTCGAAGCAACCCAGCTCCTACGTCCACTATCCAAGTTCACCACTCGGGATTTCCACTATATCCCACAAACTGAAATACAGTCGGATTGTTTTACAGGCTCACAATCCCAACCTCTACACTTTGATTTTTTTAAACTGGGCTCACCAAAGAAACCCACACTAGGTTTCACAGGCTCACCTAGAACCTCTACACTTTGGTTTTGAAAAGGCTCACCAAAGAAACCTATTTGGTTTTTACAACCGGGCTCACCAATAACCCAAATATTCTAAGAATAGAATAAAAAAGCAACAATAATGACAAACTCAATTGCCTGGTGGTTGCCAATGCAGCTCGAGTGAAGCTCAATTGAATACTCTTCAATGCACTTCAATGGCTTCCTTACTCTCCTCTAAAGATGCTTCAAGCTTCTGGTAAGAGTTGGTGAAGGCTTGAAGGCTGACTTTAAAGCTCAAGTGCTCTCTCTTCTTACTTCAATAAATATTCAATAACTGTTCATTAACTCTTCAGTCAATCCAAGGATGTTCTCATACCTCATTTATAGAGACTTCAACTACCTTTCCTTGATTTTGAATGTTGTAGACCGTTAGGAAGTGACAAGTTACCATTGGAGCACTTTTGGAATTTAAAAACAGAAAACTAGAACTAGCCGTTGGAGGTGACCCCGTCATTCCAGTAGGCTCGGACATTCTTCGAGTCAGCTCGGATCAAGTTCGGGTTGGCTGGATTGAACACCAGTCGGCTAGGTTCTACAGTTGAGAAAATGGTTCACTCTGGACGAGTCGGCTAGGCTGAAATCCATTCAGCTCGGATCCCTAAGATTCTTAGAACGTTCTCAACCATGTTCTGGATAAGTCGGCTAGGCCTTGGTGCTAGTCGGCTGGATCTGTGTGCCAGAGAACTTCTTTCTTGTGCCAATGCCAGAGTCGGCTGGTTCCTCCATCTAGTCGGCTCGAGATTGGTTCTTCAGCCATATCAAATTCAATTTTCCAGAACTCTTGTGCCAAGCTTTGAAGACTTCCTCAAGGTCTTCTTACAATGAAATTAAGAAAAATTGAAGCTTGAAAACTATTAGAAGTAACCCTTTATCTTTGATTCAAGTAGGAAATTTTTTGTTGGGTTCTTCTTTACAAGATTCTAATCACTTTACAACTCAACACAAAGCAATAAAGATTGTAGGGTCTAGAGAGTATATCGATGTAGTTATCTTACAAAAGCTTGTCAACCATTTGAAGAGTTGTTAGATAACCAAATGTATGCTCCAATATTTTGTTATCATCAAAATCACTTTAGGGATTAACAATCTCCCCCTTTTTGATGATGACAAAACACTGGGTATGAAAGGAATCTATTCTATTCACAAGTAGATGTATATCATAGTAAGCATTTACATTTGTTTGATGTATCATAATATTAACTGTATTCTTAAATGTGTATCAATGTATACTATACAGTTATGCACAAAGCCAATTTTGTAAGTGTCAGTTAGATGTAATAAGTAGAGAGTATCATAGTAATCATTGAAGCAAATTGAACATGTAAATTAAACATGTGTATCTCCCCCTTTTTATAAAATTTCTAATCAATATGAAATTTCTCTAAATTTCTCCTCCTTTAACATTCATTTGAACAATTCAGCAAAAGAAGATATGCAAAAATCATTAAGCTCCCCCAGTCTAATTAACTTTAGTAGTTCTATTCCAATTCATTAAGTTTCTTCTTTCATGCACTCTATTGTATAATAGTTCTCCCCCTTTTTGTCATCAAATCAAAAAGGTTAAACAATTAAGCTCAGATTTTAAATAGATTGAGAATGTATCAAGATTTGTTTGAGATAATTTCACTTTCTCAATTTAGAGAGAGAATTCTATTAAAAAATAGATAGTGTTAACAGAATAAAACAAATACACAATAGTATCCAAAAAAGATATTCATTGCATTTCTGTCAAAAAATTCAATACATCAAGCATTACATAAGCTTCAAAAAGCTTCCAAAAAGTATAGAAAATACTAAAGACCATACTAAAGACCTATTCACTTTCATATTCTTCTTTGGGTACATTGATAGGTGTGCTAGCGCCGTACCAAGAAGTAGGTCTAGGTGGTCTACTAGAGGATGCATGAGGTGGAGGTACTCTAGGGTGGTGAGAAGTAGTAGGAGCCCTAGTGGAAATAGGAGGAAGATCATATAAGGGTATGGTTCTAGCAGTGACCTCCAAGGATCTAACAGTGCCACAGATAGAAACCATCTCCATCCAAATTGCTCCAAGCTATTGTTCCATATCCTTGAGGCTTGCTGGTACCTTGTTCACTACCTCCTTCATCTCATCGATTTCCTTTTACATTGATATAAGCTCAAAAGCTTGGACATTGGCAAAGGCTTCAGTAGATCCTCTAAGTCTTCCAAGCTCTGACCTGATAATCCCAATGCCTCTAGTATAGTCATCTGCCATCTGTCTAGTTTCTGCAATTGTTCCCAATGTGCATTTGGCTTTATTCAGTTCAGTTCTGTATTCATTCAAAGTTGCATCCATAGATTTCAATATAGTTTCAGAACTAGAAGAGATACAGTCTAGGATTGGTTGAAGATCTACTTGTGGAGCAGATCTTGAAGCTTCTATTACTTCAACCTTTTCTTGCAGATTTATAACATGTTCTTCTAGCCTATCCAGTCTACTATCCACTGACCTTTTCAGATCACCAAAAAGAGAAGTAATTGTTACTATCAGTGTGTCAGTCAAACTTTTCATCTGTTCTTCAATCTGATTTTGGATGATTGGAGGATGTGATGCTGTAGGAGGGTAGTCTGGTAGAGGAATATTAGCTACAGGCAAATCAAACTCGGGTGCAGGCATATCAAAAATAGGAGAGGGTGCTCTAGCCTCCTCAAGAGTAGTAGCAGGCTCAGAAATATGAGACTCAGGCTCGGGTACATGTGCAGAAGAAGTTCCAGTTGATTCTACATTCTCTTCTTCTTCTTCTTCACTGCTAGAGCTGCCTATTGCCCTGACATTTATCCCTTTCTTCCTCCAAACTCCTTCAACTTGGAAGTAACCCATTCTCTCCAGTGATTTGGAGGTGTAAACATCTGTATGGTGCAATTCAGCTCCATCTTCACCCTCCAAACTCACTCTTTGAGACTTAAACAGTAGGGTTAGCATCATTCCATAGGGTAAGCATGACTTGGCCTTTCTAATTATCTCCTTCATTTGCATAATTATAATGTAGGATAGATTTACAGGAGTCTTCTCCAATATGTGTTCCATAAGGCATAAGTCTCTTTCACTCATCCAATCAAATCTTCCTGTTCTTTGCAAGAATATTCTGCAGATAAAATTATGTAGCAACCTCATTTCATGAGACAGGGTATTAGCAAACACTGTTCCAATTCCACTAACATCTTCTTTGTTTAAGATTGTTCTTAAAGCCTTTTCTCTATTGTCAATCACTAGGAATTTCACTCCATCTGAAGGTAAGTCCAGTAGACCATGTAGAAAATTTTCATTGACAATAATTCTTTTTCCTTTAACAGTAGACTCAACATGATGTGTTCCCAGTCTTAGATTTTCATAAAAACTTCTAACAAGAGAGGGGTAAGTCTTTTCATTTAAGGAGCAAAACTTTCTCCATCCTTAATCTTCAATCAAATCACCAATTTTTAACCCAATCTCCTTGATAAATTCAAAGTTAATGCGACGTCCAGAGGTTACCGATCTTGTACACATCGAAGGGACTTGACTTGGAACAGTTGAAGCATCCCTTGCGGCTTCTTCCATAAGTTCCTCACTGTGAACGGTGGCAGTTGGCTCTTCTTGATGACTTTTAGTCCTTCTTTCCCTTTCAACAGACAGAGCAGCCCTAATTAAGCATTTTCCGGTAGCACGCTTGGGAGCCATTGCTAGGAAAGATGGAAAACTGAGAGATTGGAGACCTTAGAATGGAGATAGGAATCTTTGGAGTACGATTAGGAGAGGAACGAATTGTTAGAGAATACAAAATAGAGGTTGAACGGCTCGGAGAGGGGTTTAAAACCCGAAGTAAAACACTAAGGCGCAAAATTCTAGTCGACTCGAATAGCCCTAGAAAGGCTCGAGTCGGCTCGGCCAGAACTCTTCCAAAACACTCAGAGAATCTAGTCGACTCGAAAAAGCTCGAGCCGGCTAGGCCAAAACTTGCTCAAAACTCTCAGAAAATCCAGTCGACTTGATTTAAGAACCAGTCAACTCAAACAGAGAAATTAGAGTTTTGGAAATTTTGATCATAAATCAGAGAAATTTTGAAGAGAATTTTAAAGGAAATTAAGGCTCTATGATATAGAATGAAATCAGAAGGTTCTCTAGATAAAGTTTCCTTAAATTTGAAGAAATTAGATTAAAGAATTTAGAAAGGATCGCAAAGTCCTAATTCATTCCTAATTGTTCAAATCTATCTTAATTAAGTGGCTTAGTAAATATGTCAGCTAATTGATCTTCAGTAGGAACAAAATCAAGCACTATATTACCATTTGAAACATGATCTCTAATAAAATGATGTCTAATTTCAATGTGCTTGGTTCTAGAGTATTGAACTGGATTCTTTGTCAAATTGATAGCACTTGTGTTATCACATTTAATTGAAATTTTAGATTGTGATACACCAAAGTCTTCTAGTTGTTGTTTAATCCATAACACTTGAGCACAACAACTACCAACATCCACGTACTCAGCCTCAATTGTGGACAAGGCTACGAAGTTTTTCTTCTTATAGTGCCATGAAATTAAATTCAACCCTAGAAATTGGCATGTACCACTAGTGCTTTTTCTATCTATTTTACAACCAGCATAGTCAGCATCAGAGAATCCAATCAAATTCAGGGTAGAATGTTTAGAATACCAAATTCCTAAATTACTTGTTCCTTTCAAATATTTAATTATTCTTTTAACAGTAATCATATGTGTTTCTTTTGGTGATGACTGAAATATAGCACATACACATACACTATATAATATGTCAGGTCTACTTGCAGTCAAATACAATAAGGATCCGATCATATCTCTATATAGCTTTTGGTCAACATTGGATCCATTTTCATCTTTGTCTAATCTACAAGCTGGGCTCATGGGTGTGCTCATTGATTTGCTACTCTCCATACCAAACTTTTTGATGATTTTCTTGATGTATTTGGCTTGGTAGATAAAGATGCCTTCCTTTGTTTGTTTTACTTGAAGTCCAAGGAAGTAGTTCAGTTCGCTCATTAAGCTCATTTCAAATTCTCCCTGTATAAGCTTAGCAAATTCTTTACATGGAGATTCGTTAGTTGCACCAAAAATGATATCATCAACATAAATTTGTACAACTAAGATGTCATTATTCTTCTTTTTGATAAACAAGGTTTTGTCTACATTTCCTCTTGAAAAATCATTTTCAATTAAGAAAGTGCTAAGTCTATCATACCAGGATCTTGGTGCTTGTTTCAAACCATACAATGCTTTGTTTAATTTAAATACATGGTTTGGAAAAGTGTGATTTTCAAAACCTGGTGGTTGTTCCACAAAAACTTGTTCAGAGATAAAACCATTAAGAAATGCACTTTCTACATCCATTTAAAAAAGTTTGAAATTCATGTAGCAAGCAAATGCAAGTAGTAATCTAATGGCTTCTAGTCTTGCTATAGGTGCATAAGTTTCATCAAAATCAATACCTTCTTCTTGGTTATATCCCTTTGCCACTAATCTAGCTTTGTTCCTTATTATGTTTCCTTGCTCATCTAATTTATTCCTATAGACCCATTTGGTTCCTATTATTGGATGGTCAGCAGGTCTATCTACAAGTGTCCATACCTTATTCCTTTCAAACTGGTTTAATTCTTCATGCATTGCCATCATCCAGTTTGGATCAGTCTCAACTTCTTCTAAGCTATGGGGTTCTATTTATGATACAAAGGCTAGGTAATCATGTTTATCCTTAAGTGCAGACCTAGTCCTAACACCATGTGAGGGATCTCCTATGATTAATTCTTTAGGGTGAGATGTAACATACCTCCAGTCCCTCGGTAGATCGGTGTGATCCTTACCGTTTCTTCTCCATCTTGAGTGTCTTTATCTTGAATGCTCAAGTCATCCATTCCTTTTTGCAATGTACCTGTATCATTATCTATACACTCTTCTTGTCTAGAAGGTGTAGGGTTAGTTTCAATAAATACAACATGAATTGACTCTTCAACAGTAAGAGTCCTTTTATTAAAAACCCGATATGCTTTGCTATGTAATGAATAACTTAGGAAAATTGCATCATCAGCTTTAGAATCAAATTTTCCTAAATTATCCTTTCCATTATTATGCATAAAGCATTTGCATCCAAATACATAAAAATAACTAATATTGGGTTTTCTATCATTCCAAAGCTTATAGGGGGTTTTCTTTAAAATAGGATGGATCAAAATACGGTTTAAAATATATCATGCAGTGTTCACCGCTTCTGCCCAAAAGTACTTTGGAAGATTGCCTTCACACAACATTGTGCGAGCCATTTTTTCCAATGTTCAATTTTTTCTCTCTACAACACCATTTTGTTGAGGTGTTCTAGGAGCGAAGAAGTTGTGACCAATGCTAAATTTAGTACAATAATCTTCAAAAAATTGATTTTCAAATTCAGTTCCATGATCACTTCTAATTGAAATCAAAGATAAGTTATTTTGATTTGAAACATTTTTATGGAATTTTCTGAAAACATGAAAAGTTTCATCTTTCGAAGCAATAAATAAAATCCAAGCAAATCTTAAAAAATCATCTACTATCACAAGAGCATATTTCATACCTCCTAGGCTTGTGGTCCTAGTAGGTCCGGAAAGATCCATGTGAAGTAGTTCAAGTGGTCTTGTTGTAGAAACTATATTCTTTGATTTAAAACTCTCCCTAGTTTGTTTATCCATTTGACATGCATCACAAACATGATTTAAATCAACTTTAAACTTAGGCATGCCTCTAACAAGATCTTTAAAAATCAATTTGGCAATGGTATACATGCTAGCATGACCTAATCGTCTATGCCATAGTAAACCTGACTCTTTGGTCTTAGCATTCATTGCAACTAGACTAGGGCTACTTGACATGGCAAAATCATTAAGATCTACCACATAGATATTTCCAAGTCTATGTCCAATGAACTTATTGCTAGAATCTAAAGAGTTAGTTACTATACATATAGAAGATTCAAAGACAACCTTGAAGCCTTTATCACACAATTGACTTATGCTTAAGAGATTATGCTTCAACTTGTCCACTAGCAAATCATTTTTAATAAAAGTGAAGGGAGTTATTTTGATCTTACCAAAACCGATTATTTTTCCTTTGTCATTATCTCCAAAGGTGACCATTCCTCCTTCTTTCATTTCAAGGGTGATAAATTGGTCCTTGTCACCCGTCATACGTCTTGAGCAGCCGCTGTCTAAGTACCACCTTTTCTTCAATCTTTGGGCTGCAAGACATTCCTGCAAAATAGTCAATGATTTCTTTTAGGTACCCCAGCCACCTTGGGTCCTTGCAGGTCAGCAGAGGTGGTTCCTTTGGGAACCCAAATTTTTCTTACATTCTTAAGGACATTTCTAGAATTATTGTATTCAAAAGCTTTATGTCCTATTCTTTTGCAAACATAGCATACAACTTTAGAATTTTTTAATAGAAGCAGAATTTGAAGTTCTAAAAGTTGATGCAATTGATACAGATTTTGAACTTTTTGAAATATATGCATTTTTGCTCAAGTTCTTAGGAACATACAATAAAGACTTTGGAGTTGAAACAGTTTTTGGTGTGGCTAAAACCTTTTGAGATAAAACATTTTGAGCAGGTCCTTTAGATTTCACAAAAGTAGTTGCTAAAATTCCATTCATAAAAGAAGTTTTAAAACCAATTCCAGTTTTGTTTCCTGAAATTCGTTGTTCTTTTAAAATTAACTCATGCTTATTTGAAGACAAAGTAAGTTTTTCAACTAATGGCTTGAGTTTTGTAACCTCCTTTTTCAGTTCAAAGTTTTCAGCAAGTAAATCACTATTTTTCCTCTCACATAAAAGATTTTCATTTTTCAGCTTTTCAATTTTTTTAGAAAAGTCATGCAGTTCTTTTTGTAATAAAAGGTTCTTTTCTAAAATTTCATCCTTTTGTTTGAGTAAAGAGTCATTCATATTTTTCAATGATTTTATCTTTACTCCAGCTTTCTTAAATTCAGATAATAAATCATGAAAAGCAGAATTTAATTCATCAAATATGAATTTAGTGCAATTGTTAGGGGATGTTACCTCATCTTCGAGATCTATTAAACATAGATTTGCAGTCTTGGTGGTCTCTTCTTCTTCAGATGAAGATGATTCTTCACTATCGGACCATGTGGCAACCATGGCTTTCTTCTTCTTTTTCTGTCTAAAGGATTTCTTCAATAGAGGACAGTTTGGACGAATGTGCCCTGGCTTCTTGCATTCATAGCATGTGGGGACTACTTCTTTATCTTTCTCTCTGTCCTTTTCCTTTTCTTTTCCATAATCCTTCCTATGAAATTTTCGGTTGTATCTTCCTTTCTTTCTTCCCATAAATTTTCTGAATCTCCTCACAACTATAGCGATATCATCGTCTTCTAGGTCATCATTGGAGGAGGTGCTTTCTTCTTCAGATTCTTCATCATCCCTCTTTGATTCGGAAGTAGCTCTGAAGGCTATAGTCTTCTTTTTCTTCTGTTCGTCTTCAGTTCTGTGCTACATAGTTAGCTCATGGGTGATGAGTGATCCCAGTAGTTCATCTAGTAGAAATGTGTTGAGATCTTTAGCCTCCTGGATTGCAGTCACTTTGAGATCCCACTTGTCAGGTAGAGAACAGAGTATCTTCTGAACTAGATCAGTATTTGAGTATACCCTGCCAAGACTCTTCAAACCATTAATAATATCTGTAAATCTAGAGAACATGGTAGAAATTATTTCAGAAGGTTCCATTTTAAACAATTCATAATTGTGAACTAAAAGATTTATCTTTGAGGTTTTCACTTGGGAAGTTCCCTCATGGGTCACTTCGAGTTTGTCCCAGATTTCCTTTGCTGAAGAGCAAGTAGAAATTCGGTTGAACTCGTTTGCATCCAAAGCACAATATAATAAATTCATCGCTTTGGCATTCAATTCCCTTATTTTCATGTCATGATCATCCCAGTCCTCTTCAGGCTTAGGGATGTCCACGCCATCAACTTTGATTATGGGAATGTGTGGCCCTTTTAAGATAACCTTCCACAATTGAAAATCTACAGCTTGAATATAAATTTTCATTCGTGCTTTCCAATAAGAATAATTTGTGCCTGTGAATAGTGGAGGTCTATTTGTTGACTGGCCTTCGACCAAGGATGTACTCATGGGATGAGCCATCAATCTTTACTCAAGTAATCAGAGACACTGCTCTGATACCAGCTGTTGCCCAAGTGGCTTTTTCCAAGAGGGGGATGAATTGGGAATTATAAAATGTTTGCATGTGCACAAGTAATTCCTTTTAGTGGTTGAGTGCTGTATTAATTAGAGAATAAGTGTAGAAGCTGAAAAGTAAATCAAGCACAACACAAACAAGGCAAGTTTATAGTGGTTCGGAGCAACCTAGCTCCTACATCCACTACCCAAGTTCACCACTCAGGATTTCCACTATATCCCTCAAACCGGAATATAGTCGGATTGTTTTGTAGGCTCACAATTCCAACCTCTACACTTTGGTTTTTTTAAATTAGGCTCACCAAAGAAACCCACACTAGGTTTTCACAGGCTCACCTAGAACCTTTACACTTTGGTTTTGAAAAGGCTCACCAAAGAAACCTATTTGTTTTTTACAACCAGGCTCACCATCAACCCAAATATTCTAAGAATAGAATAAAAAAGCAACAATAATGACAAACTCAGTTGCCTGGTGGTTGCCAATGCAGCTCGAGTGAAGCTCAATTGAATGCTCTTCAATGCACTTCAATGGCTTCCTTGCTTTCCTCTAAAGATGCTTCAAGCTTCTGGTAAGAGTTGGTGAAGGCTTGAAGGCTGACTTCAAAGCTCAAGTGCTCTCTCTTCTTACTTCAATAAATATTCAATAACTGTTCATTAACTCATTAGTCTCTCCAAGGATGTTCTCATACTTCATTTATAGAGACTTCAACTGTCTTTCCTTGATTTTAAATGTTGTAGACCATTGGGAAGTGACAGGTTACCATTGGAGAACTTTTAGAATTTAAAAACAAAAAACTAGAACTAGCCGTTGGAGGTGACCCCGTCATTCCAGTCGGCTTGGATCAAGTTCGGGTCAGCTGGGTTGAACACCAGTCGGCTAGGTTCCACAGTTGAGAAAATGGTTTCTCTGGATGAGTCAGCTAGGCTGAAATCCAGTCGTCTCGGATCCCTGAGATTCTCAAAACATTCTCAACCATGTTCTGGACGAGTCGGCTAGGCCTTGGTGCCAGTCGGCTAGATCTGTGTGCCAGAGAACTTGTTTCTTGTGCCAGTGCCAGAGTCGGCTGGTTCCTCTATCCAGTCGACTCGAGATTGGTTCTTCAACCAGATCAAATTCAATTTTCCAGAACTCTTGTGCCAAGCTTTGAAGACTTCCTCAAGGTTTTCTTACAATGAAATTAAGAAAAATTGAAGCTTGAAAACTATTAGAAGTAACCCTTTATCTTTGATTCAAGTAGGAAATTTTTTGTTGGGTTCTTCTTTACAAGATTCTAATCACTTTACAACTTAATACAAAGCAATAAAGATTGTAGGGTTTAGAGAGTATGTCAATGTAGTTATCCTACAAAAACTTGTCCATTTGAAGAGTTGTTAGATAACCAAATGTATGCTCCAATGTTTTGTTATCATTAAAATCACTTTAGGGGTCAACAAAGGAGGAGCTTGGAGTAGGTCTTCGGGGACTTCTTTTCTAGGGAGTAGGTGAGATGGGAAGTTCTAAGCTCTCTTTTCAGTGCCAACATGGCAATGGGCTCGTCCAGGTTATAGATTTCCAAGGTGGCAGCTTTGAAATAGGACACATAGTCCCACAAAGACTCGCAATCTTGCTAGCGAATGGAAAAGAGGTTGTTGACTTCTCGTGGCACTTTTCGATAGGCATCAAAGTGTGCTACAAACTTCTCCATTTGCACAAAGGAGTCAATGCTCCTTGGCTCGAGACGGGTGTACCAAACTCGAGTGACCTTCTAAAGTGTGGCTGGGAAGGCAATACAAAGAGGGCATTTGTTGCCCCTTGGACCCTCATGAGGGCCTTGTAGCTCTCCAGGTGGTCCAGGAGATTGGTGATCCCATCATAGAGTTTCACTTGAGGCATGCAGAATTGGTTAGGAATCGGTTCCTCTTGGATCTTTTAGGAGAAAGGGGGGCGAGCATCGTAGCCCACGGGCTTGCATGAGGAGCCCTGCAGATTGGTAAACTGGTGGGATAGCTCGGCTAGTTTGCACTCTTGTTCTTCTAGGCATCTCTCAGCCTGATGCCTGATAGCCTCGTCAATGGAACCTTCTATCGAGGCTATCGGAGGAGAGGAAGATATGGGTCGGAGAGGATCATGTTGGGGGCCCTTGTCTTGATGATGCTTGCGACATCTGGAGGTGGCATGGTCCGAGGTCAAAGATCGACTCTCTCGATCGACCGACCCACTCCAATTCCTCTTTCTTAGGGTCTACAGGCTTCCCCAATAGAAGGAGGTGGTTTGTGGATGCGATGGCCTCCCATGGAAGGATCGCAGGCTACCGTGGTGTTCGACGGCTTGAATCGCAAGGGTTCTTGGCTGTTGCTGGGTTGCTAGGGATCGATGCTGGTCTGCAACTGCCATATCACCGTAGTTAGGGTATGAACCTGCTAGGTGAGCATATTGAATAAGGGATCCACCGAAGGTGGTGGTGGTAGAGCAGGGAGCTCCCTCTCTAGGCTGTGCAGGTCCCTACAGGGGGAGGAACCCTCATGTAGCTGATGGAGAATTCCCGCGTGCATGTCACCACCATGTCCTAACGGAGTTGCTTGAGCAATGGGGGACTGGCTTGACCTAGTCACTCCCCCTGCCTGGCATGCCAATCTATTGCTGCCTAGATCATCATGGTCCGTAGCTCCTACATGGCATCGGTTGGTGGCTCTCTCGCCTAGCATCTTATATGCATGCACGGTCCTGTAAAAGAAAGGAGACCTAGGCTGGGGATCTTGGTGGGGGCACTTTGATTGTCAAGTCAGTAGACAATCAAGAAAAATAGATCCTCCTTGATGGATCCCGAAGTGGTCTCCACTCTTAGAGGATTTAAGAGATGATGGAAGGAGGTTGGGATCGAGAAGGAGGGCTTGAGCAGTGATAGTTGCTACCGCGAGGGCTCTCCTAGGAAGTCTTGGGGTATTCTTCCTACCCTCAAAGCGTTGTTGGTTGCTCGTCCCTTCTCGCTTACCTTTGTTAGAGGCCCCTTTGAGTTTCTTATAGAAGTGTTGTACTTCCCGTGAGGTGCAGAGCCTTAACTTGGCACCCTCTAGGAGTCCCTCATATGGATGAGGCATGGGCCTGCTCTTCCTCCGCCCCTCTTCGGGGGAGGGGAATAGGATCCGTGACCTCCGTCAGGGGAGGTTTAACATGGGTACAGGTGCAGTACTGAGGAGTGCACGTACCTCTAGCGACAGGTACATGTGGCATGCCACGAGGCCTGACACTCCGATAGGGCACTGCGTCTTCCTGGCATCGCTCTGCTATGTCTAGGGAGATTTGATAGAGCACCGACCTGGCGGGAGATGCTGCAGGACCTGGGTCCCCTGGTGAAACCTTCCACTTTTAGGTGGTGCAGGTCGTAGGTTGAGGCATGCTATGCCATGAGCGGAGCGCCTTCTCTCATGAGGTGGCAATAGTAGGCTGAGAGGCCTAATGCTCTGGCGTGATGCTTTCTTACAGGTGGCGTACTCTAGTGAAGCACCATTTTTCAGAGGTTGCAGGTGGCGTGCTCTGGTAAATCACCACTCTTAAGATATTGCAGGCGGCATGCTCTAGTGAAGCACCACTCTTCAGAGGTTGCAGGTGGTGTGCTCCAGTGAAGCATCACCCCGCAGGGGTGCCAAGCTCTTCCGAGCAGCACAAGGGTCCTGACGGGGATGGTGACACCGTCTGCTGACATTACTATCTCGGCCACTCTAAGGATGCCCATGAAAAAGACCTTGTCCACCTACAGAAATTCGGTACCTGACTTCGGGGAAGGGGTTGACCTTGACCTAGAGCTCGACCTCAGACGGTGGGAGTGTGATCTCGACAGGGAGCTAGACATCGGCAGGCGGGAGCACGACCTCTAGTGCAGGCACCGGGATCAGACAGTGATTGCTGGGACCAATCTGGTTTACTAATTAGGATTTCTGAGTCTTGTAGTCCTTAGTAATGTGTCACTTGAGTCTTGTAATACAAGTGAGCCAATTGAATCCTGTAATAGAGTGAACATGTGAGTCCAGTTGAGTCCTTTGACTAGTTGAGTTTTGAGTCCTGTAATTTTGGTTTCATCCAAGAGGAGAGTCACCAAGAGTCACCAAGCCCCTCTACCAAAGCAAGAATTCAAGTACCTAGGCCCCTACTCTGGCCCCCAGCCTTGGCACCCAAAAGATGGACCTTCATGCTGCCAAGCCCAGTATAGGCACCCCTCCAGATGGCGCCCTTCTTCAGCCCAACACCCTGCCAAGTCCACACCAGCTGGTGCCCTCCCTCAAGCCCAAGACACCCTGGCCCATCAAGTGAAGGTGCCCCATCCCAAGCCTTGCCACCCCCCCTCTAGGGTTTTATGTTTAGCACCCCAGTCCAAGCCCTCTAAAGCTAGCACCCCAGCCTAAGAAGAAGGCCTGCAGTTGACCAAGTCCACCAGGGTTTTCTTGGCCCTCAAGTAATGTAATTCTAATTTGTTTTGGAGTTTAGGGACCTGGGTACTCTATAAACACCCACCCCTCACCTCTTGTATGAGTATCTCTTTTCATGAAATAAGCAAATTTTGATTAACTAGTTCAATCATTCCTCCTTCTTGCAGTGAGTGTAAGACCCGTGGTTACTTTGTGTGTGTGCAAACCCTAGCCGCCCCTACTACTCTCTCTCCTCCCTCAAACCCTAGCTGTCCTAGCCCCCATAACCAAGCCCTAACATGCCAAGCTGCTACTCATATCTTCCATCAACCTGCCAACATCCAAGTGCTCCTGCCCTTGGCCACCCCTTCCATCTCCCTTCTAGGCATCCCCTGGCCTCCAGGCCTTCAAGCACTCCATCCCAGGCACCCCTCCCTGCTACCAGGCCACCCCTCATCCAAGCCAGGCATCCTCTTCCCCAAGCAGGCCGCCAACATCTCCAACAACCCTTTCTCTCCGTCTTCCATCTACATCTGGTTTCTTATTTTTCTTGACCTCTGTGAATCTAACCTATGACGTATGCAGGATTTTTCTGGTGACCACCTCCAAGGAAGAAACCTTGTTTGCCTCCTGGACTAACTAAAGAAAAGTTGGCTGATCCACGGGATAGATGATTGATCATCCAGGCGCCAATCCAAAGCACTGAGCGACCCCGTCTATGACAGGATCGACCATCGTTACCTGGTAAACACCCAAACCCTCTCTTGAGTTCTGATTTTCTTGAATGTAAAACTATCCTAACTGGGGTTTTCTCAATCCTCGAGGTCCTATCTTTTTATTACTCTGCAAGATTCTAACTACGAGTATAGTAGACTTGTCATTACATACTTTCCTGCTATTCTAGGTACTTTTTTGAGACTTTAGCCTCTAAAATTAATTCTTAAAAAAATATTAAAAAAAATTGTTTATTATTATTTTCTGCATACATATCATTCCTAGAGTCATCCTGCATCAACCTCGGCCAGGAGCTCAACCTCGGATGGGAGCTAACCTCAGCTAGGGGCTCGACCTCGGCATGCAAGAGCACGACCTTGGCCGGGAGCTCAACCTCGGATGGGAACTGACCTCGACAAGGGGCTTGACCTCGGCATTTTGTCTACTAGCCACGTCTAGGTGGTGCCTTCTGCCAACGTAGCAACCAGCTGGATCCGACAAGTGTTCCACGTCAACAGTCATGCCATATTAGAACCCATTATCATCCTCTAAATGGGAGGCTGTGACTCGGTTATCTCCATAACTTTATCATTTTAGGGACCTAATAATTTAGAAAATTTTATTAAATGGTTAAAAAGAGAGGAGACAAGACATGAACTAATTAACAATCCTCCCATTGACTTAACTAAGTCTGTGACAAGGGTTGAAGACAAATTGATCCAAGGGCACCTAGATTAGTCATGCAGATCATCCTTACTGGCATGGGTTTACTCAAATCAATTAGCTGTCTGATCAAAAAATGATTGACCACATTGGCCAGGTAAGTTAGATTGATGGGAGGGTTCTACCATTAACCTCTTTTCTTAGACAATGAGTAAATTAGCTAGATAAGAGGTAGCCCCAATTAATAACCATGATCAAACTGTCAAACTTACTTTAGACATCAATTGGTTCATCAGATTTGATTAGAGTAGCCTAACAACTTGGGTCTAACTATTGAGCAATATTCCGGTCCATTTCATAGAATATGGACTTGATCAAGCTATCTCTATAGAATTGATCTACAGAATTTTTGACCTAATCTTAAATAACTTTTCATTATGTTAAATCAATTTCTCTATTAGATCCATATTAATCAAAATTCTAACCCTAGGTCTAACCTGGTTAATTGACCTGGTTCAAGCTAACCCATAGCCCAAGTTTTATGAATTGACATTAGACTTTAATTCACAATTCTAGACCTAATTTTTTAATTTTAATTCCAGTAATTAATCAAGTTTAATTTTTCAAATTTTAGATCTAAATAATTTGCATGCATCTTATACATGTAAATACTTTTAGAATCTATATTATACGATATAGTTGTATGCTGAAATTTAAGTTATGATTTATGTCTTAAACATAAAAATAAATCATTAAAAACTTAATTTTAGATCATAAAAAGAAATATAATCAAGATTAAATTACTAAAAATTAGATTTAATTATCAAAATAATTTTAATAAAATTTTTTTCATCTCACTTGTTCATGGGATGAGATCATAGAAGCACCCTGTATGCCATAGAAGATCCTATAGAATGAGAAGAGAGGGCCTTTAAATCCTATTTTTCTTTTATGACCGAATGGCCAAGGTGATTAACTCAATCTGAAGTAGTTACTCAGATTTAAAATATATCAAATATGTAAGAAACTACATTGCAAACCTTGCATGCAACCTATTGCTCTAATACCACCGATTGAAATCGGAATAGGGTTTCATGCATGTATTTTAATTTTTTACCAGTAGAAGAAAATCAGATAAAAACTATTTCAATCAAAAATTATTTATAAAAACAATTCTAAAAATCCCTACCAAGGATCAAGAATATGATGTGTAAATTAGTAAGTGCTAAAATTAAAAATTAGCATGTATCGATTTCGTCGATGCACGCCATAAATCATCTACTATAACTATGAGATCATATCTCATACCTGATTGTGAGTCACTGATCTCCACTGCTAATGACATGTGAAAATGATTCTTTAGGTTACTTTATAGCTGCACAGTGTGTCTGACCTTTATAGATCGTACACACGAAGTCCTAAAGTGATCAACCTTCTTGGACTACTAAATTATTGCGAAGGCCACTAAATGGTTGGTTGATGTAACTCCTTCTTTGGAAATTTTTGAACCCTCCAAGAAGATCAAGAAAGGAAGCACTCTAAGGATAAAGAGGTGAAAGAACAAATAAGAGACCCCTCTCTCTTTTTCTTTCTTTTCTCTCCCCTTAAAACCCTAGTGCCAAGATGAAACCATGCCCACCCTTTTTTCACTCTTACCCTTCTCTCTTCTAATTTTTTTCAATGATTTATCCCTCTAATCTCATGGTAATTCTTCCTCAATATGTGTGCATTCCCATCAGGAAGTCCAAGTTAAATTGGCATGGAGAAAGGCTAAGGATTAGAGGGGATTAAACTAATTAGATATGGATAAGGTTTGGAGTTTCAGTCCTATTGAAACTCTATTAGTTTAAATTCAAACAATTTCATATTCAAACCAAACTTGATCTATATTAAGAAGAGAGAAAAGAGAGGGTGACAACTCTTGTTTGGCATGGAGAAACATCAAGCAAATCTGAATTTTGCATGGAAGGGGTGCGTAGAAAATCTAAGGGGCACTACGTGAGGTTTTAATCCTACTTAAATTCGAATTGAGTGCTTATCAAATCAAATTTGATTTAACCCAATAAGACATCTGAACCTAATCTAATTAGGTGCCAATTAACTTAATTAAATCCCAATTGAATCATAAATTAATCGAGTCCATGTTCGAATCAAACCAGGATTAATATCTCTTAGTAATTAGATCATCGTATAATCTAATCATGTGAAATCTAATTGAACCAAATTCAATTAGACTTGACCTAAATCTTTTTGCTTAATCAAATTGAGCTAATTAGCAATTTAACTATAATTAATTATCATATAATTAATTAATACTTAATTAATTATTTTTTTACAATACTTGTATTAGGTTAATTATCAATGCAATTGATAATTATACTCTTGAGCAATTTAATTCTTAATCATTAATTAGTCATCATGATTAGTCAAAAACTTCTATTATGTGCGATCCTATAGGTTCGAACACTAAACCTATCCAAGAACTAATTCCTGAACTAATCATGTGACCATCTAGTAATGGTACCTAATGTCCAAATAGGTCGAATGATTGCAAAGCAATATTCAAGAATCCAGGTATATGATTTGATGCGGGATGATTTATGCATGCAAAGTATTTTTTTGTGATTAAGCATGAAGTTAAGATTTTATATCCCAAATTTCAAGCCAAGATTCAAAGTATAGAATTCTATGAAAATTCTAGAAGTCATGCATGCAAAAATAAATCCTAAAGTAATAGAAAAGCAGGATCACCAAGGTTGAGAAACCCTGATCAGGCTAGCTTTCCTACAATACCACTACTGATGAATCAAGGGGGTGTACCTGGCAATAGAAGAAGTGCCTGATGAAGATCGTTCCATGAAGAGATCGCTCACGCTCTCGGATGCGGCCTGGAAGAACAAGCTTCTGATCATGCGGCTTCATGGCTTTCTGCTCGATGATCTGACGGCTGATCAGAAGGTATCCTTGAACTCGTGGGAATTGAGAAACCTACAAATCACCATCTAGGGTTAGAAAACTAAGAGTATGAAGACTGAATAATTGAAAGAATGGAAAAGAAAGGCTCTTGGATGATGGCGGTCAAGGGTTGGAAGGAAGGGCAACTAGGGTTTTGATGTTGTAGATGGAGGCAGGGTGTAGGAAGAAGAACTCGCACACAGTTCGCACATAGCACGCACACAGCAAAGGCACATAGCAGAGAGAGAAAACTCAAATTTAATTCATCAATATTCTCCAATTACATGAGGAGAGGAGGCCTTTATATAGGCTTACAAACTTGGAGCTTAAGAAAGGGTATATAAGTAATCTCACAGTAAACCCTAACCTATACAAACTCTCCCTCAAGTTCTCTCCACTTTGACTAAGTCTCTCTCTCTCTCCCTTTCCTTCTCTTGGTCGGCCAAAGGGTGGTGACCCTAAGGGTGGCTGACCAAGGGGTGGTAATCCTAAGGGTTGGTGCCTTCTTGGTTGCTCTTGGGCCCTGGGAGGCCCACTTCAATGCTAGGCAGGCTTTAGAGCTGATGGGGGATGACATTAATAAAAATCATCCTAAGAACTAATATGATGAGGGACAGAGATGGGTAGGATTGTTGGTGAGCCTAGAAGTCACCTAAATTATGGTACTATTTTTTTTTGGTATTTTTTTCTAGGGGCGGCGAAGGAATAGTGGGGATGTAGGATAGGGATCTGGATCTCATGGACTTTGGGACTCACCCTAACGAAGAGACCTCACACCTCTAGGGAATTACACCCTCCTCGATACTTGGAGGTGCTAGGATGGATCTCAAAGGTCATGAGGGGATACAGAAGATGGAGTGGAAAGGGGAATAACTAGGGCATCACGCCCATGCCCAAAGGCGAAGACAAGAAGAATCACTCTTCTAAAAACTCAAATTCTTTTCTCCAAAAACTAACTTTTTACAAAGGACTGAGGGTGGTATTATATACTTGTCCAACCCTCATTTGAATTTGAATACAGGATAAAAAGATATGGATGACTCAAATTCAAATACAAGATAGGATAAGATAAGTCTATCCATATCTAAATCCAAACCAATCAAATCCTAATTCAAAATTCAAATAAAAGATAAATCCTAAATTTATTCTGGATATGCTCCGAGATTCGTACGGCTCCGAGATTCGTACAGCTCCAAGATTCATGCTTGCTCCGAGATCCGTGCTGGTGAGGTCCCCATCATTCCCCTGAGGTGGGGAAAACTTGACTCTGTCGAGTTAGGCTAGCTCCAGGATGCACATGACCTGTAGATTTTTTTTTTGCTTTGCCCTGAGATCTGTGCACTTTAAAAAGTATGCAGCTTTGTAGATCGCTTCAAAATTGTTGTAGCTTTGAACTCCGTGCGACCCTGAAACTCGTGTAGTTTTGAAAATTATGGGCTTCGAAATTGGTGCAGCTTTGAAGTTCATGAACTTTGAAGCCCATGCGGCCGTGAAATCTGCAACAGGATGGGTGCTTTGACGACCGTGCGGTGCTTCTTCTCCCTCCACGGGAAAAAAAAAAAAAACAGGGAACAGGGGACATGGTGGCACGGCCCGGATGGGGTTTCGGCAGTGTCGTACGAGGTGGGGAATGGCAGCCGGGAGGAGTTCTAGTGGCTTCTCATGGAAGGCGAAGCCGGACTTGCAGCGGATGGGCACCGGGTGCGTGCGGTCGCGAGGGTCATTGGATCGAGGTTGGGGTGGTGGCAGTCGACGGCGGCGATGGATGTGGGGTCTTTAAGAGCAGCGGCTTAGGGAGAGGGGAGGCGCGGATTGTTCGCTGGCCATAATTTGTGCCTGCCTCTGCTGCTCATCTTGTGGTGGAGGCCAGAGTAGAGATGGGAACTGAAACCCATCGATCCACTTTTCACTAAAAACAGACATTCTAATCGCTTATGAAGAAGAATCAACTCCCTCCTCGCGGCATTCACAGAAAGCAATAAATTGTTCCCTACCAAGAACCAGAACCCATGTAACCAAAATAGCATCCAAAACACCACTCATCTTCGCAATACGAACCAAGGAAAACTAATCCATGCATCAGAATCGATCTCAATCCCATGAATCAAGAACCCTCGGCCAACTCAACTTTCTTTAAATCCACACAAAACAGAAATCTTCTTTCAGATCAACCCCCTCCAGGAATTTTATCTTCATCTCAGGAATACGAACCATCTGAACTGATCTCGAAAACATCAACGAATCTCCAATTCTTTGGATGGATTGTTGCTTGAAGACGAAGCTAGGGTTTAAGAGCTCTTGTTGGGGCTGCGGCCAACGAGGACGAAGTGGAGGCCATGGCGGGCTAGCTGGACGGCGAAGGCCTTACCGATGCCGTCGGTGGAGCCGGTGATGATGGCCCAGGAGCCGTAGCGGGCACGGAAGTGATCTCTCCGGTGAGGTCATAGATGCTGACCTCCAAAAAGACGGTGATGGCGGCAGTTGCGAGGAAGATGAGGACCCAGGGGAGTGAGGCACCGGCGGCACCAGCGATGGCGAAGACTCTGGCCTAGGTGGCGCTACTGGTGTTGGCGGTGGCTACCATCGGGGGGGGGGGGGGAAGGCGGAGGTTCTTGGGATCTGCGGCCATTGAAGAAGGAAGCTAAGGTGTTCTTTGGCAAAATAGGAAGCTAGGGTTTTGGGAAGGGAAACTGGGGAGGGGAGGGTTGAAGGCAGCATGGGATCTAGTTGAAACAGGGGATTTGAGAGGTTGCGAAGGTGGGTTTGTAAAGGGTGGTTCTCAGATTAGAAGAAGAACAATGGTGGAACGGGTGGGAGGGATTGGCATTGGACTGGTGGCCAAGGAAGAATCTGGGGTGATGTGATTGGCACGGTGTTTAATTCGGGAATCATGGTGGCCGTGGGCAGTGGATCAAGAACAGGGAAGAAAAAAAAATGACGAAGTTGATGAGGAGATCAGCGACGGGTAAGCGAAGAGACGGTGGGAAAGAACGGGAATATGAGGTTCCCTAATTTTTTTGGGCTCTGATACCAAAATTGATGAGGGACAGACATGGGTAGGATCGTTGGTGAGCCTAGAAGTCACCTAAATTAGGGTACTATTTTTTTTTTGTATTTTTTTCTCTAGGGGTGGCAAAGGAACAGTGGGGATGTAGGATAGGAATCTGAATCTCATGGACTTTGGGACTCACCCTAATAAAGAGACCTCTCACCTCTAGGGCATTACACCCTCCTCGATACTTGGAGGCACTAGGATGGATCTCAAAGGCCATGAGGGGATAGAGAAGATGGAATGGGTAGGGGGATAACTGGGCATCACGCCCACGCCCGAAGGCGAAGGACAAAAGAATCACTCTTCTAAAAACTCAAATTTTTTTATGAATTGAACTGATTTTTTACAAAGGACTGACGGTGGTATTTATAGACATGTCCAACCCTCGTTTGAATTTGAATACAGGATAAAAAGATGGAGATG
This sequence comes from Areca catechu, assembly GCA_021397845.1. Lineage (NCBI taxonomy): Eukaryota > Viridiplantae > Streptophyta > Magnoliopsida > Arecales > Arecaceae > Areca > Areca catechu. The sequence continues at coordinate 130,033,067 of CM038045.1, read as the reverse complement.
ATTCAAATTCAAACACAAGATAGGATAAGATAAGCCTATCCATATCTCAATCCTAACCAACAAAATCTTAATTCAAATTTCAAATAAAAGATAAATCCTAAATTTATTCTGGATATGCTCTGAGATTTGCACGGCTCCAAGATTCCTGCTTGCTCTGGGATCCATGCTGGTGAGGTCCCCATCACAATATGAGTACCGATGCTAATAATAAACATAGATTCTTGGGGAATATTCAAATAGGGTAGATTTTAGGTTATGCATTCTCTCATGCTAGGCTCAAATAAAATGAGAAAGAACCAGGACTCAGAGATTGAGAAATCCCTGATCAAGGACGTTCATGCATTTCAAAGATTCAGATCTAAAGGGAGGAAAAATAATACCCTACGATAGTAATAACTACTTCCTGTGTGATGAGTTCACTTATCCTCGGAAGATGTGGCCTGGGTGATCAATAGTCAGCCATCCAATGCAGGGCATCAGGGGACTTGGTTGATGGTCGGGCTCCCTTCAGAGGCTCGGTATTGGAAGAGGGACCCAACAAGGTTTAATCATGAATTAAATAAAAGAGCCCAAAACTTAAACATACGGCCCAAAACCAAAACAAGGCCCAAAATTAAAAAAAAAGAAAGAAACTAAAAGCATTGTGGAACAGGGGAAGGATCCGGAAGCTGGGCGGAGCCTTCGCGGGGTCATGGCTCTAAGATGACAGCTTCGGGCGATCTCTGAGGGAGGAAGGGTCTTCATTCTCAATGGGGGAGTTGGCCTTCGGTGGTAAAATGGCAGCAGGCATCGGAAATGAGGCCGGGAGCTCAGGAACCGAGAGGAGATGACTCGGAAGCTGGCGGAACTCCGTTGGGGCGGTGGTCCAGAGGAGAAGCTGGCATCGTGGCGATCTCCGGGAGGGGTGGGAGCTTTGATCTTTGATGGGGAGTCGGGCTAGGGTAGATGTCCGGGAAGGAAGCTAAGCGCTCGGGGATGTCCGGAAATGAGGAACAGGGGAGATGAGCCGGGCGACGGAAGGACCGGAGGTGGGAGGTCAGGCGACGGAGGATCGAAGGAGGGAGGTCAGGTGACAAAGAACCAGAGGGAGGTTTGGGTGACAAAGAACTGGAGGAGGGAGGTTTGGGCAATAGAGATCGGAGGAGGGAGTTTCAAGGGGACTGAGATTTCTTAAACCGTGAGCTGGAATTTCTTCTTTGAAGATGGAGCAGTGGGTTAGAGGTGCTTTGGGAAAGACGGCGACATCGTGGGAGGGAGACACGATGGACGACGGTGATGGTGTGGAAGGAGACACAGCAGGAAGGTGGAGACGATGTGGAAGGAAGGCAGCGATGGAGCCTCACGCTCCTCGATGTTGCAGTTGCAACGAAGGCAGGGTCAGGGCCTCGCACCCCTCGACGTCACCATGGCAACGAAGGCAAGAAGAAGAACAATATTTTTTTCATTGAATTCATCCATGAATTCTTTTGTACAAACGAGCCATATTTATAGGCTCATGAACGGTTCCATAATGCTCTAAACACGGGATTAAAACTTAAATAATCCAAGGATTAGTTACAAAATAAGACTAATCCTAAGAGGTAGCGGGGAAGTTTGTTACACGAGGTTCCAAGGGATTTTAAACCCTTTTTTTAATTGCCAAAAAATTGAAATAGAAAAAAGAGAAAATTCTGGAAGCTTCTGGAAATCTCTAGAACCTGGGATTTGGTTCAACCATGTCTCGAGTTGGCTCGGCAGTCTCGGGTTGGATCGATGGTGCAGGTCCTATTCTCCTTGTTTTGTGATCCAGATGGGTTCTTGAGGCTTGGTGTTGGTCTTGGTGTCCCCACCATTTTTTCTGGGGTGGGAAGAACTCAACCCTGTCGAGTAAGGGTCTATTCGGCTTTGATACTCTTCCAAGAGATCCAGATCAATGCATTGCAGGTCCTCTCTGGTAATCCACACATCCTTTGATTTGGGACGTCCTTGCCATCTTACCAAGTAGTGCTGATAGCTATTCCATTGGGTACTGACAGCTTGATCATCCAGGATTCGCTCGATCTTCTCTTTTTGCTCAGGCCATTTTTATGGACACTCCAGGATAGGTTCTCTCTCAAATAAAAGGTCAAGCCCGAATGCCTCACTAGAAATTACTGTCGATTCCCTGTACTAAGTTAGATGAGAAACATTGAAAGTTGAGCTAATGCCTAAATTAGGGGGTAACTCGAGCACATAGGCATTGGGTCCGATTTTTTTAATAATTTTATAGGGTCCAGCACTTCGGGAATGCAGTTTCTTGATGGTTCCAGGAGAAAACTGTTTGGGTCTGAGTCTTATCATGACAAAATCTCCTACAGAAAATTATTTGAGACATTTTCCAGAATCAGCGTGTCTTTTATAAGCATCGTTACTCATTTTGATCTTTTGGATGATTTCCTTTTGCAAATTTCTAATATGCTGTGCAAAAGATTTGGCTGACTCAGATACTCTAGCATGCAGGCAGGGGAATCAGATCAAGTGGTTTATTGGGTTGGTACCCATGGACAATCTCGAAAGGGCTATTATCGGTGGTTCTATTAACATAATTGTTGTATGCGAACTTGGCTTTAGGTAACAGCAAATCCCAATTCTTAACATTCTCGCCTACAAGGCACCTAAGTAGGTTTCCAAGGCTTCGGTTCACCACTTCGGTCTGGCCATCGGTTTGGGGGTGATAGGCAGTAGAAAATTTCAACTTAGTCCCTAACATATGCCAGAGGGTCTTCCAAAAGTAACTGGTGAACCTTACATCTCTATCATACACAATCATTTTAGGTAGGCCGTGTAACCGAACTATCTCATCCAGGAAAAGCTTGGCTACATTAGAAGCATCATAAGTCTGACTACATGGTAGGAAATGGGACATTTTGGAAAACCTATCAATCACAACAAAAATGGAGTCATGTTTCCTCTGGGTTCTAGGCAATCCGAACACAAAATCCATACTTAAATCTTGCCAAGGACAATCAGGAATGGGCAAAGGGGTATATGAGCCAGTGTTCTGTTTTCGCTGTTTGGCAACAGTGCAGGTTCTACACCTAGCTACGATTTGGGCACATCCCTTTTCAGACTTGGCCAAAAGAAATGTTCTTCAACAGCTAAGACGGTTTTATTCCTACCAAAATGTCCTGCTAATCCTCCCACATGGGTCTCGCATACTAAAAACTCTCTCAAAGAAGTTCTTGGGATGCACAACTTACTTTCCTTGAATAGCTCTCTAACTTACTTTTGTAACTCTTGGTGCTCAATTGGATTCATCCGGTAATGGGGCAAGTTAGGCAGGGTGGATCCTGGGACAATGTCTATGGCATGCTGGATGTCCCTAAGTGGTGGAAGTTGGTCAGGCAGATCATCCTGAAAAATATCTTGGAATTCCTCCAAAACTTCCATAACTTCCTGAGGGTGTTCTCCTAGGGCTGGTTTCCTAATTTCCTTGGTGGTCAAAATCCAGATAGGTGATCCCTCAGCAATTTCTCTCTTAAGCTCTTTGGCACTAATCAAATGTAATCCAGGTTTCTTTTCCTTCAAAGAGCTGGCTCCCTTCTTAACTTCATCCTTAGGGGAAACAGGGTTGACCACTATCTTCTTCCCTAAATGGTTAAATGCACAAGAATTGGTTTTACCAAATAGGGTGGTGTCATGATCATACAGCCAAGGTCTCCCTAATATAATGTTGCTTACCCCCAAGGGTAGCACATCATACCAAACTTTCTCCTTATAAGATTGTAATTGAATCAGGACTTGGTATCTAAGTTTGACAGGTATTGAAGTGGAGTTAATCCATGATACCTTATATGGGCTAGGATGGGGAACAGGGGTTAGCCCTAAGGTCTTGACAAAACTAGCAGAAATAGCATTTACACAGCTCCCACTATCTATGATGACTGTGCAAACCTTTTCCCCTATCTTGATAAAGGTGTATAGGATGTTGGTCCTATGCCAGTCCTTTTGTTCCTTAGATTGGGTTAGGATGCATCTAACAACTCCCATAAGGTCAGTGGGGTCACAACTCTCTTCATCTCCCTCATATTCTTTTGCTAGGTTGAAACCTTCTTCATATACTTCTTCACATTCAGGGGTGTCATCTGGGTTTCCTTCTTCTTCTAAGTCACTTAAATGAAGGGATCTAGTGGGGCAGTCACTAGCATAATGGCTGGGCTGGTGACATCTAAAACAGGTGCCAAACTTCTTGGGTGCTTCTATAAATTTTCCTTTGTCAGCTAGAGATCGGCTCAAGTTGGGTCGGGCTGGACTGGGTCAGCTTGGCTCGGGTCGACTCGGGTCAGGTTGGTTTTGGTCAGGTCGACTTGAATTTGGACGGCTTTGGTCGGGTCGATTTGGATTTGGACAGCTTTGGTCGGGTCGACTCGGGCAGGTTTGAGTTGTCCTAGGGTACTGGTTCCTAGGAGTCCTATGAAACTCCTCAAAGTCCTTAGCTACCTGGTAAGCCTGTTCTAAATCCCGTACCTCTCTCAGATACAACTCTCTCTTCATATCATCATGCAGGCCAGATCTAAACCTTGATAAGATCACAGACTCAGACTCATTTATCCCACACCTCATGGCTAGCTCATCAAACTTAGCTATGTACTCGGTGACACTCTTGTTTCCCTGAACCAGTCATGCCATTGGTCTAAAAGTCATTGATGGTATGACACAGGAAGGTATTTTTTCCTAAGCTTGGCTTTCAAGTCTCCCCAGATGGCTATGGGATCTTGTCCTCTTTGTCTATCTAACCTTTCCACGTTATCCCAATACATCCTGGCTTAGCGAATCAACCTAAGCTTGGCAAACTTAAACTTTCTACCTTTGGTCATCTTGTACCACTCAAAGTACTGGTCTATCTCTTTCTCCCAGTCTAGGTATACCTTAGTGTCAAGGGTACCATCAAAGGTTGGTGCTTCTAGTCCGATACTCCTGAAGGCTCTTTCTTCTTGGTCAATGAAATCCTGATTGGGCCTTCTAGGGTTCGGGTCTCAGAATGGATCAGGCTACTGAACTCTCCTAGGATTGGGTGCCTCAAAGGGATCAAAGTTTCTGTCTCTCCTAGGGTTGGTCAGTAGAGAAAACAGGGTCTCAGGTTCATGCTCAAACGGTGGTCTAGGGGCTCTCTCCATGGAATCAAGTCTTGCCTCAATTTGGTTTAACCTATTATCTATGTGAGTGGTCAATTGGGTAGACAATTGGGCAGACAATTGGATAAAGTGTTCTGACATGGTCTTTAGCAGGGCTTCTTGCGGGTTGGACAAAGTGTTCTGACATGGTCTTTAGCAGGGCTTCTTGCGGGTTGTCCATGGATCACTCAGGCTGATATGAGGTTCCTGCTCTAGTGGACATGAGTCAAACATGCAAAATCATCTACGATCTACTAGACCTAGAATCTCAACTAATTGCCTAAATCAAGATAACAAACCAGTCTGTAGTAACCCTGTTCTTGGCCAGGTAGGTGTAGGAGAGTGTAGGTCCCTGAATGCCAACCTTAGACACCAATCTGGGATTGGCCAGGTAGGCGAACCAACTCACTAGCCCTGAATCACCAAGCCTAGACACCAAGAGCAGTAGCACACACAGAATGGGCTGATGCCATGAATAGACACTTAGTCTTGACTCGACCAGTTGGTGTCCCTAAGCTCTCTAGAGCAAAAGTACATTTCTACTGGATTTTAATTAAAAGCTTGGGTTTGAAATGTAGGGTGGTTGTTTTGGGCTAAGGTAATGAAGTCCTTCCCTTATATTATAATATTGCCGCCCTTAAGTAGCTTAATGCAAAACATGAAATACACATTCCATGATCCTAATGCAAATTAAGAAAATAGAAATGAAACACAGATATATATATATATATATATATATATATATATATATATATATATATATATATTATTGTGTATGCTTGTGATAAAACAACTGAAATAAAGAAATGCAAAAGAACTAATATGAACAGAATTTTAGCGAACAAAATGCTGTAGAAAAACAGTGAGTGAGCTAAACAAAATGCATGTCCTAACTGTGCTCTGATACCAAAAGAAGGGTGATGGGGGACGACATGCATAAAAATCACCCTAAGAACCAATATGAGTACCGATGCTAATAATAAACATAGATTCTTGGGGAACATTCAAATAAGATAGATTTTAGGTTGTGCATTCTCTTATGCTAGGCTCAATAAAATGAGAAAGAACCAGGACTCAAAGATTGAGAAATCCCTGATCAAGGACATGCATGCATTTCAAAGATTCAGATCTAAAGCAAGGAAAGAAAAATAATACCCTACGACAGTAATAACTACATCCTGTGTGATGAGTTCACTTATCCTTGGAAGATGCGGCCTGGGTGATTAATAGTCAGCCATCCAACGCAGGGCATCAGGGGACTTGGTTGATGGTCGGGCTCCCTTCAGAGGCTCGGTACCGGAAGAGGGACCCTACAAGGTTTAATCATGGATTAAATGAAAGAGCCCAAAACTAAAACATACGGCCCAAAACCAAAACATGGCCCAAAATTTAAAAAAAGAAAGAAACCGAAAGCTTTGTGGAACAGGGGAAGGATCCGGAAGCTAGGCGGAGTCTTCATGGGGCCGTGGCTCGAAGATGACAGTGTTGGGCAATCTTTGAGGGAAGAAGGGTCTTCATTCTCAATGGGGGAGTTGGCCTTTGGTGGTAGAACAGCAGCAGGCATCCGGAAATGATGCCGGGAGCTCGGGAGCCGAGAGGAGATGACTCGAAAGCTGGCAGAACTCCGTTGGGGCGATGGTCCGGAGGAGAAGCTGGCATCGTGGCAATCTCCAGGAGGAGTGGGAGCTTCGATCTTTGATGTGGAGTCGGGCTAGGGTAGACATCCGGGAAGGGAGCTAAGCGCTCGGGGACATCCGGAAATGAGGAACAGAGGAGGTGAGCGGGACGACGGAAGGACCGGAGGTGGGAGGTCGGGCGACGGAGGACCGGAGGTGGGAGGTTGGGTGACGGAGAACCGGAGGAGGGAGGTTTGGGTGATGGAGACTGGAGAAGGGAGTTTCAAGGGGACTGAGTGATGCGGGACTGTATGCTCTGATACCAATTTTGATGTGGTACTGTACGCTCTGATACCAAGACTGGTGTCGGACCGTTGTTCGTTAAGAAACGATCTCTAGATTAGGATGTCCAATTTAATTAAATTAAATTAATTAAATATAAATAGCTAGCAATTGACTATATCAGGTTCTCAAAATGAATCTCACCCAAAAACATGGAATCTTATGAAATTTGGAAAAAGGGAGATCATTTTGAGATCGTTCAAAATCCGGACCAATAGTTCACGGGCGAGATTGATCTAAAGCCGTTGGACCTGGAACACCAAAAACAAGCACTATATCAATTCCAAATCAAAATAAATAAACAAATTAATCCCAATAAATCCAGCACTCTGATATCTATGTGACTTTAAAATCCGGGCAGCTTTAGGATCCTTGTAGCTCTGAAAATCGGGCGGCTCTGAAAACCGTGCAGCTTCCTGCTTTCACGTTCATGCCAAATTGCTTTTCTTCTCCACGGATCACACCAAGAGGAACAGGGGATCGGGCGAAGGCCTGCGGCCGGAGTCACCGGCATCGGCGTTGGGTGGTGACGGCGAAATGGTCGGCAGGGATCACGGCAGCGGGCGTTGCGGCAGGGGACTTCGGTCGTGGAGGGCACGGTTGAAGAGTCTTCGTCCATGGAGGGCATGACTGCACGGGCGAAGGAAACGGACCGGGCTCAGTTGGCTGGCGTGCAGCGGAGGCGACTGGCAGGAGCGAAGGGGAACTCCGGCGAAAAGCTTCACGGAGGGCTTTGGGTGGTTATGATTTGCAGCGGGATGGGTGGCGGGGTGGGGCGCTCGGTTGCAGGGACCGTGCGGTGGGGCGGATGGCTCAGTCCCGTGTCCTGTTCTGGAGATCAAATGGGAGATGACCGACGAAAGGCTGGCTCTCTGGTGGGCTGAGATCGGGCTTCACGAGAGGGCTTTGGGCTGGCCGGTGTTTGGTGGCTCAGCTACTCGAATCGATTGCAGGGGAGGGCGATGGCACGATCGAGGATTGAGGAGATGGGTGGAGATGGCACGGTGGTTGGGTGGCTGACCGTGGAGGGATGCTGGGATGTGGGAGGCGGTGTTGGTCTTGCTTCTGTTGGGTGGGTCTTAGGCAGAGACGGGGCTTCCACGGGAAACAGCGATCAGGGATGTCTCTGGTGGGATGCTTTCGGTTGGTCAGCTCGGGAGAAGTCACTTGGAAGAAAAATAAAGGAGGGGAAACACAGAGAAGAGGAGGAGGAGAGAGAGGACGAATCATAGAAGAGAGGGAGTAGAACCAGAAAGAAGAGGGATCCAAGAAGAGATGGAAAGGAGGAAGAAGAATCGAGAAGAAGAGAGAGGGAAGGAATCGGGACACACCCTGATTTCTTTTACTCAAAATATTTTCATCACTCCATTTTTATTCATGGAAAACATAACTTAAATAAAGCAACAACGATAAAGATAAATCACAAAATAATCGGAACGACTAAGTATTCCGATAACTCTAAAAAAATAAAAAATCTGATCTCCGATTCCAAGATATCCCAAATCTCCGTACACCCATAAAATAATAAAATGATACTTCAAGAATCGTGATGGGCTGACACCGAGATCTGGGCTGGCTGGGTCTGGACTGGCTGGATCTGAACTAGCTTAATGTCCCCATCATTTCTCCTGTGGTGGGGAGAACTCGACTCTGTCGAGTCAGGCTGGAGCTGCTCAAATAAATTTGGATCAATGTTCTGCAGCTCCTCTTCAGTAATCCAGGAGTCCTCTAACTTCGGTCTGGAGGGCACGGTTGCAGATACCAATTTGATGCGGGACTGTATGCTCTGATACCAATTTTGATGTGGTACTGTATGCTCTGATACCAAGACTGGTGTCGGACCGTTGATCGTTAAGAAATGATCTCTAGATTAGGATGTCCAATTTAATTAAATTAAATCTAATTAAATATAAATAGCTAGCAATTGACTATATCAGGTTCTCAAAATGGATCTCACCCAAAAACATTGAATCTTACAAAATTTGGAAAAAGGGAGATCGTTTTGAGATCGTTCAAAATCCGGACCAATAGTTCACGGGCGAGATTGATCTAAAGCCGTTGGACCTGGAACACCAAAAACAAGCAATATATCAATTCCAAATCAAAATAAATAAACAAATTAATCCCAATAAATCCAGCACTCTGATATCTATGTGACTTTAAAATCCGGGCAGCTTTAGGATCCGTGTGGCTCTGAAAATCGGGTGGCTCTGAAAACCGTGCAGCTCCTGCTTTCACGTTCGTGCCAAATTGCTTTTCTTCTCCACGGATCACACCAAGAGGAACAGGGATTGGGCGAAGGCCTGCGGTCGGAGTCACCGGCGTCGGCGTTGGGCGGTGACGGCGGAATGATCGGCAGGGATCACGGCAGCGGGTGTTGCGGCAGGGGACTTCGGCCGTGGAGGGCACGATTGTAGAGTCTTCGTCCATGGAGGGCACGGCTGCACGGGTGAAGGAAACGGACCGGGCTCAGTTGGCTGGCTTGCGGCGGAGGCGACTGGCAGGAGCGAAGGGGAACTCCGGCCAAAAGCTTCACGGAGGGCTTTGGGTGGTTCCGGTTTGCAGCAGCATGGGCGGTGGGGTGGGGCGCTCGGTTGCAGGGACCGTGCGGTGGGGTGGATGGCTCAGTCCCGTGTCCTGTTCCGGAGATCAAATGGGAGATGACCGATGGAAGGCTGGCTCTCCGGTGGGCTGAGATCGGGCTTCACGGGAGGGCTTTGGGCTGGCCGGTGTTTGGTGGCTCAGCTGCTCGGATCGATTGCAGGCGAGGGCGATGGCACGATCGGGGACTGAGGAGATGGGCGGAGATGGCACGGTGGTTGGGTGGCTGACTGTGGAGGGATGCTGGGATGTGGGAGGTGGTGTTGGTCTTGCTTCTGTTGGGTGGGTCTTAGGCAGAGACGGGGCTTCCACGGGAAACAGCGATCAGGGATGTCTCCGGTGGGATGCTTTCGATTGGTCAGCTCGGGAGAAGTCACTTGGAAGAAAAATAAAGGAGGGGAAACACAGAGAAGAGGAGGAGGAGAGAGAGGATGAATCACCGAAGAGAGGGAGTAGAACCAGAAAGAAGAGGGATCCAAGAAGAGACGGAAAGGAGGAAGAAGAATCGAGAAGAAGAGAAAGAGAAGGAATCGGGACATACCCTGATTTCTTTTACTCAAAATATTTTCATCGCTCCATTTTTATTCATGACAAACATAACTTAAATAAAGCAACAACGATAAAGATAAATCACAAAATAATCGAAACGACTAAGTATTCCGATAACTCTAAAAAAATAAAAAATCTGATCTCCGATTCGGAGATATCCCAAATCCCCGTACACCCATAAAATAATAAAATGATACTTCAAGAATCGTGATGGGCTAGCATCGAGATCTGGGCTGGCTGGGTCTGGACTGGCTGGATCTGAACTGGCTCAATGTCCCCATCACTGAGATTTCTTAGACCGTGAGCTGGAGTTTCTTCTTTGAAGATGGAGCAGTTGGTTGTAGGCGCTTTGGGGAAGACTGTGACGTCGTGGGAGGGAGACACGATGGTCGACGGTGATGGTTTGGAAGGAGACACAGCAGGAAGGTGGATATGGCATGGAAGGAAGGCAGTAGTAAAGCCTCATGCTCCTCGACATTGCAGTTGCAACGAAGGCAGGGTCAGGGCCTCGCAACCCTCGACGTCACCATGGCAACGAAGGCAAGAAGAAGAACAGTATTTTTTTCATTGAATTCATCCATGAATTCCTTTGTACAAATGAGCCATATTTATAGGCTCATGAACGGTTCCAGAATGCTCTAAACACGGGATTAAAACTTAACTAATCCAAGGATTAGTTACAAAATAAAATTAATCCTAAGAGGTAGTGGGGAAGTTTGTTACACGAGATTCCAAGGGATTTTATACCCTTTTTTTAATTGCCAAAAAATTGAAATAAAAAAGAAAAAATTTTGGAAGCTTCTGGAAATCTCTGGAACCTGGGATTTGGTTCGACCGTATCTCGAGTTGGCTTAGCGATCTCGGGTTGGATCTATGGTGCAGGTCCTATTCTCCTTGTTCTGTGATCCAGATGGGTTCTTGAGGCTTGGTCTTGGTCTTGGTATCCCCACCAAGGGCTTCTTCAGCTGTTCTCCTCTTGGTGGGCTGGATCACATGTCCTCCAGGTCTCCCTTGATAGCCTCATACTCTTAAATGGCTCAACTGGGTGGATGACTGGAGTGTTATGCTAACAGGCTTCAAAATGATTTGAGTCTTCTTTTTTACAGGACTAGATTGAACTCAATAGCATGGACTTACACTTACATAATTTAACTTCAAAATTTACATGACTCAAAACTTGACCTGACTTAACTGACTTGACATAACCTAAAAACTGATCTCAAACCCTAATAATATGGATCAAAACCCAAATACAGGACTCAAATATTAAAAGGCCCAAAATAAGACTCAGGGGCCATACAAAGACTCATATGGACTAACCTACAAAACTCAAATGAATTCACTCAAACTAACTAAACCCTAATTACAAATTGGACTCAAATCCTAAACACTAATTTGATAACCACAGAGGATTGAGATGCCTCTGCCAAAGTCTGGGACCTCTGATGTCCCAATCAATTCTCCCAGGATGGGAGGAACTCGACCCTATCGAGTAAGGGTCACATTAAATCTGGTGTGTTGCCCATAAATAGAGCCCAAGAGGGGGGGGGTGAATTAGGTCCTTTTGAAAATTTAAAACAATAATGAGAGGGACTAGTGGTGCTAGTGAAAAATGATAAGTTCAATGTAAGAGATTTAAAGCAGTAGCAATAATCAAAGAGCAAGAGAGGAAGAGAGCAATCACACACAAACACAAGGTTTATAGTGGTTTGGTACAAACCTAGCACCTACATCCACTCCCCAAGCCACCCTTGGGAATTTCACTAAACAAGATTACAGCTGACTTGTTTTTCACAAGGCTCACAAGTCAAAACCTAAGTTGGTTTTGTCACCTAGGCTTACCTACAAACCTTAACACTTGTTTTGTCTTCGGGCTCACAAGTTAACCCTAGTTGGTTTTATCCCTTTGGCTCACCAACAAATCACAATAACCTTCTTTCAAGACACCCTTGAAAGCAAGGTCAAATCACAATGTAAAAACAGATATACAATTTTAAAACTAAAACAAACTCTCTTCAAGAGTAGAATGGAATCTTTGAAGCTCAAGTTGATGCTTTGTGTTGACTCTTCCTTGGAATATCCTCCAAAGTGCCTCTTTTGGAATGATGTAGGATGAGCTTGTAGGCTTTTCAAGGAATCAAACTATAAAAGGCTTTTGATGTGAAGTATTTGAGAGAATATGGGCTTTTTGGCTTTTGGATAGACTTGAATACACTTCAATGCACTTCCTTTTTTTTTTAGAATGAGGTTGGTGGAGGTTAAATACACCAAGAACCTTCCAAAAAATGGTTTGTGATCGTTGGAACCTCGGATATAGCCGTTTGGAGCTTGAAAAGCAAGTTCTGCAAGTCAGAAAAATAGATTCGTTAGAGCTGTCAGGCTTCAAGTGTCGACACTTGGCTGTCAGGTGTCGACACTTGATCTCTAGGTGTCGATACTTGAACTTTCAAGTGTCGACACTTGATGCAAAGGTGTTGACACTTGACACAAAAATTCTCAAATAATAAAGTTCTGTATTTTCAAAATTCTTAGGCCTTGAGTCGACACTTGGAAACCTAAGTGTCGACACTTGGTGTCGACACTGAGTTCTGGATGTCGACACTTGGCATGCCAAGAATTTTTGTTCGTGCCAAATACTGAAGTGTCAACACTTGACTTTCCAGGTGTCGACACTTGAGATTGAAAAGCTCAGATTCAAGTATAAATTACCTCAAAAACATAAATATAAATTTTGAAACTTAAATGAATCATAAATACAAAATATTTAAACATGTAGGTGCCCTTTTTCCATGAAGAGGATGTCTAGATTTGTGAGAAATGCTCCGTGCCATGACATGCCATGAAACATAAGTTTTTGAGATTTTGAGGTGCTTTCTTCCTGAAAACTCATAACTTGAAATACACATTAGTATACAATATGCACTCAATGTTTTGTTATTCATCAAAATTACTTGGTGGAGCCAACATGGTGTCTCTCTGGAGGGTCTGAGTAGAGGTGCAACAAGTCCTCTTGAGTAACCCACGAAGCATCGGATCCTGGTAGACCTTGCCAATAGACTAGGTGGCACTAAAAACCACTATCCCAGGTCAAGGTAGCTCGATCGGCCAGGACACGCTCGATCCGTTTTCCTCTCTCAAGGCAAAATATAGGTGGACACTTGGGGTCAAGCTCATTCTCAATGGATGGGGTTGGTTCAAAGGCCTTACTAGGAATCACTGCCGGTTCCCTAGACTCAACCAGGTATGTGGTATTGAAGGTAGAGCTAAAGCCAAAATCCGAGGGCAACTCGTGCATATGGGGTCCTACCTTCTCTATCACTTCTAAGGATCCAGCTCTGCAAGCATGAGACTTCTTCTTAGGCCTAAGCCTAACCAAAATAGAATTCCTTACATTGAATCCATTGGCTCTTATTCGTGAATTAGCCAGTTTGTTAGATGTTTCATTACTTAAATTACTCTTATAGCTAATATCCTGATGCATATATTGTGCGGTGTTCAGTGTAGGTGTGGACAGTTGAACTGGGTTTATGGACACCTAACAAGTGACACAAAGGACTCATACTAACACCTAATAGATTCGACTATGCATTCCTATCAAAAGAGGTTTATTAGGTCTTAATTACAACTTGGGCATAGGGCATGAGTCGTGGTTGATTGGTGACATGCAGATGAAATTTGCCAGGAACTCCTAATAGATGCCAGAGGGTCTTCCAAAAGTAGGTAGCAAATAGGATGGGCTCTAAGGATTCATGCAACCTGATAATCATAACAAAATGTGACCTAATGTTTCTAGATACATGAGATGACTCAGGGAAGGGTAGGAAATAGGAAGGGGATTCCGGGACTGGTTCAGGACTAAAGAGACTAACCTTAATGTATGAACATTGGGTTATGTCTCTAGGCAAGAAATGGTCCATGCTATGGAAGGATGGGTCAACAATTTCTGGGAAGAGGTCCTCAATGGGAACTATGGGACGGGATTCATCGTGAGAGTACTGAATTAAAGAGATCATGTCCTCCACAAATTCCTTAGGCTCTTGAATTTTAGGACTGGGCTCTATAATTAGGCTTTCCTCTAGTGGCTCCTTAGGCATGATTCTAATAGTAGGGTCAGGTTCTTCATGGTCCTCTTTCTCTAATTATTCTTCCAAGATGGTTTCGGTTTGGATGTGGTCAGGGTTAGCTACCTCTAGATTAGCTTCTACTTGGGTACCTATGGGGTCAACTAATTGTAGGTCTTCTAGAGATGTCTCCTCTTCTTCTCCCTCGTACTCATCCACTAAGCTCATATCAACTTCATACACTTCCACTTTAATGTCATTTTAGTGAACCAGTGGGGTGGTAGGAGGGGTTTTGGTAGGAGGGATTTGGTTAAGGGAATACTGGCTAGTGATTGGGGTAGCTGAGGTGGGTCAACTAAGGGGTACCTGACCAGTATCTGGGTTTTGACTATGGGCACTGATCCTAGTGGGTTCAAGTTGACTACAGGAAAGGGGACTATTATTGGGCTCATATCTAGGGATACTAATCATATGGGATTCAGGTTGATGGCCTATGGGTTCATTCTGCTCATAGGTCATGGGTTCAGATCTATAGGTCATGGGTCTACTGGGCTTATAGGGTGTGGGTGCATAAGATCTGGATGCATAGGATCTATGGTCATGGGATCTGGAGTCATAGGATCTAGGTTCATAGGTTCTAGGTTCATAGGTTCTAGGTTCATAGGACCTGGGTAGTGTGGGTAAAGGTGGCTCAAGTTTAGATCTAGTCTGGGTCCTACGGTTTTCTCTAGGGTTACTAGCCAAACATCTACTTGGTCAAATCTATGAGTCAATTGAGCATTCGATTGGGTCATCTGGTCATCCGTTTGGTGTAATCGGGTGTTCAATCGGGCTATCTGGTCACTCAAGGTCTTTAGGACAGCATCAAAGTAGGATTCTATGGGTTCAGCCAGTTGTGGAGGTGGTGGATGATATGAAGCTCCTAATCTAGTGCACATGCAAGACTTAAACAAATCGACTACGGGTTTCTAGACCTAGAGCCCAAATAGAATAGGTCGACTCAACTTACATACAACTCAATCCCTAATCCTTCCACTGGTTAGGTAAGAGGTGGGATGGTGGGAGGCCCCCTGCTTAACGCAGGACCCAATTAAAGAACCATCGATCTACTTAGATCATTTGACACTATACCTCTAGCCTAGACACCAGCTTCCAGTAATAGGAGATGAATTGGGTGCAACAGTCTTCCCATAATGGTTGAACCCGATCTGTTGATGTCCCTAGCTCTCTAAAGCAAATTAGGTCTAATCAAATTTAGTTAGGGTTGGGTTCAGATGCAAGGATTGTGGTTTTGGGCTAAGGAGAGGTGATCAAATTCTCCCCCCATATGACACAGTAAAAGTGCCCTTAAGGTAAGTTATGTAGATGATAGCACACATATGAAATGCAAATTAGGGTTTTATAGTTTTGGTATTTTTTGATTTTGAATATTTTTTTTGTATTTATATTTGGTAGGAAATAAAATATGCAGAAAAGTACCTAATATGCAAGAAATATGCAGAAAATTAAAATATGCCAAAATTATGCAAGAAGAACCCTAAACATACTAAAATTTGTCTTGCTGAAAAATAGAGCATATTTGTTCTCAGGTAGTATTCTGGTGTGCAGAAAATTCACAGATCGAAATAAATTTTGATAAAATTCTTTAAAATATTTTCAATTATATGAAATCTAGAAAATAAAAATTAAAATTTTTGAATCTTTATACAGGAAGAACACATAAAAATAATAGACCATATATGAGAATTACAAAATGCAAAATTTAGCCCTAAACTATGCTCTGATACCAAATGATGCGGGATAATTTATACATACAAATTATTTTTCTATGATTAAACATGAAGCTAAGGTTTTAGATCCAAAATTTCAAGCCAATATTCAAAGTATAGAATTCTATGAAAATTCTGGAAGTCATGCATGCAGAAATAAATCCTAAAGTAATAGATAAGCAGGATCGCCAAGGTTGAGAAATCCTGGTCAGGCTAGCTTTCCTACAATACCACTATTGATGAATCAAGGGGGTATACCTGGCAATGGTAGAAGTGCCTGCTGAAGATCATTCCATGAAGAGATCTCTCATGCTCCCGGATGCAGCCTGGAAGAACAAGCTTCTGACCTTGTGGATTCGCGACTTTCTGCTCGGTGAACCGATAGCTGATCAGAAGGTATCCTCGGACTCATAGGAACCGAGGGACCTACAAATCACTATCTGGGATTAAAAAACTAAGAGTATGAAGACTGAATAATTGAAAGAAGGAAAAAGAAAGGCTCTTGGATGATGGCGGCCAAGGGTTGGAAGGAAGGGGCGGCTAGGATTTTGATGTTGTAGATGGAGGTAGGGCGCTGGAAGAAGAACTCGCACACAGCTTACACACAGCATGCACATAGCAAGGGCACATAGCAAAGAGAGAAAACTCAAATTTAATTTATCAATATTCTTCAATTACATGAGGAGGGGAGGCCTTTATATAGGCTTACAAACTTGGGGCTTAAGAAAGGGTATATAAGTAATCTCACAGTAAACCCTAACCTATACAAACTCTCCCTCAAGTACTCTCCATCTTGACTGAGTCTCTCTCTCCCTCTCTTTCTCTTGGTCAGCCAAAGGATGGTGACCCTAAGGGTGGCCGACCAAGGGGTGGTAACCCTAAGGGTTGGTGCCTTCTTGGTTGCTCTTGGGCCTTGGAAGGCCCACTCCAATGCTGGGTAGGCTTCAGGGCTTCTTCAGCTATTCTCCTCTTGGTGGGCTAGATCACATGTCCTCCAGATCTTCCTTGATGGCTTCATGATCTTAAATGGCTTAACTGGGTGGGTGACTGGAGTATTATGCTGACAGGCTTCAAAATAATTTGAGTCTTCATTTTTATAGAACTAGATTGGACTCAATAGACTGGACTCACACTTACATAATTTAACTTCAAAATTTACATGACTCAAAACTTGACCTGACTTAACTAACTTGACATAACCCAAAAACTAATCTCAAACCCTAATAATATGGATCAAAACCCAAATACATGACTCAAATATTGAAAGGCCTAAAACAGGACTCATCTGCCATACAAAGACTCATATAGACTAACCCACAAAACTTAAATGAACTCACTCAAATTAACTAAACCCTAATTACAAATTAGACTCAAATCCTAACTCTAATTTGATAACCATAGAGGATTGAGATGCCTCTGCCAAAGTCTGGGACCTCTGATGTCCCCATCATGATTACTGTATAATTCATCCATTTGACCTAATGCTTAGGATGACTTTAAAAATAACTATTAACTCTTAATTAATGCATCCAGATATGTCTCGACCCAATAAATCCTCCAACTCCTCACAAGGATTACTCTAGACAAGGTTTCACTAAATTGAAATACAACAAAGCATTATCTCCAACACCTTAGAGTGGTCAATCCCATCTTAACTCAAGCACCAATTTTACAAGTACTTGACTACACCCAAAAATCTTCTGCCATTATATTAGAAATACAGATAGTTTGATATCAAAGTACAGTAAGTTGCTTACAAGTCATTATAGTGATATCAGATTAGAGGGACACTTATATCCATATCCTTTTATGAGATACTCTTGATAGTAGAGTACTCAATAAAGTTGTCATGTTCAGTGAAAGTATACCTACACTCACCTACATGCTATATCAGTATCTCCACACTCCTTGGTTATGAGGATAACCAACCTATATGGCACACAATAACCTATACTTGATAAATATTATCTTCTAGGTAAGAACATATCATTTGCTCATGAACAAGTTTAAAAATTATATGACAAATCCTCCTTTGTCAAATAGAAGTAGTTTTAAAGACTTCATCATAAAAGAGTTCAAAGAAAGATGCACTAAATGTGATGAATTAGCCAAAGTAACTTTTATTTGTTGATGATTCATATATAAATTTATAATGAGCTCAACCATCTATAACTCAAACAATTAGTTTTAATACACATTTCCTAACACCTCTAACCAACTCTTCAAGAAAAGAATATCATATGGTGGAACTTGAACCGGTATCAATCATCCAACATGATCTACTCCTACTCCTACAGCACTAGGAGATCTAGCAGCCGTGTGGTCTTGACCTCACCCTATCATCCTATGAATGGCATAACATCTAGGAAACTATGAAGAAGAATCATGATTTCAACTGTATAGCTTTGTCAGGTCGGATGGGAAACTGAACCCCTTCCAGGGGGAGGCATACCACCATCCTAAACTCCTTGGATTGGCCTTCATCTAGAAGAAGGTGCGGAACAGCCATGCCCTGTGCTCTATACAATGATGGACCATTAGACTGAAAAAATCGATGATGGCCCTCCAAGCATTACGAACCAACTACACTGGACATAGCTAGTACCACCATAGTAGATCTACCATCACTAGGAGCATGGATGATGGAGATCCATCCATCGTCTGGGTATTTTTTTCCAATTTTTTTTAATTTTCTTGTATTTTTCTTATTTCCCTATTCCCGCTATTCCATCTATCCCCGCTATTCTGGTTTTATTCTTGGTTTATCCCCAAGTTATCCCAGTCTTATTCCATCTCCTCCATCCTTCTCCCGTGATTTTTTTTAAAACTTCCGAACCCTAGTCGCCGCCCCCTCCGACCCCAAATCTGGGCCGCCCCCTCCGGCCCTAGATCCGGGTCGCCTGGCCCCCGGCCGCCCCCGCCGGACTGCCGCCGATGCTCGCCGGCCCCCGCCCTCGCTGGAGAAGCCGCCGCCCACGCTCGTGGGAAGATGAATGGATGCAAGAGGCGTCCGTCTGCCCACCTATGGCCGTGCCCCCTACACCGCCACCGGCCTGCTGCCCGTCGCCATTCACACCACCCGCAGGCCCCCGCACGGCCACCGGGGGGGTCCGACGCCGCCCACGCCCGTGGGAAGACGAACAGATGCTGGATGCATCCGTCCGCCCCCATGCGTCCGTGTGACGCCGTCGCCTGATGCCATCGTCGCTGCCCGCCTGCCGCCGTCCCGGAGCCCCGCCATCCGCTAGCCAAGGCCCGGGCACCGGAGACCTCACCGGAGCCCAAGAGTTCCCACGTCATGGAAGGCCAAACGGCATGCACAGGGCATGCTGTGCCGGCCCCCCCGTGCCGCCTTACCTGAAGCCCGCCACCAGCCGTCCGTCGCTCGCCATCCTTCAGCCCTGTTCACCGCCCGCTTCCCGGCCATCCGTCGGTGCCACGCCGGAGTTGGTTTCCTCCCTATCCAGGCAGTGATTTGGAGTTTGCATGGATTTCGGAACATCCCAATATTCAAAGAAGCATGCTTTCTGGAGCAGATCATCATGTCGACACGCTTCTCATAGCAGACCAGCACTATTATTGATGCAGCATAGTTTTTGATGTAATTTATTTTCCTTTTTTGGGTTTCTTGTTGGCTAAGTAACTGAGGGTTTTGGTTTTTCTATATAAAGGCCCCCTCTCCCCCTGTAAAGTTTAAGATTTGTTATGAATTTTTGGGTTTTCCATTGGTTCCGGTTCTGGGCTGAGGCCCATCTTTCCTTCACCTGCGGGTGTCACGGGGTGTGAGACCCCACTTCCTTCACTCCCATGCGAGCGTCGAGGGGTGCGAGGCCCTAGTTATCCCCATTTTCCATTGAGTCCCCCTCTAGGTCTTAGGGATTTTTCTTTACGGCCCCAGGTAGCGATTTAGATGGGATGCCCTAGGCTCCGCGTGTAGTGAGATGGGTGGGACACCCTAAACTACATGTAGTGGGATGGGTGAGATGCCCTAGAGGTGTGACGTCTTTCTGTGAAGGTGAGTCCCTAGTCCTAGAGTGTCCATGTTTCCTATCCTCCATCCCATGTTCCTCCATGCAGAAAATTGAAAACCCAAAAGAGTTCAGCTGTTTTAGGGTTTAGTGTCAGTTCACCCTAGTCCCGGGAGGCTTCTTAGCCCTCCCACGGTCCTAGTTTGTTTAGGTGTTTCCCCTGTTTTCCCAATAAATCAGGTTACGTTTTCATCTATCCCGCATCAATGGAGATCCCGAGCCCTGCATTTAGTGACTCCTCATGGATAGCGATCCTTATTGCCATCCCATCGGTGACCCACTCATCCTCACCAGGAACCTCCAACTGAATGTCTACTGCAAAGCTGAACTTCTCCCCGAGCTGACAGACCTTCTCCTCCATCAAGGTAGAGACCGCCGCCTTAGGCATGAGGTCTAGCTCCTCTACCCCCATTGTGACTTGACTTATTGCTAGTGCACTTCTCCGACCGCCCAAAGACCCTTCTCTCTGGCTCTCTGCAACCCTCGGTCGCCTGGACATTGCAAAGGTGGAGGAGGCCCGACCAGCTTCCATTCTTATACTCGTCAAAAGGGCTCGTCCCTTTCTCGATGAGAGGGTGCTAGTTTCCGCCTCACCACTTGACGCATCCCACGTAGCCTCATCGTTAAAAGCACCATCCTGGGAGGCACATTGTAACATCAAACTGCCACAATAATTTTTTAAATCTACTGCCATTTTGGATGATGCCACCTTTCGAAAAGCCGCACCTACTTTCCTCCACCATGTGCCCATCCTAACACAGATCTTGATGGGTGCACCTTGCCTACCTCACCCGAGTTACCTTGTCTAGCCCAATCTTGCTTGCCTCACCCTAACACTATAGGCTCCTACACCCTACTGGACTAGTTAAGTCTCTACTTCACCCAAAGACTGGAGAAAAATAGGATCACTTGCACTTAGAAGTGGCGAAAACTGATATGACAAGATTTGGTTGGTCGAGCATGGTACCAAAGCTCCAATCTATGCTCGACACATGCTAGCCAACTCAAACTACCAAGCTGCCTCTTTTTGCCTCACCACTTGGACATCAATTCTCGTGCTCACCTACTCACTGCTTGGGTGCCAATCATTACCGGGCCACCCCCTCCAGCTAGGTCACGCATGCTCTAGAGGTGGCTGCCATAAATACTTGCTGCTTGAGGAATGCCTAGTCACAGGAACATGCCGTACCGGTCACCACTCCTTGCTTCATCACCAACCACGATATGCAATAATCGAGACATGCTAGATGCTACTCCCCTGCACCACATACCATACCTTGTAATAGGTATTAGGTATATGCCTATCAACTTGTTCCCTGGGGACCCTCCAGATAAGCTAAGAGAGGCCAGGCCAAGTAAGAGGCCAAAGGCCATGGTAAGCAAGCCAATAGAGAAGAACAGGAAGGCGAGGCAAAACAGAATTAAGAACCCCCATCTCTGGAGAGAGTTTATCATCCTGAGAGTATATTAAAGAACTCCTTGACTCCACGAGCATCCATATAAGTATTCATCAAGATATTTACGAGACTACCCATGCACTTTTTGCCTTCTACAAAGTATCTTGGCCTCCACAACTCTACTTACCAGTATGCTATCTCCCTAGAAGCGAGTCTCACATGCACTGATAGCCTCTTCTCTCACAGATCTCATTCAATCTCTCTCATTCGTTCCTTCTTCGGTTCTTCCCTCTACTCTGAATTCCAGAGAGGACTCCAAGCTTTCTCTTTTTGTCCATCTGAAAGACTTACTTTAGGCATCGAAGTGTCTACTACTGGAGAATCCCTAGGTGTGGGTCATATGATTCTTCTTTGTTTTGCAGGACTGATTTTCAGTGATAGGATCCTACAAGACCCGGCTCCATATTAGCAACACCTCAGCTCCAGTGCCATCTGAGTTGAGCCCGAGTCAGCATCACCTCTCCACATGGCAATAAAATTAATATTTTATTATAATATATTTTATATAATTAATAAATATATTTTTATAAAATATGTTAGGAATTGCTTTGTTATTATATATTTAGTGATCTTGGATATCGATGGAATAGAAATCGATTACTTATGAATATATGGGAATCTTAAATCATGGAAACATAACATATTAAATATAATAATCTTAAATTATTTTAAAATAAGGGGTGATCTAAGATCATAAAATTAATAATTTTATTTGGACCATTAAATGCCCACCTTTAAGTAACCTAATTGATTAGAGATGACAACAAAATCCAAATTCATGAATACTCGAACTGATCCGACATGACCTGTTGGGTGGGCCAACTTACACCCTCTTGGTTCATCCGGATGGGGAGTCTGGGCCCACGGAATGTGGGTGCCATTGTTAAGGTGAGGCTGGTGCCACGTCAACGCCCCTTGGATGATACTGCGATGCTCGTTCCCAGGCAAGAATTGGCTCGGTGATAGTACACTAGGTTGGTGCTGCGGTGCTCGGTGGGGGGGTCAACTCGTGCGCCCCGAGATTGCTGCGCTGCCTGCTTTAAGAGAGATAAACCATCACTTTTAAATAGAAATATTTCTTTTAGATAGTTGGTTGGGGCGTCGATTCTATAGTTAGTATTAAAGTCGAGGTCATGGATTCGAATCCTTGCAGGCAAAATTCTTGAGAGATTATTTTGCTGGGGGGATTGTTGGGTGAGCCAGCTCACACCCTCTTGGTTTGTCCAGATGGGTGAGCCAGCTTACACCCTCTTGGTTCGTCCGGATGGGGGGTCTGAGCCCACAGAACATGGGTGCCACTATTAAGGTGAAGCTGGTGCCACATCAACGCCTCTTGGATGGTGCTGCGGTGCTCGTCCCCAGGAAGGAACCAGCTTGGTGATAGTGTGCTGGGTTGGTGATGCAGTGCTCGACTCGTGCATCCCGGGATTGCTACGCTACCTGCTTGTTGGGTGAGCCAGCTCACACCCTCTTGGTTTGTCCAGATGGGTGAGCCAGCTTACACCCTCTTGGTTCGTCCGGATGGGGGGTCTGAGCCCATAGAACATGGGTGCCACTATTAAGGTGAAGCTGGTGCCACATCAACTCCTCTTGGATGGTGCTGCGGTGCTCGTCCCCAAGCAGGAACCGACTTGGTGATAGTGTGCTGGGTTGGTGCTGCAGTGCTCGACTCGTGCATCCCGGGATTGCTACGCTACCTGCTTTAAGAGAGATAAACCGTCACTTCTAAATAGGGATGTTCCTTTTGGATAGTTGGTTGGGATGTCGATCCTACACGACCCAATTGGGCCAAGTGTCAATACTATGATTAGATTTGGACTGGGTTTGGATAAAACCTGGATGCTTAATTTTAGATTTGGGCTGAGACTAGATAGATATGTACCCGATCCAAACCCAGCCCAAATTATTTTAATATTTTAAGATATATACATATATAATTAATATATATTATATTAAATATATTTTATCAATTATTATCTATTAATTATTAAATTATAAAATACTTAAACCCTTATCATTATTCTAAGGGATTGAAAAAGGTCCTAATCGGCTAATCTTTGATTCTCCATTAATCCTCCAATTCACTCATTACTAGCAATGACTAATTGTTTGTAGGTAGATCGGATGAAGAATGATGTTGCAACTAATGATTAATTAAGAATCATTTTTTTAAGTCTTTTTGAAACTTGGAACTTAGAGTTAAATATTCTTTTAAATTATGTTTATGTCTTTATTTACTTCAAAGATATTGAACTAAGTATTGTTGAATTTTATTTGTTTAAGATAATTTAAATTTTATTTTGATTGAATAAGGAATTAAATGATATTGAATTAAAAATGTAGTTGAATTTTATTTGTTTAAGATATGTATTTATCGAATGATAGATAATTTTAGAGTTAACAAAAAAATTTAATATAAATTAATTAGATTTAGATCGGATAAATCTAAATTATTTATGTTACCGCCCTCATCGCCGCGCCCGTGCCGCGGATCCGCCGATCCCTCCTGACCGCCTGGCGAGGGAGCCTCCCTGGCTGCGGAGAACCTGCAAGAAGGGGTTAGAAGACCCTGGCCGGGGATCCCGGTGAGGGAGCTCCGACGGTCAAGTCAGTAGACGACGAGAGGGAATAGACTCTCCAGACGGGTCCCCCCGAGAGGGTTCCAGACTTAGAGAGTTTACTGGTGAGAGAGTCGCTCTGGGGACCAGAACTTCGGCCGGGACTCCCTTCCGAGCTCACGCCAAGTGATCCCCTCTCGGGATCTCGGGTTTCACTCTCGGAGCGAGGCCTTCTGCCGCTGCTCCTTCTTTGTCCCCAGGCTTGTTGCTTACCTTCTCGTCCCCAGGCTCCTCCCTCCTTATCTCCTTTCATCGTGCGCTTGTCTTCTCTTCCCGGGAGACTCCCCGTCCCTCTCTCTTTCCCCTTTTCGGTGAGGAGGGCCAGGCGGCTTTCCGACCTCGTCCGCTGAGCCCAGCAGGGAAAAGGCAAAGACAGAAAAGAAAAGGGGGGGCGGCGCTGGTAAGGCGGCCGGTCAGACCTTGGGCCCAGCGAGAGCGCTCTCTTTCCCAAGCGTGGGCGCCATCCATCTATAGGGCCTGTTTTGTCAGAGTCGCGCCTCTCGGCTGGGACCTGTCGGGCCGATGCAAGTGGTGTTCCGCGTGCCGCCGCCCTCTGTACGGGGTCGCCTGCGATTCGTACGGCCCGAGGTACGGACTCGGAGCCCGCGCCTCTTTCCCTGGGACCTTCTCCGTACGGGCGGCCTGACCTCGGCCGAGTTGGACCCACCTCCGGGGGCCAGCTGGCGAAGGGCGAAGGACCAGCCGACCTCGGCCTAGGTGGACCCCTCCTGGGTGGACACCTGGCGAGGTGGCAGGAGATCGCCTGGCTTTGGCCGAGTTGGGCCCATCTCCTGGGGCCACCTGGCAAAGGGGCGAAGAATCGGCCGACCTCGGCCCAGGTGGACCCCTCCTGGGTGGACACCTGGCGAGGTGGCAGGAGGTCGCCTGGCTTTGGCCGAGGTGGGTCCATCTCCTAGGGCCACCTGGCAAAGGGGCGAAGAATCGGCCGACCTCGGCCCAGGTGGACCCCTCCTGGGTGGACACCTGGCGAGGTGGCAGGAGGTCGCCTGGCTTTGGCCGAGGTGGGCCCATCTTCTGGGCCACCTGGCAAAGGGGCAAAGAATCGGCCGACCTCGACTCAGGTGGACCCCTCCTGGGTGGACACCTGGCGAGGTGGCAGGAGGTCGCCTGGCTTTGGCCGAGGTGGGCCCATCTCCTGGGGCCACCTGGCAAAGGGGCGAAGAATCGGCCGACCTCGGCCCAGGTGGACCCCTCCTGGGTGGACACCTGGCGAGGTGGCAGGAGGTCGCCTGGCTTTGGCCGAGGTGGGCCCATCTCCGGGGGGCCACCTGGCAAAGGGGCGAAGAATCAGCCGACCTCGGCCCAGGTGGGCCCCTCTTGGGTGGACACCTGGCGAGGTGGCGGGAGGTCGCCCGGGTTTGGCCGACCTCACTTAGGCGGACCCCTCCGTGTTTGGGAGCCAATCGAGGTGGTAGAGGAGCTCCGAGCCAAGCTCGACCTCGGCGAGGGCAGTTTGCCTTAGAAAGTCGTCGGGCGGAGTAGCCTTGCCGAGCCCGGTCTTGAAGACGTGGCGCTGACTCGGCCAGAGAAACCTCCACGTGGCTCGACCACATTCGGCGGTATCTGAGCCTGGCCACGTCACTGTCACGGCCGTAACAGTTTCCCCCCAGCCCGTCATTCCGTCGAGGCGTCGTAAAACGGAACGTTGGGATTAAATGCGGACATGACGTGGGGAGGCGAAGATCTTGCATCATAATTGCCATGATCCTCATCGCCGTGGCTCGATGCGCCTGAAACCCTATGGGAAGCCGCCACGCGTCGCCCACTTGCCCGCAATAAATGCGTCGCTTCGAGGCAGAGGCCGTTACCCTGCTAACGAGGCGTCGGTGTCGGGCGTGCGTCCACGTGGCGATCGTCAAGTGGCCCGAGGCGGAATGACGGGTACGGCCGTTGTCGGCTGAGTTTGAAAGGGAGGGGACTTTCAAGAATGAGGCCTTTCCCCTTGCTCCGTGGGCGGTTTGCTGTAGGCTAACTCCTGTTGCCCTGCGCTCGTCTGGTGTATTTTCGGTGAGTGCCTCCATCTTCTCCAGCTCCCCTCCTTCTTTTCTTTTCTTTTCCCTTTGATCCTTTGTCCTTCTCTTTGCCATGGCGCACCGTCGCCATGTCTCTTCCAATCCGGACAAGGCCGGTCCATCCCGGCCGAGGACTCCATCTTCTTCCTCCTCAGATGAGGAAACGATCCCGGAGGAGATCCGCCGGCGTCTGCAACCCGGGGGTGTCACCATTGGCATCCCTAGGGGGATCCGGTCTCCTCCGGTTGCTCCTGCCATGCCCCTTCGTTCTCTTCCTGCTCCACCTCTTCTTCCCGCCGGTCCCTCCGGTCATGCTTCCACCATGACCGAAGGCGATCTTTCTCTGCTCCGGGATGCCTATGGTATCCCGGGGTCAATTCGTTTGTCTGTTCCGCGGTCCGGGGAGCGCGTCACCATGAGTGGCCCCGGCCGCATAGCCTTCTACGAAGACTTCCTCCTTGGGGGTCTTCGGTTTCCTCTGCATCCCTTCTTCCTTTCTTTTCTCAGCCATTTTCGGCTTGTCCCGGCCCAGCTGGCTCCCAATGCCATCCGGGTCATCTTCTCTTTTATAGTCTTTTGTCACTTCCATGGGTTCGTTGCCCGTTTCTCCCTCTTCAGGGCCATGTTCACCCTGAAGAAGTGCTCCACCGATGACGGCTGGTGGTATATTTCGCCCCGGCCCAGGTGTCTCCGGTTCGACCTCCCTTCCTCGGTCAAGGGATGGAAGAGCCGGTTTTTCTTCGCCTCAGTCGAAGATGTCGACTGGGCCAGGAGTGAACTAGACCGGTCGGCGGACCAGGAGGCCTACCCCAGCTCCTGAGCGACGTGGTCCCGGCACTCGAGGTTCTGCTTTCGGAGCAGAATCTTTTTGAGGCCGGGATCAGTCCCATCCACGAGACGGGTGAGATTCGGCCCTACTTTGACTCCTGCCCCCTTTTTCTTCATGACCGAGCCGGCTGACCTTCTGTTCTTTTGTATTGTAGGAATGAAGTTTTCACTGGAGAGCCTCCTGGAGGGCGAAGCCCAGAGAGATGTCCCCGAGGTAGAAGAGCCCGCGGCCAAGAGGGCTCGTACCGAGGCTGGCCGGGAGATCGCGCCGGTGACCGTACCCAGCCCGATGGCGCCGCTCCCCCGCCCAGGTTGCCTCAGGGCGGGGCCGCTGATGCCTCGGCTGCCCGACCTGGTGGCGCCGCTGTTGAGGGGGCTCCACCGCCCGAAGCTCCGTCCAGCGCTGGTCCCGTCGTCGCCGCTGCCTCGATGGCGCAGCCTGTGGCCACCGCCGGCCCGTCGACCGTGGCCTTAGCTGAGGGGGCAGCCACCGCAGGAGCCGGCCTGACAGCTCCGCCACCGGTGATCACCCACCGGTGTTCGATCATCCACGACAAAGGGCTCGCGAAAAAGGTCATGGAGTATGCCTCCACCGCCCGGGACCGCCGAGCTCGGGGCGGTCGGGATTATGCGGATGCCTTGCTCAGGATTCTCCCGCAGCTCTTCACGGTAAGCCCGAGCGCCTTTTTCTCTATTTTTTCAAGATCTAGTCTCCTTTTCTCCTGACCTGGTTTGTTCTTGTTGGTGCAGATCGGGAATGACGTTCTCCTACTGAGGAACTTCCTCGTAGGGAACGCAAAAAGGGACGCCGAGAAGGAGAAGAAGCTCGGCAAGCTCGCGACCGATGTCAAAGACCTCATGGAAAAGGGGGTCGAGCTGCGAGCCAACAACCAAGCCCTCCAGTCCGACCTGGCGTGTTTCGAGGGGCTGAACAAGGAGCTGGAGGCTTCCTTGTCGGAGGAGAGGCTCTCCTACCAACGTCGCACGGAGGAGGATGTGGCGGAGAAGGCTCGCCTGCAGGCCCACTCCTAGTGGCTGGAGCGCCAGCTGGAGGAGGCCCGGCGAGATGCGAGCGCGGCGAAGGACCGGAGTGCATACATCAACGGACTCCTGGAGGCCGCGAAGCGGGAGGCACAGGAGGCCGTCCCGAAGTTCCGAGCTTCCGACGAGTACACGTCGGAGGTTCGGGAGGCCGCCGTGGACTCCTTCCTGAAGGGGTTCCGGATGTGCCGGGAGAAGGTAGGGGCCTTCTTCCCCGAGCTCGACCTCAGTGGGGTGGTACTCGGAGGCAGGAGGCAAGGAGTCGAGAGCAAGGCCTCCGGTGCGACCGACGCCACTCCTGCGATGCCGTCGACTAGCGAAGCCGTGGCTCCGGAGCAGCCTCAAGAGCCGGCTGCCGCAGAAGTCGAGGATGCAGCGCCTGCGCCCCCGGCGGAGGGCTCCGACCTCGCATCACACTGAGCCCATTGTCTTCTCGCCTGCTTCGTCGTTGTAGTCGTGTTTTCTCTTTTTCTTCTTCTTCTTTTTGGGGACTCCCGGCCTGTCGGGACTCCCGGCTTGTACTGGTCGCTTGAATTAATGAAGCTTTAGTTTGACCAAACCTCGAGTTCATCCCCTCTCCCTTCTCTTTTTCCTTTTTTCTGAGATGTTGGCATGGAATGCTGAAACGATCGCAGGCCCGGTCCTTCCATTGCTCAAATCGAAGGTTGGGGCCTCCCGGATCGTGTGGCGGCAGAGTAGGCCTTGAGCGGGTCCGTCTTTGGGATTGCCTTCACACTCGCGCAGGCGACATGGTTTCTGCGCCGCCTTCCAGGCCAAAGCCCGGGACCTCCGGATTGAGCCTCGGAGCCGCAGGCCTTCTCAAACCTTGCGCGGCTTGCCGAGCTGTTCTCCGGGCTTGCGTGGGCGAACTGGGTTCTGCGCCACCTTCCAGGCCGAAGCCCAGGATCTCCGGACTGAACCCGATGTGGTGTGGACACCAGAAGCCGAAAGAAACTTCACTCCAACAAGGTTAGCCTTATCCCAATTTGGATCGAAGATAATTAGGTTACCTTGTATCCTTTAGTTCAAAAATATTTTATTTTAGTCATATCTTTTCTTTGTTCATAAGTTCTCCCATCCCTTCTTTATGTTTGCATCCTTCAACCTTAACTTTGATCTTCATTGCAGGGTCCTTCGAAGTCCTTGAGTTGTGAACAGGGTTTCCCTTGACAATGAACCAACAAGCTGAAGCCCAAGTCCAGGGTTCTGATCAGTGTTATCCAAGTTCTCCAGTCCAGAGCATCAGTAGTTTCAAGTTTTGAATCATAGGAAGGTTGGAAAACTCATCAAGGTAAGTCCTCAATCATTAGCCCCTATTGTCTAGATCTTCTTCCTTCTTAGTTTTAGAGTTGTGTCTAATCATGTAATAGTCCCTTTTCATATAATCCTTAAATCTTATTAAGATAAGTACAATGCTAAGTATAATTAGGCTTCATTGCTCTACAAACCCCATATTCAAAATATTAATCATATGCGTGCCGCATCACGATGCTGCAGGCTTTCTCAAGCCTTGCGCGGCTTGCCGAGCTGTTCTCCGGGCTTGCATGGGCGAACTGGGTTCTGCGCCACCTTCCAGGCCGAAGCCCAGGATCTCCGGACTGAACCCGATGCCGCAGGCTTTCTTAAGCCTTGCGCGGCTTGCCGAGCCGTTCTCCGGGCTTGCGTGGGCGAACTGGGTTCTGCGCCACCTTCCAGGCCGAAGCCCAGGATCTCCGGACTGAACCCGATGCCGCAGGCTTTCTCAAGCCTTGCGCGGCTTGCCGAGCCATTCTCCGGGCTTGCGTGGGCGAACTGGGTTTCGTGCCACCTTCCAGGCCGAAGCCCAGGATCTCCGGACTGAACCCGATGCCGCAGGCCTTCTCAAGCCTTGCACGGCTTGCCGAGCTATTCTCCGGGCTTGCGTGGGCGAACTGGGTTTCGCGCCACCTTCCAGGCCGAAGCCCAGGATCTCAGAACTGAACCCGATGCCGCAGGCTTTTTCATCGAAGTGAGAAGGGAGCGTTTGAAGTGGGGGAACTTTATTACGGGCGCAGGGAACCTTACATTACTGATAGTACATCCTTAGGTTCGAGGCGTTCCACATCCGGGAGAACCTGGCACCTCCCAACTCCTCCAAGTAGTATGCGCCATGAGGGAGGGCTTCTGCCACCTGGTATGGGCCTTCCCAGTTGGGTGAGAGCTTGCCGCATTCCCGTGGCTGGGAAGCTTCAGCGTGCCGGAGGACCAAATCTCCGGGACGAAAAACCTTCGGCCGTACTTGGGAGTTGTAATACCTGGCCACACGTTGCCTATAAGCCGCCATTCGAACTCGGGCCTTGTCCCTCGTTTCCTCGAGGAGGTCAAGGTTGAGCATCATCCTGGCTGGGTTCTCTGTCTCGTCAAATTGCTCCACACGCAGCGTGGGTAGGCTGAGCTCGATCGGGATGACTGCCTCGGCTCCGAAGACGAGGTTGAACGGGGTTTCGTTGGTAGCCGTCCTCGGGGTGGTGTGGTATGCCCAGAGGACGCTGGGGAGCTCGTCGGCCCACCTACCCTTGGCCTGGTCCAGCCGCGTGCGGAGGCCCTGAAGAATGGTCCTGTTCGTGACTTCGGCCTCCCCATTGGTCTGGGGATGCGCCACCGAGGTAAAGCGATGCCTGATGCCGAGGTCGCTGCAGAATTCTTTGAACTCCCGGCAGTCGAACTGGCGCCCGTTGTCAGTAACCACGGTGTGGGGGAGGCCGAAGCGGCAGACGATGGACTTCCAAAAGAACTTGGCGACGTTTGCTTCGGTGATCCTCGCCAAGGGTTCGGCCTCGACCCACTTCGTGAAGTAGTCGATGGCCACTATCAAGAACTTCCGCTGTCCAGACGCTGGCGGGAATGGGCCCAGGAGGTCCATCCCCCACTGGGCGAACGGCCAGGGAGCTGAAAGCTGGGAGATTGGGTTGGAGGGCTACCGTTGCACCGTGGCGTGACGCTGGCAACGGTCGCACTTCTTCACGAAGTCAGCGGCGTCTTCCTTCATCGTCTCCCAGAAGTAGCCCTGACGGAGGGCCTTGTACGCCAATGCCCTGCCCCCCACGTGGTTCCCGCAAACGCCTTCGTGAATCTCCTGGAGCACAAGCTTGGCTTCTGTGGGTCCTACGCACTTGAGGAGGGGGTAGGAGTAGGATCTTCGATACAACTGCCCGTCCATCAGGACGAACCGCACGGCCTTCTTCCTGATGAGGCGAGCCGCCTCGCGGTCCTCTAGCAGGGTGCCACTGGTGATGTATGCGGCGTACTTGTCCATCCAGCTGGGTTCATGGCTGACCTGATGGACCTCCACCGGTGCCTCGAGGCTTGGGATCTCCAGACGCTCCACATGAGCGCGTCCCAGCATCGACTCCGACAGGGTTGCCAGTCGAGAGAGAGCATCCGCGCGGGCGTTCTCCCCGCGGGGGATATGGAAGATGTTGAAGTGCCGAAATCTGGACGCGCCCGCCTTGACGAGCTCCAAGTATTTCGCCATTTGGGGGTCATGTGCGACGTACTCCCCGGATACCTGTCCCACCACGAGCTGGGAGTCAGTGAAAGCCTTGAGGTTGGTTACGCCCAGCTCGCAGGAGACTCTCAGTCCGGCAAGAAGTGCCTCGTACTCCGCCTGGTTATTTGTTGCGGGGAATTGGAAACGGAGTGCACATTCGGCGACGACCCTGTCGCCGTTGGCAAGGATGAGCCCAGCTCCGCTCCTGCCGGAGTTTGAGGCTCCGTCCACATGGAGGATCCAGGCATCTTCTCCGGGCTCATCGGTGCCAACCTCCATCGACTGGCCCGGGGGGCCTTCCTCGGGCTCCTTGCCCAAGCCTACACATTCGACCAAGAAGTCGGCCAGCACACGTGCCTTCATGGCCGACCTTGGCCTGTACGTAATGTCAAACTCGCTGAGCTTCAGTGCCCACTTGGCCAATCGTCCCGAAGTATCGGGTCGGCTGAGCACCGCTTTCAGCGGTTGATCCATCAAGACAGCGATAGGGTGCGCTTGGAAATAGGGCCTGAGACGCTGGGCAGACACTATTAGCGCAAAAACAAGTTTCTCGAGCCGAGAATACCTGAGCTCCGCATCACGGAGAAGCTTGCTGGTATAGTACACCGGCCGCTGGACCCCCTGGCCATCGGTTCGAACCAAGACTGAGCTGATGGCTTCCGGGGTAACCGCTAGGTAGAGGATAAGCTCCTCTCCCTCCTCGGGCCTGGACAGCAACGGTGGCGATACAAGCGTCTTCTTCAGCTCCTCGAAGGCCTGCTGGCATTCCTCGGTCCAAGCAAAGTCATTCATCTTCCTCAGCACCTTGAAGAAGGGATGGCAGCGGTCCGCCGACCTGGAGATAAAACGGCTGAGGGCCGTAACTCGGCCGGTTAGTTGCTGCACTTGCTTCTTGGAGGCGGGCTGCTCCATATCCAGGATGGCCTGGACCTTCTCCGGGTTGGCCTCGATTCCTCTTTGGGTCACCATAAATCCTAGGAATTTCCTAGCGGAGACGCCAAAGGCGCACTTCGCCGGGTTCATCTTCATCTGATGGCGTCGGAGGTTGCCGAACGTCTCCGCCAAGTCAGCCACGTGGTCCGAATCGGGTTTTCTCATTACCAGCATGTCGTCCACGTACACCTGCATGTTGCAGCCTATCTGGTCTTTGAAAATTCTATTGACTAGGCGTTGGTACGTCGCCCCCACGTTCTTGAGGCCGAATGGCATCATCTTGTAGCAAAAAGTTCCGCGGTCAGTTATGAAGGCGGTGTGCTCTTCGTCCTCCGGGTTCATTCAGATCTGGTTGTATCCGGAGAAGGCATCCATGAACGACAGGAGGCGATGCCCCGAGGTGGTGTCGACCAGCTGGTCGATCTTTGGAAGAGGGAAGCTGTCCTTCGGGCAAGCTCGGTTGAGGTCGGTGTAGTCCACACAGATCCTCCACTTACCGCTACTCTTTTTTACCATGACTACGTTTGCCAGCCAACTGGGGTACTGGACTTCTCGCACAAAACCGGCGGCGAGGAGCTTCTCCACTTCCTCGTTGATCGCCTTCTGCCTTTCCATGGCGAAGCTTCTCTTCTTCTGGCGGACCGGGTGGCAACTTGGGTCCACGTTTAGCCTGTGCATGATGACCTCGGGCGGGATGCCCGGCATGTCGGCTGCTGACCAGGCGAACACGTCAGCGTTGGCGCGGAGGAACTCCAGCAGGCGGGTTCATTCTTCTTCAGGGAGCTGTGCCCCGACCTGCACCGTCTTCAGGGGATCCGAACCGAAGGGAAAAGTCAGCAGGCGCTCTACAGGCCCTCCCCTGGGTTCCTTCTCACTTAGGTCGAGGTCGTCGATACCGGGGGCGAGCTCCGCGCCCCGGGCGCTCGGGACCGTCTGGAGGCAGAGCGGGACTGGCTGGGTCATCCCCTTCATCTCCCCGAGCCCGGAAGGCGTGGGGAACTGTACCAATAACCTTCTCGTGGAGATTGTGGCGTCCAGTTGGTTGAGCCCGGGACGCCCGAGAATGGCGTTGTAAGGCGAAGGGAGCCTGACGACGATAAATGTTATTAGGACGGTCGCCTGCCGGGGTGGGGATCCGGTGGTGACCGGGAGAGTGATCTCCCCCTCGACCCCCATGGAGTCCCCTATAAAACCTACCAGGGGGATGTGCACCGGTTTCAGCTGATCGGGGGACAAGTTCATCCGAGAGAAAGCATCGTAAAAAAGTACGTCAGCCGAGCTTCCACTATCCACCATAATTCGATGTACAGGATGCTTCGCGATGGTCATCTCGATCACCACGGCATCGTTGTTTACATTATCATTAGCTTCCCCTCCTCGGGAGGGGTTACATTCTCCGGGTTCCCGACTTCCCGGGCTCTCTTCATCGCTCGACCAACCCCGCGCGAGATCATGCCCACGGGCTTCTCCGTTGGGCGGTTGTCGATCGCAGGGACGGGCGGTAAGGTCGCGAGCGGCTGCCCCTCCGAGGGGGCTTCATTCTTGACGAACTTCCTGAGGTAGCCCCTCCTAATCAGCTCCTCGATCTCCCGCTTCAGGTTGCGACACTCCTCTGTGTCGTGCCCGTGCTCGCGGTGGAACTGGCAGTACTTCGATTTGTCCCGGACGGCTCTCGGGTTCTGAGGAGGAGGTCGACGGAGGTAGCGCTCGCCCTCAATTTCCATGAGGATCTTCGCCCGAGGTACGAGTAGAGGGGTGTACCTCCGCTCGGGAGTGGCCTCGCCCCTCGGCCTTGGATTCGGGCGAGGGTCGGCAGATGGCCCGGGCTTCCGAGCTCCCGGGGTATCTCTCGGGGGCGGCCTCTTCGGAGTCTTCTCGTCCAACTCTCGACGGGTGCGGTCGGCCTCCTCCGCTCGGATGTATTTGTGGGCGCGGAGGAGGAGCTCGGAGTACGTCCTGGGCGGCTTCTTGTCCAGGGAGTAGGTCAGGCGGGACATCCTGAGCCCGCGCTTCAAAGCCAGCATGGCGACGGGCTCGTCCAAGCTGTAGATCTCCAGGGCTGCGGTCTTGAACCAGGTGATGTAGTCCTGGAGCAGCTCCTGATCCTGCTGGCGGATGGAGAAGAGGCTGTCCACCTCTCTCGGCACCTTTCGACAAGCGTCGAAGTGTGCCACGAACCTTCCTTCCAGCTGATGGAAGGAGCAAATGGATTCGGGCTCGAGGCGGGTGAACCAGACTCGAGCGGCCTTCCGGAGGGTTGCCGGGAAGGCGATGCACAGAAGAGCATCGATGGCACCCTGGACCCTCATGAGAGCTTTATAGCTCTCCAGATGGTCCAGGGGGTCGGTGGTCCCGTCGTAGGGATCCACCTGCGGCATGCGGAACCGTTTTGGGATCGGTTCCACCTGGATTTCTTCAGAGAAAGGGGGGCAGGAGTCGTAGCCCGCCGGGTCTGCCGACGAGTTCTGCAGGTCGGCGAATCGGCGGGTGAACTCCGCCAGCTTGCGCTCATGCTCCTCCAGGCGCCTCTCGGCCTGGCGCATGATGGCTTCGTCGGTGGAGTCTTCCACCGAGGCTGCGGGTGAAGGGGGCGCCGATCGGTCTCGGCGCGAAGTCTGGCCTCGGCGTCGCTTGCTGCGATGCGCCGTTTCGGCCCCGTCGGCCGGGGATCGGCTCTCGTGATCCTCCGAACCGGAGTAGTTTCTTTTTGCGGGAGCTTGGTGGCTTCCCCGGGGGTTGGAGACGGTCCTCGGATGGGATGGCCTGCCCTGAATTGAGCGCAGGCTCCCATGCTGCCCCGCAGCTCGGGCCGCGGGGGTCCCTGGCTGCGACTGCGTGGCCAGGGACCGCTGCTGATGCTGAAGCTGCCGGACCACCGAGGTCAAGGTCTGCAGCTGTTGGATGACGGCCGCAAGGGGTCCGTCCGCCGGGATAGGCTGTGGTGGAAGAGGAGGGGGGGCCGGAAGCTCCCTCTCAGGGCTGTGGGCCCCCGGAGGGGAGTGAACCTCTCCCGCACGGCTGGTGGATGCCTCGCGACCACGAGTGACCACCATTGTCGGAGAGCACGATACCTGCAGAAAGCTGGCTCCCGCTAGGGTTCAGTGTCCTGCCCCCTACCTGATGCGCCAATCTGTTGCCGCCCTCGTCGCCGCGCCCGTGCCGCGGATCCGCCGATCCCTCCTGACCGCCTGGCGAGGGAGCCTCCCTGGCTGCGGAGAACCTGCAAGAAGGGGTTAGAAGACCCTGGCCGGGGATCCCGGCGAGGGAGCTTCGACGGTCAAGTCAGTAGACGACGAGAGGGAACAGACTCTCCAGACGGGTCCCCCCGAGAGGGTTCTAGACTTAGAGAGTTTACTGGTGAGAGAGTCGCTCTGGGGACCAGAACTTCGGCCGGGCCTCCCTTCGAGCTCACGCTAAGTGATCCCCTCTCGGGATCTCGGGTTTCACTTTCGGAGCGAGGCCTTCTGCCGCTGCTCCTTCTTTGTCCCCAGGCTTGTTGCTTACCTTCTCGTCCCCAGGCTCCTCCCTCCTTATCTCCTTTCGTCGTGCGCTTGTCTTCTCTTCCCGGGAGACTCCCCCGTCCCTCTCTCTTTCCCTTTTTCGGTGAGGAGGGCCAGGCGGCTTTCCGACCTCGTCCGCCGAGCCCAGCAGGGAAAAGGCAAAGACAGAAAAGAAAAGGGGGGGCGGCGCTGGTAAGGCGGCCGGTCAGACCTCGGGCCCAGCGAGAGCGCTCTCTTTCCCAAGCGTGGGCGCCATCCATCTATAGGGCCTGTTTTGTCAGAGTCACGCCTCTCGGCTACGGGACCTGTCGGGCCGATGCAAGTGGTGTTCCGCGTGCCGCCGCCCTCTGTACGGGGCGCCGCCTGCGATTCGTACGGCCCGAGGTACGGACTCGGAGCCCGTGCCTCTTTCCCTGGGACCTTCTCCGTACGGGCGGCCTGACCTCGGCCGAGTTGGACCCGCCTCCGGGGGCCAGCTGGCGAAGGGCGAAGGACCAGCCGACCTCGGCCTAGGTGGACCCCTCCTGGGTGGACACCTGGCGAGGTGGCAGGAGATCGCCTGGCTTTGGCCGAGTTGGGCCCATCTCCTGGGGCCACCTGGCAAAGGGGCGAAGAATCGGCCGACCTCGGCCCAGGTGGACCCCTCCTGGGTGGACACCTAGCGAGGTGGCAGGAGGTCGCCTGGCTTTTGCCGAGGTGGGCCCATCTCTTGGGGCCACCTGGCAAAGGGACGAAGAATCGGCCGACCTCGGCCCAGGTGGACCCCTCCTGGGTGGACACCTGGCGAGGTGGTAGGAGGTCGCCTGGCTTTGGCCGAGGTGGGCCCATCTTCTGGTGCCACCTGGCAAAGGGGCGAAGAATCGGTCGACCTCGGCTCAGGTGGACCCCTCCTGGGTGGACACCTGGCGAGGTGGCAGGAGGTCGCCTGGCTTTGGCCGAGGTGGGCCCATCTCCTGGGGCCACCTGGCAAAGGGGCGAAGAATCGGCCGACCTCGGCCCAGGTGGACCCGTCCTGGGTGGACACCTGGCGAGGTGGCAGGAGGTCGCCTGGCTTTGGCCGAGGTGGGCCCATCTCCTGGGGCCACCTGGCAAAGGGGCGAAGAATCGGCCGACCTCGGTCCAGGTGGACCCCTCCTGGGTGGACACCTGGCGAGGTGGCAGGAGGTCGCCTGGCTTTGGCCGAGGTGGGCCCATCTCCTGGGGGCCACCTGGTAAAGGGGTGAAGAATCGGCTGACCTCGGTCCAGGTGGGCCCCTCCTGGGTGGACACCTGGCGAGGTGGCGGGAGGTCGCCCGGGTTTGGCCGACCTCACTTAGGCGGACCCCTCCGGGTTTGGGAGCCAATCGAGGTGGTAGAGGAGCTCCGAGCCGAGCTCGACCTCGGCGAGGGCAGTTTGTCTTAGAAAGTCGTCGGGCGGAGTAGCCTTGTCGAGCCCGGTCTTGAAGACGTGGCGCTGACTCGGCCGGAGAAACCTCCACGTGGCTCGACCACATTCGACGGTATCTGAGCATGGCCACGTCACTGTCACGACCGTAACAATTTAATATCTAATTAGATAGATTAAAAAAAATTTAATAGTAAAACTGTGTTTAAATAATTTATTAAATTTTAAAATTTAAATTTGGGTAGTTAAGAATCCAACCGTTCCTGATAGATGGTGATCGAACCGCGGAAACTTATTTAACAGGATATGATGGTCTTTACGAAACGCAGAAAACGTTAACCTCCCTGACGGAGGAAAACTGCCGTTTCGGTTTATCTGCCTAGGAACGCTGCGTCGGTCACGGACGGTAACGTGACAGCCGGCCCTTCCGGTCAACGTCCGGCGATGAACCCCGCTCCGCGTCGGAACCGCGTTAAGGGCAAAATTGGAATTCTATGTTGAGGTCCACCACGACATTCCAGAAAAAGCTGTTATTAATTACGTAAATAAGATAAAAAGTAATGCCTTTTCCCTAAATTACGAAAGTGCCCGCAACATTTAGCGAACAAAACTAATCTTCTTGTCCAGGCTGATCCAAATATATCCTCTCCAGGGAAGTACTTGGCGTGGAAGCCAGTTTCCGACTATTTTAATACATTGTCGGGTTGTTGGTCGTCACAACCTCGAACAATCAGAATTTCGATGCATGTTTGTTAGCCTAGCCCCCTTTGTTCTTTGCTTGGTGGATTTGGAGGGTGAAGTACATGGATACGAGACTACGAGAGTATGACGGTGACTTTGCAATAACATCGTATAGTGGAGGCCACTGGGATCACCAGGTTATTAGTGACAGAGTGGCTCTACCTTATTTGTAATTGTATAAAATAGTACAGGTTCTTTTGTAAAAGAGCGTAACGTTTGGTTTGGGAGCGTTGGATGCCGTGGGGCATGGCAAGGCCACCACGCCCGTATAAAACGGCCCTAAATTTTCCGAGGCCGAGGGCAGAAAGAGCTCGAGTCCTTTTGTCTCCAGCGCCCTCGGCGGCAGATCTCTTCTCGGTCTCTCTCTGTGCTCGGTCTCGGAGAAGCCATGGCGGATCAGCTCACGGACGACCAGATATCTGAGTTCAAGGAGGCCTTCAGCTTGTTCGACAAGGACGGAGACGGTCAGATTCCTCCTCTTAGCTTCCTATATATTATTTTTTGCCATCTTCTCCTTTCGATCCGTATATTGCTGTAATTTGTTTCCTTTTCCGTTAGTTCTTAGATATTTCCGATCGGATCTGGTGGTTGATCTGTTTCTATATTTTTGTGGGCGGTACATTATCCATGCAGGGTTTCGTCACTGTTTTTGATTTATTTCACAAGATAGGTTGAGGTATATAGGTGTTGTTCGGTTGGATACGATCTTTATTGATTCTTGATTTTTCTTGCGTCGATTTTTGGAATATATATATATATTCACATGAACCTTAAGGATGGTTTGTACGGTTTGATTGCCTGTTTGTTGCTTCTCAATGCAGATTTATTTGAGTTTATATTTATTTATTTATTTATTTATTTGTTTGTTTTTCTTGAATTGATGACTACTCAATGCTTCTTGATTTCTCTGATCATATCTCTTATAACTTCCGTTTATTGATCTGAGATTTTTGTGTGTTACATTTTCTTTTTCGAATTTTTATTGACCGACAGTGTAAAGCAGTGACAGATGATACCTGATACCTGTTTTAAGTTTTAACAATGCTGACATTGCTTGTTGGGAACTAAGATCATCGTAATATTGATAGTGTGTTGATGGGTTGAGATTTAAATACTAAACCTGGAGCTTGATCCATCTAATTCCACATTGTTCATGACAACGTTACACTTGTTTGGCATAATGACTGGTTAGTCATTGAATTGTTTCCTCCTGATTTAGCATGATTTGCTAATTTTGAAAGGGAACTTGATATTACATCCTGCTTCTATGCCTACTCAGTTTGCAGTGCCTGCATGGTGCATGCTGTGATTCAACAGCCCTCTTGTGAATCATGCCAAACCCTGTGAATCATGTCAATCCCCTCCTGTCATGTTGGCAAGGGGAGTCCTGAGGGGCTATAAATGGAGGTACCCAAGGGTTCCTCTTTAAAATTTCCTGGATAGTATATTGATCCATATGTTGAAGGCTTGACACATGGGGTACCCTTTTTTTGGGTGAATTGGGAGGTCAAAGACCTCAAGAAACAACTACATAAAATGCAAACAGGTATAACATAGAGCATCATTCTGAATCAAGTGAGCAAAATTTGAAGGAAAAATTTAGTGTCCAATTAGGTCTAAAGTTTGTATGGCTTCTAGCAAGCCATTCTGTAGAGAAGTTAGCTTCTCTGAATATGTGATGCACCTTAAAATGCTGTAAATGGGATATGCCTTGACTTATATCTTGAAGCAAAGGATGAAGCGGGCTGACTGTGAAAGCTTCTGATATCCATTTAATAACAACAGCAAACTAGAAGGATGATCTTACTACAATGTAATCCATTAATAGTTGACATTAAGCCTTCCTATGCAGCCCAAAGCTCAGATAGAGGAACTGAAGCAACAGAGAAAAACTTTGGAGCCAGCCAACAAGGCTTGACCAAGATGATTTCTAATAAAAAAACCAACACTAGCTTGTCCTAGTACAAAGGAGTCATTGAAATTGATTTTAACTACACCAGGGGAAGGGACTACCCAATGAACTTCCTTGTTAATTAATTGACATGAGCTATTGGTGCTACAGGTATCCCAGTGCTCTAGAGTAATTGTAGTTATCACCTTCAATGCCTCATGAAATTTCAAATTAAGAATGATTGCCGAATTAGGCAACTACCTTGGGGTAGTATGTGAACCTTGAAAATGCTTCGTATTCATTAATTTCTATAACAGCCAACCCATGGTTTTCCGAACCGTTCCAAACCATACTGGTTCTAAACCATATCGGCCAAGAACTGGTATGGTTCAGTCCTAGAAAACGGTCCGGGATCCTGAACCATCAAAAATATCTTGAATTGGACCGGTACGGGTTGGTTTAGTATGATACATCCCGGTTCAGTCTGGTTTAGTCTGGTTTGGGCTTGCTTCGGTGTGGTTCGGGTCCGGTTCAGTGATCCTTGCTTGAGAGGGGGGATGGGGGAGTTTTTTTTCAATTCATCAAGATCGATACATGTACCGGTATAGTACAGTATGGCATGGTATAATACTGTATTGGTCGCTGACTGGTACAAGTTTGGGTA
This sequence comes from Areca catechu, assembly GCA_021397845.1. Taxonomy (NCBI): domain Eukaryota; kingdom Viridiplantae; phylum Streptophyta; class Magnoliopsida; order Arecales; family Arecaceae; genus Areca; species Areca catechu. The sequence goes on along the minus strand of CM038045.1, from coordinate 129,992,371 downwards.
TAGGTTCATCGATCCTTGAGCCAACCATAATAAGAGACAATAGAATGACTGTGAAAAGATCTCAAATTAAACATAGCATGTAAGGAATCAATGGAGTCAAAATTGAAATCCGTGGAGAAATACTCCCAAGGTGGTTCCAAGTTGATATAGCTGCTGAACAGGTGATTAATACATGTTCTAATTCCTCTATTAAACCACAAACATCACAAGCAAATGGCCTGTGGCTGGAGGATGGCTCTTGGAACAATAAGGTTTGCAACATGGTTGATACCATAAGACCTTCCACCAAAACATTTGAATTTAAGGTGGGTCTTCCAACTTCCAAACAGAGGTATAAAGCTCAATGGATTGAGAATTCATTTGCAATTCAGACCTTAACTTCTTGCGTACAACAGATTGTGGTGGAATAGCGTACTGGTTAACAATATTTTTGTTTGATTCCTAAAGAAGGAAAACAAATAAAGTGTAATCTCTCCTCCTCTCTTGCATTTTCTTGTTTTCAAAAAGAAATCCTATGGGTCATATACACCATATAACTAAATGAGGGATCTTATGTGCCCCATATTAATTTCACATGGCAAGAACCCCAAAGTTTTGGTTGAGCCAACAAGTTGTGACCAATAATGATTCAGAAAGCCCTCCAATAACCAAGCCACTGAACTGCACATTTGTTTACATATTAAAGCTTCTTCGATCAAATGCTAAGGTTTCTAAAAATTCAAATCTTCCAGCTAATGATAATCTTCTTGCAGCTAGCTCAAATGTTGCATTTGAAGCTTTCTTCAGGATTTTCTAACGGTCAGATACCCTAGTAGTAAATAAATGGTAATCTATAGAAACATGCTACATTAAGTTTCCATCATGTAATTTATTAAAAAAAAAGCTGAATCAAAGATGAAATGTTGGGATCATGAAGATAATCTTGTTGCACTTATACTGAGGAATGTTTAGTTTTGCAAAGGCCTTTTGACTAAGCACTTTTAGAACAATTATGTTGAAAGAATTTTTTATGGTTGTTTTTTCACCTAGATGATAAAGAAAATTTTGCAACCCATGGATGGAAAAATTGGACAGAGTAATTTGAATGAGTCTAGCTATGACCAAATCTAGCTAAAACTAATTAGATTGAGGTATGACCTCAAACTCAACTCATCAATTAATTGGTCAGAGTGTTCATTATGACATTATGTGTCCGACACCTTTGGTCTGATTTTTTATTTGTTGTTTTCAAAAATATTTGTGAACTATATTAACCAATTAATTTCTGTAATTTTGATAATCACATGCCAGAGACTTTCCATATTTTTGTGTCATGAACATTGAAATATTGGAGTGGCCTAAACCTATTAAATGGAACATTTTGATCTGGTCAAACCTATGAGCTAAATTTGACTAAGATTAGAGTTTTAGCTCAAACTGAACCCATTTTGGTAAAAATTGGGTATAGTCTTAAATAGATCGGAAAATGAAATCCCAAGAATGGAATCTTGTTCATGAATGATGTCTTATTGGAACTGCACATTTGCTCCTTATTGTTGGAAATATATAGCAGAACTGATGAAATAGGATGGGTTGACATGGTAATTCTAGATGCATAATTACCCTGAATTTTTTGAATTATTTCTCTACTTTTAATCAGCAGAAAGGAAAAACAAGATAAATTTAGACATCAACCAAAACCTGACTAACTGAAGGTCGTTGAATGATCCGTCTGAATTATGAATTAACAAATCCGGGAACAAATTGCTTTTCTAATATTGCCAAAGTTCAAAATGTATGTGCATCACATTTTTTAATCAGAAAATGGGTCTTCCTTCTGATTTTATTTTTATTATGTGTGTTAGTTCACACCGTGTCTACTAATTAATGTTTTAGGATCCTGGCCTTCTTAATTCGCCATTTAACATGTCTTGTGGAAATTTTAGTTCCCTAACATATAATATGATGTAATGAGTGCCCTAATATATAATTTGATTTATGAGTGGAATTTTAAGCTGACTAACTGAATGGATTGCTTTTCTAATATTGCCAAAGTTCAAAATGTATGCACATCACATTCTTTAATCAGAAAATGGGTCTTCCTGTTGATTTTATTTTTAATACGTGTGTTAGTTCACTGTTTCTATGTTTGGGAGCCTAACCATTTTAAACTTGCTAGCATGTCTTGTGGAATTTTGAGTGCCCTAGTGTATAATATGATGTAATGAGTTTATGTCTTTAACTTAAACAGTCCTAATACAACTTTATATATCAAAAATAAGAAATCAGACTAAAATGGTTAGAAGTAAGAACATGGAAGCTCCCATTGGTCCCAGCCCAGCATGTACACACTTGCTTACAGACTGATGTCAGCGACTTGTTCACATTTCTTAGCTGTTAGGACTTGTAGCAGCTCTCTCTCTCTTTGTGTGTGTGTGTGTGTTTGTGTTTTATTTGATGGCCATTGCTATATCTATCTTCCTCTATTTTGTTCCATGCATTGCTTAGGAAATTAAAAATGGCTTGAGAAGAACAGTCCCTAAGTTAATGAGAATCAAGTTTTTAATAGGAAATGGCTTGACTCTGATTCTGCAGGAGACAAGTGAGGTAGCTGCATACAATTTTGGCTAGTCCTTAATATAAAAAGAGTCATTTTGAAAAGCATGCATTCTCAAAATTTACAAAAAAACTCAGAATACTGCTATGCAAGAAACATTCACAGTAGTTACCCCCTTTTTTCTGAGTTACTTTTTAATGAAGGATGAACTATTTCTGTTTACACATTTATCAATTTTTGAGCACTAATCAGTACTTTTATCTGTTCTATGGAATTGCTAGTGCAAGAAATTTAGAAAAGTTTCTGTTAGAATAATGTACCTGTTGCAACAAGTTTCTGCCTCCAAGCTGTAGGATCAATGATGAGGTAGTTCTGTTCCTGTCCGGTAAGAAAGCAGGGAACTATTGCAAACATCTGACAAATAAATGCTTCTTCTGAATTAAGGTTTAAGTATGCATGTGCAAAGTTCACGTTTAGTGGGTCATGATTAACCAATTGGAAATCTACATCTGAAAGCAACATGGTTTTATCATAAAATGACCAATTCCTACTTGGTATGTTCCCACCATGTCATGTGAAGGTGTCATTATTATTTGATTTTTGTGCCATGTTGTTTAGGTGGCTCAAAGATCAAGCATAAAATTTTTGGGCAAACTGTTGCTGCTCTGTATGAATATGGTCTGCATTATATAACATGTAATGGATGTTGGACATAAAGTATGTAAGATCAGTGGACTAGAATTTTTACCAATATACCTTCATACAGCTGCTGGATGTTGCTTAAACACTTGATTATTGACTTAGGATAACATGAGCTTCTGCAAGAGGAGGTTATTAATGACAAGACAGTCTGCTGCACCAATTCCACCTTTGGTGTTAGCTGATTGCCAAGGTATTGTGAGAATACCAGGATGGTATTTTCCTAGATTTCATAGTCTATGAAGCTTCAAGTTATGTTTTTATATTACATAAAATTTACAAGAAGTTTCATGATGATAGCTTTTTCCAATAGAAATTGTTTCTAGCCTTTTTGTTTTCCTCATTCGATAGAATTGAAACAGAGAGAGAGAGAGAGAGAGAGAGAGAGAGAGAGAGAGAGAGAGAGAGAGAGAGAGGCTTTCCTCCTTCCTATCAATCTTCTACATCCTAGGTCTCCCCATTCCAATGACTGGCATTGAGTTGAACCCCATTCCCATCTTTCAAAAGAAGACAAAATGTGACCCCGGCTATCTCTTGGTAGGGTAGGCAGTTCAATTGCTTCAGTCATTGGGGATTTTTTTAAGGAAAAGTTTAGTCTTCATGATCTGCCTCATCCGATCTTGATATCACCGCTCTTGATCATTTTCTGTCTTTCATTTTGAAGCAGTCTTTTTTTGGCTCCCTGGTGCAACTTCCAGGTTTTTCTGATCTAGCTATTTCTGTTTGCAGTATTAGGTAGTAGAAGTGAAGTGTTTTACTGCTTGGTTGTGAATCATTTGTAGCTTTTACTCTTTGACGGCTTTCTTGCTTGAGAAGGGCCAAGTAAGGTATATAATTTTGGAAGAGCTGCCTAAATTCTTGAGCTCAATTTGGATGTTTATTTGATGATTGTATGCATATTATTTAGTGAGTGATCAAAGAAGTCCTTGTCATCACTCTTTCTCGTTCTGCTTCATGGAGCTTTGGATGCCTAGTGTAGGACATTTTGATTAGTGGTTGGCATGTGCAGTAAATAATATTTTGTATAGCTAATTATTCATGGCTGGTCCTATTCAGGCATTCATGCCTTGGGCTTTGTGCATGGTACATTAGATATAATTGCAAGTTGAAAAGCAATTCTTCCCTTTGTGTAAACTTTTTGGATGCCTAGTTTGTGGTTACCTGAAAATGCTACTTTGTAGTAGCAATCTCTCAGCTGTTATTTCTGAACAAGCAAGTTTGGCCATAACAGTTAATGAAATAAAGTCAGCATCTAGCTGTAGCTTATGAATAGTTTTATGTTGCAAATGGGGTCCCGCAATCCCTCAACTGAGCAGGGGATCCCTTGCTAGAATTCATAATATTCTTCAGCTAAATATTTATGTTGTTTCAAAGATGGTAGTTCATCTCCACAAGTAGTGTTAATGGTGGCTATGTTATAACCGAACCTTTCTTAGGGGGTTTCAAGGGGTCCATGAAGCATTAGCTAGTTTCTTTTTATGAAAGATTATGATACCCTATAATACATAATAATGAATTCTTGCTGTTCAATCATGTAGTTTCATGCTAAAAGATGGACTTGTTAATTCAATGTTATTTTAAACATGTTCTGTCTATGTTTCAGTTGTGCTAGATTTGCGGTCATTAGTTTGTTTATATGGTAAGTGACGCTCTAACCCTGGAGCATTATGGGTTGCTTTGGAGATAGAACACAACGTTGCATTTTTATTTTTAATTGTTTAAATGATACATGCATGCCAATCAGCAGCTAGCAGGTGCTGAAGCTGCTTTTGTCAAACTTTATAAGGAAAATAAAATCTTAGAAATGCTGTTTGTTTTGGATGAAATTTGAACAGGTTGCATCACGACTAAGGAGTTGGGAACTGTGATGCGGTCACTGGGGCAGAATCCAACTGAGGCAGAGTTGCAGGACATGATAAACGAGGTTGATGCTGATGGCAATGGGACTATTGACTTCCCAGAGTTCCTCAACCTGATGGCCCGCAAGATGAAGGATACTGACTCAGAGGAGGAACTCAAGGAGGCCTTCCGAGTGTTTGACAAGGACCAGAATGGCTTCATCTCTGCTGCTGAGCTCCGCCATGTCATGACCAACCTTGGTGAGAAGTTGACAGATGAGGAGGTTGATGAGATGATCCGTGAGGCTGATGTTGATGGTGATGGCCAGATCAACTACGAGGAATTTGTCAAAGTCATGATGGCCAAGTGACCTCTCATGATGACAAAAAATACAACGCAATTTCATGGAAGATATGCAGTAAAATGTGATCCCATTCCCTCTTATGCGGGTACTTTATCTGGATGGCTTTAGTTGTGAAACAAAACAGGGATGACCCCTGCTCTCTCTTCTTTTGTGTCTCATGGGTGGTGTGGTTCATTGCACTATTCATCCATGGTTCTGTGAATCTGTCCTGTCTGTTTCCATCTCAGAATGTTTGGGTTTTGCTTGGATCATTATGTAGTCTTATATCTGCGTCCTCTTCCCAAGTGTTGCAGACTGGAACAATGAGGATATCCTCTTTCTTGACGTTTTTCTATTGTTTTGATATTTTATTGTGTCATGATTACCCTGTAGCTTTTATTTTTTTTCATTCTGATACTTGAAAATGCTGTTATCATATTTGCTGCTTTGGTGGTTCCGGTAATCAGGTAGATGCCTTGACTCGTGCATCTGGCATTCTTTTGTGTTGGTGTGAATCTCATGTGATGACTGGGTGGTTCCGGTTGCGGTAGAGGCAAAGACAAGCTGCTACCTGGATCATTGGGTATTGAGTGTTTCTTAGTTTTCATTATGAAGTGCATCCTGTAATAGTTCTGTGGTATTTTAGTTGGTGCTCTCCTGACATCGAATATGTAGATGGTGCAACCAGGTGAATGTGGCAGGGCCCTTATCAGAAGTTGAACTGGATCATTTATGGTCCTGCTTGCTCCAATAGTGATGGTTACCGAAGCCTTTAATTCTTTTGTAAATGTTGATTTGAACTGAAATTTTTAGCTGTTTTGTTGGCTGGTGTCTGACAGTTACATTATGATTGTTGTATATCAGTCTCAAGTAGGGTTGAAAATGGGTCGGTCCAAAAGCCTATTATCTGGAACTGGACGATCAGCTCAATAAATTTCGGGCCAGTCTGAAATCGGTTCAGATTTCGAATCAAATTTTAAGCATATTGGACTAGTCTCGAACCAAATTTTAAGTATATTGGATTAGTCTTAGGACTGTAAAATAGAGTCCATTTAATTTTTAGATCAAAGGAATATCCGGATTTGATCTAAAATTTTTTAAAATATAGTCTTTGGGCCAGTTCAATGGATTTTGGGCTGGTTCATTTCCAGCCCTAGTCCCAAGGTTGTGTAATTCTTAGTCCCAAGGTTGTGTAATTCTTGGATTTGACGGGGTTTATGGGTCTTGTTTCAAGAGTAAGTTTTTGTGCATCGCATGTAGTGTCGAAAATTTAACGTGGCTCTTATCATTATTTTTATTAATTCATGTACATGTTAATTGACTTGATATAATGGAATGGGAGTCGTATCTTTGGGATTATGTTATCTGAGTATCGTCATGTCTACCATCATTTTAAACATGATAGTTGATTTTTTTGTCATTTTATTTTTCAAAAGAAGTTACGATTTGAAAAATTAATTCTTTTTTTGTAAATTAAAAAAAAATCTAGGAGCAAAGCGGTACTCATTTTAGAATTCCTTTCATTATTTTTGGTTATTTGAGAGTTTTTTATCTTTATATTTTTATTCTTCTTTTTGGTGGTCGAGAAGTCGTTGATGAGCTGAAAGTTTTCAAGCATATCTTTATTCAATCTTTGATACATCTTTGAAATTTTGAGTTAATGGAGAAAAATGGTTTCTATGTTTCGATGTTGACGGCAAACATAAAAATAGAAAGGTAGATGGAGGAAAGAAGCATTATACTTGTTGTTTAATTAGGATGAGATTTTCTTAAAATTTGTTCCAAAAAAAATTACAGAATCAGAAATAGATAAAAAAATTATTTATTTTAATATAAATTTTTGAAATTTATCTTTATAAAGGAATGTCATGATATATTTTTATAAATATTAAGTCTTCATAGTATAAAATAATGATACCATGTATAGTTTCATGACACTTTAGTTCAGAATTTATGATACTCAAATTCAAAAATTATGATATCTTAGCTAAAAAATTATAATATCTATATAGAAATTGTAAAATAAAAGTTTGTAACCCCTTTCTACCTATAATACATATCATCCGTGAATCCTAGTTAAAAAACTACAATATCTATATAGAAATTATAAAATAAAAGTTTGTAACCCTTTCTACCTATAATACATATCATCTGTGGTTTAGTTTATGACTTTCAGAGTGTCAAATATTATCACGGATGCTATAAGATTAATCAAAATGGCCGAAACAGTGTTATAAAATAGTCGAAACAGTTTTACGACATTACAGTTTAAAAATTATGATATCATAGTTAATAAACTACGATACATATGTAGAAATTGTAAAATAAAAGTTTATAACTCATTCTATCTCTAATACATATCATTCATGGCTGGGTTTATGACTCCCAGAGTATCAAAAATTATCATGGATGCTATAAGATTAATCAAAATGATCGAATAGTATTATGACATCCCAGTATAAAAACTACGATACTTTAGTATAAAAATTTTGACATCTTTGCAAAAAGTGTAAAATATAAATTTCTAATCCCTTGTACATGCATTACATGTCATTCGTGGTTTGATTTATGACTTTCAAAGTATGATAAAATTGCTACGGATGCTATACGATTACTCAAAATGGTCGAAACAATTTTACGACATCCCAGTTTAAAAACTATGATACCATAGTTAAAAAACTACGACACCCATGCAGAAATTATAAAATAAAAGTTTGTAACCCCTTCTACCTCTAATACATATCATCCGTTGTTTGGTTTATGACTCACAGAGTATCAAAAATTACCACGGATGCTATAAGATTAATCAAAATGGCTAAAACAGTATTATGACATCCCAGTATAAAAACTACGATATCCTAGTATAAAAACTATGACACCCTTGTAAAAAGTATAAAATATAAGTTTCTAACTCCTTGTACATGCAATACATATCATCCATGGCTTGGTTTATGACTCCCAGTGTATCACAAAATTACTACAGATGCTATAAGATTATTCAAAATGATCGAATCAATATTACGATATCACATTTTAAAATCTATGACATCTTAGTTAGAAAACTATGACACCCATGCAGAAATTGTAAAATAGAAGTTTCTAACCCCTCTACCTCTGATACAATTATCTGTGGAATGGTTTGTGACTCCTAAAGTGTTGTAAAATTACCACGGATATTATAAGATTACTTAAAATGGCCGAAATAGTATTACGATATCCTAATATAAAAACTACGACATCCTAGTTAAAAAATTAAGATACTCTTGCACAAAGTATAAAATCAAAGTTTCTAACTTCTTCTGCCTATAATACATATTACTTGTAATCTGAATTAAAACTCTTACAATCTCATAATAAAACCTTCCATGTCATAACAAGCCTGTGTGAAAAGAATCAAGAGTAATTAGTTCGAAACAGGATTGTGACATTCTAGTTCAGGTTTCATGACATCCTACTTCAAATATTATGACACCTTGTATATTTTTATGCTGGGATGAACATTTTTTATAATAGTTATTTAGAATTTATTATTTTACTTATATTTCAAGTGATCTTATAATAGTTCGGCTTCTTAGAGTGAAGGCTTCGAACTGTTTAAAAACCATTAAAAGCAAGCAATGTACGTTGAAAAAGTATGGAAGATAGGTTTTTCTGTCTTCATTTAAAAATTATCTAGAAGACTTTATTTGGTGCATTCGTCGACATGCAGCCATTCGTAGTTGACAAGCGACTCCTAGAGAAATGATTAGAGTTACAAGGGAGGTGACAACTTTATTTTTTATGGTAAGGAACTTACATTCAGTATCGAAGGCGTGGACCTGATTTTGGGTCTGCCATGCCATGGAAATAATATTACAATGGAAGATCAAGATAAAAAGGGAAGGTTATTTTGATGATTTGATAGGGAATTAAATCTTCAGAATAAGGGGCTGGAGAAGTTGATAGCGCAACTTCATTCATCAAATATACAAGAGGATATCAAGGATATCATAAAATTTTGGATCGCATACATGTTTGCAATGTTCTTGTCTCCAAAGTCAAATCAAGCTTGCCCAAGATATATCATCCCTTGGATAATTTATCTCAGCTATGACAAATCGACTGGGCTTTCGTAATAAAGGAGTTGATTGTTATGGCTCTCCCAGATGTTGCTTATTGCTTAAGATCTGAGGAGCCAGTCCAAACCAAGAGAAGTGATAAGGTTAGGAGGCAGCCAACCCTGTATGGATGTTCAGCCACTCTGGTGATAAGGTGAAGGTGAAAAACACCTACACCTAGCATACAATATGCAAGAAAAGAGGGCAGAAGATATGCATTTTAAAACATTTTTAGACATGCACAATGATGCGGGATAGAGCGAGGGAGGATCGCTGGCGAGCGTAGAAGTCACCAGGGGATTAGGGATTGCACTCAAGAACTAGGAACCTGGGTGTCACACCCACTCCAATCCGGAGAAAACTCAAAACTCAGACAAAATAACTTTTTAAGTTGTATTTATGAGAAGAAGATGTTTAATACAAGAGGGGAGGGGTGGTATTTATAGATTCACCCCAGGGTACATTACTTGAGGGCTAAGAAATCCTAACTTGTGGGCTAAGAAATCATGGTGGACCGGTCAACAGTGGGCCTATCTTGGGCTAGAGCTCTCTCTTGCAGGCTTGGCGATAGGAAAGGGTCCAGGTGCATGAAGGCTAGCTCTGGTTGGATAGGCCTGGTGAATCTCCTGGCTGCGAACTCTCCTCTTGTACATGACCTGAATGACTCAATCGGACCTGACTGACTAAAATGACTAGACCTGACTAAGTGGACTCAACAGACTCAGTTGTCTCACTTTATTATAGGACTCAATTGGCTCACTTTGACTAAAGTGACACAGGACTAATGGACTCAAATAAAAAAAATAAAATAAAATAAAATAGACTCTCGGTCCACTTCGGGTCCCCATCACACAGTGCAAGGCTTGGTAGATAGATCTAAACGATCTATCAATCTGCCCACAACAGGAACTAGTATAAAGATATAGCATGCATATAACATCAAAAACAAGAGAAGAACATAAATATAAAGGTCATACCTCTATACCTCTGAGAGTGCTTGAGAGAAGCTGTGAAGAGCTATGAGGAGGAGGGCACTCGAGCCACACACGCATCTGGCTTCTACAGGATATCCATACCTGGGCTCGACTCTGATTAACTCCCTCGGAGTGCTAGCTTTCGGGATCCTTGGCCGATCTTCTTCTTCCAGGAAGACTAGGAGGAGAGCAGGAACCCCTTCCCAAAACCTCTCTTTCCAAGACCTAGCTTGACTGCTAGGTAACTCACACCCAATCCCAAGACCTCTCACAAAGCCCTTTTTCTTCCTCTCAAAGTTTTCTTTTGCTGTTGTTGTAACCTCTGCAACCTATAGAATGACCCTCATTTATAGGTGCAACCATGAGAGGGAGAAAAAGGAAGGAAGAGAATGGGGGAGAGGATCAAGGCCATTCCAAATGGGTCCAACCCATTAAGGTAAGTATGACTTTCATACCATAAAGCCTTGGAGCCAAAACTGGTTTGAATTCGAAATTCAAACCAGGTCAAAACCTGCCCAAAAAATCTCCACGAAATCCTCCCAGAAAACTGTTCATCACAAGAAGTGTCGACACTTGAAAAGTGTCGACACTTCACTAAGTGTCAACACCTGCAAAACTCCAAGTGTCGACAATTGGAACAAAGTCAATCATATTGACTTCGGGTGACAACAAACGATTCCCAATCATCGATTAGCCATAAGATCAGATAGAAATCCTCTATGGTGTGTGACCCTATAGGTTCGAACACTAAGCCAGTAGCACTGGAACATTTCCAGTACAGTCAAAGTCCTCATCTAGCAATGATACCCGACGTCCGGATAGGTCGAAGATGCAGAGTACCTCACAAGAACCTCTGGCATATGGTTGCCGTATAATTCATCCCTTTGACCTTACAATGCTCAGGATGACCTAGGATTAGACTGCCAACCCTAATTTGGTTTATCCAGATCATGTCACAACCTCACAAGTTCTGTGACTCCTCACAAGAACTACCCTGGCCAAGATTTTGCTGAATTAAGACATAGTAAGTCATTCATTCCAAACTATTTGTAGAGGTCAATTCCATCTTGATCCACCACCGCTCCATAAGTACTTGACTGCACCCAGAAACCTTCCATCACTGGATTAGAAATCCAGGTAGTCCGGTACCAAAGTATAGTGAGTTGCTTGCAAGCTGCCATGGTGACCTCAGGTTTGAGGGACATATATACCCATATCCCTTCACGAGCAACCCTTTGGTAGAAGGGAGCTCCGTAGATGGTCACGTTCAGTGAGATATCACACATTTCACTTACATGTCACACCAATGTCTCCACACTCCTTGGTTAAGAGGACAACCAATAAATGTGATATACAACAACCTACACTTGATACATCATCGTTCTATAACAATGTATCATTTGGTTGTGAACCAGTTTAAGAACTACTTGATATATCCTCTCTATATCAAACAATGTAGTTTGAAGGACTCCATCCACAAGAGTTCTTTACAGGAAAAGTAAATATGATTAATAGCTAAAAATAACTTTTATTTATTAAAAGAAAATTCATATACAAATACAAAGATAGCATAACAGTCTACAGCCTAGACAATTGGCTTTGGGACACAATTCCCAACAACTCTCACTTGGACTAATGCCCATTTTCCTTTTACAATAGTCGAACTCTTGAACTTCGACGGTTTTAGTGAAGGGGTCAGCCAGGTTCTCCTTTCCATCGATCTTCTGAAGGTCGATGTCATCTCGTTCCACGATCTCTCGTACAAGGTGCTAGCACCGTAGAATATGCTTTGTGCGGTGATGAGACTTTGGCTCTTTGGCTTAAGCAATGGCTCTAGTGTTGTCATGGTACACTGGAACAGGACCATCCAGGGAAGGTGCCACTCCCAGCTCGCCAAGGAACTTCCGCAACCACACAGTTTCCTTTGCTGCATCAGATGCTGCAATGTACTCTGCTTCGCATACTGAGTCCGCCACAGTAGGCTGCTTGGAACTTTTCCAGTAGACAGCTCCTTCGTTCAGGGTAAAGACAAAACCTGATACACTCTTGCTATCATCTTTGTCTGATTGGAAACTGGAGTCTGTATATCCCACAAGTTTCAAGTCAGATTCTTCATAAATTAGCCATTGGTCCTTAGTATTTTGTAAATACTTAAGGATAGTTTTTACCACTTTTCAATGAGCTTCACCTGGGTCAGACTGGTATCTACTCACTATACCTAGTGAGTATGTCACGTCTGGTCTAGTACATGTCATGGCGTACATGATAGAACCCACTATTGAAGCATATGGAATTCTACTCATATGCTCTCTCTCTCCTCAGGAGTCATCGTACAATTCCTTTTGGAGAGATCAGTTCCAGTGCCTATCGGGACATAGCCCTTCTTGGAATTCTCCATGCTGAACCGTTTCAGCACGGTGTCGATGTACGTAGACTGGGACAAGCTCAGAAGCCTCTTAGATCTATCTCTATAGATCTTCATACCTAGTATGTAAGAGGCTTCACCCAAGTCCTTCATAGAGAACTACGATGACAACCAGACCTTTATTCCTTGCAGTGCTATGATTAGGGATGGCAATGGGCCGGGTTTAGGCCGGGTGCATAACTACCCAAATTCAAATCCAAATATTCAATACACTACCCAAACCCGGTCCAAACACTATCGAGACTGGATTTTTTTATCCAAACCCATCATAATTGGGTATCGGGTAATCGGGTTTACCCGGCCCGAACCCAACTAAGTTATATTAAATATTTTTTCCATTTTTATCAACTTTAAAATCATTTACAATTTTATAAATTATATATATATATTAAACAAATAAAATTTAACTACATTTTTAGTTTAACATCATTTAATCTCATATTCAATCAAAACTTATATTATGAAGTTGGTAAACTATTAATTATGATCTTGTTTTGAATTCATCCCGAATAGAATATGATGAAAAAATTTTTCAATATATATATATATAATGATTAGGGTATAGGGTTCAAGTATTTTAAAATTTAATAATTAATAATAATTAATAAAATATATATTAATTATATATATATATTTAAATATTAAAATAATTTGGGCTGGGTCGAGTTGGGTGTATATCTACCCAGTCCCGGCCCAAACCCAGTCAACGCGTTGACTACCCGGCCCAATCGGGTCAGGTCGGGTACCCATGGGTTTGGATTTTATTGTCATCCCTAGCTGCGATGTCATTCCCGATTAAGAAAATATCATCCACATACAGCGCAAGGAATACAATCACAGAACCATTAGCCCATTTATAAATGCAAGGCTTTTCTCTGTTCCTAACGAAGCCATACGACTTAATACACTTATCAAATCGCATGTTCTAACTCCTTGATGCTTGCTTTAGTCCATAGATGGACTTTTGAAGCTTGCACACCTTTGACTCATCTGTGAATGTGAACCCTTCAGGTTGTATCATATACACCTCCTCTTCTAGCTCACCATTTAGGAAAGCTGTTCGGACATCCATTTGCCAGATTTCATAGTCAAAGTGTGCTGCTAAAGCAAGCATAATCCGAATGGATTTGAGCATTGCCACAGGAGAGAATGTCTCATCATAGTCAATATCATAACGTTGACGATATCCCTTGGCAACCATACAGGCTTTATAGGTCTCCACCTTTCCATCTGCTTCCCTTTTCCTCTTAAAAATTCATTTGCACCCAATGGGTTTTATCCCTTTAGGTGGATCAACCAATGTCCATACATTGTTGATCCCATGGACTCCATTTCGGATCTTATGGCTCCAAGCCATTTCTCAGAGTCGAACCTCTATAATGCATCCATATAGGTGATCGGATCCTCATTGTTCTCATCGAGGTCAATGGGATCACCATCCCGGACCAAGAAATCATAGTATCTGTCCGGTCGGCTCGGTACTCTACTGGATCTCCTTAATGGTTCTTGAGTGGGCTCCGGGTGTGATCTAATCATAGCCGGTTCTATGTTGTCCCTTAAGTGTGTCGGTTCTTCTACTTGTTGAATTTCACTAAGTTTAATCTTAGCGGCTACAGTTCCTTCACCAAGGAACTCCTTTTCCAAAATGATAGCCCTAAGACTGGTGAACAACTTTTGTTCCTCAACTAAGTAGAAATAATACCCCTTAGACTCCTTTGGATACCCAATAAATAGGCACCGGTTAGACCTAGGTCCAAGTTTGTCTGTTTCCAAATGTTTTACATAAGCCGAGCACCCCCAGACTCGAAGGTGTGAAAGTGTCGGCTTACGTCCAGTCCATATCTCATATGGTATTTTACTAATGGACTTACTTGAAGCCCTATTCAGAAGATAACAGGCTGATTCTAGAGCATATCTCCAAAAGGATATCGGTAGAGAAGCAAAGCCCATCATGCACCGAACCATGTCTAACAGGGTTTGATTTCTCCTCTCAGACTCTCCATTTAACTGGGGTGTCCCTGGAGGCGTCCACTTGAGAGAGAATCCCATTCTCCTCAAGATATGTCAGAAACTCATCGGAAAGGTATTCACCTCCTCGATCAGATCGAAGGGTTTTGATACACTTTCCAATTTGTTTTTCTACTTCATTACGATATCGTTTGAATATTTCAAATGATTCAAATTTATGTCTCATCAAGAAGACATAACCATACCTTGAAAGGTCATATGTAAAAGTAATGAAATAACCGTATCCACCCCTGGCACAAACATTCATGGGCCTGCATACATCAGTATGTATCAGACATAAAATTTCATTTGCTCGTTCAGCTTTTCCAGTAAAAGGTGACTTTGTCATTTTTCCAATAAGACAGGACTCACAGGTTGGAAATGAACTATCTTTACTAAAATCGAGGAGATCCTCGGTTTTCAACCTGTTTATCTTGTTCCTGTTAATATGACCTAGCCTATAATGCCATAGGTACGTATTGCTGACATTATCTATCCTAGGGCATTTGCTAGATGTATACATTATACTAACAGGTCACGACAATACATAGATGCCATCACGCATTTGTCTATTCAAAATAACATAATCAATCAAAATAATTTTGCAAATGTCATTCTTTATTAATAGTTCATAACCATACATGGCCAACTAGCCTACAGAAATGACATTCAAAATAAAAGAAGGACAAAAATGACACTCATTCAAAACGACAGTACAGGACTCGAAAACAAGTTTAAGGACTCCTAACGCCAGAACTGGAACTCGGCTTCCATTTTCCACGTTCAAGAACGTCTCGCCATCCTCGAATCTTCTATTAACTTGAAGTCCCTGTAAAGAATTGCAAATATGAATTGGACTTCCTGTATCTAATACCCAGTTAGTAGTATCACAAATAGAGAAACTACAAGGTGTTATCATATAAATACCTTGTCCAAGACTATCTTGTACCTTTCTCTTCTTGGACCTATTCGGGTCAAGGGATGCTATATAAAGAGGACAGTTCCTCTTTCAATGACTCCACTTCCTAAATAAGAAGCACTCCACCTGGCTTTAATCAGCCTTCACTTTCTTGGCCTGACTAGGCCCAGAAGCACTAAGCACCTTTTTTCCTTTATTATTTTTCTTCTTCCCTTTCTTAAAGAGATGACACCCTCCCGAAGAACCTCCTACTAGATTCACCATCCCTTTATTCAACTGGTAGTCTTTCTCATAAGTCTGCAACAACCCCAACAGACCATGGTAGTTGACTGTGATGGGAATTCTCCCAGGGTGCCGAGAATCATGCAGCATGCGGAAGTGAATTTCAAAACAAAATTCTAAGCATGAAACCATAATATGGCTAGAAAACCCTAATTCCCTAGAACCCATTATGCAATACCAATCAACGAAACATAAATGAAGTCAGAATACATACCTGGATTGCTGAAATCCAATCTTTTCCACGAGGCTCACAAGTGCAAGCCCTCCAACAGTGATCCACACGAGAATGGTACCAAGGAAGAATCCCTTCCAGGATTGCTTGCTTCAACAGAACTCTTTTGTCTGCCTTTTGACCTTTGACCACTGTAGGACACCCTATCCTACTGTAGGGCTTTCTGGACATAGTCCTAAACCACTCTTGGCTTTAGGACAACCCTTCTCTAGGACCCCTTAGACTTATGTCCTAAAACTAAGCCTTGTCCTAGTAGAAAAGACCTTGTCTTAACAAGACAAGTCTTGTCCTAAATTAAGAAGGAGGGAGTAGAAAAACACACAGACTGACAGACTCTCGGGAAAATGGGATTCCTATTTTCTGATGACCGAAAACTATATTTCTCATTTCACCGTACCCCCTTTATATAATATTTCAAGGGGCGTGAAAACCATCCCGACATCTCTTATCAGATATGTTATTTCATATCTGATAAGACTCTTCAGGATTGAATAGTCTTATCTGTGTTTTTTCCCTTTCCAGATTAAATCCCCATGTGCCATGTGGCATTTACCGGTTAAGAAGAATGGAAGGAGGTGTCATTTCATATTTAAAAACCATGTAAAGAGCAGAGTCCTGAGAGCAGGACTCTGCCTTAGAATCGTGCGTAGATGAAGAGACGCGACTCTTCATCTACATGCGCTACTCTTTTTCCCATTTCATGCCACCCTCTTATTCCCTTTGACCGGTCATTTAAATTCAAAGGGCATGGGGATAAGATGAGAAGGTGCCCCTTGATGAAACACTGGAGTGTTTCATCTGCAGAAAGACTTTTGTCCTTATGTGTGCACCTTCATTTCCCGCGCGCGCCAAGAGGCGCTAAGAGTCCTTTCGTGGCCAACTTTATCTATACCCCATGCAACCTTTGACTAGTCAAAGCATATGCAATATGGGTGTCAAAAGAAAGATCATTAAGTCTTCTTTCCATCTATATAAATATATTTCAGATCAGAGGACTATAGACTCTTCTAGGCCTTTTTGAATGCCAAGGTATCATTTTGGCATCTAGAGTTCCAACTCAAATGGACTCTTCAATAAAACATCCAAAAGTCCAAAATAAAATAAGATCAAGCTCTGATTTGGCTATCCCCACTTAGGACTCAACCTAATTTAGGTTTTCCTTAATTAGGTTAGCCCAATTAGCAAGCAACCGGACCCAATCCAATTGGGTTAGGAATTGGGTTAGCCTACATATTCTAGTATGCAATATGGCTAACCAATTAGGATCCCATGACCCTAATTAAACCATGAGTAACTTTCTTGGCCTACTCTCTGTTGTGTGTGACCCATTGGGTTCCACATCTAGCTAGCAGTAGGTTTAGGTTTGAGCCGATTCGATCCGATCGAACCCGATTGACCTAATTTGGTCAAATCGACTCACCTAATTATCCAATTCGAATCACACATCGAATTGACTCATGAAACCAATCCAATTAGTTCATGAAAACCCACAAGACAAGATTGACGTCTAGCAATGTATCATGCCTACCCGGAAGATGAGGAATTTGATAGAAATTACCAAAATATCCTTCATTAGTATGTTACCGTGCAATTCAATCTTTTGATCTCTCATTATCCCGATTAAGTGATGGATATGGATAAATGTCAAACCCTAACACTTAATCATATTGAATCTCAGCTCGATCATGATGACTCAGCTGATTACTGATTAGAAGCCACTTCTAATCTCATCCCACTTTGCAAAGTTCCTTGAGTCACTCATCGAAGAGATTACATGGGATAACATATCCTCTTACCAGGATTGATCAATTCCTTGTTGGTCCACTCATATCCTTCATACACCTTTCACCATACCCAGAACACCTCGTATATGTTGCAATGCCATGAATGAGTATGAACCAAAGTATGGCTTAGTGTGCACAAGGAACCATGGTGACCTCAGGTCTGAAGATCACATGCACAACTTCTACTTTGGGACCTATCTTTTGACAAGGAATAAGACTTCCATAAGATAGTCCCGGTGCGGATCAGTTCAGTGTACTCATAATCTAATTAGCACCCTTATCCTTGTATTAGTGTCTCTACACAAGTGGCTGTGAGACCAACCACCCTCATCAACTGAGCATACATAGGATAAGCTAATCTTATCGGATTCATCGATCCCCGAATCGATAGTCTAATGATTAGAAACATTCTAGATTAGGGTTTATAGGAATTAGGTCTCACTGTTATTTTATCATAATCCTAATTCTATTGCCTTACTCTATGGGGTTCATCATAATCAATAAAAACATGACACAACAGTATATGATGAATCAAATGCCTTTATTAATATGAAAGTATGTCATACATGAGCTGGAAGTTTACAAAAAGGTCCTCGTAATGATTGGCTCTTAGGATACTTTTCTATCAGATTGCAGGCTTATTCATTCTATAATGATCGAGAAAGTCTAGATAGGAGGAGAGGAGAGAATTCAAAATCGTATCTTTTCCAAGCTATTCATGCAAGGGACATCCAAGCTTGCCCAGGTGCTCAATCATCCCGATCATGTACAGTATATGATCAGTGATCGAGGCTCCATCACGCATCTGTGCATTATAGATAGCACAGGAGACCCTGTACCTTTCAACATCATCTGGTGTTTCGAAAGACTCCTTCAACCTTTGAAGGATTTCTTCGGACTGGGCTTCCTCGAATTTGCGACTGAACTCATCATTCATCGTAGCTAACATGATGCATCGGATAGTGGTCCTGTCAGAGAGCCACTTTTGATAAGTGTCTATGACTGAACCCCGAGCATTGGAAGTAGGGATCTCAGGTGCCAGATCCGATATCACATACAGGATCTGTTCGTGCTCCAGGATAATCTCGAGTTTTCGATACCAGCTATCGAAGTTGGGTCCATTGAGCTTCTTATTATCGAGAAGAGACTGGAGTGACAGGTTGGAAGACATTTGAAAGGAAAACCAAAACTAATTAGTGTATATGAATTATTAACCTAAAGACATGGACTTTAGTTTAAAGATCCCTCCCACTATTTTGCACAGATTGGTAGCCTCTATCTCAATCCAAGGAATTACTTTAATTTCTTAGTGGGTACTAGAGTCCAATAGACAACACATGAGCCCGTCTTCGGTCCATCCATGCATGTCTAAAGGTAGGTTTTTCAACCAATTACTTCTCCAAGTAATCTCTAGTAATTGGGTTTTGCCCCAAGGAGCACTTCAATCGGCCTTTGGGCCTTCTATTGAAGGTCCTGGTTAGGTCCAACCATTAACATGATAAAATTCAATGCTTCTAACTAACGAATAGTCAAGCCCGACTTTGGCTGGTCCACCTGACCACCGTTAAGAGAGTCGCACTGAGCCATCACATTAGGAACAGCAATTCCAATATTCCGATGAACACCCAAACTTTGGATCTACCGATGAACACCAAACTACTGGACACATTACTATCCCACTTAATGGGAGGCTAGGACTTGGTTATCTCTATAACTTTGTCCTTTTAAGGACCTAATAATTTAGAGAGCTTTTAATTTTAATGTGACAGATGAAGAGAGAAGAAGACATGGATCAACCTCCCACTGACCATATCAGTATTCTAGAAGGGTTACACATAACAAATGATCCATGGACACCTAAAATCAGTCAAGACTGATTAACCTTGGGTGACAAGGGTTAACACGAGTCAATAAGCTATCTAATCAATCTTGATTGACCACATTGGCCAGGTAAGTGAGATCATGGGTTGGGTTCTACCATTAACCATCTTGTCTTAGACACTAACAGAGTTGGCCAGGTAAAAGGTAGCCCTAAAGAATCATGATCACAATGTCAAACTTACCTCGACACCAATCGGTTCATCAGACTCAATTAGACTAGCCTAATGACTCGGGCTTTCCACTGAGCCATAAATTAGATCCATTTAGATTATGGACTAATCAATCTAACTATTAGAGAGATCTAAAGAGAAGAAATCCTAACTCAACATTTGATTAGATTAGTTCTCTTATTAGTCCAATGCATCTAAACTTAGGTCTAACCCAATTAAGGACCTAATAGAAGCTAACCCATGACCCTTAAGGCTTATTGAAATGATTTAAAATCTTTGAATCACATTTATAGAGTTTTTAGTTATTCTTAATTCAAAATTAAGTTCAACAGCCTCAAATAAATTAAAATAATTTTAATTTATCAATGTAAAATAATTTTACAAAAATTAAAATTTGAATTCACTGATTTTCAGAATTTTTCAACCCAAGTGTCGACACTTCAGGAGCAAGTATCGACTCAGGGCCTGAGACAGGGAACAGAAATAGACCAACATGTTTTCTGGCATGCACTCAAGCGTCGACACTTCAAAGGTCAAGTATCGATACTTCAGGGTCAAGTATCAACACTTTAGGGTCAATTGTCGACACTTCAGCCTTTCTCAGAAGAAAAATAGAAACCAGATCTCAGAAAATTTTTTCATGAGTCGACACTTCAAAGGCCAAGTGTCGACTCATAGCTTGAGACAACAAAAAAATAGTGATTTCAAATCAAATATTTCTCCAAACATTCAAGCAAAATCGATCAAAAATAACTCTTAGATCTTATCTAAAGCTGTTTTATGATCATTTCATTAGATTAAAACATTTTTAACCTACAATTTTCTTTCTTCTTATTTTTCTTTTCAAGAGTCAATCACAGTGGCACCCCTACACGCCATAGGAGACCTCATTGAATGGGAAGAGAGGGTCTTGCAGCCCTACTTCTTTCCTATGACCGGACGGCCATGGTGAAGCACTCAATCTAAATACTTAATAAAGAAAGGAGATATTATTAGCATGCTAGCATCATTATACTACAAAAAGGAACTTATTGCTCTGATACCATTGAAGGTGAAAAATACCTACACCTAGCATACAATATGCAAGAAAAGAGGGCAGAAGATATGCATTTTAAAATATTTTTAGACATGCACAGCGAAAGGCTCGGTAGATAGATCTAAATGATCTATCGATCTGCCCGTAATAGAAACTAGTATAAAGATCTAGCATGCATATAACATCAAAAACAATAGAAGAACATAAATATAAAGGTCATACCTCTATACCTCTAAAAGTCCTGGAGAGAAGCTATGAAGAGCTGTGAGAAGGAGGAGGGCACTCGAGCCACACACATGTCTAGCCTCTACAGGATATCCACACCTGGGCTCGACTCTGATCAACTCCCTTGGAGTGCTAGCTCTTTGGGATCCTTGGCCGATCTTCTTCTTCTAAGAAGACTAGGAGGAGAGCAGGAACCCCTTCCCAAAACCTCTCTTCCCAAGACCTAGCTTGACTGCTAGGTAACTCACACCCAATCCCAAGACCTCTCACAAAGCCCTTCTTCTTCCTCTCAAAGTTTTCTTTTGCTATTGTTACAACCTCTACAACTAATAGAATGTCCTTCAATTATAGGTACAGCCATGAGAGAGAGAAGGAAGGAGAAGAGATGAGGGGAGAGAATTGGGGAGAGGATCAAGGCTATTCCAAATGGGTCCAACCCATTAAGGTAAGTATGACTTTCATACCATAAAGCCTTAGAGCAAAAAACTGGTTTAAATTCGAAATTTAAACCAGGCCAAAACCTATCTAAAAAATCTTCACGAAATCCTCCCAGAAAATTGTTCGTCACAGGAAGTGTCGACACTCAAAAATTGCCAAGTGTCGACACTTCACCAAGTGTCGACACCTACAAAATTCCAAGTGTCGACACTTGGAACAAAGTCAATCATATTAACTTCGGGTGATAACAAACGATTTCCAATCGTCGATTAGCCATAAGATCAGATAGAAATCCTCTATGGTGTGTGATCCCATAGGTTCGAACACTAAGTCGGTAGCACTGGAACATTTTCGGTACCATTCAAAGTCCTCATCTAGCAATGATACCCAACGTCCGGATAGGTCGAAGATCCAGAGCACCTCACAAGAACCTCTGGCATATGGTTGCTGCATAATTCATCCCTTTGACCTTACAATGCTCAGGATGACCTAGGGTTAGACTGCCAACCCTAATTTGGTTTATCCAGATCATGTCTCAACCTCCCAAGTTTTGTGACTCATCACAAGAACTACCTTGGCCAAGGTTTTGCTGAATTGAGACATAGTGAGTCATTCACTCCAAATTATTTGGAGAGGTCAATTCCATCTTGATCCACCACCACTCCACAAATACTTGATTGTACCCAGAAACCTTCAATCACTGGATTAGAAATCCAGGTAGTCCAGTACCAAAGTACAGTGAGTTGCTTGCAAGCTACCATGGTGATCTCAAGTCTGAGGGACACATATACCCATATCCCTTCACGAGCAACCCTTTGGTAGAAGGGAGCTCCACAGATGGTCACGTTCAGTGAGATGTCACACATTTCACTTGCATGTCACACCAGTGTCTCCATACTCCTTGGTTAAGAGGATAACCAATAAATGTGACATACAATAACCTATACTTGATACATCATCATCCTATAACAATGTATCATTTGGTTGTGAACCAGTTTAAGAATTACTTAATATATCCTCGCTATATCAAACAATGTAGTTCTAAGGACTCCATCACACAAGAGTTCCTTACAGGAAAAGTAAATATGATGGACATCTAAAAATAACCTTTATTTATTAAAAGAAAACTCATATACAAATACAAAGATAGCACAACCATCTACGGCCCAGATGATTAGCTTTAGGACACAATTCCCAACATAATGATCATTAATATGCAACAAAAGTATAATTATATTTAAATTATTTTTATTTTAAATCTTTTATATCTTTAAAGTATATGATTATTATGTATAGGTTTGGTTCCTCGAGCATAGCACCTTAAGAGCCCCAACATATTCAAATAAGCTACCTAGGCTGTTATAGTGGTATGACAGCCAGGTGAAGACAGAATGTTCAGCTTGCGAACTTGCAGCCTTATGAGTTGGTAAGATAATCCTTTATTTTATAAACGTAATGAACAATATATCATTATCATTAATATAAAGTTATTTTATTATTGTTCTTGGCTTGTAGGTGGAGGGAGCTATTGAGCCTATGATAATGAAATGGTGACTTATCACTAAAGAAACTGTAGCATTCCCAGAACCCAAAAAAAGTTGTGTAAGCTATGCATAGTTAAAAAATGAAGTAGAAGATAAAAAGAAGATGCTTACCACAGTTAAAACCCTCCTCAGTTCATTGGTAATAAAAGATAGCAATGCCAATAAAGAAGGGTACAAAGGGATGGAGGGAGATGATATTAAGGTTGAGGTAGAAGTTATGGAGCACGATCAAACTATGATTAAAGAAAAAGTTTATGATACCCCTGTGATTGAGGTTGAACATAGGATAGATAAAAAATTGAAGGATATCCATATGAATGAGGATGTTGAGGGGGAAAAAGAAAAATCTCCGGTTCCTTCATTTATCAAGAGGGTGAAAAAATAACCTAAGCTGCAGAAGGCCTTATAAATGATAGCAGATTCTACTTTTGAAATAGGCCAACCCAAAAAAAAGATGAGGATAGTGGGCACATCTCAGCCTGATGAATTAAATTTGAATCTTCAAATTGAAGATGATAAAAATTTGATCAAATCCTTTTGGAAAGAAAAGATAAACTTGTAAGTTATATCTATTTTTTCTATTATGTATGCTACTTTATGATCGAAAATGTATAATATTCTTTATTTTTATTAATTTCAGAGAGGTTATCTACACCAATAAATTTGGAGGCACTATCATAAGAAAGAATCTTTTCGATCTGCTAAACAATGACATGATAGTTGATGATGTAAGTAATAGAGTATTATTTTATTTTGTTCTTATTCTTTATATATGTTATGATATATTTTTTAATAATTCTTATATTAATTTTCAGAATTGTATGAAATCATGTTACTTATAATTAATCAGTTTATATTGCCTTATCAGATAATTGATGATGGGCAGGAGTTCATTACAAATAACTGGATAGAGCATCTAGAAAGATATCATAAGTATATAATTGCACCTGTAATGACCTCCGGCATGTGCTTCACATCAATATCACCATTTCACGAACTTACTAGAATAGTTAGGAATATGATATTTGATGGAGTCAGTGATGAAGATAAGAAGGAATTTTGATTTTTGTTCACCATCATCAACTCAGATAATTTTCACTAGCACCTGGTTGTGGTTGACATGCAAAATAAGATATTGATGCATCTAAATTCAATAAAATATAATTCCAAGTATAAAGTGAATGCAAGGAATTGGCATAAGATACTCGGACTAATGTTTCATATATTCTGTGACAATGTTGTGGTGAAGAATTGGTCCACGTGAGAGATTGCTGAATGCCCTCCCAACCTACAGGATCACTAAATTGCGGATTGTATTGCTTGAAATACATTGAATTCCTTACTTGCAAGGATAAGCCTGATAGTTGGGATTTCATAGAAAAAGATAGAAGTGTGTACCGGTATCAGTTAGCAGCAAGATTATTGAGAGAGAGCCTGAATTAAAATATTGATAG
Organism: Areca catechu; assembly: GCA_021397845.1. Lineage (NCBI taxonomy): Eukaryota > Viridiplantae > Streptophyta > Magnoliopsida > Arecales > Arecaceae > Areca > Areca catechu. Next base: position 129,967,486 of record CM038045.1, on the reverse strand, counting down.
TGTTGTTAAAAATTAGCATGTAAAAGTAAATTATTTTTAATATACTTGTTCTATTCGATTCATGCACTTCTGTAATATCTTATAAAAATTTGTAAGTCAATTGATGTTTATATTTTAAGCACATTCCTCAAAAAAAAATTTTGTATTCATTCAAATAGTAATGTTTTAAATATCATTTTCTCATTACATAAAGTTTTTATATTTTTGATGTTTTGTTTACTTCTAGAATGTCAAATTTCTTTATTGATGTGATGATGGTATAAAGGAATATTATGTTTCTTGATAGGGTGGCGTAGTTTTTGAACTTAGATGTCATAGCTTTTAAACTTGGGTATCATAGTACTATTTTAGGATATTTGATTAATCTTATAGCATCCATGATAATTTTTGATATTTTTGAAGTTATAAACCAAGCCACAGAAGACATATATTATAGGTTGAAGGAGTTATAAACTTTTATTATATATTTTTTGCATGGGTGTCATAGTTTTTTAACAGGGTGTCATAGTTTTTGAACTTGGATGTCGTAGCTTTTGAATTTGGATGTTATAATATTATTTCAGGATATTTGATTAATCTTTAGAGCACCCGTGGCAATCTTTGACACTTTGGGAGTCATAAACCAAGCCATGGATGACATGTATTACAGGTAGAAGGGATTAGAAATTTTGATTTTATATTTTCTGCATGGGTGTCGTAGTTTTTTAACTAGGGTATCATAGTTTTTAAACTTGGATATCGTAACTTTTGAACTTGGATATCATAATACTATTTCAAGATATTTAATTAATCTTATAGCATCCATGCAATTTTTTATACTCTAGGAGTCATAAACCAAGTCAGAATAACATGTATTATAGCTAGAAGGGGTTAGAAACTTTTATTTTTATTTTTTATATGGGTATCGTAGTTTTTTTAACTAGAATATCATAGTTTTTGAACTTGGATGTCATAATACTATTTTAGGATATTTGATTAATCTAATAGCACTCGTGATAATTTTTGACACTCTAGGAGCCATAAACCAAGCCATGGAAGATGTATTACAGGTAGAAGGGATTAAAAACTTCTATTTTATATTTTCTGCATGGGTGTCATAGTTTTTTAACTAGGATATCATAATTTTTGAACTTGGATATCATAGCTTTTGAACTTGGATGTCATAATACTATTTTAGGATATTTGATTAATCTTATAGCACCTGTGGTAATTTTTGACACTCCGAGAGCCATAAACCAGGTCATGGAAGACATGAATTGTATTGGTAGAAGGGATTAAAAATTTTTATTTTATATTTTCTGCATGTGTATCGTAGTTTTTGAACTTGGGTGTCGTAGCTTTTGAACTTGAGTGTCGTAATACTGTTTCAGGATATTTGATTAATCTTATAGCAATCATGGCAAATTTTGATACTATAAGAGTCATAAATTAAGCCATAAATGACATGTATTATAGGTAGAAAGGGTTCTACTTTTATTTTATATTTTCTGTATGGGTGTCATAGTTTTTTAACTAAGGTATCATAGTTTTTATATTAGGGTGTCGCAATACTTTTTGACTATTTTGAGTAATCTTATAGCATCCATGATAATTTATGATATTGTGGGAGTCATTATTTAGAATATTGATGATAGAAAGTCCTGTTAGGAGTAGTTATTTACTTTACTTTCTTGTTTCATGTTAGGATATTCTAATTTTGTAAATAAATGTCATCCATTATATCAAGGGATGATATAATTATGTTATCTCAATTTTAGTCTTTGGGCACTTAAAGTAGTACTAAAATTTATATTTTAAATAAACATATTCAATCACATGTCCAATACATTCTATTTTAAATTTTTTTAGATAATATAAATATACACATGACTGTACAAAAATTTAGTATTTTATATCCTTTCCTGTATTAGTTGACTATTGTTGCTGCCAAGATTGTCGTGGCTCGTAGCTGCTGTCGACGTCGGATAGCCCCTTGTCTCTTCGGGACCGGCCTGCTTGTCTGGACCTGCAAAACAAGGGTTAGAGACCCGAGCCAGGGATTCCGGCGGGGGCACTCCGACGGTCAAGTCAGTGACGATCCAAGGGAACAGATCCTCCTGGTCGAGCCCCTGAGATGGACTCCATGCTAGGAGGAGTGAACGATGTATGAGTGAGATGCAAGCAAGATGGGAAAGGTGGCGGATGAGGTGAACTGGACCTGGAGGGCTGTGTCCAGGCGATCCCTCCTGCGGGTCTCCGGGAGTCTTGAATTCTCAGTCTCCTTGGCGGTTCTCTTGTGTGGCTTCTCCTCCCTAACTTGCTTGGATGATTGTGGCTTAACTGGTTTAGTTTTTTCTTTGCTTACCTCCCCGCTGGGGATGTCGAAAGTTCTTTTAAGTCCAGGTGATTGTTGAACGCCTACCTCAGGATCTCCCCCATGCTAGCAGGCACGTGCGCCGGTGTTCTGTGCCATGGATGGGATGTCTTTCCTGGTTTGTGATAAGGGAAGCTGCCATGAATTCTGACATTCCTTTTGGTCGCTCCATTTCGGAAAACTTGGCAGGGCCTCAATCGAGGGATCGCCACCCCCAGGATTCGAATTCCCTGGTTGACTTCCTCTTTCGAGCGGTGCAGGCGGTTGGTGGAGAGCATGGCACCTTGGTCAGGGAGCTTCTTCCTCTTATGATATAAGTGGTAGCCGCAAACAATTATTATGATTTGATGGGTGCTTCCCCATAGTCCTTGGGTGGCTTGTCGGTGCCTTGGGAGGGCGGCTTCGCCCCCTTGGTGGCCGGCAGCATTGTCCGAGGTGGTTGCTGAATCTGGAGAGCTGGGACTCGACTCCGAGGGGCTTGGCCTCGGAGGGGCTCCACTTTGGTGGAGGAGGGCTAGGCTCGACTTCGGACCAAAGGGGCTTGACTCTGGCCCAGGGGGCTCGACCTCCGAGGGGCTCGACCTGGCGGAGGAGGGCTGGGCTCGACTCCAACTCAGGGGGCTCGACCTCGGAGGGGCTCGACCTGACTGAGGAAGGCTCGACTCCTGCATAGAGGGCTCGACATAGGAGGGGCTTGACCTGGCGGAGGAGGGCTGGGCTCAACTCCGACTCATGGGCCTCAACCTCGGGGGGGCTCAATCTAGAAGAGGAGGTCAGCACGCGACTCCAGCCCAGAGAGCTCGGCCTCGGAGGGGATCGACCTGGTGGAGGAGGACTGGGTTCGATTTTGGCCCACGGGGCTCGTCCTCGGAGGGGCTCGATCTAGTGAAGGAGGTCGCTCGGCTTTGGCCTAGGCATCCTGGGTTTGCAGGTGCCGACCCGATGGAGGATGGAACTCTCCTTTGATGGGCCACCCCGACATTCTGAAGGAGTTCGGCCTGGCAAAGGAGTCTGAGGAGGAGTATCCATCATGGAGCTTTTTCTGACATGGAATCTGACAGGGATTACACGTTAGCTTTTTGCCATATCATTTGCCCCCCACTTTCTAGTCCCGTTGGCATGGGGCACTTAGGGCGAAGGGAGTAAATGCAATACTGATGTGAAAAGGTGAGAATCCGGTGCAATGATGGCCACGATCAATGGTGCTTCGGGAAGCGTTTCTTCAGCCTACCCGAGGGAGCCACGTGGACATGTCCGAGGAGTAGTTATTACGGGCACAGAATTTAGAGTGGCCGCAGTTGAAGCCAGATGCTAGCCTGGTCGATTGATAACGTGTGGCATGGATCCGATGGTGGAGATCTGTAACGGTATGATTGGGCACCGGTCACTTCAAAAGGAAAGGCAACCTTTTCCAAAACATACCTTCTTTCAAATCTTGCATGCCCGCCATCGTACCGAGGTTCTTCTTTCATTCCCCTGGCCATTTTTGTCTCCCAAAGTTCACAGCAAGTTAGTCTCCTTCCTCGCCATCCTGGTTGAGTAGAATCTACCTTCTAGGGCCAGGTTCTTCCCCGGACCCTCATCTATCTTCTCCTTCTTTCTGCTTCTTTCCTTCATCTTCTTCTCCATGTCTCGCTTCAGACCAAACTTCCGTCCCATAATTAACCAGGGTGAGGCCGGGCCCTCTAGGCTAAGACCGCCGTCTTCTTCTTTTGATGAGGAGGGGAAAGAGGCATGCTTCAAGTTTAGTAGGAGGCATACCCTTGGTGGCATAGTTATTAGGGAACCTAGATCTAGCCCCACTCCCCCTTCTCCAGTCGAACCCATTTCTGACCCTGCTCGGTCCACAGGTCTCGACGGGATTGCTTCGACAATCTCAGCTGAGGAACTGGGGACCATCCAGGATGTATATAGCATCCCTCATTCTGTTCGACTCTTGATCCCTTGACTGGGGTATCGGGTTACTTCCAGTAGCCTGGACCGGATCACCTTCTATGAGGAGACCTTCTCAGGAGGACTCCGCTTTCCTTTCCACCCTTTCTTTATATTATTGTTGAGCAACTATCATCTGGTCCCTACTCAACTTGTCCCAAACACCATAAGGACCATCTTTTTCTTTGTAGTGCTCTATCATTTTCACGGGATTGTCGCCCATTTTTTCCTGTTCAGGGCCTTTTTCACCCTGAAATGCCACCCCACTGAGGATGGGTGGTGGTCTCTTTCTTCTCGCCCGAAGAGCATCAAATTTGAACTCCCCTCTTCCATCAAAGGATGGAAGAGTAAATTCTTTTTTGCAACAGTCGAGGGGGTCGACTGGGTCTAGAGCGACCCAGATCGGTCCCTTAAACAAAATTCTGTGGTTGAGGCAGCTGATCGAGAGGTGTACGAGCTGCTCCGCACCACCCAGATTCCTTTCCTCGAGGTTTTGTTGTCAGAGCAGAACCTCGCTGAGGCCAGGGTCGACCCAACGAGAGAGTTAGGTTAGTTTGGCTTGAGTTCTCCTTTTTATGCCTCTTACTCTGTTTCTCCAAACTTGGAACTGATATTGCATCCTTCATATGTAGGTATGAAGTTCTTGGTGGATGACCTACTTTTGATCACCAGGAAGAGGCCTCCATCGGAATTGGTTGAAGAATCCTCCTTGAAGAGGGCTTGTGACAAGAGTGCATCGGTGGTCGCTCTCGCTGCATCAACCGAGCCAAGCAGGAGGGAGATCGAGGCCACCCCCGCACAAGGAAGGGGGGTGGTTGCTATGATGTTGGAACCGGGTCGGAGGGCAGTCGGGCCTGTGCCAGAGCGGTCGAGGTGACGAGAACTGGCCCCCACCTCAAAGCCTGAGGTGGTCGTTCGGGCCAGGGCTATGACCGTAGCCGTTGCCATCATGTCTCCTCCTCCCCCAGAGCTCGTTGTCATCAAGGGGGAGGAGATGCGAGGAGGAGCAGAGCCGGCACCTGGGGCACCGCCTGAAGGGGTACCGAGCTCTCACCCTGCTCCTGAGGCCTCTTCTACTGGTGGGGTGGGCGATTCCACCTCGAGGGCAAGTAGGAGAGAGAGGGACTACCGCCAGGTCCCATTCAAACTGGTGCCTGATGTCTTGTTGCTCCGGGACCAGAGGCTGGCCGAGTGCATGATGGATTTTTCAATCCAATCATGTGACCGATGGGAGATGGCTGGAAAGGTGCTAGGGGTTGTGATTAGCAGCATCTTCTCCTAACTCTTCTCAGTAAGTCATTGCGCCTTCTTGATTTCTTTCTTCTCCTCTCTCTCTCTCTCTCTGTGCATTGGTTGCTGATGTCTTGTTTGGTGTAGATCGTTACCAAGACCCTCCTGATCAAAGACTGCTGCAGAAACTGGTTGAAGAATGACTAGCAGTGAGCGGTGGAGGTCGAGGCCTTGAGGACCGAGCTGAAGGAGAAGACTGACACCTCCCGAGAGCTCGGCCTAAAGAACAAGGAGCTCTAGAAAGAACTTGCCAGCATCGAAAGGCACTCGAAGGAGCTCCAGGAGAACCTTGACCAGGAGCGGGGCCGGTCAAGGAGCAAGGCTAAGGAGCTCACAGCCACTAAGAAGAGGCTGATTGAGTTCAACTTCGAGGCATTCTGGCAGAAAGGGCGTGCTCAGTCCCTCCAGGTATAACTAGATGCAGTGAAAGAGAGGCTGGTCACCGTCGAGAAGAGGGCCACAGCTGTTGAGAAGGAGGCACTGGCGGCAGCCAGGTCAGTAGAGGTGGCAAAGGAGCAAGCCACCGAGGCAAAGAAGGGGGTTGAAGAAGCCGTGGCAAGGTACAGGGCCTCAGAGGAGTTTGCCGTCGAGTTCCATGAAACGGCATCGGATTCCTTTTACAAAGGCTTCATGTACCTACACTCTAGGGTCAAGGAGTTCATTTTTGACAAGGGCCGAGCTTTGCTCAGATACCCCAATGCTTCGGATGCAGAGCCGGCCCCAGACTCGGGCGATGCTGAGGAGTCGACGGCCACCTTCGAACCTTCCCCACCGGCGATGGTTGTTGAAGCCGGAACTGCACAGCCTAAGGCCCCTGGAGATGATGCCTCGCAGCCACATAACCCTGGTGAGGGATCGCCTGAATAGGGTAGATTTCTCTTTCTATTTTTCTTTTCTTCTTTTTTTGGTCTGGGCTGCCCGGCATGTCGGGGGCTCGGGGACACTTTTAACAAACAACAAATTTTCAATGAAGTGGAAATTTTCAATTATCTCAGCTTGAAACTTCTTTACCTCTTTTTCTTTTCTCTTTTTTTTGTGTGCATGTAATGAGATTAGAGAGGAGGCTTCCTGATGCGGAAAACAATGGGAATGACATGCTCTTAATCAAATTAGTAAAACTCAAATGAAAACAAAGCAATAAGAGTTAGCCATTCAAAGCAAAGAACCTAGATGTAAATAAAGGAAATTCTGAAATGTCACACAAAACCCTGGAATTTGTTCTATTCAAGATAATTAAGAGAGAAGGGTCTTAGTGGTTAGGAAACCACTCAGATTAGAGCTAATTCACCTTACCAATTTCAGATCTGAAAGAGTTCATAAGAGGGCTTCCAGGCATTAAACTACTCTCTTGAATAACACACTCGAGGGGGGATTCTGGATGATAAGGAAATTACCCTAGGTAGGTTTTCTAGTTCTTAGCAAATCCAACCTCCTTCTTTGGAACTCAAGAATAAACCTGGGGATCTTGCAACAAAAATAGATGGAGGGATTAGGAAGAGAATTTATGATTGGGATAAAAGAAATAAAGAAACAAGATGGGAAGAGGTTGTGGAGGTTTGTCTTGAATCTTCCATGGCTCCTTAGCAGGATGACTTTAAGGTTTGTTGTAGAAACCCTTGTTGCACTAGTTGTTGATGAGGCAACCCTTGGCAAGCTCTTGTAAGATTTCCTCTAAGCTGAATTCATGCAAGATCTTGGAGTGGAGAGGGAGAGTTGTAGATTACAGGATATCAAAACTTCAAGGCCTCACACCTTACCCTCTCATAGGGTACCAAACATCACAAGCAAGAGAACTTCTTTGGAAAAGAAAGGCTATTTTCTTCATTCATCATCATCTACCCTTTTTACAAAAACCAAGGACTCTTATAAGAATTTCTTTGCAGCCTTGTTTGTTTTTGAATTCAAAATGCAACTCCTAGAAAGGTTGGTCATCCCCATGAATGTAGGAGAGATGGGTGGGGAGTTTGGCCAATTCAAAATTCCCTCTTCTTTGGCCAAATTTCCTTGAATTTGAACCTCCTTGTGATGTGGCAAGGAGGTGGCTTCCATGTGATGATGTGGCTTCTTTGGTGGTGAACCCATGGACCATGCTCCCTTTGACTTTTGACTAGACACTAACCCTTCATGATTTTGCAATTGGACTGGCCTGAACTTGACTTAAACAAGACTCAATGAAATTTGATTTAAACAGGACTCAATGAGACTTGACTCATGACTCAATTTAAAAGAAAACAAATGCAAAATTAAATTATTACAGGACTCAAATAAGAACTAAATGATTACAGGACTCAAATAAGAACCTAGCTAAGCTTGCTGAAATCTCTTCTTGTGCCTGGTGTCCGCACCAATTCTCCCCTAGTGGAAGGAACTCGACCCTGTCGAGTAAGGATCAACCTGCTCATGATATCTTTCTAATAGGTCTGGGTCAATCTGTTGAAGATCCTCTCGGGTGATCCAGGAGTCCTCCGATTCGGGTCATCCTTGCCAATGAACCAGGTAACGTTGATAACCTTTATTCCTAGTGGTAATTGCCTGATCATCCAAAATTTGTTCAACTCGATCTTTCCGGTCTGGTGGCTTTGCTGGTGGACATTCAGGTAAAGTTGCACTCTCAAAAATAGGACAAGGCTCAAAAGGCTCACTAGGAATTAATGCCGGTTCTTTATACTCTTTCAGATTAGAAATACTGAAGGTTGAACTAATATCATATTCTGGTGGCAACTCTAATACGTATGCATTAGGTCCAACTTTCTTAATTATTTTGAAAGGTCCAGCTCCTCGGGCATGTAGTTTCTTCATAGTTCCCGGTGGGAACCTTTCAGGTCTTAGTTTAATCATTACAAAATCTCCTTCATTATATTCTTTTGTTCTTTTCTGTGAATTAGCCATATGCTTATATACTTCGTTACTCATTTGAATTTTTTTTCTAATTTCTTTATGCAATTCTCTAATATGCTATGCATATGACTCGGCAGACTAAGAAATTCGTGCATGTGTGGGTAGCGGAATAAGATCTAAAGGCGTCCTAGGTTTGTAACCATGGACTATCTCAAAAGGACTTCTGCCCGTAGACCTATTGACCGAGCTGTTGTAAGCAAATTCGGCACGAGGGAGGAGAAGATCCCAATTACCTAGATTTTCACCAACTAAGCATCTTAACAGATTCCCTAGGCTTCGATTGACTACCTCAGTTTGTCCATCAGTTTGTGGGTGATAGGCAGTGGAAAATCTCAGTTTGGTGCCTAGCAAATGCCATAACGTCTTCCAAAAGTAGCTGGTGAACCTAACATCTCGATCAGACACTATGGTTTTAGGTAGCCCATGTAACTTGACCACTTCATCTAGAAAAAGTTTGGCTTCTTGGATGCATCGAATGTTTGCGAACATGGGATGAAATGGACCATTTTTGAGAACCTATCGACCACAACAAAAATTGAATCATGTCTCTTTTGGGTCTTAGGTAAACCTATCATGAAGTCCATGCTCAGGTCTTGCCAGGGACAATCAGGTATAGGTAAGGGTGTATAGAGTCCAGTGTTTTGCTTTTGCTATTTGGCAACAGCACAAGTTCGACATCTGGCCAGTATTTGGGCAACTTGTCGTTTCAGTCCTAGCCAATAAAACTGGTCTTCTACAGCTAGGATGGTTTTGTTTCGACCAAAATGACCAGCTAAGCCTCCGTCATGGGTTTCCCAAACTAGAAAGTCCCTTAAAGATGTTTTGGGAATACAGAGTTTATTTTCATTGAATAAGTATCCATCTAAAAGGGTGTATTCACTATGATCAGAGGATGGTCCTTGTTTTAAAGCCTGAAAAATTTCACTAAAGTCTAGACAGGTGTCATATTCATCCTTAATTCTTTCAAAACCCATGACTTCAGTGCTAATTGAATTTATAAACAAGGCTTTATGACTCAAAGCATCAGCAACCTTATTTTCAGTTCCGGCACGGTGTTTCAGGACGAAAGTGTAGGCTTGGATGAACTCTACCCACTTGGCGTGCCTAGGATTCAGTTTCTTCTGGGAGCTTAGAAATTTAAGGGCTTCGTGATCAGAAAAGAGGACAAACTCTTGCGGTATCAGATAGTGTCTCCAATATCTCAAAGCCTGGACTACCGCATACAACTCTTTGTCATACGTTGAATATCTCGCCCTAGTCTCATTTAACTTTTCACTAAAAAATGCCACTGGATGATTCTCTTGACTCAATACTCCTCTAATACCTACTCTAGAGGCATCACAAGCTATCTCGAAAACTTTAGAAAAATCCGGCAGTCTTAAGATAGGTGCTTGTGTCATCTTTTTCTTAATATCTAGGAAGGCTTTGTCAGCTGCTTTTGTCCATTCAAAACTTCCCTTCCTAATACAATCCGTTATCGGGACAACAATGGAGCTAAATCCTCTAATAAATCTCCTATAGAATGTAGCCAATCCATGGAAGCTACGAACATCATGAACGGTTTTGGGAACGGGCCATTCAACTATGGATCTTATCTTTTCAGGATCGGCTGAAACTCCATCAGGGGTGACAATGAAACATAGGAAGGTAACTCTTTGGGTCATGAATTCACATTTCTTTAAATTAGCATAGAGTTCTTCTTTCCTAAGGGCTGTGCAAACTTGTCTAAGATGGTCCACATGGTTTTCTTTGGTCCTACTATATATCAAGATATCATCAAAATATACCACTACAAATTTTCTCATGAAAGCTCGTAGGACCTGGGTCATCATCCTCATAAATGTACTCGATGCATTGGTTAATCCAAAAGGCATTACTACCCATTCATATAACCCATCCTTAGTTTTGAATGCTGTTTTCCATTCATCCCCTTGTCTAATTCTAACCTGGTGATAGCCGCTCTTCAGGTCAATCTTAGAAAACACATTTGCGCCGGCCATCATGTCCAACATATCATCCAAACGGGGGATGGGAAATCTATATTTCACCATAATTTTGTTTATGGAATGACTATCGATGCATATTCTCCACATGCCATCCTTCTTAGGGGTTAGGAGTGCAGGTACTGCACAGGGGCTCTGACTTTCTTTGATGAATCCTTTTCTAAGAAGGTCCCCTACTTGTTGTTGCAATTCTAAGTGTTCGGTAAGGTTCATCCTATAGTGAGGTAAGTTGGGTAGGGTGGCTCCAGGGACTAAATCTATAGCGTGCTGAATATCCCTTAATGGTGGTAAGTGATCAGGTAAGTCTTTAGGAAAGACATCTTTAAATTCCTCTAACAATTTGATCACTTCCTTAGGTTGTTCTACAAGTTTTTGACTTTGGGTTTCCTTAACAGTTAGCATCCAAATGGATGAACCTTCATTGATTTCTTGTTCTAATTCTTTTGCATTTATTAGGTTCAATCCCGGTCTCTTGTCTTTCAGGTTGCTCGACCCTCTCTTAGTGTTGTCCTTAGGCTGAGTAGGGTGAATGACAATTTTCTTGTCATTAAAAGTGAAGGCACATGAATTTGATCGACCAAAAATGGTCGCATCATGGTTAAATAGCCATGGCCTGCCTAGGATGATGCTACTTACTCCCATAGGGAGCACATCACACCAGATCTTTTCTTGATAGGATTGGAATTGGATCTGGACCTGACATCTAAATTTGATAGGTATCGAGGTAGCATCTATCCATGAAACTTTGTAGGGGTTGGGATGAGGGACAATGGTTAATCCTAGACTCTTGGCTGCACTTGTTGAAATTGCATTGACACAGCTACCACTATCGATTATGATTTTACAAACTTTCTCCCCTATCTTGACAAAAGTCTATAGGATACTAGTCCTTCGCCAATCTTCCTGTACCTTATTTTGGGTCAAAATACATCTGACGAGTCCTAGCATTTATGATGAGTCAATAATCTCTTCATCCCCTTCATACTCATTAGCTAAACAATTATCGGCCTGATATGCTTCTTCCACACAATCTGCTAAGGGCTCTATGGGCTCAGATTCATTTTCCTCTGATGCTCTTATGTGTAAGGCTCTATTTGGACAGTTGCTAGCATAGTGACCTACCTTTTGACATTTGAAGCATGCATTCGGATTCCTTTGGACTTCAGGTGCTTTCCCTTTATCATCTCTTCGGGTCTGAGGGGTGTTGTAATTGGGTCGATTATACCTTAACTGATTTTGTCCTGGTTGCTGACTAGAAACACTAGGCCTAGGGGCTTCAGGTCGATGAAAAACTGGACCCCTATGGAATTGTTCTGCATCACATGCTATCTGGTATGCTAGCTCCAAATCATGGACTTCCCTCATGAATAGTTCTTTCTGGATTTCCTCTCTAAGTCCGGCTCTAAACCTAGACAAAGTCACTGACTCTGATTCATCGACATTGCATCTCATTACGAACTCATCAAACTTTGCAATGTACTCAGCCACACTTTTGTTCCCTTGTGTCAGTCTCTGCCATTGATCTAACAATCTTTGATGGTAGGACATAAGAAGGTATTTCTCTCTCAACCTAAGTTTTATTGCTCTCCAAGTTACTATAGGGACATCTCCTCTTTGTCTAGCTAGTCTCTCAACATTTCCCCAATGTAACCTAGCTTGATGCATAAGTTTAAGCTTTGCAAATTTACACTTCCTATCCTCACTCATCTCATACCAGTCAAAGTACTGGTCTATCTCACCTTCCCAATCAATGTAGATTTTGGGATCTAATATTCCATCGAAGGTGGGGGCTTCCAACCTAATGTTCTTCAAGGTTCGATCATCTTGGTCCAATTGGGCTGGGGTGGGTCTCCTAGGATTTGGTTCATAGATTCGATTAGGATCATGCTCTTGGAAAAGGCCTTGTCTTGGGATCATTCTAGGGTTGGCTGGTGTCTCAAATTCAGGCTCAGGGTCTAGCTCATTCTGGGCATCTTGATTTTCTCCAGGGGTTCTAGACTCTAGTCGGTCAAGCCTAGCAGTAATGTGGGACATTTGCTCCCTTATGCTCTGGTTGTTTTGGGCCAACTGATCAGTCAAATTTTGGTTGAGTTGGGCCATTTGGTTATTTAGGGCTTTCATCAAGGTTTCAAGATTCGGGTCCATGACTACACTGGATTGGGTTTGGACTCGTGAATATGAAGCTCCTGATCTAGTTTTCATGAAATAATGCACTCAAACCAAGACAACTAAGGCTCCTAAACCTAGAGCACAATTTAGAGATCTAATTAAAAGGACCAACTAGCTAGTAGTAACTTATGTGACTTGGCCAGGTAGGTGAAAGGGGAGTGGAGGTCCCTGTTTTGCCAATCCTTAGACACCAATATGAGATTGGCCAGGTAGGTGGACCAACCCACAAGCCCTAATGCACCAATCCTAGACACCAAGCCCGTAAGCACACACCAATTAGTTGACACAATTAACTTGACCCTAATCTGAACCCGACCCGTTGGTGTCCCTAACCCACTAGGGTAATTAGATCTAATTGATTTTAATTAAGGGATTGGGATCAGGATGACGGGTTGTGGTTTTGGGCTAAGGACAGGTGATTAATTCCTGCCCCCATGTCATAATGATGCCCTTAATTGATTTATCATGAGATGATGCAAAACATACATATAAATCCTAATCTCAGCAGCAGAAATATTGTGTGTTGCAGTTCAAAGTGGGGCTGAGAAGTGCTGTGTAACAGTTTCAAAAAAATTTGAAGAATTCACATAAGATTGCTAACTAATAGAGGATATGCCATATGAAAGTAAATTAGAAGATAAAATCTATACAGTGCTGAACAGATCATTAAAGTTAAACAATGTGAAAAGGACCAGAACAGAACATACAGGAATTTCAGCAACAGTGATGGAATGCAGTAATTTTCATTTTTTTTGTAATTTTTTCCTGATGATAAAACTTAGTATGGTGACAACTAGCTTGAAATGGAACAATAAAAAAAATGTTTCAATGCAAAATGCACTACTTGCCTTTGGAGTTGCAGGCGGATTACAGTCAGCCTGCACAGATTTACAGCAAGCAGGGAAATCAGACCTACATAGATTTCTTCTATGTGGTCAATGAGCAATAACCAAGATAGGACAACCTTACATTATAAGGATCCACCTTATAGTAGGATAACCTGATTTCACCTTGGTATTACGATGCAAAGATTTGGCTATAATCTTACAGCGCAAGAGAAAATATCATGCAAACCAGAAAACAGGGTTTTTAACTATGATGCTCTAATCTAATCGGCTCTGATACCAAATGATGCGGAAAACAATGGAAATGACATGCTCTTAATCAAATTAGTAAAACTCAAATGAAAACAAAGCAATAAGAGTTAGCCATTCAAAGCAAAGAACCTAGATGTAAATAAAGGAAATTCTGAAATGTCACACAAAATCCTGAAATTTGTTCTCTTCAAGATAATTAAGAGAGAAGGATCTTAGTGGTTAGGAAACTAATCAGATTAGAGCTAATTCACCTTACCAATTTCAGATCTGAAAGAGTTCATAAGAGGGCTTCCAGGCATTAAACAACTCTCTTGAATAACACACTCGGGGGGGGGGGGGGGGGTTCTGGATGATAAGGAAATTATCCTAGGTAGGTTTTCTAGTTCTTAGCAAATCCAACCTCCTTCTTTGGAACTCAAGAATAAACCCGGGGATCCTGCAACAAAAATAGATGGAGGGATTAGGAAGAGAATTTATGATTGGGATAAAAGAAATAAAGAAACAAGATGGGAAGAGGTTGTGGAGGTTTGTCTTGAATCTTCCATGGCTCCTTAGCAGGATGACTTTAAGATTTGTTGTAGAAACCCTTGTTGCACTAGTTGTTGATGAGGCAACCCTTGGCAAGCTCTTGTAAGATTTCCTCTAAGCCGAATTCATGCAAGATCTTGGAGTGGAGAGGGAGAGTTGTAGATTACAGGATATCAAAACTTCAAGGCCTCACACCTTACCCTCTCATAGGGTACCAAACATCACAAGCAAGAGAACTTCTTTGGAAAAGAAAGGCTATTTTCTTCATTCATCATCATCTACCCTTTTTACAAAAACCAAGGACTCTTATAAGAATTTCTTTGCAGCCTTGTTTGTTTTTGAATTCAAAATGCAACTCCTAGAAAGGTGGGTCATCCCCATGAATGTAGGAGAGATGGGTGGGGAGGTTGGCCAATTCAAAATTCCCTCTTCTTTGGCCAAATTTCCTTGAATTTGAACCTCCTTGTGATGTGGCAAGGAGGTGGCTTCCATGTGATGATGTGGCTTCTTTGGTGGTGAACCCATGGACCATGCTCCCTTTGACTTTTGACTAGACACTAACCCTTCATGATTTTGCAATTAGACTGACCCGAACTTGACTTAAACAAGACGCAATGAAATTTGATTTAAATAGGACTGAATGAGACTTGACTCATGACTCAATTTAAAAGAAAACAAATGCAAAATTAAATTATTACAGGACTCAAATAAGAACTAAATGATTACAGGACTCAAATAAGAACCTAGCTAAGCTTGCTGAAATCTCTTCTTGTGCCTGGTGTCCGCACCACTTCCACTTTGTCTTTGAGTGTTTCAGAGGTGGACGAGTGTTCTCGAGTGTTGGAGAGCTGGGCTCCGGCCTTGATGGCTTGAGAGCTGGGCTTCAAGCTTCAGTGCCGGAGAGCTGGGCTCTGGGCTTGGTGGCCTGAGAGCTGGGCTTCAGGACTTCAGTGCTGGAGAGCTAGGCTCCGGGCTTGATGGCCTGAGAGCTGGGCTTCAGGGCTTCAGTGTCGAAGAGCTGGGCTCCAAGCTTGGTGGCCTGAGAGCTGGGCTTCAGGGCTTGGTACTAGAGAGTCGTCGGATCTGGGCTCCAGGGCTTGGTGCTAGAGAGTTGAGGGATCCGGGCTTTGATGCCTGGGAGCTTGGCTCCAGGGCTTGGTGCCGGAGAGTTGAGGGATCTGGGCTTTGATGCCTGGGAACTGGGCTCCAGGACTTGGTGCCGGAGAGTCGTGGGATTCGGGCTTTGATGCCTGGGAGCTAGGCTCTAGGGCTTGGTGCCGGAGAGTCGTGGGATCTGGGCTTTGATGCCTGGGAGCTGGGCTCCAGGGCTTGGTGCTGGAGAGTCATGGGATCCAGGCTTTGAGTGCCAGACCTGGGGTCGGGTGATGATTCTCTTATAAGGCAAAAAGAGTTTGCACAAGAGGAATCTTGATTATTAGTGAGGAAGGACCTTACACTGTTGATGCCGGAGTGCTGGGCCCCCGAGTTTTGGTGCCAGAGAATCATGGGATTCGGGCTTAGATGCCGGAGAGCTGGGCTCCGGGCTTGAGCGTGCCAGAGAGCTAGGCTCCAGGCTTGAGTGCTAGAGAGCAGGGCTCCGTGCCTTGGTGCTGGAGAGCTGGGCTCTGGGCTTGAGTATGCCGGAGAGCTAGGCTCCGGGCATCGGTACCGAAGAGCTGGGCCCTAGGCTTGAGTGCTGGAGAGCTGGGCTTCGGGCTTGAGTGCTGGAGAGCTGGGCTCCGGGCTTAGATGCCGGAGAGCTGGGCTCCGGGCTTGAGTTTGCCAGAGAGCTGGGCTCCGGGCTTAGATGCTAGAGAGCTGGGCTCCGGGCTTGAGCACACCGGAAGCTGGGCTCCGGGCTTAAGTTTGCCAGAGAGCTAGGCTCTAGGCTTAAGTGCCAGAGAGCCGGGCTCCGGGCTTAGATGCTAGAGAGCCGGGCTCCGGGCTTGAGTGCACTGGAGAGCTGGGCTCCGAGCTTGAGTGCGATGAGAGCTGGTCTCCGTACCTTGGTGCCAAAGAGTTGGTCTCCAGGCTTGAGGGCCGGAGAGCTGGGTTCTGGGCTTGAGTGCAGCGAAGAGCTAGGCTTCGTGCCTTGGTGCTGGAGAGCTGGTCCCTGGGCTTGAGTGTCGGAGAGCTGGGCTCTGGGCTTCTATGTACCAGACCTTGGGCCGGGCAGCGACATCCCTGCAAGGCAGAGAGTGATTTATGCAAAAGAAAACCTTTATTATTATAAGAAGAGAGCCTTACACTACTGATAATATTTTCTCAGGTTGCAGGCATTCCATGTTCATGGAAATCCGACTCCATCCAGATCCTCGAGATAGTAGGCTCCATATGGAAGAACTTCATCCACCTTGTAGGGGCCTTCCCAGTTCGACAAGAGTTTGCTGCACTCCCAGGGTTGAGATGCTTCGGCTTGCCGTAGCACCAGGTCGCCAGGTCGGAAGACCTTTGGCCTTACCCGCACATTGTAGTACCAGGCCACTCATTGCTGGTATGCTGCCATCCAGAGCCGAGCTTTGTTCCTGGTCCCCTCAAGGAGGTCTAGGTTAAATAGAAGGCATGCCGGGTTCTCCGCTTCATCGTACTGCTGTACCCGTAGTATCGGCATGCCGAGCTTGACTGGGATGATGGCCTTAGCACTGAAGACAAGGTTGAAGGGCATTTCGTCTGTCACCGTTCTGGGTGTTATGTGGTAGGCCCATAGAATACTTGGGAGTTCCTCCGTCCATCTGCCCTTGGCTTGATCTAGCCTGGTCCTGAGTTCCTGGAGATAGTCCGGTTGGTCACCTCGGCTTCCCCGTTCATTTAGGGGTGAGCTACCAAGGTGAAGTGATGCTGAATGCCATGCTCGGTACCGAACCCTTCAAACTCCCGGTTGTCGAACTGCCATCCATTATCGATGATGATGTAGTGGGGGAGTCCAAAGCGACATATTATTGATTTCCAAAAGAACTGGCGGACCTTAGTTTCCGTGATTCATGCTAGTGGCTCTGCTTTCACCTATTTGATGAAGTAGTCGATAGCCACCAGCAGAAATCTCCACTATCCCAGTGCAGGGGGAAATGGTCCTAAGATGTCCATTGCCTACTGTGCAAAAGGTCATGAGGTGGAGAGTTAGGAGATCGACGCCGTTGGTTGACACTGTACATGAGCATGGTGATAGCATTTGTCACACTTCTTTACCAAGTCGATGGCGTCCTCCCTCATGGTCTCCCAGAAGTATCCCTGGCGGAGAGCTTTGTATGCCAACATCCTTCCTCCCACGTGGTTCCCACAGAGGCCTTCATGTATCTCTTGGAGTACGAAGGCTGCCTCCATGGGCCTGAGGCACTTCAGGAGCGGGTAGGAGTAGGATCGACAGTAGAGCTGTCCTTCCATTAGGGCAAACTGGGAGGCTTTCTTCTTGATGAGGCCAGCTTCCATGCGGTCCTCTGGTAAGATGCCATCAGTGATGTATTTGACGTACCTATCCATCCAGCTCGGCTCTGGGATGACTTGCTGCACCTCCTCTAGGGCTTCATAGCTTGGATTATCGAGGTACTCTATATAGGCACGCCCCAGTGACAAGTCTGGCAAGGTCACGAGTCTCGACAGTGCATCCGCATGAGCATTCTCTCCATGGGGGATATGGAAGATGCTGAAGCATTGGAAACTTACCATGCTTGAGCAGACCTGCTCCATGTACTTGGTCATCTGAGGGTCTCTGGCTTCATATTCTCCGGAGACTTGTCTGGCCACCAGTTGGGAGTCGGTAAAGACTTTCAAGCTTTGTACGCCCAGCTCGTGAGAGACCTTTAGGCCTGTGAGGAGTGCCTCATACTTTGCCTGGTTGTTTGTTGCAGTGAATTTGAAGCAAAAAGCACATTCTGCCATGATCCCATCACTGTTGGCGAGGATGAGGCCTGCTCTGCTCCCACCAGATTTGGACGCTCCATCCACGTGGAGGACCAGGGCTCCTCCTCTATTTCGGGCTTAACTTGGCACTCCGGGGTTGTCTACTATGGCTCCTCGATGAGTCCCGTGCACTCGACCAGGAAGTTGGCTAGGATCTTGGCCTTCTGTGATGACCTCGGTTGATATGCGATATCGAACTCGCTCAGCATCAGAACCACTTAGCTAGCCTCTCGGAGGTTTCGAGATGGCTAAGTATGGTCCTAAGTGATTGATCCATCATGACTGCAATGGGATGCGCTTGAAAGTATGGCCTGAGGCGCTTAACAGATATTATTAGAACAAAAATGAGTTTCTCAAAATGAGTATACCTGATCTCCGCATCACGGAGGATTTTGCTGGTGTAGTACACCAGCTTCTGAGATCCATCCTCGTCTGCATGGATGAGGACCGAGCTGATGGCTCTAGGTGTGACCACCAGGTAGAGTAGGAGCTCCTCCCCTTCCTCCGGTCGGGAGAGCAGCGGAGGAGACGCCAGGAACTTCTTCAATTCCTCGAAGGCCATCCTGCACTCCTCCGTCTAGGTGAAGTCATGCATATTGCGTAGCACCTTAAAAAAGGGAAGGCAACGGTCGGCCGACCTCGAGATGAACCGACTCAAAGCTGTGATCCACCCCGTCAGGCGCTGGACCTACTTCTTAGGTGTCAGGTCCTCCATGTCGACGATCACCTGGACCTTCTCCGGGTTTGCATCAATGCCCCTCTGGGTAACTATGAAGCCTAGGAACCTTTCTGCCACCACTCCGAAGGCACATTTTGCTAGGTTCAGCTTCATCTGGTATTTTCAGAGATTGTGGAAGGCTTCGGTGAGGTCGGTGATGTGGTCCAAGTGTGGCTTGCTTATGACAAGCATATTGTCCACGTATACCTGCATGTTCTGGCCAATTTGGTCTTTGAAGACCCTATTGACCAGATGTTGGTACATGGCCCCGGCATTCTTTAGACCGAAGGGAACCATCCTATAGCAGTACATCCCTTAGTCAGTGATAAAGGTAGTGTGCTTTTCATCCTCTGGGTGCATCCGGATCTGATTGTATTCGAAGAATGCATCCATGAAGGAGAGTAGCCGGTGCCCTGAGGTGGCGTCCACCAACTGGTCAATCTTCGATAGAGGGAAATTATCTTTCGGGCATGCCTTATTGAGGTTGGTGTAGTCTACATAGATTCTCAATTTGCCATTGCTCTTCTTCACCATCACCATATTCGCCAGCCAGCTCGGGTATTGTACCTTTCGAATAAAACCGGCGGTAAGGAGTTTGTCCACTTCCTCATTGATTACCACCTGCCTCTCCGGGGCGAAGCTTCTCTTCTTCAAACAAACTGGTCGGGGCTTTGGGTCAATGCTTAGCTTATAGGTGATGATGTCAGGAAGAATACCGGGCATGTCCGTCATCGTCCCAGCGAACACATCTACATTTGCCTATAGGAATTCCAACAGGTGGGCCCTCTCCTCATCTTGTAGCTGGGCCCCAATCTGCACCGTCTTCGCTTGGTCAACTCCTAGTGGATAAGATAGTAGGTGCTCAATCGAGCCACCCCGAGGGTCCTGTGCCCTTTGGTTGAGATCGTCTACCTTGGGGTCGTCCTCGGGGACCTTGGCTCTAGGGAGAGTTTGCAAACAATGCTGAATCGACTGAGGTGTACCCCTCATCTCCCCGACACCGTAGGGGATTGGGAACTGTACCAACAGCCACTTTGTAAAGATGATAGCATCAAGCAGGTTGAGCCCAGGTTGCCCCAAAATCATGTTGTAGGCTGAAGGGAGCCTGATAACCATGAAAGTCATCATAATAGTGCTCTGCCGAGATGGGGTCCTGGTAGTGACAGGGAGAGTGATCTCTCCCTCAACCCTCATAGAATCCCCCGTGGAATCGATAAGGGGTATGTGCACAGGTCTAAGCTGAGTGGAGGATAAGTTCATTCTGGAGAAGGCATCATAAAAAAGCATATCTGTGGAGCTTCCACTATCAACCATGATGCATTTTACAGGATGTTTTGTGATTGTCACCTCGACGACCATGGCATCATTATGTACATTTTCTCCCCCACTTTTTCCTTTCCTCATAAAGGGGAGTACATTTTCAGAACACTCTGCCCCCCGGGCCTTCTTGGAAGCACGCTCGGCTCTCCAGCATATCATCCTTACCGACTTCTCGATAGAGTGGTTATCAACTACAGGGACTGGCAGGAGAGTGACAAATGCCTGAGGCTCCGCTGGAGGTCTGTCCCCCATGAACCTTCCAAGGTAGCCTCTCTTGATGACTTCTTCAATTTTGTTCTTGAGATTATGACATTCCTCAATGTCATGGTTGTGGTCGTGGTGGTAGCCATAATACTTTGTCTTGTCATGGCTAGTGGATAGCCTCATCGGAGATGGGCGCTTCAGGTAGGGCTCACCTTCGATCTCCATGAGGATCTTCATCCTCGGGGTGAGGATAAAGGTAAATCTCTCCTCTGGAGTGGGAGCACATCTTGGTCTTGGTCCCTTGCAGAAATTTAGAGCTGGGGGTCCTGGCTTCCATGTCCCGGATGCCTCGACGGGAGTTGGCTTCTTTAGTGGCTTCCTGTCTAGCTCCCTTCTTGTACGATCCGCCTCCTTGGCACGAATGTACTTTTGAGCTAGAATGAGGAGCTTGGAATAGGTCTTGGGGGGTTTCTTGTCGAGTAAGTAGGTCAGGAGGGAGGTCTTGAGCCCTCGCTTTAGTGCCAGCATGGTGACTGGCTCATCAAGGTTGTATATCTCCAACATGGCCTTGAAATGGGCCACATAGTCCTGCAGGGGCTCGTAGTCCTGTTGCTAGATGAAGAAGAGGCTGTCTGCTTCTCATGGCATCTTCCGATAGGCATCGAAGTGGGCCACAAACTTCTGCTCCAGCTGGGCAAAAGAGTTGATGCTTTCAAGCTTGAGGCGGGTGAACCAGACCCAAGCCGCCTTCCGGAGGGTTGCTGGGAAGGCAATGAAAAAAAGGACATCGGTGGCCCCCTGGACCCTCATGAGGGCCTTGTAGCTTTCCAGGTGGTCCAAGGGGTCGGTGGTCTCATCGTAGGGATCCACTTATGGCATACGGAACCGTCTGGGAATCGGTTCCTCTTGGATCTCTCAGGAGAAGGGGGATGGGCATCATAGCTCACTGGCTCGTTAGAGAAGCCCTACATGTTCGCAAACTGGCGGTATAGCTTTGCCAGCTTGCACTTGTGCTCCTCCAGATGCTTTTCAGCCATGCATCTGTTGGCCTCGTCGGTCGAACCCTCCGCTGAGACTGAAGGAGACAGAGAAGGTGACATGGGATGATGTCCATGAAGGGGGTCTTGCCTTTTCGACCTCGGTGGGGTTTGGCTGCTACCCACTCGAGGGTTGGTGATCGGCTCTCCCTATCGACAAATCCGACCTGTTGTCTCTTTGCTAGAGTCAAGTGATTACCCTGGTGATCGGTGATGGCCCGCTACTGCGAAGGCCTCCTTTGGAAGGAATGTAGGCTGTCACGGGGTATCGCGGCATGGGCCACAGGGGCCCCTGGCTGCTGGTGGGTAGCCAAGGACCATTGCTGGTGCTAGAGCTGGTGCACTGTAGTGGTGAGGATCTGAATTTGCTGGATGAGTACGGCTAGCTAGATGTTCGTCGGGGGTTGCTGAGCTAGAGCAGGGAGCTCCCCTTCTGGACTGTATGGGTCTCCTTGGGAAGGGGGATCTCCTGCGCGGCTGGTGGAGACTTCTCTTGCTCGCATCGTCACCATCCTCCCGGTGAGCTACTTGCAAGGGATTTAGGCCTTCCTTATAAGATGCGTCTTACCGTCACACCTTCTACCTAGCACGCCAATCTGTTGCCACCAAGATCGACATGGCCCGTAGCTGCTGTCGATGTCGGATCGCCCCTCGTCTCTTCGGGACCAGCCTGCTCGTCGGGACCTGCAAAATAAGGATTAGAGACCCGGGCCGAGGATTCTGGCTGGGGCACTCCGACAGTCAAGTCAGTGATGATCTAGGAGAACAGATCCTCCTGGTCGAGCCCCTGAGATAGACTCCATGCTAGGAAGAGTGAATGATGTATGAGTGAGGTGCAAGCAAGTTGGGAAAGGTGGCGGCCGAGGTGAACTGGAGCTAGAGGGCTGTGTTCGGGCGATCCCTCTCATGGGTCTCTGGGAGCCTTGAATTCTCAGTCTCCTTGGCAGTTCTCCTGTGTGGCCTCTCCTCCCTCACTTGCTTGGGTGATTGTGGCTTAACTGGTTTAGTTTTTTCTTTGCTTACCTCCCCGCTGGGGGTGTCGAAGGTTCTTTTAAGTCCAGGTAGTTGTTGAACGCCAACCTTAGGATCTCCCCCATGCTAGCAGGCACGTGTGGCGGTGTTCTGTGCCATGGACGGGATGTCTTTCCTGGTTCTTGATAAGGGAAGCTTCCATGCATTTTGACATTCCTTTCGGTCGTTCCATTCCAAGAAACTTGGTAGGGCCTCAATCGGGGGACCACGACCCCCGGGATTCGAATCCCCTGGTTGACTTCCTCTTCCGGGTGGAGCAGGCGGTTGATGGAGAGCATGGCGCCTTGGTTAGGGAGTTTCTTCCTCTTCTTGTGTAAGTGGCAGCCTTAGACAGTTATTATGATTTGATGGGTGCTTCTCTGTAGTCCTCGGGTGGCTCGTCGGTGCCTTAGGAGGGCGGCTTCACCCTCTCGGTGGTCGGTGGCATTGTTCGAGGTGGTCACCGAATCTGGAGAGCTGGGACTCGACTCCGAGGGGCTCAACCTCGGAGGGGCTCCACTTTGGTAGAGGAGGGCTAGGCTTGACTCTGGACCAAAGGGGCTCGACTCCGAGGGGGCTTGACCTGGAAGAGGATGGCTGGGCTTGACTCTGGCTCAGGGGGCTCGACCTCGGAGGGGCTCGACCCGATGGAGGAAGGCTCGACTCCTGCACAGAAGGCTCGGCCTCGGATGGGCCCGACCTGGTAGAGAAGGGCTAGGCTCGACTCTGACCTAGGAGGCTCGATCTCGGAGGGGCTCAATTTGGTGAAGGAGGTTAGCACGCGACTCCAGCCCAGAGGACTCAGCCTCGGAGGGGCTCGATCTGGTGAAGGAGGTCGCTCGGCTCCGGCCTAGGCATCCCGGGCTTGCAGGTGCCAACCTGGTGAAGGACGAAACTCTCCTTTGACGGGTTGCCCCGACATTCTATGGGAGATTGGCCCGGTAAAGGAGTCCGAGGAGGAGTGTCTATCGTGGCAGCTTTTTCTGACATGGCATCTGATAGGGATTATATGTCAGCTTCTTGGCACATCAATTGTATACATAAGCATCAAATTCATCTAAAAAAGGACCGGAAGATGGTAAGTGGGTTCAATTACTTGTTCTGGCACTTTCACTATAATATGGGAAGTTTGTCTCTTGCTTGTACTACCTCTTCTTTCATTTTGCATAGGAGTGTCAATGGAAGCCTTATCCATATTTTTTCTTGATCTCTTTGACTTCTTTTCTACTCCACTCTTAATTCTATTCTCTCTTGGATGACCTTTCACAGTAACTTGGTCAGGATTTTGGATTAGAAGTTGTGTGCTTTGCTTAGCTACATAATTAGCATTTACAACTCTTCTAAATAATTGTGTAAGATCTTCCATCACTAAATTAAATACATCTTCAAACATGGAGGCTATCTTATAATCTTCATCATCCATTGACTCATTAAAACATATCTATGATCAATAAAATATAATATTTGTATTAGAATTTTATGATATATAATAAGTTTATGTAAACATAAAATAAGACATCTGAATTTTAATAATTCCTTGACTACATTCTATGATTTTTGCATGCTTTTATTATAAAATTGAGTATTGCATTCAAGATCGTCGAATTGATATTTCATGTCTTTGCACCATCTATACAAGAAGTACTTATCTGAGATACAAAATACGTCACTTTGATGA
Source organism: Areca catechu (assembly GCA_021397845.1). Classification (NCBI taxonomy): domain Eukaryota; kingdom Viridiplantae; phylum Streptophyta; class Magnoliopsida; order Arecales; family Arecaceae; genus Areca; species Areca catechu. The sequence goes on along the minus strand of CM038045.1, from coordinate 129,943,351 downwards.
AGAACCAATAAGGCATGCATTTACAAGTAACCCCTGTATTAGAGAGGATCCATATTGTCATTGAACATCCTCCAAAGTTTTGTTATACGAAACTTCATAATTTTTTATAATCTCCTTCTTGATTTCATCAACTTCAATTCTTTCAAATGATTTAACAGAATATATATTTTAGTTATCAACTTCTTTAACTAATTTATCATTTGATATAGCCATTTCAAGGACCTTATTCTGAAATTTTTTAAATATGCGCCTTATATATTTTCCAGCTGCTTGCCTCTCAAAAGGAGATGATGTCTTTAAAAAAGTATTTATTTGCAATGTTTTATTGCCTTCCTCATTTTCTGCTTCATATCTTTTTTCCAAGGCATCTTCGTACTTATCGATGAATTTTTTGAGTATAGTCTTTGAGTTTATAAACCTATCAAAGAAGTGATTGATGCACTTGTTCCTTTATGAAGTTAACATCCCTATTCATAAATATTCAAAAAATAGAAGCATTAAAGATATAAAGTTTATTGGAAGTTTATAAAAATGAACATTAATCAATTATAATGATTAACAAACCTATGAAGAATGTATCCTTAAGATAAAATGGAACCCTTTTATCCTAATATTTATAAATGTTATTTAACCAATATACAATCTTACATTCTTCATATTTTTTCAATAAATGTGCCACCTTTTCTTGAAAGGCATTATGATAATTGAATAATATATCACTTCTTCAAACTTAACCACAAATTTGGGATTTGCAATGCAAATATGTCCAATCTTTTCAGGAATTTTTTTTAATATATGTCAAAGACAAAATCTATACTATGCATTGAAAAAAACATCCCTAATAGTATCCTCGATTGCCTTATCTTGATCAGTTATGATGGCATTAGGTGATTGACAACCATTTACATCCAACTATGATTAGAATATCCATTTAATATCTCAGTCCTCTTATCTGATAATAATGCACAACCAAGCAATATGGATTGTCCATGATGGTTGACTCCGATAAATGGATAAAAGGCATTTGATATATATTTATTAAATAGGTTGAGTCAAAGTCAGTACATCACTAAAGTAAGTGATTGCCAATCTTGACCTAGGATGGATCCAGAAGATAGACCCGAGCTGTCCATTATCATTCAGGTTCAAAGTATAAAAGAAATTTTGATTTTTTACTTGCATTTGTATGAAATGGATTACCATTGCTATGCATCTCCTTCTTTCAATTGACTTCTCCTTCTTTCAACTGACTCTAACATTCCCAATAGATGAAATTATGAGCATCCTTCTCCGTGAAATCTAATTATCTTCTACCCCCTTTTTTTCTAGCCATGGCAGAGTATATTTGAGTTATGAAAATATTCATGGCATGTAAATTACTGATTTCTACCTTTTCTGGTATGTTGATCCTCCTATGGAACTGTAAATAACTAGTTGATGATATGGACTACTCATGGTTATGTTCTAGAAATATATCATCCAATATCCACTTACCATTTTTAGAATTTAGTCTTACTTTTATCGAAGCTTTACAATCAATTTTGCTAGTATCCCTAGGATTCATGAAATTATCGATTTTTCTAGATTTTCCTTGCCTCCAACATGCCAGGTGCTTAAAGTATATTTTTTTTTTGTTGGACCTACTACACACTATTATGATTCCAAAACCTACTCTCCTTGCATATCCATTATAGAAATTATATACATCATTTACAGAATTGAACTCCAATCCAATTTCAGGATCAACAGACTCATTCTCTGCATTCGAGGTGATAGGAGAAGGTACATTCTTTTGAACAACACCATCAACCTCATCCAAATGATCATCTTTAATTTTTTTTTAGATTTCCAATTTCAATGCCATATATAGAAATATCTGCTAAAAAAATGTTATACTTGATATACATAGTTTTAGATGAAATTTTATCTACAGCATAATGAATAATGTGTTATACATTGGATAGAATATGACATGATAGTGTGATAATACGGACATAGAACCAAATATTTCTAAAAAAAGATATTTGAACTTATGACACCCTAGTTAAAAGATTAGATACTCGATCATAAAACATGAAACTAAATATATTAACCCCTACTACTAGGAGAACCTATCACTTGTGGATATAGTTATGACTCATAGAATGTTATAACATGCTACGGATGCTAAAGGATGACAATAATATGCTGAAATAGTATTACAATATCCTAGTTCAAAAACTACGATACCCTATTATAAAACTATGACATCCTTATATAAAATCTTAAACCAAATATTTTGATCCTCTGTAATAGAAGTATTTCAGTATGCATTATTGATATATGATATCCATATTGTAATAAAATACTTTTAAGAAAATCTCAGTATCAAAAACTTAGAAATATAAATAACTCAATATAAAATAGAAAATAAAAGTTTTTGTCCTCTGCCATAGGACATTTCAACCATATATTAGCTTGAATAAGATCATTAGATTATGATAAAAAGATCAGGAAGAAAAAATAGTTCTAAAAAAAGAGTTTTCATCGAACGACTTCCTAGTTCAGAAGTTACAACATCCTAGTTAAAAAATTATGATATCCGATCATAAAATATGAAACTAAATATATTAACCCCTACTACCTTGAGAACCTATCATTTGTGGACTGAGTTATAACTCCTAGGATGTCATAATATGCTACGGATGCTAAAGGATGATAATAATATGCTGAAACAGTATTACAACATCCTAGTTCAAAAACTACAATACCCTAGTTATAAAACTTTGACATCCCTGTATAAAATCTTAAACCAGATATTTTGATCCTTTATAATAGAAGTGTTTCAATATGCATTGCTGATATATGACATCCATATTGTAATAAAATGCTTTTGAGAAAACTTCAGTATCAAAAACTTTGAAACATGAATAACTCAATATAAAATAGAAAATGAAAGCTTTTATCCTCCGTTATAGGATATTTCAACCATGCATTGGCTTGAATAAGATTGTTAGATTGTGATAAAATGATCAAAAAGAAAAAATATTTTTAAAAAAGAATTTTCATCAAATGATATCCTGTAAGAAGTTACGACATCCTAATTAAAAGATTACAACACTCGATCATAAAATATGAAGCTAAATATATTAAACCTTACTACCGAGAGAACCTATCACTTGTGGACTGAGTTATGACTCATAGAATGTCATAACATGCTATGGATGCTAAAGGATGACAATAATATATTGAAACAGTATTATGACATCCCAATTCAAAAACTATGATTTCCTAGTTATAAAACTACAATATCTCTGCATAAAATCTTAAACTGGATATTTTGATCCTCTGTAATAGAAGTGTTTTAGTATGCATTGCAAATATATGATACCCACATTGTAATAAAATACTTATGAGAAAACTTCAGTATCAAAACCTTTGAAACATGAATAACTCGGTCAAAATAGAAAATAAAAGCTTTTATCCTCCGTCATAGGACATTTCAACCATGCATTGACTTGAATAAGATTGTTAGAATATGATAAAAAGATCAGAAAAAAAATATTTAAAAAAAAAGATTTTTCATTGAATGATATCCTAGTTAAAAGATTATGATACCTGATTATAAAATATGAAACTAAATATATTAACCCATACTATCTAGAGAACCTATCACTTGTGGACTAAGTTATGACTCCTAGGATATCATAACATGTTATGGATTCTAAAGGATGTCAATAATATGCTGAAACAGTATTATGACATCCCAGTTCAAAAACTACAATGCCCTAGTTATAAACCCTTGATATCCCTGCATAAAATCTTAAACTATATTTATTATCCCCTCCTACCAAGAATACCTATCACTTGTGGACAAGTTATGACTCCTAAAGTATCATAAAATTTCATGGATGCTAAAGGAGTATTTTATGGTTTCCTACATCATTAACTTTCTTTAATTACCAAAATAGTTGGTATAATAAAGGAACTATAAAAACAAAATTAAACAAGATTCTATGAAGGCTTGGTTTATTCCTATTGGAGATAATATTTTGTATTGAAGTTGTAGAAGAAGTCTTCGGTGGCTTATTCTAATCTTGGACCAAAATAGATCACTTTTTTAGAGAGAGAAAAAATCTTATATTAACATTCAAAAGTTAATTCCTGCGACAGGACTCTTAAAGCATATTTTAGAGTGAGGGAGATTTTCCTTCAACCTTTGACTGATTCCTTGGATCAAAGCCAGAGTATGTTTCAGATTGAAATATTTACCAAAATCTAAGCAAGATAATAGGGAAAAGTAGGCAGGAGAGAAAGGGTATTTTGGTCTGCACAAATAGTTCAAAAAAAGCTGAACAGTAATTAATAAATGTCACACTCAACTTTTAACTTGTTATACACCTCGCCATGTCAAGCCAGTTAGGATACACATGGACTAATAAGAAAAAGCGGTGCAAGCCATGTTGGATTTCCTACACCGCACGTGGTTCACAAAGACTTACTCTTAGTTTCAGTTCAATCTTGGGCCAATTTTTGTTACGGCCAAGAAATGGTGATGTTATGGTGGCCAAGCATAGCATACCATAAAGGTTTAATGGATGTCATGGATCTAACCTTAAAAGAGAAGCAAGGTTGTTATTGAGGAAATTCCCATTATCTCATTGAGAGAGATTTGAGTGTGAGAGTGAAACTCAAATAAGGGTGTGTATCTTGGGAGACTGGCATCACACGAGAGGAGAAATATTCTGGAAGGGTGATGTGATCAGTAGGGTATGCCATGTTCCAAATTCTAGGGTGATGGGAGCATGAGATTACTTGTAGTTGAGATTAAGAATGATTGTTTCAATAAAAAAAAAGAGGTGACAAGTGGTGCGAACAATTTGGATGTAATGGACACGTAAAGATTCTATGTGAAAAATTATAGAGACAAATAGAGTAAAACATGAGCAATTTTTGTGCAACTAACAAAAATCCAAATTCAAAGACCAAGAATGGCAATTGTATGCAAAGAGCCAAAGATCATGAAGTACATTAACACCGCCACGTTATCTATAAATAAAAAATAATAAGAAGTTTCTTTGAACAAGTCTAGTACATCAGTCCAACTACTTGAATTTCAACAAACAATGAAAAAGAGGTCTCCTTAAAGTAAATAAATAAGTCTTGATTGCCTTGCTGACTTGATCCAATCCCATGCATGCTCCAAATTAGACATAAACTGATGGGCTGCATGACCAAGAAACCAACCACAATTACCAAAAAATGTATGTAGATATGTGAGTCTTTGCACATACCTATATATAAGCGATACGTAATTGAACTTGAAATTATCATAACAGCAATCGACCTAAAATAGGAAGTGATATACTTGCCTAAGGAAGTGTAACATCATCACTGATATTTGCATCTTCATTATCATTGTTTTTATCAAATTCCTTCAACAAAGGAAGTTCAATTATTAAAATTTTTTGTGTATTTAGAACATCATTTTTTTAACTAGATGCATTTGGACCCGTAGATAACAAGGTTGTGAATCATAAAATATTTAAGTAGAACTTTATATAGTCATGTGACCACACAAGTTACTAAAAATAGAAAAAGAATACCTATTAAAGAACTATCTGAAAACAACCAATCTTCTAAACATAACAAGTCCTAAACAGTTTTTGACTTAAGTGAGCTTTTGCAAGGATTTATGATCTTCTTATTGATGCTAAAAGTAAATTTGAAGCTATGAAGAGACTGGGATAGTCAATAATATAGCACGAGTCATGATGAAAGTTATGGATATATCCTTAAATTATTACATGAATATTCTAAAATATCAATGTCACTATTCAAACTCATAGGAGGCTCTTCCAAGTAAAGATCTAGCCATGATTTATACACTTGTACCTTAAACAATGTACCTTAAAGACCTGCAAAATCTTCAAATTCATCATAGGCATAAAATGAACTTGTTGTACCAACATTACTTTCAGTTCTTGGAGCTGAATTCTATTTTTGGTACTCACAAAATAATTCTTTAAGAGTATCGCGGATGTTATCAATATAAACTTTACTTGAACCATAAATGTTGGTGTAACAATACTCTACAACCTTTGACTTTAAATGGGGATTTAAAATAGTAGCACATGATAAAATCAAATTATAGTTGGACCAATATTTGTCAAATTTTGCCTGCATCTTTTTAACCACAGGTGTCAAGAAAGTATCGGGACCTCTTGTTACTTCTATCATGCCACTATGAATTCTACAAGCCAATCACATGAGTGATGTGGTGGGACTTTTCTAAGTAATTTTTCAACTCATGTTATGATATTATTCATGTTTTTATGAATTGAGGCATTATGATCATCATTACAGCTATATCCTACTACACCTTATTGTATTTTATTAAGATTATGATAAATCCCATAGATTAGGGTTATGATTTTAGTGGACATAAAAGGTGTTCATGCTTGTAAGATCTAAAATCCTAAAATTTTAATCTAAAATATTTCTGGTTATAGTAGCATTGAGTCGGGGATCAATGTTCAAGCAAATCCTATATATGCTCGATGGAGAGGATGGTAGATCTCACAAGCCATTTATGTGGGATACTAATATAATGATGTGGATGCTCATTAAGTAAAGAGTTTACTAAACCGATCCGTTAAGAGAGAACATCTAATGAAGCCTTATCTGTATATCAAAAAATTATTTTCTAAGTGAGAATTATGCAAGTGATCCTTAGACCTGAGATTACCATAGAACCTTGTGCATAAGAATCCATATTTTGATTCATAATCACTCATGATAATAGAGTCATGTACGAGGTGTTCTAGATATAAAGGAATGTATGTGGAGATTATGACTAGGTTAATAAAGAATCGGTCATTCCTAGAAAAAGATGTCATTTTATATATTATCATCTCTAAATGACTGAAAATCTTTGACCAGGGTAGGATGAATATTAGAAAGGTTTTTAATATATGAATAATTGAGTCATCGCTAATTGATGGATGATCAAAAGGAATAAGTAGTGAGTTTGACATGTTTCCATACTTAGACATATTTAGGATGCAGGATGATCAAAGGATTGAATTGCATGATAACTTACTATTAAAGAATATATTTTATATTTTCACCAAGTTTTTCATCTTCTTGGTAGGCATGATACATTACTAGATATCAATATTAACTTGTAGTTTTTATTAATTAAAGTGATTAATTCATGAGTTAATTAGAAGGAGTTTTATTTTTACAACTCAGATTAATATGGATTTGACCTAAATCGATTGATGGGTTCTAATCAGGTTAGGTAAACTTGCACCTGACCTACTACTATCTAGATAGGAATCCAAAAGTGATACATCAAGGAATTGGCCAAGGATCTATTTGATATGGTTGATTGGAGATTTGGTTCCAATTAAGGTTTTCAATAAGCATGCTAGCACATGTGGAAATCCTAGCTCTTGAATTGGATTCAATTTGGGCTCAAATCTTGCTATTTTATCAAACCAAATTAAGCCCGAGCTTAATTTGAGTTTGGATCTAGTTTAGTCTCCAATGGGCACCCAAATATGGTGCCCAAAATCCTTGCCACATGCCATAATTAAGAGTCCTAATCAAGTGGGACTCTAGGCACCTAAATTCAAAGGGTGCACACAACATTGCATTTTAGCATGAGAAGGATTGGGAATCCTTCTCTGATGGGTTTTAAACCCATTTAGAATGAAGATCAAAGGATGATCTTCATCAACACTATTTTATGAAATTTATTGGCTTCTGGATTGGGTATGAGATTAAAGAAAAGTATCCTAAAAGTCAATCTTTGTAAGAGCATTTTTGTAATCTTTCAACTCTTGTATGACATTATTATTTTAATGAAAGGCATTTTTGTTTCATCATACTACTGTGTCTTATTTAAAGATTATGATGAACCTCGTAGCTTAGGGCAAAGGAATTAGGGTTATGATAAAAATCATAATAGTGAGACCTAAGTTCCTATAAACCTTAATCTAAAATGTTCCTAGTCATTGGATCATTGATTTGGGGATCGATGTTTCCGGAAAGACTAGCTTATCCTATATATGCTTGATGGAGAGGGTGGTAAGTCTCATAGTCATTTGTATAGAGACACTAATATAAAGATAAGGGTGCTTATTAGGGTATGAGTTCACTGAACTGATTCGCACTGAGAATATTTTATGGAAGTCTTATTATTTGTCAAGAGATAGTTCTCATAATAGGAGTTGTGCAAGTGATCTTTAGACTTGAGGTCACCATGGTTCCTTATGCACACTAAGCCATGTTTTAATTCATATTCATTCATGACATTGAGTCATGTACAGGGTATTCTCAGATATGGTGGAAGGTGTATGAAGGATGTGAGTGGATCAACAAGGAATCGATCATTCCTAGTAAGAGGAAATGTTATCCTATGTAATTTCTTTGATTGATGACTTAGGGAGCTTTGATCAAAGCAGGATGAGATTAAAAGTATTTTCTAATCAGTCATCAATAAAGTCTTCATTATCGAATTGAGATTCAAAATGACTAAGTGCTAGGATTTGACAATTATCCATACCCATCACTTACTCGGGATAAAGGGAGATCGAAAAGATTGAATTGCACGGTAACTTTCCACTGAAAGGTATTTTGGTACTTTCTATCAAATTCCTCATCTTCCGGGTAGGCATGACACATTGCTAGACGTCAATCATGTCTTGTAGATTTTTATGAATCAATTTGATTGGATTCATGAGTCAATTTGTAAGCTAGTTCGAATTGGCAACTTAGGTCAGCTCAAGTTGACCTAATTAGGTCAATTAGGTTCGATTGGATCGAATTGGCTTGGACTTAGACCAACTGCTGGCTATATATGAAACCCAAAGGGTCACACACATTAGAAAATTGACCTAAATAGTTAATTGGTATTTTATTAGGGTCATGGGATGCTAATTGGTTAGCTAGATTACATACTAGCATATGTAGGCTAACCTAACTCCTAACCCAATAGAATTGGGTCTAAAGATTGCTTAATGGGCTAACCAATTTGAAAGAATCCTAGATTGGGTTGAGTCCAAAGTGGGGCAGCAATTATCTAGTTTTATTCAGACTTAATCAACCTTTATCTCTTTATTTAAAGAGTCATAAGTTGTAAGGACTCTTGGCGCCAATTTGGTTTTTGCGCTAGAATAAATGGGGCGCAGAAAGGACCTAGAGTCCTTCTACTTTAGGGAATTGTTTCTAGATGAAACAAGGCATCCCTAGCTTTATCCCATGTCCTAATTTCATGGCTTATTATCGGTTAAAAGAAAGCTTGGGCGATGAAGAAACATTGGCGCGCACATGAAGGGTTGCATCCCTTCATGATAACCGCAACATTTAAAATCCAAGAGTCTTTCTCATTGAAGGAACTTGACTCTTGGATAAGCCACTTCATTTTCCATGCCATCTGAGAAGTCTATCAGCCAGTTAAGTGCCTTATGGCATGAGGAGAAAAGGCATTTGGCGCATAAGGGTCATGGTTGGTGTAGGAAGAGTCATGATGTTTCAAGATAAGACTCCTTTATGAAGGGTCTTATTTGATCTGTTGATTGGCACCTTCCCAATTGAATCTGATTCCTTTCTTTCTTACACTTACACTCGGTCACACTATCCTTGTCTCCTGCCTCCCTCTAACGTAGGTCTTGTCTTAAGATAAGTTGATGGGGGACTCGAAACCCATTTGGATTTTCTTTTAATTTTCTAGATTTTTTTTATTTTTAGTTATCCAACTATTCCACTTATTCTCTTTATTCTTATTTTATTCCCTGTTTATCCCAGTTTTATCCCTCTGCTATTCATGTCTTCTTCTTCCTTAAAACCATTGCCCAGAACCTCTATTTTTTTCGCTGCCGGTCCCAGATCTGCCATGCCCGACCCCCGGCCGCCTCCTTCGGCTGGCCTGCCAGTGCCTGCCTGCCCCGCCCTCACCGGAAACCCGGCGTCCGCCGCCCCACCCGCGAAAGATGAAGGGTCGGCCATGGGAAGACCAACTGTCGCCCACGGCCCATGGTCGCCGTGTCGCCCCGCCGCCGTCGCCCGCCTACCGCACCCTGGCCCCCTCTCTGTCGTCGGAGGCCTCGCGGGTGCCTCGCCGGTGCCCCGCTGCCGCCCACGATCGTGGAAGGCAAATGGGCGCCCGTGATGCCCCGTCCATGCTGCCGTGCCTCTGTCGCCCGCCGCCCTCCTGCTCGTCACCGAGCCGCCGTGCCGCCCCGCCACCACTCACTGCCCGATCGGCCACCCGAGATCCGGCCCCCCCTGTTGCATGGCCATGAAGAAACTTCCGCATGCTTCACAATGCATTCCCCCTGTTGCATGGCCGTGAAGAAGCCTCTGTATGGTTCTCAAAGCAACCCAAAGAAGAGCTGTCTCTACACGATTCTTGGAGCAGCACGAATTTCAAAGTAGGGGAATTTTCAAAATTTAAATAAAAGAGATTTATTTGGTAATTTTTTCATGAGTATAATTTGGGTTTAAACTAGAAACTTGGGATTTTGGTTTTGAATTTGAATTCAAATCTAGAAAGGATTTCAAGGAATTTTATTTTTGAATTTCAAAGGGATATGGGAATCTATAAATACCCATACTCGTCTTGTAATAAAGTAGTTTAATGAAATTGAATTTTTGAGGGTTTGTAACCTTGTTGTGGTTATGGGCTGAGGTCCGTTTGCCTTCATCCTTTGGGATGTCGAGGGGTGTGAGGCCCCATCTTGCCTTCGTCCTTAGGGATATCGAGGGGTGTGAGGCCCCGTCTTGCCTTTGTCCTTAGGGATGTCGAGGGGTGTGAGGCCCCGTCTTGCCTTCGTCCTTTGGGATGTCGAGGGGTGTGAGGCCCCGTCTTGCCTTCGTCCTTCGGGACATCGAGGGGTGTGAGGCCCCATCTTGCCTTTGTCCTTTGGGATGTCGAGGGGTGTGAGGCCCCAGGTATCTCCATTCCCCTCTATCTCTCTGTTTCCCATCGGATCTAGATCCTAGGTTCGAGTTTCATTCCCGTTCCCCCCTCCATATTTTCATCCTTCCTTCGTCATCCCCATCAAAAAAAGTGAAAATCAAAAGAGTCCAGCCGTTTTAGGGATTTTCAGTCGTCTTTCTATTCTAGTCCTGGGAGGCTTTTTAGCCCTCCCACGGTCCTTAGTTTGCTTTATGTTTTTCCCTTTCACAATAACCATGGGTTCTTCATTTCCGTCCCACATCACAAGTCCACCATTTTAAGATAAAGATTTAGAAAGTGATAAAGAGAGTGAAGATAGGTTTTGGAGAGGACTCAGAGTGCTCTATTAGAGGGAAAGGGTCTGAGCAAGGAAGGAGAGGTAGCCAAAGGAAGAAAGGCCAAAGTGAAGAGTCCCAGTGGTTTAAGCAACCTACTAAGGAGTGCTTCTTAGGATCAATTTCTGCGTGGATCACCTCTAGAGGGCTTGCACTTGTGTGCCTAGTGGAAAGAAGAAGGAATTAGCATTCCAGGTATTCTTCCAAACCCTAATTGAATGACTTGTTAATTATGATGAATAAGGGATCTTGGGCTTAGGATTTCTAGTTGTTTGGAGTTTCAAAATAAAAAATTTTGAAATCCATTCTTCCGCTGTGCCACTGGAACTCAACATGAGATGCTTGGAAAGACAAGGCATGCACTCATGAGTCTCCCTGATTGCGTGAAGAGATGCTTCATGTGTCTTTAGCATGACGAGTCCTTCTACCCCTCGGAATGAGTCCTTCTATCTTGGGGTAGAAGGACATGCCCCCTCCATGTCCATGCCATTTGAATCCTAATTTAGATGGGCTTCCACGTGGAAAATTTTAGGCTGATCTTGATTGATCTGTGCATGTATAGGAGAAGTGTAGAAATTCTGAAATGCCGTATCATGCCTTGAGGAGTCCTTTGTGAAAAGAACTCTACCTATTTAATATGCTTATTTAGATAGGTATGTGGGGAAGGGTGTGGCCTCTCATCTATGCCTCTTCTGGTTCTATTTAAAGGGGATGGTAGATGGGATAAGGTATTCCAAGTCTTTCAAGATAAGTTTAGAAGTTTAAACTTATCCTCCTCTCATATAGCTTTAAGTTTTTAGGATAAGGTTTTATTTTTAAAAACAAACCTATTCCTATTAAGGAAGGTCTTAAGGAAGGAATGCAGAAAGCCTAAGGAGGTTCTAACGAGTTCATAATAAGTGCTTGAAGTTGGGTTGATCAATTGAAAGCATTGGATTCTAAGTGCAAGGCTAGACAAGTTCTAGGAGAGAACTCTTGGATCAAGGTTCAAGGAGTATTATTCTTGGTGTTGTTCCTGTGTGGATCACCATTGGAGGATGGACATTTGTGTATTTGTGAAAATGATAGTGAGACATATAAGTCTCAATACCCACTATTTACATATTATTTTTTGTTTGTATTATTAAGGTGTTTCCTGGGCATTAGGATTTCGGTGTGCTAGGATATTTTGAACGAAAGTTTTTAAACACCAGTACTTCATGGAACCTAAAATTCTTCAAACCTCTTTGAAATAAAGATTAGAAGTAGATTTCTTTATAGCTGAAAACAAACAAGTAACCTCATAAAAAATCTTCAAAAAATTATGAATGGTAGAAAAAATTTTCCACTCTTCTTCAACAAGAGCAAAAGCTAAAAAATTATATCTCACTCCCCCCAATAGGACCACATTGCCTTGTAGTAAAGAGCTCACTCAAGCATCAAATAGGTGGACATCCACCTCATAAGCACATTAAGCCATAGTTTCTTTCACACATTCAGTTGAAAGTTTTTATCAGCAATATCAAAAGATTTCTTCTTGGACTTAACTTTTTTATATACTAAATTCTACATCAAATTTTATTAATAGAAACATCAACAAGATCCAAACTAGCCTTAACAACAAGATTCAAAATATGGTTGCAACAATGAATATGAAAAAATACACCATCACAAGGAAGAAATATTTTTGTGAGCACGTGCTTCTTAAAAAAGCTAATGACACTATCACTATATGAAGTATTGTCTAATATAACACTAAACATCTTTTCCTCAATATTTCATCGATCCATACCCATAGCTATCTCATTAGATACATGAAGTCCATCTTGTGGTGTTACCATGGCCATAAATCTAATAATTCTTTTATGCAAATTTCATTTTTCATCAACAAAATGACCTATAATGCATCTATATTCTTCTTGTGCGTACTCAAATTTCCACAAATCAGTCGTCAAGCATATTTTACCTGAAACTTTGGCCATAAGCTTTTTAACAATATCTCTTTCCCCCACATGCAAATCCATTACTTCTCTTTTAGCAAAAAAATGATTGATATTTTTATACTGAGACATGCTTTACAAATCATGTATCTAAAACCCCACTCCTCAGTAGTAGTAAACGGATGCATACCATCAACAATGTAAATTGCCATGCTTTTACAAAATTCACTTTGATCAAACTTAAAATTTTTTGAAGCATAATTTCCATCTATCAAATCTCACTTGATAACATGTACTGTTTTGATGTCATAATTGGCACAGGCAGTGCATCTATCCATATGATACTTTAAATGAGAAGTTCCACTTTTAGAAGCACCAGAAAAAATTTCCTTACATTGGTTACATTGAGCCTTTAGTTCATCTTTATTTTTAGTTGAAAATTTTTCAAAATGCTTCCACACTATTGATGTTGTTCTTGGATGTTTCTGCTTATACTCTTGGTATCCATCTTCTACATCAATTAGTTGGGTTCTAGTTTCCATGCCTACATGAAAAAATAAATATATATTAGTGCTTTTTTATATATGATGTGCATTGAAAGATGGAGGGGCCAATTAGTTTATAGAACCAAAAAAAAAAAAAGATCTTGTGGATGTGTATAGCCATATGCACATAACAACATGATATAAATATACTTTGTAGAGCTTAGACCAAAAAAGAAATATATACTTTACACAGTAAGGGACTAGGGGAGGAGGGAGGACACGAGTCACCCAACAAAAACTATATACCATACCTGAGTTACGAGCTAACAACTTGCTTAATCTATCTTCTTTTTATTTGACTAAAGATGGAGAAAGATAGTATTTTCTTTGTATTTTGTTCTAGTAGCTGCCAAGGATCATGGGATATGAATTGGCTTTGGTAAAGAATATGAAAAGTCAAAGGTAGCTTGTGACAGAAGATCTCTTACATTTACAACTCAAGGTATTATATATTGATAGGCAGTGGGCACTCCAAGCAAGGTGTGGGGTGGGGAATATGATAGGTTTCTAAACCTCTATTTATTTGTCAGGCTGGGGTGGGCTAATTATTTGTATAGATTCTCAGGCCTAACCATAAAAGTAAGTGGGCCTCTCAGGCTTGGGCCGGGCAGCAGGTCAAGATGCATGATGTGAAAGAAATCTTGTAATCCAAGGTATGACTAAAGATGGTGCAAAATTAAGATTGGATAGACAACAACACTGGAAAGACTATTTGATCAAGGACGAGAAGAATGTTCACTAAAATTCTTATCATGATGCATCAAGTACAGCATTGGACAAATGTACAATCTTAAAGGATCCTCAGAATATTCTATGTTTGGCATAGGTGATGGTTAATTGGATGACATGATATGGTCAATTTTGGATAAATAATAAATTGGATTAATCTAATAGGTTCAATTGGAAAAAATTAAGGATGAGAGTAGATTGAATAATATCCATCTAAATTCATTACCATATCTGAATATATCCAAAAATGGATAAAAACTTGAGCTAATATCCATATTTTTTATCAAAATCTATCTAAGAAAAATGGATGGATATTGATAAATAATTATCTAATCATTATTCGAATATTCAATTTTTCTTGTAACCATATTTAATTATATATAGCATTTATTAGCTTTTAAGAAAAATACACAACTATATTAATATTAACATGATATCACTTGATATATTATCTACTTATTAATTTTTTTGATTTTGTGATCATAAAGTTTAATTATCTAACTTGTTTCCATATTTCGATTCATATTATTCGTATCCAATTTGTATCCATAACCATTCAAAATAAATATGTATATGAATTTTTTTATATCTAACTAGTATCCATAGTCATATTTGCATTCATTAAATAAAATAAATATAGATATGGATATGCTAGTAACCAATTCAATTTTAGCTCTAATAAAAATAAAAAAAATCATTATAAAAATAGGTTAAAATAAGAAATTTGACTTCTTGGTTCAATTAGACCAAATTAGGTCAAGGAAAGGTAGTGTTAGGTTAAGCCATGTTTTAAGGTAGGTCCAAGTATGGTTTAGGCTAAGTTTTGGCTTAAAGCTTTAAAGATTTAATGGTAGAAAAATAGAAAATCCCATTCTAACAATTGAAAAAAAAATAGAAAATCAAAATTTAAAGAGAATCATAGGGGCCTTTTACATAAAAAAAAGAAGCATTAGAGCAAATAGGATCATGAAGAGGTTACATTTGGGTCTAAGCATGGTTAAGAGCTTTAGTTTCCACAAACTGATGCATGCAATGCATGAGGCATATGAGATACATTTTGGGTAGGAAAATTGCCGAGTCCTTAAATCCTGAATTTTCTAAGGAATGGAAAAAGAAAGAAAGTAAAAGATTCCTTTATGCGGGATCAAAAAGTAGACAATGCCTTAATTTTGAATGAGGCTAGTTTTATCTTAGCTTTTTCTAGAAAAAAATAGTTTCTATGCATTGGGATATGACAGATTTGATGTACTTATGTTGATCCGATGAAGATTGAACTTGGTTGATCAAGTGATATACCGGCGATCAATGTCCGAGGAGCACAAGGCCGATCAATGCCCAAGGTGCATAAGGCCGATCAACATCCAAGAGGCGTAAAGCCGATCAACGCCCAAGAGGCGCAAAGCTGATTAACACCCAAGAGGCGTAAAGCTGATCAATGCACAAGAGGCATAAAGCTGATCAACACCCAAGAGGCGTAAAGCCGATCAATGCCTAAGAGGTGTAAAACTGATCAACATCCAAAAGGCACAAAGCTGATCAATGCCTAAGAGGCATAAAGCCGATCAACGCCCAAGAGGCGTAAAGCTGATCAACGCCCAAGAGGTGCAAAATTGATCAATGCCCTAAAAGCTTAAGACTGATTAATGCTCAAGGTACATAAGGCTAACTAATACTTGAAGGGCGTAAAGTCGATCAATGCCTAAGAGACATGAAGCTGATTGATGTTTAATATTAACTCAATAAGTCAACTTTGGTATTATATTGACTAATCTGACGGATTGGTCAATTATGGGGACTATAATGGATAACAATCATCCCACGTGCTAGTCCACTAACGAGCTAACTGTTTACAGCTATCTTAGCTGGATTCGGTTAGGGTCGCAGCCTATAAATACTAATGGTCAAGAGACAGAAGGGGGGGTGAATGGAGGAACTTCAAAGAGACAAAAAGATTCTAGGATACCCTTGACTCTCGATTTCTCTTATATCTCATCTGTTCTCTATCTAGACTTTGAGACGGATTCGAGCTTGGAAGCCTCTCCCAACTGAACTCTCTTTAGAAAAAGAAGGAAAGCTTGATCAACCTGTCGACCTCATCTTCATCAAATTTAATTCAAGCTAAAACGTCTCTGTAATCTGGACGCAATAGATTGGCGCGCTAGGTAGGGGTCACTCAACAAAAATTTTCAAGAATTTGAAGGAAAACATGATAAAAGGTAAGATCCCGAATCCCCCTATCAATGAAGTCCATCATTCTCTAAGAGAGAATGATCCTGTTTTGGATGAAATGGGCGTCGCTCCCACTGGTAATTTGGATCAAGAATAATTGGGAATTCTTTTGAACAAAATGGAAGTACTTACTACCACCGTCCGGAATCACCAAGAGATGGCTGCAAGTGGGCCATCACGACCTCCTGTTTCAAGAAGTAGCCGGCGACCTTCTCTCTAGGTAAGCAGATGCCATAGTCCAAGAAGACATTCAGCTTATCAACATTCTTCAGGACAACACTCTTTCCCAAAGCAACACCACTGTTCCCACCATCATGCTAAGAATCGAAATAAGGGAAAGCGCCCGCAATCTTATTCAACGTCTTCTGGTGAATCAACTCCTAACAGTGCTCAAACTCTGAATCTTCGAAGAGCTAATGATTTTGAGAAAAAACTTAGAAAACTGGAACTGCAGATCGCTGGACATAGTGAGTAGAGGAAGACAGAGGATACAGCACCAAGCTACACATCTTGCCTCCCTTCTCTAACAAAATCATGGAGGAAAGGATTCCTCACCATTTTAAAATCCCACAAGTTAAACCATATGATAGATCAGCTGATCCCTTTGATCATCTGGGTAGCTTTAAAGCCCACATGTTGATCCAAGGAGCATCAGACATGCTTCACTGCCTTGCTTTCCCCGCGACTCTAAAAAAGGCTACAAGAATGTGGTATTCAAGCCTCCAGCTAGATACCGTTCATTCTTTCGATCAGTTAGAGAAGTTATTCATCTCTCACTTCAGAACAAGCAGAAGAATGCCAAGAAACTTTGATAGTTTGTTCTTCATTCAGCAACTAGAAAGAGAATCTTTAAGAGACTATATAATAAGGTTCAATTCTGTCACGTTGGAGATCCCAGATCTCAATGAATATATGGTAATATCAGCTATGAAGAAGGGACTGCAAGCCTCCAAGTTCACATTCTCTTTAGATAAAAAATTTTTGACCAATTATTCTGAATTGTTGGCCCGTGCCCAAAATACGCTCAGGCTGAAGAACAAGCCCTGAGCCGAAGACAAGTGGAAAGAAAATCAGTGCCAAGCAAGAAGAACTCCAAAGAAGATGAGTTTCGATCTCCTAGAGTCTGACCAATTCAACGGCAAGTTTAGAGGTCGAAGAACTTAGTCGACAGAAACTACGTCAATAGTTGATGCTTACACCCCCTAACTCTTCCAAGAGAAAAAATTCTGATAGAATTAGAGAAAGAAAATTTCTTTTTGAGGCCGAGGCCAATGAGAGCTCCTCCTGCTATGCGCAACAAAGCCAAATATTGTTGATTTCATCGTGATCATGGATACACTATAGAAGAGTGTATCCAACTGAAAGATGAGATTGAAGATCTGATTAAACATGGTTATCTGGGCAGATACGTCTGAAACCAAAACCAAAATTGACCAATTGAGGCAGCAGTGCCAAGGCCAATGGCCCCAAGAATGATTACTGATGGGACGAGCTTCCAAATCAACAACCAACCAACGGATTGGTCAGAATGATTCATCAAGCATATTATGAAGATGACCGGAGTGCCAAGAGGCTTCGAAGAAGCATTAGCTTTTCTGATGATGATCTACAAGGCGTTCAGATGCCACATAATGATCCTGTAGTAATTTTCACAATAATTGCAAATTATGATGTACACAGAATTCTGGTTGATAATGGAAGTTCTATTGAAGTCTTGCTTTATGATGCTTTTATCAAGATGAACTTGTCAATTGATAAGCTATGAAGAATTCATATGCCATTGACTGCATTCGCTAAAAATTTTGTGGGAGTAGAGGGAGAATTATACTTCTCGTAACTCTTGGAATAATGCTGAAGCAAAGGACTTTCTCTCTCACTTTTATGGTTGTTCGGACTTCCTCTGCATATAATGCAATCTTAGAAAGGCCTGCTCTAAATAAATTCCAGGCCATTATATTGACATATCACTTGATGAAATTTCCAACCCAAAATGGGATCGGAGAAGTAAGAGGAGATCAACAAATGGCTCATTAATGTTTGACAATTCAAAATCAACAATCAATCAACAACTCAACTTCAGAGCAAATGGATCCACGTGATCTGACTGAAAGAGCAAGCATATCAATAGAAATAACTATTCATGTTCTTTTGATTAAAGATGATCTGACTAAAACTATTCAGATTGGAAGTTTACTTAGTGAAGATCAAAGGAAGGAATTGATTGACTTCCTACAAAAGAATGATGATATATTTGCATGGATAGCTACCGATATGCTGGGGATTCCTCCTGAAGTGATCATGCATGAACTTAAGGTGGATCCACTTAGTCGGCCTATTCATCAAAAGAAGCAGAATTTTGCCCCAGAAAGGTAAAAAATCATCTATGAAGAAGTAGCCAAATTGCTTGATGCCAGATTTATTAGAGAGGTTCATTATCCTGATTGGCTTGCCAATGTAGAATGGTAAGGAAAGCAAACGAAAAGTGGAGGATATGTATAGATTATACTGACCTTAACAAGGCGTGTCCTAAAGATAGTTTTTCTTTGCCTAAAATCAATCAACTTGTTGATGCTACGGTAGGACATAAATTCTTGAGTTTCATGGATACTTTTTCTGGATATAATCATATACAAATGAGTCCAGAAGATGAGAAAAAAATATCGTTTGTTACAGACCGAGGGATATATTGTTATAAAGTAATGTCTTTTGGTCTTAAAAATGCTAGAGCTACATATCAGAGGTTAGTGAATAAGATCTTTGAGGATCAGATTGGTAAGACTATGGAAGTATATGTATATGACATGATTTTTAAAAACAATCAATCTGATGATCATATTAAAGATATGCAAATAGCTTTTGATATTCTACAAAAAAATCACATGAAACTAAATCTGACTAAATATTTTTTTGGTATAACTTTTGGAAAGTTTTTGGGCTTCATGGTCACAAAGCGAGGGATTGAAGCTAATCCAAAAAAGATTCGAGCCATATTAGACATAAGGCATCCTGTAAATAAGAAAGAAATTCAACAGTTGGCCGGACGGATCACTTTATTAAGTCAATCTATTTCTCGTTCGGCTAAAATATGTTTGCCTTTCTTTAAAGCCCTACGACAAACCAAGGAGTTTAACTGGTCGGATGATTGTCAGTTGGCATTTGAGGAACTTAAAAAGTACCTAGTGAATCCGATCATATTATCTAAACCCCAAGAAGGAGAAAATTTGTATCTCTATTTGGCTATATTTGATGAAGTAGTTAGTTCAATATTGGTAAGAAAGGAATCTAATGGGTCACACAAACCCTTCTATTACATGAGTAAGGTCCTTCATGATGCTGAAACAAGATACCCAAAACTTCAGAAGATTGTTTATACCTTGGAATATCGGCAAAGCACCTCAGGCCATATTTTCAATCTAATCGTATCATTGTATAGACTGATCAACCTTTAAGAACTATTCTGTAGTGTCTTGATACTTCTGGTCGGATGGCAAAGTAGGCAATCAAACTAAGTGAATATGATATTACCTACCAATCTCGTTCTACAATGAAGGCCCAAGTATTGGCTGATTTCCTAGCCGAATATACTTGGAATGATAACAAAGATGGAGATCGGGCATCTGTTGAAGTAGAGAAGACTAATTATCCTTGGGTTCTTCATGTGGATGGAGCTTCAAACTCTTCAAGTTATGGAGCTGGGTTATTTTATCTAGTCCCAATGGAGATGTGACAGAATATGCTCTTCAATTCTCTTTTAGAACTTCTAATAATCAGGCCGAATATGAAGCTCTCTTGGCTGGGTTAAGAATTGCAAAAGAATTAAATGTCCGAAGGTTAAAAGTACTATTTGATTCATAATTAATCATCAACCAGGTAAAAGGAGATTTTGAAGTTCGTGACACGACTTTAGCTTTATACTTGGAGAAAGTTTGAGAGCTTAGAGCTATATTTGATTCTTGGGACATCAGTCACATCCCTAGAACTGAAAATTCTCAAGCTGATTCACTGTCCAGATTGGCTACTTCTACACCTGATTTAATGGGTCGGACTTTTGTAGTGCAATTGAAAGTTCCAAGCATTTCGGTGGATGAAAAAGAAAAAGTCCTTCAAATAGAACTACAAATGAATTGGATGAATCCAATAATCAGATATCTGACTAAAGAAATATTACCTGAAGATAATGTAGAAGCCAAACAACTCCGAAGGACTGCTTCTCAATATATCATTTTAGATGGATTATTATATAAAAAGACATTCTCTCAACCATTACTGAAGTGTTTGTCTCCTTAGGATGCTGAATATGCTCTCAGAGAAGTGCATGAAGGGATATGTGATGATCATCTGGGAGGCAGATCATTGGCTTATAAAATCATAAGGCAATGATATTACTGGTCGACTATACAAAAGGATGTGGTGGATTTTGTAAGAAAATGCGACCCTTGTCAAAGGTATGCAAATATAAAAAGGCATTCTACCAGTCAGTTGACATAATTAACTGCTCCATGGCCATTTGCTCAGTAGGGAATGGAAATTCTTGGTCCGTTTGCCCCAGCATCTAGACAACGAAAGTTCTTGATTGTTGCCATTGATTATTTTACCAAATAGGTGGAAGCTGAACCCTTAGCCCAAATCTAAAAAAATAAAGTTGAGGCATTCGTTAGAGATGCCATCATATATAGATTTGGAATTCCTCATGTTATCACTACTGATAATGGAAGGCAGTTTGATAATCAGAAATTTAGTGATTTTTGTGCCCAGTTCCACATTCTTCATAAACTAAGATCTGTCGAACATCTGCAAGCTAATGGAGAAGTAGAGGTAACCAATTGGACCATCCTTCATGGATTGAAGATCCAATTGAATGAAGCCAAAGGATCTTGGGCTGATGAACTCAACTCCATTCTATAGGCTTATTGGACAACTCCCCGGTCTACAATAGGAGAATCTCTGTTTAACCTTGCTTATGGGAGTGAAGCTATGTTACCTATAGAAATTGTTCTTCATTCTAGAATAACTGACTACCTTGAAGAGTTAAATAATGATGATCAAAGAAGAGTTGATCTGGATCTGCTTGAAAGTTTCAGATTACAAGCATAATTGAGAATGGCATCATATCGATAAAGAGTGGCACGATATTATAATTCAAGAGTCAAGGCTCAAATTTTTTGGACTAGAGATCTTGTTCTACGCCGAACAACAATATCCCAACCAACTAATCAAGATAAACTTGTCCCAAACTAGGAAGGTCCTTATTGCATCACTGAAGTTGTGTGACCTGGGACCTATTGACTTGAAAGTTTGGATGGTTATCCTATGGCTAGACCATGGAATGTAGAGAATCTTCGTAAATACTATCAATAAAGAGATTTTCTCTCTTCCATTCCTTTCATATAAAGAAAAAGTATGAAATTGATATATTCTCTAAAAAAAAAAGAAGGTTGGCCTGATAAGCTGACCACAATCCGACAAACTGGGTTGGTCTGACCCACTATCTCATCGGCATTTTATGATCAGAATAACTGATCAAGTAAAAGGTTGGCCAGATAAGCTAACCACAATCTGACAAACTGAGTTAGTTTGACCCACTAACTCATCGGTATATTGATATCAGAATAACTGATCAATTGGAATGTTGACCTGATAAGTCGACCATGATATAGGTAATAAGAGTTGGTCTAATTTTCCACTCTATCAATGTTATTACCTTAAAGTATCAAAGATATTGGAAAGATAATCCGATGTATTGAATTGATTATTATAGTTGGCCTGATACGCTAACTATATAACATCGGAAAGAGAAGAAAGGATTTTATTGATCGTCAATCAAAACAAAGCATTGATTCATCATAAGGTACTGAAAGTTAGTGATTACAAGTACTATTCAACTCTTTCCTGATTGACTTGATTACAAATGGTTTTCTCTTATACGGATGTTTTCTCAGTAGGGGAAATTAAAGGATCATTGGTTGATTTCTTCGTTTATTCTTCCTCCATAATTTCATCTATGGAAATAAAGGAAATGTCAAGGTCAGGGTATAGCTTTTTGACCTTGTTGACATAGTCTTCAAAGTCGAACTTATAGCCTTCTGCCCCTACTTTGTTTATTTCATCATTGAAAGCTTCAGAATTTTTTAATTCTTCAACTGTAAGAAGGTGATGGGGAACTAATATGCATGCCATTTTTTTTGTATGTTTTACATGTTGAGTTAGGTGATTAATTTTCGAATTTCAGATCAAAATTATTTGTAGGGAATTTTGTATGAATTTTTGAAGATCAGCATGCAGATTAGGACCTAGAAAAGTAGCAAAGAAGGACCGCCGGGGCTGAGAAGCCTCGGTTAGGGCAAGTTCTCCTACAATAAAACTACTGGAGGTAGAGGGGTGTACCTGACAATGTCTGTGAAGATCGCAGTGAAGGGGTCTCTCGTTCCTCGATGGATGCGGCCTAGAAAACCGAGCCAAAGACCCGCGGATACCCGGCTTTCTGCTCGGTGATCCGATTGAGGCTTGGCTGGAGTCGTTGGATTCGTAGGAACTCAGGGACCTGCAAACGACCTGTCAGGGGTTAGAAAATTCACAAAGGAACAAGAAAACAAAGGAAAAACAACAAGGGAAGGCTTTTTTTGGAGTGGGCATCCAGGGATCTGGAGGGTTTGTTGGCAGCAGGAAGATGATTGCAAACACCGGGAAGAAGAACTCTCACAAACCCCTTTATGCACATAGCAGGGTATCACACCACTCAATAGAAGAACTCAAGGTTTTCATTCATCAAAAATTCTCCTTCATACAAGAGGCTAGGGTCCCTTAAATAGACCCTTAACCTTGGGCTTCAAGTAAGGGTACATAAGTCTTTACATAAGAATCCTTTTCCCTCTCAAACCCTAGCTAGAAAATAAGGAAATATTAGGTAGAAAAATCCCTAAAAATTTTCTTGACTTGGTCAAGACTCCAAGGATGCCTAGGGGGGCGTGTTGGGCTTCTAGGAGCAGCAAAAGGCCGGCCCAAAGGGGCTCGGGTGCATGGGTTTGTGCCTCTGGAAGCTGGGGTGGCCTGGTAGCCAGGTAGCAGGAATATTCCCTGGTATCTTGCTTCTTAGGGGCTTGGGCTTGGCACCTGGGCTTGATTTCTTTGGGCTAGGATGCAGATGGACCTCTGGAATCATGGATGCCCTTATCTATGAATATACTTTGGCATCTGGAAGGGAATCTGGGCATCTGGAGGGCATCTGCAAGAAATCAGGGTTTTCTGAATTTTTCGCCTGGGGTCTTCAAATCTTCAAGCTGGGTTGGACTTGTGCTATACTTCCATGTCTTCAATCTAGTTGGACTTGGTCTTCACTTGTATGATATAGTCTTGAGTCTTCAGTATGCTTGGAGAGGACTCAAAAAAATAAAATAAGCTCAACATGAGCTGACTAGCATTGGACTGAACTAGCTCAACATAAGCTGACTAGTACAGAACTGAAATAACAACTCAAAAGACTCAAACAACAACTAAAAAAAGGACTCAGATGGGCTAAGCCCTTATTACAAATGGACTCATAAATTATTGATCAATTCACAGAGGGTTGAGAAGCCTCTGCCTTATTCTGGTGCCTTTGGTGTCCGCACCAATTCTCCCGGGGTGGGAGGAACTCGACCCTGTCGAGTGAAGATCAGACTGGCTCACATATCTCTCGAGAAGGTCTGGGTTGAGGCGTTGCAAGTCCTCTCGAGAAATCTACAAATCGTGCGACTCTGGCTGGCCTTGCCATCGGACCAGGAAGAATTGATAGTCACGGCCCCGGGTCGTGATGGCTTGATCGTCTAGGATACGCTCGATCCGTTCTCCTCTCTCAGGCCAATTTGTTAGTGGACACTCTGGGTTAGGGTCACTCACAATGAAAAGGAATAGGTCCAAAGGCCTTACTAGGTATCGTTGCCAGTTCCCTATACTCAACCAGGTTTGTAATATTGAAGGTAGAACTAATGCCCAAATCCGAAGGCAAGTCTAACACCTAGGCATTTGATCCAATCCTTCTCTATCACTTTAAAAGGTCCGGCTCTGCGAGCATGAAGCTTCTTTTAGGCTTAAGCCTAACCAAGATAGAATCCACTACATCAAATTCTTTGATCCATCTTCGGGAATTAGCCAGTTTGTTTAAAATTAGTGTAGGTGGTGAACATGCTGGGCACATGCAGACTCCTAACAAATGATTCAAAAGACTCATACTAACACCTAACAGACTTGACTATGCATTCCTATAGAAGAAAATCTTATTGAACTCTTTGGATCTAAACCTAACAGATTATAGGTTCCCTAGGTTTGATCCTAGCTTGACATGCACATGAAAATTTACAATGAACTCCTAGCAAATTCCAAAGAGTGTGCCAGAAGTAAGATGCAAACCTAACATGCGTGATGAATGCATGCAGTATGCTAATCTCAATTAAATGCAATCTAATAATCCTAAAAATGCTGGAGGTGTCAGGACAGGGCAGAAAATAGGAAGTGGGTTTAGAATTAGTTTGGTAAGGTAGAGAAAAAGGTTCACGGTTAGTTGGATAAAGTAGGATAAAAGACGGGGTGTCAGGAACTAATCCTATACTAATGAGGTTAACCTTACGAGGTTGAGCTATATCTACAGGGTTTGCATAATGGAAGGATGGGTCGCCAATTTCGGGGAAGAGGTCCTTAATGGAAACTATAGGAGGGGACTCATCTTGAAGGTATTGATTCAAAGAGATCAGGTCCTTAATAAATTCTTCTGGTTCTTGTATTTTTGGACTAGACTCTATAATTTGGCTCTCCTCTATGGTTTCCTCAGGTAAGGCTCTAGCAGCAGTACCTAGGTTCTCTTCCTCTATTTGTTCTTCCATTATAGCTTTAGGTTGGATGTGGTCAAGGTCAACTAGCTCTGGGTTGGTTTCTACCTGGGTATCTACTGGGTCAGCTACTAGGTCTACTAAAGGTGTCTCCTCTTCTCCCTCATACTCATCCAGTAGGCTCACATCAGCTTCATACACTTCCGCGTTAATGTAAGCCTTGCGAATCTCAGGAATGGTTGGAGAAGGTCGGCTAGTAGGAAATTGGTTAGGTTCTGGTCTCTGATTATGGGTACTACTCCTAGTAGGTTCAGGTTGTATAAGAGGTAGTGTCTCACTATTGGGTTCATATTTAGGGATACTAATCCTATGGGGTTCAAGTTGACTAGGGGAAGAATGACTAGTACTAGGCTGATACTTAGGGGTTATGGATTCTCTAGGCTCATAGGACAAGGGTGCAGATCTATGGGTCATGGGATTATAGGATCTGGGGTCATAGGATTTTGGGTCAGCTCTATGATCAGGTTCTAAGGATGGATCAAGGTATGGCGTCCTCCTAAGGTTGGGCTCTCTATATGGGTCAGGATATTGGGTCCTCCTAAGATTGGACTCCCTATATGGGTCAGAATATTGGGTTCTCCTAAGGTTGGATTCCCTATATGGGTCAGAATATTGGGTTCTCCTAGGGTTGGACTCCCTATATGGGTCAGAATATTGGGTGTTGGGTCTACTAGGCTCATAGGGTGTGGGTGCATAGGATCTATGATCATGGGATCTAGAGTCATAGGATCTAGGTTCATAGGTTCTGGATTCATAGGTTCTAGGTTCATAGGATTTGGAGTCATAAGATCTATAGGTTGTGGATATATTAGGCTTAGAGGATGTGGGTAAATAGGATCTATCTTCCTGGTCTACAAAATCTTGATTGGGTCTTCTAGGACTAACCTTAGGGATTGGGTCATGACGATGGGCTCTCCTAGGTTCAGCCTCAAGGTATGGATCAGGGTTTGGGGTCCTCCTAAGTTGAGGGGAATTAGGATCTGGCTCAAACTGTGACCCATGGTTTTTTTTCTAGGGTCCCTACCCGGACTTTTAACTGATCATACCTATTGGCAAGATGGTCAATTCTATCATTAGTTTGAATACGAGACTGAGTTAACTGGGTCATCTGGGTAGTTATCTGGGTAGCCATCTGGGCCATTTGATCAGCTAGGGCTTTTATTTGAGCTTGTAAATTTTTCATGGGTTCAGACATTTGTGAAGGAGGTGGGTGATATGAAATTCCTGATCTAGTGCTCATGCAAGACTCGATCAGACCGACTATAGCTGACTAGACCTAGAGTCCAAACTAGATGCTCAATCAGGGTGGCAAACTAGCCTATAGTAATCCTGTACTCAGCCAGGCAGGTGTAAGGGGAGTGTTAGGTCCCTGATTGCCAATCCTAGACACCAATCAGAGATTGGCCAGGTAGGCGGACCAGCACACAAGCCCTTTAGGATTGAATCCCTAAACCACCGTTCTAGACACTGAGCACAAGGCACACACAGGTTAACTTGACACAGTGATCTAACACTAGCCCGGACCCGACCAGTTGGTGTCCCTAGCCCACTAGGGCAAATTAAGTCTAGTTAATTTTAGGTTAAGGCTTGGGACCGAATGCAAGGGATGTGATTTTGGGCTAAGGAGAGGTGATCAAATCCTCCCCCCATCTGATATAGCAAGAGTGCCCTTAAAAGTAAATTATGCAATGATGGCAGGCAGATGAGGATGCAAATTAGGGTTCTGATGTTTTTGGTATTTTTGGAGAATATATATATTTTTTTTTTGTAATTTATTAAATAGAAGAACACTTGAAAATTATGGCCTAATATGCAAGAAATATACTAAAATTAAAAGATATGCAAAAAATGCTAGATAAAACCCTAAAACTTCCAAACTTGTCTTGCTGAAAAAAATAGAGCCGAAAATTTGTAGGCTGTATTTCGGCTTGCAGAAAATTCACAGGTCATAATAAAATCTAAAAAAATTAAAAAGATTACTGTGAATTATAATTAATCCAAAAAAATAAATTTCAAGTTTTTTGGAGTTTTTAATAGGGATAAATAATTTAAAAGATAGAGCATATATGGACTAAAAAATTACAGAAAACAAGCCCTAATCTAAGCTCTGATACCAAATGATGGGGGACCAATATTCATGCCATTTTTTTTGTATGTTTTACATGTTGAGTTAGGTGATTAATTCCAGAACTTCAGATCAAAATTATTTGTAGGGAATTTTGTATGAATTTTTGAAGATCAGCAAGCAGATTAGGACCTAGAAAAGTAGCAAAGAAGGACCACTGGGGCTGAGAAGCCTCGGTTAGGATAAGTTCTCCTACAATAAAACTACTGGAGGTAGAGAGGTGTACCTGACAATGTCTGTGAAGATCACAGCGAAGGGGTCTCTCGTTCCTCGACGGATGCGGCCTGGAAAATCGAGCCAAAGACCCGCGGATACCCAGCTTTCTGCTCAGTGATCCGATTGAGGCTTGGCTGGAGTCGTTGGATTCGTAGGAACTCAGGGACCTGCAAACAACCTATCAGGGGTTAGAAAATTCATAAAGGAACAAGAAAACAAAGGAAAAATAGCAAGAGAAGGCTTCTTTTGGAGTGGGCATCCAGGGATCTGGAGGGTTTGTTGGCAGCAGGAAGATGATTGCAAACACCGGGAAGAAGAACTCTCACAAACCCCTTTATGCACACAGCAGGGTATCACACCACTTAATAGAAGAACTCAAGGTTTTCATTTATCAAAAATTCTCCTTCATACAAGAGGCTAGGGTCCCTTAAATAGACCCTTAACCTTGGGCTCCAAGTAAGGGTACATAAGTCTTTACATAAGAATCCTTTTCCCTCTCAAACCCTAGCTAGAAAATAAGGAAATATTAGGTAGAAAAATCTCTAAAAATTTTCTTGACTTGGTCAAGACTCCAAGGATGCCTAGGGGGGCGTGTTGGGCTTCTAGGAGCAGCAAAAGGCCAGCCCAAAGGGACTCGGGTGCATGGGTTTGGGCCTCTGGAAGCTGGGGTGGCCTGGTAGCCAGGTAGCAGGAATATTCCATGGTATCTTGCTTCTTAGAGGCTTGGGCTTGGCACCTGGGCTTGATTTCTTTGGGCTAGGATGCAGATGGACCTCTGGAATCATGGATGCCCTTATCTATGAATATACTTTGGCATCTGGAAGGGAATCTGGGCATCTGGAGGGCATCTGCAAGAAATCAGGATTTTCTGAATTTTCCTCCTGGGGTCTTCAAATCTTCAAGCTGGGTTGGACTTGTGCTATACTTCCATGTCTTCAATCTAGTTGGACTTGGTCTTCACTTGTATGATATAGTCTTGAGTCTTCAGTATGCTTGGAGAGGACTCAAAAAAATAAAATAAGCTCAACATGAGCTGACTAGCATTGGACTGAACTAGCTCAACATAAGCTGACTAGTACAGAACTGAAATAACAACTCAAAAGACTCAAACAACAACTAAAAAAAGGACTCAGATGGGCTAAGCCCTTATTACAAATGGACTCATAAATTATTGATCAATTCACAGAGGGTTGAGAAGCCTCTGCCTTATTCTGGTGCCTTTGGTGTCTGCAGCAGAAGGCTCTGCTGAATTGCTGAAGCAGTCTCTTGTTCGGTTTGTTCTAATTTTTGCTCAAGAGAAGCTATTCTCTCTTCCATTCTGGATTTTTGGTTCAGTACCTCTACATATGCCTGAGTTTTCTTTTATATGGCTATATCTACCTGTCAAAGTATTTTTCTTCTTTTTTCTGCATCAACCAAAAGCTTCATAGCTTGATTTTCTACTGTTCTCAATTGATTTTTCAATGACAAGATTACTCTGGTTGCTCAGACTAATTTTGACTCTAAAGCTATCCGACAAGTATCAGCCTTGTCCTTTTCTTCTTTGGCCAATGTTAACTGGTTTTGAAGATCTGCCTGAAGGTTGGCTGATTGATGCCAATTTTCTTCGATCATGGAAATATCATTGATAAACTGGAAAAAAGAGTCGGGGTGCTATTAGAACAAGAATAGACAGTTTTGTCAAGAAAGAAATGGTACTTACTTTCATTATTCCTGGATATATGGAGGAGAGAATCTTTTTTACTCCATGCTTGTTTGTCATTTCCCAGTCTTTCCGAAGGATAGTAGATTGCAGTATAGTTTTTGCTAGCTTTGGATTATCAAAACTTGTATTTGCAACGAGCATTTGAATGCTTTTACCGTCGTTCAAATTGAATGATTCCTCTATAGGAGCTTTACCTTTCTCTGTTGAAGTGTGTTTGACAGACGGGCCACGTTTTGATTCTTTTAAAGAAGAAATAGATGGTTATTGTTTTTCTTCATCAGATGAGGATGCAATGTATTCGGGTGATTCAGGCTTAGTGGAAAGGCTTTTCGACAAGCGACTTCTTTTTACGCATGATCTTTGTTCTCTGAATCATATGGGTCCGGCTCTCTTCTTAAGGGCCCAACGAAGTCTTTCACTATCTGGCTTCATCTCTGAGATATGATGGAGGTTCTTTTGAAATTTCTTTTGAAACAAAGAATTTCAAGGAAGTAGATGCTCAAGATACTTAAGATAAATTTGGCTCCAGGGTTGGGATCGAAATCTCCTTATATAAAGAACATGGATGGTCATGATCCATGATCCAAATTCCGAAGTATCCTGAGATTATGACACGTTTACGACCCTAATTTGGTGGGAATTCGTATATCGTTACTGATTCTCAAAAAGTCAGTTATGAAAAGAGAAAAAATAGTACTTGGTTTGAATTTTAATTTGAATCATATACAGTTTCTGAAATACTGACAGGTACGGTTTTGTAGCCTACAAAATAACTGCCCTCCCAGTAAGAAGGCAACATCTGGTAAAAATGATATACCTATTTTATTATGGCATATCAGAACTGATATTGAAAATATCTCATGAAGATTCCTCTTCTCAAAAGATAGACCGGGAAAATATTCGATAATTTCGATTAAAATATCGGACTATCATAGACTCTGGTGAACCTGGAAAGGAAAATGGTATTTCATTATGACTAACCCAAGGTCGACTGATTTAAAGGATCAGCTCCCTTGAGTGTCTTATTATGGTTAACCTAAAGGCCGACTAATTCAAAGATCAGCTCCCTTAAGTTTTTAATGATTGATAATCTCTTCCTTAAGAGAAATGGGCAACTATATTTTTTGATAGACATTTTTTATAGACAACATAGATTTGTCAAATTTATTCGAAATTGGTTTAGTCAGATCCCTCCTAATGCTTTATCGATGTTCATAATCCAACGACATCGGCTAACCATTCGTATTGTTTAGGTGGCTTCATATTTGAATCGATCTTCCTTGAAAAACTCTTTGTATGATCCGACGGTTCCATACTTGGAAAATTTTTTCACTTGTGAAAAGTTTTTGCTAGTGAAATTTCTTTATATGATTCGATGGTTCCATACTTTGAAAATTTTTCTTGTGAAAGTTTGAAGTTTTACCTATGACTATGTTACTTATTGAGCGATTTATCATTTTTCTTTTCGAAAAAGATGGTCTTGTTTAATGTTTAACGATTTGTTGTTTGACATGATCGGATAGGCTAATTTACATTCACTACATACTCAAACAATCTAGAAAACCAGAATGAAAAAAGAGTTCTTCATTTCATGACAAAAGATTGGACAATTACATGCATAGTTAAACAGATTGACCTTCTGTACATTGTCCAATTATGTTTCTCTCTTCAGTCTATTCCGGAATAGGGGCTAGTGAAGTCTCCTCTTCTTGAATATGAATATCCAGCATTGGCTCTTTGTGCTGATGTTCAGCCTATTTTTCGTCATGATCTTCTTCATCCGATTCTTCTTCGAGTTTTGATACATCCAAATCGGGGTAATATTTCTTCACCTTATTCAAACAATCAGCATAACCATAGTCGTAACTTTCAACGTCGGCTTCGTGAAGCTTATCTTGGAAAGCCGACGATTCTTCATAGTCCTTGATGGCATCCTTGATGGCCTCCTTGGCAGCTTTCTTAGCAGCTTGCTCTGCCTTCTTTTCTACTACCATGACCCTTTCTTTAGCTTTTTCTAGCTTGGTTGTAACCGACCGAAGCTTCTTCTTATTTTTCTTCAGTTTGGACTCCATGTCGGTTAACTTTACTTGGGTTGCTTTGAATTCTGCTTCCAGAACCGTCATTTCGATCATTTTTTCTCCTAATTTCTTTTCCATAGCCGTTTTTAGTTCTTCAGCGACTTCCTTTTTGGCAATGGCTTTATTTATTTCTTCGTGCATAGCTTGGTGAAGTTGATCAAAGTTTTTCAGGCTCTCCTCCATAATGGTGATCCCGTGAATATGCTATAATATTTTTGTAAGATTGATTCAGTCAGCTATGAAAGAAAAAAAAAAGAGGAGAAAAGAATTCTTTACTTGATCATTCAAGATAGAATTTAGTATTTTACCTTGAGCATCGAAGGGTTGAGTGATAAGAAGGTTTCATCTATCGATTGGGATTTGGTTATCTCCCAATCCTTTGGGATTATAGTGGACCTTAACATACGATGGGCCAATGTTGGGTCACCAAAACCTGATTCATCTACGTAGACATGAAAGTCGGTCATTGTATCGTCAGCAGAGAACCTTTCTTCTTCTTCCGTCACTAGGGCTTTCCCTTTATCGATTTGATCGACGGAAAGTGATGATGGACCTGCTGCAGAAGATCTGAATGATTGCCTCTCTCATGGAGGAGGCTGAATAGATGCCGAAATAGGAACTTCGTCATCATCCAATATGTTTGGTATCAATATTGGAGATTCAAAGGCCGATGGAATGGTCAGCTATGTTTTCTTAGGCTTCTTGGCTTCTCTT
Source organism: Areca catechu (assembly GCA_021397845.1). NCBI lineage: Eukaryota > Viridiplantae > Streptophyta > Magnoliopsida > Arecales > Arecaceae > Areca > Areca catechu. Next base: position 129,910,950 of record CM038045.1, on the reverse strand, counting down.
TCTTTTTGGTCAGGTAGAGTGGCCGCCGTTTTCCTTTTCTTTGACATTTTTTGAAGCCTCTGGACATCCACCATGATTGATGAATCTGCATGATCCAAAAAATTAGATGTTAGCATTAAGACATTGGAAGTTAAATAAAAGAATAATATCTGCGGTGGGATACCTAAGGAAGGGTTAAGGGCTGATCTAAGCCGAAAATAGCCCTTCCTCATTGAGGGGTTCCTTTATCGAGGGAATTTCCATTCCTATGAGCTTCTCATAATCTTCTTCGTCGGCTATCAAAACCTTTTTGCCATCATTTGGGGTTGTTCGGGGTTCCCTACGGCTGATACTAAAATCCTAAGGGATCTTAGAAACTATATAGAAGAAACAAGGCTTCCAGCCATGAATGGCTGAAGGAAACCCCACGATAAACTTCCGACCATGGCGTGGGTTGATCACCCACCATCCATGGCCATGAAAGTCTCGCTTTATTACAAACAAAGAAGTGAAAAGAGAAGTCCGAGGAACTATATCAGCATCCTTACAAAGAATTAGGAAGGCACAAATTATCTGGATGCTGTTTGGAGTCAATTGGGCTGGAAGCACATGGTATAACTGAAAAATTTTGAGAAAGAAGAGATGGAGCGGAAACCTAAGGCCAGTTCTTAAATGTTCTTCGTAAATAGTTAGGCTACCTGGAGGGGGTCGATCAATCTGCTCTTCGGGATTTGGGGTAATTGCTACAATTCATCGAAAATGTTATAATATTTCTTCAAAGTAAGAACCCTATGCTCCGTCAAGGTGGTCCTTATGGCATCTATTCTAACTAACTCAACTTGGTTCTTTTTCCTTTGAGTACTAGAATTTTTGGGCTATTCCTTGGCGCATTCGATCTCTAAGATCCTAGCCATAAAAAGGTAAAGAAGAAAAGAAAAAGCAATTTGAAGTAGAAAGAAGAAAAAGAGAGGCTGACCTAATGGGATTCTCTATTCCTAAGAAGAAGAAACTGGAATGATGGAAAACCTATTTGCATGGGAGAGATGATGTTTATATAGTGGTGCTCAGCAGTTAAGATTTTTTCCTCGAACGTCGAGATTAACTCTGATCATGCTACCTATCTATAATATCCGATAAAATGATACGGCTCTTCGAGAAACCGAAGCGACTATTCATGATCCGAGAGTAGACGTATTAGTGACAAGATGCCTATATTTATTCGACGATGATGACCCTTCAACCTTCATAAAATCTAAAAATGGTAATGATACAGCAGGCTACGGTTGTCAGTTTTTATAACCTCTCCTCCTTTCAGAGATCGACATGTCATTACAATGCACTACTCGAGAATAGGAGCGTCGGTTTGTAAAAAAAAAAAAGAAGAAGAAAGAGAGAAGGAAGAAGGAAAAGGAAGAAGAAAAATAAAAGGAAGAAAACAAAAAGAGGCTTCTGACAGCTTCTAACATTCATTTAATGAATGCAGAAGCTGGGGGGACTAGTGTTGAGATATGATAGATTTGATCTGCTTATGTTGATCTGATGAAGATTGAACTTGGTTGATCAAGTGATATACCGGCGATCAATGCCCAAGGAGCACAAGGCCGATCAACCCCCAAGGTGCATAAGGTCGATCAACGTTCAAGAGGCATAAAGTCAATCAATGCCCAAGAGGCGTAAAGCTGATCAATGCCCAAGAGGTGCAAAGCTGATTAATGCCCAAGAGGTGTAAAGCCGATCAACATCCAAGAGGCGTAAAGCCAATCAATGCCCAAGAGGTGCAAAGCTGATCAAAGCTCAAGAGGTGCAAAGCTGATTAATGACCAAGAGGCGTAAAGCCGATCAACGCTCAAGAGGCGTAAAGCCGATCAACGCTCAAGAGGCGTAAAGCTGATCAACGCCCAAGAGGCGCAAAATTGATCAATGCCCTAAAAGCTTAAGGCTGATTAATGCTCAAGGTACATAAGGCTGACCAATACTTGAAGGGCGTAAAGTCGATCAATGCCTAAGAGACACGAAACCGATTGATGTTTAATATTAACTCAATAAGTCAACTTTGGTATTATATTGACCAATCTGATGGATTGGTCAATTATGGGGACTATATTGGATAATGATCATCCCACATGCTAGTCCACTAATGAGCTAACTGTTTACAACTGTCTTAACTAGATTCGGTTAGGGTCGCAGCCTATAAATACCAGTGGTTAAGAGGCAGAAGGGGGGACGAACGGAGGAATTTCGAAGAGACAAAGAGATTCTAGGATACCCTTGACTCCTGATTTCCCTCAGATCTCATCTGTTCTCTGTCTAGACTTTGAGGCAGATTCGAGCTTGGAAGCCTCTCCCAATTGATCTCTCTTTAGAAAAAGAAGGAAAACTTGATCAACCTGTCGACCTCGTCTTCATCAAATATAATTCAAGCTCAAATGTCTCTGTAATCTAGATGCAACACTATGTATTTGAATTTCTCAAAGAATATGATTAAAATAATGATCACCATCTCAAAAAACTTATCACTAAAAAATATTCAGGTCTAGAAAAAAAAAATCAAGAAACTAACATCTCATATGCGATCTTGGGATCATAATTGGTTATTTCCTATTTTTATTTTGGTAAACCTTTGTTTTAAATTATCAGACAACATCCTATCTCTGCATCTCCTAGAAAGTGAGGGTTTAAATAGAGTTGATTGGCGGAAAAGGATTCATGTATTTGACCCCAACTAGGTTGGGATTAAGATTTAGTTTGTGTAATATCCAGCCCAACAATCAATTTAAAATAGGTACATGAATTTTAAAGTGGTGGGAAAAAAGAAATATAGAGAAGTTATGAGTGTTCTTCTTTATTGGACTCCCGATTAAAGTCAATGTATGACTTTGGGAAGAAGTCTACTTGGGTTGGGAATCTTCTCCATTAAATACTTGATTGGATTTGACATCTGAGATTGTGAAGGAGTCCTACTCCTCCCCCATCCACCTTTTTCTAAAGGGATGAAGTCTCTTATGAAACCTCCACCACCGGCCACCATTCTCATCAAAATAAATTCCTTTTCCTCTTCTTCTTTAGAGAATTTTTATTGTCTACCAGATTTGTGGCCCAATCACCACCAAAGATGAGGAGTATAGTTATCTGGACAAGAAGATGTCTAGCAATGAGATACTATGATATGATCAATTGAAGACTTTAAAGAGAAGGAATTTATAAAATTATTGGATTGATTGGAATATGTGTGAAATAAGTAATGTAACTCTTTTTCTATATTTATCAATAAATTATAAAATATTTTTTATCATGATTATGAAATGATGCATGAATTTGATGAATGATATTTTGTTATTAAAATTATCTCATATTAAAATGTTATGATGAAGTATGATTAAAAGTATTGATCTTGTTATGCATTACACTTGAATTATTTCAATACCACATGAGTGCATGTATTCTTATTGAATTGGATATGAAAATATGATTAATGAAAAGAATCTTGATTCAAGAATGATTGAACTCTTAGCCTGATTATGTGGAGGACCCCACCAATAGAGGCTTATATGTTGGTATTTGAATTATTCCAAATGATTATATTACTAGTAGATACGTGACATACTACTAATAGACCAACAATTTCTATGAAATTTGTTGCAAAATGATACACAATATATTGCACGATGACACGTAGTACACTGCAAGATGATACATAGCATTATGACCTTGCCACAGGGAAAATATGGTCATAGCTCATGGTTGATGGGATGAAGTTGATACATTTGAAAGAAATTGAATTCATGAATAAAACTCGAATATGAAAACTGTATTTGATATGAATAATATTTCGATAATATGATATATTAGAAATTGATTTCAAACTAATGAATTCTCAGTGCTTTCTTTCTATAAATGATTATTTAGTTTATTACATGATTAGTCTAGTTTAAGAATTCATTTCTTACTAGCATGCCTAGCTCCTCATCTCATATTTACTATTTTTATGGATTTTGAGAATTAAGAGATACAAAAATATATACAAGTGATTCGAAGTAGAATGTTGATATATCTATCTTAAATTTGATATAAGATCTTTGAATATTGCTAAATTTATTTAGATATTTAAGTTAGATTTTAGTTAGTTGAATTTGAACTTAATTTATTGATTATTTATTCTATTATTACTTTATGATAGCATGATAAGATACCTTGCATGTTTGTAGGGAGAGGGTTCTCTATGAGTATGCGGTGATTGCCACGACCCCTAGCTTACAATCTTGAGTCTGGGGTGTAACAATTAATATGGTATCGAGTATAAGTAGATGAATTATGATACATAGAATTAGATGAGTGTAGGTGGGTAGTATTATGGACATTGGGATGATAACTTATATTAATTGTGATAACTTAGAAACTTTGATTTGATACAAGTGTATTGATGGATTTGAATAATAGTGCATAGCAAAAGCATGGTGGTCTAAATTATTTTTCTAAGCTAACTAGAATGATAATTTGATCGGAGATATGATGAGAGACCTAACTTGAAATTAAAGGATGATTATGACTTGAGATAGAAGTAATTCTATAGTTTTTTAAAGACTTAGACAAGGTAAATTTTGAAGACGAAATTTCTTTTTAGGGAGGAAAAATGTAATACCTGGCTTAATAATCAATTTAAAATAGCTACACGAATCTTAAAGCATTAGAAAAAAATAGAGAAGACTCCTATTAGGAGTCTTCTTCCTATTGAACTCTTGATTGAAGTTGATGCATGACTTTAGGAAAGAGTTTTCTTCCATTAGGAATCTTCTCTTATTAGGAATCTTCTTCTGTTGGATTCCTGATCAGAGTCAAAATCTGAGATCAAAAAGGAGTCCAACTCCTCCCCCATCCACCTCTATTTAAAGGGATAGTCCCTTATGAAAGCTCCACCACTGGCCACCATTCTCATTGGAATAAATTCCTTTTTCTCTTCTACTTCTTTCAAGACTTTTATCGAGTCCACCGGATTTGCGGCCCAATCACCATCGGAGACGAGAAGTATAGTTGTCTTGACAATAAGATGTCTAGTAATGAGATACTACGATAAGATCAGTTGAAGATTTTAAAGAGAGAATTTTTGAAATTATTTGGATTGATCGGAATAAATGTAAAGTAAATAATGTAACACTTTTACTAGATTTATTAGTAAATTATAAAATATTTTGTCTATCATGATTTATAGAAAGATGTATGAATTTGATGAATAATATTTTGTTATTAAAATTATCTTATTTTGAAATGTTATGATGAAGCATGATTAAAAGTATTAATTTTGTTATGTATTACACTTGAATGATTTTGACATCACATGATTTCATGTATTCTCATTGAATTAGAATATGAAATATAATTTATAAAAAGAATTTTAATTTGAGAATGATTGAACTCTTGGCTTGCTATGCGGAGGACCCCACTAATGAGAGCCAATATGTAGGTATTTGAAATGTTCTAAAAATTTTTGTTACAAGTAGATACATGATATACCACCAGTAGACCAGCAAATCTTAAAAAGTTTATTATAAGATGATATGCAACATACTGCAAGATGACACATAGCATACCATAAGATGATATGCAGTATTATGACCTTGCCATAGAGATAATATGGTCATCTCATGGTTGATCGGATGAAGTTGGTATATTTAAAAGAAATTGAATTCATGAAAAAAACTCGAATATGAAAATTATATTTGACATAAATAATATTTTGATAATGCGATATATTAGAAATTGATTTCAAACAGATGAATTCTTTGTGGCTATTTTCTATAAATGATTATTTAGTTTATCGCTTGATTAATCTAGTTTAAGAATTCATTTCTTACTAGGTTGTTTGGCTCATCATCCCATATTTACTAATTTTACAAATCTTGAAAACAAAGATGACACAAAAATATATATAGAAGAATGATTAGAGTAGAACATTGATATATCTATCTAGATTAAAAACTTTATTGAATTTGATGTAAGACCTTTGAATAGTACTAAATTTATTTAGATATGAAAGTTGAGTTTTTAGTCAGTTAAATCTGAACTTAATTTATTGATTAATTATTCCATTGTTGCTTTATAATAGCTTCATAAGATGCTTTGCATGCTTGTAGGGAGGGTTCTTTATGAGTATGCTAGGGTTTCCATGACCCCCCTAACTCACAATCTCAGATCTAAGGCATGACAAGTTGGGTTATGGTCAAACTCTAACATCTAATCAAATAGGAAACCACTGTATTTGCCTGTCATATTTTTTGAATTATTTTGTTCATTGCTTTCTTCCTTATCATATCTTATTCTTTTTTTTAGTAAACCTTTTTGTTTTGAACACTTGGATTACCAACTCTAAGTCAAATAAAAAATTTCTTATAAGTCCTAGCTACATTTCTTCTATCTTGCACCCATTGTTCTTATATGATATGCTTGTATTTTGCTAGTTTGGAGGCTTGGTTTTTTTATTTCTTTTATTACATCCCAGCTAATTTGGAGTTTTTTCTTTGTATACCATCCATGTTGGAGTCATATTCGTTAATTTTTATTATTTATGATTCTTTGATTGGCTCCATTAGCAAGTCCTTGTTTCTTTTTCTTACTCCCATTAAACATATATTTTCCTCCTCTTTTTGAACATGGATTTTCTATCTCATATGCTTTCATGTGATTTAGTTGAATGTACATCCAAGGTGCAACTTTGTTGATCATGGCCATCAATTAAAATTCTTAGGAGATTTGGAGATGAATTTATTTACTTGTGATAGCTATGGGCATTTGTAGGATTAGTAGAGCTTCTATCCTTAGTAATACATCTCGGTATTGACCACTACCAACATGGCAGGATCGACCAATTAGAGCTTATCCCTAGCCATGAAGTCTTCACCTCGACCAACTAGTTCCTATCACATGGCCATTTCAAAAAGTATGTGCAGATCCTTGAATCTTTCACTACTTGATTATAGCCGGCTCGTAATGGCAAAATGGTTCCACAACGCATCTTGCAATATTTTTAGGACACAAGGGCAATTATTTATTAAAAAAAATCTAAAATTTTCACTAATAATTTATTTCTATTTTTTAATTATTTGATCTTGGATTTTTAATTATTTAATCATTGGGCTTTTAATGATTTAATTATTGGATTCTAATGATATGACTATTGGAGTTTTAATTTCTGATAGTTGGGCTTCCTATTAAAACTTTAATAAGCCAATAAATATCTAAATGGTTAGATTTGATGGATATAAAAATATCCTCTTAGGTCTTTTATCTAGTAAGCTATACAAAACATTTCTTTGCTTCTTCTAGCTTTTCCTTTTCTCCAAAATTCTTTCTGATTTTTTAATTACAAAAGATTTTTCTTTTTGGGTGCTAAAAGAGTCTTCATCAACTTTCTCCATGATCATGCTCACACATAAAGAAATTTCAATCGTATCTTCAGATGGTGCTTCCTATTATTCCTACATGAGGGATGAAAATGCACCTTAGGACAGTGCCATGTATGCTTCCAGGTTTGTTTTTTATTGTTGTGATTTTATATAAGTCTTCTACAATTTTGTACATTAATAATTTTGTCTAGTTTCTTTAATCACATCCATAATTTTAAAGCTTTGTTCTAATAATCTAAGGTGTATATCCCCAAATTGTGATTAAAGAAACTAACATAATGAGGTCTAATTAAAATTTCACATTTTTGGTTTCAGTATTAAAGGAATGAAATCAATTGTTTATTCCATTTTTGGAAGACTTTTGTGTTCTTAAATCTAGTTGAAATAGAAAAATCTATATCAAAATAAACAAAGGAGAGTCTCTTGAACATGCAGCTCTGCATATGATGGAAAAGGAATATAGGCCTTTATGTTGGATGTTGGACTGTTTGTTTGACATTCAAAATCAAAGATTGTTTATGTTTTCATTTTTGGAAGACTTCTATGTCCTTGAAGAAATAGCAAAATCTATATCAAAATAAACAAAGGAGAGTCTCTTGAACATGCAGCTCTGCATATGATGGAAGAGGAATATAGGCCTTTATGTTGGGTGTTAATGTTTGACATTCAAAATCAAAGCTTCTTTTATGATTTCTTTAAAATAGTACTGATGTCTTTAAAACACTCCCTACCTTCTAAGTCTCTTTTATGATCTCTTTCATACTCTGCCATCTCTTGGTATACAATTATGCTCAGTAATATTGCAGATCTAGAACTAATCTTGATTGTCGCACTAAGTTGTAATATGACAAAATCAACACTTTTTCTGTAACTCCAAAATTTCTGTTCAGATGGTATTATCTCATGACATTTCTCATGCTGAATCCAATTTTTTAAGTCCAGATTGAAAGCATTCTTTTACGAGTATGCTTTTTCAATGATCAACATTGAGGACCTCTATTTTCATAGGCCAATGCTTTTGTAGTTCTCATTCGTACCATTTGTTATGCTGACACATTCATAGTAATACAATTAGCTTTTACAAGCCATGTAATTAATGCCGCTGATATTACAAATGCTTCATGAAAAAAAAACTATTTTACTCGAAGTTTATATGAGAAAGTATCTACTTCAAAATTTTGAAGTGAAAACTCTTAACATAGGTTGTGTGCATCATTCTTTATAGTATCTTTCACATCCTTTGTAAATAGTGTATAAACAAATGTATTTGTGCTATTTAGCATTCCAATCTTCTTTATTGTTCATAGAAAGTTTCAATTTTATTGTCACTTCCATGTGCAACGATTGTTCCATCTTGCAAGTCTTTGATAAATTTCAAGTTTTGGGGTGCTTTTCTATTTCTTTGATGGTTGAGAGATGTTCTTGTTGAGGGGTAGGGAGGATTTGAAGGGAAAGAGAATGTGGTTTCTTGAATAGATTGAGCCCCACAAATAGTGGATCACGACAATAGATTGAGCCCCACAAATAGTGGATCACGACATTAGAGCTCTGATTTGTCAACTCTAAGATGCTACAATCCTACCAAAAGTGTGTTTAGTACACTTTGAAATTTCTCTTCCATAGATTTTGTTGATGACCATTTCTGTGCACAAATTTTGTAGTGTTAGCCAAGGAAGGCACTGAAGGGCAGCGATTGGCCAACTCTCTTTGAATGAGGTAAAGGTTACCATGACTAGTATCATTAGAACCCTCACGAGTAGTTCCGCAAGACCCAAATACAATAATGATCATACCTATCATATTAGGACCATGTCTTTGGTAAATATAACTGCTAAATATTATGAGGATTTAGAAAATAGTATAACTAATTGGAGCTTACCGACAGTAAATACTCATTTTATTTATAAACAACAAAAATATAAATACCAAAAATTTCTTATATTAGTAATCCTCCTTATGATATTAAAATAATAGAAAAAATGGTTACTATGAACTCTACTTAGCAGACAATCAATCTTTTGAGTTTAAAGGAACTAGAAAAAATCCCAGCTACATACCCATATATTTATATTGGTCTTGTCTAGGTTGCTGCCAGATCCTTAACAAGAAGAGATCTGAATACTATTGTTCTCACCTATCTTAGGGATGTTAGACATACCAAATTTGTTGACTCAGTTCCTCTCATAGAGACAGGTCTAGGTAATGGTCCAGTGTTCTTCAATGTTAAACCCAATTACTTGGACTTTCTGATACTAATATCCTAGATTGCCTTACTCTTATTTTATAAACTTCAGGCTATGAGATGAAACTAGGATCAAAGAGCATAGCAATAATCTACAGAGTTTACTTCAAGGTTATGACCAACCTTTGTCCAGGAGCTAGGATGTTAACTCCAAAGGTTATACAACATTATTTATTGCAAATCCCAAAAATATCTTAATTCCTAGAAAATTTGAATGGAAAGATGTGATTTTACTTGAGAGTTGGATTCTTGATCAGGTTATTGAGTCTAAGGAGAAGATTAGGACTGAAGCAGAAAGTATTACCGAAATCCTTGATGGTGATGTAGAAATATGCTTTTCATCCAGCAGAAGAATCACTCTTGATTGAAGAATTTTTACTTTAGAATAAAAGAAGAAAAAAAGAAAGGAAAAAGAGAAGAAGAAGGAAAATGAAAAAGAAAAAGAAAAAAAATATTTTCTTATTAATCCTCTACCAAAACAATGGTAGAAATGTTTTCTTTGTAGGTATATATTAATCCTAAAACAAGGATAATGTTCATACCCTTAAGCCACTACTCTCCTAGAGATGCTGCTAAATCTTAACCTGAGATTGGCTAAAGGAAGGATTAGATTAACCTTAAAATAAAGGTTATCTAATCGTCAGAATAGAAGATAGACCCAAAAATCACCAGAAATGACCAAAGATGTGGGGCCCATTACTACAGTAATTGTTATTCATGGACACTATTCAGTACTATCTAGATTCTCTACAGAAATAATAGATCAGAGGCTTGGTAAAATAGCCCAAAAGGTTTAAATTATTGGTGCCAAACTTTGCAATGATCTAACAATTGGAGATCAATTGAAAAGGCAAAAGAATACTTGGAAGAAAAGAATTAGGAGTTTTTTGCCACCGGTTCAAATTTCATTTCGATAAACCATATCGAAAGAAAAAGAAAAAAGCCAAAGAATTTGAAAAGGATTACTTTGGAAAAAAGAGAGACAAATCCTAAAAAGAGGACATCTATGTCTGGGAGATCTTATCCTAAACCTAACCAAAAGGAACAAAAGGATAGGAGAAAAGAGAAGAGATTAACCAAGTCTCCGATCTATTATTTCTATAGAAAATCTAGACATTATGCAAACAAATGCATTCATAAGGATAAGCATAGAAAAATCCAACAAATATCCAAAATCTGTAATTTATATGAGATTAAAGAAAACCTCAATGATCTGATCAATAACCTAAATCTAGAGCCAAACCATGAACTAGATTTGGATGATGATTTAGATGATACTAATGATTGTTTTTGCCAAATGAATTACTCCTTTTAAACCAGTAGTGATGGAGTTCTAGTATTATCTAATGAAGAATAATTTCTAAATAATATGATCGATTCTCTGAAAAATCTAGAGGCAAGATAGATTTAAATAGAAAAGCTTTTTACCTTAATCAAAGGACAAAAGGCAGATCAAACTCTTCAAAAACATGAAGAAAAAATAGGTTTCAATCAACTCTATGGATGAAGTATTTTGAAGACTACGAGATACTAAGAAAAAAGCTTAAAATCTAGCCTAGATGATTTGCTAAACTAGCAAAAAATCATGTAAAGAGAAATCCAAATCTTAAGAAAAGATTAACTCTTGTTGAGGAAAATGCCTTAATAAGAAAACTTAGAAATCTAGATCCTAACCTAGGATTTCAAGATTTCGATCAATCAAAAGGAAAAACCCTGATGATCGGACATATTGAAGTTGAACCTTCTAAAATTATCAATACCTTAGAAAAATTTCTAACCCAAAAATGGTATTGTAATTTGCTTTGTGAAATTGAGGGATTTCAATTTCAACAGAAAACACTATTGGACTCAAATGCAAACTTTTCATGTCCAAGCCTACCCAAATCATGGGCCGGGACTGTCGGGTCGGGCAGCAGGTCAAGATGCATGATGTGAAAGAAATCTTATAATCCAAGGTATGATTGAAGATGGTGCAAAAATAAGATTTGATATACAATGACACTGGGAAGACTAATTGATCAAGGATGAGAAGAATGTTCACTAAAGTTCTTATTATGATGCATCAAGTACATAATTGAACAAATGTACAATCTTAAATGATTCTCAGAATATTCTATGTTTGGCATAGGTGATGGTTAATTTGATGATAGGATAAGGTTAATTTTGGATAAATGATAAATTAGATTATTCTTATAGGTTCAATTGGTCAAAAATAGCGATGAGAGTGGACAGGAAAATATCCATCCAAATTCATTTTCGTTTCTAAATATATCAAATATGGATAGAAATTTGAGCATTCGGCTAATATCCATATTTTTATCAAAATCTATCTAAGAAAAATGGATGGATATGGATATGGATTGATAATTATCTGATTAGTATTTGAATATCCAATTTTCCTTGTAACCCTATTTAATTATATATAGCATTTATTAGCTTTTAAGAAAAATATACAACTATATTAACATGATATCACTTGATTTATTATCTATTTATTAATATTTTTGATTTTGTGATAATAAAGTTTAATTGTCTGACTTGTATCCATATTTTAATTCATATTATTCATATCCAATTTGTATTTGATGTGGCACATTCGTTGATGTGGAGCCCCTGCTGGCGGTCAAGCTCGCGAAAGATGCCACCTGGACATGGTGGCCAGATGGAGAGCCAAGACGAGCCCTCCTACCGAGGTCAGCTCCCGATCGGGATCATGCTCATTAGGCGACCCCTCCTATTAAGGTCAGCTCCCAGCCGGGATCATGCTCATGCTGCCAAGGCAAGCCCTCCTGTCGAGGTCAGCTCTTGGCCGGGGTCATGCTCATACTATTAAGGCGAGGCCTCCTATCGAGGTTGGCTCCCGATCGGGGTTGTGCTCATCAAGCGAGCCCTCTTATCGAGGCCAACTCCTAGTCGAGGTCGTGTTCATGCTGCCAAGGTGGGGCTCCCAAAGCGGGGCTCCCTCTACATTGTAGAGGTTAAAGTTCTCACCAGCGATGAAAGAAGGAAAGATCAATAGAAATTCAAACTATGGCAGGGAGGTTCTCGATTACCCGCAACCTCTAGCAGGTGGCGCATGCCTTGGCATAAATTCAAGCTCTGTAATGTGCCATCTGCATGCTCTGTGCATTGTGTGCTCCTCTAGGCCTTAGGCCCTGTAATATGCCATCATGTCGACAACCGTGCAGCCGGGAGCTTCAACCCTTACAATACAAAACTTGAACCTCCTCTAAGAGGAGTATTCGACTAAAACCCCAGGGCCTTGCGACACTCCGACAGTCCCTCTAGGAATAGAAATGTCCCACCGTGGCTCAGGGCTCAGTGGCACGGTTCCCGCCCCTCCCATGGGGAATTACACCACTAGAGGGACAAGATTTGTGCCACGCTGGCAAACACCCCCAATAGGAGGATCTCCTTCAAAGGATCGGTCTAACAGGGGGAAGATCGCGGGCAATGAAAAAACCCCTTCCAAAGGTAGCATCAGGAAAGGGACATCTCAGCGAAGCCCCATATCTGGTCTAGGCCATCGTCCTTATATAAAATGAAAGAAAGAATCCCCAAGGGGGAAGGCAACGGGTAAGATAAAGAGAGCTAGCAGGCAAGGAACCAGCTAAGAGATCCACTCCACTCTCTGCCTTTCACTTCTCTTCATTCCTCTCATTTGCTAGATCTCATCTTTGATCCTCTATGCGGAGAGACCCTAAGATCTTCACCATAGAGGTTTTGTTCCCTTAGATCGTCCCACAGACTTGATCGTCAAAGTATCCCCTCTAGAATCCCGGACCCGGGTCTCCTTTATTTTGTAGAATAGCCAACCAAGGAGTTGACCGGAGCAGAGGATGAAGCACCCAATAGGAGCCCGACGCATCTATGACACGTCAGAGCTATAGGCCATGACAATTCAGGCGGCAATAGATTGGCGCACTAGGTAGGGGACGTGGTGGAACGAAGAATACCAGCAACTATGGAAAGTCCAAAAGTGAGTCCCCCACCACTAGCAAAGCCTCTACGGCTGCCTAGAGCTCCATGGTGACAACGTGAGTGCACGAAGCTTCCATTAGCCAAGCGGGGGCCCCCATCATGGCGATCTATAGGGCCTTGAGGGGGAGCTCCCCTCTCCACCTCTGTCACCTCCGACGGATCCCCAGATCATTGCACTGGCCTAATAGGTCCATGCCCTGGCTATGGCGGTGTGCTAGCTCCATCAATTACATCGATCCCTGGTGACTCAATAGCAACCAGGGACACCGGTGGCCCATGCCATCGATCCCCATACCAGCCTTTGATCCTTCCAGGAGGGGCCACTACATTTAGTTTCCTACCTGCGGGGAGACCACCAAGCGGTCGGGAAGAAGTAGGAGGGTAGTCCGACTGGCTGGGAGAGCCGCTCCCCGGTCTCAGACCATAGTGTAGGTGATGGGGAACTAATATGCATGCAATTTTTTTTTGTATGTTTTACATGTTGAGTTAGGTGATTAATTCCCAAATTTCAGATCAAAATTATTTGTAGGGAATTTTGTATGAATTTTTGAAGATCAGCATGCAGATTAGGACCTAGAAAAATAGCAAAGAAGGACCGCCGGGGCTGAGAAGCCTCGGTTAGGGCAAGTTCTTCTACAATAAAACTACTGGAGGTAGAGGGGTGTACCTGGCAACGTCTGTGAAGATCGCAGCGAAGGGGTCTCTCGTTCCTCGACGGATGCGGCCTGGAAAACCGAGCCAAAGACCCGCGGATACCCGGCTTTCTGCTCGGTGATCCGATTGAGGCTTGGCTGGAGTCGTTGGATTCGTAGGAACTCAGAGACCTGCAAACGACCTGTCAGGGGTTAGAAAGCTCACAAAGGAATAAGAAAACAAAGTAAAAATAGCAAGGGAAGGCTTCTTTTGGAGTGGGCGTCCAGGGATCTGGAGGGTTTGTTGGCAGCAGGAAGATGATTGCAAACACCGGGAAGAAGAACTCTCACAAACCCCTTTATGCACACAGCAGGGTATCACACCACTCAATAGAAGAACTCAAGGTTTTCATTCATCAAAATTCTCCTTCATACAAGAGGCTAGGGTCCCTTAAATAGACCCTTAACCTTGGGCTCCAAGTAAGGGTACATAAGTCTTTACATAAGAATCCTTTTCCCTCTCAAACCCTAGCTAGAAAATAAGGAAATATTAGGTAGAAAAATCCCTAAAAATTTTCTTGACTTGGTCAAGACTCCACGGATGCCTAGGGGGGCGTGTTGGGCTTCTAGGAGCAGCAAAAGGCCGGCCCAAAGGAGCTTGGGTGCATGGGTTTGGGCCTCTGGAAGCTGGGGTGGCCTGGTAGCCAGGTAGCAGGAATATTCCCTGGTATCTTGCTTCTTAGGGGCTTGGGCTTAGCACCTGGGCTTGATTTCTTTGGGCTAGGATGCAGATGGACCTCTGGAATCATGGATGACCTTATCTATAAATATACTTTGGCATCTGGAAGGGAATCTGGGCATCTGGAGGGCATCTGCAAGAAATCAGGGTTTTCTGAATTTTTCTCTTGGGGTCTTCAAATCTTCAAGATGGGTTGGACTTGTGCTATACTTCCATGTCTTCAATCTAGTTGGACTTGGTCTTCACTTGTATGATATAGTCTTGAGTCTTCAGTATGCTTGGACAGGACTCAAAAAAATAAAATAAGCTCAACATAAGCTGACAAGCATTGGACTGAACTAGCTCAACATAAGCTGACTAGTACAGAACTGAAATAACAACTCAAAAGACTCAAACAACAACTAAAAAAAGGACTCAGATGGGCTAAGCCCTTATTACAGATGGACTAAAAAATTATTGATCAATTCACAGAGGGTTGAGAAGCCTCTGCCTTATTCTGGTGCCTTTGGTGTCCGCACCAATTCTCCCGGGGTGGGAGGAACTCGACCCTGTCAAGTGAAGATTAGACTGGCTCACATATCTCTCGAGAAGGTCTGGGTTGAGGCATTGCAAGTCCTCTCGAGAAATCTACGAATCGTCCAACTCTGGCTGGCCTTGCCATCGGATCAGGAAGCATTGATAGTCACGGCCCCGGGTCGTGATGGCTTGATCATCCAGGATACGCTCGATCCGTTCTCCTCTCTCAGGCCAATTTGTTAGTGGACACTCTGGGTTAGGGTCACTCACAATGAAAAGGAATAGATCCAAAGGCCTTACTAGGTATCGCTGCCGGTTTTCTATACTCAACCAGGTCTGTAATATTGAAGGTAGAACTAATGCCCAAATCCGAAGGCAAGTCTAACACCTAGGCATTTGATCCAACCTTCTCTATCACTTTAAAAGGTCCGGCTCTGCGAGCATGAAGCTTCTTTTAGGCCTAAGCCTAACCAAGATAAAATCCACTACATCAAATTTTTTTGATCCATCTTCGGGAATTAGCCAGTTGTTTTAACATTAGTGCGGGTGGTGAACATGCTAGGCACATGCAGACTCCTAACAAGATGATGCAAAGGACTCAAACCTACACCTAACAGACTCGACTGAAGAGGTTTATTAGGTCTTAACTACCACTTGGGCATGGGGGCATGAGTCGTGGTTGATGGATGACATGCAGAAGAAAATTTGCTAGTAACTCCTAATAAGTGCCAGAGGGTCTGCCAAAAGTAGGTAGCAAATGGGATGGGCTCTATGGATCCTTGCAACCTAGTAACCTCAACAAAATGTAACCTAATAGTTCTAGACACATGAGAAAACTCAGGAAAGGGTAGAAAATAGGAAGTGGGTTCAGAATTACTCTGGTAGGGTGGAGAAAAAGGTTCTGGGTTAGTTGGATAAAGTAGAATCAAAGAAGGCATGTCAGGGACTAATCCTAGACTAATGAGGTTAACCTTATGGGGTTGCGATATATCTACGGGGTTTGTATAATGGAAGGATGGGTTATTAATCTCATGAAAGAGGTCCTTAATGGGAACTATAGGAGGAGACTCATCCTAAGGGTACTGATTCAAAGAGATCAGGTCCTTAATAAATTCTTCTGGTTCTTGTATTTTAGGACTAGACTCTATAATTTGGCTCTCCTCTATGGTTTTCTCAGGTAGGGCACTAGTAGCAGTACCTAGGTTCTCTTCCTCTATTTGTTCTTCCATTATAGCTTTAGGTTGGATATGGTCAAGGTCAACTAGCTCTGGGTTGGTTTCTACCTGGGCATCTACTGGGTCAGCTAATTCTAGGTCTACTAAAGGTGTCTCCTCTTCTCCCTCATACTCATCCACTAGGCTCACATCAGCTTCATACACTTCCGCGTTAATGTAAGCCTTGTGAATCTCAGGAATGGTTGGAGAAGGTCGGCTAGCAGGAAATTGGTTAGGTTCTGGTCTCTGATTATGGGTACTACTAGTAGG
Organism: Areca catechu; assembly: GCA_021397845.1. Taxonomy (NCBI): domain Eukaryota; kingdom Viridiplantae; phylum Streptophyta; class Magnoliopsida; order Arecales; family Arecaceae; genus Areca; species Areca catechu. The sequence continues at coordinate 129,893,980 of CM038045.1, read as the reverse complement.
TTCAGGTTGTATAAGGGGTAGTGGCTCACTACTGGGTTCGTATTTAGGGATACTAATCCTATGGGTTCAAGTTGACTAGGGGAAGCATGACTAGTACTAGGTTGATACTTAGGGGTTATGGGTTCTCTAGGCTCATAGGACAAGGGTGCAGATCTATGGGTCATGGGATTATAGGATCTGGGGTCATAGCATTTTGGGTCAGCTCTATGATCAGGTTCTAAGGATGGATCATGGTATGGGGTCCTCCTGAGGTTGGGCTCCTTATATGGGTCAGGATATTGGGTCCTCCTAGGGTTGGACTCCCTATATGGGTCAGAATACTGGGTTCTCCTAGGGTTGGACTCCCTATATGGGTCAGAATATTGGGTTCTCCTAGGGTTGGACTCCCTATATGGGTCAGAATATTGGGTGTTGGGTCTACTAGGCTTATAGGGTGTGGGCGCATAGGATTTTTGATCATGGGATCTAGAGTCATAGGATCTAGGTTCATAGGTTCTGGATTCATAGGTTCTAGGTTCATAGGATTTGGAGTCATAAGATCTATAGGTTATGGGTATACTAGGCTTAGAGGATATGGGTAAATAGGATCTATCTTCCTGGTCTACAAAATCCTGATTGAGTCTTCTAGGACTAACCTTAGGGATTGGGTCATGACGATGGGCTCTCCTAGGTTCATCCTCAAGGTATGATCAGGGTTTGGGGTCCTCCTAGGTTGAGGATTGTAGTACGGGTCAGGATAAGGGGCTCTCCTAGGTTCGACCTCATGGTATAGATCAGGGTTTGGGGTCCTCCTAGGTTGAGGGGAATCAGGATCTGGCTTAGACTATGACCCATGGGTTTTTCTTGGGGTCCCTACCCGGACTTTTAACTGATCAAACCTATTGGCAAGATGGTCAATTCTATCATTGGTTTGAATACGAGACTGAGTTAACTGGGTCATCTGGGTAGTCATCTGGGTAGTCATCTGGGTAGTTATCTGGGCCATTTGATCAGCTAGGGCTTTTATTTGGGCTTGTAAATTTTCCATGGGTTCAGACATTTATGAAGGAGGTGGGTGATATGAAACTCCTGATCTAGTGCTCATGCAAGACTCGATCAGACCGACTATAGCTGACTAGACCTAAAGTCCAAACTAGATGCTCAATCAGGGTGGCAAACTAGCCTATAGTAACCCTGTACTCAGCCAGGCAGGTGTAAGGGGAGTGTTAGGTCCCTGATTACCAATCCTAGACACCAATCAGAGATTGGCCAGGTAGGCGGACCAGCACACAAGCCCTTCAGGATTGAATCCCTAAACCACCGTTCTAGACACTGAGCACAAGGCACACACAGGTTAACTTGACACAGTGATCTAACACTAGCCCGGACCCGACCAGTTGGTGTCCCTAGCCCACTAGGGCAAATTAAGTCTAATTAATTTTAGGTTAAGGCTTGGGACTGAATGCAAGGGATGTGGTTTTGGGCTAAGGAGAGGTGATCAAATCCTCCCCCCATCTGATATAGCAAGAGTGCCCTTAAAAGTAAATTATGCAATGATGGCAGGCAGATGAGGATGCAAATTAGGGTTTAGATATTTTTTTTGGTATTTTTGGAGAATATGTATTTTTTTTTTGATATTTTTTAAATAGAAGAAAACTTGCAAATCATGGCCTAATATACTGGAAATATACTAAAATTAAGAAATATGCAAAAACTCCTAAACAAAACCCTAAAACTTCCAAACTTGTCTTGCTAAAAAAACAGAGCCAAAAATTTACAGGCCCTATTTTGGATTGAAGAAAATTGACAGGCCATAATAAAATCTAGAAAATTTTTTTAAAATTAATGTGAATTATGATAAATCCAGGAAAATAAATTTCAGAACTTTTGGAGTTTTTAACAAGGAGAAATAATTAAAATAACAGAGTATATACGGACTGAAAAATTGTAGAAAACAAGCCCTAATCTAAGCTCTGATACCAAATGATGGGGAACTAATATGCATGCAATTTTTTTTTGTATGTTTTACATGTTGAGTTAGGTGATTAATTCCCAAATTTCAGATCAAAATTATTTGTAGGGGATTTTGTATGAATTTTTGAAGATCAGCATGCAGATTAGGACCTAGAAAAATAGCAAAGAAGGACCGCCGGGGCTGAGAAGCCTCGGTTAGGGCAAGTTCTCCTACAATAAAACTACTGGAGGTAGAGGGGTGTACCTGGCAATGTCTGTGAAGATCGCAGTGAAGGGGTCTCTCGTTCCTCGATGGATGCGGCCTGGAAAACCGAGCCAAAGACCCGCGGATACCCGACTTTCTGCTCGGTGATCCGATTGAGGCTTGGCTGGAGTCGTTGGATTCGTAGGAACTCAGGGACCTGCAAACGACCTGTCAGGGGTTAGAAAGCTCACAAAGGAACAAGAAAACAAAGTAAAAACAGCAAGGGAAGGCTTCTTTTGGAGTGGGCGTCCAGGGATCTGGAGGGTTTGTTGGCAGCAGGAAGATGATTGCAAACACCGGGAAGAAGAACTCTCACAAACCCCTTTATGCACACAGCAGGGTATCACACCACTCAATAGAAGAACTCAAGGTTTTCATTCATCAAAAGTTCTCCTTCATACAAGAGGCTAGGGTCCCTTAAATAGACCCTTAACCTTGGGCTCCAAGTAAGGGTACATAAGTCTTTACATAAGAATCCTTTTCCCTCTCAAACCCTAGCTAGAAAATAAGGAAATATTAGTTAGAAAAATCCCTAAAAACTTTCTTGACTTGGTCAAGACTCCAAGGATGCCTAGGGGGGCGTGTTGGGCTTCTAGGAGCAGTAAAAGGCCAGCCCAAAGGGGCTTGGGTGCATGGGTTTGGGCCTCTGGAAGCTGGGGTGGCCTGGTAGCCAGGTAGCAGGAATATTCCCTAGTATCTTGTTTCTTAGGGGCTTGGGCTTAGCACCTGGGCTTGATTTCTTTGGGCTAGGAAGCAGATGGACCTCTGGAATCATGGATGACCTTATCTATAAATATACTTTGGCATCTGGAAGGGAATCTGGGCATCTGGAGGGTATCTGCAAGAAATCAGGGTTTTCTGAATTTTCCTCCTGGGGTCTTCAAATCTTCAAGCTGGGTTGGACTTGTGCTATACTTCCATGTCTTCAATCTAGTTGGACTTGGTCTTCACTTGTATGATATAGTCTTGAGTCTTCAGTATGCTTAGACAGGACTCAAAAAAATAAAATAAGCTCAACATGAGCTGACTAGCATTGGACTGAACTAGCTCAACATAAGCTGACTAGTACAGAACTGAAATAACAACTCAAAAGACTCAAACAACAACTAAAAAAAGGACTCAGATGGGCTAAGCCCTTATTACAGATGGACTAAAAAATTATTGATCAATTCACAGAGGGTTGAGAAGCCTCTGCCTTATCCTGGTGCCTTTGGTGTCCGCACCAGTAGGCTTGCACTAATGGCACCGGCATGGACTGGAACTCAGGTTAGAGTTCCCCAACTCCACACCTTCTTCACCCCCTACGACCTCCATCGAGGGATCCATAGATGAGGCGATCCACCGCCAGGTAGAGAGATGCCTTGAGGAGCAAGAGTGCAAGCTAGCTGACCTGTCTCACTAGTTTGTAGAGATTCAGGGTTCCCCCAGTGAGCCTGCGGGTTACGACACCCATCATCCTTTCTTTCACAGAATCCAAGAGGAGCCGATCCCTAGCCAGTTTTGCATGCCACAGGTTGATCCCTACGATGGGGCAATTGACCCCCTATACCACCTGGAAAGCTAAAAAGCCCTTTTGAGGGTCCACGGGGCCACTGACGCTCTCCTTTACATCGCCTTCCTGGCTATCCTGTGGAGGCTGCTCGAGCCTAGTTCTCCAGACTTGAGTCAGAAAGCATTGACTCCTTCTCCTAATTGGATAAAAAGTTCATTGCGCACTTTGATGCATGCAGAAAGGTGCCACGTGAAGCTGACAGCCTCTTCTCGATCTATCAACAAGACCAAGAGTCCCTCTAGGACTATGTGTCCCGATTAAAGCTGCCACCTTGGAGATCTGCCACCTCGATGAGCCAGTCATGATGCTGGCCTTGAAAAGGGGACTCTAGACTCCCACTTCACCTACTCACTTGATCATAAGCTTCTGAAGACCTATTCGGAGATCCTCCTCCAGGCCTATAAATTCATCCATGCGAAGGAGGCTGATCATACTAGGAGGGAGCTGGATGAGAGGCCCATGAAGAGGCAAGCCATTGGGGAGGTGTCTACTCCCCTGACCCAGAAGACGGTACTTGTTTAGTGGCCAGGGTTGAGGCCCAAAGCCAATCCCACCAAAGAAGAGAAGTTCACTCCTCTCCTTTCCCCAAGAGCAAAGATCCTGATGGCGATTGAGGGCGAGCACTTTTTGCATCGACCTCCCCCACTAAGGCCATCCTCTAGACATGATAAGTCCCTCTACTACCACTTCCATAGGGACCACGGCCATGATACGAAGGAATGCCACCACCTGAAGAGGGAAATAAAAGACCTGATCAAGCACGACTACCTCGTGAAGTATGTGGATGGAGCAGTTCCCTCAGTAACCTGGAGTGAAGAGCCCCTATCGCTTGCCATCGATAACCACCCCATGGAAAAGTCAGTAGGAATGATTTCCTGGGGGGTAAGGAAGAGCTCAAAGCGAGTTAGAGGGAGAGAGGAAAATGAAGATGTAATCCCCTCCGAGGGGGAAGGTGATGCAGGACTAAATATGCATCCAAGATATTTTTGTGTTTTTATGTGTTGAGTTAAGTATCTAAATCTCAAAAATAAGGCCAAGAATTAAAGTAGAGAGTTCTATACAAAAATAAGAAGCAACAGCATGCAAGTAGACCCTTAAAATGATAAGGAAGAAGGACCGTCGAGGTTGAGAAGCCCCGGTTGGGCTAGTTCCCCTTCAATATTGCTACTGGTAGGTAGAGGGGGTGTACCTGATAGGATCTTGCAGATGAATCCTTGAAAAGGTCTCTCTTCGCTCTTGGATGCAGCCTGGATGATCAAGCCAAAACCCCATGGATCCACGGCTTTCAAGTCGATGGGCCGAAAGCTGTCCGGCTGGAATCTTGGATTCGTTGGCTTCGAGGGACCGACAAATCATCTATCAAGAGTTAGAAATAGATGAAGGGATGAGAAAAAAATCAAAAAGATAGCAAAGGAAGGGGAGTTTTTATGTTGGGCGGCCAAGGTTGGAGAAGCTTTCTTCTAGGGTTTTGATGGTGGTTGGGGGCAGGGCACAGGAGGCTAGAAAGAAGAAGGGGTTCACACAAGTTCCCCTTAGCACACAGCAAGCACACAGCAAATTGGAAAACTCAATATTTTTCTCATAAATAAAATTAGCCTTCATACAAGAGAAGGGGGCCTCTTAAATAGACCCATAAACTTGCCCCCTAAGTAAGGATACAAAAGACATTTTATAGGAATTTGAATCCCACCCAAATCCTAGCTAGAATAAATGGCAAGTCAATAGCCCTCTTTCCCTCAAACTACCTCTCTCTTTCTTGCCTTGGTCAGCCAAGGGAGGTGACCCTAAGTGGCCGACCAAGAGGTGGTGACCATAAGGGTGGATGACACCTTATGATGCTCTACTTGGGCCTTGGGCGGCCTAGTATGCTCTAAGCTACGGTCTAGGGTTCCAGGTTGCATCCTAGGGTTTCAGGGCCTTCACTTTTCTTGCTAGGTCTTCCATGTCTTCAAGCTGGGTTGATCTTCACTTGTATTGGCTTGGTCTTCACTTGTATTGAGTCTTCATTGGACTTGGATTAACATTTACAGGACTCAGACTATGACTAGCTAACTTGACTGACTGATCCAAACCCTATTGGTATGAATCAAACTCTGAATACAAGACTCAAATGATGGACACCCAAAAGAACATAACTCAAGGGCCAAAGAAAAAAAAAACTCAAATAGGCTAAGCTCTTATTACAAACTAGACTCAAACACTACTAAGTAATCCACAGAGGGTTGAGAAGCCTCTGTCTTATTCTGGTGCCTCTGGTGTTCGCACCAATTCTCTCGGGATGGGAGGAACTCGACCCTGTCGAGTAAGGATCACACTGGCTCACATATCTCTCGAGAAGGTCTGGGTCAAGGTGCAGCAAGTCCTTTCAAGAAATCCATGAATCGTCCGATTCTGGCTAGCCTTGCCATCGAACCAGGTAGCGTTGGTAGCTGCGGCCCCGGGTTGTAATAGCTTGATCGTCTAGGATACACTTTATCCGTTCTCCTTTCTCGGGCCAATTAATTGGTGGACACTCTGGGCTAGGGTCACTCACAAGGGAAGGAGTAGGTCCAAAGGCCTCACTGGGTATCGCTGCCAGTTCCTTATACTCAACCAGGTCCACGATATTGAAGGTAGAACTAATGCCAAATTCCGGGGGCAAATCTAACACATAGGTATTTGGTCCAACCTTCTTTATCACTCTAAAAGGTTTGGCTCCACGAGCATGAAGCTTCTTAACGGTCTTGAGTGGGAACAGCCTAGGCCTAAGCCTAATCATGATAGGAATTTCCTACTTTAAATTCCTTGGCTCTTTTCCGGGAATTAAACAGTTTCTTATATGTTTAATTACTTAGATTAATCTTTTGGCTAATGTCCTTATGAAAGTCTCTATTATGCTGTACAAATGATTCTGCAAACTCTAAGACTCGTGCATGAATAGGTAAAGGAATAAGATCAATGGGGTGATTAGGCTTATACCCATTGACTATCTCAAAAGGATTCTTGCCCGTGGTCCTATTCATTGAGCTATTATAGGCGAACTCTATTTTAGGCAACAATATGTCCCAATTTTCAATGTATTCACCTACCAGGCATCTAAGGACGTTTCCTAGGCTACGGTTCACTACTTTGGTTTGGCCATCTATCTGGGGGTGGTAGGCTGTAGAAAATTTGAGCTGGTCCCTAACAGGTGCTAGAGGGTTTTCCAGAAATAACTGGTGAACCTAACATCCCTATCAGATATGATGGTCTTGGGTAGGCCATGGAGTCTAACCACATTATCTAAGAAAAGTTTGGCTACTCTAGATGCATCAAAGGTCTGGGAACATGGGATGAAGTGAGCCATCTTAGAGAACCTATCGACCACTAAAAAGATAGAATTATGTTTTTTCTGGGTCTTAGGTAATCCTAACACGAAGTCCATACTGAGATCCTGCCAAGGGCGATCAGGCACTGGTAAAGGTGTGTAGAGACCAATGTTTTGCTTCTACTATTTTGTAAAAGCACAAGTTCTACACCTGGCTACTATCTGAGCAACATGCCTTTTCAAACCTGGCCAATAAAATTGGTCTTCTATCGCTAAGATGGTCTTATTCCAACCAAAGTGACCAGCTAATCCTCCAGCATGGATCTCTCAAACCAGGAACTCTATAAGGGATGTTCTCCGGATATAGAGACTATTGTTCTGGAATAGGTAGCCATCCTGAATGGTATACTCACTATGGGTACTGGATGGTCCTAGCCTAAGGGTCTGGTAAATGTCTCCAAAGTCAGGACATGCTTCATACTTATCCTTTAATCTATCAAACCCTATGACTTGGGTGCTGACTAAACCTAAAAGAAAAGACCTATTGATGGGGGACCTGAAACCCATCTGGATTTTCTTTTAATTTTCTAGATTTTTTTAAAGTTTTTATCCCTGCTATTCCACCTATTCCTATTATCCCAATTTTATTCCATATTTATCCCCAAGTTATCCCAGCTTATTCCTTCTTCAACCTTTCATCTCCCGTAAAGTTTTTTTTTTAAAACCTAGCCGCCATCCCCTTCCCCCCCATCCGGGCTCTCCGACCCCGGCCGCCACCCCAGCCCGCCGCCGGTGTTCGTCGGTCTTCCCTCTCATCGGGGAACCATCCTAGTTGTCGGAGAGTCATTGAAAAGCCCCCTAATGAAGGAGGTAGACGAACCGTGGTGCTGCCCTCATCGTGCCACCATGTCGCCCCACCACCGCCGTCCGCCTGCCGCCCTGCCACCCGTCGCCCCATGGCCCCTGCTCGGCCGTCGGAGGCCTCGTCAGTGCCCAGCCACCGCCCACGGTCAAGGAAGGCGAACGGGCTCCCATGACGCCCGTCTGCACTGCCGTGCCACCCCACCACCGTCGCTCACCTGTCGCCCGACCGCCCGCTGCCCGCCACCCACTGGCCCCCGCCCGGCCGTCAAAGGCCTCGCTGGTGCCCAGCCGCCGCCCATGGTCGCGTAAGGTGAACGGGCGCCCGTGACGCCCCATGATGCCCGTCCGCGCCGCCGTGCTACCCCGCTGCCATCGCCCGCCTGCGGCCCTGCCACCCACCAGCACCATCCACAGGCCCCGTCCACTGCCCGCTACCTGGCCGGTCACCGGAGATCCGATTTCCCCTTATTGCTCAGCTATGAAGGAGCTTCTGCATGCTTTTCAAAGCAGCCAAAAGAAGCCTCTACACGATTCTCAAAGCAATCCAAAGAAGAGCGATCTCCGCATGGTTTTTGGAGCAGTATGATTTTCAAAGCAGGGGAGATTTCAAAATTCAAATAAAAGGGATTTATTTGGAAAATAAATTGAATTCAAATTCAAAACCAAAATCTCAATTTTTCATTTTAAACCCAAATTACATTCCAAATAAATCCCTTTTATTTGAATTTTGAAATCTCCCCAGCTCTGAAATTTGTGCTGCTCCAAAAATCATGCAGAAATAGCTCTTCTTTGGATTGCTTTGAGATCGTGCAGAGGCTTTTTTTGGTTGCTTTGAAAAGCATGCAGAAGCTCCTTCATGGCCGAGCAACAGGGGGGAAACCGGATCTTCGGTGGCCGGCCGGGTAGCGTGCGGTGGACGGGGCCGGCAGACGGTGCCAGCGTGTGGCAAGGCCGCAGGTGGGCGGCGGTGGCGGGGTGGCACGCCGGTGCGGACGGGCATCGTGGGGCGTCACGGGCGCCCGTTCACCTTCTGCAGCCATGGGCGGCGGCTGGGCACCAGCGAGGCCTCCAACGGCCGGGCGGAGGCCAGCGGGTGGCGGGTGGCACGGCGGCGCGGATGGGCATCACGGGGCGTCATGAGTGCCCGTTCGCCTTCCATGGCCATGGGCAGCAACTGGGCAATAGCGAGGCCTTCGACGGCCAGGCGTGGGCCAGCGGGTGGCGGGCGGCAGGCAGGCGACGGCGGTGGGGCAGCACGGCGGGGCAGACGGGCATCACGGGGCATCACGGGCGCCCATTCACCTTTCATGGCTGTGGGCAGTGGCTAGGTATCGGCGAGGCCTTCGGTGGCCGGGCAGGGGCCAGGAGGCGGCGGGCAGCAGGGCGGCAGGTGGGTGGTGATGGCGGGCGGCAAGGCAGCACGGTGAGGGCAGTGCGACGGTTCGTCTCCCTCGCACGTTGGGGGGCTTTCTGGCGACTCTCTGGCGGCTTGGGCGGTTCCCCGGTGAGAGGGAAGACCAGCGAATATCGGTGGCCGGCTGGGGGGGGCGGCCAGGGTCGGGTAGCCCGGATGGGGTGGAAGGGGATGGTGGCTAGGTTTTAAAAAAAGAAAACTTTACAGGAGATGAAAGGTTGAAGAAGGAATAAGCTTGGATAACATGGGGATAAATATGGAATAAAGCTGGGATAATAGGAATAGGTGGAATAGCAAGGATAAAAACTTAAAAAAAATCTAGAAAATTAAAAGAAAACCTAGATGGGTTTTGGGTCCCCCATCATTCTCCTGCAGCGCGAAGAACTCGACTCCGTCGAGTTTGTCGACGATGCAAATCTTAGTCCGCTGCTAGCTCTGATACCAATTTGATGCAGGGCGGACACGCGAATAAATCTAGGGTTATTCAGTAAAAGGGGAAGGCCTAAAGCAAACTAAGGATCGTGAGAGGGCTCATAAGCCTCCCAGGACTAGGATAGATAGATGACTGAAAATCCCTAAAATGGCTGGACTCTTTTGGTTTTCATTTTTCTTGATGAGATGATGAAGGGAGGATGGAAATATGGAGGAAGGAACAAGAATGAAACTCGAACCTAGGATCTAGATCCGACGGGAAATAGAGAGATGGAGGGGAATGGAGTACCTGGGGCCTCACACCCCTTGATGCCCCGAAGGACGAAGGCAACACGGGGCCTCATACCCCTCGACGTCCCGAAGGACGAAGGCAAGACGGGGCCTCACACCCCTCGACATCCCGAAGGACGAAGGCAAGACGGGGCCTCACACCCCTTGACGTCATGAAGGACGAAGGCAAACGGGCCTCAGCCCAGAACCACAACAAGGTTACAAACCCTCAAAAATTCAATTTCATTAACTGATTTATTACAAGAGGAGTATGGGTATTTATAGATTTCCATATCCCTTTGAAATTCAAAAATAAAATCCCTTAAAATCCTCCCTAGATTTGAATTCAAATTCAAAATAATTTGAATTCAAATCTAAAACCAAAATCTCAATTTTCCATTTTAAACCCAAATTACATTCCAAATAAATCCCTTTTATTTGAATTTTGAAATCTCCCTTGCTCTGAAAATCATGCTGCTCCAAAAATCATGGGGAGACAGCTCTTCTTTGGATTGCTTTGAGAATCGCACAGAGGCTTCTTTTGGCTGCTTTGAAAAGCATGCAGAAGCTCCTTCACGGTCGAGCAACAGGGGGAAACCAGATATCCGGCGACCGGCCGGGCAGCGGGTGGTGGACGAGGCCGGTGGATGGTGTCGGCGGGTGGCAGGGCCGCAGGCGGGCGGTCGCGGCGGGGCGGCACGGCGGCGCGGACGGGCGTCACGGGGTGTCACAGGCACCCGTTCACCTTTCGTGGCCATGGGCGGTGGCTAGGCACCAGCGAGGCCTCCGACGATCGGGTGGGGGCCAGCGGGTGGCGGGCGGCAGGCGGGCGACGGCGGTGGGGCACCATGGTGGCACAGATGGGCATCACAGGGCATCATAGGTGCCCGTTCGCATTCTGCGGCCATGGGCGGTGGCTGGGCACTGGCGAGGCCTCCGACAGCCGGGCAGGGGCCAGGGGGTGGCGGGCGGCAGGCGGGCGATGACGGTGGGGTGACACGGTGGCACGGTGAGGGCAGCACAATGGTTCATTTCCCTTGCATGTTGGTGGGCTTTCCGGTGACTCTCCGGCGGCTAGGGCGGTTCTCCGGTGAGAGGGAATACCGGCGAACAGTGGTGGCTGGCTGGGGAGCGCGGTCGGGGTCGGGTAGCCCGGATGGGGGGGAAGTGGATGGCGGCTAGGTTTTAAAAAAAAAAAACTTTACAAGAGATGAAAGGTTGAAGAAGGAATAAGCTGGGATAACACGGGGATAAATATGGAATAAAACTGGGATAATAGGAATAGGCGGAATAGTAGGGATAAAAACTTAAAAAAAATCTAGAAAATTAAAAGAAAACGCATATGGGTTTCGGGTCCCCCATCATTCTCTTGCAGAGCGAAAAACTCGACTCCGTCGAGTTTGTCGATGAAGCAAATCCTAGTCCGCTGCTGGCTCCGATACCAATTTGATGCGGGGCAGACACACGAACAAATCCAGGGTTATTAGGAAAAAGGGGAAGGCCTAAAGCAAACTAAGGACCGTGGGAGGGCTAATAAGCCTCTTGTGACTAGGATAGAAAGATGATTGAAAATCCCTAAAATGGCTAGACTCTTTTGTTTTCACTTTTTTTGATGGGGATGACGAAGGAAGGATGGAAATATGGAGGGGGGAACGGGAATGAAACTCAAACCTAGGATCTAGATCCGACGGGAAACAAAGAGATGGAGGGGAATGGAGATATCTGGGGCCTCACACCCCTCGATGCTCCGAAGGATGAAGGCAAGACGGGGCCTCATACCCCTCCACGTCCCAAAGGACGAAGGCAAGACGGGGCCTCACACCCCTCGACATCACGAAGGACGAAGGCAAATGGGCCTTAGCCCATAACCACAACAAGGTTACAAACCCTCAAAAACTCAATTTCATTAACTGATTTATTACAAGAGGAGTATGGGTATTTATAAATTTCCATATCCCTTTGAAATTCAAAAATAAAATCCCTTGAAATCCTCCCTAGATTTGAATTCAAATTCAAAATAATTTGAATTCAAATCCAAAACCAAAATCTCAATTTTCCATTTTAAACCCAAATTACATTCCAAATAAATCCCTTTTATTTGAATTTTGAAATCTCCCCTGCTCTAAAAATCGTGCTACTCCAAAAATCATGCGGAGTCAACTCGTCTTTGGATTGCTTTGAGAATCGTGCAGAGGCTTCTTTTGGCTGCTTTGAAAAGCGCGTAGAAGCTCCTTCACGGCCGAGCAACAAGGGGGAAACCGGATCTCCGGCAGCCGGCCGGGCCGCGGGCGGTGGACAGGGCCGGCGGACGGCGTCGACGGGTGGCAGGGCTGCAGGCGGGCGGCGGCGGCATGGCGGCACGGTGAGGGCAGCGCGACGGTTCATCTCCCACGCGCATTGGGGGGCTTTTCGGTGACTCTCCGGTGGCTAGGGCGGTTCCCTGGTGAGAGGGAAGACTGGCAAACACCGGCGGCCGCCTGGGGTGGGCTGCCGGGGTCAGGTAGCCCGGATGGGGCGAAAGGGGATGGCGGCTAGGTTTTTTTTAAAAAAAACTTTACAGGAGATGAAAGGTTGAAGAAGGAATAAGCCGGGATAACACAGGGATAAATATGGATTAAAACTAGGATAACAGGAATAGGCGGAATAGTAGGGATAAAAACTTAAAAAAAATCTAGAAAATTAAAAGAAAACTAGATGGGTTTCGGGTCCCCCATAAGCTCCACAGCCCACTTGACCAGGCACCCGGAAGTATTAGGCTGACTCAAGATGGCCCTCAGGGGTTGATCTGTAAGGATTGCAATCAGGTGTGCTTGGAAGATTGGCTTGAGATGTTGCGCAAACACAATCAATACAAAGATAATATTTTTGGTTCGAGTGTACTTGGTTTTTGCATCATGGAGCAATTTGCTGGTATAATAGACCGGCCACTGGGAGCCATCATTGTCGGTGCAAAGTAGCACTGAGTAGACCACCTCTGGTGAGATCGCTAGGTATAGGTGGAGCTCTTCTCCAGGCTCCAGCCTAGACAGCAATGGTGGAGAGGTGAGGAGCCTCTTCAGCCCCTCGAACACCTCCCGGCATTCCTCTGTCCAAATGAAGCCATGCATCTTGCATAGCACCTTAAAGAACGGTTGACAATGCTCAGTGGAATGCAAAATGAAATGGCTCAAAGCCGCAATGCACCCAGTCAAGCACTGAATCTCCTTCTTCGAGGTAGGGTGTCTCATGTTGGCGATCACTTGGATCTTCTCGGGGTTAGCTTCTATCCCTCTCTGGGTGACCATGAACCCCAAAAACTTTCCTGTTGCTATGCCAAATGCACATTTAGTGGGGTTCAGCTTCATCTGATAGAGGTGGAGGTTATCAAAGACCTCTGCCAGGTCGGCGACATGATTCGACTCCAGGCCACTCATGACAAGTATGTTATCTATATAGACCCGCATGTTGAAGACCCTGTTGAACAGGCATTGGTACGTCGCCCCTGTATTCTTGAGACCAAATAGCATCATTTGGTAATAGTATATACCTCGATCAGTTACAAATGTTGTGTGCTCCTCATCCTTCTGGTGCATTTAGATTTGATTATATCTGGAGAATGCATCCATGAAGCTGAGGAACTTATGGCCTGAGGTGGCATCTACCAGCTAGCCAATCTTGGAAAGTGGGAAGCTGTCCTTCGGGCATGCCTGATTAAGGTCAGTGTAATCCATACAGATTCTCCATTTCTTTGAAGCCTTCATGACCATCACTATATTGGCAAGCCAATCAAGATACTGAACCTCATAGATGAAGCCTACCGCAAGGAGCTTGTTGACTTCCTCGTCGATCGCCTCCTATCTTTGCTGGGCAAAACTCTTCTTTTTCTGCTGGACCGGATGGTAGTTGGGATTGACATTAAACTTGTGGGTAATTACTTCTAGAAGGATCTCGGGCATGTCTACACTGTCCAAGCGAAGACGTCCGCGTTAGCTCACGAAAAGTTGAGCAAGTGAGTTCTTGCCTCCTCAGGTAGCAAGGCTCCTATCTGCACCATCTTTATGGATCCTCCCCTAAAGGAAAGGACAGTAAGGGATCAATAGGTCCACCTTTTACCCCTGACTCCACCGGGTTCGGTTGGGCAATGGTTGGGCTCGGGCTAGCTTCCTGCAGCCCTGGAACAGTCTGTAGATAGTGCTGGACTGATTACCAAGACCCTCTCATCTATCCAGTCCCCTAAGGAGTTGGGAACTGAACAAGGAGGCACCGAGTTGAGATGGTAGCATCGAGGAGATTGAGTCCAAGATGCCCGAGAGTTGCATTGTAAGGTGATGGGAGCCTCACAATGGTAAAAGTTGCCAGCATTGTGCTTTGCCAAGGTGGTGTCCCGGCATTTATTGGGAGTGTAATCTCTCCCTCAACTCTGATCGAGTCCCCAGTGAAGCCCACTAAGGGCATGAAGACCGGTCTTATTTGGTCAGTGGATAAGTTCATCCTTGCAAAAGTATCATAAAAAAGTATATTTGTAGAGCTTCCATTATCAACCATGATTCTTGTTACAGGATGTTTTGCTATCATAATTTCTACAATGACAGTGTCATTATTTGGATTATCTACCCTGGCCATCCCTTCTGGTGCGGACACCAGAGGCACCAGAATAAGACAGGGGCTTCTCAACCCTTTGTGGATTACTTAGTAGTGTTTGAGTCCATTTTGTAATAAGGGCTTAGCTTATTTGAGTGTTCTTTTCTTTGGCCCCTGAGTCATGTTCTTTTGGGCCTCCATTGTTTGAGTCCTGTATTCAGAGTTTGATTCATACCAGTAGGGTTTAGATCAGTCAGTCTAGTCAGCTAGACAAAGTCTGAGTCCTGTAAATGTTAATCCAAGTCCATGAAGACTCAATACAAGTGAAGTCCAAGCCAGCATAAGTGAAGACCAACCCAGCTTGAAAACATAGAAGACCCAACAAGAAAAGTGAAGGCCCTAAAATCCTAGGACGTAGCTTGGAACCCTGGACCATAGCTTGGAGCATACTGGGCCGCCTAAGGCCCAGTGGAGCATCTTATGGCACCATCCACCCTTATGGTCACCACCTCTTGGTCGGCCACTTAGGGTCACCTCCCTTGGCTGACCAAGGCAAGAAAGAGAGAGGGAGTTTGAGGGAAAGAGGGCTATTGACTTGCCATGTATTCTAGCTAGGGTTTGGGTGGGATTCAAATTCCTATGAAATGACTTTTATATCCTTACTTGGGGGGCAAGTTTATGGGTCTATTTAAGAGGCCCCCTTCTCTTTCATGAAGGCTAATTTTATTTATGAAAAAAATATTGAGTTTTCCAATTTGTTGTGTGCTTGCTATGTGCTAAGGGGAATCTGTGTGAACCCCTTCTTCTTTCTAGCCTCCTGCGCCCTATCCCTAACCAACATCAAAACCCTAGAAGAAAGCTTTTCCAACCTTGGCCGCCCAACATAAAAACTCCCCATCCTTTGCTATTTTTTTGATTTTTTTCTCATCCCTTCATCGATTTCTAACTCTTGACAGGCAATTTGTAGGTCCCTCGAAACCAACGAATCTAAGATTCTAGCCGGACAGCTTTCAGGTCACCGGCTTGAAAGAAGCAGATCTGCAGGGTCTTCGACTTGATCATTTAGGCTGCATCCAAGAGCGAAGAGAGACCTCTACAAGGATTCATCTATGATGCAGAACTAAGATGCATGCATGATTATTTTTATATTTTTTAAAGGTTAAGTTATGAATCTAAATCCTGAAGAACAGACCAAGAACCTAAGTAGGGAAGTCTATGCAAAACAAGAAGCTAAAGCATGTAAAATAGGACCTTAAAGCAATAGAAAAAGAGGATCATCGAAGCTGAGAAGTCTCAATTGGGCTAGTTCACCTATAATAAGGCTACTGGTAGGCAAAGGGGGTGTACCTGACAACGGTGGATGCACCCGATGAAGACCATAGACGAAGGGGTCACTCTCGCTCCCGGATGTGGCTTGGATGATCAAGCCGGAGACCCACATATTCTTGTCTTTCAACCCGGTGATCCGATCGCTGCCTGGCTGGAGTCATTGGATTCATAGAAGTCGAGGGACCTGCAAATAGCCTTTCAAGGGTTAGATATTGATAAAGGGATGGAAAGATAAGTGGAAGAATAGAAAGGGAAAAATGATTTTTGATGTTGGCGGCCAAGGTTGGAGAAAGCTTCTAGGGTTTGTTGATGGCTGGAGACTGGGCGCAGGAATCAGGGAAGAAGAAGGGGCTCACATAGAATCCCCTTAGCACACTATTGATCCCATAAGTGATTTTGATGATAACCAAACATTGGAGCATGTATATTTATTTCTGACAACTCTTCAAGTGTTTGACAAGTTTTTGTAGGATGAATTAAATGTTCAATCTTCAACTTCTACACTTCTATTTTCTTGTTTGAGTTATGTTGTAATGTATTTTTGTAAAGAAGAACCCAATGAAAAAGCTAAGAAAAAATCATGTAAAAAGGGTTACTTCTATGTGTGTGTGTGCCATGAAATTTATCTTGAGTTGGTTTGTTTGAGAATGTAATGAGTTGGTAAGAGTTTTTCTTTAAGTTCAAATGTAAAAATCCTGAAGAAGACACTCAAGTCAATGAAGAGCCAACTCTGCTTTCTAGCACGCAGCAAGGATTCTGGAACGTAGCAATCCGAGCTGACTCGATGGAAAGCGAGCCGACTCCAGTGAATCCGAGTTGACTGGAATCAGTCTGAGTCGACTCCTCCAGAGTCCAATTTTCGAAGATTTCTGAGAATAGCCAGGCGACCCGACCCAAACAAGAAAGAGCTGACTCAGTCAGACCTAATGTTGAAAGCCTGAGAAAGCGAGCCGACCCGAACTGCATCAAGCCGACTCTTCTAGAGCGAGGTTTTCTGAACCTAAGAAGAAGAGCCGACCCAAGCTATAAAGAGCCGACTCCTCGAGTTCAAGTTTCTTAAAGAAAGAAGTTCGAGCCGACCCGAGCTATCAAGAGCTGACTTGTCCATAGTGATGTTTTATGCCCTGAGACAAAGAACCGACTACATTAAAGATTTGGTGACCCGACCCATCGACTGAAAGGATCCGAGTCGACTCGAAGGAATCTGAGTTGACTCGAACATCATTTCCAGGTATTTAATGGCTAGTTCCAAAAATTATTTTTGAATGCTAAATGGTGCTCCAACGATCACAAATCATTCCCCAATGGTCTACAATGGCTAGAACTACCTTGGGATGATAGAAGACTTTAAATTTGAAGGATTTGAACTTCCTCGAAGCAATGAATTAGAAAGTTCTTCAAAGAAAAGAAAGCTTCATTGAATATCCTACCAACCAATAGCAAAAGAGCACAAGAGCATTTAAGTCAAGCTTTCAGGTCTTCACCAATTACAATCTGAAGCTTGAAGCAACTTTGGGAAGAAGGCACTGAAGTAATTAAAGTCTATTCAAGTGCATTCAAGTGGATTTCCAACAAGCTGCACCAGCAACTATCCGACAAATTGAGTTTGTCATTATTGTTGCATTTCTTTCAATTCAATTTTTGATATGTTGGGTTATTGGTGAGCCCGGTTGAAAAACCAAATAGGTTCTTGGTGAGCCTTGATAAAAATTGTGTTAGGTTCTTGGTGATCTTGGTAAAACCAAGTTAGGTTTCTTTGGTGAGCCTGTTAAAACCAAAGGGTGTTGGATTTTCTTCGGTGATCCTGTAAAATCAAAGTATAGAGGTTTTGGATTGTGATCCTGTAAAATAATCCTATTGTATTCGGGTATGAATATAGTGAAAATCCCAAGTGGTATCTTGGATAGTGGATGTAGGAGCTGGGTTGCTCTGAACCACTATAAATTTGGTGTGTTTGTGTTGTGC
This sequence comes from Areca catechu, assembly GCA_021397845.1. Lineage (NCBI taxonomy): Eukaryota > Viridiplantae > Streptophyta > Magnoliopsida > Arecales > Arecaceae > Areca > Areca catechu. The sequence goes on along the minus strand of CM038045.1, from coordinate 129,876,111 downwards.
ATACTTGACTTTTTTTAGTTTCTGCATCTTATAACTCTATCACAGCACCTCCACTAGCAAAGGATTTTGAATTGTACATTATTTGCTTTAAATTTTCAAAAGTCCCAATTCACCCCCTTTTGGGTAGCCATATGGGCAACAACTAGTATCAGAGCAGTGTCACTGATTGTCTTAGAGTAAAGATTGATGGCTCATCCCAAGATTACATCTTTGGCCGAAGGCCAGTCAACTAATAGACCTCCACTCTTCACAGGCATAAATTATTCTTATTGGAAAGCACGAATGAAAATCTATATTCAAGCTGTTGATTTTTAACTGTAGAAGGTCATTCTCAAAGGGCCACATGTTCCCATGAATAAAATTGATGGCGTGGATGTCCTTAAGCCTGAAGAGGATTGAGACGAACATGACATAAAGATGGGAGAATTGAATGCCAAAGTAATAAACTTGCTTTACTGTGCTTTGGATTCAAACTAGTTTAATCGAATTTCCATTTGCTCTTCAACGAAGGAAATTGGGATAAACTTGAGGTGACCCATGAAGGAACTTCACAAGTGAAAACTTCAAAGATAAATCTTTTAGTGCATAATTATGAATTATTTAAGATGGAGCCTAATGAAAGTATTTTAGCCATGTATACTAGATTTACATATATTATTAACGGTTTGAAAAGTCTTGGCAGGGTATACTCAAATGCTGATTTAGTACAGAAGATTTTGAGATCACTTCCTGATAAATGAGATCCTAAAGTCACTGCCATCCAGGAAGCTAAAGATTTGAATGTTCTATCAATGGATGAATTAATGGGATCTCTCATCACACATGAACTAGCAATGCAGCATAGAACAGATGATGATCAAAAAAAGAAGAAAACAATTGCATTCAAAGCTGCATTGGAATCAAAAGATGATGAAGAGATGGAAGATGACTCCACCTCCTCCGAAGATGACCTTGAAGATGAAGACATTGCAATGGTCGTGAGGAGATTCAGAAAGTTTATGGGAAAGAAGAAAGGAAGATATAACAGAAAATTCCATAAATGAGGAGAACACTCAAAATAAAAGGACAAGGACAAAGATAAAGATAAGGAACAAGTCTCCACTTACTATGAATGTAAGAAACAGGGGCATATTCGTCTAAACTGTCCTCAATTAAAGAAATTCTTCAAAAAGAAGAAAAAGAAAGTGATGGTTGCCACGTGGAGCGATAGTGAAGACTCCACTTCAACTGAAGAAGAAGAGACTATGAAAATAGCAAATTTATGTCTAATGGGTCTCAAGGATGAGGTAAATTCTCTCGATACTCAAATTGAATTTACTTTTGAGGAATTAAATTCTGCATTCCATGATCTATTATCTAAATTTAAAAAGGCATGAGTAAAGATTAGATCATTAAAGCATATCAATGATTCTTTACTCAAAGAAAAAGATGAGATTTCAGAAAAGAATAATTTATTGCAAAAAGAACTTCACACCTTTTCTAAAAAATGTAATGCTTTGAAAACTGAGAATAGTGAATATCATGACAAAAACAATGCTTTATTGAAAGAAATTAATGAACTGAAAAAGGAGGTTGAAAAACTTAAGCCACTTGTTGAAAAATTAACTTTATCTTCTAACAAGTTGAATTAATTCTTAATGATCAAAGAATTTCTAGTAACAAAGCTGGAATAGGTTTTATTGCTTAAAATTCGAATTACATTTCAGCTACTACATTTGTAAAACAAAAGAATTTTATTCCTAAGTTTACTTCTCATAAAACTTTTGTCACAAAAGGTTCTACTTCCATTTCAAAACCTGCAATTTCTGCACTTCATGCATCTAGAATTTCAAAGTATAAATCATTTCAAAATTCTAGAATCAGATGTTTTGTTTGCAAAGAATTAGGACATAAAGCTTTCAATTACAAAATTACTAGAAATGTCCATATTACATCAAGAAAGATTTGGGTTCCCAAAGGAACCATCTCAGCTAATCTGAAAGGATCCAAGTTAGCTTGGGTACCTAAAAATACTCCTTGATTTTCTTGCAGGAATGTCTTGCAGCCTAGAAATTAAAGAAAAGATGGTATCTTGACAGTGGCTATTCAAGGCATATGATGGGTGACAAGGATCAATTTATTATCCCGAAAATGAAAGAAGGAGGCATGGTTACTTTTGGAGACAATGGCAAGAAAAAAATAATCGAAATTGGTAAGATCAAAATAACCCCCTATACTTTCATTGAAAATGTATTGCTAGTAATAAGTTGAAGCACAATTTATTAAGAATTAGTCAATTTTGTGATAAGGGCTTCAAAGTTATCTTTGAATCATCTATGTGTATAGTAACAAACTCTCTTGACTCTAGCAATAAATCCATTGGACACAGACTAGGAAATATTTATGTGGTAGATCTAAATGATCTTACCATGTCAAGTAGTTTTAGTCTAGTAGCAATGAATGCTAAGATCAAGGAGTCTTGCTTACTATGGCATAGAAAATTGGGTCATGCTAGCATGCATACTATTGCCAAGTTGATTTCCAAAAATCTTATTAGAGGCATGCCTAAGTTTAAAGTTGATTTTGATCATGTGTGTGATGCATGCCAAATGGGTAAACAAACAAGGGGGAGATTTAAATCCAAAAATCTAATTTCAACTTCTAGACCTTTAGAACTACTTCACATGGACTTATTTGGACCAACTAGGACCACAAGCCTAGGAGGTATGAAATATGCCCTTGTGATTGTAGATGATTTTTCTAGATTTACATGGATTTTTTTTATTGCATACAAAGATGAAACTTTCAAAATGTTTAGAAAATTTTACAAGAAAGTTTCAAATCAGAAAAATCTTTCAATAATTTTAATTAGAAGTGATCACGGAACTAAATTTGAAAATCAATTTTTTGATGATTATTGTACTGAAAATGGTATTGATCACAACTTCTCCGCTCCTAGAACATCACAGCAAAATGGTGTTGTAGAGAGAAAAAATAGGACTTTGGAAGAAATGGCCAGAACAATGTTATGTGAAGGCAATCTTCCAAGATACTTTTGGGCAAAAGCGGTGAACATTGCATGTTATATTTTAAACTGCATTTTGATCCATCCTATTTTGAAGAAAACCCCTTATGAGCTTTGGAATGAAAAGAAATCCAATATAAATTATTTTCATGTATCTGGATGCAAATGCTTTGTGCTTAATAATGGTAAGGATAATCTAGGAAAATTCGATGCTAAATCTGATGAAGTTATTTTCTTTGATTATTCATTACATAGCAAAGCATATAGGGTTTTTAATAAGAGGACTCTTACGGTAGAAGAGTCAATGCATATTATGTTTGATGAAACTAACCCTTCACTATCTAGAAAAGATGAGTGTATTGACAATGATGCAGGTACTATCCAAAAGGAGATGGAAGACATGAATATTCAAGAAAGATCAATTGAAGAAGGAGAAGAAACGGTAAGTAAGGATCATGCTGATATTCCAACTGAATGGAGGTACACTACTTCCCATCCTAGAGAATTAATTATTGGTGATCCTTCTTAAGGTATAAGGACTAGGTCTGCACATAGAATTGCATATGATTATCTAGCCTTTGTACCTCAAATAGAGCCTCACACTTTAGAAGAAGCAGAAAATGACCCAAACTGGATAATAACCGTGCATGAAGAACTGAACCAGTTTGAAAGAAATAAGGTTTGGACACTAGTTGATAGACCTAAAGACCACCCAATTTTAGGAACCAAATGGGTCTATAGGAATAAACTAGATGAACAGGGAAATGTCATTAGAAATAAAGCTAGATTAGTGGCTAATGGATATAGTCAAGAAGAAGGTATTGATTTTGATGAAACCTATGCACCTGTAGCAAGATTAGAAGCTATTAGATTACTTCTTGCATTTACTTGCTACATGAAATTTAAATTTTTTCAAATGGATGTGAAAAGTGCATTTTCAAATGGTTTTATCGCCGAACAAGTTTTTGTAGAACAACCACCAGATTTTGAAAATAATGCTTTTCCAAACCATGTGTTTAAACTCAATAAAGCTTTATATAGTTTGAAACAAGCTCCTAGAGCCTGGTATGATAGACTTAGCACCTTCTTAATTGAAAATAATTTTTTAAGAGGAAATGTTGATAAAACTCTTTTCATTAAAAAGAAAGACAATGATATATTAGTTGTACAAATTTTTGTTGATGACATTATTTTTGGTGCAACTAATGAAAGTTTTTGTGAAGAATTTGCTAAACTAATGTAGGGAGAATTTGAAATGAGCCCAATGGGTGAACTCAATTACTTCCTCGGACTTCAAGTAAAATAGTCAAAAGAAGGGATCTTCATCAACCAATCCAAATACACCAAAGAAATCATCAAGAAGTTTGGTATGGAGACGAGCAAACAAATGAACACACCCATGAGCCCGACCTGCAAATTGGACAAAGATGAAAGTGGATTGGTGTGGGCACCAGACCTCTTATTAGGGTTTCAATTTTCGGGTCTTATAATAAGGCTTCAAGCCTAAACCTTGTAATTTTCTTTAGCTTTGAATTGAGTCTCAAGTGTCTGTGTCTAGTCCTATATTTTGACCAAGTTGGTCAAGTCGAGTCCCGTACTGAGTCCAGTCCTGTAATGAGTCCAGTCCGAGTCTATTTGAAGTATGGGTCCAAGCAAGATTGGTCTTGAAGTCTAGTCACTTTTTGAGCCAAGCCATGAAGGAAGCCAACTCAGCTCAGGGGCCCACCTCTTCATCGTATATGGCACCATGTCAACTAGCCAAGTGGGCGGCACAATTCAGATTCTTGGATGCCCAAAAGGGGGACACAACACTTGATACATTCTCTCTTTCCCTCCACCCTATCATGCTCTTGTCCAAGTATGGGTGGCCGGCCAAGGGAAGGTCAATGGAGGATAGAAATGAGTTCCTTGCTTCAAGCTTTCTTCCCAAAGTATGTTGCCAACTATGGAAGGAAGGGCAAGAATCCATGGGCGCCTCCATCTCCCACTCCCCACATCATGTCTTGTACCAAAGATGGATGCACAACCAAGGAAAGGAGGAGGACACAAGCCTTGCTACAAGCCCCACTTCAAGTCTTATTCCAAAATGAGAGACCAACCTTCCAAGTCCAAGGGAGCAAGATCCTTCTTCCAAGCCTCAAGTCAAGACACGCCCAATCACTCTCCAATTTTTTTGGTCGGCCAAGGAGAAAGAAAATCTGAATTTTGGGTGCCCCATCAAAAGAAAACTTGTATTTTCATTTGAAATTTAAATTGGGTCCTAAGGTGCCTATAAAAAGGGACCTTACCCTCCCTTTTAATGATAATGTTAATGAATGAAAAACACAAGTTTTTGAGAGCCAATTCTCTTTAGTTGCCTTCGTTCCTTAAGAATGTCGATCTTCGTGAAGGAGCACCTTCGCCTTCGGGCATCGAGAGGTGTGAGGCCTCGTGTTACCATCTCTTCCGCAACTCCATCTTCCAACATTTGAGTCAGAGTCCATTGGGATCATCCAACCTGGCGCCTAGCAAGAAGAACTCCACCATCACCACATCAACTCTCTTTCCTTCATCCCTTGCTTTCTTTGTTGAATCCTAACTCCCCTCTTGAATGCTCGCAGGTCCTCCAGGTGACATGAACATGGAGTCGGTTTCCCTTACCATCGAGACCTTTGGACAGCAAGCCGGCGCATCTGTGGGGTTGAAGGCTCGATCATCGAGGCCATATCTGCCAGAGTGAGTGAACTCGGCATTGGGCGCTTCAGATCTTTTGAGGTTTGCAACCCTAGGACTCCTAAGTAGAAATTGATCCGAGAGCTAAGTCCTACAAGGATTTTCAATCTCGGGGTCCTCTTTTTATCCTTGCTTAGGAACTTGCTTGCCTGAAGTTCTTATTAGTATAGAACCCTAGATCTACTCCTACTTGTTTTCGGGAATCCTAAACAAATCATTAAAACCCTAAAAATCACCAAAGAAAAATCACTTGCATCATTCTTCATCTTAGCATCTTGTTAGTCCTCCATCATTTCTGGCATCAGAGCATGGTTAGGACTTAGAACATCTTAAGTACTTGGATTAGGTGCTTCACCAGGCAGTCCGATCTTAGGAGAAAAGTAGGGTTTCAAGATCCTCTCCTCCCATTCCACGGGGATCTCCTAAGGTGCGTAGGGGTGCCATTGTGATTGACCTATGAAGGGGAACACAAGGAGATAGGTTTAGGTCTTTTAACAAAAAATGTTTGCATCTTTAATATCAGCTTTTTAGAAATTCCGCATTCCCATAGTCTGCTATTTTGGTTGTTTTGGCCTATAAGAATGTCAGATTTTTATGATTTTTGTTTCGCTGGATTTTTCATAATTAGAAGTATTTTTTTGATTTTTTAAAGGTTTTATTTCAGTCTGTAGAATTTCTACATGGTTGATTACCATCTGAAAAAATTCTACTCTGAAAATTCAGCAAGTACATCTCCTCACATCTTCATTTTTCATTTAGTTTAATTTCACATTTAGGGTCATATTTTTTTTATTTCCATCATCTTATTTTTGTTATCATCCATCAAAAAAAAAATCCAAAAATATAACTTAGAAACATTTCATTAGATCATTTGTATGCCTTCATATTCATAAATCATCTTAAGGGCAGCAATTTGACATAGGGTCAGGATTTCATTACCTATCCTTAGCCTAAAAATCACCACCCGGCATATTGAACCCCAACCTCTAATTAAAATTGAATAGACACTTAATCTGCTCTAGTGAGCTAGGACACCCACAAAGTCAAGTCGAACCAAGTGTGAAGCCAAGTTCGATAACTTGTTTGTGTGTGCTTGTGTAGCTGGTGTCTAGGCAAGTGGTTCAGGGACAAGAGCCCGAAGGAAGGTGGGTTGGTTCGCTTACCTGGCCAATTTCAAATTGGTGTCTAAGGCAAGCAAAGAGGAACCTCCACCAACCTTATACTTACTTGGCCAGGTGCCAAGTTACTACTACCGAGTTAGTCTTCTTGACCTAACATTTGGTCTGATCTTCTAAGTCTAGCAAACCCATAACATCTTCCATTGTGTGTGCATGTCGACTAGATCTGGGGTCCCCTATCACCCCCATCATTCCCAATCAGGTGAACCCATGGAAAACATCTGAGAAGACCAATTAAAGGTCATCATGGAATAATTGGCTAAGATGAACAGTAAGCTTGATCAGTTTGACGAAAGATTTGAAGCCCGCAAGGTCCATGCTAAATCCAACTCCTCTAGGCCCAATTCCCTTGATCCAAGAGCCTATGATCATGATCTTGCCCCTGAGTCTAGCCCTAGAACCCCATACCCATACTTGGTTGACTCCGAGGAGGGAACCATTAGGAGCACTGAACCTTATGCACCAACTTTTGATAGAAGACAAGAGGTGTATATCAATTAGGAGGAGAGCATGGATCACTATTTCAAGTACACTAGGATGTCGGAGTTAGAAAAATTAAGATTGGCCATACGTAGGTTAGCCCGATATGCTAATTGGCATTGGGTAGCTATTGAGGATGAATGTTATCAAAGAGGAGAAAGAATACATAGCTGGAAAACCATGAGAAGTAGGCTAAGAGAAAAGTACCTAAGTAGATTTTATGAGCAAAGAGTTTTAGACTAATGGTACAAACTGAGACAGGTCGATAGACTAGTGTTTGAGTATATTGAAAAATTTAATGGGTTTATTAGGAGATGTAGCAGAGTTGAGTCTGAGACTATAATCATATTGAGGTTTCGAGCTGGCCTACGTAGGGACATCTAGGAGGAACTATCCCATTGGAAAATTCAGAATCGTGAGGAGGCCTATGACATAGCTAGGGAGTTTGAGTCTTATCAAAGGGAACACACGGCCAGTCACTCTCAATTCAGCAGGGTTAGTACCTCTGTAACCAAGCCCAACCCTAACCTGAGTCGACCCATCCCTGCTACCCCATGTGTTCACCATGGTGACATTAAAGAGGAGGAATATATTGTAGACATGGAATTGGTTGACCAAAAAAACACCCAGGTTGAATCTATTTTGGAAGAACCCTCGGAAGATCCTGAACCCACCAGTGAGAAGTATATGAGGCTGACATGAGTCTGGTAGATGAATATGAAGGAGAAGACTGTGAGGAGGACAACTCTAGTACCTTACCTGAGGAAACCCTTGGAGAAGATAAGATTGTTGAGCCTAGTCCTGAAACATCAGAACAACAAGAAATTAGTGAGGACTTGGTTCCTGTAAGTCAATGCCCTCAGGAAGAACCCACTCCTTTAGCCTCAACCCAAGATCTCATTCCTCTAACCCTAGTTGATGATCTTTTTCTGGAACTGACTAAGTCTTCCCTTCTTGAAAAACCTGCACTTACAATGACTGAATTTGACCTATGACACTCATAGGCCAATATTCAAATCTTAAGGTCATCCAAAGTAACCATGGTCTATTTCATGCCTCGCATAAATTACCCCAAGACTTTGATTCCCATTTCCTACCTTTTCCTGAGTGTACACATGTTTCTAAAGCCATTAGGTTACATTTTACTGAAATCACCAGGTAGCATGAACCTTTAGAGCCCATCCCATTTGTGACCTACTTTTGGAAGACCTTATGGCATTTGCTAGGAACCCATGGTAAATTCTCATGTGCATACCAGACCAGGGTCAAACCTAGAGAGTCAATAATCTGTTAGGTTTAGGCCCTAGAGAGTCTAATAAAATTCCGCTCTATAGGAATGCATCGTTAAGTCTGCATTTTGCATTGTGTATTAAGTATAAATTTTAAATAATTTGGTTGATTCCCGAATGAGAGCCGAAGAGTTGATCAAAGGGATTCTATAATGGTTAGGCTTAGGCCTGAATAGTTTCCACAAGGAGCCATTAAGAAACTTCATGCTCGTGGAGCTGGTCCCTTTAGAGTGATAAGGAGAGTTGGCCCTAATGCCTATATGCTTGAGCTACCCCCGAATTATGGCATTAGCTCGACTTTCAATATCCTGGACTTAGTCGAGTATAGGGAACTAGCAAACATACCTAGTAAGCCATTTGAGGCCTAACCTTTCATTTGAGAGCAAACCCGACCTAGAGTGTCCACCGCCAATTTTACCTGAGAGAGGAGAGCGGATCGAGTGTGTCCTGGATGATCAAGCTATGACCACCCGGGGCAAAGGCTATCAACGTTACTTGGTCTGATTGCAAGGCCGACCGTAGTCCGATGATTCATAGGATACTCGAGAGGACTTGCAGCACCTCGACCCCGACCTTCAGGAAAAATATCAAAGCCAAATGAACCTTTACTCGACAGGGTCGAGTTCCTCCCACCCCAGGAGAATTGGTGTGGGCACCAGACCTCTAGTTAGGGTTTCAATTTTCGGGTCTTGTAATAAGGCTTCAAGCCTAAACCTTATAATTTTCTTTAGATTTAAATTGAGTCTCAAGTGTCTGTGTCTAGTCCTATATTTTGACCAAGTTGGTCAAGTTGAGTCCTGTACTGAGTCTAGTCCTGTAATGAGTCCAGTCCGAGTCTGTTTGAAGTATGGGTCCAAGCAAGATTGGTCTTGAAGTCTAGTCACTTTTTGAGCCAAGCCATGAAGGAAGCCAACTCAACTCAGGGGCCCACCTCTTCATCCTATGTGGCGCCATGTCAACTAGCCAAGTTGGAGGCACAATTCAGATTCTTGGACACCCAAAAGGGGGACACAACACTTGATACATTCCCTCTTTCCCTCCCCCCTATCATGCTCTTTTCCAAGTATGGGTGGCCGGCCGAGGGAAGGTCAATGGAGGTTAGAAATGAGTTCCTTGCTTCAAGCTTTCTTCCCAAAGTATGTGGCCAACTATGGAAGGAAGGGCAAGAATCCATGGGCACCTCCATCTCCCACTCCCCACATCATGTCTTGTACCAAAGTTGGATGCACAACCAAGGAAAGGAGGAGGACACAAGCCTTGCTACAGGCCCCACTTAAAGTCTTCTTCCAAAATGAGAGACCAACCTTCCAAGTCCAAGGGAGCAAGATCCTTCTTCCAAGCCTCAAGTCAAGCCATGCCCAATCACTCTCCAATTTTTTTGGTCAGCCAAGGAGAAAGAAAATCTGAATTTTGGGCACCCCATCAAAAGAAAACTTGTATTTTCATTTGAAATTTAAATTGGATCCTAAGGTGCCTATAAAAAGGGACCTTACCCCTCCTTTGTAATGATAATGTTGATGAATGAAAAACACAAGTTTTTGAGAGCCAATTCTCTTTAGTTGCCTTCGTTCCTTAAGAATGTCAATCTCCATGAGGGAGTGCCTTTGCCTTCGGGCATCGAGAGGTGTGAGGCCTCGTGTTACTATCTCTTCCGCAACTCCATCCTCCAACCTTCGAGTTAGAGTCCATTGGGATCATCCAACTGGGCGCCTAGCAAGAAGAACTCCACCATCACCACATCAACTCTCTTTCCTTCATCCCTTGCTTTCTTTGTTGAATCCTAACTCCCCTTTTGAATGCTCGCAGGTCCTCCAGGTGACACAAACACGGAGTCGGTTGCCCTTGCCATCGAGATCTTTGGACAGCAAGCCGGCGCATCCGTGGGGTTGAAGGCTCGATCATCCAGGCCGCATCCACCAGAGTGAGTGAACTCGACATCGGGCGCTTCAGATCTTTTGAGGTTTACAACCCTAGAACTCCTAAGTAGAAATTGATCCAAGAGCTAAGTCCTACGGGGTTTCTCAATCCCGGGATCCTCTTTTTATCCTTGCTTAGGGACTTGTATGCCTGAAGTTCTTGTTAGTATAGAACCCTAGATCTACTCCTACTTGTTTTCGAAAATCCTAAACAAATAATTAAAACCCTAAAAATCACCAAAGAAAAATCCCTTGCATCATTCTTTATCTTAGCATCTAGTTAGTCCCCCATTATGGATCCAATGTTGACCAAAAGCTATATCGAGGTATGATCGGATCCTTATTATATTAATTGCAAGTAGACCAGACATCTTGTATAGTGCATGTGTATGTGCTAGATTTTAATGTAATCCCAAAGAAACACATATGCTTGCTGTTAGAAGAATATTAAGATACTTGAAAGGTACAAGTAATCTGGGTCTTTGGTTTTTAAAAGAATCATCTTTAAATTTAATCAGATTTTCTCATACTGATTATGCTAGTTGTAAAGTAGATAGAAAAAGTACTAGTGGTACTTGTCAATTTTTAGGGTTGAATTTAATCTCATGGCACTGCAAGAAACAAAACTCGGTAGCTCTTTCTACTACTGAGGTAGAGTACGTTGCTTCAGGGAGTTGTTGTGCGCAAGTGTTGTGGATTATACAACAACTAGAAGATTTTGGTGTTTCACAATGCAAAATTCTTATCAAGTGTGATAATACAAGTGCTATAAATTTAACCAAAAATCTTATTCAGCATTCTAGGACCAAGCACATAGAGATTAGACACCATTTCATTAGAGATCATGTTTTGAATGGTGACATAGAATTAGAATTTATTCCAACAGAAAAATAACTAGCTGACATCTTTACCAAGCCACTAAATCAAGATAGATTTGAATTGCTTAGAGGAGAATTAGGGCTATGTAACCCTTTCTAGATCCAGTAAACCTAATTTTTTTCAAGAACTAAGGAAAACTTATCTAGAAAACCTCCTACAATTATTCATGATTTTTGAACAACTTTCCTTGAATTTTCAGTATATTGAATTCAATTTTTAAATCATTTGATTTCATGTGGAAAGTTTCTGTTTGAGTCAACTCGAGCAATTTTGCTCTGGTCGAGCCGGCTCGAATGTCTGAGTTTTAAACTCTTGCTCTGGTCGAGCCGACTAAGTCTTTGCTTAGCCGACTTGGTGTTCTGATTGTTCTAAGTTTGCTCTGGTCAAGCCGACTCGAATGTTTTTAGGGCTGCACGAGCCGACTTGAAAGTCAAGAAATCGCTATTTAGGAAGTTCTGAACTGTCTTTTGCTATGCTTCACTTCTTTTGCTTTACTTCAAAAACACTCCACTTCCCTCGGATGCTTTACCATTCTTCCAAAAATCTCTCCTAAGAGACTAAAATTCCTAAATCCCACTGTAATGGCTTATCAAAGATCTGCAAGGAAGGTTCTTCAGATTGGGGAATCAAGTGCTCGCAGTACAGATGCAAAGGAAATAGGGAAAAAGAGAAAAATATCTGCTCCAATCCAGCAAGAAGAAGATACTCCTCCTCCCGGACAGATTGTCTTAATGGCCAACCGGCCTGTCACATGCGGAAGAAGGATAGACTTTGCATTTTTGGAAGAGATGGAAATGAGAATTGGAAAGAGGATAGAAAGCCAAGGTGGGAAACACTTCTGCTCCTTGGACATCTTGACCTACCCTTCACTGGTATGGAGTTTTTATGAAAATATTATGATTAAGGAATTTCACTTGGAATCTACTGTCAAGGGAAAATAATTAATGGTGGATGAAGAGAAACTGGGCTATTTGCTGCAAATGCCAATGAACGATGCCACTGAGCTCCTTCTACCGGATAAGGAAAGTATTCTAAAGCTAATTTTGGAAAAAGAAGATGTGAGCACGGTTCAGCATGTACAAGCTAACTTACTGTCAAAGGAAATGAGGCTACTGCAAAGCATGATCAGCAGGATATTTCTACCCAGAACTGGCCACTTTGATTGGATCAGTGAGAAAGATATGATATTTATGGGACACTTGATTGAAGAAAGGCCTCTCAACCTTCCCTATATAATGATGATTCAGATGACTGAGGTAGCAAGAAAAGTCAAAGCCTGTCTACCATACGGTATGGTTTTCATTCTATTATTTGAAGAAGCAGGGGTTGACTTAACAAATGAAATAGGCAAGCCATTACATCATTTTGATATCTATTCTTTCAATTCACTGAAAAGAATGGGTTACAAACAACAAGAAGGAAAATGGATAAAGAAGATGCCTAGTCAAGTTGCTGCTACCTTTTCTGAAAAAAATAAAGCTGCTGATGAAGAAAGGACTTAAGGAACAATGGTTACTCCATATGACCTCAAGAAGCTGATATATTAGAAGATGGAAGCAATTTCAAGTTCTTTAATAGATCACATGAATTCTGCAATTGATGAGATAAGAAACATAGTCAAAGCAAGCTTGCAGGAAATGAGATCTAAACAAAAGCTTCACCAAGAAAAAATTGAAAAAGAAATGAAGGATTTTAAGGAAGAGTTAAGAAGCATCCTACTGCAATCACAGAAGGAAACCATTCCCATTGAAGATGCTCCTGAACAAATCATCAAGGAGTCACTTGACATTCCAGTTCCTACTCCTTCATCTAATCCACCCAAACCTATTGAAACCAAGAAGAAACCCAAAACCAAGAAAACTAAGATTATTAGAGCCCCTATTAGGACTAGGTTCAGGGATTTAAGGTTTAAACCCCTGAAAACTAAGATCTCTGATAGAGTTATAGAGGTAGGATCCTCTTCTGCTAGTGAAGAAGAAGAAGAATAGATCTTTTGATTAGTCTTTTGGTTGTATGTCTAAACTCATTAGATCTTTTAAATGCTGCAATATGAATGTACTTTCCTTTTCAACTTGTATGTAAATCTTCTCAATGAGATGAAAGATCTTTTGATTTTCTTTGTTGTCATAAACAATGATTTGATGATTAATCTATGCTGTACAACTATGATGATTTTTTAATTAGAATTTCCAATTTGAAAATGTGAAATTATCTCAAATAAATATTAGAAACATTCTCAATCTATTTTTTAATCTAAACTCTATTTGAAACCACCTTTTTGATTGTTTGATAAAAGGGGGAGAAAGTAATATGGGCTAATATGAAAAATGGGAGAGAGATTAAGCTGATAGCAAAATTAGTATTAATGCTTGATCTATATTGAAAATTTTGATAGAGCTTCCTACCAATTATTCTTAAAGGGCATAAAAAGAATGAAAAAGGGGGAGCACAAAAATGATAATTTTCAATAAGACCTATTGCTTAAATTGTATTTAAAATCTAGAGAAAGGAGGAGATTCTCTTGAAATGATTTTGCTCTAATTATTATCAATCTTAATGCTCTGATTGCTACTGCTCTACAAATTGATCTTAATTCTGTAATTTTTTTTTTGGAACTCTGATACTCCATGTTTTGTGCTAATTATAATATCATGAAGCATGAAAAGTTCAATACTTTGATGATATACAATGATATCATCTCCTGAGCTCTGGTCCTTAATTACAAATTCAATTAGCTCTGATACATATGCATATTTAATTTTCAAATACTGTTATACACGTAAAGTATAAAGAATTTTTCATGCCCATTGTTTTGTCATCATCAAAAAGGGAAAAATTGTAGACCCTATAAGTGATTTTGATGATAACCAAATATTAGAGCATGTAAATTTATTTCTGACAACTCTTCAAGTGTTTGACAAGTTTTTGTAGGATAAATTAAATATTCAATCTTCAACTCCGACACTTATATTTTCTTGTTTGAGTTGTGTTGTAATGTATTTTTGTAAAGAAGAACCCAATGAAAAAGCTAAGACAAAATCATGTAAAAAGGGTTACTTCTATGTGTGTGTGCACCATGAAATTTATCTTGAGTTGTGGTGGGGACACCTGAGGCACCAGAATAAGACAGAGGCTTTTCAACCCTCTATAAATTGATCAATAATTTATGAGTCCATCTGTAATAAGGGCTTAAATCATCTGAGTCCATTTTAGTTGTTATTTGAGTTATTTGAGTTGTTATTTCAGTTCTGTACTAGTCAGCTCATGTTAAGCTAGTTCAGTCCAATGCTGGTCAGCTCATGTTGAGCTAATTTTATTTTTTTTTGAGTCCTATCCAAGCATACTGAAGACTCAAGACCACATCATACAAGTAAAGACCAAGTCCAACAAGATTGAAGACATGAAAGTTTAGCCCAAGTCCAACCCAGCATGAAGATTTGAAGACCCTAGGAGGAAAATCAGAAACCCTAATTCCTTGCAGATGCCCTCCAGATGCCCAGATTTCCTTCCAGATGCCAAAATATATTCATAGACCAAGGCATCCATGATTTTAGAGGTCCATCTGCATCTTAGCCCAAAGAAATCAAGCCCAGGTGCCAAGCCCAAGCCCCTAAGAAGCAAGATACCAGGGAATATTCCTGCTACCTGGCTACCAGGCCACCCCAGCTTCTAGAGGCCCAAACCCATGCACCCGGGCCCCTTTGGGCCGGCCCCTTGCTGCTCTTAGAAGCCCAACACGCCCCCCTAGGTGTCCTTGGAGTGTTGGCCAAGTCAAGAGAAATTTTAGGGATTTTTTCTACCTAATGTTTCCTTATTTTCTAGCTAGGGTTTGAGAGGGAAAATGATTCTCATGTAAAGACTAATGTGCCCTTACTTGGAGCCCAAGGTTAAGGGTCTATTTAAGGGACCCTAGCCTCTTGTATGAAGGGAGAATTTTGATGAATGAAAACCTTGAGTTCTTCTATTGAGTTGTGTGATACCTTGCTGTGTGCATAAAGGGGTTTGCTAGAGTTTTTCTTTCCAGTGCTGCAATCATCTTCCTGCTGCCAACAAGCCTCTTAGATCCCTGGACGCCCACTCCAAAAGAAGCCTTCCCTTACTGTTTTTCCTTTGTTTTCTTGTTCCTTTGTAAGTTTTCTAACCCCTGACAGGTCATTTACAGGTCCCCGAGTTTCTACGAATCCAACGACTCTAGCCAAGCCTCAATCGGATCACCGAGCAAAAAGCCGGGTATCCGCGGGTCTTTGGCTCGATTTTCCAGGCCGCATCCGTCGAGGAACGAGAGACCCTTTTGCTGCGATCTTCACAGGCATTGTCAGGTACACCCCCTCTACCTCCAGTAGTTTTATTGTAGGAGAACTTGCCCTAACCGAGGCTTCTCAGCCCCGGCGATCCTTCTTTTCTACTTTTCTAGGTCCTAATCTGCATGCTAATCTTCTAAAATTCATATAAAATTCCCTACAATTTATTTTAATTTTAAATTTGGGAATTAGTCACTCAACCCCACATATAAAATATATAAAAAAAATTGCATGCATATTAGTTCCCCATCATTTTGTATCAGAGCTTAGATTAGGGCTTGTTTTCTGCAATTTTCTAGTCCGTATATGCTTTGTTTTGTTAATTATTTCTCTCTAAAGGAAACTCCAAGAATTATGAAATTTTTTTTTCTGGATTTATCATAATTAACAGTAATTTTAAAAATTTTCTCAGATTTTATTATGTCCTGTGAATTTTCTTCAAGCCAAAATACAGCCTACAAATTTTCAGCACTGTTTTTTCAGCATGACAAGTTTGGAATTTTTAGGGTTTTGTTTAGCATTTTTGCATATCTTTTAATTTTAGAATATTTCCTGTATATTAGGCTATAATTTGCCAGTTTTCTTATATTTAAAAAAAAAAAAAAAATTACATATTCTCCAAAAATATCAAAAAAATATCTAAACCCTAATTTGCATCCTCATCTGCCTGCCATCATTACATAATTTACTTTAAGGGCACTCTCTTAATACCAGATAAGGGAAGGAGGACATTACCTTTCCTTAGCCCAAAACCACCTTCCTTGCATTCGGTCCCAAGCCTAACTTAAAATCGATTAGACCTAATTTACCATAGTGGGCTAGGGACACCAACTGGTCGGGTCCGGGCTAAGTGTTAGATCACTGTGTCAAGACTAACCTGTATGTTCCTTGTGCTTGGTGTCTAGAATGGTGGTTTAGGGATTCAATCCCGAAGGGCTTGTGTGCTGGTCCGCCTACCTGGCCAATCTCTGATTGGTGTCTAGGATTGGCAATCAGGGACCTAACACTCCCCTTACACCTGCTTGGCTGAGTACAGGGTTACTATAGGCTAGTTTGCCACCCTGATTGAGCATCTAGTTTGGACTCTAGGTCTAGTCAGCTGTAGTCGGTCTGATCGAGTCTTGCATGAGCACTAGATCAGGAGTTTCATATCACCCACCTCCTTCACAAATGTCTGAACCCATGGAAAACTTACAAGCCCAAATAAAAGCCCTAGCTGATCAAATGGTCCAGATGGCTACCCAGATGACTACCTAGTTGACTACCTAGTTAACTCAGTCTGCTACCCAAACCAACAATAGAATTGACCATCTTGCCAATAGGTTTGACCAGTTAGGAGGCCGTGTAGGGACCATAGCAAGAACCCATGGGTCACAATCTGAGCCAGATCCTGAGTCCCCTAAACCTAGGAGAACCCCAAATCCTGATCTATACCATGAGGTCGAACCTAGGAGATCCCCTTATTCTGACCCATACTACAATCCTCAACCTAGGAGGACCCCAAACCCTGATCCATACCAAGAGATTGAACCTAGGAGAGCCCCTCAGCCTGACCCATACTATAATACTGAACCTAGAAGAACCCCTTACCATGACCCTTTTTATGATACTGAACCCAGGAAAACCCAATACTCTGACCCATATAGGGAGTCCAATCCTAGGAGAACCCAATACTCTGACCCATATAGGGAGTCCAATCCTAGGAGAACCCAATACTCTGACCCATATAGAGAGCCCAACCCTATGAGAACCCAATATTCTGACCCATATAGGGAGTCCAACCCTAGGAGAACCCAATATCCTGACCCATATAGGGAGCCCAACCTTAGGAAGACCCCATACCATGATCCATCCTTAGAACCTGACCATAGAGCTGACCCAAAATCCTATGACCCTAGATCCTATAATCCCATGACCCATAGATCTGCACCCTTGTCCTATGAGCCTAGAGAACCCATAACCCCTAAGTATCAATCTAGTACTAGTCAGGTTTCCCTTAGTCAACTTGAACCCCATAGGATTAGTACCCCTAAATATGAACCCAATAGTGAGCCACTGCCCCTTAGGCAACCTGAACCTACTAGGACTAGTGTCCATAATCAGAAACTAGGACCTAGCCAATTTTCTCCTAGCCGACTTTCTCCAACCATTTCTGAGATTGACAAGGCTTACATTAACGTGGATGTGTATGAAGCTGATGCGAGCTTAGTGGATGAGTATGAAGGAGAAGAGGAGACACCTTTAGTAGACCTAGAATTAGCTGACCCAGTAGATACCCAGGTAGAAACCAACCCAGAGCTAGTTGACCTTGACCACATCCAACCTAAAGCTATAGTGGAAGAACAATTAGAGGAAGAGAACTCTGATACTAGGATTTTACCTAAGGAAACACTAGAAAAGGATCTAATTGTAGAGCCTATTCCTAAATTCCATGAACAAGAAGACTTTATTGAGGATTTGGCTTACTTAACCCATTGCCCTCAGGATGAATCCTTTCCTACCATTCTATTGAAGATCTCTTCCCAGAAATTGTTGACCCATCCTTCTATAGCATGGACCTTTTCTTGCCCATAGATATACCGCAACCCTGTAAGGTTAGCCTCATTAGTCTAGGATTAGTCCCTGACGCCCCTTCTTTTATCCTACTTTATCCAACTAACCTTGAACCTTTTTCCCTACCCTACCAAACTAATTTTGAATCCACTTGCTATTTTCTGCCCTTTCCTGACACCTCCAGCATTTCTAGGATTATTAGATTGCATTTAACTGAGATTAGCATACTGCATGCATTCATCACGCATGTTAGGTTTGCATCTTACTTCTGGCATACTCTTTGGAATTTGCTAGGAGTTCACTATAAATTTTCATGTGCATGTCAAGCTAGGATCAAACCTAGGGAACCTATAATCTATTAGGTTTAGATCTAAAGAGTTCAATAAAATTTTCTTCTATAGGAATGCATAGTCAAGTCTGTTAGGTGTTAGTATGAGCCCTTTGAATCATTTGTTAGGAGTCTACATGTGCCCAGCATGTTCACCACCTACACTAATTGTAAACAAACTGGCTAATTCCCGAAGATGGATCAAAGAATTTGATGTAGTGAATTTTATCTTGGTTAGGCTTTGGCCTAAAAGAAGCTTCATGCTCGTAGAGCCGGACCTTTTAAAGTGATAGAGAAGGTTGGATCAAATGCCTAGGTGTTAGACTTGCCTTCGGATTTGGGAATTAGTTCTACCTTCAATATTACAGACCTGGTTGAGTATAGGGAACCGGCAGCGATACCTAGTGAGGCCTTTGGACCTATTCCTTTTCATTGTGAGTGACCCTAACCTAGAGTGTCCACAAACAAATTTGGCCTGAGAGAGGAGAATGGATCGAGCGTATCCTGGACGATCAAGCCATCATGACCCAGGGCCACGACTATCAACGCTTCCTGGTCCGATGGCAAGGCCGGCCAGAGTCAGACGATTCATGGATTTCTCGAGAGGAATTGCAATGCCTCAACCCAGACCTTCTCGAGAGATATGTGAGCCAGTCTGACCTTCACTCAACAGGATCGAGTTCCTCCCACCCTGGGAGAATTGGTGGGGACACCTGAGGCACCAGAATAAGACAGAGGCTTTTCAACCCTCTATAAATTGATCAATAATTTATGAGTCCATCTGTAATAAGGGCTTAGCTCATCTGAGTCCATTTTAGTTGTTATTTGAGTTATTTGAGTTGTTATTTCAGTTCTGTACTAGTCAGCTCATGTTGAGCTAGTTCAGTCCAATGCTGGTCAGCTCATGTTGAGCTAATTTTATTTTTTTTTGAGTCCTATCCAAGCATACTGAAGACTCAAGACCACATCATACAAGTAAAGACCAAGTCCAACCAGATTGAAGACATGGAAGTTTAGCCCAAGTCCAACCCAGCTTGAAGATTTGAAGACCCCAGGAGGAAAATCAGAAACCCTGAATCCTTGCAAATGCCCTCCAGATGCCCAGATTTCCTTCCAGATGCCAGAATATATTCATAGACCAAGGCATCCATGATTTTAGAGGTCCATCTGCATCCTAGCCCAAAGAAATCAAGCCCAGGTGCCAAGCCCAAGCCCATAAGAAGCAAGATACCAGGGAATATTCCTGCTACCTGGCTACCAGGCCACCCCAGCTTCCAGAGGCCCAAACCCATGTACCTGGGCCCCTTTGGGCCGGCCCCTTGCTGCTCTTAGAAGCCCAACATGCCTCCCTAGGTGTCCTTGGAGTGTTGGCCAAGTCAAGAGAAATTTTAGGGATTTTT
This sequence comes from Areca catechu, assembly GCA_021397845.1. Taxonomy (NCBI): domain Eukaryota; kingdom Viridiplantae; phylum Streptophyta; class Magnoliopsida; order Arecales; family Arecaceae; genus Areca; species Areca catechu. The sequence continues at coordinate 129,856,071 of CM038045.1, read as the reverse complement.
TCTACCTAATGTTTCCTTATTTTCTAGCTAGGGTTTGAGAGGGAAAATGATTCTCATGTAAAGACTAATGTGCCCTTACTTGGAGCCCAAGGTTAAGGGTCTATTTAAGGGACCCTAGCCTCTTGTATGAAGGGAGAATTTTGATGAATGAAAACCTTGAGTTCTTCTATTGAGTTGTGTGATACCCTGCTGTGTGCATAAAGGGGTTTGCGAGAGTTTTTCTTCCCAGTGCTGCAATCATCTTCCTGCTGCCAACAAGCCTCTCAGATCCCTGGACGCCCACTCCAAAAGAAACCTTCCCTTGCTATTTTTCCTTTGTTTTCTTGTTCCTTTGTGAGTTTTCTAACACCTGACAGGTCGTTTACAGGTCCCCGAGTTCCTACGAATCCAACGACTCCAGCCAAGCCTCAATCGGATCACCGAGCAGAATTCTGGGTATCCGTGAGTCTTTGGCTCGGTTTTCTAGGCCGCATCCATCGAGGAATGAGAGTTCCTTTTTCTGCGATCTTCATAGATGTTGTCAGGTACACCCCCTCTACCTCCAGTAGTTTTATTGTAGGAGAACTTGCCCTAACCGAGGCTTCTCAGCCCCAGCGATCCTTTTTTTCTACTTTTCTAGGTCCTAATCTGGATGCTGATCTTCTAAAATTCATATAAAATTCCCTACAACTTATTTTAATTTGAAATTTGGGAATTAATCACTCAACCCCATATATAAAACATACAAAAAAAAATTGCATGCATATTAGTTCCCCATCAAGTTGGTTTATTTGAGAATATAAAGAGTTGGTAAGAGTTTCTCTTTAAGTTCAAATGTAAAAATCCTGAAGAAGACATTCGAGCCTACCCCACATGATGAAGAGCCAACTCTACTTACTGGCACGCAGCAAGGATTCTGGAACACAGTAATCCGAGCTGACTTAATGGAAAGCGAGCCGACTCCAGTGAATTCGAGTCGATTGGAATCAGTCCGAGCTGACTCCTCCAGAGTCCAATTTCTGAAGATTTCTGAGAACAGCCAGGCGAGCTGACTCAAACAAGAAAGAGCTGACTCTGCCAGACCTAATGTTGAAAGCCTGAGAAAGCGAGCCGACCTGAACTACACCATGCCGACTCTTCTAGAGTTAGATTTTTCGAACCTGAGAAGAAGAGCCGACCCAAGCTGAAAAGACCCGACTCCTCGAGTTCAAGTTTCTTAAAGAAATAAGTTCAAGCCGACCCGAGCTATCAAGAGCCGACTCGTCCAGCATGATGTTTTGCGCCCTGATACAAAGAGCCGACTACATTGAAGATTTGGTGACTCGACCCATCAACTCGAAGGATCCGAGCTGACTCGAAGGAATCCGAGCCAACTTGAACGTCATTTCCAGGTATCTAATGGCTAGTTCCAGAAATTATTTTTGAATGCTAAAAGGTGCTCCAACAGTCACAAATCATTCCCCAATGGTCTACAATGGCTAGAACTACCTTGGGATGATAGAAGACTTTAAATTAGAATGATTTGAACTTCCTTGAAGCAATGAATTAGAAAGTTCTTCAAAGAAAAGAGAGCGTCATTGAATATCCTACCAACCAACAGCAAAAGAGCACAAGAGCATTCAAGTCAATCTTTCAAGTCTTCACCAATTCCAATCTAAAGCTTGAAGCAACTTTGGGAAGAAGACACTGAAGTAATTAAAGTCTATTCAAGTGCATTCAAGTGGACTTCCAACAAGCTGCTCCAGCAACTATCCAACAAATTGAGTTTGTCATTATTGTTGCATTTCTTTCAATTCAATTTTTGAATTGTTGGGTTATTGGTGAGCCCGGTTGAAAAACCAAATAGGTTCTTGGTGAGCCTTGATAAAAACCAAGTGTTGGGTTCTTGGTGATCCTGGTAAAACCAAGTTAGGTTTCTTTGGTGAGCTTGTTAAAACCAAAGGGTGTTGGGTTTTCTTTGGTGATCCCGTAAAACCAAAGTGTAGAGGTTTTGGATTGTGATCCTGTAAAACAATCATACTGTATTCGGGTGTGAATATAATGAAAATCCCAAGTGGTATCTTGGGTAGTGGACATAGGAGATAGGTTGCTCCGAACCACTATAAATTTGGTGTATTTATGTTGTGCATACTTGACTCTTTTTAGCTTCTACATCTTATAACTCTATCACAGCACCTTCACTAACAAAGGATTTTGAATTGCACATTATTTGCTTTAAATTTTCAAAAGTCCCAATTCACTCCCCTCTTGGGTAGCCACCTGGGCAACACACACAGCAAAGCACATAGCAGTATTTGGTAAACTCAATAATATTCATGAAAAAGTGTCTTCATACTGGAGAATGGAGTCTCTTAAATAGAGTCACTAACTTGGCCCCCAAGTAAGGTTACAAAAGATATTTTCCAGGAATTTGAATCCCACCCAAACCCTAGATAGAATACATGGTAGGTCTTAGGATTGAAATCCCTTAAATTGCTTCCCTCTCTCTTGCCTTGGTCGGCCAAAGATGGTGACTCTAGTGGCCGACCAAGGGGGGTAAGCATAAGAAGTGGTGCCCCTTGGTTCCTCTCATGGGCCTTGGCTGGCCCAAATTGCTTCTGGCTATGGTCTAGGGCTTTAAGTTGTTCTCTAGGGTTCCAAGACTTTGAACTTCTTCTGCTGGGCCTTCTATGGTCTTTATAGCTTTTAGTTGGATTGGTCTTCACTTGTACTAGCTTCGTCTTCACTTGTACTGGCTTGGTCTTCACTTGTATGAGTCTTTACTAGACTTGGACTAATATGTATAGGACTTAGAAAGAAGACTAGCTCAACATGAGCTGAGTGGTACAGGACTCAAATAATAAAAGATAACTCAAATAGGCTAAACCCTTATTATAAATGGACTCAAATACTACTAAGTAATCCATAGAGGGTTAATGATGCGGGACCTATATACGCATGCAAGTATTTTTTTGTATGTTTTTTATTAAGTTGGATGATTAATCCTGAAGATTAGACTAAGGAATGATGTAAAGAGTTCTCTATGAAAATAAAAGGCTAAAGCATGCATAACAAGACCTAAAAGGCAAAGGAAAGAGGAACGCCGAGGCTGAGAAGTCTCGGTTGGGCTAGTTCATCTTCAATAAAGGGACTGGTAGGCAGAGAGGGTGTACCTTACAATGGTTGATGTGCCCGATGTAGATCGTTGATGATGGGATTGCTCTCGCTCTCGGATGCATCATGGAAAATCAAGCCAGAGACCCGTGGATTCCTGGCTTTCTGCTCAGTGATCTGATGGCAGCCTGGCTGGAGTCGTTGGATTCGTTGGAGTCGAGGGACCTGCAAATGACCTATCAGGGGTTAGAAACTCAAAGGGGAGGAAGAAATAGGAGGAAATCAGCAAAGGGAAGAGGTATTTTGGAGTTGGTGGCCAGGGCTTTGGAGGGCAGGCTGGCGGCAGGATGCATTTCCAAACACTGTAAAGAAGAAAAGCTCTCAGAAGATCCCTTAATGCACACAACAGGGAGGCACACAACAATTGAAGAATCAAGAGTATTTCATATATTAAAAATTGTTAAAATTTTCATACAAGGGGTCCCTTATATAGAGTCATGAGACTTGGGGCCCAAGCAAAAGAAAATAAGGAAAATAATGGGTGACCACTTTCTTCCTAAAGTGTGGGGCTAAATACATGGAAGAAAATACTCTCCCACTTTCTTCCTAAAGTGTGGGGCTGAATACATGGAAGAAAACACTTTCATGCTATACAAAATCTGATGCAGAACAAATAAAGGGATGCGATGCAGAAGTAAATTAAGATTAACTAATTTTTTTTTTGTTGTTTTTATATGTTTGTAGAAGTTGGCTTCAAATCAAAGAAAAGTTAACCTAACATTGAAAGATACTAATATGATAATTGAAAGCACAATTTTAAGGAAACTAAATTATCAGAGTAGTTCAGAAGCAACAGATCGCTGGGGGTTGAGAAACTCCCAGACCTAGGGTTTCGCTCCGAACTTTCAACAGAACAGAAATAAAGAGAAGAGATGGTTTATCTAACCAGACAATGATCTTCACAGATTTTGGTGGAAGAACTCTCCCGAGCAGATTGTTGGATCCTCGGATTCAGATATCTTCGTAATGGATCCTCCAATATTGGTCCTTTGGCGGGTTGGCTTCTCTTGAACTCAAGATCTGGAAGAGAAGAAAAACAATTGATGGAATCAGAGAGTCAAGGGAAAGATTTACCAGGTTGATGAACTTGAAGATTGAAATTGCTGAAAACTGGATTCTCCTGGATGTTGATGTGATTTTCCTTGGAACTTGCTCTGGATCTGAAGTAGCCGGACTGGATCTGGATGAAGGTGGACGGCCTGGACTTGTAGAGAGAGAGAGGCCGTGGGAGATGGATGGAGCTAGGGTTTGATGGATTGAAAATAATGAAGGGCGGCTAGGGTTTTGGAATTTCAAGTGGCTAACCTAGGGTTTTGGATAAAGATGGAGATCTCTCACCTCCTCAAGGCTCCAATGGAACCCGGATTACCCCCTCACAGAGCTCAACACTTAGAATAGTGCGAAAGAAGAGAAACCTAGGTCACTCAACACAAGAGAATAGTAAAAATAATTTTTCTTCATTGATTTCTTAAAGTTACAAAGAGGGGTCTATTATATAGACCTAAAATTTTCTCCAAGCTTGTACAAATTTCCATGTGGGACTAAACTCCTCCAACCTCTAGATTAGGTAGAAAATCTCCTCTCTTGGCCGACCAAGAGTTCAAAAAAATTTGGGACGGCCATAAAGGAATTTTTTTTGGAATTTTTATGGCGCCTCCTTTGGAGTTGGATTTGGATTTGGAGTCCTCTTCTTCTTATGGCATTTCTTCTTTTCTTCCACTCCAAGTTAAGCTCTTTGATTTTGATTTGAACTTCAATTGGATGTCCTTCTTTGATTTTTTTCTCCAAGAGAAGTCTTTTCCTTCTTTGCTTAGACAAAATTGGCAGGTATGGGCGCCTCCTTTAAATTAGCTTCCAATTTGATTTTTTTCTTCTTTGGATGTGGGGACCATGACACTGGGATGCCTCTGTGGTGCCTCCTGGACTCTGGCGTGTGCTCGGAGTGTGGCTGGGCATGTGGCTTGGAGTGTGGCCTCCACTTGCTTGAACCTTGATTTGATTGGAAGACAAATGTGGCACCATTTTGGACCAAATTGAAACCACATCGGGACTTGCATCGAGTCAACATGACTCAACAAAATTTAAATGGTGACTCAAGAAATAAATAAACTGGTTGACCAGGTCAACCTTTATTACAAACCCTAATTTCTCGGGCAATGTCAATCAGAGATCCAAATGGAGCTCTGAAGTCTTCTTCTGAGTCTGGTGCCCGCACCAATTCTCTCAGGATGGGAGGAACTCGACCCTGTCGAGTAAGGCTCAAGTTGGCTCTGGTATCTCTCCAAGAGGTCTGGGTCCAATTCTTGTAATTCTTCTCGAGAGATCCAAGAGTCATCAGAATCTGGCCTTCCTAGCCAGCGGACCAGGTACCTTTGGTATCCTCGATTACGAGTAGAGATAACCTGATCATCCAGGATCTTTTCAATCTGCTCTTTCCTCACAGGCCAGTTTGTTGGTGGACACACAGGGTCGGGATCACTCTCAATGATAGGGTTAGGCTCAAAAGGCTCACTAGGAATCACAGCTGGCTCCCTGTACTCTACTAAGTCTGTAATGTTGAAAGTAGAGCTAATGCCTAGTTCTGGAGGCAACTCGAGCACATAGGCATTGGATCCTACTCTCTTTACCACTCTAAATGGTCCAGCTCCCCTAGCATGTAACTTTCTAATGGTTCCAGGAGGAAACCGTTTAGCCCTTAACCTAATCATCACATAGTCTCCCTCAACAAAAGATTTGACTCGCCTTTGAGTATCAGCCAACTTCTTATAAGTTTCATTACTTAAATTTATTTTGGCATGAATTTCTTTATGCAAGTATTTTACATGCTGTGCAAAATTCTCAGCAGATTCGGAGACTCGAGTGTGGACAGGTAAAGGGACTAGGTCAAGAGGTGTGTGAGGTTTGTACCCATGTACAATTTCAAATGGACTCTTACCCGTAGACCTATTGACCGAGTCATTGTACGCAAATTCTGCCCTTGGTAGGTATAAATCCCAATTTCTGGTGTTTTCACCAACAAGACATCTCAGCAGATTTCCTAGGCTACGGTTCACTACTTCAGTTTGGCCATCAGTTTGGGGATGATAGGCAGTTGAAAACTTAAGTTTTGTCCCTAACTTATGCCAAAGGGTCTTCCAAAAGTAACTGGTGAACCGGACATCCCTATCTGAAACGATTGTCTTAGGTAGGCCATGGAGTCTAACTATCTCATTGAAGAAAAGTGTGGCTACCTTAGACGCATCAAAGGTTTGGGAACAAGGCAAGAAGTGGGCCATTTTAGAGAATCGGTCGACTACGACACAGATAGAATCATGTCTCCTCTGGGTCTTAGGTAAACCTAACACAAAATCCATACTCACATCTTGCCAAGGACGATCTGGGACAGGGAGTGGGGTATAAAGGCCAGTGTTTTGTTTTCGCTGTTTGGCAACAGCGCAGGTTCGACATCTAGCTACAATATTAGCTACATCACTTTTCAAGCTAGGCTAGAAAAAGTGGTCTTCAATAGCTAGAATGGTCTTGTCTTTTCCAAAATGGTCGGCTAAACCTCCAGCATGGATTTCCCAAATCAAAAATTCCCTAAGAGAAGTTCTAGGGATGCAAAGCCTATTTTTGAAGAACAAAAAACCATCTACAAGGGTATAATCCTGGTGATTACTAGATGGTCCTTGAACTAGATCCTGATACACAGTTGTGAAATCCGGATAAGACTCATATTCCTCTTTGATTTGCTCAAACCCTATGACCTCAGTTCTAACAGAAGTTAATAACAGAGATCGGCGACTAAGGGCATCAGCTACCTTATTCTCAACTCCAGCCTTATGTTTTAGGACAAAAGTATAGGACTGGATATATTCTACCCACTTAGCATGCCTAGGGTTAAGCTTCTTTTGGGAGTTCAGAAATCTAAGAGCCTCATGGTCCGAAAATAGTACAAATTCCTGCGGTAGCAAATAATGTCTCCAGTAACGCAAAGCTTGCACCACCGCATAAAATTCCTTATCATAGGTAGAATACCTAAGCTTAGCATCATTAAGTTTTTCACTAAAGAATGCTATGGGATGATTCTCTTGGCTTAGGACTCCACCTATTCCTACACCTGAAGCATCACAGGCAACCTCAAATACTTTAGAAAAATCGGGTAATCTCAGAATGGGTGCCTGGGTCATTTTATCCTTAAGATCTAGGAAGGCTTTATGGGCTGACTTAGTCCAATGAAATTCTCCCTTCCTAATACAATCAGTGATAGGAGCAGCTAAAGTACTAAACCCCTTGATGAATCGCCTATAGAAGGTAGCCAAGCCGTGGAAACTTCTAACTTCATGCACATTGGTTGGCTCTGGCCAGTCTACTATGGACCTAATCTTCTCAGGATCGGCCACCACTCCGTCAGGGGTTACTACAAAACCAAGAAAGATAACTCTACTAGTCATGAATTCACACTTCTTAAGATTACCGTAGAGTCTATCATTCCTCAAAACTTGGTAGACTGCTCTAAGGTGGCCTAGGTGATCTGCTGGGGTCTTACTATAGATCAAGATGTCATCAAAATAGACCACCACAAATTTTCCTATGAAAGCTCTAAGTACCTGGGTCATAATTCTCATGAAAGTACTAGGGGCATTGGACAACCCAAAAGGCATAACAACCCATTCATAAAGACCATCCTTAGTTTTGAAAGCAGTTTTCCATTCATCCCCGGGTCTAATCCTAACCTGATGATAGCCACTTTTGAGATCAATCTTAGAAAAAACCATTGCACCAGCCATCATATCAAGCAAGTCATCTAGTCTAGGGATGGGAAACCTATATTTGATTGTAATTTTATTGATGGCATGACTGTCAACACACATCCTCCACGTGCCATCTTTCTTTGGGGTCAGTAAGGCTGGGACTGCACAAGGGCTAAGACTTTCTCTAATAAACCCCTTCCTCAATAATTCTCCAACCTGCTTTTGCAGTTCTTCATGCTCAGATGGATTCATCCTATAATGGGGCAAGTTGGGCAAAGTCGCTCCTGGGATTAGATCTATGGCATGCTGGATATCCCTAAGAGGTGGAAGGTGGTCTGGCAAATCCTCGGGAAAGACATCCTCAAATTCTTTTAACACAGGTTTAACTTCTTGAGGAGGCTCTGAGGGTTCCGAAGTTCTAAGTTCCTTAGCAGTCAACATCCAGATGGGTGAACCACTATGAATTTCTTGTTCTAGATCCTTAGCACTGATTAGGTTCACTCCAGTTTTCATCTCCTTAACCTTACCGGCTCCTTTAGTTACCTTGTCCTTAGGGGGAACTGAATGGATCGTAATCTTCTTCATGATCATACAACCAAGGTCTTCCGAGAATTATACTGCTCACCCCCATGGGTAAGACATCGCACCAAATCTTTTCGTGATAAGATTGCATTTGGATTTGGACTTGACATCTAGATTGGATGGGTATGGAGGTAGAATCTACCCAAGAAACCTTATAGGGGTTGGGATGGGGAACTGGGATTAAGCCTAACATCTTGACAGTGCTAGTAGAGATGGCATTTACACAGCTCCCACTATCTATGATGATCTTACATACCTTATCCCCTAATTTAAGAAAAGTCTGTAGGATGTTAGTCCTACGCCAATCCTCTTGAACTAGATTCTGGGATAGGATGCATCTTACAACTCCTAATTGGTCAGATTCATTGGGTTCCTCCTCTCCTTCATACTCCTCAACCAAATTCATTCCGGTCTCATAAACTTCTTCTTCAAATTCCTCACTGGGCTCGGAATTATCATTCTCTCCCTCTTCTATGTAAAGGGATCTCCGTGGGCACTGGCTAGCAACATGACCTACCTTATGACACTTGAAACAGGCTATGGCAGTACACTGACTGGAAATGTGACATGGTTTCTGACATTTAAACAGGTGATATTTGAACTAGGGGTTCTCTGGGTGTCAGGTGCCTTACCTTTGTCCATGGGCCTAGGGGTAGAAGTACCCTGAAAAGGTTTACTAGGGATAACTTGGCTAGGTCCATTCCTTGGGATTGGGGCACTAACCCTAGAAGGTATAGGTCCTCTCTGAAATTTCTCAGTGTTCAGTGCAATCTGGTAGGCTTGGTCTAGATCCGTAACCTCTCTCAGAAATAGTTCTCTCTTGATATCTTCCCTCAGTCCAGCCCTAAATCTAGACAAAGTGACTTCGTGGGCTTCACTCACATCACATCTCATTAGGTATTCATCAAAAGTAGCTATGTAGTCTGAGACAGATCGGTTTCCTTGTTTCAGGTTTTGCCATTGGTCTAACAGGTTTTGCTGGTATGAAATGGGTAGGTATTTATCTCTCAGTTTTTCTTTCATACCCTGCCAAGTGGTTATGGGCTCAACATTCCGTCTCCTAGTGGTTAGCTCAATGTTCCCCCAGTATAACCTAGCTTGATGCACTAATTTCATCTTGGCAAACTTGTATTTCCTCTCCTCAGACATAGCATACCACTCAAAGTATTGATCCATCTCACCCTCCCAATCAGAATACACCTTAGGGTTCAGACTACCATCAAAAGTGGGTGCATCTAATTTGATGTTCCTGATGAACCTATCATCTCTATCTTCAGGCTCTGGGTCAGGCCTCCTATGATTAGGTTCAGGATCTCTATATAAAGGCCTTCTAGGCTCCTGATGTGGGTGAGGTTGAGGCACATTAAAATCGGGGTCAGGAGTCCAATTCCGATGTCTAGGTTCTTCAAGTACTTGGACTCGGTCCCTAAGTTGGGTAAGATCCTCATGAATTTGTGCGCTAAACTGGGCCACAGTGTTTGTCATATCCTGATTCATTTTAGCCATACTTTCAGTAAGAGTTCTGATCATGGCCTCTAAATCAGGTTGGGTTTGACCAGGTTAATATGGCACTCCGTTTCTGGTAGACATGATGATTCAAGCAAGCACACAAAATGAGACTAGACTAAATTGACTACTGGATCACTAGACCTAGAGTCCAAACTAGATGCCCAATCAGAGTGGCAAGCTAGCCTGTAGTAACTCAGGACTCAGCCAGGCAGGTGTAAGGGGAGTGTTAGGTCCCTGATTGCCAATCCTAGACACCAATCAGTGATTGGCCAGGTAGGCGGACCAGCACACAAGCCCTTCGGGAATGGATCCCTGAACCACCGTTCTAGACACTGAGTGCTAAGCACACACAGAATAACTCGGCAAACTGACTCAACACTAGCCTAGACCCGACCAATTGGTGTCCCTAGCCCACTAGGGCAAATTAGGTCTAACTGATTTTAAATTAGGTCTAGGTTCGAATGATTGGATGGTAGTTTTGGGCTAAGGAGAGGTAATCAACTCCTCCCCTTATCTTAGATGCTCAATTGCCCTTAAGTAAATTATGAGATGATCACTCCAAAAAGAATTGAATTGCAGAACACAAAAACAGAGTTGCTGTATTTTAATGCTCAGAATTTTTACCGAAACCAATAAATCACAGAAAAATTATGGAAAATAGGTTCAATTATACTGGTGTCAACGAAGCAAAAATCATGCAATTCGGAGTTTTATGCAGGGAGAAATAATTCAGAAAACAGGGCAATTACGGGCTGCAACTAGATTGTCTTCCCCGTTTATAATCCCTGCTACGAAGTTATAACCCAATGGATCCCCTACACGCCCTAGGAACACCCCGTGGAATGGGAGGAGGAGGCTTGCACCTCGCTTAGTTCCTAGGACCGGACGTCCTGGGGAGTCTACTTCGAGCAGACAAAATAAAAGGAGAAAACAATCAAAACAAGCAAGCAAGCAAATCAGAAACCCTAGACTGGGCTCTGATACCAAAAATGATGCAGAACAAATAAAGGGATGCGATGCGGAAGTAAATTAAGATTAACTAAATTTTTTTTTGTTGTTTTTATATGTTTGTAGAAGTTGGCTTCAAATCAAAGAAAAGTTAACCTAACATTGAAAGATACTAATATGATAATTGAAAGCACAATTTTAAGGAAACTAAATTATCAGAGTAGTTCAGAAGCAACGGATCGCTGGGGGTTGAGAAACTCCCAGACCTAGGGTTTCGCTCCGAACTTTCAACAGAACAGAAATAAAGAGAAGAGATGATTTATCTAACCAGACAATGATCTTCACAGATTTTGGTGGAAGAACTCTCCCGAGCAGATTGTTGGATCCTCGGATTCAGATATCTTCGTAATGGATCCTCCAATACTGGTCCTTTGGCGGGTTGGCTTCTCCTGAACTCAAGATCTGGAAGAGAAGAAAAACAATTGATGGAATCAGAGAGTCAAGGGAAAGATTTACCAGGTTGATGAACTTGAAGATTGAAATTGCTGAAAACTGGATTCTCCTGGATGTTGATGTGATTTTCCTTGGAACTTGCTCTGGATCTGAAGTAGCCGGACTGGATCTGGATGAAGGTGGACGGCCTGGACTTGTAGAGAGAGAGAGGCCGTGGGAGATGGATGGAGCTAGGGTTTGATGGATTGAAAATAATGAAGGGCGGCTAGGGTTTTGGAATTTCAAGTGGCTAACCTAGGGTTTTGGATAAAGATGGAGATCTCTCACCTCCTCAAGGCTCCAATGGAACCCGGATTACCCCCTCACGGAGCTCAACACTTAGAATAGTACGGAAGAAGAGAAACCTAGGTCACTCAACACAAGAGAATAGTAAAAATAATTTTTCTTCATTGATTTCTTAAAGTTACAAAGAGGGGTCTATTATATAGACCTAAAATTTTCTCCAAGCTTGTACAAATTCCCATGTGGGACTAAACTCCTCCAACCTCTAGATTAGGTAGAAAATCTCCTCTCTTGGCCGACCAAGAGTTCAAAAAAATTTGGGACGGCCATAAAGGAATTTTTTTTGGAATTTTTATGGCGCCTCCTTTGGAGTTGGATTTGGATTTGGAGTCCTCTTCTTATTATGGCATTTCTTCTTTTCTTCCACTCCAAGTTAAGCTCTTTGATTTTGATTTGAACTTCAATTGGATGTCCTTCTTTGATTTTTTTCTCCAAGAGAAGTCTTTTCCTTCTTTGCTTAGACAAAATTGGCAGGTATGGGCGCCTCCTTTAAATTAGCTTCCAATTTGATTTTTTTCTTCTTTGGATGTGGGGACCATGACACTGGGATGCCTCTGTGGCACCTCCTGGACTCTGGCATGTGCTCGGAGTGTGGCTGGGCGTGTGGCTTGGAGTGTGGCCTCCACTTGCTTGAACCTTGATTTTATTGGAAGACAAATGTGGCACCATTTTGGACCAAATTGAAACCACATCGGGACTTGCATCGAGTCAACATGACTCAACAAAATTTAAATGGTGACTCAAGAAATAAATAAACTGGTTGACCAGGTCAACCTTTATTACAAACCCTAATTTCTCGGACAATGTCAATCAGAGATCCAAATGGAGCTCTGAAGTCTTCTTCTGAGTCTGGTGCCCGCACCAAAATCCCTTCAAACAAGGTAGGTAGTGACATCCAAAGGGGGGGACCACTTCTTTCCTAAGCAAGCTAGCATGAATCAGGGGATTCATGTTTATCTGTTTTGACTTTCCTTCTTCTCATGCTGGCGTGTGGAGTTGGTGTGCTTGGGGTGTGCTAGCATGTGGTCATCAACTCCTCATGCATGGGCCAACTTCATGATCCTCCAAGTAATCCTAGGTGGCGAAATCCAGGGTGTGATTGGGCTCCATGCAGCTGCTGAGGTGGCATGCTGGATGGTGTCCTTCACATGCTTGAGTCTTCTTTGACTGGTTGGACTTGGTCTTCACTTGTCTGAGGTGGTCTTGAGTCTTCGGTATACTTGGACAGGACTCAAGTAAATAAAATTAGCTCAACATGAGCTGACTAGCACTGGACTGAACTAGCTCAACATGAGCTGACTAATATAAGACTCAAGTAAAGACAACTTAGATGAACTAAGCTTTATTACAATGGACTTGAATGTAGCTAAGTGATCCACAGAGGCTTGAGAAGCCTCTGTCTTATTCTGGTGCCTCTGGTGTCCGCACTAGTTAAGATGCCTCTATCTTATTCTAGTGCCTCTGGTGTCCCGACCAATTCTCCCAGGGTTGGAGAACTCGACCCTGTCAAGTAAGGGTCACACTGGCTCACATATTTCTCGAGAAGGTCTAGGTTGAGGTGCTACAAGTCCACTCAAGAGATCCATGAATCGTCTGACTTTGGCCGACCTTGCCATCAAGCCAGGTAGCGTTGATAGCCGCGACCCCGGGTCAGATCGCTTGATCATCCAGGATATGCTCGATCCGTTCTCCTCTCTCAGGCCAAATAATTTGTGGACACTCTCAGCTAGGGTCACTCACAATGGAAGGAGTAGGTCCAAAGGCCTCACTGGGTATCGTTGTCGGTTCCCTATACTCAACCAGGTCTGCGATATTGAAGGTAGAACTGATGCTCAAATTCGGAGGCAAATCTAACACATAGACATTTGGTCCAACCTTTTCTATCACTTTAAAAGGTCTGGCTCCACGAGCATGAAGCTTCTTAAGGATCCCGAAGGGGAACTGCCCAGGCTTAAGCCTAATCATGACATAATCCACTACATTAAATTTCTTGGCCCTTTTCCAAGAATTAGCCAGTTTGTTTTAAAATTAGTGCAGGTGGTGAACATGTTGGGCACATGCAAACTCCTAACAGGTGACACAAAGGACTCATACTAATACCTAATAGACTCGACTATGCATTCCTATTGAAAAAGGTTTATTAGGTCTTAACTACAACTTGGGCATGGGGCATGAGTCATGGTTGATGGATGATATGTAGAAGAAAATTTGCCAGGAACTCCTAATAGATGCCAGAGGGTCTTCCAAAAGTAGGTGGCAAATGGGATGGGCTCTAAGGATTCATGTAACTTGGTAATCCCAATAAAACGGAACCTAATGGTTCTAGACACGTGAGACGATTCAGGGAAGGGCAAAAAATAGGAAGGGGATTCAGAAATAGGTTCTGGACTAAATAGACTGACCTTAATGTATGAGCATTGGGTTATGTCTCTAGGAAAGAAAAGGTCCATGCTATGGAAGGATGGGTTAACATTTCTAGGAAGAAGTCCTTAATGGGAACTATGGGAGGGGGCTCATCCTGGGGGTATTGATTCAAAGAGATCAGATCTTTAATAAATTCTTCTGGTTCTTGTATTTTAGGACTAGACTCTATAATTTGGCTCCTCCATGGTTTCCTCAGGGAAGGTTCTAGCAGTAGTATCTAAGTTCCCCTCCTCTAACTGTTCTTTCAGTACAGGTTCCTCTACTAGACTTAACTCATAGGTGGCCTATTTAGATTTCTCAGTGGGCTCAGGAGTTTCTTTCTCTAAATTTTCAAGGGGTTCATCCTCTTCAAAGTCTTCTCCTTCGTATTCATCTACTAAACTAGGATTAGCCTCATACACTTCTACCCCATGCTCATTAATGGGTTCCGAGGTCTTTTCCTTGCAAATTAATGGGATAGGAGTAGTAGGCTAGTCTAAAAGAAGTCATCTAGGTTTGGACTTAGGTTCAAGGGAATTAACCTTGTTGGACTTAGGTTGACTGATCATGAGTTCCCTCTGATATAACTCAAATTCTCTAGCTAGGTGATAGGCTTTCTTTAGGTTTTGAATTTGCCAATGAAATAGCTCCCACTGGATATCCCTACGCAGGCCATCTCGAAATCTAGCCATGATCTTAGACTCAGGTTCGACTGTGTTACATCTCCTACTAAACTCATTAAATTGGTCAATGTACTCAGACACAGTCATGTTCCCTTGTTTCAATTTGTACCATTGGTCTAAAAGTTGGTACTCATAAGATCTACCTAGGTACTTCTCTCTCAATTTAACTCTCATGGCTTTCTAGGTATGAATTTTATCTCCTCTTTGATAACATTCATCCTTAATGTCTTCCCAGTATCACCTAGCATGTCGGATTAGCTTATATGTGGCTAATCTAACTTTTCCAAACTCCGTCATCTGAGTGTACTCAAAATACTGATCCATTCTTTCTTCCCAATCAATATACACCTCAGGATCTAGGCTTCCACCAAAAGTGGGTGCATAGGGTTGGGTGTGTCTAATAAGTCTTTCCTCTAGGTCCACCAAGTATGGGTATGGGCTTCTAGGGTTAGACTCAGGGGCAAGATCATGATAATAGGCTCTTGGATCAAGGGAATTGGGCCTAGATGATTTGCGTTTAGTATGGGCCATATGGGCTTCTAATCTAGGCTTCAAGATTATCCATGGGTTCAGCCAAAGGTAGAGATGGAGGATGAAATGGGACTCCTGATCTAGTGCACATGCAAGACTCAATACTAACTCGACTACAGTTGCCTAGACCTAGAGCCCAAACAGAATGGGTTGACTCAACTTACACACAACTCAGCTCCTAGTCCTTCAACTGGCCAGGTAAGAGGTGGAATGGTGGGAGGCCCCCTGCTCTTGCAAGGACCCAATTAAGGAACCACCGATCCGCTTAGGTCGTTTGACACTGTACCTCTAGCCTAGACACCAGCGTCTAGTAATAGGAGATGAATTGGGTTCACTAGTCATCCCATAATGGTTGAACCTGACCGGTTGGTGTCCCTAGCCTACTAGGGCAAATTAAGTCTAGTTAATTTTAGATTAGGCTTGGGACTGAATGCAAGGGAGGTGGTTTGGGGATAAGGAGAGGTCATCAACTCCTCCCCTTATCTGACATATAGAAAGTATACTTAAAGTATTTTATGCAATGATGGCAGGCAGATGAAAATGCAAATTAGGGTTTAAGTATTTTTGGTATTTTATGAATATATGTAATTTTTTTTATTTTGGTATTTTCTTAAATAGAAAGATAATTTTCAAATAATGACCTAATATGTAGGAAACATGACAAAATTATAAGATATGCAAAAATTATACTAAAACAATCCTAAACTTGCTGAAATTGACTTTACTGCTAAAAACAGGGTAGAACTGTACTTAGGCAGTATTTCAGCTAGCAAAAAATTCACAGATCAAAATAATTCTTGAGAAAACTTTGAAAATTAGTATCAATTATAAGGAATTTATAAAAATAAATTTTAGATTTTTCTAAGTTCAATGCAAGCAGAAACAATTAAAATAGTAGGTAATGTACTGAGAAGGCCGAGATGCAAAAAAAACCTAAAGAACTCTGTGTTCTTCTTCAGGGGTCAATTCACAACGGCACTCCTACATGCCATAGGAGATCCCATAGATTAGGAAGAGAGGTTCTTGCAGCCCTACTTGTCTCCTATGATTGGATGGCCATGGTGAAGAACCCGATCCAAATATGCAAAGAGAACTAAGCGCAAACAGGCTCTGATACCAAATGATGCGGAACTAAGATGCATGCATGATTATTTTTGTGTTTTTTGAAGGTTAAGTTATGAATCTAAATCTCAAAGAACAGACCAAGAACCTAAGTAGGGAAGTCTAGGCAAAACAAGAAGCTAAAGCATGCAAAATAGGGACCTAAAAGCAATAGAAAAAGAGGATCGCCGAGGCTGAGAAGTCTCGGTTGGGCTAGTTCACCTCCAATAAGGCTACTGGTAGGTAGAGGTGGTGTACCTGATAACTGTGGAGTGACCGATGAAGATCGTAGATGAAGGGGTCGCTCTTGCTTTGAGACGCGGCTTGGATGATCAAGCCAGAGACCCGAGGATTCTCGGCTTTCAACTCGGTGATCCAATCGCTGCCCAGCTGGAGTCGTTGGATTCGTAGAAGTCGAGGGACCTGCAAACAGCCTTTCAAGGGTTAGAGATTGATGAAGGGATGGAGAAATAAGTGGGAGAACAGCAAGGGAAGAAGGAGTTTTGTTGTTGGCGGCCAAGGTTGGAGAAAGCTTCTAGGGTTTGTTGATGGCTGGAGATTGGGTGCAGGAATCAGGGAAGAAGAAGGGGCTCACACAGAATTCCCTTAGCACATAGCAAAGCACACAGTAATATCTAGTAAACTCAATAATATTCATGAAAAAAGTGACTTCATACAAGAGAATGGAGTCTCTTAAATAGACTCACTAACTTGGCCCCCAAGTAAGGTTACAAAAGACATTTCCCAGGAATTTGAATCCCACCCAAACCCTAGCTAGAATACATGGTAGGTCTTAGGATTGAAATCCCTCAAATTGCTCCCCCTCTCTTGCCTTGGCCTGCCAAAGGTGGTGATTCTAGTGGCCAACCAAGTGGGGTAAGCATAAGAAGTGGTGCCCCTTGGTTCCTCTCATGGGCCTTGGCTAGCCCAAATTGCTTCCGACTACGGTCTAGGGCTTCAAGCTATTCTCCAGAGTTCCAGGACTTTGAACTTCTTCTGCTGGGCCTTCCGTGGTCTTTATAGCTTCCAGTTGGGTTTGTCTTCACTTGTACTGGCTTGTTCTTTACTTGTATGAGTCTTTACTAGACTTGGACTAACTTGTATAGGACTCAGAAAGAAGATTAGCTCAACATGAGCTGACTGGTACATGACTCAAATAATAAAAGATAACTCAAATAGGCTAAGCCCTTATTATAAATGGACTCAAATATTACTAAGTAATCCACAGATGGTTGAGACGTCTCTGTCTTATTCTGGTGCCTTTGATGTCCCCACCAATCTATAAGATCCTATCAGGTATGCATCCTCTACCTGCCAGTAGCGATATTGAAGGGGAACTAGTCCAACCGGGGCTTCTCAGCCTTGGCGATCCTTCTTCCTTATCATTTTAAGGATCTACTTGCATGCTGTTGCTTTTTATTTTTGTATAGAACTCTCTACTTTAATACTTGGCCTTATTTTTGGGATTTAGATACTTAACTCAACACATAAAAATACAAAAATATTTTGCATGCATATTTAGTCCCGCATCATTTGGTATCAGAGCCAAGTTAGGCTCAGTTTCTCTTTGAATATTTGGATCGAGTGCTTCACCATGGCCGTCCGGTCATAAGAGACAAGTAAGGCTGCAAGACCCTCTCTTCCCAATCAAAGGGATATCCTATGGCATGTAGGGGTGCTGCCGTGATTGACACCTGAAGAAGAAAACAAAGAGCATCTTTAGTTAATTTTGCATCTCGGCCATTATAGTACATAGTCTATTATTTTAATTATTTCTATCTATAAGTAACTTAGAAAAATATGATTTTTATTTTTTTGGATTCCATATAATTGAAAGAACTTGCCAGAATTTTGTTATAAATTATTTCGATCGGTAAATTTTCTTCCTACCAGAATACTGCCTGAGAATAGTTCTACCTTGATTTTTCAACCAAGCTAATTTCAACAAGTTTAGGGTTCTTTTGGTATAAGTTTTGCATATCCTAAATTTTGGCATATTTCCTGCATATTAGCTCATTTTCTGTAAATTATATTTCTAATTAAAAACATACCAAAAAAAATAAAGAATAAATAAAAAATTACATATATACATAAAACACCAAAAATACTTGAAACCCTAATTTGCATTTTCATATGCTTGCCATCATGTGCACACAATACTTTAAGGGCAATTCTACTATGCCAGATGGGGGGAGGATTTGATCACCTCTCCTTAGTCCAAAAACACAATCCTTGCATCTGAACCTAATCCTAACTAAAATTAAATAGACCTAATTTGCTCTAGAGAGCTAGGGAATCAACTGGTCGGGTTCAACCTTTGTGGGAAGACTAGTGCACCCAATTCATCTCCTATTACTGGAAGCTAGTGTCTAAGCTAGAGGTACAGTGTCAAATGACCTAAGCGGATCGGTGGTTCCTTAATTGGGTCCTTGCGAGAGCAGGGGGCCTCCCACCATCTTATCTCTTACCTGGCCAATTGAAGGACTAGGATGGTGGGGACACCAGGATCAGACATAGATCACTGGATCCCATTTGGTTTATGGATTTAGATTTTTAGAACCTTAGTCATGTGTCATAATTTTGTAACAAGTAGAGTGAGTCCTGTAATAAGTTGAGACTAGTTGATTGTGTCTCAACCCTAGTCCAGTATTGAATCCTGTATTTCAGTATGAGTCCAGTATTTGTCCAGTTCATGTATAAGAGAGGAGGATACCCTATTTTGGAATCCCACCAGGCCTCATCCAGGAGTCAGAGGCCACTACAATAGCTTATTGGACCTTGTTGGACACCCCAGGGTCCAAGATACCTTCCAAATGCCCTAGATGCCCTCCAGATCCTCTCCAAATACCAGAGCATATTTTCAGACCAGGACACCCATGATTCCAAAGGTCCATCTGTGCCCCAACCCAAAAGAAATCAGCCCAGGTGCCAGGTCCAAGCTCATAAGAACCAAGATTCTAGGTATATCCAGCCCAGAACCAAGATTCCAGGTATATGCTAGCCTAGGCATCCCAAGCTTCCAGGAGGCCCAAGCCCTCTTGGGCGGCCCTTGCTGCCCCTTGAAGCCCAACACGCCAACAAGAGAGGCATCCCAAGTGTGTTGACCAGTCCAAGGAAAGAGGAAGAATCCAAGTGGAAGTAGGAAAATAAGTTTTTCTTTCATTCAACTATGTACTCCTAGTTCTAGGTTAATATTGTAGTCCTTCTCCCACTCAAAGCTTATAAACATATCCTAACTAGGAGAGAGCTACAATCCTAATAAGGAGAGGGCATGGGAACTCTATAAATATCCCACCCCTCCTACTTTTGTAATCAATCAACTCTTATGAAATAAAACTCTGTTATTTTGGTGTTCAACTTCTGGTGTTCTAGTTTTTGGTTCTTTGGTTTTGGTTCTTTGTTCTCTTGCTTGGCCGACCACCCTTCCTTGGAATTCTCCATGCCCAAGTAGCAAATCAAGCCTCCAAGCAGCAGCCACGTCCAAGAAGAGAAGCCTTGAAGACGCCCCAGATCAAGAGCTCCTTCTTCTTCCCTACCGCCAGCCCTTCTTGCCCTAATCCCTTTTCTTCTTGATTCATTTTATTATTTTCTCTTTGTTTCTTTATTTCATGCCTAATCTTGATGCTTGCAGGGTCCCCGAGATGTTTTCCCTCCCTAGAGGAGGCTTTCCTTGCCTTCAGACTAGGTCCAGATCGCCTTTAGATTCGAGAACCAAAGGCTTGTTCTTCTAGGCACCATCCAGAGTGTTGAGGGATCTCTTCTTCAAAGGAACTGCAATCGCTGCCTAGTAAAAGCCTTCCCCCTCCTGAGTTTTGATCCAGTGATAGGTATGCTATCCTAAGCTAGGAGTTTCTTAATTCTCAAGTCCTGGCTTTATTATTCTGCATGAGTTATTTTGCAGGTATGATAGTTTCTTGCATTACTAGTCTTCCTGCTGATTCTTTACTTATTTTTGGATCTTTAGCCACTGAATTAAATTCTAAAAAAAATCTTAAAAAATTAGTTTTCTATTTTTCATGAGTCTTAGGATCGTCCCACATCATAGGAGTTGCATTGTAAGTTAAGTCAACCCATTCTATTTGGGCTCTAGGTCTAGGCAACCATAGTCGAGTTATTGTTGAGTCTTGCATGTGTACTAGATCAGGAGTCCCATTTCATCCACTATCTCCACCTTTGGTTGAACCCATGGATAAGCTGGAAGACCAGATTCAAGCCCTTATTGACCAAATGCCTAAATGAACCATAGGTTTGACCACATGGATAATTGGTTAGAAACCCTGAGGAGGCATGTAGGCCTCGCAATGAGCCAAACCCTGAGTCACCTCCCCATCCTAGGAGAATCCCTCGACCTGACCCATTCCTAGAGGTTCACCCAAGGAGACCCAATTAGGATTTTATAGACTAGGAAGATAGAGCCTACAAGAATATAAGGTTAGAAGCCCCCACTTTTAATGGCTGTCTTGACCCAAAGGTTTACATAGATTGTGAGGGAGAGGTAGACCAGTATTTTGAGTGGTACGATATGTCTGAGGAGTGCAAGTATAGGTTTGCCAATCTTAAGCTAGTCCGCTAGGCTAAGTTATATTGGGCTAATGTTGAGAGAACACTTAGGAAAGCAGGCTGTGAACCCATAGTAACCTAGTGTGCCATGAAAGCTAGGCTTAGAGCCAAATACCTCCCAGAGTCATACCACCAGGGGTTGTTGACCAGTGGCAGAGATTGAATCAGGGTAGCAAGAGTGTGGCTAAGTATATAGCAAAGTTTGATGAGTATGCCATGCAATACAACATAGATGAGCCTAAGTCAATCACCCTGTCTAGGTTTAGAGCTGGCCTCAGGGAGGAGATTCAGAGAGAGCTTTACATAAGAGAGGTTAGTGACCTAGACCATGCCTACCAGATTGCTAGGGATTATGAGCATTTTCAGAGAAGGCCCATCTACCATAGACCCGAGCCCACTAGATACCCTAGTTAGTACCCAGGAGCTAGCTAGACTCACTAGAGCCAACCTAGCCCAAGTCAACCCAACTCGAGTCGACCAAGCCCGAGTCACCCTGACCCGAGTCGACCCCAGCCTAGTACTCCTATGCCTTATAGAGGTGATAGAGGTAAATCAGTAGAGATTCACAGAAGTCCCAATCCTCAGAAAACATGCTTTAGATGTCGTAAACCAGGCCACTTTGCTATCCAGTTCCCAGTTAGTGCTATACACCTTGGTGAGCTAGAGGAAGAAGAGCCTGAATCCATAGTTGAACCTGAGGGAGAAGTCTATGAGGCTGATGACCAATTGCTAGATGAGTATGATGGAGAGGAAGAGGTGCTTGAGTCTAAAAACTTATTAGGAGTGGTTAGGTGCATCTTGACCCAAACCTAAATTAAAGAAGATTGGCATAGGACCAACATCCTACAGACCTTTGTTGAGATAGGGGATAAGGTGTTCAAGATCATCATAGACAGTGAGAGTTTTGTTAATGCCATCTCTGCTAGTATAATAAAATTCTTAGGATTGACCACAATTCCCCACCCTAGCCCCTATAAGTTTTATTGGGTAGATTCCACCTCCATCCAAATCAAGTCTAGGTGCCAAATCTTGGTTAAAATGCAATCATATGAGAAGAAGATTTGGTGTGATGTCCTTCCCATGAAAGTTAGTAGTATCATTTTAGGTCAACCTTGGCTTTATGATCATGATGCAACCCTGTTTGGTCGAACCAATATCTATGCTTTCATGGGAATAAGTTTGTTATCCACCCAACTCCACCTAGAGACCCAATTAAGAGAGGTTCTAGTAGCCTTAAGGACAAGAAACTAGGAGTTAATCTGATTAAGGCTAAGAAGTAAGAGAAGGAGATTGTTGAGGGTAACCCTATTTGGATCTTGACCACCAAAGAAATTCATGAGCCAACCCAAAAAGAACACCCTCCAGAAATTGTTGAGGCTCTCAAAGAATTTAAGGATGTCTTTCCTAATGATTTACCTGATCAATTACCACCCCTTAGAGACATCCAACATGCCATAGATATGGTCCCAAGAGCCACTCTACCAAACCTTCCTCATTATAGAATGAACCCTAGTGAGCATCAAGAGCTACAAAAACAAGTGGGAGAGTTACTTAGAAAGGGTTTCATTAGAGAGACCTTGAGTCCATGTGCAGTCCCTGCTCTACTGACCCCTAAGAAAGATGGTACTTGGAGGATGTGCATAGATAGTAGAGTTGTCAACAAAATTATTGTGAAGTATAGGTTTCCCATTCCCCGATTGGACGATATGCTAGATATGATGGCCGGTGTAAAATTTTTCTCAAAGATAGACCTTAAGAGTGGCTATATCAGGTTAGGATTAGACATGGGGATGAGTGGAAGACCACATTCAAGACTAAGGATGGCTTGTTTGAGTGGGTTGTGACGCCTTTTGGAATTTCGAATGCACCAAGTACATTTATGAAGATTATGACCCAAGTCCTAAAAGAATACACTGAAAAATTTATTATGGTCTATTTTGATGATATCTTGATTTATAGTAGGACTAGAAAGGACCACCTTGGTCACCTTAGACTAGTATGCTAGACCCTTAGGAAGAATAGCCTCTATGACAACTTCAAGAAATGTGAGTTCATGACACATAGGGTTATCTTCCTAGGTTTTGTTGTCACCCCAGAGGGAGTTTCTACTGATCTTGAAAAGGTTAGGACAATCGTCAAGTAGCCTGTACCCTCTAGTATCACAATGTACATAGTTTCCATGGCCTAGCAACCTTTTACAGAAGATTTATTAGGGATTTTAGTACTGTCGTCGCACCCATAATAGATTGTATTAGGATGGGAACATTTGAGTGGACCAAAGCAGCTGATAAGGCCTTCCTAGAACTTATGGATAAGATGACCCATGCACCCATCCTTAGATTACCTAATTTCTCTAAGGTGTTTGAGGTTGCTTGCGATGTCTCGAGAGTAGGAATAGGTGGGGTACTGAGTCAAGAAAATCATCTCGTAGCCTTCTTCAGTGAGAAGCTGAATAAGGCTAAACTTAAGTACTTTATCTATGATAAAGAATTTTATGCGGTAGTCCAGGCCCTTAAATATTGGAGACATTACTTACTACCATAGGAGTTTGTCTTCTTTTCTGACCATGAGGCACTCCGATTCTTGAACTCCCAAAAGAATCTCAACCCAAGCCATGGTAAATGGATCGAGTACATTCAGGCATACACCTTTATCCTGAAATACCGTGCCGGAACAAAAAATAAGGTAGTAGATGCCCTTAGCCATATGAGATGGGATTTTTGGAGCTACATGATTTTCAGAGCAGGGGAGATTTCAAAATTCAATTAAAAGGGATTTATTTGGAATGTAATTTGGGTTTAAAATGGAAAATTGAGATTTTGGTTTTGGATTTGAATTCAAATTATTTTGAATTTGAATTCAAATCTAGGGAGGATTTCAAGGGATTTTATGTTTGAATTTCAAAGGGATATGGGAATCTATAAATACTCATACTCCTCTTGTAATAAATTAGTTAATGAAATTGAATTTTTGAGGGTTTGTAACCTTGTGGTTCTGGGCTGAGGCCCATTTGCCTTCGTCCTTCGGGACGTCGAGAGGTGTGAGGCCCCATCTTGCCTTCGTCCTTCGGGACGTCGAGGGGTGTGAGGCCCCGTCTTGTCTTCATCCTTCGGGACGTCGAGGGGTGTGAGGCCCCGTCTTGCCTTCATCCTTCAGGACATCGAGGGGTGTGAGGCCCCAGGTATCTCCATTCCCCTCCATCTCTCTGTTTCCCGTCGGATCTAGATCCTAGGTTCGAGTTTCATTCTCGTTCCCCCCTTCATATTTCCATCCTTCCTTCGTCATCCAA
Organism: Areca catechu; assembly: GCA_021397845.1. Classification (NCBI taxonomy): domain Eukaryota; kingdom Viridiplantae; phylum Streptophyta; class Magnoliopsida; order Arecales; family Arecaceae; genus Areca; species Areca catechu. The sequence continues at coordinate 129,831,805 of CM038045.1, read as the reverse complement.
ATCAAGAAAAGTGAAAACAAAAAGAGTCCAGCCATTTTAGGGATTTTCAGTCATCTTTCTATCCTAGTCCCGGGAGGCTTATTAGCCCTCCCACGGTCCTTAGTTTGCTTTAGGCCTCTCCCTTTTTTCGAATAACCCTGGGTTTATTCGTGTGTCCACCCTGCATCAGAAGCTCAACGAGCTCAACATCACCTATCACCCGTGGCCAGCCCAAAAGGCCTAGGTCCTAGCTGATTTCCTAGTAGAATATACCTAGGTAGTCGAGGACTTGGAAGAGATGGACGGGCGAGCTTCACTAGAGTGGACTCCAGCTTCGGAGGAGATGATGTGGATTTTTCACATTGATGATGCATCAAAAATCGGAGGGAGCAGAGCCTGACTTATCCTAGCCAACTTTGATGGCATCATTGCCGAGTATGCGATGCGGTTCCTCTTCAAGGAAACTAACAATCAGGCTGAGTATGAGGCACTCCTCGTGGGACTAAAGGTATCCTACGAGCTCGGAATCAAGAGCCTGAAGGTCTTCACAGACTCAAAGCTCATGGTGAGCCAAGTCTCTGACGAGTACGAAGCTCGAAACCCCATGATGGCAAAGTACCTAGACAAGGTATGCTCGTACATGATGAACCTCCAGCACTTCAGCATTTTCTATATCCCTCGAGCAGAGAATGCCCGGGCTAATGTCCTTTCCATACTAGCCACCCTGTCAGAGTCATTGATGGGGCGTACCTTCATCGAATACCTCGAGGCCCCCAGCTATGAGTCCATAGCAGAAGTCTAGCAAGTGAAAGAATTATGCCCTGCAAGCCAATTAAAACATGTAATTTTATTAGGATATCTTGAAAACTTCCAAACTTTTGTATTGACAATTATATGTATTAAAAGGCATCTTTTTCATCATACGCTGTGTCTTAGATTTATGATATGATGAACCCCATAGACTAAGGCTATGGTTTTAAGGGTTAAGATGAGATCATACCAGTAAGACTTAAAGCCTAAAAATCCTAATCTTAAGTATTCCTAGTCAAAGGGACATTGAGTAGGGGATCAATATTTTCGGAAAGACTATCATATCCTTTGTATGCTCATTAATGAGGGTAATTGATCTTACAATTACTTGTGTAGGACCCTAATACAAGGACATGGGTCCTCATTAGAGAATGAGTTCACTGAATTTGATCCGACTTGAAAACATCTAATGGAGTCTTATCTACTTGTCAATAGATGGTTTTCATAGAGGGAATAGTGCATGTAATCCTTTGACCTGAGACTACCATAGTGCCTTGTATGCATGAACCCATGTTTTGGTTCACACTTATTCATGTCATTGAGTCATGTACAGGGTGACACTGGATATGGTGAATTGTATATGGAGGTTGTGAGTAGGTTGAACAAGGAATCGATCAACCCTAGTAAGAGGAGATCTCATCCAGCTGATTTCGATCAAATGGTGATTCAGGGAAGCTTTGATCAAAGTATGAATATTAGAAATAGTTTCTAATATTTCATCATTTGAGTCATCATTATTAGATTGAGAAAGAATTGAATGTGATATTGGATTAGACATGGTTCCATATCCAAAGTCATATTCAGGGTGCAAGCTGATCGAAGGATTGAATTGCACGGTAACTTTTACTGAAGGATATTTTTGGTATTTTCACTAAAATTCCACACCTTCCAGGTAGGCATGATACGTTGCTAGATATCAATCTTCCCTTGTGGGTTTTTGATTTAATTAAAGAGTTTAATTAGATCAAGAATTAGAAAGAATTCTAATTGCTAATTGAGTTAGCTCAATTTGACCTAAATCGGCTAGGTTAAAGCCTAAATCAAATTAGGTCAAATCGCACCCAACCCACTGCTGGCTAGATGTGGAACCCCATGGGTCACACATGAAGGGGATTGATTAAGGGTTTAATTAGATTAAACTATGTTTGCAAGATGAACATGCTAGCACATGTTGCAAACCATTGCACTTTGATTCGAATTAGGTTTGAATCAGGTTCCGATTTGGGCTGATTTGGTCTAATTAAGGCTAAATCAATTTAGGCTCATGTGTTGGGCTAACCCTTGGCTAGTTAACCAAGGGATTGGACTTTTAAATCAGCCACATGGCTGGTTTAATTCAGATTGGACTCTATCCTAAATTAAGTGCCTAAAGGTTTGACTGGGTCAAACTATTTCTACTTAATAGTTACGTTAAAAAATTTTATAAAGAGGCGCCATATTAGAGGAGTCCTTCTGCTGTTGAAACACAGTAGAGGACCAGATAAACCATCATCCTTGTCGTCCCTTGCAGATAAGTCTTTGATATTTTTCATGCGCCATTTCCTATGACCCGTCAAAGCAAGAAAGACAAGGGGCGTGGACTCTTCCTTCACGCCCCTTGGTGTTTCATGCCATATGGCATTTGGCATGGATAAAGGTGGCCATTTGATGGCTGATGGGTGGCCATGATGCAAGGATATTCGTGCAACATAAATAAAAGGAAGCGACTCTTCGTAAAATTTTTTTTTTATCCGAAGAGTCCTTCTAATTTAATTCTCTTAAGTTCTGAACGAAGAGAAGTGTTGTCTGGATAAGGGACACGTTCTATTAGAAAGGACATGTCTTATGGCATGGAAGGGATATCTTAAAGTATCCCTCAGATTGCTATTTAAGGAGATGGGTGCCCGTGGAATGGTGTTCGGAGTTTTTATTCTGAAAAACATTTCTTTCCTGCATTCTCTTTCTTTGTCCTAAAAGATCTCTAGTCAAATTAAGACAAGCCTTTAACTTTGGTTAGGAGAGTCCTATTTGAGTGATCTTACAGGTGTTGGAAAGAGGAAGAAAGAGGAGGAAAGAAAGGTTGATAGGAGGAATATCAGTCCAAATAAGAGGAGTTTCTGCCTGAATTAAATTAGGCCTTAGAGGTCTAATTGAAGGAATCGATTTTGAAGCGGTGCATTTGTCTTGATCAAAGTCCTGTGTGGATCACCGTTGGAGGGCGAACACTTGGGCGCCTGGTGAGTAGATCAGAAAGACCATATTAAGGTTTCTACATCGAATTGGATTTTTGCGATCGAGGTTAAACTCTAATTTATATTTTTTATGATTTATGTTCTTAATAAGGTGTTCTTGGGATTAAGGGTTAGGTTATGATTTCATAATATTTTGAAATCCATGCTTCCGCCCTAGTAACCGAATCCATCAGTGGTATCAGAGCCACCTTATTAGGGCTAAATCATACAAAATTTGAGGTTGCCCATTTTGGTAGGACTCTACAAAATTGAAGTTGCCCAATTTTGTAGGACTCTTGAGGTTGCCCATTTTAGTTGGATTCTACAAAATTGAAGTTGCCCAATTTTGTAGGACTCTTGAGGTTGCCCATTTTGGTAGGACTCTACAAAATTGAAGTTTCTCAATTTTGTAGGACTCTTGAGGTTGCCTATTTTTGTAGGACTTTACAAAATTTGAAGTTGCCCAATTTTGTAGGACTCTACAAAAGTTTAAAGTCACATATGATTGGTATGTTTATGCATATATGTATGTCACTGGTTAGGGTTTTCACTTAAACCTTAACCGATATAGAGATATGTTTAGCTTTCTAGTCATCATATTGAAATAAGGTTGCCCTGGCATAATGGTGGATCCATTATGTGGTAGATGGTTGTCCTAGTATGATGACACACTTGGCACATTATAAAATGATATATGATGCATGGTTGATTGAATGGTAATATTAGAATGTGCTTCTGTTTGAATTGCCCTCTAATAAAATAATATTAAGTTGTAGTGTCATATACCAAAAGCAAAAATCAATGATTAGTTGATCATTCGATGTCTAGGATAGGTGGTTCATGATTGGTAAAGAGGATGTGGTTTTTAATTGGTTCCGTTGTCTGACCTGGCCAATTTATTGGTGACTAGAAAAGCAACGGGGGGACTCCCACTACTCTCCTACTTACCTGGCCGATTTTATTAACTTAATTCTTGATTGATATGCTTAGTGTAATGTTCACTACATTAGGCCTTCCTTCATGCTAAGTCATAATTGTGTCATGATCCATTTTAGGTTTGTTTGTGCTAACACAAGACCTATTATGGGGACTAACATAGTTATGGTTTAGTGCTTTTAGATGCTTACAGCATATTTGATATAATGCTTTGTTATGCTAACACAAGGGCATATATATACAAATATGACTATATGAAAATGAAGGGTCTAACTTAACTTAAGCATTATGGCTTGTTGTGCTAACACAAGACTATTAATGCTTTAGAGGCTAGTTTTTGTTGAGAATTGCATAAGATGCAATTGGAAAGAGTTTTTCTACCTTTGAACTTGTAAAAGGTTTGTTGTGTAAACACAAGATCTTTTATAAGGAATTAGGGTCTCAATCCCACTAAGAAAACCAATTAGGGTTTCTCGATTATCATAGGGGGCGGCTATGATGTTCGATAAAATAGTGGGAGGCATAATTAAATTAAAGTCCTAATTTAATTATGTTTTGTCAAACATTGGTTGTTTGCTTATGTAATGTTCTTTATTTATGTAGATATAAATGGCTTCTTCACTATCATTACGTTGTATACTTGATACCAATAAATTGATTGGTCCCAATTATGTGGACTGGTTGAGGAACTTAAAAATTGTACTCAGTCAAGAGAAACTTTCCTACATTCTTGACACCCCTAATTTAGAGCCATTAGGGGAAGATGCTACTGAGGAAGAAAAGTCCATATTTAAGATGTGGCAAAATGACTCCCTTACTGTTAAATGCATCATGCTCGCCTCAATGAGTAATGAACTTCAGAGACAGCATGATGGCATGGACACTCAATCCATATTGCTCAACTTAAAAGAGCTTTATGGAGAATATAGTAGGACTGCTAGATATGAGATATCTAAGCAGTTGTTCCATGCCAGGATGATAGAAGGAACATCCGTACAAGAACATGTGCTAATGGTTATTGACCTGATCACTCGATTAGGTCAATTAGGTTTTGTGATGGATGGAGAGTTTAACCAGGATATGATCCTGCAGTCATTCCCAGAGTCATTTTCTCAGTTTGTTCTAAATTATCATATGAACAAATTGAATGTATCACTGCCTGAGCTACTGAATATGCTCAAGACAGTAGAGAGCCATATCAAGAAGAATAAGGCTCCTCTTTTTCTTCTAGATGGGATCTCAAAGAAGAAGGCAGGCAAAAAGGGTTCAAAAAGGAGGCTGAACCCTAAAGGTGGCATCAATAAGAAGAAGAAGGGAAAGAAAGCCTCTAAACAATCAACTTGTTTTCACTGCGGCAAAGCAGGTCATTGGAAAAGGAATTGCAAGGCTTACCTTTTAAGTGTGAAGACTGGTGCTAGTGATGCACCAAAAGGTATGTATGAGATACATGCAATTTTGTCATTAGATTCTTCTAATTCAGACTTTTGGGTATTGGATACCGCTTGTGGTCACCATATCTGCAAATCATTGCAAGGGCTGCAGAACATTAGAGTTTTGAAGGAAGGAGACTTCGAGCTCTACGGTGCTGGAGGAGATTCCATCCAAGCAGAAGCTATAGGGACTTATATATTGAAGCTACATTTTGGGAAGATCTTAGAGCTAAAAGACTGTTATTATATGCCTAAGATCATTAGAAACATTGTATCTATACCCTTGTTGTTAAAACAAGGGTATGTACTAAATGTAACGAGCAATGGTTGCTTGATTCTTTTTTCTAATGAAATTATTTATTTTGGCATTTTCAATAATGGTTTATTGACTCTATCTCAGAATGACAAAATTCTTCACATTGATAAGAAACGAAAAAGAGATGAAATAAATCATACTTTACTTTGGCATTGTCGACTTGGTCATATTAATGAGACAAGAATTAACAAGTTATACAAAGAAAAATTCTTTGATTCTTATGATTATGAATCATTAGGAACTTGTGAATCATGTCTTATGGGAAAAATGACCAAGACTTCATTTAGTGGACATGGAGAAAAGACAAATGAGTTGCTGGGACTAGTACATACAGATGTATATGGTCCTATGACAACTCATGCTAAAGGAGGATACTCTTATTTTATAACGTTCATTGATGATTTATCAAGGTTTGGATATGTTTATCTTATGAAACATAAATCAGAAGCCTTTGATAAATTCAAAGAGTATCAAAGTATGGTTGAGAAACAAACAGGAAAAAGTATTAAAATTCTTAGATCAGATCGAGGGGGTGAATACTTATCCATGGAATTTCTTTGACTATCTTAAAGATAAAGGGATTCTCTCTAAATGGACTCCTCCTTATACACCTCAATTAAATGGTGTAGCTAAAAGGAGGAATCGTACTCTATTGGATATGATACGATCCATGATGTGTTTCACAAATTTACCTATTTTCTTTTGGGGTTATGCCCTGGAAACCATAGCTTACATTTTGAACAGAGTACCATCTAAGTCTGTCTCTAGCACTCCTTATGAAATATGGAGAGGAAAAAAACCCAATCTTAAGTATCTTAAGATATGGGGATGTCCAGCATATGTCAAAAGAAATTTTGGACAAAAGCTGGATGCTAGAGCAGATAAGTGTCTATTTATTGGATATCCTAGAGATAGTATAGGATATCTATTCTACCACTCTACTGAACAAAATGTTGGTAATTTTGTCCCAAAGCCAATCGCCTGGGTTGTAGAAGGTTGTGCTGAGTATTGTATTCATTTTATGAATTAATAAAATATTTTTTTTGGCAGCTCATCACATATTATATTTCCCTAAAAATGAACTCTTTCCATGTGATGAAGTCCTTAGGGCTACACTGACTTCAATACAGAGAGGATGTATCGACTGGTCCTTAAACCCTGTTCACAACCAAAGGATATATTGTACTGGACGGCAATATATCAAGTATAGGTTGTTGCAGTTCACATCGTTTGGTTATCCTCTTGACCAAATGAGTGTGGTGACACTGATATGATCTGCAAGTGGGATATATGATATCTCATTGAACGTGACTCCGTGAAGCCCCTTTATGCCAAAGGGATACTCACGATTGGATATGGGTATATGTGTCCCTCTGACCTGAGGTCATCACGGTAGCTTGCAAGCAACTCTCTGTGCTTTGGTGCCGGACTACCCGGATTTTTAATCCGGTGATGGAAGATTTCTGGGTACAGGCAAGTACTTGTGGAGCAGTGATGGACCAAGATGGAATTGACCTGTCCGAATAGTTTGGATTGAATGTCTCGCAGTATCTAAATTTAGCAAATCCTCGGCCGGGGTAGCCCTAGTGAAGAGTCACTGGGCTTGCGAGGTTGAGACACGTAGTCGATTGACTCAGTCTGGGTTGGCAGCCCAATATCAGTCATCCTGAGCATTAGAGGTCAAAGGGATGAATTATACAGTAACCATATGCCAGAGGTTCGATAGTATGCTCCCGCATCTTCGACCTATCCGGATGCCGGGACCCATTGCTAGATGGTTTCCTGTGCTGGTACTGGAATTGTTCCAGTGCTACCATTTAGGTTCGAACCTATGAGGTCACACGCCACAAAGGATAACTCTCTGATCCGGATACCGATTACGATTAGGAATCGTCTCGGTTTTATAGTCACGATAGTTTTTGAGCACTCTTTTCCCTATCTTGCCCTTGTCTGCGTATACCAGAAATTGTTTCGGGCTGACCAGGATTGCACCTGGATTTTTCTGAATCAGTTTTGAACTGATTCGGAGCTAGTTTCGGCCTCCAATTGGTTGTGAACCAATTAAGCCCAAATTTAATTGGGCTTGAACCGGTTCAATTAGTTTGAACCATAGGGTTTGATGGGATTGAACCTAAATTAGTTTGAACCGGTGGTTTTTTCCTTCCTGTGACCGTTTACACGGTATATCGCTGGAATGGAATTCCTAGCATCTTTTGGATGAATTTTTTTTTTCACCGGCTGGGCATTTTTCTTTTCCTCCTCCCAACGGCTTACTTTATTCATTCTAATGGATGTTTAATTGGTGTTTTCGCCACCGGCGTCGTTTGGCCTCCCAGCCTTTCCATTTCTCTTCCGCTGCTGCATCTTATAAATCCTTGCTGTCCCCTGGTTCTAAATAGCAGATGTGACCGTGTGTGAGAGGCTGAAACAAAAGTGTGAGAAGTCTTCTTCCTTGGAGAATTTTTTTTCCATTCCACCGGTGATTTAGAGGGCTGGGATTTGGTGAGTGATAGGAAGAGAAAACAGCCATTAATCCCTGATATTCTGGTGCTCAAATTGCTGGAAGAAGGAAGCTCTATTTTGCTGAAAACATTTTCAGATTTCAGAAATTCTGTTTCCTTCCTTCTTCCTTCCCACCTTTCCAAGTCTTCCGGCGACTAGCATCGCCCGAGAGACGGATCAGAGCAAGCCCCTGGCGTGTTCCCCCTCTTGAGAGTGTTTGATTGAGCATTTGGAAGCCGGATCAACCTCTTTGTTGCTATTTTTTTTTTTTGTGCTCTGTTTTGAGTTGCAGGTTTTCTGGTTGTAGAATTTTTGGTGCAATTTTTGGTTGAAAGGAAGGGCTCCAAACGTTGAATAATTATCTCCCCTTTGAAGGAAGACCAACCAACTAGTTCCCTTGCTTTTGGTGCTGGAAGGGAGATCAAATAGTTGGCAAATTCCTTTTTGTTTTGCAGCAACTTTTGGAGAAAAGGAGAGACCCGTCAACGTGCTGGAAGTAGAAGACGACAGGAATAAAATTATTCCTGTTATCCCAGCAATTCCAGCTTTATACCAAGGCTATTCCAGGTAGGAATAAGGTATAGTTTCTAGTTATAATTTTCATGCATGTCTAGATCTAGGTTTTTATAATTGTTTATAACTATTACATGCTCTTGTACATGCCTAGTATTGCCTATACATGCATCCGGAATTTGTTAGATCCTGTGCGGAGCAGGTAATTTCCGTTGTGAATTTAAAATTTTTAAAATTCATGCCTGCTCCCTGCTTTGCATGCTTAGCGTAGGCACCTGCAACCGCGTTCATTATCTTGCAGTGGTATCAGAGCCAGGTTCAGTTGTAGCATTTCTTGATTGCATATATAGTTGATTGAAATGTTTAATCTTTGGTATTGTAAATCATAAAGTATGATTTGAGAGTACTTTTAGGAACCTAGTTGAGACCTTCACCATGACCGTGTGTCTTTGATACGATGCGGTTCATTTGTGTTGGCCTCTTCAGAAGGATCCTTTAAGGAAATCTTGGAATTAAAATTGTTTTAATTCAAATACATGTTTGGCATGTCTGTTATTGTCTATTGGGCAATGTAATGTTTATAAAAGAAAAATCTATATATGATGCATGATTTTTGGTTATGTAAAAATGTTTTACATTGTGACTTAATTAAAAATTGTTTTAATTAAATCTTTGGCTTATTAAAATCTTTTAGGTTTATGAAATCTAAAACACTTGCATAAGCCATTTTGGGTCGATTGGGTTAGTTGTCTAATTGGGTCCTTAACTGGGTTAGACCTAGGTTTAGTTGAACCGGATAAAAGAAGATTAATCAAAAGTTGATTAAGGTCCTTCTTTAGAACTATCTAATAGTTAGAATAGTTGATCCGTTCATCTAAAATGGATCCAATTAGTGGCTTAGTTGACGCCCGAGTCTTTAGGCTAATCTGATCGAGTCTGGTAAACCGACTGGTGTCGAGGTAGGTTTGGCATCTGTGATCATGGTTGTATGAGGCTACCTCTTTCCTGGCCAACTTGGTTGGTGTCTAGGAAAGATGGTTAATGGCGGATACTCACCCATGATCTCACCTACCTGGCTAGTCGAGTCGACCAGAATGATTGAAAAAGCTCAATGACTCGAGTTAACCCATGTCACCCAAGTTGATCGGTCTGACTGATCTTTAGGTGCCCATGGATCATTTGTTGATTTATTTCAACCCTCATGAAATCTAATTGATTCGGTGGGAGGTTGATCCATGTCCTTGTCTTTTCTTCTGTCATAACTAAAATTCCTCTAAAATTATTAGGTCCTTAAAAGACTAAGTCAAAGGGTTGACAGTGTCTTAGCCTCCTATTAAGTTGGATAGAAATCTGTCCACTAGCTTGGTGTGCATCAGCAGTTCCATAGAACGGGTGTACATCCGGCGACTGGAATTTCTATCTGATCGATGATGGTTCAGTGCAACCTCCTTAACGGGACCAGGTTGGCCGGCCATAGTCGGGCTTGGTCTTTAGTTAGCTGGAAGCATTGGATTTGTCATTTTAATGGTTGGACCTAACCAGAGACCCGCAATAGGAGGCCCCTAGGCCGATTGGGATGTTCTCTGGGGCAAAAGAAAATACTGAAGATTGTTTAGGGAAACAATTGGTTTACGAACCTACCATTAGGCTCGTATGGGTGAGCTGGCCATAGTCGGGCTCATGCGACGCCTATTGGATTTCAGTACCCACTTGAAAAGATATTATTTTCACGGATTAGAGTTAGAGGCTACCAATCTGAAAAATTAGTGGGAGAAACATTTAGACCAAAGTCCAAGTCTTTTGGTTAAATTATTAATTCAATACACTAATTTTGTCTTGTTTTCTTTTCAGATGTCTTCAAATTTATCGCTTCAGTCACTTCTCGATAACGAGGAGTTAAAGGGTCATAACTTCGATAGTTGGTATCGAAGATTAAGAATTGTTCTGGAGCATGAACGGATCCTATATGTGATAACAGATCCGGCACCTGAAATCCCTCCCGCTAATGCACGGAGTGCGGTCAGAGACGCTTATCTAAAATGGGTCTTTGATCGGACTACTGTCCGGTGCATTATGTTAGCAGCGATGAACGACGAGTTCAGTCGCAAGTTCGAGGAGGCCCAACATGATGAAATCCTTCAAAAATTGAAGGAATCCTTCGGCACCCCGGATGATGTAGAATGGTACAAAGTGTCTTGTGCCATCTACAACTCCAAGATGCCGAATGGTGGTTCAGTCACTGATCATGTATTGTACATGATCGAGCTGATTGAAAAACTGGGCAAACTCGGATGCCCCTTGCACGAGCAGCTCGGCAAGGATGCGATCCTGAATTCTCTTCCCTCCTCCTATCTTGAATTTCTTGATCATTACAGAATGAACAAGCCTGCAGTAAACTACCATGGTCTTTTGGGGTTGCTGCAGACTTTCGATAAAGACCACCAACTTAATAAGGGGGTGGTGAATTTAGTGGGAGGAAGTAGAGGTCGTCGTCCCTTTAAGAAAGGGAAGAAGAAAATGAATAAAAAGGGAAAGAAGGTGCAGAATGCTCCTGGCCCTAGTCAGACCAGGAAGTATAAGGCTGATCAGTCTTCTGCAGAGTGCTTCTACTGCAAGAAGAAGGGACACTGGAAGAGGAACTGTCCTCTTTATATTGCGTCCCTTGATCCTAACAGGCCGAGGAAGCAGAAGTCTGCTGTACAAGGTATTTATATGATAAAACCTTGTAATTACTCAATTGTTGATACTACTAACTGGGTATTAGATACTGGTAGTCCAATTCATGTTTGTAATTTTTTACAGGGACTTCAAGTTAGCAGAAGATTTGAAGATGGAGAACAGTTTCTGAGCATCGGGAATGGAAATCGTGTTCCAGTACTAGCGGTTGGAGTCTTGCATCTTGTCTTTGAGTCTTGTACTGTCGAACTAGTCGACTGTCACTATTGTCCTAGTTTCATTATGAACATAATCTCTGTAGGCCTTTTGGCCAATTGTGGTTTTGAACTATCAATAAAAGGAGATTTTTGCAATGTTATGTTGAATAATTGTGTTATAATGAAAGCTAGATTAAATAACGGCATATATGTACTATCAAGGCCTGTTAGTGTAATGTACACTTCTTGCAAACGCCCAAGATTAGATAATGTCAACGATTTGTACCTTTGGCACTGTAGACTAGGTCATATTAACCAAAATAGGATAAACAAGATGCGAGGAGATGGACTTCTCGAGGTCAGTGATTCTGAATCACTGCCCACTTGTGAATCCTGTTTACTTGGTAAAATGACCAAGTCATCTTTTTCTGGAAAAGGTGAACGAGCTACAGAACTCCTAAGTCTAATACATACTGATGTATGTGGACCGATGACAATTAGTGCCAGAGGAGGATACAATTATTTCATTACATTTACAAACGACTTTTCGAGGTTCGGTTATGTTTTTCTGATGAGACATAAGTCTGAGTCGTTTGAAATGTTCAAACGATACCGTAATGAAGTAGAAAAGCAAACTGGAAAAAGTATTAAAACCCTTCGATCTGATCGAGGTGGTGAATACTTATCTGGTGCTTTTTTAACATATCTTGAGGAGAATGGAATTCTCTCTCAGTGGACACCTCCAGGAACACCGCAGTTGAATGGTGTGTCCGAAAGGAGGAATCGAACCTTGTTGGACATGGTTCGATCAATGATGGGCTTTGCAACTCTGCCGCTATCCTTTTGGGGATATACACTTCAGACAGCCTGTTACTTGTTAAATAATGTTCCAAGTAAGTCTGTTGTCTCCACTCCGTATGAGATGTGGAATGGACGTAAACCCTTAATCTCACACCTTCGGGTCTGGGGTTGTCCGGCTTACATAAAACGTTTAGACGCAGACAAACTTGGACCTAAGTCTGATAGGTGTTTATTCATTGGTTATCCTAAGGAAACCAAAGGGTATTTCTTCTATTTGGAGAATGAACAAAAGGTGTTCATTGCTCTTAGAGCTATCTTTTTGGAAAAGGAGTTCCTTGGAGAAGGAACTATAGCCTCTAAGATTGAACTTGATGAAGTTCAGCCAATAGAAGAACCTGCACACTCTAAGGACATCATGGAACCGGCTGTGATTGACTCACACCCTGAACCTATTAGGAGATCTGGTAGAATACCGCATCAGCCGGATAGATACTACGGTTTCTTGGTCTGGGATGGCGATCCCATTGAGCTCGATGAGAACAATGAGGATCCGATCACCTATATGGATGCACTTCAGATATCTGACTCTGAGGCATGGCTTGGAGCCATGCGATCCGAAATGGAGTCCATGGAAATCAACAATGTTTGGACATTGGTTGATCCGCCTGAAGGAATAAAACCCATCGGGTGTAAATGGATCTTCAAGAGGAAAAGGGGCGCAGATGGGAAGGTAGAAACCTATAAAGCCCATCTGGTTGCCAAGGGGTATCGTCAGCGATATGGTATCAATTATGACGAGACATTCTCCCCTGTGGCAATGCTCAAGTCTATTCGGATCATGCTTGCTTTGGCAGTATATTTTGATTATGAGATCTGGCAGATGGATGTCCGAACCGCTTTCCTAAATGGGGAGCTGGAAGAGGAGGTGTATATGATACAGCCTGAAGGGTTCACATCCACAGATGAATCAAAAGTATGCAAGTTGTAGAGGTCCATCTATGGACTCAAGCAAGCGTCTCGAAGTTGGAACTTACGGTTTGATAGGTGTATCAAATCGTACGGCTTCGTTAAGAATGGAAAAGAACCATGCATTTATAAATGGGTTAATGGTTCTGTGATTGTATTCATAGTACTGTATGTTGACGACATTCTCTTAATCGGGAATGCTGTCGCAGCATTACAAGGAATAAAGGTCTGGTTATCATCTCAGTTCTCCATGAAGGACTTGGGTGAAGCTTCTTACATACTAGGTATGAAGATCTATAGAGATAGATCTAAGAAGCTTTTGGGACTGTCCCGGTCTACGTACATAGACACCGTGCTGAAACGGTTCAGCATGGAAAATTCCAAGAAAGGCTATCTTTCAATAGGTTCTGGAATTACTCTTTCCAAGAAGGATTGTGCGACAACTCCTGAGAAAAGAGAGCGTATGAGTAGATTACCTTATGCTTCTGCAGTAGGCTCTATCATGTATGCTATGACTTGTACTAGACCAGACATGGCATACTCACTAGGAGTAGTGAGTAGATACCAGTCTGACCCAGGTGAGGTGCATTGGAAGGTGGTTAAGACCATCCTTAAGTATTTAAGAAATACTAAAGATCAATGGCTGATTTATGGAGAACCTGACTTGAAACTTGTGGGGTACTCTGACTCCAGTTTCCAGTCGGATAGAGATGATAGCAAGAGTGTGTCAGGGTTTGTATTTACCCTGAACGGAGGAGTGATCTGCTGGAAAAGTTCCAAGCAGGCAACTGTTGCAGACTCGGTATGCGAAGCAGAATATATTGCAGCATCAGATACAGCAAAGGAAGCTGTGTGGTTGCGAAAATTCCTTGGAGAGCTAGGGGTGGCACCTTCCCTAGATGGTCCTGTTCTGGTGTACTGTGATAGCACTGGAGCCATTGCTCAAGCTAAGGAGCCTAAAGCTAATCACCGCACCAAGCACATATTGCGGCGCTACCACCTCGTACGAGAAATCATGGAGCGAGGCGACATCAATCTTCTGAAGATCGATGGAAAAGAAAATCTGACCGACCCCTTCACTAAAGCCCTCGGAATCAAAGAGTTCGACTATTGTAAATGGGAAATGGGTATAAGATACTCTTCTGATTGGCTTTAGTACAAGTGGAAGTTGTTGGGAATTGTGTCCCAAAGCCAATCGCCTGGGTTGTAGGCGGTTGTGCTGAGTATTGTATTCATTTTATGAATTAATAAAATATTTTTTTTGGGCAGCTCATCACATATTGTATTTCCCTAAAAATGAACTCTTTCCATGTGATGAAGTCCTTAGGGCTACACTGACTTCGATACAGAGAGGATGTATCGACTGGTCCTTAAACCCTGTTCATAACCAAAGGATATATTGTACTGGACGGCAATATATCAAGTATAGGTTATTGCAGTTCACATCGTTTGGTTGTCCTCTTGACCAAGTAAGTGTGGTGACACTGATGTGATCTACAAGTGGGATATATGATATCTCATTGAACGTGACTCCGTGAAGCCCCTTTATGCCAAAGGGATACTCACGATTGGATATGGGTATATGTGTCCCTCTGACCTGAGGTCATCACGGTAGCTTGCAAGCAACTCTCTATGCTTTGGTGCCAGACTACCCGGATTTTTAATCCGGTGATGGAAGGTTTCTGGGTACAGGCAAGTACTTATGGAGCAGTGATGGACCAAGATGGAATTGACCTGTCCGAACAGTTTGGATTGAATGTCTCGCAGTATCTCAATTTAGCAAATCCTCGGCGGGGGTAGCCCTAGTGAAGAGTCACTGGGCTTGCGAGGTTGAGACACGTAGTCGACTGACTCAGTCTGGGTTGGCAGCCCAATATTAGTCATCCTGAGCATTAGAGGTCAAAGGGATGAATTATACAGTAACCATATGCCAGAGGTTCGATAGTATGTTCCCGCATCTTCAACCTATCCGGACGCCGGGATCCATTGCTAGATGGTTTCCTGTGCTGGTACTGGAATTGTTCCAGTGCTACTGTTTAGGTTCGAACCTATGAGGTCACACGCCACAAAGGATAACTCTCTGATCCGGATATCGATTACGATTGGGAATTGTCTCGGTTTTATGGTCACGATATTTTTTGAGCACTCTTTTTCCCATCTTGCCCTTGTTTGCGTCAACCAGAAATTATTCCGGGCTGACCAGGACTGTGCCTGGATTTTTCTGAATCAGTTTTGAACTGATTTGGAGCTAGTTTCGGCCTCCAATTGGTTGTGAACCAATTGAGCCCAAATTTAATTGGGCTTGAACTGGTTCAAATAGTTTGAACCATAGGGTTTGATGGGATTGAACCTAAATTAGTTTGAACCGGTGGTTTTTTCCTTCCTGTGACCGTTTACACGGTATATCGCTGGAATGGAATTCCTAGCATCTTTTGGCTGAAATTTTTTTTTCACCGGCTGGGCGTTTTTCTTTTCCTCCTCCCAACGGCTTACTTTATTCATTCTAATGGCTGTTTAATTGGTGTTTTAGCCATCGGCGTCGTTTGGCCTCCCAACCATTCCATTTCTCTTCCGTTGCTACATCTTATAAATCCCTGCTGTCCCCTGATTCTAAATAGCAGACGTGACCGTGTGTGAGAGGCTGAAACAAAAGTATGAGAAGTCTTCTTCCTTGGAGAATTTTTTTTCCATTCCACCGGTGATTTAGAGGGCTGGGACTTGGTGAGTGATAGGAAGAGAAAACAGCCATTAATCCTTGATATTCTAGTGCTCAAATTGCTGGAAGAAGGAAGCTCTATTTTGCTGAAAACATTTTCAGATTTCAGAAATTCTATTTCCTTCCTTCTTCCCTCCCACCGTTCCAAGTCTTCCGGCGACTAGCATCGCCCGAGAGATGGATCAGAGCAAGCCCCTGGCGTGTTCCCCCTCTTGAGAGTGTTCGATTGAGCATTTGGAAGCCGGATCAACCTCTTTACTGCTATTTTTTTTTGTGCTCTATTTTGAGTTACAGGTTTTCTGGTTGCAGAATTTTTGGTGCAATTTTTGGTTGAAAGGAAGGGCTCCAAATGTTGAATAATTATCTCCCCTTTGAAGGAAGACCAACCAACTAGTTCCCTTGCTTTTGGTGCTGGAAGGGAGATCAAATAGTTGGCAAATTCCTTTTTGTTTTGCAGCAACTTTTGGAGAAAAGGAGAGACCTGTCAACGTGCTGGAAGTAGAAGACGACAGGAATAAAATTATTCCTATTATCCCAGCAATTCCAGCTTTATACCAAGGCTATTCCAGGCAGGAATAAGGTATAGTTTCTAGTTATAATTTTCATGCTTGTCTAGATCTAGGTTTTTATAATTGTTTATAAATATTACATGCTCTTGTACATGCCTAGTATTGCCTATACATGCTTCCGGAATTTGTTAGATCCTGTGCGGAGCAGGTAGTTTCCGCTGTGAATTTAAAATTTTTAAAATTCATGCCCGCTCCCTGCTTTGCATGCTTAGCGTAGGCACCTGCAACCGCGTTCATTATCTTTCACAAAAGGTATTTGTCAGTAGGCACGCCACTTTTATGGAGAAAGAATTTATCCTACAAAAGGGTGGTGGGAGAAATATTGAATTTGAAGAAGTTCAAAATAAACAAATAGACATATCTCAACCAATAGAACACATAGTTATGGTAGAACTAGAACACACAACTCCTCTCCGTAAGTCTAATAGAGTGCGACAAGCACCTGAGAGATATGGGTTCATTATTGAGAATAATGAAGCCCAAATCATTCAAAATGATGAACCTCTGACACATACGGAAGCTATCATGAGTAGGGACTCAGACAGATGGAAAGATGCCATAAATTTTGAAATGGACTCCATGTATGTCAACCAAGTATGGACTTTGGTTGATGCACCAAAGGGTGTTAATCATATTGGGTGCAAATGGGTCTATACGAAAAAGATTGGAGCAGATGGCCAAGTCGAAACCTATAAAGCCAGATTAGTGGCTAAAGGTTTAAGACAAAAACAGGGTATTGATTATGATGAAACATTCTCCCCTATTGCCATGCTCAAATCTATTTGGATCATACTTGCTATAGCAGCATACCATGATTATGAGATCTGGCAGATGGATGTAAAAACAGCCTTCCTCAATAGTTTCCTTGAGGAGGAAGTTTACATGTCACAGCCAGAAGGTTTTGTCTCAAGAGACAAACCTAATAAGGTGTGTAAGCTTAAGAAATCGATTTATGGATTGAAGCAAGCTTCAAGGAGTTGGAACATCCATTTTGATATAACAATCAAAGAGTTTGGTGGTGTGGTATGCATGATGAGGATGCAATCATGTGACTCTAAAGGAGATTAACCAAAATTTAACTAGCAATTCCTACTTGCATATGAGTGATTCAACATATAAGATCAAGGAGATCTAAATAAGAAACCCTAAATGCTTATACTTAAACCCAGCTAGGAGGACTATCAAAATCTTAAAGAAATAGGACAAGATTAGAATTTGCACACAAGTCAAGCTAGCCCTATTTAATGATCCCGATCTTAAAAGACTAGGAGTTCAAGCATTGAAATCTCAAGCACAAGGGATTCGCTCTTAAGGTACTCAAATGAAAGATCATACCACATAAGATGGGCCATCTAACTTTCTGGTTTGTAGCAAGTAATCCTTCCTCCTGGATCTGGAACCTAGAGAACCCTGCAACAAAGAAACCAAGATGATTAGAAGCTTAATTAGAAATGAGAAGATTGATGGAACTCAAAAGGAGAGTTTGTTGGAAATGATCCTTGGCACCATGGTGGAAGCTTGTGTTGGTGTTGATCTTCTTCTTGTGAGGATGTCCTTAATTCGCCTTGAAGGAAGAGGATTGCTTGGAAGATGAAGAGTAAAAGAGAAGGATTAGGTAGAAGAAATGATGGAGGAGAGGAAGAGGTTCACTTAGGCACAAAGATCCACATAGGCACATAGAAACACATAGAAAATTTCTGAAAATTTGTATTCATTCATCAATAGCTCTTTACAAGGGGCGTCCAAGGCTTTAAATAAAGCCTCACAAATTTTGAAATTTCAAATCCCCAAACAAGTGGAGTAATATAAGGGGAGAGGGCTGATTTTCTTGCTTGAAATCCTCCTTGGCCAACTTCCTTGAATTTGAACTTGGTATGGCGCCCTCTTGTGGTGAAGTGGCATGTGAGGTGGCATGTGGTCCCCTCTTGATGTGGCATGTGGTCCCAAGTTGAGGTGGCGCAAGTGATATGGCATGTGGTCCCTAATTGAGTTGGCTTTGGTCTTGATTTGGGGTATACATTGTGAGTCTTCTTTAGGCTTGATGCTAGTTAACCCATTTGGATTGGACTAAGACTAGACCCGACATGGACTCGACTTACATGATTATTTTGGACTCAAAAGAAAGATTACAGGACCCAAATGGACTCGACTTACATGATTCTTTTGGACTCAAAATAAAGAAAGGTTACCGGACTCTCTAGTCCAACCATAAAGATTCAGAATGGGCTTGAATTGGTTGGAGTCTCTTTCTGATTCTGGTGCCTGCACTAATTCTCCCCGGGTGGGAGGAACTCGACCCTGTCGAGTGATAAGTTTCTAATATATCCGGGTCGATTTGTTGTAGGTCCTCTTTGGTGATCCAGGAATCTTCAGATTCAGGACGTCCTTGCCATCGAACCAGATAGCGTTGGTAGCCCTTATTTCCAGTAGTGATGATCTGGTCATTCAAGATCCTTTCAATTCTTTCCTTTCGCTCAGGAATATTTGGTGGTGGACACTCAATTGGCATTTCACTCTCAAGAGAAGTGTTAGGACCAAAAGGTTCATCCGGTATCAATGCAGGTTCCTTGTATTCTTTCAGATCGGAAACATTAAATGTAGAACTAATGCCATAACTAGGTGGTAAGTCTACTACATAAGCATTAGGTCCAATTTTCTTTATTATTTTGAAGGGTCCAGCTCCCCGGGCATGGAGTTTCTTCATAGTTCCCGGAGGAAACCTTTCTGGTTTAAGCCTAATCATTACAGAGTCTCCTTCATTAAATTCCTTTAACCGTTTATGTGAATTAGCCATATGCCTATAGAGTTCATTGCTTGTTTGAATCTTCTGACTAATCTCCTTGTGCAAATCCTTAACATGCTGTGCATATGACTCAGCAGACTCAGATATTCGTGTATGTACTGGTAATGGAATTAGGTCTAAGGGTTTCCTAGGTCTGTATCCATGGACCACTTCGAATGGACTTTTCCCAATAGACCTATTAATCGAATTGTTATAGGCAAATTCAGCACGAGGAAGTAGTAAGTCCTAGTTTCCTATGTTGTCGTCGACTAAACATCTTAAGAGATTTCCTAAGCTTCAGTTTACTACTTTAGTTTGGCCATCGGTTTGAGGATGATAGGCCGTAGAGAATTTCAGCTTAGTACCTAACATGTGCCAGAGGGTTTTCCAGAAGTAGCTAGTGAACTTGATATCTCTATCTGACACAATGGTCTTGGGTAAACCATGAAGCTTAACCACCTGATCTAAGAAAAGCTTGGCCACTTTCAAAGCGTCTAAAGTTTGAGAACACGGGATGAAGTGCACCATTTTGGAGAAACGATCGACAACCATAAAAACAGAGTCATGTTTCCTAGAAGTTTTAGGTATACCTACCACAAAATCCATACTGATATCTTGCCATGGACCATCAGGGACAGGTAAGGGCGTGTACAGACTGGTGTTCTGTCTTTGCTGTTTTGCAACAGCACAGGTCCGACACTGAGCTACGATCTGGGCAACATTCTTTTTAAGACCAGGCCAAAAAAAGTGTTCTTCCATTGCTAGGATGGTTTTGTTCGTGCCAAAATGTCCTACTAAACCTCCAGCATGGACTTCCCAGATCAGAAATTCCCTAACAGAGGTCTTGGGAATACACAACTGATTTCCTTTGAAAAGGTATCCATCCAACAGTGTATAATCACTAGGCTCACTAGATGGTCTTTGTTGGAGGGATTGATAGATGTGACCAAAATCAGGACATGTGGGATATTCATCTTTCAATCTATCGAACCCTACTACTTCAGTGCTCACAGAGGTTAACAACATAGAAAGGCGGCTCAACGCAGCAGCAACCCTATTTTCAGTACCGGCACGATGTTTCAAAACGAACGTGTAAGCTTGTATGAATTCTACCCATTTCCTGTGCCTAGGATTTAATTTCTTTTGAGAACTAAGGAACCTAAGAGCTTCGTGATCAGAGAACAGGACAAACTCGTGGGGTAGAAGATAATGCCTCCAATATCGGAGAGCTTGAACTACAGCATACAGTTCCTTATCATACGTGGAATACCTTAGTCTCGCCTCATTTAACTTTTCACTGAAGTATGCTACTGGGTGATTCTCTTGACTCAAGACACCTCCAATTCTGACCCCAGAAGCATCACAAGCAACCTCAAACACCTTGGTAAAATCGGGTAACCTTAAGACATGTGCTTGTGTCATTTTCTCCTTAATTGTTAGGAAGGCCTTACCTGCTGCTTTAGTCCACTCGAAATTTCCCTTCCTAATACAATCAGTGATTGGTGCCACTATCGTACTGAATCCTTTAATAAACCTTCTATAGAAGGTGGATAACCCATGGAAACTACGGACGTCGTGGATAGTCTTAGGCATAGGCCACTCTACTATGGATTTAATTTTCTCAGGATCAGCGGACACCCCTTCAGATGTGACTATGAATCCTAGAAAGATAACTCTATTTGTCAGGAAATCACACTTCTTGATATTGGCATAGAGACTATCTTTTCTCAGGACTTGACAAACTTGCTTCAGGTGGGTTAAGTGGTCTGCCTTTGTTTTGTTATATATAAGTATATCATCAAAATAGACCACTACAAATCTTCTGATAAAAACCTTTAACACCTGATTCATTATTCTCATAAAAGTGCTAGGTGCATTGGACAGACCGAACGGCATGACTAACCACTCATATAATCTATCTTTAGTCTTAAAAGCGGTCTTCCATTCGTCTCCAGGCCTAACCCTAACCTGGTGATAGCCACTTTTTAGGTCTATCTTGGAAAAAATTGTCGATCCAGCTATCATATCTAACATGTCATCTAGTCTTGGGATTGGGAATCTATACTTTACAGTGATCTTATTAATGGCACGGCTATCTATACACATCCTCCAGGTGCCATCTTTCTTAGGCGTCAACAGAGCAGGGACTGCACATGGACTTAAGCTTTCCTTAATAAACCCCTTCCTAAGAAGTTCACCCACTTGCCTTTGCAGTTCCTGGTGTTCAGTTGGGTTCATCCTATAGTGAGGCAAATTAGGTAAAGTCACTCCAGGGATTAAATCTATTGTGTGTTGTATGTCTCTTAAAGGTGGGAGGTTATCGGGGAGATCTTCTGGAAACACATCCTCAAATTCTTTCAATAATTGGACCACCTCTTGAGGGTGTTCTACAGGGTTGTGGTCCTTAATTTCCTTAGCAGCTACTACCCAAATAGGTGCTCCTTCCATGATATCTTGCTCTAATTCTTTTCCACCTATTAAATTTAATCCAGTCTTCTTATCTTCCAAGCTGCTAGCTCCTCTCTTGACATTATCCTTAGGATGGGTTGGATGAATGACAATTTTCTTGCCATTGAAATTGAAAGCACAGGAGTTTGATCGACCAAAGATGGTCACATCATGATCAAACAGCCATGGCCTGCCTAAGATGATGCTACTTACCCCCATAGGAAGCACATCACACCAGATCTTTTCCTGATAGGATTGAAGCTGGACTTGAACCTGACATCTTGACTTGATTGGTATAGAAGTGGAATCGATCCAGGACACCTTATATGGATTGGGATGTGGTACAACGGGTAATCCTAGACTTTTGGCTGCGTTAGTTGAAATGGCGTTGACACAACTTCCACTATCGATGACGATCTTACAGACCTTTTCTCCTATCTTAACAAATGTGTGTAGGATGCTAGTTCTACGCCAGTCTTCTTGCTCCTTGGTCTGTGTCATGATACGTCTCACAACTCCTAGCAAATCTGATGAGTCTATGTTCTCTTCACCCCCATCATACTCTTCATACTCATCAGCTAAACAATCCCTTGCTTCATAAACTTCTTCTTCACCAAACTCTAGGGGTTCTGAATCTTCTTCTTTTACCTCCCCTATATGTAAAGCTCTAGAGGGGCATTGGCTCTTGAAATGGCCTGTTTTGCGGCACTTATAACAAACTCGTTCTCTTTCACCTGGAACTTCAGGGCTCTTTCCTTTATCTCCTCTGGGAATTAAGGGGGTGGTCGGATTGGGTCTAAGGGTTGGATTCGGGCTGGATCTTGTTCTATTGGCGGGACTAGGGACTAAGCTAGGCCTGCTAACAGGAGGGTTAAACCTAATAGGTTCAGGTCGTCTAAATGTAGCTCTCCTTTGAAACCTCTCATAGTCCGTGGCAACTTGGTATGCCTGATCTAAATCATGGACTTCCCTTAAAACAGTTCCCCTTTTATATCATCATTCAACCCTGATCTAAACCTTGATAAAGTGGCTGCTTCAGACTCGACTACGTTGCATCGCATCACAAACTCATCAAATTTAGCAACGTATTCAGAAACGGTCTTGTTACCCTGTGTCAATCGTTGCCACTGATCTAATAACCTTTGCTGATAAGACATAGGCAGATATTTCTCTCTAAGTTTCCTCTTCATATCTCTCCATGTTGCTATAGGTAAATCTCCCCTTTGCCTTGATATGCATTCCATGTTTCCCCAATATAACCGAGCCTGATGAACTAGTCTAATTTTGGCAAACTTAAATCTTCTCTCTTCAGACATATCATACCAGTCAAAATACTGGTCCATGTCAGCCTCCCAGTCTGTGTACACCTTAGGATCTAAGCTTCCCTCAAAGGTTGGTGCATTTAGATGGATGTTCCTTAGGGCCCGATCATCCTGATCAAAAGTATCATAGTGTGGCCTTCTAAGAGGTGGCTCTGGAGTATGATCAACATAATCCTGATGCGGTCTTCTTTGAATTGGGTCAGGTGTGTGTTCCTGTCATTGGGCTCTAGGATGAACTGAAGGTAATCTGGGTGAAGGTGGTTCAGTTGGGGTCAACCTAGCTTCTTCTAGGATTCCTACCCTTTCCTCGAACTGACCAAATTTAGCATCCAAACGGTCTATCTTCTCGATCATAGATCTCATAAGGCTTTCCATACTAGTATCCATGGATGAACTAGGTTGGGCTTGTGAAGGGTGGTAAGGTGTGCCTGATCTAGTTGTCATACAAACAATTAGACTCAGACCCGAACTATGAGTTTTCTAAACCGGTTAGTCCAAATAAATTGAGTTGACTAGATACAATCAAATCAACAGCTACTCTCTTCCACTGGCCAGTCAGGAGGTGGGTCTGTGGGAGGTTCCCCCAGCTTTCACTGGGTCCTAATTAAAAACCACAAGAACTGCTTAGGCTTGAGCCACTTAACCTCTATCCTTGACACCAGCTTTCAATAATAGATGAAGAAATGGGTTGCACAAGCTTTCCCAATTGAATTGAACTGGACCTAGAGTTCCAAGCTAGTTGCCTAATCAAGGTGGCAAGCTAGATTGTAGTAACTCTATACTTGGCCAGGTTTTAGAACAAGGGGAGTGTGAGATCCTGCCTCTGGCCTAACTAGGCCCGGTGGAATTGGCCCGATAGATGGATCAGCACCCAAGCCCTTAGTCCCAATTCTAGACACCAAGTAATAGGGCACACACAAGACTTGTTGACACAATGAGTTGACAATAACCCGGGCTCGACCAAATTGATGTTCCTAACCCACTAGGGCAATTAATGTCTAATCAATTTTAGTTAGGGATTGGATCGATATGCAATTTGGTGATTTTTGGGCTAGGGACAGGTGATGAAATCCTGACCCTATGTCAATTTCATGCCCTTAATTTGATTTGTCATGAGATGCATGCAAATTTCAAATTTCAGGTGCAGAAGTAGTGTGTTGCAGTTTAAAAGTGGTGTTGATAAGTGTAGAAAAAAATGTCAGAAAAATCTAAAAAAATCACAGAAAACTCTTAACTTCTAGATGACATACCAAATGAAATGAAAATTCAAAATAAAATCTATACTATTCTAGGCAGATTCTGAAATGAAGATAATGAAAAGGAACAGAACAGAACAGAAACCCTAATAACACTGATGGACTGCAGGAATTTTCATTTTTTTTTGTAAGTTTTTTCTCAAATTGAAATTTAAAACGGTGATAAGCAACTTAAAATGGAGCAGGAAAAAAAATATTCCAACGAGGAATGTGATACTTGCCTTTGGAGTTGCAAGCGGATTACAGTCAGCCTACAGAAAATACAGCAAGCAGAAAAACAGAACGTGCCCAATGCAAAATTCACAAATGAAATCTAAGAAGTCCTTTGGCTTTCTTTTTCACGGGTCAATCACAATGACACCCCGACACGCCTTAGGAGATCCCCGTGGAATGGGAAGAGAGGGTGTTTAAACCCTACTTTCTCCTAAGACCGGACGGCCTGGTAACGCCCCCGATCCAAGTACTTCAAGGACTTAATGCTATGCAATCAGGAACTTATTCTACCATGCTCTGATACCAAGATTAGTATGGTATGCATGATGAGGATGCAATCATGTGACTCTAAAGGAGATTAACCAAAATTTAACTAGCAACTCCTACTTGCATATGAGTGATTCAACATATAAGATCAAGGAGATCTAAATAAGAAACCCTAAATGCTTATACTTAAACCTAGCTAGGAGGACTATCAAAATCTTAAAGAAATAGGACAAGATTAGAATTCGCACACAAGTCAAGCTAGCCCTATTTAATGATCCCGATCTTAAAAGACTAGGAGTTCAAGCATTGAAATCTCAAGCACAAGGGATTCGCTCTTAAGGTTCTCAAATGAAAGATCATACCACATAAGATGGGCCATCTAACTTTCTGGTTTGTAGCAAGTAATCCTTCCTCCTGGATCTGGAACCTAGAGAACCCTGCAACAAAGAAACCAAGATGATTAGAAGCTTAATTAGAAATGAGAAGATTGATGGAACTCAAAAGGAGAGTTTGTTGGAAATGATCCTTGGCACCATGGTGGAAGCTTGTGTTGGTGTTGATCTTCTTCTTGTGAGGATGTCCTTAATTCACCTTGAAGGAAGAGGATTGCTTGGAAGATGAAGAGTAAAAGAGAAGGATTAGGGAGAAGAAATGATGGAAGAGAGGAAGAGGTTCACTTAGGCACAAAGATCCACATAGGCACATAGAAACACATAGAAAATTTCTGAAAATTTGTATTCATTCATCAATAGCTCTTTACAAGGGGCGTCCAAGGCTTTAAATAAAGCCTCACAAATTTTGAAATTTCAAATCCCCAAACAAGTGGAGTAATATAAGGGGAGAGGGCTGATTTTCTTGCTTGAAATCCTCCTTGGCAAACTTCCTTGAATTTGAACTTGGGATGGCGCCCTCTTATGGTGAAGTGGCATGTGAGGTGGCATGTGGTCCCCTCTTGACGTGGCATGTGGTCCCAAGTTGAGGTGGTGCAAGTGATGTGGCATGTGGTCCCCAATTGAGTTGGCTTTGGTCTTGATTTGGGGTATACATTGTGAGTCTTCTTTAGGCTTGATGCTAGTTGACCCATTTGGATTGGACTAAGACTAGACCTGACATGGACTCGACTTACATGATTATTTTGGACTAAAAAGAAAGATTACAGGACCCAACATGGACTTGACTTACATGATTCTTTTGGACTCAAAATAAAGAAAGGTTACCGGACTCTCTAGTCCAACCATAAAGATTCGGAATGGGCTTGAAGTGGTTGGAGTCTCTTTCTGATTCTGGTGCCTGCACCATTTGGTTTCCTCAAAAATATCGATGAGCCTTGTGTATAGAAAAAGACTAGTGGGAGTACCATAGTCTTCCTGGTTCTGTATGTAGATGACATACTTCTCATTGGGAATGATATCCCAATGCTACAATCAGTCAAAATTTGGCTATCTAGTAAGTTTTCCATGAAAGACTTGGGAGAAGCATCCTACATACTTGGTATTAAAATCTATAGAGATAGATCCAAGAGGATGCTAGGCTTATCCCAGTCTAGGTACATTGACTTAGTGCTGAAAAGGTTCAGCATGGATGGGAGTAAACGAGGTTACTTACCTATGAGTCAAGGCATACACCTCTCTAAAAGGATATCTCCAAAGACACCTGAAGAGAGAAATAGAATGAGTTCTATACCTTATGCTTCGGCAGTAGGCTCAATAATGTATGCCATGTTATGTACCAGGCCTGATGTGGTATATGCCTTAGGCATAGTCAGTAGGTTTCAAACTGATCCGGAGAGGATCATTGGAAAGCTGTGAAAAATATTTTTAAGTACTTGAGAAGGACTAAGGATATTTTTTCTAATATGCGGAGGTTCTGATCTTAAACTAGAAGCATACTCTAATTCTAGTTTTCAAACAGATCCAGATGATAGCAAATCCATTTAAGAGTATGTCTTTATCCTAAATGGTGGGATAGTAAGCTGGAAGAGTACTAAACAACAGACTGTAGCTGACTCAACAACAGAGGCAGAATACATAGCTGTTAGTGAAGTCGCCAAGGTTGCAGTCTGGATGAAGAAGTTCATCACTAAGTTGGGTATGGTTCCTGAGATTGAGAATCCAGTACCACTTTATTGTGACAATACTAGAGCTGTTGCTCAAGCTAAGGAACCAAGAGCTCATCATAAGTCAAAGCACATTCTAAGACGCTTCC
The DNA here is from genome assembly GCA_021397845.1 of Areca catechu. Taxonomy (NCBI): domain Eukaryota; kingdom Viridiplantae; phylum Streptophyta; class Magnoliopsida; order Arecales; family Arecaceae; genus Areca; species Areca catechu. Next base: position 129,804,691 of record CM038045.1, on the reverse strand, counting down.
ATCTCGTTCAAGAGATTGTCAAAAGACAAGAAGTCTGCATCAAGTGAGTAGAGACAAAGAACAATATAGTAGACCCGTTCACTAAGGCTCTACCACAGCGGGAGTTTGATCACCACCTCGATAGTATGGGGATTAGATATAAGGGTGATTGACTTTTGTGCAAGTGAGAGACTGAAAGGATTCTGCCCTACAAGCCAATTAAAACTTGTAATTTTATTGGGATATCCTGAAAACTTCCAAACTTTTGTATTGACAATTATATATATTAAAGGCATCTTTTTCATCATACGCTGTGTCTTAGATTTATGATATGATGAACCTCATAGACTAGGGCTATGATTTTAAGGGTTAAGATGAGATCATACCAGTAAGACTTAAAACCTAAAAGTCCTAATCTTAAGTATTCCTAGTCAAAGGGACATTGAGTAGGGGATCAATGTTTTCAGAAAGATTAGCATATCCTTTGTATGCTCATTAATGAGGGTAATTGATATTACAATTACTTGTGTAGGACACTAATACAAGGACATGGGTGCTCATTAGAGAATGAGTTCACTGAATTTGATCCAACTTGAAAACATCTAATGGAGTCTTATCTACTTGTCAATAGATGGTTTTCATAGAGGGAGTAGTGCATGTAATCCTTTGACCTGAGACTACCATAGTGCCTTGTATGCATGAACCCATGTTTTGGTTCACACTTATTCATGACATTGAGTCATGTACAGGGTGATACTGGATATGGTGAATTGTATACGGAGGTTGTGAGTAGGTCGATCAAGGAATCGATCAACCCTAGTAAGAGGAGATCTCATCCAGCTGATTTCGATCAAATGGTGATTCAAGGAAACTTTGATCAAAGTATGAATATTAGAAATAGTTTCTAATATTTCATCATTTAAATCATCATTATTAGATTGAGAAAGAATTGAATGTGATATTGGATTTAACATGGTTCCATATCCAAAGTCATATTCAGGGTGCAAGCTGATCGAAGGATTGAATTGCACGGTAACTTTCACTGAAGGATATTTTTGGTATTTTCACTAAAATTCCACACCTTCCGGGTAGGCATGATACGTTGCTAGACGTCAATCTTGCCTTGTGGGTTTTTGATTTAATTAAAGAGTTTAATTAGATCAAGAATTAGAAAGAATTCTAATTGTCAATTGGGTTAGTTCAATTTGACCTAAATCGGCTAGGTTAAAGCCTAAATCAAATTAGGTCAAATTGCACCCAACCCACTGCTGGCTAGATGTGGAACCCAATGGGTCACACACAAATGGAATTGATTAAGGGTTTAATTAGATTAAACTATGTTTGCAAGATGAACATGCTAGCACTTGTTGCAAACCATTGCACTTTGATTCGAATTAGGTTCAAATCGGGTTCTGATTTGGGCTGATTTGGTCTAATTAAGGCTAAATCAATTTAGGCTCATGTGTTGGGCTAACCCTTGGCTAGTTAACCAAGGGATTGCACTTTTAAATCAGCCACATGGCTGGTTTAATTCAGATTGGACTCTATCCTAAATTAAGCGCCTAAAGGTTTGACTGGGTCAAACTATTTCTACATAATAGTTACGTTAAAAAATTTTATGAAGAGGCACCATATTAGAAGAGTCCTTCTGCTGTTGAAACATAGTAGAGGACCCGATAAACCATCATCCTTGTTGCCCCTTGCAGATAAGTCTTTGATATTTTTCATGCGCCATTTCTTATGACCTGTCAAAGCAAGAAAGACAAGGGGCGTGGACTCTTCCTTCACGCCCCTTGGTGTTTCACGCCATATGGCATTTGGCGTGGATAAAGGTGGCCATTTGATTGGTGGCCATGATGCAAGGATATTCATGCAACAGAAATAAAAGGAAGCGACTCTTCATAAAGTTTTTTTTTTATCCGAAGAGTCCTTCTGTTTTAATTCTCTTAAGTTTTGAACGAAGAGAAGTGTTGTTTGGATAAGGGACACATTCTATTGGAAAGGACATGTCTTATGGCATGGAAGGGATGTCTTAAAGCATCCCTCAGATTTCTATTTAAGGAGATGGGCGCCCGGGGAATGGTGTTCGGAGTTTTTATTCTCAAAAATATTTCTTTCTTGCATTCTCTTTCTTTGTCCTATAAGATCTCTAGTCAATTTAAGACAAGCCCTTAACTTTGGTTAGGAGAGTCCTATTTGAGTGATCTTACAGGCATTGGAAAGAGGAAAAAAGAGGAGGAAAGTAAGGTTGATAGGAGGAATATCAGTCCAAATAAGAGGAGTTTCTGCCTGAATTAAATTAGGCCTTAGAGGTTTAATTGAAGGAACCGGTTTTGAAGCGGTGCATTTGTCTTGATCAAAGCCCTGTGTGGATCACCGTTGGAGGGTGAACACTTCGGCGCCTGGTGAGCAGATCAGAAAGACCAGATTAAGGTTTCCACATCGAATTGGATTTTTGCGATCGAGGTTAAACCCTAATTTATATTTTTTATGATTTATGTTCTTAATAAGGTGTTCTTGGGATTAAGGGTTAGGTTATGATTTCATAATATTTTGAAATCCATGCTTCCGTCCTTGTAACCGAACCTATCAGCAAGTCACTGCTGAGGCTAGCTGGATGGACCCCTACATCAAGTACATTACCACTGGTGCCCTGCCCGAGGACTACAAGGAGGCTGGCCTCCTCAAGAAGAAGGCCGCATGGTTCATACTGATGGATGGGCAGCTTATCGGAGGTCTTATTTCTATCCCCTATTGAAGTGCCTAAAACCCTCAGAAGCCATCTATGTGCTCCAAGAAATACACGAAGGCATCTGTGGTAATCGTGTGGGAGGTAGGACCCTGGCTTATAAGGCACTCCAGCAAGGATAATTCTGGAAGACTATATGAGAAGACGTTGCTGATTTTGTGAGGAGATGTGATCGGTGTCAATGTCACACCCACATCCTGCAGTAGCCTATAATCCCGCTCTCCCAGCTCTCAGCCTCATGGCCATTCATCTAGCGGGGAATGGATATCTTATGCCCCTTTCCTCCCGCATCCTGTCATCAAAAATTTCTGATTATGGTCATCAACTACTTCACCAAGTGGGTCAAAGTCGAACCTTTAGCATGAATCACTAAGGCCAAGGTTTGGTCCTTCTTTTGGAATCTGTCATCTACCAATTCAGCCTCCCATATTTGATCATCACCGATAATGGAAGGCAGTTCGACAACCAGTCTTTCGAGAAATTCTGCACCGACCTCGAAATCTGCCATCGATTCACTTTGGAGGCTCATTCTCAGACTATTGGAGAGGCTGAGGTGACCTACCAAACCATCCTGCAAGGTTTCCAGACCATACTAGATGAAGGCAAAGGTCTATGGGCCGAAGAGCTCCCTAGCATTCTGTGGGCCTACCACACCAAGCCCCGAATGGCAATGGGCGAGACCCCCTTCAACCTTGTCTTTGTTGCTGAAGTAGTGATCCCAATAGAGGTTGGCCTGCCCACATTACGGATCGATCAGTATGACAAAGCCAAGAATCCAGCCCACTCCTCCTTAATTTAGACCTCTTAGATGAGATGACTAACAAAGCCCAGCTTCGGATGGCAACATATTGGCAGTGAGTAGCTCGCTACTACAATGCCTACATCAAGCCCAAGGCATTCCATCTAGGCGACCTTGTCCTTAGGCGGGCCGAAGCATCCCAACAAGAGGTGTGCGGGAGACTCTCCCCAAACTGGAAAGGTCCCTACAAGGTGGTCAAGGTCTTGCCAGGTGGAGCCTACTACCTCTCTATGCTCAGCGGTGATAGGTTCGCTCGAACATGGAACTCCAGTAATCTGAGGATGTACTACCAATAATTTAAGATCCTTATTTATTATTAAAGTTCCTTTATGGTTCAACTCTGTCTTTCACCTATGAAGGAACATCTTCGCCTGACCTTAGCTTTGGCAAACAAAGCTAGAAAACTTATGAAGTCCCGCACCTAAAGTCAGGAAACTTACGAAGCCCTGCACCTCAAGCTAGGAATCTTACAAAGCCCCACACCTCAATGATGGGGACACCGGAGGCACCAGAATAAGATAGAGGCTTTTCAATCCTCTGTAAATTGTTCAATAATTTATGAGTCCATCTGTAATAAGGGCTTAGCTCATCTGAGTCCATTTTAGTTGTTATTTGAGTATTTTGAGTTGTTATTTCAGTTCTGTACTAGTCAGCTCATGTTGAGCTAGTTCAGTCCAATGCTAGTCAGCTCATGTTGAGCTAATTTTATTTTTTTTGAGTCCTATCCAAGAATACTGAAGACTCAAGACCACATCATATAAGTAAAGACCAAGTCCAACCAGATTGAAGACATGGAAGTTTAGCCCAAGTCCAACCCAGCTTGAAGATTTGAAGACCCCAGGAGAAAAATCAGAAACCCTGATTCCTTGCAGATGCCCTCCAGATGCCCAGATTCCCTTCCAGATGCCAATGTATATTCATAAATAAGGGAATCCATGATTCCAGAGGTCCATCTGCATCCTAGCCCAATGAAATCAAGCCCAGGTGCCAAGCCCAAGCCCCTAAGAAGCAAGATACCAGGGAATATTCCTGCTACCTGGCTACCAGGCCACCCCAGCTTCCAGAGGCCCAAACCCATGCACCCGGGCCCCTTTGGGCCGGCCCCTTGCTGCTCCTAGAAGCCCAACACGCCCCCCTAGGCATCCTTGGAGTCTTGACCAAGTCAAGAAAAATTTTAGGGATTTTTCTACCTAATATTTCCTTATTTTCTAGCTAGGGTTTGAGAGGGAAAAGGATTCTTATGTAAAGACTTATGTACCCTTACTTGGAGCCCAAGGTTAAGGGTCTATTTAAGGGACCCTAGCCTCTTGTATGAGGAGAATTTTTGATGAATGAAAACCATGAGTTCTTCTATTGAGTGGTGTGATACCCTGCTGTGTGCATAAAGGGGTTTGTGAGAGTTCTTCTTCCCGGTGTTTGCAATCATCTTCCTGCTGCCAACAAACCCTCCAGATCCCTGGACGCCCACTCCAAAAGAAGCCTTTCCTTGCTATTTTTACTTTGTTTTCTTGTTCCTTTATGAGCTTTCTAACCCCTGACAGGTCGTTTGTACGTCCCTGAGTTCCTACGAATCCAACGACTCCAGCCAAGCTTCAATCGGATCACCGAGCAGAAAGCCGGGTATCCGCGGGTCTTTGGCTCGGTTTTCCAGGCCGCATCCATCGAGGAACGAGAGACCCCTTCACTGCGATCTTCACAGACGTTGTCAGGTACACCCCTCTACCTCCAGTAGTTTTATTGTAGGAGAACTTGCCCTAACCGAGGCTTCTCAGCCCCGGCGGTCCTTCTTTGCTACTTTTCTAGGTCCTAATCTGCATGCTGATCTTCAAAAATTTATAAAAAATTCCCTACAAATAATTTTGATCTAAAATTTGGGAATTGATCACCTAACTCAACATGTAAAACATACAAAAAAATTTGCATGCATATTAGTTCCTCATCACTCAAGCCAAGAAACTTACAAAGTCCTGCACCTCAACTTGGAAAACTTATGAAGCCCCACACCTCAAGCCGGAAAACTTATGAAGCCCCATATCTATTGCCTTACTTACAGAGTCATAGTTTAGGGATGTCAGCCGGGAAGCCCCGCATCTGCTGCCTTACTCACAATCCTGGGATGTCAACCAGGAAGCCCTAGAAATCCCACCATCTATCGCTTGACTCACAGTTTGGCACCCTCAAGCTAGGAAACTTACGAAGCCTTGCATCTATTGCCTCGCTCACAGTCCAGAGATGTTAGTTGGAAAATCCTTGAAATCTCACCATCTACAGCTTGACTCATAGTTTGGCAAGGCGAGAAGATGTAGAGGTTCTGCACCCGAGCCTGCATGACTTCAAGACTTGGAGAATGGAAATAAAATATTCTCAGGAACCTTCATATTGATCCTAAGGCCTCAGAGCCAACCTGGAGTGACTAAGGCCTGGGCAACGTGCGCATGCATGGTGATTATGAAGCTTGCCTCCTTACCATGCAAAGAGATGAAGGAGTTGAGGGAAGGATTTAGACTATTCCTTCATTGCAAAGATAAGCCCCTTGCACACTTTAAGGGATTTTCTGGAAGTATTTCAAGCCAAAAAAAAAAGAAGAATTAGAGAAAAGAGAAAATAAAAGAGGAACACTAGTTAGAGAAAAGGTATATTCATTGGTAAAGTTTCCTTTACATCCTAGGAAGACTCTCGATAGGCCGGGAAGTCTTCCAAAAACCTAAGTTATAGAAAGAAAGAAAAGGTCCTATGTTTCATTGCCAGCTCATTCCCTGGCCGGTGAGGGACTTTGTCCGACTGAGGGGCATCTTGGGTGGCTCCAGATCCAGCTCTAACTTTGGCTACCTTTGGTTCCGGCCCCGGTTTTGCCTCGATAGTGGGTCCACTCGATCACTCGGGGAATGGTAGTGAGGGCTGGATGTTATCCAATCCCTTTAGCTCATAGAAATGGGCATCTTTGCCTCTGAAGTCACGAAATCCCTGATGGTAGAAGTCCAGCACGGCTTTAATGACCTCATCCTTGAAGGCCTGGGTTGCCATGAATTTAGGGATGACCTCGACAGCCTACTTCTTGGCCATCTCCATCAGAGCTACAACTGTCGTCGCCTTCTTTGTGATGGGGGACTAATATGCATGCCATTTTTTTTGTATGTTTTATATTTTGAGTTAGGTGATTAATTCCCGAATTTTAGATCAAAATTATTTGTAGGGAATTTTGTAAGAATTTTTTGAAGATCAGCATGCAGATTAGGACCTAGAAAAGTAGCAAAGAAGGACCACCAGGGCTGAGAAGCCTCAGTTAGGGCAAGTTCTCCTGCAATAAAACTACTGGAGGTAGAGGGGTGTACCTGACAATGTCTGTGAAGATCATAGTGAAGGGGTCTCTCGTTCCTCGATGGATGCAGCCTGGAAAATCGAGCCAAAGTCCCGCGGATACCCAATTTTCTGCTCGGTGATCCGATTGAGGCTTGGCTGGAGTCGTTGGATTCGTAGGAACTCGGGGACCTACAAACGACCTGTCAGGGGTTAGAAAACTCACAAAGGAACAAGAAAACAAAGGGAAAACAGCAAGGGAAGTCTTCTTTTGGAGTGGGCGTCCAGGGATCTGAGATGCTTGTTGGCAGCAGGAAGATGATTGCAGCACTGGGAAGAAAAACTCTCGTAAACCTCTTTATGCACACAGCAGGGTATCACACAACTCAATAGAAGAACTCAAGGTTTTCATTCATCAAAAATTCTCCCTTCATACAATAGGCTAGGGTCCCTTAAATAGAACCTTAACCTTGGGCTCCAAGTAAGGGCACATTAGTCTTTACATGAGAATCCTTTTCCCTCTCAAACCCTAGCTAGAAAATAAGGAAACATTAGGTAGAAAAAATCCCTAAAATTTCTCTTGACTTGGCGAACACTCCAAGGACACCTAGGTGGACGTGTTGGGCTTCTAAGAGCATCAAGGGGCCAGCCCAAAGGGGCCCGGGTGCATGGGTTTGGGCCTCTGGAAGCTGGGGTGGCCTGGTAGCCAGGTAGCAGGAATATTCCCTGGTACTTGCTTCTTAGGGGCTTGGGCTTGGCGCCTGGGTTTGATTTCTTTGGGCTAGGATGCAGATGGACCTCTAAAATCATGGATTCCTTGGTCTATGAATATATTTTGGCATCTGGAAGGAAATCTGGGCATCTGGAGGGCATCTGCAAGGAATCAGGGTTTCTGATTTTCCTCCTAGGATCTTCAAATCTTCAAGCTGGGTTGGACTTGGGCTAAACTTCCATGTCTTCAATCTGATTGGACTTGGTCTTTACTTGTATGATGTGGTCTTGAGTCTTCAATATGGTTGAATAGGACTCAAAAAAATAAAATTAGCTCGACATGAGCTGACTAACACTGGACTGAACTAGCTCAACATGAGCTGACTAGTACAGAACTGAAACTCAAAATCAATTAAAATAGACTCAGATAGGCTAAGCCCTTATTACAGATGGACTCATAAATTATTGATTAATTCATAGAGGGTTGAAAAGCCTGTATCTTATTCTGGTGCCTTTGGTGTCCCCACCAATTCTCTCGAGGTGGGAGGAACTCGACCCTGTCGAGTGAAGGTCAGACTGGCTCATATATCTCTCGAGAAGGTCTGGGTTGAGGCGTTGCAAGTCCTCTCGAGAAATCTATGAATTGTCCGACTCTGGCCGGCCTTGCCATCGGACCAGGAAGCGTTGATAGTCATGGCCCTGGGTCGTGACGGCTTGATCGTCCAGGATACACTCGATCCGTTCTCCTCTCTCAGGCCAAATTTGTTTGTGGACACTCTAGGTTAGGGTCACTCACAATGAAAAGGAATAGGTCCAAAGGCCTCACTAGGTATCGCTGTCGGTTCCCTATACTCAACCAGGTCTGTAATATTGAAGGTAGAACTAATGCCCAAATCCGAAGGCAAGTCTAACACCTAGGCATTTGATCCAATCTTCTCTATCACTTTCAAAGGTCTGGCTCTGCGAGCATGAAGCTTCTTTTAGGCCTAAGCCTAACCAAGATAGAATCCACTACATCAAATTCTTTGATCCATCTTCGGGAATTAGCTAGTTTATTTATAATTAGTATAGGTGGTGAACATGCTGGGCACATGCTGACTCCTAACAAATGATGCAAAGGACTCATACTGACACCTAACAGACTTGACTATGCATTCCTATAGAAGGAAATTTTATTGAACTCTTTAGATCTAAACCTAACAGATTATAGGTTCCCTAGGTTTGATCCTAGCTTGACATGCACATGAAAATTTATAGTGAACTCCTAGCAAATTCCAAAGAGTATGCCAGAAGTAGGATGCAAACCTAACATGCGTGATGAATGCATGCAGTATACTAATCTCAGTTAAATGCAATCTAATAATCCTAGAAATGCTGGAGGTGTTAGGAAAGGGCAGAAAATAGGAAGTGGGTTCAGAATTAGTTTGGTAGGGTAGGGAAAAAGGTTCATGATTAGTTGGATAAAGTCGGATAAAAGACGGGGTGTCAGGAACTAATCCTATACTAATGAGGTTAACCTTACGAGGTTGAGCTATATCTATAGGGTTTGCATAATGGAAGGATGGGTCGCCAATTTCGGGGAAGATGTCCTTAATGGGAACTATAGGAGGGGACTCATCTTGAAGGTATTGATTCAAAGAGATCAGGTCCTTAATAAATTCTTCTGGTTCTTGTATTTTTGGACTAGACTCTATAATTTGGCTATTCTCTATGGTTTCCTCAGGTAAGGCTCTAGCAGCAGTACCTAGGTTTTCTTCCTCTATTTGTTCTTCCATTATAGCTTTAGGTTGGATGTGGTCAAGGTCAACTAGCTCTGGGCTAGTTTCTACCTAGGTATCTACTGGGTTAGCTAATTCTAGGTCTATTAAAGGTGTCTCCTCTCCTCCTTCATACTCATCCACTAGGCTCGCATCAGCTTCATACACTTCTGCGTTAATGTAAGCCTTGTCAAACTCAGGAATGGTTGGAGAAGGTCGGTTAGGGGAAAATTGGCTAGGTCCTAGTTTCTGATTATGGACACTAATCCTAGTAGGTTCAAGTTGCCTAAGGGTAGTGGCTCACTAATGGGCTCATATTTAGGGATGCTAATCCTATGGGGTTCAAGTTGACTAAGGGAAACCTGACTAGTACTAGATTGATACTTAGGGGTTATGGGTTCTCTGGGCTCATAGGACAAGGGTGCAGATCTATGGGTCATGGGATTATAAGATCTGGGGTCATAGGATTTTGTGTCAGCTCTATGGTCAGGTTCTAAGGATGGATCATGGTATGGGGTCCTCCTAAGGTTGGGCTCTCTATATGGGTCAGGATATTGGGCCCTCCTAGGGTTGGACTCCCTATATGGGTCAGAATACTGGGTTCTCCTAGGGTTGGACTCTTTATATGGGTCAGAATATTGGGTTCTCTTAGGGTTGGACTCTGGTGCGGGCACCAGACTCAGAAGAAGACTTCAGAGCTCCATTTGGATCTCTGATTGACATTGCCCGAGAAATTAGGGTTTGTAATAAAGGTTGACCTGGTCAACCAGTTTATTTATTTTATTTATTTCTTGAGTCACCATTTAAATTTTGTTGAGTCATGTTGACTCGGTGCAAGTCCCAATGTGGTTTCAATTTGGTCCAAAATGGTGCCACATTTCTCTTCCAATCAACTCAAGGTTCAAGCAAGTGGAGGCCACACTCCAAGCCACACGCCCAGCCACACTCCGAGCACACGCCAGAGTCCAGGAGGCGCCATAGAGGCATCCCAGTGTCATGGTCCCCACATCCAAAGAAGAAAAAATCAAATTGGAGGCTAAATTAAAGGAGGCGCCCACACCTGCCTAATTTACCTAAGCAAAGAAGGAAGAAAACTTCTCTTGGAGAAGAAATCAAAGAAGGACATCCAACCTACTCCTAATTGAAGTTCAAATCAAAATCAAAGAGCTTAACTTGGAGTGGAAGAAAAGAAGAAATACCATAAGAAGAAGAGGACTCCAAATCCAAATCCAACTCCAAAGGAGGTGCCATAAAAGTTCCAAAACAATTCCTTTATGGCCGTCCCAATTTTTTTTGGACTCTTGGTCGGCCAAGGGAGAGGATTTTCTACCTAATCTAGGGGTTGGAAGAGTTTAGTCCCACATGGGAATTTGTACAAGCTAGGAGAAAATTTTAGGTCTATATAATAGACCTCTCTTTGTAACTTTAGAAAATCAATGAAGAAAATTATTTTTTTTGCTATTCTCTTGTGTTGAGTGACCTAGGTTTCTCTTCTTCCGCACTATTCTAAGTGTTGAGCTCCATGAGGGGGTAATCCGGGTTCCATTGGAGCCTTGAGGAGGTGAGAGATCTCCATCTTTATCCAAAACCCTAGGTTAGCCACTTGAAATTCCAAAACCCTAGCCACCCTTCATTATTTTCAATCCATCAAACCCTAGCTCCATCCATCTCCCACGGCCTCTCTCTCTCTACAAGTCCAGGCCGTCCACCTTCATCCAGATCCAGTCCGGCTACTTCAGATCCAGAGCAAGTTCCAAGGAAAATCACATCAGCATCCAGGAGAATCCAGTTTTCAGCAATTTCGATCTTCAAGTTCATCAACCTGGTAAATCTTTTCCTTGACTCTCTGATTCCATCAATTGTTTTTCTTCTCTTCCAGATCTTGAGTTCAGGAGAAGCCAACCCGCCAAAGGACCAGTATTGGAGGATCCATTACGAAGATATCCGACTCTGAGGATCCAACAATCTGCTCGGGAGAGTTCTTCCACCAAAATCTGTGAAGATCATTGTCTGGTTAGATAAACCTTTCCTTCTCTTTATTTCTGTTTTGTTGAAAGCTCGGAGTGAAACCCTAGGTCTGGAAGTTTCTCAACCCCCAGCGATCCGTTGCTTCTAAACTACTCTGATAATTTAGTTTCCTTAAAATTGTGCTTTCAATTATCATATTAGTATCTTTCAATGTTAGGTTAACTTTTCTTTGATTTGAAGCCAACTTCTACAAACCTATAAAAACAACAAAAAAATTAGTTAATCTTAATTTACTTCCGCATCGCATCCCTTTATTTGTTCTGCATCAGACTCCTTATATGGGTTAGAATATTGGGTGTTGGGTCTACTAGGCTCATAGGGTATGGGTGCATAGGATCTATGATCATGGGATCTAGAGTCATAGGATCTAGGTTCATAGGTTATGGATTCATAGGTTCTAGGTTCATAGGATTTGGAGTCATAAGATCTATAGGTTGTGGGTATACTAGGCTTATAGGAAGAGGGTAAATAGGATCTATCTTCCTGGTCTATAAAATCCTGATTGGGTCTTCTAGGACTAACCTTAGGGATTGGGTCATGATGATGGGCTCTCCTAGGTTCAGCCTCAAGGTATGGATCAGGGTTTGGGGTCCTCCTAGGTTGAGGATTGTAGTACGAGTCAGGATAAGGGGCTCTCCTAGGTTCGACCTCATGGTATAGATCAGGGTTTGGGGTCCTCCTAGGTTGAGGGGAATCAGGATCTGGCTTAGACTGTGACCCATGGGTTTTTCTTGGGGTCCCTACCCGGACTTTTAACTGATCAAACCTATTGGCAAGATGGTCAATTCTATCATTGGTTTGAATACGAGACTGAGTTAACTGGGTCATCTGGGTAGTCATCTGGGTAGTTATCTGGGTAGCCATCTGGGCCATTTGATTAGCTAGGGCTTTTATTTGGGCTTGTAAATTTTCCATGGGTTTAGACATTTGTGAAGGAGGTGGGTGATATGAAACTCCTGATCTAGTGCTCATGCAAAACTCGATCAGACCGACTATAGCTGACTAGACCTAGAGTCCAAACTAGATGCTCAATCAGGGTGGCAAACTAGCCTATAGTAACCCTGTACTCAGCCAGGCAGGTGTAAGGGGAGTGTTAGGTCCCTGATTGCCAATCCTAGACACTAATCAGAGATTGGCCAGGTAGGCAGACCAGCACACAAGCCCTTCGGGATTGAATCCCTAAACCACCGTTCTAGACACTGAGCACAAGGCACACACAGGTTAACTTGACACAGTGATCTAACACTAGCCCGGACCCGACCAGTTGGTGTCCCTAGCCCACTAGGGCAAATTAAGTCTAATTAATTTTAGGTTAAGGTTTGGGACCGAATGCAAGGGATGTGGTTTTGGGCTAAGGAGAGGTTATCAACTCCTCCCCTCATCTGATATAGCAAGAGTGCCCTTAAAAGTAAATTATGCAATGATGGCAGGCAGATGAGGGTGCAAATGAGGGTTTAAATGTTTTTGGTATTTTTGGAGAATATGTATTTTTTTTTTGGTATTTTCTTAAATAGAAGAAAACTTGCAAATTATGGCCTAATATGTAGGAAATATACTAAAATTAAAAGATATGCAAAAAATGCTAAATAAAACCCTAAAACTTCCAAACTTGTCTTACTGAAAAAAAATAGAGCCAAAAATTCATAGGTAGTATTTTGGCTTTAAAAAAATTCACAGGAAATAATAAAATCTAAAAAAATTAAGAAAATTAATGTGAATTATTCTAAATCCAGAAAAATAAATTTTAAAATTTTTGGAGTTTTTAACAGGGAGAAATAATTTAAAAAATAGAGCATATATGGACTGAAAAATTGCAGGAAACAAGCCCTAATCTAAGCTCTGATACCAAATGATGGGGTACTAATATGCATGCCATTTTTTTTGTATGTTTTACATGTTGAGTTAGGTGATTAATTCCTTAATTTTAGATCAAAATTATTTGTAGAGAATTTTGTATGAATTTTTTGAAGATCAGCATGTAGATTAGGACCTAGAAAAGTAGCAAAGAAGGACCGCCGGGGCAGAGAAGCCTCGGTTAGGGCAAGTTCTCCTACAATAAAACTACTGGAGGTAGAGGGGTGTACCTGACAACGTCTGTAAAGATCATAGCGAAGGGGTCTCTCGTTCCTCGACGGATGCGGCCTGGAAAATCGAGCCAAAGACCCGCGGATACCCAGCTTTCTACTCGGTGATCCGATTGAGGCTTGGCTGGAGTCGTTGGATTCGTAGAAACTCGGGGACCTACAAACGACCTGTCAGGGGTTAGAAAACTCACAAAGCAACAAAAAAAAAAAGGGAAAACAACAAGGGAAGGCTTCTTTTGGAGTGGGCGTCCAGGGATCTGAGATGCTTGTTGGCAGCGGAAGATGATTGCAGCACTGGGAAGAAAAACTCTGCAAACCCCTTTACGCACACAGCAGGGTATCACACAACTCAATAGAAGAACTCAAGGTTTTCATTCATCAAAAATTCCCCCTTCATACAAGAGGCTAGGGTCCCTTAAATAGTCCCTTAACCTTGGGCTCCAAGTAAGGGCACATTAGTCTTTACATAAGAATCCTTTTCCCTCTCAAACCCTAGCTAGAAAATAAAGAAACATTAGGTAGAAAAAATCCCTAAAATTTCTCTTGACTTGGCCAACACTCCAAGGACACCTAGGGAGACGTGTTGGGCTTCTAAGAGCAGCAAGGGACCGGCCCAATGGGGCCCGGGTGCATGGGTTTGGGCCTCTGGAAGCTGGGGTGGCCTGATAGCCAGGTAGCAGGAATATTCCCTGGTATCTTGCTTCTTAGGGGCTTGGGCTTGGCGCCTGGGCTTGATTTCTTTGGGCTAGGATGCAGATGGTGTTGGGAAATGTGTCCCAAAGCCAATTTCTACTGTAAACAGTTGTACATTTAATGTAATTATATATGAATTATATTATTGAATAAAATGTTTATTCTGGCAGTTCATCACTATTTCATCTTTCTGTAATGAGTTCTTCAGTGATGAAATTCTTAGGACTATTTGTATGTAATATAGAGAGGATATATCATATAGTCCTAAAATTGTTCGCGACCAAATGATATACTTATTTCAGGATGATAGTATATCAAGTATAGGTCGTTGCGTGCCATAGTCGTTGGTTGTCCTCTTAACCAAAGAGTGTAGAGACACTGGTATGGCATGCAGATATTGTGTTTGATATTTCATCGAACGTGACCCATCTGTACTTTTTCTGCCTAGAGTTTTGATATGGACGTAGTTATCCCTCAGACATGAGATCGTCATGGTAGCTTGCGAGCAACTCACTGTACTTTGGTACTGGACTATATGGATTTCTAATCCAGGGACGGAAGGTTTCTGGGTACAGTTAAGTACTCGTGTAGCGGTGATCGGATCAAGATGGGATTGACCCCAGAAATCCAGGGATGGAAGGTTTCTGGGTACAGTTAAGTACTCGTGTAGCGATGATCGGATCAAGATGGGATTGACCCCTCCAAAGTGTTTGGAGCAGATATCTTACTGTATTTCAATTTAGCAAAACCTTGGCCAGGGTAGTCATTGTAAAGCGTTACAGGACTTGTGAGATTGAGACACATTGTTGATGGACTTTATGGATTGGGCAGTTAAACCCTAAGTCTTCCTGAGCATTGAGGTCAAAGGGATTAATTACAAGGTTTCCATATCTCCTGGTTCTTGATTGTTGCTCTACAACTTCGACCTATCCGGATGTCGGGTGTCATTGCTAGATGGTGACTTTGACTGGTATTGGAAATGTTCCATTGCTACCGGCTTAGTGTTCGAACCTATGGGGTCACACATCATAGGGGTTTCTACTTGATCTAGTGATCGGAGAACGATCGGGAATCGTTCGTGGACTCACAGAGAAAAAGGGTTTTTCTTTATCCAAGTGTCAACACTTGATATTCTTGAAAGTGTCGATACTTGTGTAAGTGTCGACACTTGATGATTTCGCAAGTGTAGACACTTGATGTCACAAAAAGTTGTGACATGAAATTTTCACTAATAGTTGGTGATGCATGGAGGTGAATTAAGTAATGTGATTACTTGATAGCCCAATTTGATTGAGCTATAAAAATCTGGAACGAATCAAATATGATTTGGTTCAAAATGGGTTTGGGTCCAATCGGGTTGAACCCAATGTATGCACACTTGACCCAATTGATTTTAGTTATGAATTAAAATCAATTAATACATTTAATCTGAATTTAAATAAGTTTAAATTCATTTTTGGGGAGTTATGTAACTTCCCATGACCATAACTCCCCATAACTACCCATTACCACACCTATAACTCCCCACTCTCCCTCTCCCTCTCCATCTACTTAAGGGGCTGAAATGGGAGGACGAAAATAAGGAAAAATTCAGCAAAGAAATGCTGGAAAAATCAAAGGGAAGAAAGGGAAGAAACTAGGAAAAAGTTCTAGTTTTATAGGTGTGAGATTTTTGGAGAAAAGTGTGCATTTTTGTACCTAGAGATCTAGGTCTTAGGATTGAGTGTTTGGGAAGGGTTCCAACCACTCATTCTCCACCTCTTAAGCTTCTTCATTCATTCGGAGAGTCCGGCATCGAAAGAAGAAAAGGAGTTCCGATCAAATCGTTCCACAACAAGCTAGCACTTGGAGTGGAAGTAGATTTTGAAAGAGCCCTGGTGTGAACCACCTGTAGAGGCCGGACACGTGTGCGGCTAAGCAGAGTTCTTCCTCCTGCTCCTGGATCTTTCGCAGTGGAGAGCGTCTCCATTTCATACAAGGTATGGTTTTACATATATAGATATGTTGCTCTGAAATGTTCATAGCATGAATTCATGATTTCACTGTTTATATTAATCATTCATGCAAGATCTTGGGACAAGTAGCATAGAAAAGTTTTAAAGCATGCTTAGATTAAATGTTAATCATTTTATCATGCTTCCGCTGCGCGTTATTTTGAAAAAGTTTTAAAATATAAAGCATGCTCGCTACTAGTTTTCCTTTCAATTGGTATCAAAGCAACAAGGTTGCTTTAGCATGAATGTTTAGTATAAACATTATAAAATCAGTTTAATTTCTTGCAAGTACTCGGATTGAGTGCCTCACCAGGCCGTCCGGTCATAGGAGAGAAGTAGGGCTGCAAGACCCTCACTTCCCATTCAAAGGGATCTCCTATGGCGTGTTGGGGTGCCATTGTGAAGGACTCATGAAGAAGAAAAAGTAAAGAAAAAAGTAAAGATTAAAATATTTTGATCTTTATTATGTTCTAAATTTGAATTCATAAAATGTTTTAGAAATGTTCTAATGTTAGTTTATGATTGCTATGTTAAATAGTTTAACATAAAATTCAAGTTTAGAAAAGATAAAGTTTGGATTTCAGCATTTCTGTGCTCGGATTTGATCAAGTGTCGACACTTGGTTTACCTAGTGTCGACACTTGGGTGTCTATGTGTCGATACTTGGCCTTCTAGGTGTCGACTCATGAACAAAAACACAGAAATCGGTTTTCTGTGTGTCGACCTGTCTCAGAGTAGTGTCGACACTAGGTGTCGACACTTGCTACTGAAGTGTCGACACTTCACAGTGAACAGAAATTTAAAAATTGGATTTTCTTGTAAAAATATTTTATAAAGTTTTTTGAAAATGTTTCAATCTGTTGTATGATTAAATTAATTATGAATTAAGTAAATCTAAGTGACTAAATGATCTAAGGATATGATTTTAAGATCTAAGTCATATTCATAACTTTGGTTTAAATGGGTTAGCTTGAATTAGGTCCTAATTGGGTTAGACCTAAGTTTAGATGAATAGGACTTAATAGAGAATTAACTTAATCAAATGTTGAGTTAAGGTTCTTCTCTAGTATCTATCTAATAGTTAGATTGATTGGTCCATATATCTAAATGGACTTAATCTTGGCTTCGTGGTAGGACCCGATTCCTTAGGCTAGTCTAATCGAAATTGGTGAACCAATTGGTGTCTAAGGTAAGTATGGCTTTTGATCTATGGTTTTTGGGGCTACCTCTTTTCTGGCCAATGATATTGGTGTCTAAGGAAAGATGGTTAATGGCTTAACCCATAACCTTGATCTCACTTACCTAGCCAATATGGTCAACCAGTTTTGATTAGTTAGCTCATTGATTCGAGTTAGCCCATGCCAATAAGGTTAATCAGCTTGACTGATTTAGGTGCCCATGGATTTTGTGGTTCATGTAACCCTTTCATTAACATATGAAGTTAGTGAAAGATAATCCATGACTTATCCTTTCTCTTCTGTCACAACATGTATAAAACCTCTAAATTATTAGGTCCTTAAAAAGATGGAAATTATATGATAATTTTTTGTCTTAGCCTCCCATTAAGATGTTTGGTAATGAGTCCAGTAGTGGGGTGATCATCGGCAGATCCATAGATCGGGTGGTCATCATACTATTGGAATTGTCATTCATTATATGATGACATAATGCAACTTTCTTAAACAGGTGGTCAGGTTAGCCGGCCAAAGTCGGGCTTGATCATTTGTTAGCTAGAAGCATTAAGATCAGTCATGTTAATAGTTGGACCTAATTGGGACCTTCTTTAGCAGGTAGCCCAAAGGCCGATTGAAGTGTTCCTATGGCAAAATAAATTACTAGGAGTTGTTTGGAGAAACAACTGGTTATGAACCTACCTTTAGATGAACATGGGTTGGCCGACCATAGTCGGGCTCATGTATTGTCTATTGGATTCTGGTACCCACTAAGGGATAAGTGTTATTCTTCGGATTGGAGGTAGAGGCTACCAGTCTGAATAAAATAGTGGGAGGAGCTTTTAGACAAAAGTCCATGTCTTTAAGTTTTAAATAATTCATATACTAAATAGTCTTGGTTTTCTTTTTCAGATAATGTCTACTAATCTGTCACTCCGGTCATTATTAGATAATGACAAGCTCATGGGACCCAACTTCGATAGCTGGTATCGAAGACTGAGAATTGTTCTTGAGCACGAACGGATCCTTTATGTATTAACGGATCCGGCACTTGAGGGGCCAGCCCCCACCGCACATATTGCAGTCAGAGATGCTTATCAAAAGTGGGTCTCTGACCGTACTACGGTGCGGTGCATTATGTTGGCAGCTATGAACGACGAGTTCAGTCGCAGATTCGAGGAGGCCCAACCGGAGGAAATCCTTCAAAAGTTGAAGGAATCTTTTGGTGCTCCAGACGACGTTGAAAGGTACAGGGTTTCCTCTACCATCTTCAACGCTCGAATGACTGAAGGGTCCTCGGTCACTGATCATGTATTATACATGATCGAGATGATCGAGCGCTTGGCCAAACTCGGATATCCTTTCCACGAGCAGCTTGGGAAGGATGCAATTTTGAATTCTTTGCCTCCCTCCTACTTACCTTTTCTAGATCACTATAGATTAACAAGGCCTGTAGTCAACTACCATGGGTTGATGGGGTTACTACAGACTTATGAAAAGGATCACCAGCTCCAAAAGAGCTTGGTGAATTTAGTGGGAGGCAGTGTGGCAAGGCGTCGTCCCTTTAAGAAAGGGAAAAAGAAAAAGAATAAAAATAGAATGGTGCAAAGTGTTGGGCCCAGTCAGATTAAGAAGAAGGCTGACCAGAGTCAGGCAGAATGCTTCTACTGCAAGAAGCCGGGTCATTGGAAGAGGAATTGTTTCGCTTACCTAGCTACACTTGACCCGAACAGGCCGAAGAAGAAGAAGCAGCAAAAGGTTGCTGGACAAGGTATTTATATGATAAATCCTTGTTGTTTTTCTATTTGTGATACTACTAACTGTATATTAGATATTGGTAGTCCTTATCATATTTGCAATACGTTGCAGGGACTACAAGTTAGTAGAAGATTCGAGAATGGCGAGAGATTTCTGAATGTGGGGAACGGAAGTCAAGCTCCAGTCCTGGCATTGGGAATTGTCAATCTATTTTTCGAGTCTTGTAAAGTTGTTCTTAGTGATTGTCACTATTGTCCATCATTCCTTGTAAATATTATCTCTGTAGGCCAGTTGGCCAGTAATGGTTATGAACTATTAATCAAGAGTGATTTTTGCAAAGTCATTATGAATGATATTGTGGTTATGACTGGACATATTAAGAATGGCATTTATGTTTTATCACAGCCTATTGGTGTAATGTACATTTCTTGCAAACGTCCTAGATTAGATAATGTCAATGATGCTTATCTTTGGCATTGTAGGCTAGGTCATATAAACAAGAATAGAATCAACAGGTTAGTGGGAGAAGGTCTCCTAAACGTTAGTGATTGTGAATCACTGCCAACTTGTGAATCTTGTTTACTTGGTAAGATGACCAAGTCACCTTTTACTGGAAAAGGTGTACGAGCTGATGACATTTTGTGTCTAGTACATACTGATGTATGTGGACCAATGAATGTCGATGCCAAGGGTGGGTATAAATATTTCATTACATTTACGGACGATCTCTCAAGGTACGGTTATGTCTTTTTGATGAGACATAAATCTGAATCGTTTGAGATGCTCAAACGGTATCGTAATGAAGTTGAAAAACAAACCGGGAAGTTTATTAAAATCCTTCGATCAGATCGAGGTGGAGAATATCTTTCTGGGGAGTTTCTGACTTATCTTGAAGAGAATAGGATTCTCTCTCAATGGACACCTCCTGGGATGCCTCAGTTAAATGGTGTGTCTGAAAGGAGGAATCGGACTCTGTTAGACATGGTCAGATCCATGATGGGATTTGCAACTCTGTCAACTTCCTTTTGGGGGTATGCTTTGGAGTCAGCATGCTATCTTCTAAATAGAGTTTCGAGTAAGTCTGTTAACAAAACTCCATATGAAATATGGAATGGGCGTAAGCCGAGTCTATCACACCTTCGGGTTTGGGGATGTCCGGCTTATGTCAAGCATTTGGAAACAGATAAACTTGGACCTAGGTCTGACAGGTGCCTCTTTGTTGGGTATCCTAAAGAGTCTAAGGGTTATTTCTTCTATATGCCTGGGGAACAAAAATTGTTCGTCAGTCTTAGAGCTACCTTTTTGGAAAGGGAGTACCTTACTGAAGGTGCTCAAGCTGCCAATGTTGAGCTTACTGAAGTTCAACAGATAGAAGAACCAAATCACTCAAGGACTGCTACAGAACCCATTATGATAAGATCAAACCTTGAGCCTATTGACCAGTCATTAAGGAGATCTGGTAGAGTACCGCGTCAACCGGACAGATACTATGGTTTTCTGGTCCGAGACGGTGATCCCGTTGAGCTCGATGAGAACAACGAGGACCCAATCACCTATATGGATGCGATGCAGAGGTCTGATTCTGAGTTGTGGCTGGGAGCCATGAAATCTGAAATGGAGTCCATGGAAATCAACAAAGTCTGGACTTTGGTTGATCCACCTGAAGGGGTAAAACCCATTGGGTGCAAATGGGTCTTCAAAAGGAAATGGGGCGCAGATGGGCAGGTAGAGACCTATAAAGCCCGTCTGGTTGCCAAGGTTATCGTCAACGTTATGGTATTGACTATGACGAGACGTTTTCCCCTGTGGCAATGCTCAAGTCTATTCGGATTATGCTTGCCTTAGCTGCATATCTGGATTATGAAATCTGGCAAATGGATGTCCGAACAGCTTTCCTGAATGGTGAGCTAGATGAGGAGGTGTATATGATGCAACCTGAAGGGTTCACATCCACAGATGAATCTAAGGTATGTAAGCTTGGTAGGTCCATCTATGGACTAAAGCAGGCGTCTCGGAGTTGGAACATGCGTTTTAATAAGTGTATCAAGACGTATGGTTTTGTTAGGAACAAAGAAGAACCCTGCATATATAAGTGGGGAAATGGTTCTGTAGTTGTATTTCTTGTACTGTATATGGATGACATTCTCTTAATCGGGAATGACATCCCTGTGTTACAGGGAATAAAGGTCTGGTTGTCGTCCCAGTTTTCTATGAAAGACCTGGGTGAAGCTTCTTTCATACTAGGTATGAAGATCTATAGGGATAGATCAAGGAAGCTTCTGGGTTTGTCCTAGTCTACGTATATTGATACCGTGCTAGAAAGGTTTAGCATGGAGAAATCGAAGAAAGGCTATCTTCCGATAGGCCATGGAATTTCTCTTTCCAAGAAGGATTGTCCGACAACTCCTGAGGAAAGAGAGCGTATGAGTAGGATTCCTTATGCTTCGGTAGTAGGGTCCATCATGTACGCCATGACATGTACTAGACCAGACGTGGTATACTCATTAGGAATAGTGAGTCGATACCAGTCTGACCCAGGTGAAGCACACTGGAAGGTTGCAAAGACCATCCTGAAGTATTTGCGAAATACCAAGGTCCAGTGGCTTCTTTTTGGAGGACCTGACTTGAAACTTGTGGGGTATACTGACTCCAGTTTCCAGTCAAATAGGGATGATAGCAAGAGTGTATCTGGTTTTGTTTTTACCCTGAATGGTGGAGCGATCTGCTGGAAGAGTTCTAAGCAGCACACTGTAGCAGACTCTGTATGCGAAGCGGAATATATTGCAGCATCTGATGCAGCAAAGGAAGCTGTTTGGTTGTGAAAATTTCTTGGCGAGCTGGGAGTGGCACCTTCCCTGGATGGTCCTGTTCCAGTGTACTGTGACAGCACTGGAGCCATTGCTCAAGCCAAAGAGCCGAAGTCCCATCAGCGTACCAAGCATATTCTGCGCCGATTTCATCTTGTACGAGAAATCGTGGAACGAGGTGATATCGACCTTCTGAAGATTGACGGAAAGGAGAACCTGGCTGACCCCTTTACTAAAGCCGTTGGAACTCAAGAACTCAATAATTGTAAATGGAAGATGGGTATACGATACTGTTCTGATTGGCTTTAGTCCAAGTGGGAGTTGTTGGGAAATGTGTCCCAAAGCCAATTTCTACTGTAAACAGTTGTACATTTGATGTAATTATATATGAATTATATTATTGAATAAAATGTTTATTCTGGCAGTTCATCACGATTTCATCTTTCTGTAATGAGTTCTTCAGTGATGAAATCCTTAGGACTATTTGTATGTGATATAGAGAGGATATATCATATAGTCCTAAAATTGTTCGCGACCAAATGATATACTTATTTCAGGATGATAGTATATCAAGTATAGGTCGTTGTGTGCCATAGTCGTTGGTTGTCCTCTTAACCAAAGAGTGTAGAGACACTAGTATGGCATGCAGATGTTGTGTTTGACATTTCATCGAACGTGACCCGTCTGTACTTTTTCTGCCTAGAGTTTTGATATGGACGTAGTTATCCCTCAGACATGAGATTGTCATGGTAGCTTGCGAGCAACTCACTATACTTTGGTACTGGACTATCTGGATTTCTAATCCAGGGACGGAAGGTTTCTGGGTACAGTTAAGTACTCATGTAGCGGTGATCGGATCAAGATGGGATTAACCCCTCCAAAGTGTTTGGAGCAGATATCTTACTGTGTTTCAATTTAGCAAAACCTTGGCCAGGGTAGTCACTGTAAAGTGTTACAGGACTTGTGAGATTGAGACACATTGTTGATGGACTTTATGGGTTGGGCAGTTAAACCCTAAGTCTTCCTGAGCATTGAGGTCAAAGGGATTAATTACAAGGTTTCCATATCTCCTGGTTCTTGATTGTTGCTCTGCAACTTCGACCTACCGGACGTCGGGTGTCATTGCTTGATGGCGACTTTGACTGGTATTGGAAATGTTCCAGTGCTACCGGCTTAGTGTTCGAATCTATGGGGTCACACACCATAGGGGTTTCTACTTGATCTAGTGATCGGAGAACGATTGGGAATCATTCATGGACTCACAAAGAAAAAGGGTTTTTCTTTATCCAAGTGTCAACACTTGATATTCTTGAAAGTGTCGACACTTGTGTAAGTGTCGACACTTGTTGATTTCGCAAGTGTAGACACTTGATGTCACAAAAAGTTGTGACATGAAATTTTCACTAATAGTTGGTGATGCATGGAGGTGAATTAAGTAATGTGATTACTTGATAGCCCAATTTGATTGAGCTATAAAAATCTAGAACGAATCAAATAGGATTTGGTTCAAAATGGGTTTGGGTCCAATCGGGTTGAACCCAATGTATACACACTTGACCCAATTGATTTTAGTTATGAATTAAAATCAATTAATACATTTAATCTGAATTTAAATAAGTTTAAATTCATTTTTGGGGAGTTATGTAACTTTCCATGACCATAACTCCCCATAACTACCCATTACCACACCTATAACTCCCCACTCTCCCTCTCCCTCTCCATCTACTTAAGGGGCTGAAATGGGAGGACGAAAATAAGGAAAAATTCAGCAAAAAAATGCTGGAAAAATCAAAGGGAAGAAAGGGAAGAAACTAGGAAAAAGTTCTAGTTTTATAGGTGTGAGATTTTTGGAGAAAAATGTGCATTTTTGTACCTAGAGATCTAGGTCTTAGGATTGAGTGTTTGGGAAGGGTTCCAACCACTCATTCTCCACCTCTTGAGCTTCTTCATTCATTCGGAGAGTCCGGCATCGAAAGAAGAAAAGGAGTCCCGATCAAATCGTTCCACAACAAGCTAGCACTTGGAGTGGAAGTAGATTTTGAAAGAGCCCTGGTGTGAACCACCTGTAGAGGCCGGACATGTGTGCGGCTAAGCAGAGTTCTTCCTCCTGCTCCTGGATCTTTCGCAGCGGAGAGCGTCTCCATTTCATACAAGGTATGGTTTTACATATATAGATATGTTGCTCTGAAATATTCATAGCATGAATTCATGATTTCACTGTTTATATTAATCATTCATGCAAGATCTTGGGACAAGTAGCATAGAAAAGTTTTAAAGCATGCTTAGATTAAATGTTAATCATTTTATCATGCTTCTGCTGCGCATTATTTTGAAAAAGTTTTAAAATACAAAGCATACTCGCTACTAGTTTTCCTTTCAGATGGACCTCTAAAATCATGGATACCTTGGTCTATCAATATATTTTGGCATATGGAAGGAAATCTGGGCATCTGGAGGGCATCTGCAAGGATTCAGGATTTCTGATTTTCCTCCTGGGGTCTTCAAATCTTCAAGCTGGGTTGGACTTGGGCTAAACTTCCATGTCTTCAATCTGATTGGACTTGGTCTTTACTTGTATGATGTGGTCTTGAGTCTTCAATATGGTTGAATAGGACTCAAAAAAATAAAATTAGCTCGACATGAGCTGACTAACACTGGACTGAACTAGCTCAACATGAGCTGACTAGTACAGAACTGAAACTCAAAATCAATTAAAATGGACTCAGATAGGCTAAGCCCTTATTACAGATGGACTCATAAATTATTGATCAATTCATAGAGGGTTGAAAAGCCTATATCTTATTCTGGTGCATTTGGTGTCCCCACCAATTCTCCCGGGGTGGGAGGAACTCGACCCTGTCGAGTGAAGGTCAGACTGGCTCATATATCTCTCGAGAAGGTCTGGGTTGAGGCGTTGCAAGTCCTCTCGAGAAATTCACGAATCGTCCGACTCTGGCCGGCCTTGCCATCGGACCAGGAAGCGTTGATAGTCATGGCCCTGGGTCGTGATGGCTTGATCGTCCAGGATACGCTCGATCCGTTCTCCTCTCTCAGGCCAAATTTGTTTGTGGACACTCTAGGTTAGGGTCACTCACAATGAAAAGGAATAGGTCCAAATTTCAAGGGGCTCGATGATGGGGACATCAAAACAAACATAGATTTCATGCTTCAATTTATCCTTGAATTCATGTTTTGGTCAATTTAAGTCCTGTAATGAAGTCCAAATTTTATGAGTCCTATAGTAAAGTAAGCCAGTTGGATTCACTGAGTTAGTTGAAGTTCCTTGTTTAGTCCATTGAGTCCTGTTTATCTGTTTAGTGAGTCCATTTATTTATTTAGGTCTATTTTGAGTCTTGTCAGTTAGGCCTTTTTGAGTCCATGTAATTTTATTCAAGAGGAGGACCCTGGGATCCACACTCAAGTCACCAGCCCAACATCTGGACTCCCTTCATGCCGTCCAAGCGCTCCAGGAGATGGCATCCCAGCATACCAAGCCCTAGGTGCCTCAAGCCCACAAGCTCACATGATGAATGGCGCCCAGTCTAGATCCCCTAGGAAGTGGCACCCAGGTCCAGGTCCTCAAGCCCATGGTGCCCTCCCCTCCCAGGCCCATTGCAATTGGCGCCCAAGCCTTTGACCCAGTCCAAGATGCCTAGGCTTTGACCAGGTCAAAGAAGATTACATCCAAGCCCACTAGGAAGTGGAAAAGTCAAAGCAGCTCTAGAAGATTTCATCCCAGCCCAAGCCCATGGAGAAAAGTCAAAGCTTCTAAGTTCTACAAGGAGTCCAATGTCCAAATTCTACTAGAATTTAGGCCTCCTAATTTCAATCAAACTTTGTACTCCTAATTCTAGTTAAACCTTGTACTCCTTGTCCCATACAAACTTGTAATCCAATTTTGACAGGGAAAGGGCCTGGGTGAATCTATAAATACCCCACCCTCCCCCTCTTGTAAAATAATCTTTTTTCATGAATACAATCTAAGATTATTCTGCTGAATTATGTGCTCCAGATTGGAGTGGTGTGAGACTTGTTCTTTTTTTTCTTGTGAGAACCATAGCCGCCAACCTTCCTTTCCTCTTCCACTAAACCCTAGCCATTGCCCATCCAAGCAAGAGCCTAAGATGCCCACCATCAACCCTCCAAGATCCAAACACCCAAAGCTTCTTCAATTGGCTGCCAGCCTCTCTAACAGCCCCTCTCTTCCCTTCTTCCATTTTCTTCCAGTTTATTATTTTTCTCATCATCTGTGACCCTAACCCCTGACATTTACAGGATCCCTCCGGTGAAACCATCCTCAGATGACATCTTCTTTGCCCTCGAATGAAGTTGATAAAAAACTGGCAGATTCACGAGAAAGTGACCAAATCATCCAGGCACCGATCTGAGCGGAGCGATCTCTTTTACAGCAACTAGAAATCATTGCCTGGTATGTTAAACCTAATTCCTATCTCTCTTTTTCTGATGTTTTGAAGTTGAACATGCTCCTAATAGGCCTTCTTAGATGTAGGATTTTTTACTTGTTTTATTTCATTGATAGTTCTAGCATGTGGGTAGGAATTCTAACTATTGCATGAAACCCTAACCTAGTCTTATCTATTTTCGGGTACTAAACCTAAATAAGTTCAGAAATCATTGCTCCTTTAATATGATTTTCTTATCCTTCTTATGTCATTCATCTGAATGCATCATGTTAGAGTCCCGTCCTTCATCAATTTTGGTATCAGAGCTTAGGATAGGGCATGTTCTTGCATCCTAGTTTAGATTTCTGTATCCTGAATTTTACATAACCCCTCAAAACATAAGATTGTTTTCCCTATCAAACATTTTTGTTTTTCTCCGATTTTCATAGTAATTAACTTATGTTTTGTCTTATTTTTTTATGATATTTTTTTGGATTTTTTTAGATCCGAAAATCAGCAAAAAAATAGCAAAAATAAAATCCTAACAAAAATCTGCACCCTCTCATCTGCATTAGGGGTCCGAGTTTAGATCTATTTCATGAACTTAGGTATTTTATTTTTTTCTGAAATTTGAATCACGTCTTCTACGTTGAGTCCTCTGTTTTTTTAGAATTCTTTAGTAATTTTTACCAGTCAAAAGGAATAATTAAAATCTGCATCTTAGAAACCTTAACCAGAATTATATTTTTCCTGCACCTAGATAGAAACCCTAGGTTTTGCATCCTCATACTATTTTGTTTTGCATGAAATTTGGTAGGAATCATCTTCACTGTTAGTCCTCTATTATGAAATTTTATGAAATTTTCTTGCTCTAAAAACCATGTTAACTTCTACATCAAAATAGACCCATAATTTCAGTTTCTGTGATTTCTGCATATCTGACTAAACCAAACCTAACTTACATCCAAATCCCCCCAAACCCAAGCCAATTTTGTTTGCTCACCTAACCCACTTATAATTAAGTTTCCACATCATAAAAATAGACAATTTTTTTTTATTTTCTATTTTTTTACTAGATTACATTAGGGTTCGTCGATTGTTCATCATATCATTAAACTAATCTTAAGGGCAATTTTACTCTGTCAGATCAAGGCAGGATTTCAGCACCTGTCCTGGACCCAAACAACCTCCCAGCATCAGAACCCAAACCTAATTAAAATTAATTAGACCTAATTTGCTCTAGTGAGCTAGGGACACCAACAGGTCAGATCCGAGTCTAGTGAGGGAACTAGTGCACCCAACCCATTACCTATTACTGAAAGCTGGTGTCTAAGGCTAGAGGTCCAGTGGCAAACATCCTAAGTGGAATGGTGGTTTTTAATTAGGACCCTATCACAAGCATGGGGAGCCTCCCACCACCCCACCTCTTACCTGGCCAGTGGAAGGATTAGGTGCTGTGTTGAATATAAGTTGAGTTAACTCATTAGGTTTTGGCTCTAGCTCTAGCAAACCTTAGTACGTGTTAGCCTTTGTGTGCTTGACTGCATCATAAACACCTTGATTGATTGTTTGCATGACCCCTAGATTAGAAGCATAATACCAGTAGTCTCAACCCAACCCAGCTCAACCATGGAACCCACCCTTGAGACCTTCTTTAGGACCATTAGTGATTAGTTAGCCCAGATGAACCAGGTAAGGGCCTAATTAACCACCCAGATGAACCAAATGAATGCCCAATTGACCACCCAGCTAAACCAATTGACCCAATCCAATACCCAAACCCATAATAGGCTTGACCAATTATCCAATAGGTTTGACCAGACAGGAGACCAGTTAGGAACCCTAGAGCAAAACCATAGGGCTCATAATAGATCCAAACTTGACTCACCTTTGCCTACACCTCCCAATCTTAGGAGAGTCCAATACCTTGACCCATACTCAGAGCCCAATCCTAGGAGAGCCCCACACCCTGAATCCAAATCCAATGAACCCAGACCTCTGAACCCATAACCCATAGAACTGAACCCAAGAGATCCATAACCTATGGACTTGATTCTAAATCCTATGAACCTAATTCCTATGCACCCAGATCCTATGAACCCAGAATCTATGTACCCCTATCCTATGAGCCCAAGGGACCCATGACCCTTAGTTGACCTGAATCTACTAGGAATAGTATCCCTAGATATGAGTCCAGTACTAGGCCAATTTCCCTTAGCCAACCCGAATCTGATAGGATTATACCTATGGATATAGCCCAGTTTCCCTTAGTCGACCTAAACCCCATAGGATTAGTACCCCTAGAGATAAGCCTAGTATTAGTCAAGAACCCCTTAGTCAACCCACCCCGACCCTAGTCATTAGTCAATTTTTCCTTAGTCAACCCCCTCTTACCACTCCATTGGTTTACCAGAATGACTTTGAAGAGGAGATATATGAAGCTGATGTGAGCTTGGTGGATGAGTATGAGGAAGAAGAAGAAGAGATACCTATAGAAGACCTAGAATTAGTTGACCCAGTAGATACCAAGGTAGAAGCCAACCTAGAATTAGTTGACCCTGACCATACCCAAATAGAAGCCAACCTAAAGTTTGTTGACCCTAACCACACCCAAACCGAACCTGTAGTGGAAGACTAGTTAGAGGAAGAGAACCCAGATACTACTGTTAGAATGTTACCTGAGGAGCTACTAGAAGAAAGCCCAATTATAGAGCCTAGTCCTAAATTTCATGAACCAGAATATTTTATTGAGGATTTCGCTTATCAGTACCCTCAGGATGAATCCCCTCCTGTAGTTCCCATTGAAGATCTCTTCCCTAAGATTAGTAACCCATGCTTCCATAATGCAAACCTTTTAGGTATACATCAACCCCATAAGGTCAACCTCATTAGTCTAGGACTAATCCCTAATACCCCGTCCTGCATCCTATTCTATCCGATCAACCCTGAACCCTTTTCTTACTTTATACCCTACCAAACTAACCCTGAACCTACCTCTAATTTTCTGCTCTCTCTAGAAGCTTCTCATATTTTTCTAACCACTAGGTTGCATTTTGTAGAAGTTTGCATAGCATTCATTCATTGAGCATGTCATGTTTGCATCTTACTTTTGGATGATCTTATGGCACCTAGTAGGAGTCCATGCACCATTTTTATCTGCATGTCACCCTCCTGACAAAGGATTAAACACACAGTTGTAGTTTAGGGTTTAGTCAAATCTGCATGTCAATAGGAGTTGTTGTGAGTCATTTGCACTGCATGATTAGAGATTTGCATGAAGAATTAATCATAAGATTAATGTAAGCAATGATGTTTATGAAAACATGGTTAATTCCCGAAAAGAGTCTAAGAATTTGCTAGGAAATCTTGTAACAATTAGGCTACATACCTGTGAACTGGATCCATCAAAGTGATAAAGAAGACTGGACTTAGTGCCTAAGTTACCACCTAATTATGCATTAAGCTTAACCTTCAATATCTCAGACTTAGTTGAGTAGAGGGAGCCAGCAATGATACCCAGTGAGTTTGAGCTTGACCCTTTCTTTGAAAGCAAATCCAACCCTGAGTGTCCACCATCAAATTAGCCTATAAGAGGAAAAGATTAAGTGTATCTTGGATGACCAAGCCATTAGTACCCGATCAAAGGCTACCATGTCCCTTGGTTCGTTGGTAAGGTCGACCAAGATTTGAGGATTCATGGATCACTCGAGAGGATCCGCAATGTCTCCACCCAGACCTATCAGAGTAGTACCTGAGCCAGATCAACCTTCTTACTCGACAGGGTTGAGTTCCTCCCACCCCGGGAGAATTGATGGGGACATCAGATCAGACATAGACTTCATGCTTCAATTTATCCTTTAAGTCATGTGTTGGTCAATTTAAGTCCTGTAATGAAGTCCAAGTTTTGTGAGTCCTATAATAAAGTGAGCCAGTTGGGTTCACTAAGTTAATTGAAGTTCTTTGTTTAGTCCATTGAGTCATGTTTATCTATTTAGTGAGTCCATTTATTTTTTAGGCCTATTTTGAGTCTTGTCAGTTAGGCCTTTTTGAGTCTATGTCATTTTATTCAAAAGGAGGACCCTTGGACCCACACTCAAGTCACCAGCCCAACATCTGGACTCCCTTCATACCGCCCAAGCACTCCAGGAGATGGCACCCCAGCATACCAAGCCCTAGGCACTTCAAGCCCACAAGCTCACATGATGAATGGTGCCCTGTCCAGATCCCCTAGGAAGTGGCACCCAGGTCCAAGTCCTTAAGCCCACGGTGCCCTCCCGTCCCAGGCCCACTACAATTGGTGCCAAAGCCTTTGACCCAGTCCAATATTCCCATGCTTTGACCCGGTCAAAGAAGATTTCATCCAAGCCCACCAGGGAGTGAAAAAATCAAAGCAGCTCAAGAGTATTTCATCCCAGCCCAAGCCCATGGAGAAAAGTCATAGCTTCCAAGTTCTACAAGGAGTCCAATGTCCAAGTCCTACTAGAATTTAGGCCTCCTAATTTCAATTAAACTTTGTACTCCTAATTCTAGTTAAACCTTGTACTCCTTGTCCCATACAAACTTGTAATACAATTTTGATAGGAAAAGGGCCCTGGGTGAATCTATAAATACCTCACCCCTCCCCCTCTTGTAAACTAATCTTTTTTCATGAATATAATTGATGTGGGATAGAAAACCAAAACTAAATTATTGAAATTAATAACTAATTAATAGAAAAAAATTAAAAACTGATTTTTTAATATTTTTTCAGATTTTAAAGAAGACTTCAAAGGAGACAGAACAGGAAAGAAGTTCTAGTATTTGCCCGCAAGTAAACCTATAAGTTACTAGGAAAAACAGGACTTGGTGGTTGAGAAAATACCGTAAACTAGTGTTATTTAATTCAACGAGTCAGAAATTATGAGGAGGGAATAAGTTCAGATTTTACCAATGAAGATATGCTCCTCTAAATCAGATCTGACGGGACTCTCAAGATCTTCACGGTAGGGTTTCAAGAATTCGATTCTGGGCTTCGATCTTTTAAGCGATGCTGATTTGGAGGTAAGAAAACCTGGCTTCAATTCTTGATCACCTACACACTCATCAAAGGAAAAAACATGAATTAAAAGCAGCAATGGAAAGTAAAGAATGAAAGAAAGGAGGCTTCAAAAATGGTGGATTTGGATTTCTTGACAGTTGGAAAAATAGGGCCTCACACCCCATGATGTTCCATAGAACAAAAGAAAGGCCTCACACCCCACGTTGCACACAGCAAAGGAATAGAATTTGATAGAATGTCCTTGTATATTGATGAATAATTGATGATTTACAAGGGGGGTTGGTGGGGTATTTATAGACTCCTAACTAGTGATGTAAGGGACACAAACACTATTCTTGTGCTCCTTTGGACTACAACTCCTAGAATCTTACTCTTAGGTGTCTTGGACTCTGCTTGCTAGGCTGATCTGGACTCCATTCAAAGTGGGCAAAATTTTGAGGCTTCTTATCTCATTTGGGTGCCCAAGTATTGGATGGATGAAGTGGCTTGATGTGAGGTCAAGATGCTCCGTCACTTGGCCTTTGATGCTGGACTCTAGAGTCTGGATAATGTGGCAATCTACTGGTGAGGGACTCCTTAGTCTGTATTGAAGAAGACTTAAGAGTTTTGGTGAAACTCTTGAGTCTTCAATTAGGTGCACATGGGATGCTGTCTTGGGTCCCCTCTTATAACACAGGACTCAATGACTCAACTAATTACATGGACTCAACTAAATAATAACTAATTGAACCAACCATACTTAATTAGGCTTTCAAATTAAAACCCAATTAAAGTTGGTAAAAAGGGCTAATTAAATTAGACCACTAAGATCCTAATTAGGTAAATAGGGTTTGACTCAACTGGGGTTTTGACTCAACTTGGTAAAAAGGATTTTATCCCAATATAAACAAAAACCTAATTACAGCTGGTAAAAAGGGTTTACCCTAACTAAACCAAAATAATAAAATTTAAAATACAATATTTACAAGGTAAATAGGGTTGGGTTTAGGGTTTTACTCATAGGTAATCCACATGGATGTGGGTTTAACCTGTCGATTTTTTAGCCCTGGTGCCCGCACTAATTCTCCTGGTTGGGAGGAACTCAACCCTGTCAAGTATGTGTCAATTCCACTATTATAATACTCTAGTAAGTCGGGGGTAACTCTCTACAAGTCCTCTCTGGTGATCCAAGAATCATCAGACTCAGGTCATCCTTGCCAATGAACCAATATCGCTGGTAATCTTTGCTCCGAGTAGCGATGATCTTGTTATCCAAGATCCATTCGATCTTGTCTCTCCGGGCTGGTGGTATGGCAGGTGGATACATTTGGGTTGCTTCACTCTTAAGGACAAGATTAGGCCCAAATGGCTCACTAGGAATCAACATTGGCTCCCTATACTCGATAAGGTCTGAAACATTGAAAGTAGAGCTAATGCCTAGTTCAGGTGGCAATTCAAGCACATAGGCATTAGGTCCTATTTTCATAATTACTTTGTATGGTCCACTACTACGGGCATATAACTAGTTTTGGTCGTAGCCTAACTATTGATCCCATAAGTGATTTTGATGATAACCAAACATTGGAGAATGCACATATTTTACTAACAACTGTTCAAGTGGTTTACAAGTTTTTATAGGATGAATTTATTGTTCAAACTTCAACTCCTATAGTTATACTTCTTATTTTGAGTTGTGTTATAATCATATTTTGTAAAGAAGAATCCAAAAAACAAGTTAAGAAAATTCATGTAAAAGGGTTACTTCTATGAGTGTTGTGCATTAAATTTATTTTGAGTTGGTTTATGTTGAATGTTGAAGAGTGTTGGTGAGAGTGTTCTCAAGTCTATTTGTAAAAATTTTGAAAAAGTCACTCGAGCCGACTCAACTTGAAAGAGAGCCGACTCTACCTCATGGCACGCACCAAGGATTCTGGCACGCAGTAATCCGAGCAAACTTGTCCAGAGTCTATTTTTATTGATTTCTGAGAATAGCCAGGCGAGTCGACCCCAACCAGATTGAACCGACTATGCCAGAACAAATTTTGAAGACCTAAGGAAGCGAGCCAACCCGATATGCAATGAGCCGACTCGTCCAGAGTAAAGTTTTCTGATTCTGAGAAGAAGAGTCGACCCAAATTTAAGCGAACCGACCCCTCGAGTTCATTGATTTCAACGATGGAAGTTTGAGTCGACCCGAGCTATCAAGAGTCGACTCATCCAGAGTGAAGTTTTTGCATCCTGAGACAGAGAGCCGACCCTACTGAAGAAATGGTGACTCAACCTATTGACTCAAAGGATCCGAGCCGACTCAAATATCATATCCAGGTACACAACAGCTAGTTCCAAAATTCTTTTTTGAATACAAAAAGATGCTCCAACGGTCAAATGTCACATCCTAATGGTCTATAACATCTCAAACTATCTTGGAATGATGGCAAGTCATATATTTGAGGGATTTGAACTTCCTTAAAGAAAGAGTTAGTGAGTTCCTCAAAGTCCTAATGCTTTATTGAAGATCTAACTTACCAAAAAGAAAGAGAGCACAAGTGAGCATTCAAAGCAGAATTCACTCGTCACCAACTCACATCTAAAGATTGAAGCATTCATTGAAGAAAAAAAGGAAGCCTCTCAAGTGCATTAAAGAGAAGTTAAAGAAGGCTTCATCAGTGCTAAAGCAGCAACTATCTGACAACTAGAGTTTTTCATTTATTATTGCATTTATTTTCAATTCATTCTTGAGTTGTTCGGTTATTGGTGAGCCTGTTTGAAAAACCAAATAAGTTCTTGGTGATCCTGTCAAAACCAAGTTGGGTTTCTTTGGTGATCCTACTTAAAACCAAAAGGAGTTGGGTTTCTTTGGTGATCCCGATAAAACCAAAGTGTAGAGGTTTTGGATTGTGAGCCTGTAAAACAATCCTACTGTATTCGGGTGTGAATATAGTGGAAATCCCAAGTGGTATCTTGGGTAGTGGACGTAGGAGCTGGGTTGCTCCGAACCACTATAATTCTTGTGTGTTTGTGTTGTGCTTCTTTTATCTTTTTTAGCTTCTGCAAGTTATTACTCTGTTACAGCATCTAACACTCTTAAAGGGATTTTCAAAAGCACATTATTTACTTAAATTTTTTTAAATACCCAATTCACCCCCCTCTTGGATAGCCACCTAGGCAACAACCGGTATCAGAGCAGTGTCTCTGATTACATTAGAGTAAAGATTGATGGCTCATCTAATGAGTACATCCTTGGCTGAAGGCCAATCAACCAATAGACCTCCACTCTTCATTGGCACCAATTATGCATACCGGAAAGCTAGAATGAAAATTTATATTCAAGCAGTTTATTTTTAGTTATGGAAAGTCATTCTGAAGGGTCCATAGATCTCCATGTTTAAAATTGATGGAGTGGATGTTCCAAAACTTGAAGAGGATTGGGACGAACATGACATGAAAATGGGTGAGTTAAATGCCAAAGTAATGAATTTTTTATATTATGCTTTGGACAGTAATGAGTTTAATCGAATTTTCATTTGTTCTTCTACAAAGAAAATTTGAGATAAACTTGAAGTGACCCACGAAGGAACTTCTCAAGTGAAGTCCTCAAAAATTAATCTTCTTATGCATATTTATAAATTATTCAAAATGGAACCTAATGAAATAATCTCTGCCATGTTTTCATGTTTTACTGATATTATTAACTGATTAAAAAGTCTTGGCAGGGTATATTCTAATGCATACCTTGTACAGGAGATTTTATGACCTCTTCCGGACAAGTGGGATCCAAAAGTTACTACTATACAGGAAGCAAAAGATTTGAATACCTTATTGCTGGATGAACTACTAGGATCTCTCATCACTCATGAACTGACCAGGCAGCACAGAACTGAGGATGATCAAAAGAAGAAGAAATCTATTGCCTTCAAAGCTGCTATGGATTTAAGAAAGGATGATGAATTGGAAGAAGAATGCTCCTCAATCGAAAGCGACATGGAAGATGAAGATGTTGCCGTGGTTGTTAGGAGATTCAAAAGGTTCTTGGGAAGATGAAAAGGAAGAAACTTTAGAAAATTCCACAAGAACAAAGAATACAATAAAGAAAAGGAGAATACAGTAAAGAAAAGGACAAGGAAAAAGAGAAGGAAAAAGAAGTGCCTGTATGCTACGAATGCAAGAAACCAGGGCACATCTGACCGAACTGTCCTTTGTTGAAAAAGGGTATTAAGAAAAAGTGTTGCCCAGGTGGCTTTTTCCAAGAGGGGGTTGAATTGGGAATTACAAAATTTCTTGCAAATATATGCACAAGTAATTCTTTTTAGTGGTTGAGTGTTGTGTTAATCAGAGAATAAGTGCAGAAGCTGAAAAGTAAGTAAAGCACAACACAAACAAAACAAGTTTAGAGTGGTTCGGAGCAACCCAGCTCCTATGTCTACTACCCAAGTTCACCACTCAGGATTTCTACTATATCCCCCAAACCAGAATACAGTCGGATTGTTTTACAGGCTCACAATCCCAACCTCTATACTTTGGTTTTTAAACCGGGCTCACCAAAGAAACCCACACTAGGTTTTCATAGGCTTACCTAGAACCTCTACACTTTGGTTTTCAGTAGGCTCACCAAAGAAACCTATTTGGTTTTTACAATCAGGCTCACTAATAACCCAAGTATTCTAAGAGTAGAAAGAAAAGCAACAAAAATGACAAACTAAGTTGTCTGGTGGTTGCCGATGCAGCTCGAGTGAAGCTCAATTGAATTCTCTTCAATGCACTTCAATGGCTTCCTTGCTTTTCTCAAAAGATGCTTCAAGCTTCTGATAAGAGTTGGTGAAGGCTTGAAGACTGACTTCAAAGCTCAAGTGCTCTCTCTTCTTACTTCAATAAATGTTCAATAAATGTTCAACAACTCATTAGTCTTCTCTACGGATGTTCTCATACCTCATTTATAGAGACTTCAACTGCCTTCCCTTGATTTTGAACGTTGTAGACTATTGGGAAGTGACAGGTTACCGTTGGAGCACTTTTGGAATTCAAAATCAAAAAATTGGAACTAGCCGTTGGAAGTGACCCCGTCATTCCAGTCGGCTCGAACATTCTTCGAGTCGACTCGGATCAGGTTCGGGTCAGCTGGGTTGAAAACCAGTCGGCTAGGTTCCATAGTCGAGAAAATAGCTCACTCTGGATGAGTCAGCTAGGCTAAAATCCAGTCGGCTCGGATCCAAGAAGTTCTCAGAGCGTTCTCAACCATGTTCTGGATGAGTCGGCTGGGACTTGGTACCAGTCGGCTGGGTCAGCATGCCAGAGATCTTCTTTCTTGTGCCAGTCCCAGAGTTGGCTGGTTCCTCCATCTAGTCGGCTCAAGATTGGTTCTTCAACCAGACCAATTCAATTCTCCAGAACTCACATGCCAAGCTTTGAAGGCTTCCTTAAGATCTTCTTACAACACAATCAAGAGAAATTGAAGCTTGAAAACTAGTAGAAGCAACCCTTTATCTTTGATTTAAATAGGGAAATTTTTGTTGGGTTCTTCTTTACAAGATTCTAATTACTTACAACTCAACATAAAGAAATAAAGGTTGTAGGGTTTAAAAAATATGTCAAAGTAGTCATCCTATAAAAACTTGTCAATTCATTTGAAGAGTTGTTAGATAACCAAATATATGCTCCAATATTTTGTTATCATCAAAATCACTTCAGGGTTTAACAAAAAGAAAAAGAAAGTTATGGTAGTAACGTGGAGTGATAACGAAGCATCCACATCTACTGAAGAAGAAGAGACCACAAAATCTATGAACATATGTTTAATGGATCTTGAAAAATGAGGATTTTCTTGCAGTGCTAAACACTAAGAAACAATGGTATCTAGACAGCGGCTATTCAAGGCATATGATGGGTGACAAGGATCAGTTCATAACCTTATAATTGAAAGAAGGAGGAACGGTTACTTTCGGTGATAATGGCAAAGGAAAAATAATCAGAATCGGTAAGATCAAGATAACCCCCTATACTTTTATTGAAGATGTGCTGCTAGTAGATAAATTGAAGCATAATTTATTAAGTATTAGTCAACTTTGTGATAAAGGCTTCAAGGTTATCTTTGAATCATCTATATGTATAGTAACTAACTCTCTTGACTCGAGCAACAAATTCATTGATCATAGACTTGGAAATATCTATGTGGTAGATTTAAATGATCTAGCCATGACTAGTAGTTCCAGTCTAGTAGCAATGTATGCTAAGACCAAGGAGTCATGTTTACTTTGGCATAGACGATTAGGTCATGCTAGCATGCATATAATTTCCAAATTAATTTCAAAGAATCTAGTTAGAGGTTTGCCACATTTTAAAGTTGATCTTGATTATGTATATGATGCTTGTCAATTAGGCAAACAAACTAGGGAGAGTTTTAAATCAAAAAATATTATTTCAACTAATAGACCCCTTGAGCTACTTCACATGGACTTATTTGGACCAACTAAGACCACAAGCCTAGGACGTATGAAATATGGCCATGTGATTGTAGATGACTTTTCTAAATTTACATGGGTATTATTTATTGCCCATAAAGATAAAACCTTTGATGTATTTCAAAAATTTCATAAGAAGGTTTCAAATGAGAAAAATCTCTCTGTTATTTCTATAAGAAGTGATCACGAAACTGAATTTTAAAATCAAGTTTTTGATGAATATTGTACTGAGGATGGCATTGATCACAACTTCTTTGCTCCTAGAACACCATAATAAAATAGTGTTGTAGAGAGAAAGAATAGGACTTTGGAAGAAATGGCCCGAACCATATTGTGTGAAGGCAATCTTTCAAGGTACTTTTGGGTAGAAGTAGTGAACACTGCCTGTTCATATTGAACCGAGTTTTAATATGCCCAATTTCAAAGAAAACCCCCTATGAGCTTTGGAATGGAACAAAACCTAATATTAATTACTTTCATATTTTTGGGTGTAAATGCTTTGTGTTGAATAATGGTAAAGATAACCTAGAAAAATTTGATGCAAAATCTGATGAATCTATATTTCTTAATTATTCACTGCACAGCAAAGCATATAGAGTATTTAATAAGAGGACTCTTGCTGTAGAAGAGTCAATTCATGTTGTTTTTGATGAAACTAACTCCTCACCATCTAGAAAAGATGAGTGTATTGACAACGATGCAGGTATACTACAAAAGAAGATGGAAGATCTAAGCATATAAGACAAGCCAACTCAAGATGGAAATGAAGTGGTAAGGATCATATTGATTTTCCAAAGGAATGGAGGTATGTAACTTCACATCCTAAAGATTTAATTATTGGTGATCCTTCTCTTGGTGTTAGGACTAGGTCTGCACATAGAGATGCACATGACTACCTAGCCTTTGTCTCACAAATTGAACCACATAGTTTAGAAGAAGCTGAAACTGATCCGAACTGGATGATAGCCATGCATGAAGAATTAAACCAGTTTAAAAGGAATAATGTTTGGACTCTTGTTAGTAGACCTTTAGACCATCCCATCATAGGAACCAAATGGGTCTATAGGAACAAATTAGATGAGAATGGTAAGGTTATGAGAAATAAAGCAAGGTTGGTAGCTAAAGGGTACAATCAAGAAGAGGGCATTGATTTTGATGAAACATATGCACCCATAGCAAAACTAGAAGCCATTAGATTACTTCTTACATTTGCTTGCTACATGAATTTTAAACTTTTTCAAATGGATGTAAAAAGTGCTTTCCTAAATGAATTTATTTCTGAACAAGTTTTTGTTATGCAGCCACCAGGTTTTGAAAATCATGCTTTTCTAAATCATGTGTTTAAATTAAATAAAGCTTTATATAGTTTGAAACAAGCACCTAGGGCCTGGTATGATAGATTGAGCAAATTTCTACTTGAAAATGATTTCAAAAGAGAAAATGTTGACAAAACTCTTTTCATTAAGAAAAAGGGTAATGATATGTTAGTTGTACAAATTTACGTTGATAATATCATATTTGGTGTAATTAATAAAAATCTTTGTGGAGAATTTGCTGAGTTAATGCAGGGTAAATTTGAAATGAGACTTATGGGTGAACTCAACTACTTCCCTGGACTACAAGTAAAACAAACAAAGGAAGGGATCTTTATAAACCAAGCCAAGTACATCAACGATATAATCAAAAAGTTTGTCTTGGAAACAAGCAAAGAAGCTAGCACACCCATAAGCCCTACCTGCAAATTGGACAAAGATGAAAATGGATCTAATGTTGACCAAAAGCTATATAGAGGTATGATCGGATCCCTATTATATCTTACTGCCAGTAGACCTGATATCTTATATAGTGTATGTGTGTATGCTCGTTTTCAGTCAAATCCTAAGGAATCATACATGCTTGCTGTTAAAAGAATTATCAAATATCTAAAAGGCACAAGTAATTTAGGTCTTTGGTATTCTAAAGAATCTTCTTTAAATTTAATTGGTTTTTCGGATGCTGACTATGCTGGTTATAAAATTGATAGAAAAAGTACTAGTGGTACATGCCAATTTCTAGGGTTGAATTTAATTACATGGCACTGTAAGAAACAAAACTCCGTAGCATTATGCACTACTGTGGTAGAGTATGTTGCTGCTGATAGTTGTTGTGCTAAAGTGCTTTGGATTAAACAATAGCTAGAAGACTTTGGTGTTACATAATCTAAAATTCCAATCAAATGTGATAACATAAGTGCTATAAATTTGACTAAGAATCCTGTTCAGCATTCAAGAACTAAGCACATTGAATTAGGCACCATTTTATATTAGATCATGTATTAAATAATGATATTGTACTTGAATTGTGCCAACTGAAAACCAACTTGCTGATATTTTTACTAAACATTTAAATTGTGATAGATTTGCAATGATTAGATGTGAACTAGGTTTGTGTGACCCATTTTAGACACCTCAACCTAAATTCCTCCAAAAATTAAGGAAACATTATCTAGATATCCTCCACTCTCCATTTGTTTTATGTGAAAATTTTTGAATAAAGGCTTTATTTCACTTTTATGCTCCCTCTGCTCGAGCCGACTCGAGTAGATGACTTGTTTGTCGAGCCAACTCGGATGTCAGGTCGATTCTCTCTTAAGTCAAGCCGTAGGGTTATTTCCTTCCAACCTTTTCCTTGACTCTTCGGTCTTTCCCTCTGAGACATTGTTTCCAAAAATCCTTCCCTTCCAAACTCCTTGGAACATTGCTATCTGCGGGAATGGCTCCTAGGAAGTCACTAGAAAGAGGTCTCGTCAGGATGTTGAACAAGCTTCTCAGGAGAGATGTTCAAAATTTTGGGAAGAAGGCTCTTCAAGGGTTCCGGTTCAATCAGTTGAAGCACCTAGCCAACTCTCTCCTTGTCACCAAATTTCTCTTGCGATGAGGCCTGTCACTACAGGTAGACAGATCTTATTCGAGTTTCTTAAGGAAATTGGTTTAATTGTTGGTGACCTAATTGAGAACCAGGGCTGGGATTTCATACGCTCATTGAATGTTAATACTTATCCCAACCTTGTCAGAATCTTTTATGAGAATCTAAGATTTGGAGAACAACATATAGAGTCTATGGCAAAGGGAAAGAGAATCTTTGTTTCTACAGAAAGTCTAGGCAGCATGCTTGAAATGCCATATGAAGAAATAGAACATTTAGTTCTAAAAGACAGAATAATGGCACTTCAGACAATTCTGGAACAAGAAGATGTAAATGAAATAGGAATTCTAAAAGCTAGCTCACTATCCTTGGAAATGAGGCATCTTCATAGCTTTATAAGTAGAATCTTCCTACCCAGAATGGTCATTTTAACTAGGTTAGTGAAAGAGATATGTGCTTTATGGAATTTGTGATACATTGAGATAAAGTTAATCTTCCAGCTACAATGTTAGTATAGATGAAGGAGGCTATAAGGAAAGTGAAAGCCGTTTGCCTTATGGAATGGTATTAACTCTGTTTTTCCAAGCAGTACATGTGGACCTAAGTAATGAAGACAGTAGATCTCTACAACACATGGATACTTACACTGCAAAAACATTACAAAGGATGGGTTATTTATTTTCTGATGGTATTTGGAGAAAGAAATCTAACAATATTGCTGAAATTGAAGAAGTTGAAGAAGAAGGAGGTGAGGTACGAGTTGATGAAGACACTTTTATGCCCATTCCTGAGTCACAACCTCAGCCAGGCTCACCTGATCTCACTGGTTTTGATGTTCCTTTTCCTGATACTTTAATGCCTGACTTGACTCCTTCTACTCCTGTTTATGTTCAGATAGCTACTGATGTTCTCGCTCCTAGTACTACTGCTCCTGCACCTAATGTTGATACTTCAGCATTGCAAGACTTCATTTCACAACAAATGGGTAATTTAACTGATTCAATCACTTCTACTATGACAAATTTGTTTGACAACTTTCGGCAATCAGTTGATATGAGACTAAATCAGTTTGGAGGATAGATTGATGATCTACGACGAAGAGTAGATGTTATTGAAGCCTCCAAAAATGCAACCTATGCAACTGAGCCAAACCTTCAACCTATTCTTCAATTGATCTCATCTAGCTCGGAAACTCTTAAAAATTCGATCAGTCAAACACTTGAGGCATACAGAATTGAAATGGACAATTTGAGAATCAGAATGGGTTTAGTAGAAGAAGGAAGGAGGATGGAAGAGGA
Source organism: Areca catechu (assembly GCA_021397845.1). Lineage (NCBI taxonomy): Eukaryota > Viridiplantae > Streptophyta > Magnoliopsida > Arecales > Arecaceae > Areca > Areca catechu. Next base: position 129,762,786 of record CM038045.1, on the reverse strand, counting down.
TTATACAAAAGGAATTAGGATATTGAGAGCTGAATTTGGAAGATTGAGGGGTTATGCTAAAGCATTTGCTAATGAGCAAGCATCTAAATTGGTCCAACTGCATAAAGTTCTAAAGAAGGTGGATGAAGAAGTGGACATAGTTCAATTCAAGCTAGATCAATTATTAAGCCGAGTCATTGCTGCATTTAGTGTTCCTCAATCTAGACCTTGGCCACAACCCTCATCTTTTGCTAGTCAGTCTACTCATCCTAGACAGCCAGCTCCACATCTTAGGGCTTAGGGATCTTATTCTACTCCACCATCTGATGTATTAGATGCTGACCCCATAGTCGCTATACCTCCTGGTATTCAAATTCTGGATCAATCAACCAACCCTAGAGTAGATATAGATAGTGACTAAATGTACTTCCTTTCATAGTGTGTACTTTGTATTGAAAATCTCTAAATGAAATGAAAGTGTTATTTTGTCATGAACTATTCTTGCACTTATGCAATGTCCTTGATGCAACTGTAATGAATTTTATTTAGTATATGCAATGAAATTTAAGAAAGTAAAATTATCTCAAACAAATATTAACATCTTTCTCAATCTATTTTAAAAGATAAGTTTTAATGACTTCACCTTTTTGATTGATTGACAAAAAGGGGGAGAAATTGATGAAGATATTCTTGCATGAAAAGGATAAGATCTTTTTTAGTTTTTGCTCTGATACATAAAGCTTCAAAAGGATAAAATCTATTTTCTTATGCTCTGATACATGAAACACAATATGCTTTGATGTTTAAAGATCCTTTGAAGTTCTGATACATAATGTTTTAAGCTCCGATACATAATGTTTTAAGCTCCGATACATATAGTTCTTATAGAAACTTTTGGGGTTTGAACTTGTATAGAAAGTTTGTTAAAACATGGAGTATCTTATTGAGGGGGAGATTACCTCTCACTGCTCTATTTATCCTTCCATGGTTTGACACTAATTAGAGTCAATTTTCTTCTACTTGTTTATACACTCCCGCAAATACTATTATACAAGTAAATCTATAAATGTAAAGTTTTATCTTACTTTTTTATGCCCAGTGTTTTGTCATCATCAAAAAGGGGGAGATTGTTGATCCCATAAGTGATTTTGATGATACCCAAACATTGGAGCATGCACATATTTTACTAACAACTCTTCAAGTGGTTTACAAGTTATTGTAGGATGAATTTATTATTCAAGCTTCAACTCCTACAGTTATACTTCTTGTTTTGAGTTATGTTATAATCATATTTTGTAAAGAAGAACCCAAAGAAAAAGTTGAGAAAAATCATGTGAAAGGGTTACTTCTATGAGTGTTGTGCATTAAATTTATTTTGAATTGGTTTATGTTGAATGTTGAAGAGTGTTGGTGAGAGTGTTCTCAAGTCTATTTGTAAAAATTCTGAAAAAGTCACTCGAGCTGACTCAACTTGAAAGAGAGCCAACTCTACCTCATGGCACACACCAAGAATTCTGGCACGCAGCAATATGAGCCGACTCAAGTAGAACCGAGCCGACTCATCCAGAGTCAATTTCTATTGATTTCTGAAAACAACCAAGCGAGTCGACCCCAACCAGATTGAGCCGACTCTACCAGAACAAATTTTGAAGACTTGAGGAAGTGATCCAACCTAATTTGCAATGAGTTGACTCTTCCAGAGTAAAGTTTTCTGATTTTGAGAAGAAGAGTTGACTCAAATTCAAGCGAGCTGACCCCTTGAGTTCATTGATTCAAAGATGGAAGTTTGAGCCGACCCGAGCTATCAAGAGCCGACTCATCTAGAGTAAAGTTTTTGCACCTTGAGATAGAGAGCAGACTCTACTGAAGAAGTGGTGGCTCGACCTATCGATTCGAAGGATCTGAGCTGACTCGAAGAAACCAAGCCGACTCAAATATTGTTTCTAGGTACATAACAGCTAGTTCCATAATTCTTTTTTGAATGCAAAAAGGTGCTCCAATGGTCAAATGTCACATCCCAATGGTCTACAACATCTCAAAGTATCTTGGGATGATAAAAAGTCATATATTTGAGATATTTGAACTTTCTTAAAGAAAGAGTTAGTGAGTTCCTCAAAGTCTTAATGCTTTATTGAAGATCTAACCTACCAAAAAGAAAGAGTGCATAAGTGAGCATTCAAAGCAGACTTCACTCTTCACCGACTCACATATGTAGATTGAAGCAATCATTGAAGAAAGAAAGGAAGCCTCTCAAGTACATTAAAGAGAAGTTAAAGAAGGCTTCATCAGTGCTAAAGTGGCAACTATCTGACAACTAGAGCTTGTCATTTATTATTGCATTTATTTTTAGTTCATTCTTGAATTGTTGGATTATTGGTGAGCCCATTTGAAAAACCAAATAGGTTCTTGGTGATCCTGTCAAAACCATGTTGGGTTTCTTTGGTGATCCTGCTTAAAATCAAAGGGAGTTGGGTTTCTTTGGTGATCCCGATAAAATCAAAGTGTAGAGGTTTTGGATTATGAGCTTGTAAAATAATCCTACTGTATTCGGGTGTGAATATAGTGAAAATCCTAAGTGGTATCTTGGGTAGTGGATGTAGGAGCTAGGTTGCACTGAACCACTATAATTTTTGTGTATTTGTGTTATGCTTTTTTGTTCTTATTTAGCTTCTGCAAGTTATTACTTTGTCACAGCATCTAACACTCTTAAAGGGATTTTCAAAAGCATATTATCTACTTAAGTTTTTTTAAAATATCCAATTCAACCCCCTCTTAGGTAGCCACCTGGGCAACACTAACCATAACAAAGTTTCCTCCATTGAATTCTTTGAGTCTTTTTCTTGAATTAGCCATATGATTCTTATACAATTCTTTAATATATTGTGCATATGACTATACAAATATCTAATAGACTCAACTATGCATTTATAGTAAAATTTATTTTTTTATTAATTATTATTATTATTATTTTATCTATTTAAGTCCTTAATTTCAATTTTGTGCTTGACCTTTGGTCGGTGGATGACATGCAGATGAAAACTTGACATGCACTCCTAATAAATGCCATAGGGTCTGCCAGAAATAGGTTGTAAACCTAACATGCTCAATGGGCTTATGCAACATGCTAACTTCTATAAAATATAATCTATTGGTCCTAGAAATGCTGGAAGCTTAAGGAAAAGGTAAGAAATAAGAAGTAGATTTGGGGGTGACTTGGTTGGGTAGAAAATAAGAAAAGGGTTCAGGGATTGGTCCTAGACTAAAAGGATTGACCTTAAAGGTTTGGGGTATATCTACAGTGTCTACCCTAAAGAAGAATGGGTCACTAATCTCAGGGATGAGATCTTCAATTGGAGTCAAAGGGGTGACTTCATCCTGAGGCTACCAAACTAAAGAAGTCATTTCCTCAATAGACTCTATGACTTGAGTCTCTTCTTGTGTTTCCTCAGGTAAAGTCTCAGTAGTAGGGTTAGGTTCCTCTTGGATCTCTTTTTCTAAGGATCCTCCCAGTATAGTTTTAGTTAAGGTATGGTCATGGTCAGCTAATTCTAGGTTGGACTTAGTTTGGGTATGGTCGGGATTATCTAACTCTGGGTCTACCTCTTGTATCTTCTCATCTACATACTCATCTACTAAGTTCACCTCAGCTTCATGCACATCTTCCTCAATGGCATCTCGGTGGACTAATGGAGTAGTAAGAGTAGGTCGATTAAGGGGCAACTGGCTGGCTCCAGGATTTTGACTAGGTGCACTAAACCTAATAGGTTTAGGTTGACATTGAAGTGAATGTGGACTAATACTAGGCTCATATCTAGGGCCACTAAACCTATGGGGTTCAGGCTGACTAAGGAAAACCTGACTAGCACTAGGTTGATACCTAGGGGTTATAGGTTTCTTGGGCTCATAGGACATGGGCACAGATCTATGGGTCATTGATATGGGTTCATAGAAGCTGGATTCATAGGATCTGGGTAAGTACTTTTCTCTAAGTTTAAGTTTCATGTCACTCCAGGTAGTTATGGGTATGTCTCTTCTTCGTTTGATCATTCTTTCAACATTATCCCAGTAAATTCTAGCCTGGCATACTAACTTGAGTTTAGCAATCTTAAACTAACTTCCTTCAGATACTAGTTTCCTTTCAAAATACAGATCCATACCTTCTTCCCAAACAAGGTAGTCCTAAAGATCAAGATCACCACCAAATGTAGGTGCCGCTAGCCTAAAGTTCCTAGTGGCTCTCTCATCCTAGTCTATGAAATCATAATTTGGTCTCCTAGGTTAGTCTCCTAGATTGGGTCTAGGTGTGGGGTTCTCCTAGGGTTGGGTTCTAGGAATGGGTCAGGGGGTGTTTCAAATTTAGGTTCAGAATGGTTCTTACGAGTTTTCTCTAGGTTTCCTAATCGGTCATATACTCGATCAAACTTATTATTTGTCAGGGCAAACTGATCATTCATGAACCTCATAAAGGTTTCAAAGTTGTACTCCATGATCAGTTTAGGTTGGGTTTGGGCTAATGATATGGTGTTCCTAATCTAGTAGACATGCTATGCACACACACAAAACTCGGACTAGGGTTTCCTAGACATAGAGCTTAAGTAGAATGGGTCAACTCAAATTACAGCCAATTCAATAATTACCCTATCCACTGGCCAGGTAAGAGGTGGGGTCATGGGAGGCTCCCCCTGCTCTTGCAGGGTCCTAATTAAAAGCCACGAAACCACTTAGGATGTTTGCCTATGGACCTCTAGCCTTAGACACTAGGTTCAAGTGATAATCAGAGGATTGGGTGCACTAGCTTACACACAATACTTGGAACCTAACCTGTTGGTGTCCTTAGCTCACTAGAGCAATTAAGTCTAATTGAATTTTAATTAGGGTTAGGCTTGAATGCAAAGAAGGTTGTTGTGGGCCTAGGATAGGTGATGAGCTCCTGCCCTGATTTGAGATGCTCAAATGCCCTTAAGATTAGGTTAGTTGTTGATGCACACACAAGATGAAACCCTAATATGCAAATAAGCAAAAATAGAAGAAAATAAAAATTAATTAATTTCTTTTTTAACAAGGATATATTCTGTAGATAAGTACCTAATATACAGAAAATATTAAAATATATAAAATTTTTACCAAAAGAATCCTAAACTTGCTAAAATTAGCTTTGCTGAAAAATAGGGCATAACTATTCTCAGGTAGTATTTTGGTAGACAGAAAATCTACAGATCAAAATAATTCATGAAAAAGTTTTGAAAAATACTTTCAATTATAAAGAATCAAGAAAAATAAAAATCATATTTTTATGAGTTACCTACAGATAAAAATAATTAAAAGAACAGACTATGTACTAAGATAGTCGAGATACAGAAATTAAAACCTAAAGATGCCTATCTCTTTGTTTTCTTCTTCAAGGGTCAATTCACAGCGGCACCCCTACATGCCATAGGAAATCTCATTTGAATGGGTTGTGAGCATCTTGCAGCCCTTTTTTTTCCTATGATCGGATGTCCATGGTGAAGCACCCGATCCGAGTACTTAAAGAGAAACTAAATTGCAAAAAATTTCAGCACAAGAGCGATTAAACCCTAGTTTAACCATCTCTGATACCAAAACTGATGTGGGACAAAAAACCAAAAATAAATTACTGAAATTAATAACTAATTAATAGAAAAAAATTAAAAACTAATTTCTTTTTATATTTTTTCAGATTTTATAGAAGACTTCAAAGGAGACAGAACAAGAAACTAGTTCTAGTATTTGCCCGCATGTAAACCTACAGGTTACTAGGAAAAACAGGACTTGGTGGTTGAGAAACCACCGTAAACTAGGGCTATCTATTCAACGAGTCAGAAATTACGAGGAAGGAATAAATTTAGATTTTACCAACGAAGATATGCTCCTTTGAATCGAATATGATGGGACTCTCAAGATCTTCATGGTAGGGTTTCAAGAATTTGATTCTGAGCTCCAATCTTTCAAGCAATGCTGGTTTGGAGGCAAGAAAACATGGCTTCGATTCTTAATCACCTGCACACTCAACAAAGAAAGAAACACGAACTAAAAGCAGCAATGGAAAGGAAAGAATGAAAGAAAGGAGGGTTTAGAAATGGTGGATTTGGATTTCTTGATGGATGGATAAATAGGGCCTTACACCTCGCGATGTTCCATAGAACAAAGGAAGGCCTCACACCCTACGATGCACACAACAAAAGAATAAAATTTGATAGAATTTCATTGTATATTGATGAATAATTGATGATTTACAAGGGGAGCTGGTGAGGTATTTATAGACTCCCAACCAGTGATGTAAGGGACACAAACACTATTCTTGTGCTCCCTTGGACTACAACTCCTAGAATCCTGCTCTTGGGTGTCTTGGACTCTGCTTGCTGGGCTGATCTGGACTCCATTCAAAGTGGGCAAAATTTTGAGGCTTCTTATCTCATTTGGGTGCCCAAGTGTTGGATGGATGAAGTGGCTTGATGTGAGATCAAGATGCTCTATCACTTGGCCTTTGATGCTGGACTCTAGAGTCTGGATAATGTGGCTATCTGCTGGTGAGGGACTCCTTAGTCTGGATTGAAGAAGACTCAAGAGTTTTGGTGAAACTCTTGTGTTCAGAAAATTTAAGCAGCTTCCATCCTGATTGCTTGAAATTCTTGAAGTAGAAGACCATTGAACCTTCTCCCCTTAAGTGATTAAAATTCCTAGGACTCTTGCTTGAAGTGGGCGACAAGAAGTAGTGATTTTGGCATGGAAAATTGAGTGGGAGGGCACCATCTTAGGGAGTCCTTCTGCTTTACTTATCTCAAAAGGAGGGTGCCAATCTTGTCTTCATTTGGCTGACCAAAAATAATAAAACACATGGCATGTGGGATGTCGAAACAAAAGTGACATGGCATGTGTTCTTGTCCTAAAATGAAATGTCCAAATGGTGTTGTTTCAATGACATGTGTTGATGTCCAAATCCTTGATAAAATGGCACCAAGAAGAGGTTGTGACTTGGGCTGGCACATGGGTTGTCTTGAGTCTTCACTTGGGTACACATGGGATGCTATCTTGGGTCCCCTCTTATAATACAGGACTCAATGACTCAACTAATTACATGGACTCAACTAAATAATAACTAATTGAACCAACCATACTTTATTAGGCTTTCAAATTAAAACCCAATTAAAGTTGGTAAAAAGGGCTAATTAAATTGGACCATTAAGATCCCAATTAGGTAAATAGGGTTTGACTCAATTAAAATTTTGACTCAACTTGGTAAAAAGGGTTTTATCCCAAAATAAACAAAATCCTAATTACAGTTGGTAAAAAGGGTTTACCCTAACTAAACCAAAATAATAAAATTTAAAATAAAATATTTACATGGTAAATAGGGTTGGGTTCAGGATTTTACTCACAGGTGATCGACAGGGATGTGGGTTCAAATTGTCGATTTCTTTTAGGCCTGGTGCCTGCACCAACAATCTAAGATTATTCTGCTAAATTGTGTGCTCCAGATTAGAGTGGTGTGAGACTTGTTCTTTTTTTTCTTGTGAGTAAACCATAGCCACCAACCTTCCTTCCCTCTTCCACTAAACCCTAGCCATTGCCCATCCAAGCAAGAGCCCAAGATGCCCACTATCAGCCCTCCAAGATCCAGATGCCCAAAGCTTATTCAATTGGCTGCCAGCCTCTCTAACAGCCCTTTTCTTCCCTTCTTCCATTTTCTTCCAGTTTATAATTTTTCTCATCATCTGTGACCCTAACCCCTGATGTTTGCAGGATCCCTCTGGTAAAACCATCCTCAGATGACATCTTCTTTGCCCTCGAATGAAGCTAATAAAAAATTAACAGATTCACGAGAAAGTGACCAAATCATCCAGGCACCGATTTGAGTGGAGTGATCTCTTCTATAGCAACTAGAAATCATTGTCGGTATGTTAAACCTAATTCTCATATCTCTTTTTCTGATTTCTTGAAGTTGAACATGCTCCTAATAGGCCTTCTTAGACCTAAGATCCTTTACTTGCTTTATTTCGTTGATAGCTCTAGCAAGTGGGTAGGAATTCTAACTGTTGCATGAAACCCTAACCTAGTCTTAGCTATTTTCAGGAACTAAACCTAAATAATCTCAAAAATAATTGCTCCTTTAATCTAATTTTCTTATCATTCTTATATCATTCATCTGCATGCATCATGTTAGAGTCATGTTCCTCATCACTCGGGAAGCTTGATATTTGGCATGGTGGTGGTTCGTCAAGATATATGTTGTAACTCAAGGAATCCTCTTGGTTTTGACGAGGGATGTGGGGCTTTGTCGTATTCTCGACTCCCCTAGGCCCGTAGGATACAAGTCCACCATGGCACAGTTGCAGGGTAAGGTGGTGCCATGCCTGGATGGTTTCACATGGAGACATTCGGGACAATGTTGGTCAGACGAGTTGGCCACATTATGCGGGGATGGGGATTTCCATGTGGTTGATCCTCGAGAAATTATCCGGGCTACTCTATGCATTCTTGATCTTTGTGGTGGAGTAAAGAGGTGATAGAGGATCTAGTCGGGCAAGGGTTTGGCCTACCTTAATAGGCAAGTCTTGTGAGTATTGACATGGTTGATGTCTCGTGGAGATCCATGGGAGTTGGTCAGTCATGGAGTTAAAGTGTGGCTTATAGAAGTTTGATCGGATGTATGCCTTGGATCTAGTCCAAGGATCAAGGGAGCCTAAGTGGGTCATGACGAGGAGAGGATAGCAGGATGCAAGGACTAGCCAGTCAAAAATATTTACTTGATGGGCAAACATGGATGCCAATATCATGGCAGTACACTGGTTATGAACAGGCCGAGGACATAGGATGTTGGGCGATATGGTTGAGGGTCTTTAGAGCCGTGGCAATGTGCAGTGATTACGAACATGCCATGAATATTATCGAGCAGTATGGCATTGATGGGAAGGCATGCTAAGGATACAAGACCGAGATCGAAACACAAGAGCTTGTAGGGGAGCTAGGAAAGGCAACACCCGGGAGAGCTTTGGAATGTGTCCGATCATTCTTGGCTTTATAAAGTTATGTGGCATGTCAGCTTGGAGGGTCGGCTAGGAGACACTGGAAACACCTGAGCCTCATGCAGAGTGAAGGCATTGCATGATCGTTTCATGTGCGTTTGGTCTGTGTATTCCTAAAGGGCAGCATGGTGGCTAGCGAATCAGTGGCATAGTGGTTATATCATGGCATGAAAGTACTTAGGGATTAGGACATCTTGGGTGAGCAATACTTAACTTTAGAGGCAAAGCCATCAGGTTAGCACAGAGGTGCTGAGTTATGGAGCACTCTTGGTAAGAGTCTATTGTTATGGCACGGAGGTGCACATGAAAGTTGTAGTTGACCTGAGGGTCAGTTTGCTTGCAGGCACTTAAGGGTGTTGCATGGATTCAGTTTGACAGTGTTGCAGGGTAGGGGCATTAAGGTGCATGCTTGGCTATGTGTCTAGATTGCTGCACATCTGTATGTCTGAGGGAAGGACTCAGGAGGGATGGCCTTGGTGTGTGGCATGCCAAGGTGCTGCACGGGTGTTTGAGTAAGAAAACACTCATCCCGTGACAACCTGCACAGAAAATGACAATCAGCACCTTTTATGGGGGAGGGAAAGGGTGAAATGGCCCTGAGATGACTTACCAACATGAGCTTGGGAAACATCCCAGTGGCGAGCTCTGCCATCAGCCTCTCGATCATGCCCTGGTGATCTGATGATTGGACAAGTGCATCCAGAGTTTCTTCCACCAGCTTGCCATCCTGGGTTATCTTGGCACCCCGGGGTAAGAAGATGGAGAGCTTCTTGACCGCCGGGCCAGACTCCATAGTAATGTATTCCATAAAAAATCTTGGAGCCAATTTTAGCCAAGATTTGAAATTTGAATTCAAAATTTAAATTTGAGTCTTTTAAAGGAAAGTGAGCATGACAAATCAAATCTAATTTGATCCTAAGCCAAATCACATTTGGCTTGACCCATCAGATTGTAATCATATTGCAAATAAGTCCTCCAAAAATTCACTAATTGAATTATGAAAAATCCTCATCGCAGCCAAGTATCGACTTATGGAAGTGTCGACATTTAGGTCATGGTCAATCATATTGACCCCATAGTGATGCTAAACGATTCTTAATCATCGATCAGCCTTTAGATTAGGTAGAAACCCCTATGGTGTGTGACCCCATAGGTTTGAACACTAAGCTGATAGCACTAGAACATTTTCAGTACCAGTCAAAGTCATCATCTAGCAATGATACCCGATATCTGGATAGGTTGAAGATGCAGAGCAACTCTCTAGAACCTCTAGCATATGGTTACTATATAATTCATCCCTTTGACCTCATAATGCTCAAGATGACCTAGGGTTTGACTACCAACCCTAATTTAGTATATCTAGATCGTGTCTCACCTTACAAGTTCTTTGACTTTTCACAAGAACTACCCTGGCCAAGGTTTTGCTAAATTGAGATATAGTGAGTCATCACTCCAAACCATTTGGAGGGGTCAATCCCATCTTGATCCACCACTGCTTCACAAGTACTTGACTATACCTAGAAACATTCCATCACTGGATTAGAAATCTAGGTATCCGGTATCAAAATATAATGAGTTGCTAGCAAGCTACCTTAGTGACCTCAAGTTTGAGGGACACATATACCCATATCCCTTCGCGAGCAACATTTTGGTAGAAGGGAGCTCCATAGATGGTCACGTTCAGTGAGACATCATACATTTCACCTGTATGTCATATCAGTGTTTTTACACTCCTTTGTTAAGAGGACAACAAACCAAAGAGACATACAACAACCTATGCTTGATACATCGTCATCCTATAACAATGTATCCTTTGGTTGTGAACCAGTTTAAGAACTACTCGATACATCCTCTCTGTATCAAATATAATGTAGTTCTAAGGACTCCATCATACAAGAGTTCTTTTCAGGAAAATACACACATGATGAACAGCCAAAAGAATATCTTTTATTCATTTAAAGAATTCATATACAATTACAAATAGCACAACCATCAACACCCTAGATGATTGGCTTTGGGACATTATTTCCAACATACAGATGGCTGAGAAGGATTTAGGGTGGTCGCCGGTGGAGGGCAGCATCGATCAACTGGTCACCGGCAGCTCCGGCTCCAGGCGACGGAGCTAATCTCCCTATGGCAGTTGAACCCACCACCTCCACCATTTCTGGCTATGATTGATCTTCAGTGCATGGAGGGGTCACCGGGGTCGACGGCAAGGCCCCCTCCATGGTTTTGGCCTTGCCCCTAGTCTGGCTAACTGCAAGCTGGGACCTTGATCCAGGTGCCGCTGGCACCCTAGTTGGCCCCCTCCTATCGGGCTCTTCGCCGGGCTTCCATCATGACTCCTCTCAAGCTTTCTTCCCGCGCTCTCCTTTGGGCCTCGCAGCAGTGGCCCTCTTTTTGGATATTTCCAAGAGCTATTCAAAACAAGACAGATTGGTTAGCTTATATCAGAAGCAGATCCAATATTGAAGAGAAAAAGAGCCCGACATCAAGCCTTACCCTGGGGTTGGTCCTGGCTGACTCCAGCATCAGCAAGGTTTCGCTCGATCATCAAATCTCGAAGGGCTGGAACCTTAGAAGAAATGAGCCAATCGAATACTTCTTTATCTGCCAGCTCGACTGTAGACTGTTGGTTGGGGGAGCTATTTGGGTCACTCCAGATCTAGTCCACCCCCTCAATCGAGGCAAATAGGAATCTACCCTTCCATCCCTTGATTGAGGTGGGTAGATCAAATTTGGGGGCCCCCTTATGAGGGGCCATGAACTACCATCCGCTATCGAATGGGTGTGCTAGATGTATTCCCTGAAAGCCATGTTAGTTTGACACATTTTAATTTAGGGCACAAACCTTGTACTTAATTTTTCTTATCAGTTAAAGAGCATTAGTTTCATTCATATTGTTGTGTCTATGAATCGTCCATGGAGTTAATGAACAATAACACATATTCTTAAGAGTTGAGAATCTGAGGCATGTGTCTTTCTAGGTTAACTCCTAAAAGCTCCCGATTATTATAATATCACGAGGATGGTGATTGATCCGTTAAAATTGATGCACAGATCACTTCTCTTTTGGGTAGATGAGTCTTTAAGCTACAGTGTGGAGACACTGAAGTGAGAGTGCAGGTAGTTGATAGAGATCAATAGTACTGAGCATGACCAAGTACAAGAAGTTATATGGATGACTATTCACTCGTCGATAACTTCCTGATGCTGTAGTTGTGTGAATAGTTCCTTGACCTAGAGTGTCTCAGCTACTCACAATAAGGTTGTTGTAGTTTGACAGCACAATGACATGGTTCCTATCCATATGGGATCTTGCGGTGTTCATTGGCTGCAGTAATTTTATTGTAGGAGTAGGGTGTTCACTTGTAGGGATCTATCACCTTAGTAGTAAGGTATAACCCTATGCAAGCTTAATAAGACAAAGTCTAGAAATCTATGGCCATAGTAGGGTGATAATGAAAAGGTATTTTCATTAATATCATAATTGGACTTGAGTCGATTAGGTTAAGCATATGATGGATGGGTTTGACGAGTATCCGTAACCAACATCATGTCTGGATTTTGATAGAGGAACTGAATCACATGGTAACTACACTTAGGGGTTGCAATCTTATTCTGCTGGGTTGCCACTACATACTGCTAGGTATCACTAGTGGATTATGAGAGCTCGTTAGGATCATTCTCAGATCAATGATCGTAGTTAGGGTTGGGCTGAAATTATTTCAGTCCATCGAAAGGAGTTTTGATGATGTATAATGGAGACTATAGCATATCTCATTACCAAACAGGATAGGACCTGAGGGGTCACATATATTAGGAGCTCAAGTAACCAATCAGTAAATCAATTTGGACCTAATTATAAGTGTTATAATTAATATTTGACCTAATTATAAATGTTAAAATTAATTAATTATCGATTAATTATTAATTAAATTAAATTAGATTTAATTTAATTGAGTTAGACTCAATTAATTAATCCTAATTGATTTGGATCAATGTCCTATTCGAAATGGTTCTATCGAATTTAAAATCAGCTTCGATTTGACCGTCAAATCACTACATTTGTACCATGACCTAGAGTCGAGTATGACTGGGACTCTTTCTCCTTGTCTTCCCTTCTCTCCACATGCCAACTAGTGGGCCCATTTATTTTGTGTGACAAATAAGATGGGGCGTGAAACTAGGAGGGCACTAATAGTGATTGGCATGAAGAGAATTAAGAGAGGGAAGAGTCCTCTTTCACTCTTAATTTTCAAGAGGTTGAAATCAAAATACCGGTGTTTTATTTTGGCATGGAGAAATAAAATTGGAGACTTTTACCATGATAAAATAAATAAAGGAAGGGGTGGCTGACCATAAAAAAAGGGGGGCATGATTTTTCTTGGGTGTCTTTCTTCTTTTGGCCGTGAACTCCAGAAAGTCTCTCTCCTGGCTTCAAGCTGTTCTCTCCCTTTTATTTGTTTTCTCTTTTCTTGAGTGAGATCTAGAGAGATGCTCTACTAGATAAATAAAAGAAGAAAGGGTTTAAAGGTCTTGCATAGTCCAATTTGCAAGATGAAGCTGAAAGCCGGTCTGGATTCGGATCGGCACAGTTTTTAAAGCGGGCGATTTGTTGAAAGAGAAGAGGGCTGCAAGGATCTAGTAGTCTGGTACCCTCTATAACTCGGTTGTGAGAGCTTTGTGTGGATACCAGCAGAGGCCGGGTGATTGCGTAGCTTCGACAGAATCCCAGATTTTAGTAGCAGATCTGCACGATTTTCAGAGCATGCCCGAATAGTGATCCAAGTAAGTATTTTATGCTTAAAATAATTTTTATTTTAGATCATATATTTTTTTCATATGCTGTAGCATGTTAGAAATTTATGTTAAATAAATTAGAATTATTTATGAATTGCATGATTAGATATAAATTATTTTTATATGTGCTTCCGCTGCGACAGACTGTTGATGCTTGTTCGATTGCAATTCTCTGTTCCTGGGAGAAAACCAATAATGGTATTAGAGCCAGGTTCTCTCTTTAACATGCATGCATGGGAATCAGATCTGAAAAATATTCAGATCAGTTAGATGGATTATGATTTTTTGAATCTATGTTGAACATGAGATTGTTCTAGCATAGAATTTTATATTTTTAAAATTATTTTCAAAATTAAAATCATAATTTTCAGATCTGGAATTAAATTTAATAATCTGAAATATAATTGATCAAGGGTTGCACAAAGTGACATAAGGTTGTCCTGCTATAGGGTTTACCCCCTATAGTGCAAAGGTTCTCCTACTTTGATGTATACCTGGTTTTGAAAAGATGTTTTCAAAAGGGTTTTGATCGATTTATGATTATGTATGTTATTGTATGTGATGCACAAAATTAGGGTTTAGATCTTAAATATGATTCATAATCATAAGCCATTAATGTCATGCACTTGAACTTAATTTTAAAATTGATTTGATCAAGAAAATCAAATTAGGTGCATTAGGGTTTGGGTTGAACAAATTAAGTCTAGAGATTGGGCTGTGGTGATTAGGGCTTGATTAGATCAACTAGTAACCCTAATTTAATTTTGAGCAAGTGACTTAACCTAATCAAATGATGATTAGGGTTAGGTCAAGTATGCTCAAAATTGGTTTTAGATGTAATCTTGTCAAATCAATTCACAATTATGAATCGATATGTTAAGACCTAATTTGGCTCAGTGATGAGTCCAGATCATTAGATGACCTAATTGAATCTTCTCAGTCAATTAGTGTCTAAGGAAGGTTTCGATCATGGTTTTAATCGGGGCTAACTCTTTCTCAACCAACTTGTTTGGTAAAAAGAGGGTAAATTGGTAGAACCCTCCCATGGATTAAACTGACCTGGCCAATTTGGTTGATTATGTTTTCAAAAGGGTCACTTTTGATTTGAGTTCACCCATGCTAACTAAATTTAGTCAGATATGAGATTGTGCTGACTGAATATAATTAGTCAGACATGAAATTGTACTGACTTAATGTAATTGATTAGTCATGATTTGTTGATCAATTTAGAATAGACCTGAACCCAAGCTCATAATAAATATTAAGTCATAGGTCTTCCACCATTGTAGGTGTGTGGGTGTCCTACTGGTGTTGATTATTCTCGGCTGTTACAGTGGTCTAGTTGTATCAGAAAGACCAACCACCCTATTAGGCATGAGATGTTGCTAGGCACTGATGGGGTTGGGCCCAATAAATGGGCACATTGAGGGACTCAATGATGGCTTTGTCTAGCAGGAATGGTGGGTCTGACTTAACTAATAATTGGCTAATAAACGGGCACGTTGAGGTTCCATGATTTAGAGATCAAGAGCTACAACTTGTATTAGATACATTAGACAAGAGTTGGCCACTTATTGGTGTAGCTTGTTACCAATAACCGGATATGGTGAGGTGCCACACATCGATGGGATCGTAGCACCCACTAGAAACCTAGAGTCGTAGGATTTTCGCATCTCCATGGGGAGAGTGAGAGATCCGAGAAAATAGTGGGAGTTCTAAAATTATTTCTTAAAGGCCCTAGAATAATTTTTATGATTAAGTATAAAGTATCTAATTTGAATCTTCTACTCTTGCAGTTGACCATGTCTGCTTCAAATCCCTTAGTTCGTATTCTAGAGACAAACTGACTTGTAGGCCTTAATTTTAAAGATTGGTTGAGAAACATCAAAATTATTTTGAGTTATAAGAAGTTGGGTTATGTGCTTGACCAGGAACACCCTGTCTTACCTAACCATCCAAATGCTCGTCAAACAACTGCATATGAGAAATGGATGGAAGATGATAATATGGTTAAGTGTTATATGTTGGCCTCAATGTCAAATAAATTGTAGAGCTAACATATGGATATGCCAACTGCTAAATCGATTCTGATGCACCTACAAAAGTTATATGGTGAACAAAGTTGGATTGCACGCTTCGAAGTGTCAAAAAGGCTTTTCAACAACAAGATGCGTGAAGGGCAGTCAATGCATGATCATTGTTTGATAATGATCAAGGACATCGAACAGCTTGAGAAGCTAGGTATTTTGATTCATAAGGAGCTACAGGTGGATTTGATCCTCCAGTCCTTCACTAGTTCATATACTCAATTTGTTATGAACTATAATATGAACAAGTTGAATTGCACTTTACCTGAATTATTGAACATGTTGGTAAGCAATGAGGGGACCCTGAAAAGTTCAAGGGGCTCTATTTTCTCTATGGAGCTGTCTTCCTCCAAAAGAAAGTCTACTTGGAAGAAGAATAAACCTGCAAAGAAGCAGAAGAAGGAGAACAAACAGAAGAAGAAGGACACTCCCAAGAAAGCCAAGGTTAGCAAAGGAAAATGTTTCCATTGTAATACAGATGGCCACTAAAAAAGAAATTGTCCTCTCTACCTAGAAAGCCTAAAGAAACAGAAGGAGGATGCACCTTCTAAAGGTAAGCCTATAGTCATTATCGAATCTAACCTAACGGTTTCATCTACTTTTAGTTGGATTTTAGATTCTAGCTCTAGTACTCATATATGCATTTCAATACAGGGCTTGGAAAGAAGTAGAATGCTGAGAGAAGGTGAGATGGTCCTACGTGTTGGAAATGGAGTAAAAGTTGCTGCTCAAGCCATTGGATCATATTCTCTAGTATTACCTTTAGAGTATAGATTAGTACTTAGTGACTGTTATTTTATGCCTAGACCTAGTAGAAATCTGATTTCTGTCTTTGTGCTAGCATAGGAAGGATTTGAATTTATATTGAATAAAGACTTTTGTAGTATTTATTTGAGAAATAAATTGGTTGCAAAAGCTATGTTAATTGACAGTCTCTATCATGTGCATTCCAATGCATCTTTGAATATTAATGAAAAAATTAAAGTGAATGCCATAGGACATAAATGTCCTAGAGATGACCTAAATAAAAAATACATGTGGCACCTAAAGCTCGGTCATATAGGTGAGGATAGAATAAATAAACTGAAAAGGGATAGGATCCTAGATTCAGTTAATTTTAAATCATACCCACCTTGTGAGTCATGTCTTCAAAGAAAAATGACCAAGTTACCTTTTATAGGATATGGGAAAAGGGCCACAGAATTACTTACCCTGGTACACACTGATATGTGTGGTCCATTTGATGTGCAGTCCAAGGGTGGTTTTTACTACTTCATAACCTTTATTGATGATTGTTCATGATATGGTTATGTATTTCTTATGAGACACAAATCTGAAGTTTTTGAATAGTTCAAGGAATTCAGACATGAAGTAGAAAAATAAATAGGTAAAACCCTTAAGGTTCTTCGTTCAGATCAAGAAGGAGAATACCTTAGTAGGAAATTTTTAAGTTATCTTAAGGACAATGGCATAGTCTCACAATGGACTCCACCTGGTACGCCTCAACTCAACGAGGTGCTTGAGAGGAGAAATAGAACATTATTAGATATGGTCTGATCCATGATGAGCTTCAATGACTTACCTTTATTTTTTTGGGGAGATGCCCTACAAACTTTAATTTATATTCTAAATAGGGTTTCATCTAAATCTGTTCCTACCACACCATATGAGATTTGGCATGGTAAGAAACCAAGTCTTGCTCATTTCAAGATTTGGGGATGTCTAGCCTATGTCAAAAGACTAATGGCAGACAAGTTAGAATCTAGATCTGTGAAAGCTCGGTTTATAGGATATCCTAAAGAAACTTTAGGATATTACTTTTACCTTCTAGAAGATCATAATGTGATTGTGATCAAACATGCCACATTTCTTGAAAAATAGTTTACTCAAGAAGGTGGTAGTAGGAGGTTAATTGAGCTCTATAAGAATGTCTCTGAAGAGCTGCCAGCTGGAGATCAGATCAAACCTAATCAATCAATACACATAAATGCTCTTCCACCTTGTAGGTCTATTAGAGTCTCCATACCTCCTGAAAGGTACTTTAGTATGCTTAAAGAGGATATAAAAAAAATGTTTCTTGTTGGAGACAAGGATCAATTGATTGATCCTAAGACTTATGATGAGGTGATGTCAGCATCGACTCCGAGAAATGGTTGAATGCTATGAAGTCAAAAATTAATTCAATGCATTCTAACCAAGTTTTGTCCTTAATGGATCCACCAAAGGGTATTGTATCTATTGGTTATAAATGGATCTACAAAAGGAAAATAGGTGCTGATGATAAGGTAGAGACCTTTAAAGCTAGGTTGGTGGCGAAAGGGTATAGTCAATATGAAGGCATTGACTATCATTATACCTTTTCACCAGTAGCTATACTAAAATCCATCCATACATTACTTGCAATTGCAGCATATCATGATTATAAGATATGGCAGATGGATGTGAAAACTGTATTTCTGAATGGATATCTTGAGGAAGATATTTATATGGAGCAGCCTTTGGGTTTCACTTTCAATGATGAAGATCATAAGGTCTGCAAGCTACATGGATCAATCTACAGATTGAAGCAAGCTTCTCGAAGTTGGAATACTTGTTTTGATGATGCAATCAAATTGTTTGATTTTATCAAAAATGAGGATGAGCCATGTGTTTACAGGAAGGCCAGTGGGAGGGTAGTGACATTCCTCGTATTGTACATGGATGATATCCTCCTTATTGGGAATGATATTCCCATGTTGACATCGATCAAAAGTTGGTTATCTAAGAAATTTTTTATAAAAGACTTAGGTGAAGCATCTCATATTTTGGGGATTAAGGTCTATAGTGATAGATCTAATCGGATGCTTGGCGTTTCACAAAAATTATACATAGAGGAAGTGCTGAAAAGGTTCAGCATAGAGAACTCTAAAAGAGGATTGCTACCTCTTCGGCATGGCAATAATCTCTCTAAGAAAATGTGTCCCAACACACCTGAAGAAATTCAACGCATAAGCAAGATTCCATATGCTTGGACAATTGGAAGCCTTATATATGTCATGTTATGTACTCGACCTGATATAGCTCTTACTGTGAGTGTCATGAGTAGATATCAGTCGAATCCAGGTGAAGAATACTGGATAGCTATGAAGAACATTTTTATGTACTTAAGAAGAACTAAAGATTTGTTCTTAGTCTTCAATGGGAGTTCAGAATTAGGGATAAAGGGATATACAGACTCAGACTTTATGTCTGATCCTAATGATAGAAAGTCTACATCAGGGTCTATGTTTTTATGCAATGGTGGGGCAACTAGTTGGAAAAGTTCTAAACAGCCCATCATAGTAGATTCAATAATGGAAGCAGAGTACATCGCTGCCTCTGAAGCTACAAAAGAAGCCTTTTGGTACAAAAAGTTCATTGTGGAGCTTGGAGTGATGCCATTTGATTCCATCCCCATATATTATGACAATAATGGTGCAATAGCTCTAGCGAAGGAGCTCAGGTCTTACAGAAGTTTCATATCATATGCGACTATCTCGAGAAGAAATATGTTGAGGTGCGAAGAGTAGACTTCACGAAAAACGTGGCAGACCCACTGACTAAGACTCTGAGCCAGCAAAAGGCTGAAGTCCACTTTAAGAAAATGAAACTTAGATATGTAGCCAATTGACTTTAGTGCAAGTGGGAGATTGTTAGATGTATGCCCTAAAAGCCATGTTGGCTTAATATATTTTAATTTAGGGCATCAACCTTGTACTTAATTTTTCTTATCAATTAAAGGGCATTAGTTTCATTCATATTATTGTGTCTATGAATCGTCCATGAAGTTAATGGACAATGACACATATTCTCAAGAGTTGAGAATCTGAGGCATGTGTCTTTATTGATTAACTCCTAAAAGCTCTCGATTATTGGAATATCACAAGGATGGTGATTGATCCGTTAAAATTGGTGCACAGATCACTTCCTTTTTGGGTAGATGAGTCTCTGACCTATAGTGTGGAGATACTGGAGTGAGAGTGCAGGTAGTTGATAGAGATCAACAGTACTAAGCATGACCATGATGTAGAACGAAAGCTCTGATACCAAAAATGATGCAGAACAAAGAACAAAGAAGCGTATGCGGAAATAAATTTAGGATTAATTTCTTTTTTTTTTATTATTATTAATTTTTTTTTATATTTCATAAATTGGCTTTGACTCAAAGTAAAGCTAAACTAAGTTGAAGGAAACTAGGTAAGGATTGAAAGCACAGTTTAGAAGGAACTAAATTATCAGAGTAGTTCAGAAGTAACGGATCGCTGGGGTTGAGAAACTCCCAGACCTAGGGTTTCGCTCTGAACTTTCAACAGAACAGAAATAGAGAGGAGAGATGGTTTACTAACCAGACAGTGATCTTCTCAGGATTTTGGTGGAAGAACTCTCTCGAGCAGATTGTTGGATCCTCGGATTCGGCTATCTTCGCAATGGATCCTCCAATACTGGTCTGTGGTTTGGTCGGCTTCTCCTGGACTCAAGATCTGGGAAAGAAGAGGAATAAGTGATGGAATTCAGATACTCAAGTAAAGGTTTACCAGGTTGAAGAACTTGAAAGCTGAAGTTGCTGAAATCAGGATTCTCCTGGAGGCTGATCTGACTTCTTCTTAGAATTGCTGTAGACCTGAAGTATCTGGACTGGAGCTGGATGCTGGTGGCCGACCTGGACTTGGAGAGAGGGGCCGTGGGAGGTGGAATATGCTAGGGTTTGGTGGAAAGAGAAGGGTGATGGAGGCTAGGGTTTGATGGAAAGAGAAGGGTGATGGCGGCTAGGGTTTGGGAGTAGAGTGGCTAACCTAGGGTTTGGGTTTTGGAGATATCACACCTCCTCAAGGTTCCTGGGAAACCCGGATTTACTCCCTCACGGAGCTCAACACCTGGATGCAAGTGCGGAAGAGAGAAAACACAAAGTTTTGCTCACAAAAAAATTTGGTTTCATTCATCTGATTCTTTTCAAACTTACATGGGGGTTTAATTTATAGGCCATTACAAGAGAGTAGGGTTTTACATCTTCCCATGTGGGACTAAAGGAGGGGATCTACAAATCAGGAAAAATCATACACATATGGTCAGCCAAAGTACCAAAAAAAATTTGATTTGGGTTATAAAAGGTAGGTAGATGGCGCCTCCTTGTATGGATCTTCAAGAGAATTTTTTTCCTTCCATGGATCAACTCTTTTGGACTCTTCCTTTTCTTCCTCCCTAAGTCAAGGTCCTTCCCATCTTTGTTTTGGATTTTTTTGGCAGGTAGTGGGCGCCTCCTTGAAGTTCTCTCCAAGAAAATTTCTTCCCATCGTTATTTTGGTTCTCTTGGGAAAGTCTTGGCCGCCCCCTTGATTTGTGGACTCTTGGTGGATTTCTCCTCATCTGGCGCATGAGAGAAGGAAGCTGCTATCTGTGGAGTGGGGACCAAAGGCTGCTGGATGTAGATATGGCGCCCCTTGGACTCAGGCGTATGGCTGGGAGTGTGGCTGGGAGTGTGGCGCCCACTTGCTTGGCCTTGGGAGAAAATGTAACACCCCAGGTTGAAGCCCTAGTCCACTACCGAGTCAACATGACTCAACAAAATAAAAATTGCAGGTAATACAGACTCAAACTAAAATTGAGTTGATCAAGTCAACCCTTATTACAAGCCAAAAAACCTAATTCTTCGGGCAAGGTTAATCAGAGATCCAGATGGAGCTCTGAAGTCTTCTTCTGAGTCTGGTGCCCGCACCAATTCTCCCAGGGTGGGAGGAACTCGACCCTGTCGAGTATGGATCAAGTTGGCTCTGGTATCTCTCCAAGAGGTCTGGGTCCAACTCTTGTAATTCTTCTCGGGAGATCCAAGAGTCATCAAAATCTGGCCTTCCTAGCCAGTGGACCAGGTATCTTTGGTATCCTCGATTATGAGTAGAGATAACCTGATCATCCAGGATCTTTTCAATCTGCTCTTTCCTCACAGGCCAGTTTGTTGGTGGACACACAGGGTCAGGTTCACTCTCAAGAGCAGGATTAGGTTCAAAAGCCTCACTGGGAATCACAGCTGGCTCCCTATACTCTACTAGGTCTGTAATGTTGAAAGTGGAGCTAATGCCTAGTTCTGGAGGTAACTCGAGCACATAGGCATTGGATCCTACTCTCTTTACCACTCTAAATGGTCCAGCTCCCCTAGCATGTAACTTTCTAACGGTTCCAGGAGGAAACCGTTCAGGCCTTAACCTAATCATTACATAGTCTCCTTCGTCAAAAGTTTTGACTCGCCTTTGAGAATCAGCCAATTTCTTATAAGTTTCATTACTTAAATTTATTTTGGCTTGAATTTCTTTATGCAAGTCTTTTATATGCTGTGCAAAAACTTCGGCAGACTCGGAGACCCGTGTGTGGACTGGTAAAGGAGCTAGGTCAAGAGGTGTGTGGGGTTTGTAACCATGCACAATTTCAAATGGACTCTTACCGTAGACCTATTGACCGAGTCATTATATGCAAGTTTAGTCCTGGACAAAATACAAATCCCAATTCCTGGTGCTCTCAATCAAACCAAAATCTGAGCCAAAGCCTAGTAAAGGGTCAAGAAAAATTAAACTAGACTGACGACGCATTCCTAAAGAATGGACTTTATTCCAAAGGAACCCTAGGTCTAAACCTAACAAACTAAGGCTCTCTAGGTTTGACCTTGGGTCGGAGGAGGGCATGCAGAGCATGAAAACTTATCATGGGTGCCTAGTAGGTGCCATAAGGTCTTCCAGAAGTAGGTGGCAAACCTAATAGATTCTGACACGTGGTTCACTCTAAAGACTTCAACAAAGTATACTTGGATGGTGTAAGAAGCATTGGAAGTCCTAGAAAAAGGGAGGAGATATGAGATGGAGTCTCGAATTACCTGTTGACTAAAGGTGGTGACCTGAAGGTTTGAATGGTGTTCTATGAGTGTCAACTGGTCATCCTTACGAAAGGAAAAGTTTGCTACTCCTAGGAATGGATCAAGAGATGGTTCGAGAAGTAACCTAGGACATGTGATTGCAATAGTTAAGGTTTGTTCTCTAAGCAAATAATGATCCACTTTCTCAAGAACTGGATTAGAGAATGATTCATGGGAGGGCCTATGGATGATGACCTCAAGACTTGAAATTTGACCTATGGGTGCGGAAAGGTATACTCTATAGAAGGGTAGGTCAGTCATGCGAAGGAAGGGGTCTGGGGCCATAAGGAGGACTTCTACGGGACTGGGTGAATCAATCCGCTCAAGACAAGGATGTTCAACTGAGATTATGGGAGAGACCTTAGTGGCTGGGCATGGGACAAGGTCCAATTGTAAGAGGTTTGATTCAGTCATCCTAAGGAGAGGATCTACCATAGGGTGGGCAAACTTAAACAGTTCAGTGCAAAGATCTTCAATTGGTACTTGGGGAATGACTGTCATTAGAGGGTACGAACTGATAGCTCGGGCTAACACTATGAGTTCTTCCTGGGGGTATTTGACTAAAGGAACCTGATTCTCACAAATCTCTTGAATTTCAGAACTAGGTCCTACCACATGGTTGCTCTCCAAGGTCTCCTCGGGTAAGGAACCAATAGTATCGATGTCACATTCTTCAAGTTCTTCCCCCTCATATTCATCAACTAGACTCAAGCCAGCATCATATACTTCCTCGATGCCATCTTCAATGGGTTTCGGGTCAGTGGTAATCGGGTCAACTGATTCTAGGCTTGTCATACCTAACCTTTCTTCCTCATTGGTAGGCTTGGGTTCTCCCTCATTAATGTCATCCTTAGGATTCTTACCACTTAGCTGTGCACAAGCCAGTCCTATGCATGGGCACTGACTAGATTTATGGCCTCTTTCTCTACAAAACAAACATTCTTGCGATATAGGAACCTGGGTCACACTGGGTTTCAAGCTAGTAGAGACCTTACTTGGGCATGGGTGTGGATCTAAATGGTTTGATCTAGAAGACTTGGGTTGTTGAGTGACTGGTCTAGAATATTGTAAGGACCTCTCATAGACACGATCCACACTATAGATATCATGGTTAGGCTTCCTAAGGTTATGCTCGGGATCACGGTATAAGGTCCTCCTATGCTCCTGGTATGGATGAGGTTGGGGCCTATTAAATTTTGGATCAGGGATCCAATTTTGATGTCTACATTTCTTAAGGACTTGGACTTGATCCCTAAGCTGGGTAAAATTCTCATGGACTTGTTCTTTACACTGGGTAACAGTAGCAGTCAAATCCTGGCTTAACTTGTTCATGCTCTCAGTAAGAGCTCTAACCATGGCCTCTAAATCAGGTTGGGTTTGACCAGGTTGGTAGGGTACTCCATTCCGGGTAGACATGATGCAAGCAAACACACAAAATGAGACTCAACTGAACGACTATGGGCTAACTAGACCTAGAGCCCAAACTAGATGCCCAATCAGAGTGGTAAGCTAGCCTGTAGTAACTCAGGACTCAGCCAGGCAGGTATAAGGGGAGTGTTAGGTCCCTAATTGCCAATCCTAGACACCAATCAGTGATTGGCCAGGTAGGCGGACCAGCACACAAGCCCTTAGGGACGTAGTCCCTGAACCACCGTTCTAGACACTGAGTACAAAGCACACACAGAGTAACTAGACAAACTGACTCAACACTAGCCTTGACCCGACTTGTTGATGTCCCTAGCCCACTAGGGCAAATTAGGTCTAATCAATTTTTAGATTAAAGGCTTAGGTTCGAATGAGTGGGTGGTGGTTTTGGGCTAAGGAGAGGTTATCAACTCCTCCCCTTATCTTAGATGCTCAAATGCCCTTAAGATGAATTAAGAGATGAACACTCAAAAATAATTGGATTGCAGAACACAAAAACAGAGTTGCAGTAATTTAATTCTCAGAAATCGCATGGAAATCAATAAATCATAGTAAAATTATGAAAATTAGTTTAAAATATACTGGTTTCAGAAAAACAAAAATCACTAAATTTGGTGTTACTTGCAGTGAGAAATAATTCCTGCAATAGGGTAATTATGGGCTGAAAACATAGCACTTTCCCGTTTACAATTCCTGCTACGGAGTTATAACCCAACGGATCCCCTACACGCCCTAGGAACACCCAGTGGAATGGGAAGAGGAGGTTTGCACCTCGCTTCATTCCTAGGATCGGACGTCCTGGGGAGTCTACTTCGAGCAGACAAAGTAAAAAGAGAGAGACTCAAACAAACAATCAAAACAGAAACCCTAGACAGGGCTCTGATACCAAAAATGATGTAGAACGAAAGCTCTGATACCAAAAATGATGCAGAACAAAGAAGCGTATGCGGAAGTAAATTTAGGATTAATTTCTTTTTTTTTTTTATTATTTTTTTTTATATTTCAGAAATTGGCTTTGACTCAAAGTAAAGCTAAACTAAGTTGAAGGAAACTAGGTAAGGATTGAAAGCACAGTTTAGAAGGAACTAAATTATCAGAGTAGTTCAGAAGTAACGGAAAGCTGGGGTTGAGAAACTCCCAGACCTAGGGTTTCGCTCTGAACTTTCAACAGAACAGAAATAGAGAGGAGAGATGGTTTACTAACCAGACAGTGATCTTCTCAGGATTTTGGTGGAAGAACTCTCTCGAGCAGATTGTTGGATCCTCGGATTCGGCTATCTTCGCAATGGATCCTCCAATACTGGTCTGTGGTTTGGTCAGCTTCTCCTGGACTCAAGATCTGGGAAAGAAGAGGAACAAGTGATGGAATTCAGATACTCAAGTAAAGGTTTACCAGGTTGAAGAACTTGAAAGCTGAAGTTGCTGAAATCAGGATTCTCCTGGAGGCTGATCTGACTTCCTCTTAGAATTGCTGTAGACCTGAAGTATCTGGACTGGAGCTGGATGCTGGTGGCCGACCTGGACTTGGAGAGAGGGGCCGTGGGAGGTGGAATATGCTAGGGTTTGATGGAAAGAGAAGGGTGATGGCGGCTAGGGTTTGGTGGAAAGAGAAGGGTGATGGCGGCTAGGGTTTGGGAGTGGAGTGGCTAACCTAGGGTTTGGGTTTTAGAGATCTCACACCTCCTCAAGGTTCCTGGGGAACCCGGATTTACTCCCTCATGGAGCTCAACACCTGGATGGAAGTGCGGAAGAGAGAAAACACAAAGTTTTGCTCACAAAAAAATTTGGTTTCATTCATCTGATTCTTTTCAAACTTACATGGGGGTTTAATTTATAGGCCATTACAAGAGAGTAGGGTTTTACATCTTCCATGTGGGACTAAAGGAGGGGATCTACAAATCAGGAAGAATCATACACATATGGTCGGCCAAAGTACCAAAAAAAATTTGATTTGGGTTATAAAAGGTTGGTAGATGGCGCCTCCTTGTATGGGTCTTCAAGAGAATTTTTTTCCTTCCATGGATCAACTCTTTTGGACTCCTCCTTTTCTTCCTCCCTAAGTCAAGGTCCTTCCCATCTTTGTTTTGGATTTTTTTGGCAGGTAGTGGGCGCCTCCTTGAAGTTCTCTCCAAGAAAATTTCTTCCCATCTTTACTTTGGTTCTCTTGGGAAAGTCTTGGCCGCCCCCTTGATTTGTGGACTCTTGGTGGATTTCTCCTCATCTGGCACATGAGAGAAGGAAGCTGCTATCTGTGGAGTGGGGACCAAAGGCTGCTGGATTTAGATATGGCGCCCCCTGGACTCAGGCGTATGGCTGGGAGTGTGGCTGGGAGTGTGGCGCCCACTTGCTTGGCCTTGGGAGAAAATGTAACACCCCAGGTTGAAGCCCTAGTCCACTACCGAGTCAACATGACTCAACAAAATAAAAATTGCAGGTAATACAGACTCAAACTAAAATTGAGTTGATCAAGTCAACCCTTATTACAAGCCAAAAAACTAATTCTTCGGGCAAGGTTAATCAGAGATCCAGATGGAGCTCTGAAGTCTTCTTCTGAGTCTGGTGCCCGCACCAGACCAAGTACAGAAAGTTATACATATAACTACTCACTCGTCAATAACTTCTTGATGCTATAGTCATATGAATAGTTCCTTGACCTAGAGGTCTCAGCTACTCATAATAAGGTTGCTGTAGTTTCACAGTACAATCACATGGTTCCTATCCATATGGGACCTTGCGGTGTTCATTGGCTATAGTAAGTTTATTGTAGGAGTAGGGTGTTCACTTATAGGGATATATCAGTCTTAGTAGTAAGGCATAATCTTATGCAAGCTTAATGAGACAAAGTCCAAAAATCTATGGCCATAGTAGGGTGATAATGAAAAGGTATTTTCATTAATATCACATTTGGACTTGAGTCGATTAGGTTAAGCATATGACTTTTGGGTTTGACGAGTATCCGTAACCAACATCATCTCAGGATTTTGATAGAGGAACTGAATCACATGGTAACTACACCTAGGGGTTCCAATCTTATTCTGCTGGGTTACCACTACATACTGCTAGGTATCACTAGTGGATTATGAAAGCCCATTAGGATCATTCTCGGATCAATGATCGTAATTAGGGTTGAGTTGAAATTATTTCAGTCTATCGAAAGGAGTTTCGATGATGTATAATGGAGATTATAGCATGTCTCATTACCAGACAGGATAGGACCTGAGGGGTCATACACATTAGGATCTTAAGTAACCAATCAATAAATCAATTTGGACCTAATTATAAGTGTTACAATTAATATTTGACCTAATTATAAATGTTACAATTAATTAATTATGAATTAATTATTAATTAAATTAAATTAGATTTAATTTAATTGAGTTAAACATAATTAATTGATGCAAATTGATTTCGATCAATGTCCTCTTCGAAATGGTTCGATCAGATTTAAAATCAGCTTCGATTTGACTGTCAAATCACTATATTTGGACCATGACCTAGAATCTAGTATGACTGGGACTCTCTCTTTTTGTCTTCCCTTCTCTCCACATGCCAACTAGTGGGCCCATTTATTTTGTGCAACAAATAGGATGGGGCGTAAAACTAGGAGGGTGCTAATAGTGATTGGCGTGAAGAGAATTAAGAGGGAGAAGAGTCATTCTCTTTCACTCCTCTTAATTTTCAACTGGTTGAAATTAAAACATCAGTGTTTTATTTTGGCATTGAGAAATAAAATTGGAGATTTTACCATGAGAAAATAAATAAAGGAAGGGGTGGCTGACCATAAAAAAAGGGGGGCATGATTTTTCTTGGGCATCTTTCTTCTCTTGGCCATGAACACTAAAGAGTCTCTCGCCTGGCTTCAAGCTATTCTCTCCCTTTTATTTGTTTTCTCTTTTCTTGAGTGAGATCTTGAGAGATGCTCTACAAGATAAAGAAGAGAGAAAAGTTTCCAAAGGTCTTGCATAGTTCAATTTGCAAGATAGAAGCCAAAAGCTGGTTAAGATTTGGATCGGCATAGTTTTTAAAGCGAGCAATTTGCTGAAAGAGGAGAGGAATGCAAGGATCTAGCAGTCCGGTGCCCTCTACAACTCAGTTGCGAGAGTTTTATGTAGATACCAGCAGAGGCCGGGTGACTGCACGGCTCCGATAGAATCTCGATTTTTAGTAGCGAATCTTCATGGTTTTCAGAGCAGGCCCGAATAGCAATCCAGGTAAGCATTTTATGCTTAAAATAATTTTTATTTCAGATATGATATTTTTTTTATATATTACAATATGTTAGGAATTTATGTTAAATAAATTAGATTTATTTATGAATTTCATGATTAGAGTGGAAAGATAAGTGGGGGAGTTATAACTAAAATTCAAGTTCAAAACTCTTGGGTGCCCAAATGGAGGTGAGATGGCTTGGTGAGGTGGCATCATGATGTGGCATGGGAGGTGAGGTGGCTTCCCATCTGGGCATGGTGAGGTGGTGCTCCAACTTGGCAAGGTAGTTGGGGTGGTTTGCACCATCCCATATTGATGCTTCATGGTCTTGATCTTACCCAATTTGAACCCAACTTGTCTAATTACAAGACCTAACTATTTACAAGATCAAATTGATCCCAACAAGACTAAATTGAGCCTAACAAAACTAAATTGAAATTGAAATTGGAATGGACTCGACTCTAATTACAAGACTCATGCTAAAATTAAAAAATAAAGTTGAAGACAAAATTGGAGCCTGGTTTATTCACTTGTAATCCAAATGGAGCTTGGGTTGACCTAATTTGCTTGGAGCCTCTTTTGTATCCTGGTGCCCACACCAACTCTCTTAGGGTGGGAAGAACTCGACCCTGTCGAGTATGGATTAACTTGACTTTGGTAATGTTCTTGTAGATCTGGGTTAATTCTTTACATATCCTCTTAAGTGCTCCACGAGTCTTCGGATTTTGGTCGACCTTGCCAATGAACCAAGTAGCATTGAAAACTTTTAATCTGGGTAGTAATAGCCTAGTCATCCATAATACGCTCAATCCTATCTCGTTGTTTTGGTAAAGTGGCTGGTGGACACTCAGGGGTAGGCTCACTCTCAAAAATAGGCTCAGGCCTAAAAGGCTTACTATATATCATTATTAGCTCCTTATACTCTACTAGGCCTGAAATATTAAAGGTCGAGCTGATACCTAAATCAGATGGTAACTCAAGCACATACGTATTAGGTCTAATTTTTTTTATTATTTTAAATGGACCTGCATCATGGGCTTGCAACTTTTTCATGGTTCCTGGTAGGAACCGTTCAGGTCTAAGCCTTATCATGACATAGTTTCCCTCAGTGAACTCTTTGACTCTCTTACATGAATTTTCCATATGCCTATAAGTTTCATTGCTCAATTAAATTTTCTTACTGATTTCCTTATGTAAATCTCTAATATGCTAGGCATATGACTCTAGAGACTCAGAAATTCGTGCATGCATAGGTAAAGGAATGAGGTTTATGGGCTTGTAGCGCTTGTAACCATGGACAATCTCAAATGGGCTTTTTCTAGTGGTCCTATTGACTGAGCTGTTATAAACAAATTTAGCACGAGATAATAATAGATCCCAATTTCCCACACTATCGCCGACCAGGCATCTTAACAGGTTTCCTAGACTTTGATTGACAACTTCAGTTTGGCCATCAGTTTAAGGATGGTAGTCAATAAAGAATTTGAGTTTGGTTCTTAGCATATGCCAAAGGGTCTTCAAGAAGTAGCTAGTGAAATACCCATAGTGACATGGAGAGCCATGAAGATTAAACTTAGAGAGAAATATCTGCCCATGTCCTATGAACAAAGACTTTTACATCAATGGCAGAGATGAGTCAAGGAAATAAAACTGTGTCTGAGTACATTGCCAAATTTGATGAGTTTGTTATGAGATTTAGTTTGGTTGAGTCTGAAGCTGTAACCTTGTTTAGGTTTCGAGCTGGCCTACATGAGAAAATTTTAAGAGAATTATTTTTGAGAGAAGTCCATCATCTAGACCAAGCCTACCAAATTGCTAGGGACTGTGAGAGATTTCAAAGGGGATCCATTATCCATCGACCTGAACCAAATAGGATTAGCACCCCTGGAAATAGGTTAAGTTCGAGTCAAATTCCATCCAACCGACCTAGTGCCGCTACCCCACTAGCTCCCAAGGATGACAAAGGTAAAAGCCCTGAAATTCAAAGAGTGTTCATTGTTTCAGGTGCCATAAAGTTGGCCATTATGCTAGTCAGTGCCCTACCCGGGCTTTACATAGGGGAATTGGAGGAGGAAGCCCCTGAAACCACAGAAGATTGTGAGGAAGATGTATATGAAGTAGGAGTAAACTTAGTTGATGAGTATGAAGGAGATGAAGAAATCATTGTCTCATTTAAACTTTTGGGAGTTGTTAGATGCATCTTGACCTAGACCAAGGAGCAAGAAGATTGGCACAGGACCAACAACCTACAAACATTTGTTAAATTAGGGGAAAAAGTATGCAAGATCATCATAGATAGTGGAAGCTGTGTTAATCCATTTCAACCAGTGCTATCAAAAACTTAGGTTTACCCACTGCTCCCCATCCCAACCCATATAAGGTATCTTGGATAGATTCAACCTCAATTTCCATCAATTTTAGATGCCAAGTTACAATCCAGGTCCAGTCATACCAAGAGAAGGTTTGGTGTGATATTCTTCCTATGGGGGTTAGTAGTATCATCTTAGGCCAACCATGGTTGTATGATCATGATGATATATTATATGGTCATTTTAATTCTTGTTCCTTCACCCATAATGTAAAGAAAATTATGATTAATTCTTCACCACCTAAGGACAATGTTAGGAGAGGGTTTAGTAATATGAAGGACGAGAAACAAGGGATGAATTTGATTAGTGCTAAGAAATTAGAATAAGAGCTTAACGAGGGTTTACCTATTTGGATTTTGTCTACCAAGGAAGTCCAGGATCAACCCCATAAAAAACAACCCAGGAAGTGATAAGATTTTTGGAGGAATTTCAAGATGTGTGATGCATGATGACTTTAAGATTGCTAAACATGTAGGAAAAACAGTAAATTAATTTTTTTTAATTTTTTTATAATTTAATTTGCAGCCTAGATTTCCAAAATTAAGTAAGAACTAGTAGAAAAAGTAGCAATGCAAAGAATCACCATGATCGCAAGCATACTCATGAAAGATAATGAAAGTCAGGACCTGGAAATTGAGAAACTCCTAGTTTAGGATAGCTTATCTTCAACAAATCAGATATCAAGAGAAGGAAAGGATGTTACCAGTCAGAGATTTGAAGAACTTCCAATAAAGAGGTCACATAGCACTCCAATTGGAGCCTGGATGATGAAGCTTCAGTTCCCTTGAATTTGATGGCTGATCAGGGTGGTCCTGGAGGCAAGGAAAGCCTCCTCTGGGGAGGTGAAACACCTCGGGGATCCTGCAAGCATTAGAGGTCAATCAAAATAGCAAATAATAAAAGTAAAGGAAACTAGGGTTTGAAGGAAATCCAAATCAGGGTTTGAATGGCTGGCAGCTAGAAGCTTGATGAAGATCCTTGCTTGGGCAGCCTAGGATACTCTTCCTTTGGGCATGTGAAGGCTTGGATGGCAGCAAGCTTGGGCGTGGAAGGATTCTAGGGTAGCAAGGATGGCTAGGGCACACAAAGTAACCAACAAAACACAAGAACACAATTCCAACACGAGCAAACTCAAATAAAATTTACCAGGATTTTGATATCATGAATAAAAGTTATTACAAGAGGAAGAGGGATGGGATATTTATAGAGCTCCCATGATCTCTCTTAACATTTAGGTTATGAATAACCTCTCCTTAAGGTATTACAAGTCTTCTCCTAGTTAGAATAGGTTTACATAATTTAAGTGGGAGAAAGACTACAAAATAAACTTAGAACTAGGAATATAAGTGGAACAGAATAAGAACTTAATTTCCTCCTTCCACTTGGACTCCATCTCCTAGCTAGGTTAGAATTACAAGTCTTAAAACAATTAGGAAAACAAATCCCAACTAGGTTAGGAACTTTGACTAGTCTTCTCCTTCTCTCTTCATGATTTGACCTAGTCTTCATCCAACCCTTGGACCAAGTCAACCTCATGGATGCCAATGCTTTGAATGGCATGTGGGCTCCAAAGGGCAGCAAGGGGGTCGGCTCTGAAAGGATTATGCCCTAAAGGCCAATCGAAATGTTGTATTTTGATGGGATTTTCTTTTGTATCCCAAACTAGTGTATTAACATTATCAATTAATAAAGGCATTTTATTTTCATTATACACTGTGTCTTTTTAATTTTATTAATATATAATGAACCCCATAGATTAGGGCTATGGTTCTAGGGTTATGATGAGATCATACCAGTGAGACCTAAAGCCTTAAAACCCTAATCTAGAATATTCCTGGTCAATGGGATATTGAGTAGTGGATCAAAGTTTCCGGTAAGACCAGCACATCCTATGTATGCTTGGTGAAGAGGGTGACTGATCTCACAGTCACTTGTGTTTGACACTAATACTAGGATGTGGGTGCTCATTAGAGAATGAGTTCACTGAATGGATCCAGCTTGAGAACATCTAATGGAACCTTATCTATTTGTCAATAGATAGTTCTCATAGTGGGAGTAGTGCATGTGGTCCTTTGACCTGAGACTGCCATGGTATCTTGTATGCATGAATCCATACTTTGGTTCACACTCAATCATGACACTGAGTCATGCATGGGGTAATACTGGGTATGGTGGATTGCATATGGAGGTTGTGAGTAGGTAAAAAAGGAATCGATCAACCTTAGTAAGAGGGAAGCGCATCCAGATGATTTCAATCAAATGAAGATTCGGGAAATCTTTGATCAAAGTATGGACATTAGAAATAGTTTCTAATGGTTCATTAATGAATCATCATTATCAGATTGAGCAAGGAATGAATATAAAATTAGATTTGACGAGTATCCATATCCATAGTCATATTCAGGGTGCAAGTAGATCGAAGGACTAAATTGCCCGGTAACTCACCATTGAAGGGTATTTTGGTAAATCCATCAAAATTCCTCATCTTCCGGGTAGGCATGACACGTTGCTAGATATCAATCTTGTCTTGTAGGTCTTCATGAACCAATTGATTTGGTTTCATGAGTCAATTCGATGTGTGATTCGAATTGGACAATTAGGTGAGCCAATTTGACCTAATTAGGTCAATCAGGTTCGATCGGATCGAATCGACTCAAACCTAAACCTACTGCTGGCTAGATGTGAAATCCAATGGGTCACACATAATAGAGACTTGGCCAAGGAAGTCATTAATGATTTAATTAGGATCATAGGATCCTAATTGGTTAGCCGGATTACATACTAGCATATGTAGGCTAACCAAATTCCTAACCCAATTGGATTGGGTCCGGTTGCTTGCCAATTGAGCTAACCTAATTATGGAAAACCTAAATTAGGTTGAGTCCTAAGTGGGGCTAGCCTAATCAGAGCTAAATTTAATTTTAATTTGGATTTAAGGGCATTTTAGGTGCCTTACATGAAGAGTCCCAATGGCATGGGACTCATGGTACCTAAATGATACCTTAACTTCAAAAGGGCACAGAATGAGCTATAGATCTCTGATTTGAATATAATTTATATGATCAGAAAGAAAATTTTATGCTCTTTCCAATGACACCCATATTGCCTATGTTTTGACTGGTCAACTTTCTTTGAAATTTGCGTGGAAGAAGGATGGCATGCGGTGCATGAAGAGTCGCAACTCTTCATGTGGTGCGCGGTTCTGATGGAGAGTCCTTCTGCTATCAAGACTCTTCATAATCTCCAATGTTTGGAGATTGAAGACACGCCTCTTGGCTTCCTAGGGACTAGTAATTGACTTGTGGCAAGTGAGAATACGTCCAGATAAAAGAAGGGATGTGAATAAGGCCTTCAGTGCATGAATGGGCTTATTAGATATGATTTTTCAAGCTAGATAACTTCTCTTCGATCTTGAAAAATCATATCTGATAAGTTGATGGGAGGACATATCACACGCCCCTCTTGTATCTATAAATAGAGGGTGGTGAAATGAGTATGAAAAAAAATAAGAATTCCACCGAAGTATTATTCTGAGTGTCTCTCTCTCCCTCCTTCTTTCTTTAAGACAAGACTTGTCTTGTTAAGACAAGGTCTTTTCTAATAGGACAAGGCTTTGTTTTAGGATATATGCCTAAGGGGTCCTAGAGGAGGGTTGTCCTAAAACCAAGAGTGGTTTAGGAGAGTGTCTTTAGTGCCCTACAGTAGGACAGGGTGTCCTACAATGGTCAATAGACCAAAGGCTGCCGAAAGAGTTCCACTTCTCCAAGCAACTTGAAGGAGTTCTTCCTTGGTTCGAGTTTCGTGCGGATCACCATTGGAGGGTGAACGTTTGGGCGCCTGGTGGAGAAGAAGGCTGAATTAGGGTTTTCTCCATTAGGCAAAGATAGATCATCTAAATATACCAAATAAACATTTCCATGCCTTTTTCAAATTAATTGTACTCCATTTATATCCAGACTAGCAATCATGCAATAAGATGATTTAAAAATGACTTGAAAACCTTTATCACAAAACTGATTAATGCTCAACAGATTATGCTTTAAACCATCAACTGGAAGTACATTACTAATACAACTAGAAGGAGTTATGTGAACCTTACCAATACCAATGATTTTTCTTTTACCATTATCCTCGAAGGTCACACTCCCTTCATTCATAGCTTCAAGAGAAGTGAATTGCTTCACATCTCCCGTCATATGCCTTAAGCAACCACTATCACGATACCAAAGTCTTTTGTTCTCCTTGGTTGCAAGACACACCTGCAATAAAATCAAGCTTTGTTTTTAGGTACCCAAGCCAACTTGGGTCCTTTAGGATTAGCACTTAAAATGGTTTCTTTTGGAACCTACACTTTACCAAAAGAATTAATTTTCCTTAAATTGCTTTGAAAAAATTTACGACCTAACTTTTTACATGAAAAACAAGTAATGCTAGAAGATGCTAGAACAAAAAAGTTTGAAAATACTTTTGTTATTTTTGTGGTCTAAAACCTAAACCTGCTTAATTGAAAATGTCTCTTTGACTATTCAAAAGTAGGTTTAATTTTTCTGAACTATCGATAAATTTTTCAATGAAAGGCTTTATCTTTTCAAGTTCATTTTTGTACTTAGCATTTTCCAATTCTAAATCATTATTTTTCTTTAAAAGATCACCATTTGAAATAATATTCTTGGGTCTTTAAAAAACTTCATTCTCCATTGACAAAGCATTATTTTTCTTTTCTAAAACATCCAATTTAGATTTCAAATCATTAACTTCATTCAGCAAAGAATTATTTTCAAGAGAGAAATTGTTTGCATGCTTTTTCAACTTTTTATTTTCACATAAAATTAGTTTATAATCACGCTTGAGTTCATCAAAAGCATTTCTAAGCTCATCAGAAGTAAAATCTATTTCGGTGTCGGAATTTACCTCATCTTGCTCTTGATGTGCCATTAAATAGAGATTTGCAATTGCTGTCTGCTCTTCATCAGAACTGGAGTCTTCACTGTCACTCCAGGTGGCCATCATTGTTTTCTTTCTTAATTTCTTCCTTGACTTCTTAAGGAGAGGGCAATCGAACTTGTAGTGACCCAGCTTCTTGCACTCGAAGCATGTAGGTATTTCCTTCTACTTTTCTTTTTTTTTTCTTTCTCTTTTTCTTTTCCTTTTTCTTTTGATTGAAATTTCTTTTTGTATGGAAACTTCCTCCTCTTCATGAATCTTCTAAATTTTCTTGCAAGGAGGGCTTCTTCACTTTCATCTTCCTCTTCTTCTTCGGACTTATCTATTGATGATTCTTCTTGTATGTTTGATTTGAAAGCTATCCCCTTTTCTTTTTATCCATGTCCATTGACTTTTGTTTCAGATTCAGCTCATAAGTCATGAGCGATCCAACCAGTTACTCTGTAGGTAGTTTGTTAACATCCTTGGCTTCTTGAATTACGGTCACCTTTGGATCCCACGATGTTGGAAGTGACCTGAGGATTTTATTCACAAGATCAGTGTTAGACAATACCTTTCCAAGACTTCTTATTCCATTTATAATATTTGTAAATCTTGTGTACATGTCAGTGATTGACTCATTAGGTTCCATTTAGAATATTTCATAAGTATGCACTAACATGTTCACCTTTGTATTCTTCACTTGATCGGTACCCTCATGGGTAACTTCAAGTGTGTCCCATATTTTTTTGGCCGAAGTGCATGTAGATATCCTATTGAATTCACTAGGATCTAATGCACAATAAAGGAGATTCATTGCCTTAGCATTGATCTCGAATTGCTTAATATCATTTTCATAATAATCCTCTTCGAGTTTTGGGATAGAAACACCATTAACCAAGACCGAAGGAATATGTGGACCTTTATCTACAATGCTCCACAAATTATAATCAATAGAATGCATATAAATTCTCATCCTAGTTTTCAAATATGTATAATTTGATCCATTGAAAAATGAAGGTCTATTTGAGGCTTGACCCTCAACTACGCTAGTACTAATAAGGGTTGCCATAGATCTTTACTTAAGACGGTAAAGCCTATATACTGAGAACAGGGCTCTGATACCACTTGTTGCCCAGTAAGCAATCTAAGAGGGGAGGTGAATTGGGTCTCTAAAAATATTTACTTGATGCAATGCAATGCTATGCAATCCAATCCAACAATCAATTAAGGTACAAAGAAATCAAATGTAATGCTCTTAAATAAAAGTGCAGTGAAAATAAAGAGCAATAAGTGAAAAGCAAGTAGAGAGATCAGTCAACCACAAAGATCAAGAAATATAGTGGTTCGGTTCTATCCAATGCACCTACATCCACTCCACAAGATCCCCTTGGGAATTCACTAAAATCATACCGATTATAGTTGATTAATTTTGTGGGCTCACTAATCAAAAACCCAACTTGTTTTCACAAGACCAACAAGTCAAAACCTCACTTAGTTTTACGGGCTAACCAAGAACCTAAATAGTTTTACGGGCTAACCACCAACCTCCCTTGGTTTTCTGGGCTAATCAAGAACCTAATTGATTTTCAAAGGCTCACCAATAACCTTCCTTGGTTTTATAATAGGCTATTCAAGAACCCTTACAACATATAAGTTTTTGAAGAAATGAAACAATGAAAGCTTTCCAAAATAAAGTGGGTATCTCTTTGAAGCTCGATGTAGATGTGCTTTGAACTTGTTGAAGCCTCTTGAATGCTCAAGAATGGATGATCTTCAATGCTCTTAAAGGATCTTGAATGCTTAGAGGCTTGCTTTTGCTTGAGAGTGGTTGAATCTTCAATGAATAAGAGTTAAATCTCTCTTTTCTTCTCTCTTGAATGCTTCTATTTCATTCTCATCAATCATTCTTCTTTCAATTTGATTTGGAGTATATAAATATCTTTCCAAGGCCTCAAATCAGGTTTCTAGCTGTTAGACTTGAAAAACTACCCGTTGGAGGGCAAAAGGATCAAGTTCTGTATTTGAAAAACTAGCTGTTACTGTTCCCAGAACTCCATGTGTCGACACTTTGGGCAATGAGT
Source organism: Areca catechu (assembly GCA_021397845.1). Classification (NCBI taxonomy): domain Eukaryota; kingdom Viridiplantae; phylum Streptophyta; class Magnoliopsida; order Arecales; family Arecaceae; genus Areca; species Areca catechu. Next base: position 129,724,944 of record CM038045.1, on the reverse strand, counting down.
CGATACTTTAGGTCGACACTTGATCTTTTTCAGTCGACACTCAGTTCAAAAATCTTCAATCTGGTTCTCTGGAAATCTCAGATGTGTCGACACTTCCTCAAGTGAGTTGATACTATGAGTCGACACTTTCCTTCCATGTATCGACACTTTTGTAGTTCTTCATTTTCAGCAAGTTTTGTAGCTTGAAAATCTCAAGCGATGAGCTGATCCATGTGTCGACACTTTAAGTTGACACTTCTGGTCCATGTGTTGACCTTCAGCCATGCCATCTGAAATATTCTTTGCATACCGGCAAGAGTCGACACTTCACCTCCATGTGTCGACACTTGATATCACGTGTCGACACTTTGAGTCGACACCTCACTGAAATCTTCTAAAAAATTTTTGAACTTGTGCTGAACCAAATTTATTGGTGCGGGCACCAAAGTCTGGAAGAGGCTTCAGTCTAATTCAGTATGGCTTTAATTCTTTCATGTCGTGTAAATAGAGTCAGTTTATTGCTTTAAATAAATTTGAGTCATGTAATTAGAGTAGGTTTATTTCAATTTGGCTTCTTTTGAGTCCAATTAGGATCAAATTGGTCTTGTAATTATTAAGTTTAGTAGTTGAGTCCCAGAAAGGTTTGAAATTGAGCAAGCTCAATTGAAGATGGAATGCACTCAACCACTTCAACCATTTAAGCCAAAAAGGATGCCACCTCAGCAAGCCATGTGGGACACCATGTCAACCCCCTCAACCATATGGAGTACACCTCAGCAAGCCACCTCATCACATGCCACATCACCAAGGATTCAAATTCAAAGTGGGTGGCCAAGGAGCTTTACTCTTCCACCATTTTAGCTAGCTATCCCATAAAATTCTCCATGTAATTTGAATCCCACCCTTATAGCTATAATCCTCCCATGAAAATCTCCTTGTAATTTGAAATTTCAAAAGTCCTTGGAGGCTTATAAATCTACTCCAAGTTCTCTTGTAAAGGATTGATGAATTTGAATGAAAAAAGGAGTGTTTCTTCTTCCATTTGGTATTATCCAATGTCCTTCGAGAGGGAGTGGGTGAGAGACCCTTAGTTACTTCCTAGAGAGTTCTTCTTCCATGCCATTAGCCATTAGCAAGTCTTCTAATCCATCCAAGCTCTCCATCCCCAACATCCAAGTTGCAGGAAGATGCATTCCAAGAGGGCTGGCCAAGCTTCTTCAAATCCAACAGCTTCTTCTCAACTTCAACCATGAATTCCATTGTTTCCTACCTTTCAAGTTATTTCTTAACTCTGCTATGTTTTGTGTAGGATCCTCGGGATATCCAGGTTTCAAAGAAGAGGGTCTTTCAAGGCAAGAAACATAGATTAGAAGTCCCGATATCTGAAGGAATCACCCTGTCATTCAAAGACTTCGTCCTTGAGTGTATCTTTTCAAACCCTTGAGATATTAATGCCTGGTTACCCCTCTTATAATGTTTTTCCAGATCTGAAATATTAACTTAATTAATCCCTATCTTGTGTGGTTTCCTAACCATGAAGATCCATTCCCCTTTAATATTATGAAAGTTCTCATTCAGGTTTAGTTTATATGTAGAATTCCTTCATGATAGTTTCATTTCTTTTATATGAAAAGTAGCCTTGCTTTACTTCATTTCTCATTTAATTATTATTGTCTCCTCTTAGATTCCATCATTTCATTTCATCCTACATCAAATTGGTATCAGAGTATGGTAGGTTAGGGTTTTGCATCATTTTCAGTACTTGGATTTGGGTGCTTCACCAGGCTATCTGGTCTTAGGAGAAAAGTAGGGTTTCAAGACCCTCTCTTTCCATTCCACGGGGATCTCCTAAGGCGTGTCGGGGTGCCATTGTGATTGACCTTTGAAGAAAAACTCAAGAAGGTAAGTTTAAAATCCTAAAGAATAGTTTTGCATCACTTAAATCTAGCATCTATAAAATTTTTGCTTGCTATATTTCTGAGTAGGCTGACTGTAATTCGCATAAAACTCTAAAAAAAAGTAATTTATTTTTCATTGAAGTATTTTTTTTCCTAATACATATTAAGTTAGCTATCAGTATACAAAATTTTACTTTTGGAAAAAAATCACAGAAAAAATGAAAATTACTGAACTCAATCATTATTGCTGAAATTCCTGTATGTTCTGTTCTGTTCCTTTTACATTACCTAAATTTCAAGATCTACTCAGCATAGCAAAGATTTTATTTTTTAATTTCCTTTCATCTGGTATGTCATTCATAAGTTAGAAATGTTTTATAATTTTTTTTGAATTCTTGGACATAATTACCTTGTACTTTTCTGTACCACTTTAGAACTGCAACACACTGATTTCTGCACCTGAAATTAAGGTTCATTTGCATGCTTGCATTCATTTCATGATAAATCATTTTAAGGGCATCAATTTGACATAGGGTCAGGATTTCATTACCTGTCCCTAGTCCAAAAACCACCAACCTGCATAGCAAACCAAACCCTAATTAAAATGGAGTAGACATTTATTTGCTCTAGCGAGCTTGGGACACCCACAAGGTCGGGTCGAATCAAGTGTCAAGCCAACTTTGCCAACCTGTTTGTGTGTGCTTGTATTTGATGTCTAGGCAAGTGGTTCAGGGATAAGAGCCTGAAGGAAGGTGGGTTGGTTCGCTTACCTGGCCAATTTCAAATTGGTGTCTAAGGCAAGCAAAGAGGAACCTCCACCAACCTTACACTTACCTAGCCAGGTGCCAAGTTACTACAACCCGGATTATCAACTTGACCTAACATTTGGTTTGGGCTCTAGGTCTAGCAAACCCCTAGTCCGAGTTCGAGTCCGTGTGTGTATGGCAACTAGATCAGGAGCACCCTACCAGCAAACCCAAGCCCATTCCAGTGTAACCATGGAACAAAACTTTGAGAACTTGATGAAATCTTTGAATGACCAAATGACCCTGCTAAACCAAAACCTAACTGATCAATTGGCCCAGACCAACCAAAGCAAGACTGATCAGATAACCCTCATCACTGCTAGGCTTGATCGATTATAAGCTTGTAACCTTGGAGGAACTCAGGAAGTCCAGAATGAGTTAGAGCATGAACCTGAGTTTGATACACCCATCAACCCTAGAAGGGCTCTGTAACAAGACCTTTTTCCTGAACCCAATCCTAGAAGGCTTCATCAGGACAATTTCTTTGAGCCAAATCCTAGGAGGCCCAACCTTGATCGAGTCCATGACCCAAACCCTGGGAGAGCACACCATGTCCCAGCCTATGAGCCACACCCTAGGAGACCCAATCAGGATTAAATGGACCATGATGATCGAACCCTTAGGAATATTAGGTTGGAAGCACCAACATTTGACAGAAATCTGGATCCTATGGTTTTCATAGACTAGGAGGGAGAGATGGATCAGAACTTCGATTGGTATAACATGATTGAGGAGAGAAAATGCAAATTTGCAAAGCTTAGGTTAATTCATCAGGCCAGGCTTTATTAGGGAAATGTCGAGAGGTTCATTAGACAAAGAGGTGATGTTCCCATAGTAACCTGAAGAACAATGAAACTTAGGCTTAGAGACAAATACCTTCCTATGTCCTACCATCAGAGACTTCTGGACCAATGGCAGAGGTTGACCCAGGGAACCAAGAGTGTAGCTTAATACATTGCAAAGTTTGACAAATTTGTGATGAGATGCAATGTAGATGAGTCCGAGTCAGTTACTTTGTCTAGATTTAGGGCCGGATTAAGAGAAGAGATTCAGAAAGAGTTGTTTATGATAGAAGTTCAGGATTTAGAGTTAGCCTATCAGGTAGCACGAGATGTTGAGATATTTTATAGGGGACCAATTTATCAGAGACCAGAACCCCGTAGAACTAGTGCACCTAATCATCAGCCAGGATCAAGTCAGATGCGACCCAATCGACCCAACCCTAATACATCTTTGACCCGTAGAGACGATAGGGATAAAGCACCAGAAGTTCAAAGAACCCCAAACCCTAATACTCCTTGCTTCAGATGTCACAAATTAGGCCATTATGCTAGCAATTGTCTAACTAGAGCCTTGCACATAGGAGAATTAGAAGAGAATGAGTCTGAACCCATAGAGCCCCTTGGTGATAACATTGAGGAGGTATATTAGGCTGAGGGTGATTTGGTTGAAGAGTATGAAGGTGACGAGGAACATGTAGAGCCTGATCTTTTGGGAGTAGTTAGATGCATCCTTATCCAGACCGCGACACAGGAAGATTGGCGTAGGACTAACATCCTACAAACATTTGTCAAGTTAGGGGATAAGGTATGTAAAATAATCATAGATAGTGGGAGTTGTGTAAATGCCATATTCACTAGTGCTATCAAAACTTTAGGCTTGTCCACAGTTCCCCATCCAACTCCTTATAAGGTTTCTTGGATAGACTCCACTTCAATTCCTATCAAGCATAGGTGTCTAGTCCAAATCCAATTGCAGTCCTATTAGGAAAAAGTGTGGTGTGATGCCCTACCTATGGGAGTGAGCAATATCATCCTAGGTCAACCCTGGTTATTTGACCATGATGCGACCCTATATGGCCGATCTAATTCCTGCTCATTTATGCACCTTGGAAAGAAGTTTGTGATCAACCCAACACCACCTAAAGAAATTGTTAAGAAAGGATCGAGCCACCTAAAGAAAAATAAAACTGGAGTCAATATGATAACTGATAAGGAGATTGAGAAAAAACTCATTGACGGTACACCTGTTTGGATTTTAGCCACTAAGGAAATTCAAGAGCCTTCCCAGAAAAATTGCCTTCAAGAAGTGGTTAAAGTGTTAGAAGACTTTAAGGATGTGTTTCCAGATGACCTACCTGACCACCTTCCACCACTCATGGACATCCAGCATGCCATTGATTTAGTCACAGGAGCAACTCTACCTAACCTTCCACATTATAGGATGAACCCTACCGAACACTTAGAGTTACAAAGACAAGTCGGGGATCTCCTTAGGAAAGGATTTATTAGGGAAAGCTTGAGTCCTTGTGCAGTACCCGCATTACTGACCCCTAAGAAAGATGGCACTTAGAGGATGTTCATTGATAGTCGTGCCATTAATAAGATCACAACTAAATATAGGTTTTCCATACCCTATTTGGATGACATGTTAGATATGATGGCCAGAGCAACAGTATTTTCAAAGATTCATCTTAAGAGTGGCTATCATCAGGTTAGGATCAGACCTGGGGATGAGTGGAAGACTGCATTTAAGACCAAGGAGGGTCTTTTTGAATGGGTAGAATACATTCAAGCCTACACTTTTGTCCTAAAGCACCATGCCAGAACTAAGAATAAAGTAGCCAATGCTTTGAGTCGTAGAGCCTTACTCCTGAATTCGATCAGCATTAAAGTCGTTGGATTTGAGAGACTTAAGGATGAATATGAAACCTATCCAGACTTTAGTGAGGTTTACCATGCTTTGAGTCAAGGACCATCTAGTGACCATAGTGAGTATACCCTTCTAGATGGTTATCTATTTAAAGAAAACAAGCTCTGTGTTCCAAAAACTTCCTTGAGAGATTTCTAGTTTGGGAGACCCATGTTGGGGGTCTAGCTAGCCACTTTGGAAGAAATAAAACCATATGAATAGTTGAAGAGAAATTTTAATGGCCAGGCCTTAAAAAACATGTAGCCAATATTGTTGCCCGATGTAGGATGTGCGCTGTTGCCAAACATCAAAGATAAAACATTGGGTTATACACTCCATTACCTATGCCTGAGTGTCCATGGCAGGATCTTAGCATGGACTTTGTTTTAGGATTGCCAAAGACTCTTAGGAAGCATGATTCGATCTTTGGAGTGGTCGACAGATTTTCAAAGATGGCCCATTTCGTACCCTGTTCTCAGACTTTTGATGCCTCTAGGGTAGCCAAGCTTTTTCTCGATCAAGTAGTCAAATTACATGGGTTACCAAGACCATTGTTTTTGATAGGGATGTTCATTTCATGAGTTACTTTTGGAAAACCCTTTGGCACCTACTAGGAACAAAACTGAAATTCTCAACTGCTTACCACCCTCAGACTGATGGACAAACCGAGATTGTAAATAGAACTCTAGGGAACTTATTGAGGTGCCTTGTTGGAGAGAGTTTAGGAGACTAGGATTTGCTTTTTCCTCATGCTGAACTCACTTACAATAGCTCAGTCAATAGGTCTTCTGGTAAAAGTCCCTTTGAGATTGTCCATGGTTACAAACCTAGGAGACCTATCGACCTCATTCCTTTACCCACACATGCACGAATGTCTGAGTCCGCCGAGTCATATGCACATCATATTAAAGAATTGCATAAGGAGATTAGTAAAAAAATTCAAATGAGTAATGAAGTCTATAAGCATATGGCCAATTCACGTAAACGAGTGAAAGAATTCAATGTAGAGGATTCTGTAATGGTTAAACTTAGACCTGAAAGGTTCTCACCAGGAACTATGAAGAAACGGCATGCCCGGGGAGCTGGACCTTTCAAAGTATTAAAGAGAATTGGACCTAATGCATACATGTTAGAGTTACCACCAAATTATGGCATTAGTTCCTCGTTTAACATTTCTGATATGAAAGAATACAAAGAGCCAGCATTAATTCCTAGCGAGCCTTTTGGACCTTACCCAACCTTTGAGAGTGAAACCCTACCTGAGTGTCCACCAGCACTTCAGTCAGAATGGAGAGATAGGATTGAAAGTATCTTGGATGACCAGGCAATTACCACCAGAAATAAGGGTTCTCAACGTTATCTAGTTCGATGGAGAGGGAGACCCGAATCCATGGATTCCTGGATCACCTGAAAGGATCTACAACAAATCGACCAAGACCTGTTAGAAAGGTACCAAAGTCAGATTAGTCCTTACTTGACAGGGTCGAGTTCCTCCCACCTCGAGAGAACTGGTGCGGGCACCAAAGTCCGGAAGAGGCTTCAGTCTAATTCAGTATGGCTTTAATTCTTTTATGTCTTATAAATAGAGTCAGTTTACTTCTTTAAATAAATTTGAGTCATGTAATTAGAGTAGGTTTATTTCAATTTGGCTTCTTTTGAGTCCAATTAGGATCAAATCGGTCTTGTAATTATTAAGTTTAGTAGTTGAGTCCAAGAAAGGTTTGAAATTGAGCAAGCTTAATTGAAGATGGAATGCACTCAACCACTTCAACCATTTAAGCCAAAAAGGATGCCACCTCAGCAAGCCATGTGGGATTCCATGTCAACCCCTCCAACCATGTGGAGTACACCTCAGCAAGCCACCTCATCACATGCCACATCACCAAGGACTCAAATTCAAAGTTGGTGGCCAAGGAGCTTTACTCTTACACCATTTTAGCTAGCTATCCCATAAAATTCTCCATGTAATTTGAATCCCACCCTTATAGCTAGGAACCTCCCATGAAAATCTCCTTATAATTTGAAATCTCAAAAGTCCTTGGAGGCTTATAAATCTACTCCAAGTTCTTTTGTAAAGGATTGATGAATTTGAATGAAAAAAGGAGTGTTTCTTCTTCCATTTGATGTTATCCAATGTCCTCCTAGAGGGAGTGGGTGAGAGACCCTTAGTTACTTCAAGAGAGTTCTTCTTCCATGCCATTAGCCATTAGCAAGTCCTTTAATCCATCCAAGCTCTCCATCCCCAACATCCAAGTTGCAAGATGATGCATTCCAAGAGGGCCGGCTAAGCTTCTTCAAATCCAACAGCTTCTTCTCAACTTCAACCATGAATTCCATTGTTTCCTACCTTTCAAGTTATTTCTTAACTCTGCTATGTTTTGTGTAGGATCCCCGGGATATCCAGGTTCCAAAGAAGAGAGTCTTCCAAGGCAAGAAACAGAGACTAGAAGTCCCGATATCTGAAGGAATCACCTTGTCATTCAAAGACTTTGTCCTCGAGTGTATCTTTTCAAATCCTTGAGATATTAATGCCTGGCTACCCCTCATATAATGCTTTTCTAGATCTAAAATGTTAACTTAATTAATCCCTATCCTATGTGGTTTCCTAACCACGAAGATCCATTCCCCTTTAATATTATGAAAGTTCTCATTCAGGTTTAGTTTATATGTAGAATTCCTTCATGATCAGGTTTAGTTTATATGTAGAATTCCTTCATGATAGTTTCATTTCTTTTATATGGAAAGTAGCCTTGCTTTATTTCATTTATCATTTAATTATTATTGTCTCCTATTAGATTGCATCATTTCATTTCAACCCACATCATTTATGCTTCACTCAGATGTCCAATCAAGCAAATTTTGACTTTCTATGTCCTCTTTGAGCAGTTCTTTTCATGTAAACTTGGCTTCTTCAAATAAATGAACTTCTACAAATTTGTGAGCACCTTTTTCTATGAAAACACACTTCAAGGAAATCATTAGTACTCAACTTATACTTAACCATTTTGCTTATCATCAAAATCAATAACGGAGTCAACAAATGAATCACCTAGGATTAAAATTTTAGGATGTGCATGAGCATACCTCCACTCCTTAGGTAGATCTTGGCGCTTTGGAGTGTCTTCACCTTTTTCATCTTTATCTTGATTTTTTTCGCTTTGCTAAGAGGATTGATCATTTAATGTCAACTTTTGAAACTTATCAGCCCCTGCACATACATCAGAAGTATCCTCTTTTCTAGATGATTTGTTAGCAGACTCTTCAAAAATAACATGTACAGACTCCTCTACAACTAGGGTTCTTTTGTTAAAAACTTTGTATGCCCTGCTTGATATAGAGTATCCTAAAAAGATACCTTCATTAGACTTGGCATCAAATTTTTCAAGATTGACTTTTCCATTATTTAAGAAAAAATATTGACAACCAAAAACTCGAAAATATTTTAAAGTTGGTTTTCTTTGATTCCAAAGTTCATGAGTTCTCTTCAAAATATGATGGATTAAAACTCGATTCAAAATATAGCATGCAATATTAATAGCTTCAGCCCAAAAATATCTTAGTAAATCATTTTCATAAAGCATAGTCTGCGCCATTTCTTCTAAAGTATAATTTTTTCTTTCTACTACCCCATTCTGCTGAGATGTCATAGGAGCAAAAAAATTATGTTTAATACGTTTTTGATTACAAAAGCTTTCAAAATCTTGATTTTCAAATTCAGAACCATGATCATTACATATGCAAATAATTGAAACACCTTTTTCATTTGAAACTTTTCGGTAAAACTTTACAAATGTTGAGAATGATTCATTTTTATGAGCAAGAAAGAAAATCCAAGTAAATCTTGAAAAATCATCCACTATAATCAATCCATATCTCTTACCTCTTAGACTGGATGTTCTAGTTGGTCCAAAGAGATCCATATGAAGTAGTTCTAGTGGCCTACTAGTAGTAACAAAACCTTGAAAGAAGTTTTAACTTGTTTTCCAAATTGACATACTTGCTCTATCTTTTTCAAAACTAAGTTCCGGTAAATCTCTCACTAAATTCTTTTTGCAGAGTTTTGAAAGTAAATATATACTGGCATGTCCTAGTCTTCTATTCCAAAGCCAACTAATCTCATCTTCAGTAGAATTCATTACAACTATACATTCTCCATCAGGCAAAGATAGATCATCTAAATCTACCAAATAAATATTACCATGCCTTTTTCCAATAAATTATACTCCATTTTTATCTAGACTAGCAATTATGCAATAAAAAGATTTGAAAATAACTTAAAAATCTTTATCGCAAAACTGACTAATGCTTAAAAGATTATGCTTCAAACCTTCAACTAAAAGTACATTGCTAATACAAGTAGGAGTAATGTGAACCTTACCAATATCAATGATTTTTCCTTTACCATTATCCCCAAAGGTCACACTCCCTCCATTTATTGCTTCAAGAGAGGTGAATTGCTTCACATTTTCCGTCATGTGCCTTCAGCAACTACTATCAAGATACCATAGTCTTTTGTTTTCCTTGATTGCAAGACAGACCTGTAAAACAAATCAAGTTTTGTTTTTGGTACCCAAGCCAACTTGGGTCCTTTAGGGTTAGTACTTAAATTGGTTCTTTTTGGAATCCAAACTTTTTCGTAAGTATTAATTTTTCTTGTATTACATTGAAAATATTTATAACCTTGTCTTTTGCATGAAAAACATGTTATGCTAGATGATGCGGGTACAAAAAAGTTTTTGAAATACTTTTGTTGTCTTTGGAGTCTATAACATAATCCTGCTTCGTTAAAAGTTGCTCTTTGGCTGTTTAAAAGAAGATTTAGTTTTTCTGAACTATAGGTAAACTTTTCAATAAAAGGTTTCATTTTGTCAAGCTCAATTTTATACTTTTCATTTTCCAATTCTAAATCCTTGTTTTTCTTCAAAAGATCACCACTTGAAATGATAGTTTTGGATCTTTTTAAAACATTGTTTTTCATTGTTAAAGAATTATTTTTCTTTTTAAAATATCTAGTTTAGTTTTCAAATTACTAACTTAATTTAATAAAGAATTATTTTCATGAGAAAAACTATTTGCATGTTTTTTTAATTATCAATTTTCAGTTAAAATTAATTTGTAGTTATGCATTAGTTTATCAAAAGTATTTCTTAATTCATCAAAAGTAAAATCTATTTATGTATCAGAATTTACCTCTTCTTGCACTTGATGTGCCATGAGACGTAGGTTTGCAATGTTAGCTTGTTCTTCTTCTGAACTGGAGTCCTCACTATCACTCCAGGTGGCCATCATTGCCTTCTTCCTTAGCTTCTTCCTTGAATTCTTTAGGAGAGGGCAGTCGAATTTATAGTGCCCCAACTTCTTACACTCGAAGCATGTAGGTATCTCCTTCTCCTTTTTCTTTTCTTTTCTTTTTCTTTCTCTATTCCCTTCTCTTTAGTTGATTGGAACTTCTTCTTGTAACAGAACTTTCTTCTCTTCATGAACCTTCTAAATTTTCTTGCAAGAAGTGCTTCTTCACTTTCATCTTCTTCTTCTTCTTTGGATTTATCAATTGAGGATTCTTCTTGAATAGTAGACTTGAATGCAATCTCCTTTTTCTTCTTATCCATATCCATAGATTTTTGCTTCAAATTCAGTTTATAAGTCATGAGCGATCCTACCAGCTGCTCCAACGGTAGCTTGTAAACATCTTTAGCTTCTTGGATGGTGGTCACTTTCGGATCCCATGATGCTGGAAGTGACTTGAGGATTTTGTTGACAAGATCAGCATTAGACATTATTTTTCCTAGACTTCTCATTCCATTTACAATATTTATAAATCTAGTGTACATATCAGTGATAGATTCATTAGGTTCCATTTGGAATATTTCATATGTGTGCACTGACATGTTCACTTTAGTGTTCTTTACTTGATCGATACCCTCATGGATAACTTCAAGTGTCCCATATTTCCTTGGCCGATGTGCAAGCAGATATCCTATTGAATTCACTAGGATCTAATGCATAATAAAGGAGATTCATTACTTTTGCATTGAACTCGGATTATTTAATATCATTTTCATCCCAATCCTCTTCGAGCTTTGGGATGGAAACATCATTAACCACAATCGAAAGAATATGTGGACCTTTATCAACAACCTTCCAAAAGTTATAATCAATAGAATGCATGTATATTCTCATTCTAATTTTCCAATAAGTATAATTTGTTCCATTAAAAAATTGAGATCTATTTGAGGCTTGTCCCTCAACTACACTAGTACCAATAGGGGCTGCCATAGATCTTTACTCAAGGCGGTTAGACCTATAAACTGAGAATATGGCTATGATACCACTTGTTTCCCAATAAGCAACCTAAGAGGGGGGTGAATTGGGTCTCTAAAAATTATTTGATGGAATGCAAGAGTGTGTGATCCAATCCAACAATTAAACTAAGTATTGTGAATGCAAATGAAGTGCTCTTAAGTACATGTACAACATAAATATAAAGCAATAAAAGTAAGAGCAAATAGAAGAGACAAGCAATCACAAACACACGGAAGTATAGTGGTTCGGTGTTATCCAATGTACCTACATCCACTCTCCAAGATCTCCTTGAAAATTCACTATAATCTCAACCAATTACAGCTGATTAGTTTTCTGAGCTCAGTAATCAAAACCCGACTTGTTTTCACAAGGCTTACAAGTCAAAACCTCACTTGGTTTTATAGGCTAACAAAGAACCTAAATGGTTTTAAGGCTCACCACCAACCTCCCTTAGTTTTGCGGGCAAACTAAGAACCTAATTGGATTTTAAAGGCTCACCAATAACCTCCTTGGTTTTTCAATAGGCTAACCAAGAACCCTTACAACAAATATAGTTTTGAAGTAAAGAAACAATGAAAGCATTCTAATAAAAAGAGGGTATCTCTTCGAAGCTCGTTGTTGTGATGCTTTCTACTTGATGAAGCCTCTTTAATGCTCAAGAATGATTGAACTTGAATGCTCTTGAAGGCTCTTGAATGCTTGAAGGCTTTCTTTATTGAAGGTGGTTGAACTTAATAAATAGGAGTGAATGCTCTTCTTTTCTTCTCTCTTGGTTATTCCTTTTTCATTCTCTTATATTTTGATTTGATTTGAATCATATAAATACCCTCCTAAGACCTCAAATCATGTTTCTAGCTATTAGACACGAAAAACTAGCCATTGGGAGCCAAGAGGGACAAGTTCTGCATTTGAAAAACTAGTCGTTACTGTTCCCAGAACTCCATGTGTCGACACTTTAGGCTATGAGTCGACACTTCAGGTCGACATATGCACTCCTTGAGTTGACACCAAGTTCAAATATCTTCAATGTAGATTTCTGGAATTCTCAAGTGAGTCGACACTTCTTCAGGTGAGTCAACACTTTAAGTCGACACTTAGCATCCATATGTCGACACTTCAGCCAGATCTTCAACTTCAGTAAGTTCTATAACCCAAAAATCTTAGGCAATGAGCTAATCCATGTGTTGACACTTTGAGTTGATAATTCAAGTCCATGTATTGATACTTCTGCCATGCCATCTGAAACTTTCTTTGCACACCGGCTCGAGTCAATACTTTACTGTCATGTGTCGATACTTGGTATCATGTGTCAACACTTGAATCGATACTTTACTAAGATTTTCAAATAAATAGCTGAACTTGTGCTGAATCAAGTCTGTGTTGAACTCAAGTATCCATTCAAGCAATTTTCCACTGTTGAAGTCTTCTTTGAGTAGATCTTTCATCTAAATTTGGACTTCTTCAATCAAACATTTGTCAAATTGATGAGCACCTTTTTTTATAAAAACACACTTCAAAGAAATCATTAGTACTCAACTTATACTTGAGCATTTTTCTTATCATCAAAATTAATAACGAAGTCAATAGCAAGGAAACCATCACTACTAGGGTAAGTTAACCTTCAAATTATCAGATCTAATGAAGCTTAGAAAGAGTTTTACTATCAACAATGATGGCTAATTATTTGGTAGAAGAAGAAGTTCTCATCACTCAAGGATTGAGGCCTAGAAGTCAAGATTGGCACTCTCTACTTTGAGACTCACCTTGGCCTTCATCCTTGACCTAGGAACCTAAGAGAACCTGCAAAAAAATTTGGGATTTGACATGGAAGAAGAATTGGAGTTGGAATGGAATCAAAGAAAAAAGGAAGAAGAAGAAAGTGGCCGGCGGCTTGGGACTTGGATCTTGATCATAGATCCATCAATGGGCATCCCATCTTTTACTCCTTGCAAAAGCACTCTTCACTCTCAAACTTAAACTTAGAAAAATCTCCTTCTCTCCTTGGATAAGGATCTACAAACTCAAACTAGCTAGAAAACTTTCACTTCAAACAAGAACTCAAGAAAACTACAACACAAGGAAACAATCCTTTCATTAATTCAAATCATAGCATAGAATGAATACAATGAAAGCCTAGGAGCCCTATTTGTAGGCTCCAATGCTAGGAATTTCATCTAAGGGTGGAGAGGAGGGGATAAAGATGGCTTAGTTGGCTCCAACAATTTTTAGGTAAGTGATTTTAACTAAAAATAAATTATTGATAGAAAGTTATAACCACTTTGACATGTGGCATCTAGAAGATTCTAATATGGCTTTCAAATATTGATGTGGAGGCTTAGGTGTCATAAGTTATGACATCCCACATATCAAATGTTGTTGGGGTAGTAAAAAGAATCTTTATGTTGTCCATAAAACTCTTGATGTACTGTAATTCCTTCTCTCCCAAGGTTGTTTGATGAGTTGTTCCCCCATGTGCTTCAAATCTTGGCATAAATTAGGCTTGGGCTTGGTCATGAAGAGGCTTGAATGGTTGGTCTTGAACTTGAAGAGGATGCCCTCCATCATGCTTTGGACTTGAGCCGAATGGGCTTCTTCCATGTGTTGGCTTATGAGTCAAATCATGCTTCAAGAAAATTTGGCTTATGAACATGCTTCAAGAAAATTAACATGCTTCTTCTATGTGTTGGCTTATGAGCCAAATCATACTTCAAGAAAATTTGGCTTATGAACATGTTTCAAAAAAATTTGTAACTTGCTTCAAAAACTTTATTGACTATAGCTGCAAAAACAAAGTGAGTTAATCAAAGTATATATCCTTATTATGGATGTCCCCATCACTTCCGCTCGCTTGAGCACAAGGTCACTTGGGTGGAACACCTTAAGCCACATGCAAGAGTTGTAATAGTGCGCAACTCACTACCGATATGCCACCATTCAGAGTCGGGCTTTGTCCCTTGTCTTATCTAGTAGATCTAGGTTGAGGAGGAAACATGCCAGATTTTTGACTTCATCGTACAACTCTATCCAGAGCATGGTTAAGCAGAGTTCTACCGAGATTATAACTTCAGTTCTGAAGATAAGGTTGAAGGGCTTCTCTCCACTGGCCATATGGGGAGTGGTGTGGTAGGCCCACAGCATGCTGGGTAGCTCATCTACCCATCGGCCCTTAACTTCATCTATCCTCCTGTGGAGCCCTTCCAGGATGGTGTGATTGGTCACTTCGGCTTTCCCATTTGTTTGAGGATGAGCCACCGAGGTCAAGCGATGGTGGATGCTGAGATTGGAGTAAAATTCTTCGAAGTCTCGATTGTCGAACTACTTTCCATTGTTAGTGATGACTGTGTGCGGGAGGCCGTATCTGCAGATTATGGATTTCCAAAAGAAAGACTAGACC
Source organism: Areca catechu (assembly GCA_021397845.1). NCBI lineage: Eukaryota > Viridiplantae > Streptophyta > Magnoliopsida > Arecales > Arecaceae > Areca > Areca catechu. The sequence goes on along the minus strand of CM038045.1, from coordinate 129,709,873 downwards.
TTCACCTCTGTTATCCATGCCAGAGGTTCGACCTCGACCCACTTGGTGAAGTAGTCGATGGCCACAATCAGGAACCTCTATTGGTCGGACGCTGTAGAGGAAGGACATAGGATATCCATTCTCCACTAGGAAAATAGCCACAAGGCTGATAGCTGGGAGATGGGGGCTGCTGGCCACCGCTAGATGCATGCATGGTGATGGCACTTGTCATATTTCTTCACAAACTTGGCTGGGTCTTCCCACATGATTTTTTAGAAGTATCCCTACTGGATCACCTAGTGGGCTAAGGCCCTGCCCCCCACATGGTTGCCATAGATGCCTTCGTGTATTTCCTGGAGCATGCAAGCAGCTTCTATGGGCTTCAGGGACTTCAGTAGGGGGTAGGAGTAGGACCTCCGGTAGAGCAGCTCATCCAGAATCACATAACGTGCAGCCTTCTTCTTGAGAAGGCTGGCCTCCTTTCGGTCCCTTGGCAGAGTGCCAGCAGTGATGTACTTAATGTAGGGATCCATCCAGCTGGCCTCGTTGGAGACTTGCTAGACCTCGACCACATTTTTGCAGTTGAGGGCCTCGAGACATTCGATGAAAGCGCGCACCAGTGAGGTTTTCGGTAGGGTGGCTAGCCTGGAAAGGATGTCAGCCTGGGCATTCTCTGCCCGTAGGATGTAGGAGATGTTGAAGTGCTGGAGGGTCAATGCATGAGAGCACACCCAGTCTATATACTTCACCATCATAAGATCCCGTGCTTCGTACTTATCGGAGACTTGGCCTGCCACTAGTTGTGAGTCTGTAAAGACCTTTAGCCTCTTGATGCCCATTTTGTGAGATCCTTTCAGCCCTGCAAGGTGATGCGGGACTAATATGCATGTAATTATTTTTGTGTGTTTTATATGTGGGGTTAATGATTAATTCCCGAAAATTGGATCAAAATAAGTTATAAAAAATTCTATATGAATTTTAGAAGTCAAGCATGCAGATTAGGACCTAGAAAAGTAATAAAGAAGGATCGCCGGGGCTGAGAACCCTCGGTTAGGACAAGTTCTCCTACAATTTTATTACTGGAGGTAGAGGGGGTGTACCTGACAATGTCTGAAGCACCCGATGAAGATCATAGCAAAGGGATCTCTCGTTCCTCGATGGATGCGGCCTGGAAAATTGAGTTAAAGACCCACGAATACCCGGCTTTCTACTCGGTGGTCCGATTGAGGCTTGGTTGGAGTCGTTGGATTCATAGGAACTCAGGGACCTGCAAACGACCTATCAGGGGTTAGAAAACTCTCTAGGAAACAAGAAAACAAGAGAAAAATAGCAAAGAGGAATAGAGTTTTGGAGGTGGTGGCCAGGGCTTTGGGAAGATGGTTGGCGGCAGGAATCCTGTGGTAACACCGGGAAGATGAAAGCACCAACAAAACCCCTTAAGCACAAAACAGGGTAGCACAAAGCAATAGAAGAGAAATCAAGTTTAATTCATATATCAAAATCAATCTTCATACAAGAGACTAGGGTCCTTCAAAAAGACCCTTAGCCTTGGGCCCCAAGTAAGGGTATATTAGACTTTACATAGGAATCCCTTTCTCTCTCAAACCCTAGCTAGAAATATTTGGTAGAAAATCCCAAAATTTGCTCTCCCTCTCCTTGTCTTGGTCGACCAAGGGGGTGACCTTAAGTGGTTGCCCAAGAGGAGGGTCACCATAAGGAATGGCGCCCTAACTCTTTCCTGGGCCTAGGCTGGCCCAATTTCCTTCCGGCTGGTCCAGGGCTTCTGGTTTGTAATTTTTTTCTCCTCTTGGGGTCTTCAAGTCTTCAAGCTAGGTTGGACTTGGGCAAAACTTTCATGTCTTCAATCTGGTTGGACTTGGTCTTCACTTGTATGATATGGTCTTGAGTCTTCAGTATGCTTGGATAGGACTCAAAAAAATAAAATTAGCTCGACATGAGCTGACTAGTACTGGACTGGACTAGCTCAACATGAGCTTACTAATACAGGACTCAACTCAGCTGGACTAAGCTTTATTACAATGGACTCGAATGTTATTAAGTGATACATAGAGGGTTGAGAAGCCTCTGTCTTATTCTGGTGCCTCTGGTGTCCGCACCAATTCTCCCGGGGTGGAAGGAACTCAACCCTGTCGAGTGAAGATCAGACTGGCTCACATATCTCTCGAGAAGGTCTGGGTTGAGGCATTGCAAGTCCTCTCAAGAAACCCATGAATCGTCCGACTCTGATCGGCCTTACCATCAGACCACGAAGCATTGATAACCATGGCCCTGGGTCATGATGGCTTGATCGTCCAGGATACGCTCGATCCGTTCTCCTCTCTCAGGCCAAATTTGTTAGTGGACACTCTGGGTAAGGATCACTCTCAACAGAAGGGATATGTCCAAAAGCCTCACTGGGTATCGTTGTTGGTTTCCTATACTCAACCAGGTTTGTAATATTGAAGGTAGAACTAATGCCCATTTCCGAAGGCAAGTCTAACACATAGGCATTTGATCCAACCTTCTTTAACACTTTAAAATGTCCGGCTCCATGAGCATAAAGCTTCTTAACGGTCCCAACTGGGAACCGCTCAGGCCTAAGCCTAATCATGACAGAATCTACTACATCAAATTCTTTGATCCATCTTCAAGAATTAGCCAGTTGTTTCAAAATTAGTGCAGGTGAACATGCTGGGCACATGTAGACTCCTAACAAGATGATGCAAAGGACTCAAACTAACACTTAATATACTCGACTAAAGAGGTTTATTAGGTCTTAACTTCCACTTAGGCATGGGGGCATGAGTCTTGGTTAATGGATGACATGTAGAAGAAAATTTGCTAGTAACTCCTAATAGGTGCCAGAGGGTCTGCCAAAAATAGGTAGCAAAAAGGATGGGCTCTATGGATCCTTGCAACCTAGTAACCTAAACAAAATGTAACCTAATAGTTCTAGACACATGAGAAGACTCAGGAAAGGGTAGGAAATGGGAAGTGGGTTCAGAATTAGTCTAGTAGGGTGGAGAAAAATGTTCTGGGTTAGTTGGATAAAGTAGGATAAAAGAAGGCATGTCAGGGACAAATCCTAGACTAATGAGGCTAACCTTACGGGGTTGCAGTATATCTATGGGCAAGAAAAGGTTCATGCTATGGAAGGATGGGTCGATAATTTCTAGGAAGAGATCTTCAATAGGAATGGCAGGAAGGGATTCATCCTGAGGGCAATGGGTTAAGTAAGCCAAATCTTCAATAAAGTATTCTAGTTCATGGAATTTAGAAATAGGCTCTACAATTAAACCCTTTTCTAGTGTTTCCTCAGGTGAAATCCTAGTATCAGAGTTCTATTCCTCTAATTGGTCCTCTATTGCTGGTTCAATCTGGGCATGGTCATGGTTAGCTAACTCTAGATTGTCTTCTACCTGGGTACCTACGGGGTCTACTAATTCTAGGTCTTCTAGGGGTATCTCCTCTTCTCCCTCATACTCATTCGCAAAGTTCACATCAGCTTCATACACTTCCGTGTTAATGTAAGCCTTGTGAATCTCAGGAATGGTTGGAGAAGGTCGGCTAGGGGAGAATTGGCTAGGTTCTGGTCTTTGATTATGGGTACTTCTCCTAGTAGGTTTAGGTTGCCTAAGGGGTAGTGGCTCACTACTGGGTTCATATTTAGGGGTGCTAATCCTATGGGGTTCAAGTTGATTAGGGGAAGCATGACTAGTACTAGGCTGATACCTAGGGGTTATGGGCTCTCTGGGCTCATAGGATTTAGGTTCAGATCTATGGGTCTTGGGTCTACTGGACTCATGGGATATGGGTTCATAGGTTCTAGAGTCAGGATTTGGGGTCATAAGATCTATAGGTTGTAGGTATACTAGGCTTAAAGGGATAGGGTGCATAGGATCTATGTTCATATAATTTGGGTAATGTGGGTAAAGGTGGCTCAGGTTTGGATCTAGCCTGGATCCTATAGGTTTTCTCTAGGATTCCTAGTCGGGCATCTAGTTGATCAAGTAAATTGTGGGTTCGAGTATCAGACTAGGTTAACTGGGTAGTCATCTTGGCCATTTGGTCAGCAAGGGCTTTCATCTGGGCTTCAAGATTGTCCATGGATTCAGGTAAAAGTGGAGATGGTGGATGATATGAAATCCTTGATCTAGTGCTCATGCAAGACTTGATCAAACCGACTATAGCTGACTAGACCTAGAGTCCAAAACTAGGTGCTCAATCAAGGTGGCAAACTAGCCTATAGTAACCCTGTACTCAACCAGGCAGGTGTAAGGGGAGTGTTAGGTCACTGATTGCCAATCTTAGACACCAATCAGAGATTGGCCAAGTTGGCAAACCAGCACACAAGCCTTTCAGGATTGAATCCCTGAACCATCATTCTAGACACTGAGCACAAGGTACACATAGGTTAACTTGACACAGTGATCTAACATTAGCCCGGACCCGACCAGTTGGTGTCCCTAGCCCACTAGGGTAAATTAAGTCTAATAAATTTTAGGTTAAGGATTGGGACCGAATTCAAGGGATGTGGTTTTGGGCTAAGGAGAGGTTATCAAATCCTCCCCCCATTTGACATAGCAAGAGTGCCCTTAAAGTAAATTTGCGATGATGGCAAGCAGATGATGCAAATTAGGGTTAGATATTTTTGTAGCTTTTATATATGTAATTTTTTTTTTATATATTTTGGTATTTTCTTAATATAATAAAACATGCAAACTATGGCCTAATATGCAGGAAACATACTAAAAATAAAAGATATGCAAAGAGATGCTAAACAAAACCCTAAAACTTCCAAACTTGTCTTGCTGAAAAAATAGAGCCAAAAATTTGTAGGCTATATTTCAGCTTTCAGAAATTGCACAGATTGAAATAAAGTCTGAACAAATTATAGAACATACTTTGAATTATGTTAAATTTATAAAAATAAATTTCATAATTTTTGGAGTTCATAACAGGGAGAAATAACTAAAATAATAGAGCATATATGGATTGAAAAAATGCAAAAAACAAGCCCTAATCTAAGCTCTGATAACAAATGATGCGGGACTAATATGCATGCAATTATTTTTGTGTATTTTATATGTGGGGTTATGAGATTAATTCCCAAAAATTGGATCAATATAAGTTATAGAGAATTCTATAAGACTTTTAGAAGTCAAGCATGCAGATTAGGACCTAGAAAAGTAATAAAGAAGGATCGCCGGGGCAGAGAAGCCTCGGTTAGGGCAAGTTCTCCTACAATATTATTACTGGAGGTAGAGGAGGTGTACCTAACAATGTCTCTGAAGTGCCTGATGAAGATCACAGTGAAGGGATCTCTCGTTCCTCGATGGATGCGACCTGGAAAATCGAGCCAAAGACCCGCGGATCCGGGCTTTCTGCTCGGTGGTCCGATTGAGGCTTGGCTGGAGTCATTGGATTCATATGAACTCGGGAACCTGCAAATGACCTATCAGGGGTTAGAAAACTCTCTAGGAAACAAGGAAACAAGGAAAAAATAGCAAAGAGGAAATAGAGTTTTGGAGGTGGCGGCCAGGGCTCTAGGAAGATGGTTGGCGGTAGGAATCCTGTGGCAACACCGGGAAGACGAAAGCACCAACAAAACCCCTTAAGCACAAAGCAAGGTAGCACAAAGCAATAGAAGAGAACTCAAGTTTAATTCATATATCAAAATCAATCTTCATACAAGAGACTAGGGTCCTTTAAATAGACCCTTAGCCTTGGGCCCCAAGTAAGGGTATATTAGACTTTACATAGGAATCCCTTTCCCTCTCAAACCCTAACTAGAAATATTAGGTAGAAATTCCCAAAATTTGCTCTCCCACTCTTTGTCTTGGTCGGCCAAGGGGGTGACCTTAAGTGGCCGCCCAAGAGGAGGGTCACCATAAGGAATGGCGCCCTAACTCTTTCCTTGGCCTGGGCTGGCCCAATTTCCTTTTGGCTGGTTCAGGGCTTCTGGTTTGTAATTTTTTTCTCTTCCTAGGGACTTCAAGTCTTCAAGCTGGGTTGGACTTGGACTAAACTTCCACGTCTTCAATCTAGTTGGACTTGGTCTTCACTTGTATGATGTGGTCTTTAGTCTTCAGTATGCTTGGACAGGACTCAAAAAAATAAAATTAGCTTGACATGAGCTAACTAGTACTGGATTAGACTAGCTCAACATGAGCTGACTAATACAGGACTCAACTCAGCTAGACTAAGCTTTATTATAGTGGACTCGAATGTTATTAAGTGATCCACGGAGGGTTGAGAAGCCTCGGCCTTATTCTGGTGGTGTGGGCACCAGACTCAGAAGAAGACTTCAGGGCTCCATCTGGATCTCTGATTGACCTTGCCCGAAGAATTAGGGTTTTCTGGTTTAGAAATAAGGGTTGACCTGATCAACTCAATTTTGAGTATGTGATTTTGTCATTTCAATTTTTGTTGGGTCATGTTGACTCAGTCCAAGTCCAAGGCCCAGGTAGGTGTCATTCCCTTTGCCATAGGGCACCACATTTTCCAGCTACAAGTGGGTGCCATACTCCCTGCCACATCTCCATCCAGTGTACCTTGGTCCCCACGCCTCAAGTAAGCAGGTTCTTTTTTCTTGCACCACTTGGGGAGAAATCCATCAAGATACCTCAATCCAAGGAGGAGACAACTTCTTTCCAGATAAATCCAAGCCAGGATGGCAAGAATTTTTCTTGAAGAGAGGATCAAGGAGGTGCCCCACAATGTTCCATAAAAATCCAAGTTATAAAAGGGAAGAGAGCATGTCTTGGGGAGAAAATCAAGGAGGCACCCAAAAGTTTCCAAAAGTGCCAAAGCCATGAAAGGAAGAAGCCTAAACTTGTGGAGCAAGACTAGGAGGTGTCCAAATGAGCCAAACCATGAAGGGAAAATCCTTGATTCATGGAGAGATACTAGGAGACACCCCCATAACCTGCCATTTGGAGCTGATTTTCAAGTTTTCTTGGAGTTTTTGGGCTGCCCACTCATGGAAGGAGTCTTGGGAAGAGAATTTGATGCCTAAAGTGTGGGTTAGTCCTATTAGTCCCACATAGGAAATGTATAAAATTTTATTTCTTTGTTATGTCTATATATTCAACTCTATGTAACTCTTGAATTTAATGATGAATGAAACCAGCTTTTTTTTGTGAGCAAACTCTATGTTTTCTCTCTTCCGCACTTGCATCCAGGTGTTGAGCTCCGTGAGGGAGTAAATCCGGGTTCCCCAGGAACCTTGAGGAGGTGTGAGATCTCCAAACCCCTAAACCCTAGGCTAGCCACTCCAACTACTAAACCCTAGCCGCCCACCATCCACTTCAATCCACCAAACCCTAGCCTATCCCACCTCCCACGGCCTCCCTCTCCAAGTCCAGGCCGATCACCAGCATCCAGATCCAGTCCAGATACTTCAGATCCAGAGCAATTCCTAGAGGAAGTCAGATCAGCCTCCAGGAGGATCCGGATTTCAGCAACTTCAGCCTTCAAGTTCTTCAATCTGGTAAATCCTTCCTTGAGTCTCTGATTCCATCACTTGTTCCTCTTCTTTCCCAGATCTTGAGTCCAGGAGAAGCCGACTCAGCCACAGGACCAGTATTGGAGGATCCATTGCAAAGATATCCGAATTCGAGGATCCAACAATCTGCTCGAGAGAGTTCTTCCACCAAACTTTGTGAAGATCACTGTCTAGTTGGTAACCCATCTCTTCTCTTTATTTCTGTCCTGTTGAAAGTTCAGAGCGAAATCCTAGGTCTGGGAGTTTCTCAACCCACAGCGATCCGTTACTTCTGAACTACTCTGATAACCTAGTTCTTCTAAATTATGCTTTCAATCATTACCTAGTTTCCTTCAACTTAGTTTAGCTTTACTTTGAGTCAAAGCCAATTTATGAAATATAAAAAAAAAAAGAAAAGAATTAATTTTAATTTCCTTCCGCATCGTATCATCTCTTCTCTTTCGTTCTGCATCATTTTTGGTATCAGAGCTTTTGTTCTGCATCATTTTTGGTATCAGAGCTTCCGTTCTGCCTCATTTTTGGTATCGGAGCCCTGTCTAGGGTTTCTGTTTTGATTGCTTGTTTGAGTCTCTCTCTTTTTACTTTGTCTGCTCGAAGTAGACTCCCCAGGATGTCCAGTCCTAGAAACAAGGCGAGGTGCAAACCTCCTCTTCCCATTCCATGGGGTGTTCCTAGGGCGTGTAGGGGATCTGTTGGGTTACAACTTCGTAGCAGGAATTGTAAACGGGGAAGCACTCTGTTTTCAGTCTGTAACTACCCTGTTGCAGGAATTGTTTCTAATTGAAGGTAACTCTGAATTATGTGATTTTTATTTTTCTGGAACCAATATAATTGAAGATATTTTACATAATTTTTCTGTGATTTATTGGTTTCCGTGAAATTTTTGAGAGTTAAATTACTGCAACTCTATTTTTATGTTTCTGCAATTCAATTATTTTTGAGTGATCATCTCTTAATTCATCTTAAGGGCATTTGAGCATCTAAGATAAGGGGAGGAGTTGATAACCTCTCCTTAGCCCAAAACCACCACCCACTCATTCGAACCTAAGCCTTTATTCTTAAAATTAATTAGACCTAATTTGCCCAGTGGGCTAGGGACATCAACAAGTCGGGTCTAGGCTAGTGTTGAGTCAGTTTGTCTAGTTACTCTGTGTGTGCTTTGTACTCAGTGTCTAGAACGGTGGTTCAGGGATTCTATCCCGAAGGGCTTGTGTGCTGGTCCGCCTACCTGGCCAATCACTGATTGGTGTCTAGGATTGGCATTTAGGGACCTAACACTCCCCTTACACCTGCCTGGCTGAGTCCCGAGTTACTATAGGCTAGCTTGCCACTCTGATTGGGTATCTAGTTTGGGCTCTAGGTCTAGTTAGCCCATAGTCGTTTCAGTCGAGTCTCATTTGGTGTGTTTACTTGCATCATCATGTCCACCCGGAATGGAGTACCCTCCCAACCTGGTCAAACCCAACCTGATTTAGAGGCCATGATTAGAACTCTTACCGAAAGTATGACCAAATTGAGTCAGGATATGAATAAGGGTTTTGCCCAGTTTAGAGACCGAGCCCAGGGACTTGAAAAACGTAGACATCAAAATTGGACCCCTGATCCAAAATTTAATAGGCCCCAACCTCACCCATGCCAAGAGCCTAGGAGGACCTTATATCATGATCCCGAGCATAACCCTAGGAGCCTATACCCATACTTGGTTGACTCAGAGAAGGGACCCGTTAGGAACACCGAACCTTATGCACCCACTTTTGATGGAAGACAAGAGACATATATTAAGTGGGAAGAACAAATGGATCGGTATTTTGAGTGCACTAACATATCGGAATTAGGACAAGTTAGGTTGGCCAAAACCAAGTTCACCAAACATGCTAGGTCGCATTGGTATGCTATTGAGCATGAGTGTTATCCAAGAAAAGAGGAAATATATACTTCGAGAGATATGAGAAGTAAGTTGAGAGATAGGTACCTAGGTAGATCCTATGAGAAAAGGCTTTTAGACCAATGGTACCAATTGCGACAAGGTAATAGGCCTGTGTCTAAATATATCGAGGACTTCCAGTGGTATGACATGAAATGCAATACCATTGAGACCGAAGCTCAGATCACATCGAGGTTTAGGGTTGGGTTACACCCAGACATTTATAGGAAGCTATGCCTTGAAAAGACCAATAAGTTAGACCGAGCCTACCAAGAAGCCCAAGACTATGAGTGGTCTTTAAGATATAACCAATCAAGTACCTTGGACTTAAAGCCAACCTCTACCAACTTGAGTCAAGTTCCGATTGATCTGACACCCGTAGTGAACCAGACTTTTGTTTGTCAATTCCCACTTGTGTCACCTCTTGACCAGAAGGATAACATTGAGAAAGAGTTAGGCATGGCCATCCCAAAATTAGTTGACCTGACCAGAGCCGTACTTAAAGAGGAATCAAAGGAGAATATATTAGAACATTTCAGTGAGATTGAGGAAGAAATATATGAGCCTGACATAAGTTTGATAGATGAATATAAAGAACAAGAATTTGAGGATATCTCTCCCGATAATTCAATTAACCAACTCCTACCTGATGGGGTTATTGAGGGGACCCCTGCCACTCAAGGAATTCAGGAGCTAAACCTAAGAGAAGACCCTTTTGAGGAAGTTCAGGAAGAGAAAATTGCACCCAATGAGAGTTTAAGTGAGAATACCCCTGAACTCATTGAGGAATCCAAAGAAGACACCCTTGAGTCAAATCTGGTAGAGAAGTGTGAAGAAGGAAGGGGTTCACAAGAATTGCCCATTGAGAAGGTCCAAGAACAAGAAAAAGATAGTAGCTTAGAAGACTTTCTAGATAAACATTCCAAAGACCTTCCTGATAACCTTCCACCTTCTAGGAGCACCCAGCCTACCCTAGAACTTGCACTTGTAGACCCTCCTAGAGAAAATCATGAGGTTTGGATGAGTGCACCTATAAAACAATGTCCTCATTTTAAGGTCGTCCTGAATAACCAAGGTATGTTTTTTGTTTCCTATAAGCCACCTCAAAACTCTGATTCTTATTTCCTACCCTTCCCTGAATCTTCTCATGTTTCTAGAGCTATGGGATTACACTTTACTAAGATTTCTAGGTTGCAAGACTCCTTAGAACCTATTAGGTTTGCCACCTACTTCTGGAAGACCTTATGGCACCTACTAGGCATCCATAATAAGTTTTCATGCTCAGCATGCCCTCCTCCGACCCAAGGTCAAACCTAGAGAGCCTTAGTTTGTTAGGTTTAGACCTAGGGTTCCTTTGGAATAAAGTCCATTCTTTAGGAATGCGTCATCAGTCTAGTTTAGTTTTTCTTGACCCTTTACTAGGCTTTGGCTCAGATTTTGGTTTGATTGAGAGCACCAGGAATTGGGATTTGTATTTTGTCCAGGGCTGAAATTGCATTCAATGTTTCGATCAATAGGTCTATAGGCTAGAGTCCCTTTGAAATTGTTCATGGATACAAGCCTCACACACCACTTGATCTGATTTCACTATTAGCCCACACACACAAGTCTCTTGATGCACTTGCATAGCATGTAAAGGACTTGCATAAAGAAATTCATGCCAAAATAACTTTAAGTAATGAAACTTATAAGAAGTTGGCTGATTCTCAAAGACGAGTCAAAACTTTTGTTGAGAGAGACTATGTAATGATTAGGTTAAGGCCTGATCGATTTTCTCCTGAAACCGTTAGAAAGTTACATGCTAGAGGAGCTGGACCATTTAGAGTAGTGAAGAAAGTAGGATCCAATGCCTATGTGCTCGAGTTGCCTCCAGAACGAGGCAATAGCTCTACTTTCAACATTACAGACCTAGTAGAGTACAGGGAGCCAACTGTGATTCCCAGTGAGCCTTTTGAACCTAATCGTGTTATTGAGAGTGATCCCGATCCTGTGTGTCCACAAACAAACTGGCCTGTGAGGAAAGAGCAGATTGAAAAGATCCTGGATGATCAGGTTATCTCTACTCGTAATCGAGGATACCAAAGATACCTGGTCCGCTGGCAAGGAAGGCCAGACTCTGATGACTCTTGGATCTCTTAAGAAGAACTACAAGATTTGGATCCAGACCTCTTGGAGAGATACCAGAGCCAACTTGAGCCTTACTCGACAAGGTCGAGTTCCTCCCACCCCGGGAGAATTGGTGTGGGCACCAGACTCAGAAGAAGACTTCAGGGCTCCATCTGGATCTCTGATTGACCTTGCCCGAAGAATTAGGGTTTTCTGGTTTTGTAATAAGGGTTGACCTGATCAACTCAATTTTGAGTATGTGATTTTGTCATTTCAATTTTTGTTGGGTCATGTTGACTCAGTCCAAGTCCAAGGCCCAGGTAGGTGTCATTCCCTTTGCCATAGGGCACCACATTTTCCAGCTACATGTGGGTGCCACACGCCCTGCCACATCTCCATCCAGTGTACCTTGGTCCCCACGCCTCAAGTAAGCAGGTTCTTTTTTCTTGCACCACTTGGGGGAGAAATCCATCAAGATACCTCAATCCAAGGAGGAAACAACTTCTTTCCAGATAAACCCAAGCCAGGATGGCAAGAATTTTTCTTGAAGAGAGGATCAAGGAGGTGCCCCACAATGTTCCATAAAAATCCAAGTTATAAAAGGGAAGAGAGCATGTCTTGGGGAGAAAATCAAGGAGGCACCCAAAAGTTTCCAAAAGTGCCAAAGCCATGAAAGGAAGAAGCCTAAACTTGTGGAGCAAGACTAGGAGGTGTCCAAATGAGCCAAACCATGAAGAAAAAATCCTTGATTCATGGAGAGATACTAGGAGACACCCCCATAACCTGCCATTTGGAACTGATTTTCAAGTTTTCTTGGAGTTTTTGGGCTGCCAACTCATGGAAGGAGTCTTGGGAAGAGAATTTGATGCCTAAAGTGTGGGTTAGTCCTATTAGTCCCACATAGGAAATGTATAAAATTTTATTTCTTTGTTATGTCTATATATTCAACTCTATGTAACTCTTGAATTTAATGATGAATGAAACCAACTTTTTTTTGTGAGCAAACTCTGTGTTTTCTCTCTTCCGCACTTGCATCCAAGTGTTGAGCTCCGTGAGGGAGTAAATCCGGGTTCCCCAGGAACCTTGAGGAGGTGTGAGATCTCCAAACCCCTAAATCCTAGGCTAGCCACTCCAACTACTAAACCCTAGCCGCCCACCATCCACTTCAATCCACCAAACCCTAGCCTATCCCACCTCCCACGGCCTCCCTCTCCAAGTCCAGGCCGATCACCAGCATCCAGATCCAGTCCAGATACTTCAGATCCAGAGCAATTCCTAGAGGAAGTCAGATCAGCCTCCAGGAGGATCCGGATTTCAGCAACTTCAGCCTTCAAGTTCTTCAATCTGGTAAATCCTTCCTTGAGTCTCTGATTCCATCACTTGTTCCTCTTCTTTCCCAGATCTTGAGTCCAGGAGAAGCCGACTCAGCCACAGGACCAGTATTGGAGGATCCATTGCAAAGATATCCGAATCCGAGGATCCAACAATCTGCTCGAGAGAGTTCTTCCACCAAACTTTGTGAAGATCACTGTCTGGTTGGTAACCCATCTCTTCTCTTTATTTCTGTCCTGTTGAAAGTTCATAGCGAAGCCCTAGGTCTGGGAGTTTCTCAACCCCCAGCGATCCGTTACTTCTGAACTACTCTGATAACCTAGTTCTTCTAAATTGTGCTTTCAATCATTACCTAGTTTCCTTCAACTTAGTTTAGCTTTACTTTGAGTCAAAGCCAATTTCTAAAATATAAAAAAAAAAAAAAAGAATTAATTTTAATTTCCTTCCGCATCGTATCATCTCTTCTCTTTCGTTCTGCATCATTTTTGGTATCAGAGCTTTTGTTCTGCATCATCTGGTGCCTCTGGTGTCCGCATCACAAGGAGTGTTTCATACGCTGCCTGGTTGTTGGTCGCCTTGAAGAGGAAATGAAGTGCGCATTCCATGACGACCCCATCAGGACTGGTAAGGATAAGGCCAGCTCCGCTTCCTCCCACATTAGTGGCGCCGTCCACGTGGAGTATCCATGTCTCCTCTGTCGAGGTCGGGTTGATGCAGGATGACTCCAAGATTGCTAAACATGTAGAAAAAATTATAAACTAATTTTTTAAGAATTTTTTTATAATTTTAATTTGCAGGCTAAATTTCTAAAATCAAGTAAAGACTAGTAGGATGAATAACAATGCAAAGAATCATCATAATCGCAAGCATGCTCATTCAAAATAATAAAAGCCAGGACCCGAGAATTAAGAAACTCCAAGCTTAGGATAGCTAATCTTCAATCAAAATAGAAATTAAGAGTGGGAAGGTTTGTACCAGTCAGAGATTGAAGAACTTGCTGATGAAGGGGTCACACAGCTCTCAGATTGATGCCTAGAAGATGAAGCCCTTGGTTCCCGCATCTGAAGGTGATCTGGACCCGATTTGAAGGCAAGGAAAGCCTCCTCTAGGGAGGGGAAATAGCTCGAGGATCCTGCACACATCAGAGGTTAATCAAAGAAACAAATAAACAATGAAAAGAAACTAGCATTTTTAGGGAATCAGGATTAGGGTTAGAAGAGCTGGTGGCCTGGGGAAGGAGATGATCCTTGGCTTGTTGGGTGGCTTGGGCTTCTTATCCATGGGTGTGGTTGATGAAGACTTGGGTTTGGCAGCAAGGGTCAGCTAGGGCACACAAGAACAACCACAAAACAAAAGAACACCAACACAAGAACACAAAACAAGCTCGCAAGCTCAAAATTTCAGCAGGATTTTATTTCATAAGATTGAAGTACTTACAAGATGAGGAGGGGTGGGATATTTATAGAGTTCCCATGCCCTCTCCTTGTTAGTATTTCAGTCCTTTCTAGTTAGGATAGGTTTACACACTTTGAATGGGAGAAAAACTACACAAGTAACCTAAAACTTGGAGTATACAAGTTGAATGAAACATAAACTTGTTTTCCTTCTTTCATTTGGACTCTTCCACCATGCTTGGACTTGGTCAACTTAAGAAGGACACCTCCTCTTGGCATATTGGGCTTCAAGGGGCAGCAAGGGGCAGGCCAAGAGTGGAGGGCGCATGGGCTTTGGGCCTCCTGGAAGCTAGGGCGCCTGTGCTGGTATATTCTAGGTATCAGACTGGAATCTTGGTTTTTAAAGACTTGGGCCTTGCTCCTGGCTTGAATTTCTTGGACTAAGATGCTGGTATCTCCCTGGAATCAAGGAGTGCCCTGGGTTGAGGATATTCCATGGCATTTGGAAGGAATCTGGTATTTGGAATGGCATCTGTGGGGAATCAGGGCATCTAGAGAGCATTTGGAGGGTATCTGGGGTACTAGGGTGTCAAAAAAGATCCCATAAGATGATGTAAATGCCTCTGGCTCCTAGGTGAGGCATGGTGAAACTCCAAAATAAGGTAACCTCTTTTCTTGTACAAAAATTAGACTCTCACAAGACTAATACTCAAGTACAGGACTCAATGACTGACTGGGGCTGAGACAAATCAATTAGTCTCAACTTATTACAAAACTCAGTCTTACTTGCTTACAAAATTGTGACACATGACTAAGGTTCTAAAATTCTAATCGATAAACCATATGGGATCTAGTGACCTGTGTCTGATCCTGGTGTCCCCACCAATTCTCCCGGGGTGGGAGGAACTCGATCCCATCGAGTAATGGTCAATTTGGCTCTCATACTACTTAAGGAGGGTCTTGGTTAAGGCATGGCAGATCCTCACCAGTGCTCCACAAGTCAGATTTTGGCTGACCTTACCAACGGACCAAATACCTCTGATAGCCTCTATCTCGTGTATCGATGGCTTGATCGTCCAGGGTTCTCTCAATCTTTTCCTCACTTATTGGTCAAATTGTATGTCGACACTCTAGGGTGGGTTCTCTCTTAAAGGGAGGGATAGGCTCAAGGTGCTCGCTGGGTATCACTACTGGCTCCCTATGTTCTACAAGGTCATAGATGTTAAAGGTGGAGCCAATACCTAAATCAGGTGGTATCTCAAGTACATAGGCATTGAGTCCAACATTCTTCATTATTTTGAATGAGCCAGCTTTGCGAGCATAAAATTATTAATGATCACATAATCCTTTACAAAAAATTCTTTATCTCTCTTTCAGGAATTAGACAAGTTATTATATAGTTCATTACTTATGTTCAATTTTTTGACAAATTTCATGATACAAATGCTGTGTAGAGGCTAGTGTAGGTATGGATAGATGAATTATAATTATGGCTTTATTAGAATCAAGACTAACACCTAATAGACTCGACTAGACATCCCTATCAAAGGAAAGTTATTGGACTCTATGGGTCAAAACCTAACACTCTATAGACTCTCTAGGTTTAATCTTAGCATGGCATGCGCATGAAATTTTACTATGGACTCATAGCAAATTCTATAAGGTATGCCAGAGGTAATATGCAAACTAAACATGTGCAATGAATGTATGCATTATGCTTACCTCTATAAAATGCAGTTGAATGATTAAAAAAATATAAGGAAACTCAAGAAAAGGCAAAAAATATGAGGTGGATTTGGGGT
The DNA here is from genome assembly GCA_021397845.1 of Areca catechu. Lineage (NCBI taxonomy): Eukaryota > Viridiplantae > Streptophyta > Magnoliopsida > Arecales > Arecaceae > Areca > Areca catechu. The sequence continues at coordinate 129,693,829 of CM038045.1, read as the reverse complement.
TAGTCTGGTGGGGTAGAAAGTAAGAAGGAGGTTCTGGGTTGATCGAGTAGAATATAAGATAAGAAGGGGTTTCAGGGATGAGGCCTACACTAATGAGGTTGACCTTATGGGGTTGAGGCATATCTAAAGGGTCTGCATAATGGAAGAAAGGGTCGTTGATTTCAGGGAAGAGATCAAGTGGAGTCAAAGAGGTGACTTCATCCTAAGGGTACTGATTTAAAAAGATCAAGTCCTTAATAAACTCTTCTAGCTCATGAAATTCAGGACTAGGCTCTATAATTGGTCTTTGTTGATCCCTAAAGTGATTTTGATGATAACAAAACATTGGAGCATACATTTGGTTATCTAACAACTCTTCAAATGATTGACAAGTTTTGGTAGGACAACTACATTGACATACTTTCTAAATCCTACAATCTTTAATGTTTTGTGTTGAGTTGTAAAGTATTTAGAATCTTGTAAAGAAGAATCCTACAAAAAATTTCCTATTAAAATCAAGTTTAAGGATTACTTCTAGTAGTCTTTCAAGCTTCAATTTTTCTTGAATTTACTGTAAGAAGTCCTTGAAGAAGACTTCAAAGTTTGGGACAAGTATTCTACAAGTTTGAAGTTGATCTGGCTGAAGAACCACTTTTGAGTCGACTGGATGGAGGACCCAGCCGACTCTGGCACTGGCACATGAAAGAAGTTCTCTGGCACATAGATCCAGCCGACTGGCACCAAGGCCCAGTTGACTCGTCCAGAACATGGTTGAGAACATTATGAGATTCTCAGGAATCCGAGCTGACTGGAATTCAGCCTAGCTGACTCGTCCAGAACTTGATTGAGAATGGTCTGAGAGCCTCTGAGATTCCAACCAACTGGGATTCAGCCCAGCCAACTCATCTAGAGTAAGGTATTTTCTCAATTATGGAAGCTAGCTGACTGGCACTCAGCCTAGTCGACCCGAACTTGGTCCTAGCTGACTCGAAGTTTGTCCGAGCCGATTAGAATGACGGGGTCACCTCCAATGGCTAGTTCTAGTTCTTAGTTTTTGAATTTCAAAAGTGCTCCAATGGTAACCTGTCACCTCCCAACGGTCTACAACGTTCAAAATCAAGAGAAGGTAGTTGAAGTCTCTATAAATAAGGTATGAGAACATCTTTGAAGAGACTAATGAATTATTGAGCATTTATTAAACACTTATTGAAGTGAAGAGAGAGCACTAGAGCTTTAAAGTCTACTTTCAAGCCTGCAACAACTCTTACTAGAAGCTTGAAGCATCTTTTGAGGAAAGCAAGGAAGCCATTGAAGTGCATTGAAGGGCATTCAATGGATCTTCACTCGAGCTGCATTGGCAACCACCTAGACAACAGAGTTTGTCTTTATTGTTGCTTATTTATTCTATCTTTTAGAATATCTGGGTTATTGGTGAGCCCGGTTGTAAAAACCAAACAGGTTTCTTTGGTGAGCCTTTAAAAACTAGTGTGTAGAGGTTTCTTTGGTGGGCCTATTTAAAAACCCAAGTATAGAGGTTTCTTTGGTGAGCCTATTTAAAAACCAAAGTGTAGAGGTTCTAGGTGAGCCTGTGAAAACCTAGAGTGGGTTTCTTTGGTGAGCCCTGTTTCGAAAACCAAAGTATAGAGGTTGGGATTGTGAGCCTGTAAAACAATCCAACTGTATTCCGGTTTGGGGGATATAGTGGAAATCCCGAGTGGTGAACTTGGGTAGTGGACATAGGAGCTGGGTTGCTCCGAACCACTATAAACCTGCGTTGTTTGTATTGTGTTTGATTTACTTTTTAGCTTCTGCATTCATTCTCTGATTAACACATCACCTAACCACTAAAAGGAATTACTTGTGCACATACTTGTGAAAATTTTGTAATTCCCAATTCACCCCCCTCTTGGGAAAAGCCACCTGGGCAACAGCTGGTATCAGAGTAGTGTTTCAGATTACGTGAGTTAAGATTGATGGCTCATCCCATGAGTACATCCTTGGTTGAAGGCCAATCAACAAATAGACATCCACTATTCACAGGAACTAATTATTTATATTGGAAAGCATGAATGAAAATTTACATACAAGCTGTAGATTTTCAATTATGGAAGGTCATCTTGAAAGGGCCACACATTCCCACAATTAAAGTTGATGGCGTGGACATCCCTAAGCCAGAAGAGGACTGGGATGATCATGACATGAAGATGGGGGAATTGAATGCCAAAACAATGAATTTATTATATTGTGCTTTGGATGCAAATGAGTTCAACCGAATTTTCACTTGCTCTTCAGCAAAGGAAATCTGGGATAAACTCGAAGTGACCGATGAGGGAACTTCCCAAGTGAAAACCTCAAAGATAAATATATTAGTTCATAATTATGAATTGTTCAAAATGGAACCTTCTTAAATAATTTCTGCCATGTTCTCTAGATTTATAGATATTATTAACAGTTTAAAGAGTCTTGGCAGGGTATACTCTAATGCAGATCTAGTTTAGAAGATCCTTCGTTCTTTGCCCGACAAATGGGATCCCAAAGTAACTAGAATCCAGGAAGCCAAAGATCTCAACACATTGATGCTGGATGAACTGTTGGGATCACTCATCACCCACGAGCTGACAATGCAACACAGAATGGAAGATAAGCGGAAGAAAAAGAAGACAATGCCTTCAAAGCTGCTTCCGATTCAAAGAGAGATGATGAAGAATCTGAAGAAGAAAGCACCTCCTCTAATGACGACCTAGAAGACGATGACATCGCTATGGTTGTGAGGAGATTCAGAAAATTTATGGGAAGAAAGAAAGGAAGGTATAACCGAAAATTTCATAGGAAGGATTATGGAAAGGAAAAGGAAAAGGACAGAGAGAAAGATAAAGAGGTAGTCCCCACGTGCTACGAATGTAAGAAGCCGGGGCACATACATCCGGACTGTCCACTGTTGAAGAAATCCTTCAGACAAAAGAAGAAAAAGAAAGCCATGGTTGCCACATGGTTCGACAGTGAAGACTCATCATCATCTAAAGAAGAAGAGACCACCAAGATCGCAAATTTATGCTTAATGGGTCTCGAAGATGAGGTAACATCCCCTAACAATTGCACTGAATTTACTTTCGATGAATTAAATTCTGCTTTTCATGACTTACTTTTTGAATTTAAGAAAGCTGGAGTAAAGATAAAATTATTGAAAAATATGAATGATTCTTTACTCAAACAAAAGGATGAAATTTCAGAAAAGAATAATTTATTACAAAAAGAATTGCATGACTTTTCTGAAAAATTTGAAAAGTTGAAAAATGAAAATCTTTCATATGAAAAGAAAAACAATGATTTGCTTGCTGAAAATAATGAATTGAAAAAGGAGATTACAAAACTCAAGCCTTTGATTGAAAAACTCACTTTATCTTCAAATAAGCTTGAGCTAATTTTAAAAGAACAACAAATTTCAGGAAATACAGCTGGAATTGGTTTCAACACTTCTTTTATGAATGGAATTTCAGCAACTACTTTTGTGAAATCCAAAACACCTGTTCAAAATGCCTTATCTCAAAAAATTTCAGTCATACCAAAAACTGTTTCTACTTCAAAGTCTTTATTATATGTTCATAAGAATTTGAGCAAAAATGTGTACATTTCGAAAACTTCAAAATCTGCATCAAGTGCATCAACTTTCAGAACTTCAACTTCTAGTTTTATCAAAAATTCTAAAGTTGTTTGCTATACTTGTAAAAGAATAGGACATAAAGCTTTAGAATGCAATAATTTTAGAAATATCCTTAAGAAAATAAAAAATATTTGGGTTCCCAAAGGAACCTCCTCTGCTGACCAGCAAGGACCTAAGGTAGCTTGGGTACCTAAAAGAATTCATTGACTGTTTTGCAGGAATGTCTTGCAGCCCAAAGATTGAAGAAAAGGTGGTACTTGGACAGTGGCTGCTCAAGACATATGACGGGTGACAAGGACCAATTCATCACCCTTGAAATGAAAGAAGGAGGTATGGTCACCTTTGGAGATAATGGCAAAGGGAGAATAATCGGTATTGGTAAGATCAAAATAACTCCATTAACTTTTATTAAAAATGTTTTGCTAATAGACAAATTGAAGCATAATCTCTTAAGTATAAGTCAATTGTGTGATAAAGGCTTCAAGGTTGTCTTTGAGTCTTCTATGTGTATAGTAACTAACTCTTTAGATTCTAGCAATAAATTTATTGGACATAGACTCGGGAATATCTATGTGGTAGATCCTAATGATCTTGCCATGTCTAGTAGCCCTAGTCTAGTTGCAATGAATGCTAAGACCAAAGAGTCAGGCTTACTATGGCATAGACGATTAGGTCATGCTAGCATGCATATAATTGCCAAATTAATTTCTAAAGATCTTGTTAGAGGCACGCCTAAGTTTAAAATTGATTTAAATCATGTTTGTGATGCATGCCAAATGGGTAAACAAACTAGGGGGAGTTTTAAATCAAAGAATATAGTTTCCACAATAAGACCTCTTGAACTACTTCACATGGATCTTTTCGGACCTACTAGGACCACAAGCCTAGGAGGAATGAAATATGCTCTTGTGATAGTAGATGATTTTTCAAGATTTACTTGGGTTTTGTTCATTGCTTCGAAAGATGAAACTTTTCATGTTTTCAGAAAATTTCATAAAAAGGTTTCAAACCAAAAGAACTTATCTTTGATTTCAATTAAAAGTGATCATGGAACTGAGTTTGAAAATCAATTTTTTGAAGATTATTGTACTGAATTTGGCATTGATCACAACTTCTCCGCTCCTAGAACACCTCAACAAAATGGTGTTGTAGAGAGAGAAAATAGGACATTGGAAGAAATGGCTTGCACAATATTGTGTGAAGGCAATCTTCCAAAGTACTTTTGGGCCGAAGTGGTGAACATTGCATGTTATATTTTAAACCGCGTTTTGATCTATCCTATTTTAAAGAAAACCCCCTATGAGCTTTGGAATGGCAAAAAACCCAATATTAGTTATTTTCATGTGTTTGGATGTAAATGCTTTGTGCATAACAATGGCAAAGATAATTTAGGAAAATTTGATTCTAAAGCTGATGATGCAATTTTTCTAGGTTATTATTTACATAGCGAAACATATAGGGTTTTTAATAAACGGACTCTTACTGTTGAAGAGTCAATTCATGTTGTATTTATTGAAACTAACCCTACACCTTCTAGACAAGAAGAGTGCATAGATAATGATGTAGGTACATTGCAAAAAGGAATGAATGACTTAAGTATTCAAGACAAAGATACTCAAGATGGAGAAGAAACGGTAAGTAAGGATCACACTGATCTACCAAGGGACTGGAGGTATGTTACATCTCATCCTAAAGAATTAATAATAGGAGATCCTTCACATTGTGTTAGGACTAGGGCTGCACATAAGGATGCACATGATTACCTAGCCTTTGTATCACAAATAGGACCCCATAGCTTAGAAGATGCTGAGACTGACCCAAACTGGATGATGGCAATGCATGAAGAATTAAACCAGTTTGAAAGAAATAAGGTATGGACACTTGTAGATAGACCTACTGACCATCCAATAATCGGAACTAAATTGGTCTATAGGAATAAATTAGATGAGCAAAGAAACATTATAAGGAACAAAGCTAGATTAGTGACTAAGGGATATAACCAAGAAGAAGGTATTGATTTTGATGAAACTTATGCACCCGTAGCAAGACTAGAAGCCGTTCGATTACTACTTGCATTTGCTTGCTACATAAACTTTAAACTCTTTCAAATGGATGTAAAAAGTGCATTTCTTAATGGTTTTATCTCTGAACAAGTTTTTGTGGAACAACCACCAGGTTTTGAAAATCATACTTTTCCAAACCATGTATTCAAATTAAACAAAACATTGTATGGTTTGAAACAAGCACCTAGAGCCTGGTATGATAGACTTAGCACTTTCTTAATTGAAAATAATTTTTCAAGAGGTAATGTAGACAAAACTCTATTTATCAAAAAAAAAATAATGACATCTTAGTTGTACAAATATATGTATATGACATCATTTTTGGTGCAACTAACGAATCTCTATGTAAATAATTTGCTAAGCTTATGCAAGGAGAATTTGAAATGAGCTTAATGGGTGAGCTGAACTACTTCCTTGGACTTCAAGTAAAACAAATAAAGGAAGGCATCTTCATCAACCAAGCCAAATACATCAAGGAAATCATCAAAAAGTTTGGTATGGAGAGTAGCAAATCAACGAGCACACCCATGAGCCTAGCTTGCAGATTAGACAAAGATGAGAATGGATCTAATGTTGACCAAAAGCTATATAGAGATATGATCGGGTCCTTATTGTATTTGACTGCAAGTAGACCTGACATATTATATAGCGTATGTGTATGTGCTAGATTTCAGTCATCTCCAAAAGAAACACATATGCTTGCTGTTAAAAGAATAATTAAATATTTGAAAGGAACAAGTAATTTAGGAATTTGGTACTCTAAATATTCTACTCTGAATTTGATTGGATTCTCTGATGCTGATTATGCTGGTTGTAAAATAGATAGAAAAAGCACTAGCGGTACATGCCAATTTCTAGGATTGAATTTAATTTCATGGCACTGTAAGAAGCTAAACTCCGTAGCCTTGTCCACAGCTGAGGCTGAGTACGTGGCTGCTGGTAGTTGTTGTGCTCAAGTATTATGGATTAAACAACAACTAGAAGACTTTGGTGTATCACAATCTAAAATTCTAATTAAATGTGATAACACAAGTGCTATCAATTTGACAAAGAATCCAATTCAACACTCTAGAACCAAGCACTTTGAAATTAGACATCATTTTATTAGAGATCATGTTTCTAATGGTAATATTGTGCTTGACTTTGTACCTACTGAAGATCAATTAGCTGACATATTTACTAAGCCACTCAATAAGATAGATTTGAGCTAATTAGGAGTGAATTAAGACTTTGCGATCCTTTTTAGATTCTCTAACCTAATTCCTTCAAGTTTAAGAAAATATTATCTAGAGAACCTTCTCAATTTATTCTATTTTATTGAGCCTTAATTTCTGTTGAAATTCTCTTCAAAATCCTTATGGTTTTTGTTCAAAATCTTCAAAACTCTATTTTCTCTGTTCGAGTCGACTGGATCTTAATCCGAGTCGACTGGATTTTCTCAGAGTTTTGAACTTGTTCTGGCCTAGCTGGCTCGAGCAATTTCGAGTTGACTAGATCTTCTGATGGTTTTAGGAGAGTTCTGGCCGAGCCGACTCGAGCCTTTTTAGGGCTACTCGAGTTGACTGGAATTTCATGCTGATGTGTTTTGCCTTGGGTTATAAACCCTTCACCGAACCATTTTACCTTTTTGTTGTCTTCTCTAACAGGTCATTCATCTCCAAAACCTGCTCCAAAGACTTCCTTCTCCCCTCCAAGGACTCCAATCTTCCAATTTTCCATCTTTCCTAGCAATGGCACCCAAGTGTGCGACAGGTAAACACTCCGTTAGGGTTGCTCCAACTGTTGAAAAGGAAAGAAGGTCCAAAAGAAGGCAAGAAGAGCCAAGTAGCACCATCCACAGTGAAGAATTTGCAGAGGATGCCATAAGAGATGCTCCTACTGCTCCTAGCCATGTGCCTTCAATGTCTACGTGTCCGGTAACCTCTGGCCGCCGTATTAATTTTGAGTTTATTAAAGGCATTGGGTTAAAAATAGGAGATTTAATCGAATATCAAGGTTGGAGAAAATTTTGTTCTTTGAATGAGAAGACCTATCCCACTTTGGTTAGAAGTTTTTATGAAAACTTAAGGTTGGGAACTAATCATGTGGAGTCCATTGTTAAAGGAAAGAGGATAATAGTTAATGAGGAATTTCTACAAGGGATATTGGACTTACCTTTAGAGGGAGTAAAGTTTTTAGTAATTGACAATAGAGAGAAGACTCTGAGGACTATACTGAACAAAGAAGACGTTGGAGGTATTGGTACAGTTTTTGCTAACACCCTGTCATAGGAAATGAGATTGCTTCATAATTTTATTTGTAGAATTTTCTTGCAAAGAACCGGTAGATTCGATTGGGTAAGTGAAAGAGATTTATGCCTCATGGAGCACATCTTAGAGAGAAATCCTGTCAATCTTCCATACATTATAATCATGCAAATGAAAGAAACTGTTCGAAAGGCTAAATCATGTCTACCATATGGAATGATGCTTACCCTCTTGTTTAAATCTAATAGAGTTAGTTTGGATGGTGAGGATGGATTAGAATTACATCACATAGATGTTTACACATCCAAAACTCTAGAGAGAATGGGATACTTCCAAGTGGAAGGAGTATGGAGAAAGAAAGGCACAAATGAAAGGGCTATAGGCAGCTCAAGTAGTAGTGAAGAAGAAGAAGAGGAAGAAAATATAGAAGTAGCTGAAACTTCTTCTACACTAGTACCTGAGCATGAGTCACTTGTATCTGAGCCTGCTGCCATTGAGGAGACTGGAGCACCTTCTCCTATGCTTGATATGCCTGCAGCGGATTTGATTTGCCTGCACCGGAGTTTGACTTGCCTGCAACTGATGTTCCTTTACCTGACTATCCTACTGCAGCACCACAACCTCCTATCCTTCATGTTCAGATTGAAGAACATATGAGAAGCTTGACAGATTCACTGACAGGTACAATAACTTCTTTATTTAGTGATTTGAAATAGTCAGTGGACAGTAGATTGGATAGACTGGAAGAGCATGTGTCAAGTCTTCGAGGAAAGGTTGAAGCTATGGAAGCTTCAAGATCAACTCCTCAGATACAACTTCAACCAATTCTGAATTGTATCTCTTCAAGTTCTGAAGCAATTTTAAAGTTGTGAACACTACACTAAATGAATATCAAACTAAATTGAAGGAACTTAGAGTCAAAGTGGGAACTATTGTTGATACAAGAAGTATGGCTGATGATTACACTAGAGGTATTGGGATCATCAAGTCGAAGCTTGGCAGACTTCGAGGATCAGCAGAAGCTTTCACCAATGTCCATGCCTTGGAGCTCATATCTATGCAAAAAGAAATTGGTGAGATGAAGGAGGCAGTAAACAAAGTGTTAGTTTGCCTCAAGGACTTGGAGCAATAGCTGGGAGCAATTTGGATGGAGATGGTGTCTATCTGTGGCACTATCAGATCACTGGAGGTCACAGCTAGGACCAGACCATTGTATGATCCACCTCCCGTTACCACTAGGGCTCCTAGTACCTCTCATCACCCTAGGGCTCCTCCTCCTCATGCTTCATCTAGCCGATCACCTAGACCCACTTCTTGGCAAGGTGCCAATGTTCCCAGAGATGACTCTGAGTAGACATTTTGTAGTTTCAGTACTTTTTGAATGCTTTTTGAAACTTTTGTAATGATTGATGTACTGAACATCTTTTTGATAGAAATGAAATGAACATCTTTTTGATCACTATGTAATGTGTGTATATGTGTTATCTTGTTTACACTCTCTTCTTTTTAATAAGAATTCTCTCTTTAAGTTGAGAAAGTAAAATTATCTCAAACAAATCTTAAAACTTTCTCAATCTATTTAAAATTCTGAGCTTATCTGTTTAACCTTTTTGAATTGATGACAAAAAGGGGGATAATCATAGTGTGTATGAAAGGAAAAGCTTAATGAATTGCAATAAAACTACTAAAGTAAAGTAGATAGGGGGAGTTTTTAAGGCATTTCTGAATGATCTCTTGCATATTATTCTGTTAAAATGTTCAAATGAATGTTAAAGGGGGAGAAACTTAGAGAAAATTCATATTGTCTAGAAATTTTATAAAAAGGGAGAGATATATATGTTTAATTTACATGCTTCGATGATTACTATGATGCTCTCTACTTATTATATTTATCAGTTAATACTTAATGCTGCTTGATACATACAAGTAATCATTCTCTGATATTTGCAGTTTATGAATTTGACCTTGTGCATAACTGTATAGTACATACTGATATACATTTGAGATTACAGTTGATTTTATGAATTGTCAAACAAATGTAAATGCTTACATACTTGTGACTAGATTAGATTCTTTTCATGCCCAGTGTTTTGTCATCATCAAAAAGGGAGAGATTGTTGACCCCTAAAGTGATTTTGATGATAACAAAACATTGGAGCGTACATTTGGTTATCTAACAACTCTTCAAATGATTGACAAGTTTTTGTAGGACAACTATATTGACATACTTTCTAAATCCTACAATCTTTAATATTTTGTGTTGAGTTGTAAAGTATTTAGAATCTTGTAAAGAAGAACCCTACAAAAAATTTCCTATTAAAATCAAGTTTAAGGGTTACTTCTAGTAGTCTTTCAAGCTTCAATTTTTCTTGACTTTATTGTAAGAAGTCCTTGAAGAAGACTTCAAAGCTTGGGACAAGTGTTCTGGAAGTTTGAAGTTGATTTGGTTGAAGAACCACTTTCATGCCGACGGGATGGAGGACCTAGCCGACTCTGGCACTGGCACAAGAAAGAAGTTCTCTGGCACACAGATCCAGCCGACTGGAACCAAGGCCCAGTCGACTTATCCAGAACATGGTTGAGAACATTCTGAGATTCTCAGGAATCCAAGCTGACTGGAATTTAGCCCAGCCGACTTGTCCTGAACTCGGTTGAAAATGGTTTGAGAGCCTCTGAGATTCCAGCCAACTAGGATTTAGCCCAGCTGACTTGTCCAGAGTAAGGTATTTTCTCAACTGTGGAAGCTAGCCTACTAGCACTCAGCCCAGTCGACCCGAACTTGGTCCTAGCCGACTCGAAGTTTGTCTGAGTCGATTGGAATGACGGGGTCACCTCCAACGGCTAGTTCCAGTTTTTAGTTTTTGAATTCCAAAAGTACTCCAACGGTAACCTGTCACCTCCCAATAGTCTACAACATTCAAAATCAAGGGAAGGCAGTTGAAGTCTCTATAAATAAGGTATGAGAACATCTTTGAAGAGACTAATGAATTATTGAGCATTTATTGAACACTTATTGAAGTAAAGAAAGAGCACTAGAGCTTTAAAGTCTACTTTCAAGCCTGCAACAACTCTCACCAGAAGCTTGAAGCATCTTTTGAGGAAAGCAAGGAAGCCATTGAAGTGCATTGAAGAGCATTCAATGGATCTTCACTCGAGCTGCATTGGCAACCACCCAGACAACAGAGTTTGTCTTTATTGTTGCTTGTTTATTCTATCTTTTAGAATATCTGGGTTATTGGTGAGCCCGGATGTAAAAACCAAACAGGTTTCTTTGGTGAGCCTTTAAAAACCAGAGTGTAGAGGTTTCTTTGGTGAGCCTATTTAAAAACCAAAGTGTAGAGGTTTCTTTGGTGAGCCTATTTAAAAACCAAAGTGTAGAGGTTCTAGGTGAGCCTGTGAAAACCTAGAGTGGGTTTCTTTGATGAGCCCTATTTCAAAAACCAAGGTGAGCCTGTGAAAACCTAGAGTGGGTTTCTTTGATGAGCCCTATTTCAAAAACCAAAGTGTAGAGGTTGGGATTGTGAGCCTGTAAAACAATCCAACTGTATTTCGGTTTGGGGGATATAGTGAAAATCCCGAGTGGTGAACTTGGGTAGTGGACGTAGGAGCTGGGTTGCTCCGAACCACTATAAACTTACTTTGTTTGTATTGTGTTTGATTTACTTTTTAGCTTTTGCATTCATTCTCTGATTAACACAGCACCTAACTAAAAAGAATTACTTGTGCACATACTTGCAAAAATATTGTAATTCCCAATTCACCCCCCTCTTGGAAAAAGCCACCTGGTTAACAGGCTTTCTTCTAAAGTCTCCTCAGGTAGAGTTGCAATCACAGGGTGATGGGTTTCTTCCTCTAATGATTCTTCCACTACAGGTTGGGTATGGTCAGGGTCAGCTATCTCTGGATTGGCTTCTACCTGGTCCAACCTATTGGGTAATTGGTCAAGCCTATTGGTTGCTTGGTTGTTGGTTTGGGTCATTTGGTTGGTTTGGATGGTTGACTAGGTAAACTGACTTTGGGATTGGGTGATCATCTGGTCAAGCTGGGCTTGGTTTAGGGTGTTCATCTGGGTCTCAATCATGGCCTTAAAGAGGGTTTCTAGATTGGACTCCATGGTTGAACTAGGTTGGTTGCACTGGACTTTAGAATCAACTAATTCTAGGTTGGTTTCTATCTGGGTTTGGTCATAGTCAACTAATTATGGGTCTTCTATAGGTGTATCTTCCTCTTCTAGGTCATCCTGATGAACCAATGGGATAGTAGGGGGGGTTTAGCTAAAGGAAAACTGGCTAATAATTGGGGTAGTAGGGATGGGTTGATTAAGGGGTTCCTGATTAATACTAGGCTCATATCTAAGGGTACTAATCCTATGGGATTCAGGTTGACTAGGGTTGACTTGGCTTGGACACACTTGACTAGGTGCTAGGGTCTAGTTAGGGGTAATGGTACTGGGCTGGTCTAAAGGAAGTCGACAAGGTCTGGGCTTGGGTTCAGGAGGGTTACTCTTGTTGGACTTAGATTGACTAATCATGAGTTCCCTCTAGTTTGACTCGAATTCCCTAGCTATATGATAGGCTTCCTCTAGGTCCTGAATCTGCCAATGAGATAGTTCCCACTGGATGTCTTCATGAAGGCTAGCCATAAACCTAGATAGGGTCACTAATGTGGGTTCGTCTAGGAAACACTTTAAGGCAGACTCATCAAACTTGGCTATGTACTCTGACACAGGCCTACTTCCTTGACTTAACCTTTTCCATTGATCTAGAAGGCACTGTCGGTAGTATGGGAAAACATATTTCTCTGTAAGTTAGCTTCATGGCCATCTAGGTATCTATGGAAGCTTTGTATTGATGCCTGATGAGGCTCTCTACGCCTCTCCAGTATAACATAGCATGGTCAATTAACTTGAGTTTGGCAAATTCACACTTCCTTTTATCACTCAAGTCATACCATTCAAAATATTGTTCTATATCTCCTTTCCAATCTATGTAGACCTTGGGATCTGAGGTGCCATTTAAAGTTGGTATTTTTGGCCTGAAGTTCCTAGTGGTTCTCTCATCCTGATCTATGAACTCATAATTGGGCTTCCGATAGTTGGACTTCTGATATGGGTCCGAGTATTGGGTTCTCCTAGGGTTAGGCTCCAAGTATGGGTCATGGTATGGGGTTCTTCTAGGGTTGGGTTCTAAGTATGGGTCATGGTATGGGGTTCTTCTAGGGTTGGGTTCTAAGTATGGGTCATGGTATTAGGTTCCTAGCCTAGTGGTCATACAAACACTCAATCAACCAAGGTGAAATGATGCAGCCAAGCATACAAAGGGTTAGTATAATCTAGGGTTTCCGAGACTTAGAGTCAAAACTAAATGGATCTACTCAACTTACATTTAACCTAGCAGCTATTCCTTCCACTGGCCAGGTAGGGGGTGGGGTGGTGGGAGGCTCTCCATGCTTGTCACAGGGTCCTAATTATAAACCACCGGTCCACTTCGGTCATTTGGCTCTGGACCCCCAGCCTTAGACACTAGTTTTCAGTAATAGCCACAAGATTAAATGCACTAGTTGGCCCACACAGTTCGGACCTGACCTGTTGGGTGTCACCTAGCCCACTAGGCAAAATTAAGTCTAATTAATTTTAATTAAGCTTGGATCAGAATGTTGGTGGTTGTTTTGGGTCTAAGACAGGTGGTGAAATCCTGCCCTGATGTTAGTAGCAATTGCCCTTAAGATTAGGTTAAAAAGATGATGGCAATCGATGGTCCTGATGCAATCTAAAACAATCAAAAAAATAAAAATATTTTATGTATATTTTATGAGGTGGCAAATTAGGTTGAGGTTGATTAGGTTAGCAAACAAATTGGTCTTGGGATTAGGGTGTGTGGAGTTGGTTAGGTTTGGTTGAGTCAAGTGTGCAAAGTTCACAAAATTCAAAGATTTAGGGTTCAAATTACTGCAGGATTTCGCATGGATTTTGATGTAGAAAAAAATTAAAAAATTATAGGACATAGGATGGATAGTGTGATGACCTCTACCAAATTTAATGCAAAACAAAAATCAGATGATGATGCAAATCCGAGGGTTTTCGGACTGATGCAAAATTATTAAGATTTTAGTTAGGGTTTCTAATATGCCAAATTTTTAAATTTTTAAATTTTTATAAAATTAATTAAAAATTATGATAAAATATAGGACAAGATAGAGAACACATCATGCAAATTTCATGGAAAAATAAAATACATAGGTGGTCAAAATTAGATGAAAAACTGACACCTAATGCAGCTAGCAAGATGCAGAAATTAGGGTTTGTGATCTTAATGAAGATGAATGCTATCCTAAACCTGCTCTGATACCAAACTGATGTGGGATGACTCTAAGATTTCTAAACATGCAGGAGAAATAGTAAATTAATTTTTTAAAATATTTTTATAATTTTAATTTGCAGGCTAAATTTCCAAAGTCAAGTAAAGACTAGCAGGATGAATATTAATGCAAAGAATCATTATAATCGCAGACATGCTCATGCAAAATAATAAAAGCCAGGACCCGAGAATTGAGAAACTCCTGGCTTAGGATAGCTAACCTTCAATCAAATTAGAAATTAAGAGTGGGAAGGTTTGTACCAGTTGGAGATTGAAGAACTTGCTGATGAAGGGGTCACACAGCTCTCAGATTGATGCTTGGAAGATGAAGCCCTTGGTTCTCGAATCTGAAGGCGATCTGGACCCAATTTGAAGGTAAGGAAAGCCTCATCTAGGGAGGGGAAACACCTCGAGGATCCTACATGTGTCAGAGGTTAATCAAAGAAACAAATAAACAAAGAAAATAAACTAGGGTTTTGAGGGAATCAGGATTAGGGATAGAAGAGCTGGCAGCCTGGGGAAGGAGATGATCCTTGGCTTGTTGGGTGGCTAGGGCTTCTTCACCTTGGGTGTGGCTGATGAAGACTTGGGTTTGGAAGCAAGGGTCGGCTAGGGCAGACAAGAACAACCACAAAACACAAGAACACCAACACAAGAACATAAAACAAGCTCGCAAACTCAAAATTTCAGCAGGGTTTTATTTCATAAGATTGAAGTATTTACAAGAGGAAAAGGGGTGGGGCATTTATAGAGTTCCCATGCCCTCTCCTTGTTAGGATTTCAGTCCTCTCCTAGTTAAGATAGGTTTACACACTTTGAATGGGAGAAAAACTACACAAGTAACCTAAAACTAGGAGTGTACAAGTTGAATGAAACATAAACTCATTTTCCTTCTTTCATTTGGACACTTCCACCGTGCTTGGACTTGGTCAACTCATGAAGGACACCTTTTCTTGGATGACTCTAAGGGTGATGTTGAACTCTATCAAATTTGATGCAAAAAAAAAATCAGATGATGATACAAATCCTAGGGTTTTCGGACTGATGTAGAAATCTCAAAATTTTTGTTTGGGTTTCTAATATGCCATGTTTTAAGAAATTAATTTTTCTATAAAATTAATTAAAAATTATGACAATTATCAAGACAAAACAGAGGACATGACATGCAAATTTCATAGAAAAATAAAATTTCTAGGTGGTCAAAATTAGATGAAAAACAGACACCTAATGTAGCTAACAGGATGAAGAAATTAGGGTTTGTGTTCCTAATGTAGATGAATGCTATCCTAAACCTGCTCTGATACCAAACTGATGCAGGAGGACTCTAAGATTTCTAAATATGCAGGAAAAATAGTAAATTAATTTTTTATAATTTTTTTAATATTAAATTTACAAGCTAAGTTCCCAAAATTAAGTAAGAACTGGCAAAAAGAGTAGCAATGCAAAGAATCATCATATCTCAGGCATACACATGCAAAATAATAAAAACCAGGACCCGAGAATTGCGAAATTCCAAGCTTAGGCTAGCTAATCTTCATCAAATCAGAAATCAAGAGTTGGGAAGGATGTTTCCAGTCAGAGATTGAAGATCTATAATTGAAGAGATCACTCACACTCTGATTGCAACCTGGATAATAAAGCTTTAGTTCCCTTGGATTAGATGGCTGATTTGGGTGGTTATGGAGGCAAAGAAGGCCTCCTATGGGGAGGGAAAATACCTCAGGGATCCTGCAAGCATCAGAGGATGGTTAGAAAGCAACAACAAGACAATTAAAATAAGATTAGGGTTAGAAGAAGATGGAATCAGGGTTTGGATGTGGGCGGCTTGAAGAAGGATGATGCTTTTTGCTTGGGTGGCCCAGGGCACTCATTCTTTGGGCGTATGAAGGCTTGGAAGGCAGCAATCCAGGGCGTGGATGAAAACATGGGGCAGGGGTTCGGTCAGGCAGAAGAAGAACACACAAATAACTCAAGAACACCAACACAAGAATAACTCAAAGCAAAATTTAGTAAAGTTTAATTCATTGAGAAAATTATTACAAGAGGAAGAGGGGTGGGGATTAATAGAGCTCCCATGCCTTCTCCTAAAGGGATTACAAGTCTTCGCCTAGTTAGAATAGGTTTACACAATTTAAGTGGCAGAAAGACTACAAAATAAACCTAGAACTAGGAGTATACAAGTTGAATAGAATAAAAACTCAAACTCCTTCTTTCATTCCAACTCTTCCACCATGTTGGACTTGGTCAACCATTAAAGGACGCCCCTCTTGGTGTGTTGGGCTTCATGGAGGGCAGTAAGGGCACGCCAAGGGCTTGCGGTGCATGGGCTTTGGGCCTCTTGGAAGCCAGGGTGCCATGGGCTGGAATATTCCTGGAATCAATGTGGAATCTTAGTTCTTTATGGACCTGGGCCTTGAATTCTCTTGGGCTGGGGTGCAGGCATGCCTTTAGGATCCTGGGGTGGCCTGGTATGTGGAATATTCCCTGGCATCTAGAGGAAATCTAGCATCTGAAAAACATCTAGAGGGCATTTGGAAGGAATCATAATATCTAGAAAGGCATCTTGGATCCTGGGTGTTACAAAAAATCCAATAAGCTGATATAGTGGCCTCTAACTCCTGGATGAGGCCTAGTGGAACTCCAAAATAGGGTAACCTCTTATGTTGTACAAAAGTTAGACTCATACTGGACTTATACTAAAATACATGACTCAATAGACTGGACTAGGTTGAGACAAATCAACTAGCCTCAACTTATTACAGGACTCAATCTTAATTGATTACAAAATTATGATACATGACTAAGGTTCTAAAAAAAACCTAATCTATGAACCATATGGGATCCCAGGATCTGTGTCTGATCCTGGTGTCCCCATCAATTCTCCCAGGGCGGGAGGAACTCGACCTCGTCGAGTATGGGTCAATTTGGCTCAAGGAGGGTCTGGATTGAGGTGCTGTAGATCCGCACCAGCGTTGCACAAGTCCTTAGATTCTGGTCGACCTTGCCACTGGACCAAGTACCACTGACAGTCTCCATCCCGAGTATTGATGGCTTGGTTGTCCAGGGTTCATTCAATCTTTTCCTCACCAAAAGGCTAAATTGTATGTGGTTGCTATAGGATAGGTTCACTCACAAAGAAAGGGAGTGGCTCAAGGGGCTCGCTGGGTATCACTGTTAGCTCCCTAGACTCTACAAAGTCTGAGATGTTGAAGGTGGAGCTAATACCTAAATCTGGTGATATCTCAAGCACATAGACATTGGGTCCATTGCTCTTCATTATTTTGGATGGGCCAGCTTCATGAGCATGAAATTCCTTCGCAATCACAGAATCTTTTGCAAAAATTTCTTTACCTCGCTTTTGAGAATTAGCCAAGTTTTTATTTAATTCATTACTTATGTTTAGCTTTTGACTAATTTCCAAATGCAAATGCTGTGCAGAGTGCATGTGTGGACATATAAATCAGGGTTGTAAATTTATTGGACTCAAAACTAATACCTAAAAGACTCGACTAGGCTTCCTTATTGAAGAAAACTTATTGGACTCTTCTTTGGGTCTAACCTAGCACACTATAGACTTTTTAGGTTTGACCCTAGCATGGCATGTACATGAAAATTTACTACGGACTCCGACTAAGTGCCATAGGGTTCTTCAGAAGTAAAATGCAAACATGACATGCTCAATGAATGAATGCAACATGTAAACTCCTATAAAATGTAACCTAATAGTAAAAAAAAATAGAAGAAGTTTTAGGAAATGATAGAAAATAAGAGGTGGGTTCAGGGTTAGTTTGGCAGGATGAGAAATAAGGAGATGGTTCAGGGTTAATCAAAAAGAGTAGAATACCAGAAGGGGCTTCAGGGATGAGTCCTAGACTAATGAGATTGATCTTATAGGTTTGAGGTAGTCCTACAGGGTCTGCATTATGGAAGAATGGGTCATTAATTTCAGGAAAAAGATTAATTGGAGTCAATGAAGTGACTTCATCCTGAGGGTATGGGTTTAAGGAGATCAAGTCCTTAATAAACTCTTCTGTCTCATGAAATTCAGGACTAGGCTCTACAATTGGGTACTCTTCTAAAGTTTCCTCAGGTGGTGCTCTAGTAATAGGATCAGGGTTCCCTTCCTCAATTGCTCTTCCATTATTGCTTTGGTGTGATCTGGGCCATAAACTCTGGGTCAACTTCTACCTTGGTATCTACTTGACAACTAACACTGGATTGGCTTCTACCTGGTCCAACCTATTGGTTACTTGGTTATTGGTTTGGGTCATTTGGTTGGTTAGGGTGGTCGATTAGGCAAGCTGGGTTTGGAGTTGGGTATTGGTTTGGTCAAGCTTGTGGATCATTTGATCGAATCATTCAATCATGGTCTTCATGAAAGCTTTAAGATTGGATTCCATAATTGAGCTAGGTTTGTTGTACTGGACTTTCGACTCAACTAACTCCGGGTTGGTTTCTATCTAGGTTTGGTCATAGTCAACTAATTCTGGAGGGATGGGTTGACTAAGGGGTTCTTGATTAATATTAGGGTTCTAACTATGGGCACTGATCCTAGTGGGTTTAGGTTGACTAAGAGAAAGTGGACTAACACTGGGTTCATATCTAGGGGTACTAATCCTATTGGGCTCATAGGATGTGGGCTCAGATCTATCGGTTGTGGGTCTCCTTGGTTCAGTTTTATAGGTTATGGGTTCCTTGAGCTCATAAGGCCAGGGTTCAGCTCTATGGGTCATGTGTCTACTAAGCTCATGGGATATGGGTTCAGAGGTTCTAGAGTCGTAGGATCTAAGGTCATAAAATCTAGATAGGTACTTTTCCCTAAGTTTGCTTTTCATGGCTATCCAAGTAGTTATAGGTTTTCCTTCTAGTCTAGCTATTCTTTCAACTTCATTCCAGTATATCTTAGCCTGGCGACCTAACTTAGGTTTAGCAAAATTGAATTGGCTTCTGTCAGAATAGAAATCATTATGATTTTCAAAATATAGATCCATATCTATTTCCTACCTAAGTAATCGTCAAACTTAGCATCACCACCAAATTTATCTACTTGTAACACAATGTACCTAGTGGTTCTCCTAAGGTTGGGCTCCATGGTTACACTAGGTTGGGTTGGGTTGAGGCTATTGGTATTGGGTTCCTAATCTAATGGTCATGCAAACAATCAAACAAGTTGTCATGATGTAGTCAAGCATGCAAAAGGTTAATACAAGCTTGGGTTTCCTAGACTTAGAGCCAAAACTGAGTGGGTCAGCTTAACTTACACTTAACCCAGCAGCTAATCCTTCCTCTGGCCAGGTAGAGGGTGGGAGTGTGAGAGGCCCCCCTTGCTTTTGCAAGGACCCAATTAAAAACCACAACACTACTTAGGTCATTTGACTCTGGACCCTCAGCCTTTGACACCAAATTTCAGTAATAGCCACAGCATTAAATGCACTAGTTGGCCCACACAGTTTGGACCGGACCTGTTGGTGTCACCTAGCCCTCTATGGCAAATTAGGTCTAATTAATTTTAATTAGGCTTAGGTCAGAATGATGATGGTTGTTTTTGATGCAGGATAGTGAAGCGGGGGATTGCTGGTGAGCGTAGAAGTCACCAAGGGATTAGGGCTTGTGCTAAAAAACAAGGAACCAGGACGTCACATCGACTCCAATCTGGAGAAAAAACTCAGATAAAATAACTTTAATTTGTATTCATAAGAGAAAAGATACTTCGTACAAGAGGGGAGGGGTGGTATTTATAGATTCACCCCAGGGTACAAGACTTGAGGGCTAAGAAATCCTGACTTGTGGGCCAAGAAATCTTGGTGGGCCTGGTCAACAGTAGGCCTTTGTCTTAGATTGGAGCTCTCTCTTGCGGGCTTGGGGGCATGAAAGGGTCCAGGTGCAAGAAGGCCAGCTCTGGTTGGGGGGCCTGGTGAATCTCCTGTTCTGATGACTCTCCTCTTGACTTGAATGACTCAACTGGACTCTTGACTTGAAAGACTCACAAGACTGAAGGGACTGAACTAGACTCACATATTCCACTTTATTACAGGACTCAATTAGCTCACTTTGACTCAAGTGACTTAGCACTAATAGACTCAAATAAAATAAAATAAAATAGACTCTCGATCCCCATCATTCCCTTGTGGTGGGGAGAACTCGACTCCGTCGAGTCAGGTTTAGCGGGGGTTTGATGGAACCGAAACTAAGCAAATCACAGCAAAGAGGCTAGTTTCCTTTTTTTTCACCTTTCTTTCTTTTTTTTTCCACTGATTTTTTTATTGGTTGCTCTAAGATCAGTGCAACTTTGAAGATTGTGCAGCTCTAAGATCAGTGCTACTCCAGAAAGTGTGCTGCTCTAGAAACTATGCGCTAAAGTTTACAACAGGTATGGGAATTGCCTTCACGTTCGTGCAGGCTCCTTCTCCAGGTGCTTTGATGGGCATGCGAAACCGAGGGAAGGTCCCTACTATGGAGATTCGGTGGGCTTCATCGATGACTGGGCTGGAGACAAGGACGGTGACCCGGGGAATGGTGGCGTGGCCCTGCTCCGATGAACAATGGTGGCACGGTGGGGAGAATGATGGGAAATCCTAGAGGTTGGCGGTGAAAGAGATGACCTCGTCGATGGTGGTGAGGAATTCGGTGATCTCCTCGGGTGTGGCCTCTCAAAGAAGGGTGTTGGGGTCCTCATCGGTGGCCACTGCGATGGTGGTGACTGATTGGTCAATCAAGCCCCAGTCAGTGCCGTAGAGGATGCTGGTGGGGCGAACGTGGAGGAGGATCACGGCGTCGCCAGGGTGGAGGTAGTTCTGGATTGCCCACTGCATGGCGTAGGTGCTCTCATCGCTCAGATCATCGACGATCGCGATCCGGTGATGGGAGCCTGGGCTCTCCGTTGCTGCCATCATGGCCGAGAAGAAGAAGTGCGGGGAGGATAGCTGCATCGCCTGAGCGGAGATGGGGGCAGACAGGACATCACGATCAGTCATGCAGCCGAGGCCGGGGTCGTCGAGGGTGGTGGCAGCAGTCTAGGCCTTGGCACGGGACTCATTGGGGGTAGGGGAGGGTCACGGGATAGAGGTAGAGGGGGAGACTTGATTGGAGGCGGTGCTGGAGATGGGATTCACGGGCTGTAGAGAAGAGAGGGGCTCGGGTGCAGGGTGTTGACGGACCTCGGTGGCTGATCGAGGTTTGAGAAGTCTTGCACAAGGAGATCTGGATAGGAGGAGCGATGGGAAGCCGGGGAGGAAGAAAAAACCCTAATCCATTGGGCTCTGATACCAAGTTGATGCGGGACAGAGAAATGGGGGATCGCTGGCGAGCGTAGAAGTCACTAGGGGATTAGGGCTTGCACTCAAGAACAATGAACCAAGGCATCACACCCACTCCAATCCAGAGAAAAAACTCAGACAAAATAACTTTAATTTGTATTCATAGGAGAAAAGATACTTCATACAAGAGGGGAGGGGTGGTATTTATAGATTCACCCCTGGGTACATGACTGAGGGCTAAGAAACCCTGACTGGTGGGCCAAGAAATCCTGGTGGGCCTGGTAAACAGTTGGCCTTTGTCTTGGACTGGAGCTCTCTCTTGTGGGCTTAGCGGCATGAAAGGGTCCAGGTGCATGAAGGCCAGCTCTAGTTGGGGGGCCTGGTGAATCTCCTGGATGATGACTCTCCTCTTGACTTGAATGACTCAACTGGACTCTTGACTTGAAAGACTCATAGGACTAAAGTGACTCAATTGGACTCACATATTCCACTGTATTACAGGACTCAATTGGCTCACTTTGACTCAAGTGACTCAGCACTAATGGACTCAAATAAAATAAAATAAAACAGACTCTCGGTCCCCATCAGTTTTGGGCCTAGGATAGGTGATGAAATCCTGCCCTGATGTTAGATAGCAATTGCCCTCAAGATTAAATTAAAGTAATGATGGCAATCGTTGGTCCTGATGCAATCTAAAATAATCAAAAAAATAAAATATTTCCTGTGTGTTTTATGAGGTGGCAAGTTAAGTTTAGGTTGATTAGGTTAGGAAACAAATTGGGCTTGGGATTGGGATGTGTGGAAGTTGGTTAGGTTTGGTTAAGTAATAGTATAGAAATAGTGGAATTCAGGAAATTAGATTTTCAGATGATGCAGGTTTTGACATATTCACCGATGCAGAAAAAAATCAAAAAAATTATAGAAAGGATAATGGATGATGATGATGAGCTCTACCAAAGTTTATGCAAAACAAAAATCAGATGATGATGCAAATCCTAGGGTTTTTGGACTGATATAGAAATCCTAGGATTTTTGTTAGTGTTTCTAATATGCCAGATTTTAGGGAATTAAATTTTCTATAAAATTTATTAAAAATTATTACAATTATTAGGACAAAATGAAGGACATGATGTACAAATTTCATAAAATAATAAAATTTTTAAGTGGTCGAAATTCGATAAAAAATAGACACCTAATGCAGCTAGCAGGATGCAGAAATTAGGGTTTGTGTTCCTAATGTAGATGAATGCTATCCTAAACCTATTATAATACCAAACTGATGCAGGATGACTCTAAGATTGCTAAATATGTAGGAAAAGTAATAAATTAATTTTTTTATAATTTCTTTAACATTAAATTTGCAGGCTAAGTTCCCAAAATTAAGTGAGAACTGGTAGAAAGAGTATCAATGCAAAGAATCATCATATCGCAGGCATACTCATGCAAAATAATAAGAACCAAGACCCGAGAATTGAGAAATTCCAAGCTTAGGATAGCTAATATTCATCAAAACAAATATCAAGAGTTGGGAAGGATGTTACCAGTCAGTGATTGAAGAATATGCAATTGAAGAGATCACTCACACTCTGATTGGAGCCTGGATGATAAAGCTTCAGTTCCATTGGATTAGATGGCTGATTTGGGTGATCTTGGAGGCAAAGAAGGCCTTCTCTAGGGAGGGAAAACACCTCAGGGATCCTGCAAGCATCAGAGGATGGTTAGAAAGCAACAACAAGACAATTAAAAAGAGATTAGTCTTAGAAGAAGATTGAATTTGGGTTTGGATGTGGGCGGCATGAAGAAGGATGATGCTCCTTGCTTGGGCGGCCTAGTGCACTCCTTATTTGGGTGTATGAAGGCTTGGAAGGCAGCAAGCTAAAGCGTGGATGAAAACTTGGGGCAGGTGTTCGGTCAGGCACAAGAAGAACACACAAATAACTCAAGAACACCAACACAAGAATAACTCAAAGCAAAATTCAGCAAAGTTTAATTCATTAAGAAAATTATTACAAGAGGAAGAGGGGTGGAGTATTTATAGAGCTCCCATGCCTTCTCCTAAAGGGACTACAAGTCTTCTTCTAGTTAGAATAGGTTTACAAAATTTAAGTGGAAGAAAGACTACAAAATAAACCTAGAACTAGGAGTATACAAGTTGAATAGAATAAAAACTCAAACTCCTTCTTTCATTCCAACTCTTCCACTATGTTGGACTTGGTCAACCATTAAAGGACGCCCCTCTTGGTGTGTTGGGCTTCATGGGGGGCAGCAACAGCCAGCCAAGGGCTTGGGGTGCATGGGCTTTGGGCCTCCTGGAAGCTGGGGTGCCCTGGGCTGGAATATTCCTGGAATCAATATGGAATCTTGGTTCTTTATGGACCTGGGCCTTGAATTCTCCTGGGCTAGGGTGCAGATATGTCTTTAGGATCCTGGGGTGGCTTGTATGTGGAATATTCCCTGGCATCTAGAGGGAATCTAACATCTAAAAAATATCTAGAGGGCATCTGGAAGGAATCAAGGTATCTAAAAAGGCATATTGGATCCTAGGGTGTCACACAAAATTTAATAAGCTGATGTAGTGGCCTCTAACTCCTGCATGAGGCCTGGTGGAACTCCAAAATAGGGTAACCTTCTCTATTGTACAAAAATTGGACTGATACTGGATTTATACTAAAATACAGGACTCAATAGAATGGACTAGGTTGAGACAAATCAACTAGCCTCAACTTATTACAGGACTCAATCTTAATTGATTACAAAATTGTGACACATGACTAAGGTTCTAAAATAAAAACCCCTAATTAGTAAACCATACGGGATCCAGGGATTTGTGTCTGATCTTGGTGTCCCCATCAAAGGGGCAGCAAAGGGCCAGCCAAGAGTGGAGGGTGCATGGGCTTTGGGCCTCCTGGAAGCTAGGGTGCCTCGGCTGGTATATTCCGGGTATCAAACTGGAATCTTGGTTCTTAAAGGCATGGGCCTTGCTCGTGGGCTTGAATTTCTTGGACTAAGATGCTAGTATCTCCCTGGAATCAAGGGGCACCCTGGGTTGAGGATATTCCATGGCATCTAGAAGGAATCTGGCATCTGGAATGGCATTTGGGAGGAATCAGGGCATCTGGAGTGTATCTGGTGGGTATCTAGTGCTCTAGGGTGTCAAACAAGATCCCATAAGCTGATGTAAATGCCTCTGGCTCTTAGGTGAGGCCTGGTGGAACTCCAAAATAGGGTAACCTCTTCTCTTGTTCAAAAATTGGTCGCTCATTGGACTAATACTCAAGTACATGACTCAATGACTGACTGGGGATGAGACAAATAACTAGTCTCAACTTATTACAAAACTCAATTTAATTGCTTACAAAATTGTGACACATGACTAAGCTTTTAAAATCTTAATCGGTAAACCATATGAGATCAAGTGATCTACGTCTAATCCTGGTGTCCCCACCATGGTTCCCCCCCGAGCTCGGACTGTTGGTCTGCCTCCTCCGAACATCCCTCGGCCCAGGTGCATTCCACCATAAAATTGGCTAGAACCTGGCCCTTTTGTACCTGCCATGGGCAATAGGTGATGTCGAATTCGCTGAGCTTCAGCACCCACTTGGTCAAGCGCCCAAAAGTGTTAGGGTGGCTCAGATTAGCCCTTAGGGGCTGATCAGTGAGGACGGCGATGTGGTGTACTTGAAAGTAGGACTTGAGGCACTGTGTAGACATTATTAGTGCAAAACTAATTTTCTTGGGTTGAGTGTACCTAGTTTCAGCATCATGGAGTAGCTTGCTAGTGTAGTAGACTAACCGCTGAGAGCCATCCTTTTCAGCATGAACCAACATGGAGTTGACTGCTTCTAGTGAGATAGCCAGGTATAGGAGGAGCTCTTCTCCGAGCTCCGGCCTGGATAGTAGTGGTGGTGAAGTGAGGAGTTTCTTCATTCCCTCGAATGCTTCTTGGCATTTTTCTATGCAAGTAAAGTCATTCATCGTCCAAAGGACCTTGAAGAATGGCTAGCAATGCTCGGTAGAGTGTGATATGAAACAGCTCAGAGCCACGATGCGCCTAGTCAGACACTGGACTTCCTTCTTGAAGGTGGGATGCCACATGTCTGTGATCGCTTGGATCTTCTCGGGGTTGGCCTCTATCCCTCTCTGGGTCACCATGAACCCCAAGAACTTTCCCGTCGCCACATCAAAGATGCACATGGCAGGGTTCAGCTTCATTTGGTAGTGGCGGAGGTTATCAAAAGCCTCCACCAGGCTGGCAATATAGTCCTCCTCTAGGCCGCTCATGACAAGCATGTCATCTACGTACATTTGCATGTTGTGATCGATCTGGTCCTTGAAGACCGTGTTGAACAAGCACTGGTAGGTGGCCCTGCAATTTTAAGATCGAAGGGCATCATCTTGTAACAATATGTAGCTCGATCAGTCACAAACGCTGCGCACTCCTCATCCTTGGGATGCATTTGGATTTGATTATATCCGGAGAATGCATCCATGAAGCTGAGGTACTTGTGGTTTGAAGTCGCGTCCACCAGCAGGTCGATCTTGGAGAGGAGGAAGCTATCCTTTGGGCATGAATTGTTGAGGTCAGTGTATTCTATATAGATCCTCCACTTCCTAGAGGTTTTCCTAACCTTCACCATGTTAGCAATCTAGTCAAGAAAATGTACCTCTCAGATAAAGCCCATCGTGAGGAGTTTATCGACCTCCTCATTGATGGCTTTCTATCATTCCGAGGTGAAGCTCCTCTTCTTCTGTTAGACCGAGTGATGATTGGGGTTGACATTCAGCTTGTGAGTTATCATCTCCGATGGGATACCAGGCTTGTTGGCGGCGGTCCAAGCAAAAACATCTGCATTAGCCTATAGGAAGCTAAGCAGGCAAGTTCTTTCTTCCTTAGTCAACAAGGCTCTGACTTGTATCATCTTCGAGGAATCTTCCCCTAACAAAAAAGATAATAAGGGCTCGACCAACCCACTCTTTGGTTTTGGTGCTGTTGAATCATATTGGTCTACGGCAGGGCTAGAATCTGCTCCTCTTAGGCTTGGGGTGGTCTGCCAACAGTGCTGCTTCGGCTATCGGGACCCTCTTATCTCTCCGGTCTCCCATGGGGCCGGGAACTGGATAATGAGATGCTTCGTGAAAATGGTGGTGTCAAGTAGATTGAGTCCTGAGTGTCCCAAGATGGTATTGTAGGGTGAGGGGGACCTTTACAACAATAAAGATCACCATCACGGTGCTTTGCTGGGGTGGTGTCCCAGCAGTTATTGGGAGAGTGATTTCTCCCTCATCTCCAACTGAGTCTCTGGGTGAAGCCTACTAGAGGTGTGAACACCAGTCTTATTTGGTCGGTGGACAAATTCATCCTTACGAAAGTATCGTAAAAAAGGATGTCCGAGAAGCTCCTACTGTCTACCATGATTTTTTTTACAGGATGTTTGGCTATCATTATTTCAACGATGACAACATCATTATTTAGGTTGTCTACCCCAGTTGACCCTTCTCCCACGTAAGGGAGTAAATCATCGCTCTCCTCTCTCTCTATAGCCCTCTACGGGGTCTTTCCTGCCCCCCAGGATATCATCCCTAATGGTTTCTCAATGGGATAGTTGTCGAGGGTGAGGAGTTGAGGCCCTTCAGTCTGGGCTGTAAGGGGCACTCTCCTCTCCACATACTGGCCGAGGTAGCCATGCTTGATTAGCTCTTCGATCTCCCTCTTCAGGTGCCATAGTCCCGGTGGAAACGGAAGTAACAGGATTTGTCTCACCCATTGTATGGCTTTAGTGGTGGGGGTCGGTGCCAGAAATGCTCGCCCTCGATCTCCATCAGGATCTTTGCTCTAGGGGCGAGGAGAGGAGTGAAACTCTCTTCATCGACAAGGTCAGCCTTGGGCCTCGGCTCTGCATCATCCTCCGGGTCGGGTGGCTGGAGGTCTCCCCGATGGCATGCCTCTTCGGGGCCCTCATGTCTAGCTCCCTCCTGGCATGATCCACCTTCTTAGTGTGGATGTACATTTATACCCAGAGGAAGAACTCGAAGTACATTTTTGGGGGATTCTTATCTAGGGAGTAGGTGAAGTGGGAGGTTTGCAGCCTCCTCTTCAGTGCTAGCATGGTGACAGACTTGTCGATATTGTAGATCTCCAGGGCAGCGATCTTGAACTGTGACACATAGTCTCGAAGGAGTTTTGGTCCTGTTATCGGATCGAGAAGAGGCTATCGACCTCGTGCGGTGCCTTCTTGCAAGCATCAAAGTGCACCGTGAACTTCCTCTCCATCTAGGAAAAGGAGTCAATGCTCTCAGGTTCGAGTCTGGAAAACCAAACCTGAGCGACCTTTCATAGAGTGGCCGGGAAGGCAATGTAAAGGAATGTGTCGGTGGCTCCCTTGACCCTAATGAGAGCCTTGTATCTTTCCAGGTGGTCCAAGGGGTCGGTTGTCCCATCGTAGGGTTCAACCTATGGCATACAGAACAGGCTGGGGATCGGCTTCTCATGGACTTTCTTCAAGAAGGGTGGATGGGTGTTGTAACCCGTGGGCTCTCTGGGGGAGTCTTGAACTTTTGCAAATCGATGGGCTAGGTCTGCTAACTTGCACTCATGCTCCTCAAGGTATCTTTTCACTCGGTGGTGGATGGCCTCATCAGTCGACCCCTTGATGGAGGATGCCAGGGGTGATGGAGGACAGGAGCAGAGGAACTTGCGCTTGAGTTCCCAGCCATGCTGGTGCTACTAGCATGAGGGCGTGCAGTGGTTCGAGGCCGGGGAGCGGCTCCCCTGACTGGTCAGGTCATGCTGCGACAGCTTGCCACCTGCTTGGTGAGCCTCCTGAGGGGGGATGCCACATGCAGTGGCCCCTCCTAGAAAGATCGCAAGCTGGTGCGGGGGTCAGCTATGCAATTCGTCAGAGTCCCTAGCTAATGTTGTGTTTTCAAGAAGCGATGCTTTTGGTGGAGCTGATGCACCAGCATAGCCAGGAATCGGACCTAGTGGGTGAGTGCGGTGTACTATGGGTCCCCCGGAGGTGGCTGCGATGGAGCAGGATGCTCCCCCTTCGAGCATTGTTCACCATGACGAGGGGGGTCCATCGCTCGACCAGCGGAGGCTTCACAAGCTCCCATAATCACCATTGGACTATGGGCATCAGCGTGGTCTTCCTTGTTGTGGGAGGGATGATGCTTTCTTTTGGCTCTCTCCTTCCTATCTGGCATGCCAATTTGTTGCTACCCGAATCGTCGTGACCCATTGCTCTAATGCGTCGGGTTCTCATCGGGTGCCTGCTCCCCACCTCGCGGTAGGCTCGCTCGTTCACTCTGGGGGTTTTGCAAGACATAGAAAAGCCTCGAGCCAGGGATTCTGGTGAAGCCACTCTGATGATTAAGTCAGTGGGATGATCGAGGGGAACAAAAATCTATGTGGCAGAGAGCATGGGGGACTCTCTACATCGAGAGGGTGATAAAAGAGAGAAGATAATGCTAAAAAATGAAAGAGTCCCAATTGTTTTTTCCTTGCTTGGTTTTTTTCTCTTACCTTTACTTACCTTTTCGTGCTGGCCTTATATAGGTGAGTGGCCTTTGTTGGCTTCCAGGTTTCCTCCTTCGAAGGAGGCTTTCCATTGTTTGCTATCGCCTATCTATCGGGCCAAATCTATGCCTGAGCCTCGAGCCATAATGGGATGTTGCCATTTCAAAGGAGGCTGCCTGAGTACCGCAGCACCTAGGGTCTAGGGCGTAGGGTCCAAGTACCCTATTATAAAAGTCATAGTTTTCTAGTTGTGCGATCGCGGACGTGTCAGCATGCAATAAGGCTGGGAGCCTGGGGTTGTCCGGATCATGCAGAACATGTGCACTACACGCCGCAGGGGGTTTGTGCCCATGGCAGGGCATGCACCACCTCTCAAAGGTTCTATGTGATCAAGAAATCCCCCATCTTCATTTTGAATTATGGCCTCTTTATGCCTTTGGCAGGAATCCACACTCCTACTGGTAGGAGGGTTTGCTTCAGAGGGGTGGGCATGACCTCAACCGGGAGCTGACCTTGGACGGGGGGCCCACTTGATGAGCCCTCCTCGACTGGGAGCTGACCTCAATAGAGCGGTCCATTCTGGGAGCATGAGCTCGACTCCGATCGGGAGCTATCCCTAGCTAGGGGCAGCTTGCCTTGGAGGGATGGACTCAACAACGATTGGGAGCTGACCTCAGATGGGGGGCCCGCCCAATGAGCCCTACCTCGGTTGGGAGCTGACCTTGACCAGGTGGTCCACTTCGATTCTTTGTCAAGTAGTCCTGCTCAAGTGCCAGGTCTCTTGCCATCATGGCTGTCCACAAGCTCCACGTCAGTGGTTGTTTCCACATCAATCCGTAGGCTCCATGTCAGCGGATGTCGCCATATCACAATCCATAAGGAGCTTGGGTTAATCTAGTTTGCTTGAAGTCTTTTACGAACTCTTGTGCCCGCACCTATTCTCCCAGGGTGGAAAGGACTCGCCCTGTCGAGTATGGGTCAACTTGACTTCAGTAGTGTTCTAGTAAGTCTAGGTTGATCCTTTGTAGATTCTCTTGAGTGATCCACGAGTCTTCAGATTCTAGTCGACCTTGCCAACGAACCAAATTGCATTGATAGTCTTTGTTCTGGGTAATGATAGTCTTGTCATCCAGAATTCGCTCAATCATATCTCGCCATTTTAGTAATGTAGCTGGTGGACACTCAGGGGTAGGTTCACTCTCAAAAATGGGATCAAGTTCAAAAGGCTCACTAGGTATCATTATTGGTTCCTTATACTCTACTAGGTCTGAGATATCGAAAGTTAAACTGATACCTAAGTCAGATGGTAACTCAAGCACATCGGCATTAGGTTCAATTTTTTTTATTAGTTTGAAAGGACCTGCACTACGAGCATATAACATTTTCATGGTTCTGCGTGGGACCCATTCAAGTCTAAGCCTAATCATCACATAGTCTCCTTCATAAAATTTTTTGACTCTTTTATGAGAATTAGCCATATGCTTGTAAGTTTCATTGCTCAAATTAATTTTCTTACTAATTTCTTTGCATAATTTTTTAACATGTATGCATATAACTCATACCAACACCTAATAAATTATAAGTTCGACTATGCATTCCTATCGAAAAAGAAATTATTAAATCCTTAACTACAACTTTGTGTTGACTCTTAGTTGGTGGGAGACATGCAGATAAAAATTTTACATGGACTCCTAATAAATGCCATAAGGTCATCCAGAAATAGGTAACAAATCAAACATGCTCAAAGGATTTATGCAACTTGTTAACCTCAACAATGAGTAATTGAGTGGTTGTAGAAGCATTGGAAGCCTTATGATAGGGTAAAAAATAAGAAAAGGATTCGAGGAGTAGTGATGCCGGACAAATAATTAAAGCCTAATTAACAAAGATTAGCAGAGAATAATTTTTTTTACTTTTTTATTTTTTTCCAGATTTTAAGAAGACTCAAAGGAGACAGTAAAGAAAACTAGTTTAATTAACTACCTGCACAAGTAAACCTAATAAAATAACTAGGAAAGTAGGATCTGGTGGCTAAGAAACTACCAAAACTAGGATTTGATGTGGGATGGAGATGATACAGGACTATATTAATGATGAGATGGATATGCAAATAATTTTTCTTGTTAAATTTTTTTATGTTTTAGTAGATTTAAAGATTCCTGAAGACAAACAAAGAGCAGATCTAGGGAGTCTATATAGATAATAACTTTCTAGCATGCAAGATAGCCCTTAAACAAAGATAAGGAGAGGACCCCGGGATTGAGAAACCCCGTAGGAATTAGTTCTAGATCAATACATACCTAGGAGATTAGGGATGCAAACCTTGAAAGAACTCTGATACGCCCGATGTCGAGTTCACTCACTTTCGTGGGCGGCCAGGAGGATTGAGTCGTCAACCCTGCGAATTCGTTGGCTTTCTGTTGATGGTCCGAAGGCAAGGGAGACTGAATCCTTTGTCCATTTTACCTGGAGGACCTGCGAGCACCCAAATGAAGGGTTAGGAATCATCAAGAAACAAGGAGGAAGGGATGGAAAAGAGCTGAAATGGTGATCGAGGAGGCTCTTCTTGCTAGGCGTCCAGGTGGATCTTCCAGCTGGCGTCCAAGCTTGAAGGTGGAAAGGTGGCTTGTATAGATGGATGGTAACTCAGGATCTCTTAACCCTTGATGTCCCGAAGGACAAAGGCGCTCCTTTTCGAAGTTCGTAGTCTAAAAAATAGGGGCTAGAAGAATAACTTCTCAAACTTTTTTTTTTCATTTCATTAACATTGCCATTACAAGAGGTTAAGGCTCCTTTTATAAGCGCCTAACCCTCATTTGAGTTCAAATGAGGGGAGTTACAAAATTCAAACAATGGGTGCCCAAAAATCTACATTCAATCCCTTGGAATTTGAAATCCAAGATGCTAAGCTGACCATGCTTTGGTGGAGAAGCTTGATTAGGGGAATGTTGTCTTCATGATTCAAGTTGGCACCCTTTGGACTTGGATTTTCTTCCATGGCCGACCAAGACATTTTGGGAAGAAGGCATGATGTGGGGGCTTGAAGCAAGGAACATATCTTCACAAATCAAGGGATGCTTCATAGCTCTTTGACCTTCCTTGGCCGCCTACCCTTCTTTGGAGAGAAACTTGATAGGGAGAGGGAAGGGAGGAATGTTGTCTCCCTTTTGAAATTTACATCCTTGGCCACCCATGGTTCCTTTGGAAAGAGACTTGATAGTGGGAGGGAAGGTTGGCTTGGATCAAGGGATGACATCCAAAAATTCTGCATTTCTCTCTTGCCTTGGCCGCCCACTTGTCTTGGTGATGTGGCACTTCTTTATGCCA
This sequence comes from Areca catechu, assembly GCA_021397845.1. Classification (NCBI taxonomy): domain Eukaryota; kingdom Viridiplantae; phylum Streptophyta; class Magnoliopsida; order Arecales; family Arecaceae; genus Areca; species Areca catechu. Next base: position 129,661,425 of record CM038045.1, on the reverse strand, counting down.
CATGGCACAGGTGAGGTGGCGCTCCAAGAGTTGAAGTGGCATCCTTCAAGGCATGGGGACAATGGCTTGATCCATCAACTGGGCTTGACTCAAATGTCCACTCCAACTTGAGCTCAATCATCAAGTAGACTTAGGCTTGGACCAATACAGCTAAATACAGGACCCTTTGACCTAGCTTGACCAAATTGGCCAAGGTACAAGGCTAAAAAAAAATTAGAACTAAATACATGACTCAAAATCAAAATGCTCAGGATTGAAGCCTTATTACAGGACCCAACAAATAAAACCCTAATCAGAGATCCACAGAGGGTTGAGGAGGCTCTGTCTGATTCTGGTGTCCACACCAATTCTCCTGGGGTGGGAGGAACTTCACCCTATCGAGCAATGGTTGATTTGACTTTGATACTTCTCCAGAAGGTTGGCGTTGAGGCACTGCAAGTCCTCTTGGGCAATCCACGAATCATCGGATTCCAGTCGGCCTTGCGATCAGACCAAGTAACGCTGATAGCCTTTGCCCTTGGTGGTGATATCTTGATCATCCAGGTCATGCTCGATTCGCTCTTCTCTCTTAGGCAAAATTAGAGGTGGACACTCTAGGTTAGGTTCGCTCTCAAATGAAAGATCAGGCCTAAATTGCTTGCTGGGTATGTTTGCTGGTTCCCTATACTCGACTATGTCCGAGATATTGACGAGCTAATGCCATAATCCGAGGGTAGCTCAAGCACATAGGCATTAGGGCCAACTCTCCTTTTCACTCTAAAGGGGCCAGCTCCATGAGCATGAAGTTTCTTACGGTTCCTGGTAGAAACCTTTCAGGCCTAAGCCTAATCATTACAAAATCTCCTATATCAAATTCTTTGGCTTGCTTTCGGGAATCAGCCAATTTCTTTTATGTATTATTACTTAGGTTGATTTTTGGCTAATCTCCTTATGCATGCTTCGAATATACTGTGCAAAAGATTCTGCGGACTCTGGGACTCATACTGATACTAATCAAAATGCAGACTCAACCATGCATTCTTATTAGGAGGAATTTTATTGGACTCTTGGGCCTAAGGCTAACAGACTATAGACTCTCTAGGTTTGACCCTGATTTGGTATGCACATAAGAATTTACCATGAACTTCTAGAAAATGCCAGATGGTCTTCCAGAAGTAGGTAGCAAATAGGATGGGCTCTAAGGATTCATACAATTTGGTAATCTCAACGAAATGTAACCCAATGGCTCTAGAAACATGAGAAGATTCAGGGAAGGGTAGGAAATAGGAATTGGAGTCTTGGGGCAATCTATGGGAAGCATGAAATAGACCTTGGTTACTCAGGATGATCTTAACATTTGAATATTGATCTATGGGTGTCATAAGGTCAAATTGATGGATGGAGAATTTGGTCATTGTAAGTGCAGATTTTTCATGAAAGGAAGACTTGGTCAGTTCCAGAAAAAGGTTATCAACTGGGGTTAGAGGAATAAACTCTTTACAAGGGAGCTGAATGAGGTCTTGGGTTAAGGCTAAAGGAGTGGGTTCTTCCTAAGGGCATTGACTTACAAGAACCAAGTCCTCACTAATTTCTTGTTGTTCTGATGTTTCAGGACTAGGCTTAATAATCTTATCTTCTCCAAGGTTTTCCTCAGGTAAGGTACTAGAGTTGTCCACCTCACAGTCTTCTCCTTCATATTCATCTACCAAACTCATGTCAGCCTCATATACTTCTACTTCAGGCTCACTGGTGGGTTCAGGATCTTCTGAGGGTCCTTCCAAAATAGCTTCAGCTTGGGTGTTTTCTGGGTCAACCAATTCTTGGTCTGCAATATATTCCTCCTCTTTAATGTCATCCTGGTGAATACATGGGATAGCAGGGGTGGGTCGACTCCGATCGGGTTAGCTCGGACTGGGTCGACTCGGGTAGACTTGACTATACCCTTGGCTAGATCCTGGGGTTTGGCTAGGGTTCCTAAAGGGTTCAGGTCTACTATAGGTGGGTGTCCTTTGGAAATGCTCATAATTCCTTACAGTTTGGTAAGCCTGCTTTAAGTCATTGATCTTTCTAAAAAAATGCTCCCTTTGGATATCCGAATGTAGGCCAGCTCGAAACCTTGATATGATCATAGCCTCAGACTCAACTGTGTTACATCTCTTGATAAACTTATTGAATTGGTCAATGTATTCAGACATAGTTTTGTTACCCTGCCTCAATTCATACCATTGGTCTAAAAGTCTTTGCTCATAAAATCTACCTAGGTACTGCTCTTAGCCTACTTCTCATGGTTCTCCAGCTATGCATTCTATCTCCTCTTTGAAAACATTCATCCTCAATAGCTTCCTAATGCCACTTAGCATATCGGGTTAACCTACGTGTGGCCAATCTAAATTTCTCTAACTTCGCAATCTTAGTGTACTCGAAATAGTGATCCATGCTCTCCTCCCAATCGATATACACTTGTCTTCCATCAAAAGTGGGTGCATAAGGTTGGGTGCTCCTAATGGGTCCCTCCTCGGAGTCAACCAAGTATGGGTATGAGCTCCTAGGGCTAGACTCAAGGGCAAGATCATGATCATCGGCTCTTGGATCAAGGAAATTGGGCCTAGAGGATTTGAATTTAGCATGGGCCTTGCGAGCTTTTGCTTGTGCCTCTGCTTGGGCCATCTTTTGGTTCAATTGGGCCAGTTGTTTGCTGAGGGCCCACAAGTGGGCTTCAAGGTTTGATCCCATGATTATACTGGGCTGGATATGGACTAATGGGCTAATTGACTCCTAATCTAGACTAGACAAGCAACACACAATGAATGGTGCTACGGGTTTGCTAGACCTAGGAGTTCAATCAGAATGGGTCAATGTAGAAGACACAGAGCACAACAACTAGCCCTTTCACTGGCCAGGTAAGAGGTAGGAGTGTGGGAGGCCCCCCTTGCTTTTTCAATGATCCAATTAAAGAACCACAACACCGCTTAAGTCATTTGATGCTAGACCCCTTGCCTTAGACACCAGCTTCCCGGTACTAATTAAAGGGTTGCATGCACTAGCTTCCCCAAAACGGTTAAACCCGACTCGTGGGTGTCCCTAAGCTATTAGGTTGCTACTTGATTTCAGATTAGGCTTAGGTTCGTAATGCAAGGGTGGTTGTTTTTGGACTAAGAAAGGTAATGCCCTCCTTCCCTTATCTTGTGATATTGACACCTTTAAGTAAATTATGTAAATGATGGCATACACATGAAACCTAATGAAATATATCTAAGTTTTATTTTCTTTTTGGATTTTGATGTATGTTAGTAGAAATAAGATGCTGAAAATAAAAATTTGAACCTAAATACAAAATTAAACTATATGGAAATGAAAGTGTGATGAAATGCACTTGCTGGAATTTCAGAATATATTTATTCTCAGGTAGTATTCTGGTATGTAAAAATTCTACATATTAAAATAAAATCTGAGAAAATTTTTAAAAATACTTATAGTTATGATGAATCAAGCAAAACAAAAATCATCAAAATCTGAGATTCCTACATATAGAACAACTAAAATATCAGACTATGTATTGAGTTACTAAATTTCTAAAGATACTGAAATCAAAGATGCAAAACTTTTCTTTAGGATCTAAAACCTATCTCCTTGTGTTCCCCTTCAAGGGTTAATCACATCGGCAGCCCTACATGCCATAGGAAATTCCCTTTGAATGGGATGTGAGGGTCTTGAAGCCCTACTTTTTTCTATGACTAGATGGCCATGGTGAAGCACCCAATCCAAGTACTTAAGAAGAATTAAGTCTTAACCATGCTCTAATACTAGACTTGATGTGGGATGGAGATGATGCGAGACTATACTAATGATGAGATGGATATGCAAATAATTTTTCTTGTTAATTTTTTTAAGTTTTTATGTATTTAAAGATTCTTGAAGATAAGCAAAGAGCAGATCTAGGGAGTTTATAAAGATAAGAACTTTCTAGCATGCAAGATAGCCCCTAAACAAAGATAAGGAGAGGACCCCAGGATTGAGAAATCCCGTAGGACTTAGCTCTAGATCAATACCTACTTAAGAGATTAGGGATGCAAACCTTGAAAGAACTCTGATGCGCCCGATGCCGAGTTCAATCACTCTCATGGATGCAGCCTGGATGATGCGGGACAAAAAGGGGGGCTAGGAGGCTCATTGGAGAGCTGAGAAGTCTCCTATGATTAGGGTAAAAAAGGTGAAAAAAATATGTTGGGGCAAGAAAGATGGATACTCCATGGACGTAGGACTTACCTTCACGGAGAGACGTCGCACCTTTAGGGCATCCCACCCACCCCAGTGCATGTAGTCTAGGGCATCCCACCCATCTCACTACATACGGAGCCTAAGGCATCCCACCCAAAATGCTACCTGGGGCCATGAAGGAGAAGCTCCAAGATCATAGAGGGGACTCAGCAAGGGAGAAGATAACTAGGGTCTCATGCCCCTTGATGCTCAAAAGCGAAGGCAGTGGGGTCTCACACCCATCGACACCCGCAGGTGAAGGAAAGATGGGCCTCATGCCCAGAGGCAGAACCAAGAACACTCTTTTCAAAAATTCATATTCTCCATTACTTTCAATATAAGAGAGGGGTCCTTATATAGGGACCAATTACTTAGGAAGCAGGTAAAGAAAATATATGCACCACAATCCTTCCGGATTTGCTAAATGACAACATGGAAGGTTTTCTATAATTTCCAAAAAAAAACTCAAGACAATAAGGAAAGAAGAGGGGGACCAAGGGGGGACCATGTGGGGCGCCAAAGACTTGCTCTTTTGGGCTTAGGGGGGGACCACATCTTTCCTTTGTTACTTGGCATGAATCATGGGATTCATGCTTATCTACTTGACCTTCCTTTTTGAAAGAATAATGCCCTAAAAGCCAATCATTGTAAGGGCATTTTTGTAAACTTCCAAACTCATGTATGACATTTTTAGGTATTAATAAAAGGCATTTAGTTTTCATCATATTGCTGTGTCTGATTAATAGATTATGGTGAACCCTGTAGGTTAGGGAAATGGAATTAGGGTTATGATGAAGATCATAACAATGAGTCCTAAATTTTTATAAACTCTAATCTAGAATGTTCCTGGTCGTTGGATTATCGATTAGGGGATCGATACTTCCGGAAAGACTAGCATATCCTACGTATGCTCTTAAGAGAGGGTGGTTGATCTCACAGCCACTAGTGTAGAGACACTAATATAAGGATATGGGTGCTCATCGTAGACATGAGTTCACTGAACTGATCCGCACTGAGAACTTCTTATGGATGCCTTAATGCTTGTCAAAAGGTAGTTCTCATAGTGAAAGTTGTGCAAGTAATCTTTAGACCTGAGATCACCTTAGATCCTTATGCATACTAAGCCATGTTTTGATTCATACCCATTCATGACATTGAGTTATGCACGGGATGTTCTCGAATATGGTGGAAGGTGTATGAAGGATGAGAGTGGATCAACAAGGAATCGATCATTCCTAATAAGAGAAAATATTATCTTAAGAAATCTCTTCAATTGATGACTCAGGAAGTCTTTGATCAAAGCAGGATGAGATTAGAAAAGGTTTTCTAATCAGACATCAATAGAGTCATCATTATCGAATTGAGATTCGAAATGACTATGTTCTAGGGTTTGACATTAATCCATACCCATCACTTATTCAGGATAAAAGGAGATCGAGAGATTGAATTGCACGCTAACTTTCCACTGAAGGATATTTTTGATAATTTTTACAAAATTCCTCATCTTCCGTGTAGGCATGACACATTGCTAGACATCAATCATGTCATGTAGGTTATCATGAATCAATTCGATTAGATTCATGAGTCAATTTAAAAGTTGGTTCAAATTGGCAACTTGGGTCAGTTCAATTTGACCTAATTAGGTCAAACGGGTCCGATTGGATCGAATTGACTTGGACCCAGACCTACTGCTGGCTAGATGTGGAACCCAAAAAGTCACACACATATGAGAATTAACCTAGGAATTTATTGGATATTATATTAGGGTTAATTAATCCTAATTGGCTAGCTAGATTGCGTACTAGCATATGTATGCTAGCCTAATTCCTAACCTAATTAGATTGGGTCTATTTGCTTGCTAATTGGGCAAACCAATTTATGAAAAATCTAGATTGGGTTGTGTCCTAAGTGGGGTCAAATAATCTAATTTTATTTGGATTTTATCAGCCTTTATCTTGGATTTATGAAGAGTCCAAACTAGATTGGACTTTTGGCACCTTTTGGAGTTTGCGCTAGAAGTTATTGGCATGAAATAAGCAAGGAGTCATTCTACTTTAGGGAAGTGGTTTCCAAATAAGCAAGGAGTCTCTCCCCTTATCCTAACACCCATTCCTTCAGCCTCTTTATCGTACAAGAAAGAAAGAAGGATGAAATTGGCACGCGCAACATGAAGAGTCGTGACTCTTCATGGTTGCCGCACCAATTCAATTTCAAATGGGAAGTTTTGTTATAGAAGGGATATGTCTCTTCATTCCCACACCAATTGCCTTCTCATCAGTTGTTTACATGCCACATGGCATGAAGAAAAATCACCAGTTAAATCCAAGAGATGCAGATAAGTTTTTTGGCGCATGAAAGGATGTATTCTTAGATCCAAAAGACTCCTTCTCATTGAAGGGTCTTATTTGATCTGATGAAAAGCAGATCAAGGGCTGATGAAGAGACTTATCTCATGCCTCTTGCTTTCCTATGTAAACCCATCGGTGTTTTACAGAAAGCAATTCTATTATGTCCTTTCTTTCTTACATTCTTGCACTTATCCTCTTTGTCTCTTCCTTCCCTTATTAAGACATTGTTCTTTCTTTAAGACAAGTCTAACAAATTAAGACAAGGGCTTAGGAAGAGAATAAAGAAGTGTTAAGTAGAAGTAAGAAGAGTTTTGGAGAGGGTTCAGAGTGCTTGTCAGGAGGGTTTTAGTCTGGGAAAGAAGAAAAGGCCGTTGAAGGCTAGGAAGGCTGCCAAAGAGTCCTAGCTGTTTAAGCAAGCAAGAAAGGAGTGTCTCCTTGGTTCAATTCTCATTTGGATCACCTTTGGAGGGCATGCACTTGTGTGCCTAGTGGAAAGAAGAAGGTTATAGCATATCAGGTATTCTTCTTAAGCCTCATTATATGATTAGTTAATTATTATGTTCAAGGGATTCTGGATTAGGGTTTCGATTTGTCTTTCAAATGAAAATTTTTGAAATTCTACCATCCGCTGTGTCATCGAAATCCATCAGTGGTATCAGAGCCACCTTGATGCATTCCATTAATGGTCATTTTATGCTTGGTTGAATACTACATAAAATGTTAAGCATGATATTATGATATGCAAATATTATGCATGATACTAGTATCATATCTTATGTTGCTTGTCACTGATTAGGGTTTTTCACTTAAACCCTAATCTACATAGAGATATGTCTAGATGTTTAAGTCACATTCTGAAATAAGGTTGTCCTAACATAACGGTGGATGTCTGTTATGTTGTAAGGTTGTCCTAGAATGATGACTCACTTGAAACATATTTTGTATATGTATGATTTTATGGGATGAATGTTTTATAAGTGTTATCTATTAGAATGTGTTAAGAGACCATAAATGCCCTCATAAAATTATATTTAGTCATAGTGTAAATTAATCATGAAGCAAATCTATTTAGGGATCTTTGATTAAGCCAATTGGTGTCTAGGCAGGTGGTTTTGGGAAGGTAAAGGGAATGAGGTTTTTAATTGGTTATGTTGTCTGACCTGGCCAATTCTATTGGTGTCTAAGGAAAGCAACAGGGGGACCCCCTCATCTCTTTCACTTATCTGGCCAATTTGGCTATATCTAGACCTTATGTTAGAAATGCAAATTGGTTAAGTACACTACAAAATTGCCTTCCTTCATGCTAAGCCAAATCCATGTCAAACTTACTATTATAGGTTTGTTGTGATTAACACAAGACCTATTTTAGGATTTGATATGATATTTGTCTTAGTATTTTCTATGCTATATAGTATGATTGATTATGTTGCTTTGTTGAGTATACTCAAGGGTGACATTATTCAATAATGACTATATAAAATGAAGGGTATGACTAAACTAATATATTATAGTTTGCTGTGATTAACACAAGACTATAAATGTATTAGAGGCAAGTCTAATGTTGAGAATTGCAATAGGGTGCAATTGAAAGGGATTTTTCTATCCTTAAACTCATGGATGTTTGTTGTGATTAACACAAGGCATTCATGAAGCATTGGGATCTCAACCCCACTAAGGAAACCTTAGTGTGGTTTCCTGCTTACCATATTTGAGGGTTATGGTATTCGAATAAAATAGTGGGAGACATAATTAGATGTAAAGTTTTTATCTAGTTATGGATGTCATCTTGAGTGGTCTACTTATAGTTGTTCTTTATTTTTATGTAGATTATAATTTCATGGCTTCTACTCTGTCACTACGTGGCATCTTGGATGCCAACAAGCTGACCGATCCCAATTATATGGACCGGTTGAGGAACCTGAGGATAGTTTTATCTCAGGAAAGGATTGCCTATATCCTTGATACTCTTGACCCTGATCCGATAGGAGAGGATGCTACCGAGGAGGAAAGAGCCACATATAAAATGTGGCAGAATGACAGCATGACCGTTAAGTGGATAATGTTGGCCTCAATGAGTAATGAACTCCAGAGGCAACATGAGAAAATGGAATCTCAGTCCATATTGCTCAATCTCAAAGAGCTTTATGGGGAGCATAGTCGGATTGCACGATACGAGATATCAAAACAGGTGTTCTGGGCACGAATGAGTGAGGGCTCTTCCGTTCAGACACATGTCCTCAAAATGATTGACCTAATCATTAGGTTAGGTCAGTTAGGATTTGTGATGGATGGGGAGTGCAATTAGGATTTAATCCTACAATCACTCCCAGACACCTTCTCACAGTTTGTCATGAATTACCACATGAACAAACTGAATACTTTATTGCCAGAGTTATTAAATATGCTCAAAACAGCAGAGAGCCACTTTAAGGGTGGTAAGGCTGAGCTTCTTCTAGTCGATAATAAGAAGAAGCAAGCAATGAAGAAGGGTCCTAAAAGAAAGAGGAACCCTAAGAGTAGCTTTGAGAGCAAGAAGGAGGCAAGGAAGCCCTCCACTGATGGATCCTGTTATCACTGTGGGAAGCAAGGGCACTGGAAGAAAAATTGCAAGTTGTACCTTGCAAAGGAGAAGCAAGATGCTGTTGGAGCATCTAAAGGTTTGTTAATGATACAAACAAGTTTATCATTGAGTTCTTTAGCTTCTAATTCATGGGTACTTGATACCGCATGTGGATCTCATATCTGCAAATCTTTGCAGGGGCTGCAGAGGCCTAGAAGACTGAAGAAAGGTGACTTCGAGCTATTCAGCGCAAGTGGAGAACCCATTCAAGCTAAAGCTGTTGGCACCTACTTATTGTAATTGCCTTCAGGCAATATTATAGAATTAAAATAATGCTATTATGTACCCAATGTTATTAAAAACATTATTTCTGTATGTTCCTTATTACAAGAAGGTTATAAAATAAAGTTAACGAGCCTGGGATGCTTGATTTTCTTTTCAAAGAAATTCTTTAGTTATGGTACATTTTCTAATGGTCTTTTAACTCTATCACTCAATGATAAAGTCTTGGTTGTTGAGAACAAGAAAAGAAAGAGAGATGATGTCAAAGTCACATATCTCTGGCATTGCCGTCTGGGTCATATTAGTGAGTCCAGGATAAGCAAGTTATACAAAGATAACTTCTTTGAACCTTTTGATTTTGAGTCATTGGAACTTGTGAATCCTGTCTCATGGGAAAAATGACTAAGTCTCCATTCACTGGACATGGAAAGGGCAACTAAGTCGTTAGGACTAGTTCACACAGATGTGTGTGGCCCTATGACAACCCAGGCCAGAGGAGAATACTCTTATTTTATCAGTTTTACTGATGATTTATCAAGGTTTGGATTTGTGTATCTAATGAAACACAAGTCTGAAGCTTTTGATAAATTTAAAGAGTATCTAAAAGATGTTGAGAAACAAATAGGGCATAGTATTAAAATCCTTCGGTCTGATCAAGGAGGAGAATACTTGTCCAGTGAATTTCTTGATTTTCTAAAAGATAAAGGCATTCTCTCAGAATGGACCCCTCCATATACACCATAGTTAAATGGTGTAGCAGAAAGGAGAAATCATACCTTATTAGATATGGTACGGTCCATGATGTGCTCCACTGATCTTCCAGTCTCTTTTTGGGGTCATGCCCTAGAGACCGCTACTCATATTTTGAATAGAGTACCATCAAAGGCTGTTAATAGCACTCTATATGAATTATGGAAAGGGAGAAAACCAAGTCTTAAGAATTTCAAGATTTGGGGCTGCCCAGCTTATGTCAAGAATTTTTTTGGGCATAAGCTAAGTGCTAGGGCTGACAAATGCAGGTTTGTAGGATATCCTAAAGAAGGAATGGGATACATTTTCTATCACCCTACTGAACAAAAGGTTTTTGTCAGTAGACATGCAACCTTCTTGGAAAAGGAATTAATCCATTAGATGGCAGTGGGAGGATATTTGTACTTGAAGAAGTTCAACCTACACCTGATGTAATTCCTTAACCATATGTTCCTATAATTCAGAAACATCCATAACACACACCTCCTTTCCGAAGGTTAGAGAGAGTGCGGGGTACACCTCTCCAATATGGCTTTGTCATTGGAAATGACAATGAGGCCAATATCATTCAGGATGATGATCTTGTAACCTATTCGGAAGCCGTCGAGAATAAAGACTCCGATAAATGGCTAAATGCCATGAAATCTGAAATGGACTCCATGTACTCAAACCAGGTTTGGACATTGGTTGATCCACCTAAAGGAGTTAACCAAATTGGGTGTAAATGGATCTTCAAGAAGAAGATTGGAGTAGATGGCCAAGTAGATAACTACAAAGCTAGGCTAGTGGCAAAAGGTTTCAGACAAAAACATGGTATTGATTATAATGAAACCTTTTCACCAGTAGCAATGCTCAAGTCCATCAGGATTATGCTTACAATAGCAGCATACTATGATTATGAAATATGGCAGATGGACGTAAAGACTGCTTTCCTCAATGGATACCCTAAGGAAGAAGTCTATATGTCATAACCAGGAGGGTTTGTCTCAAGTGGGAGACCTAAGCAAGTATGCAAGCTTAAAAATCCATATATGGATTAAAGCAAGCGTCGAGGAGTTGGAAAATCCGCTTTGATGAAGTAATCAGGGAGTTTGGCTTCATTAAAAATGTGGATGAACTTTGTGTGTATAAAAAGACAAGTGAAAAAATAACTGTCTTTTTGGTTTTGTATGTCGATGACATACTTATCATTGGGAATGATATCCTAATGTTACAATTGGTCAAGACTTGGCTATCTTCAAAGTTTTCCATGAAGTATTTGGGAGAAGCATCCTGTATATTGGGAATTAAGATCTATAGAGATAGATCTAAGAGGATGCCAGGTTTATCTCAATCCAGGTACATTGACTTAGTGTTGAAAAGATTCAACATGGATGGGAGTAAGAGAGGTTATTTGCCCATGAGTCAAGGCATACATCTCTCCAAGAAAATGTATCCTAAGATATCAGAAGAAAGAGAGAGAAAGGCTAAGATTCCTTATGCTTCGGCTATAGGATCAATAATGTATGCTATGTTATGTATCAGGCCTGATGTTGCTTATGCCTTGGGCATTGTAAGCAGATTCCAGGCTGATCCAGGAGAAGATCATTGGGAAGCTGTGAAAAATATTCTTATGTACCCGAGAAGGACTAAGGATGTTTTTCTAATCTTTGGAGGATCAAAATTAAAACTAGAAGGATATACAGATTCTAGTTTTCAATCAGATCCAAATGATAGCAAATCCATATCAGGGTATGTCTTCATCCTATATGGTGGAGCAGTAAGTTGGAAGAGTATAAAGTAGCAAACTGTAGCTGACTCAGTCACTGAGGTAGAATACATAGCTGCATGTGAAGCCACAAAGGAAGCTGTTTGGATAAAGAAATTCATTACGAAATTGGGCATTGTTCCTGAAATACAACAACCAGTGCCACTTTATTGTGACAACACTGGAGTTGTTGCACAAGCTAAGGAACCAAGGTCTCATCATAAGTCCAAGCACATTCTAAGATGCTTCCACCTCGTTCGAGAGATCATAGGAAGACAAGATGTTTCCATTAAACAAGTTGATACAAAGAACAATATAGCAGACCCATTCACTAAAGCACTACCCCAGCAGCAGTTTGAATTAGGGTTATAATGAAGATCAAAATAGTGAGACCTAAATTCCTATAAACCCTAATATAGAATATTCCTGGTCGTTGGATTATCGATTAGGGGATCGATACTTCCGGAAAGACCAGCATATCCTATGTATGCTCTTAAGAGAGGGTGGTTGATTTCACAGCCACTAGTGTAGAGACACTAATATAAGGATATGGGTCCTCATTGTAGACATGAGTTCATTGAACTGATCCGTACTGAGAACTTCTTATGGATGCCTTACTGCTTGTTAAAAGGTAGTTCTCATAGTGGAAGTTATGCAAGTGATCTTTAGACCTGAGATCACCTTAGATCCTTATGCACACTAAGCCATGTTTTGATTCATACCCATTCATGACATTGAGTTATGCACGGGATGTTCTCGAATATGGTGGAAGGTGTATGAAGGATGAGAGTGGATCAACAAGGAATCGATTATTCCTAGTAAGAGAAAATATTATCCCAAGAAATCTCTTCAATTGATGACTCAGGGAGTCTTTGATCAAAGCAGGATGAGATTAGAAAAGGTTTTCTAATCAGTCATCAATAGAGTCATCATTATCGAATTGAGATTCGAAATGACTAAGTGCTAGGATTTGACATTAATCCATACCCATCACTTATTCGGGATAAAAGGAGATCGAGAGATTGAATTGCACGCTAACTTTCCACTAAAGGGTATTTTTGATAATTTCCACCAAATTCTTCATCTTCTGGGTAGGCATGACACAATGCTAGATGTCAATCATGTCGTGTAGGTTATCATGAATCAATTCAATTAGATTCATGAGTCAAATTGAAAGTTGGTTCAAATTGGCAACTTGGGTCAGTTCAATTTGACCTAATTAGGTTAAACGGGTCCTATTGGATCGAATCGACTTGGACCCAGACCTACTGCTAGCTAGATGTGGAACCCAAAGGGTCACACACATATGAGAATTAACCTTGGAATTTATTGGAAATTATATTAGGGTTAATTAATCCTAATTGGCTAGCTAGATTGCATACTAGCATATGTATGCTAGCCTAATTCCTAACCCAATTAGATTGGGTCTATTTGCTTGCTAATTGGGCAAACCAATTTATGAGAAATCTAGATTGGGTTGTGTCCTAAGTGGGGTCAAATAATCTAATTTTATTTGGATTTTATCAGCCTTTATCTTGGATTTATGAAGAGTCCAAACTAGATTGGACTCTTGGCACCTTTTGGAGTTTGCGCTAGAAGTTATTGGCGTGAAATAAGCAAGGAGTCCTTCTACTTTGGGGAAGTCTTTTCAAGATAAGCAAGAAGTCTCTCCCCTTATCCTAACACCCATTCCTTCAGCCTGTTACCATACAAGAAAGAAAGAAGGATGAAATTGGCGCGCGCAACATGAAGAGTCGTGACTCTTCTTGGTTGCCGCACCAATTCAAATTCAAATGGAAAGTTTTATTATTGAAGGGATGTCTCTTCATTCCCATGCCAATTTCCTTCTCATCAGTCGGTTACATGCCACATGCCATGAAGAAAAATAACCTGTTAAATCCAAGAGATGCAGATAAGTTTTTTGGTACATGAAAGGATGTATTCTTAGATCCAAAAGACTCCTTCTCATTGAAGGGTCTTATTTGATTTGATGAAAAGCAGATCAAGGGCTGATGAAGAGCCTTATCCCATGCCTCTTGCTTTCCTATATAAACCCATCGGTGTTTTATCGAAAGCAATTCTATTCTGTCCTTTCTTTCTTACATTCTTGCACTTATCCTCTTTGTCTCTTTCTTCCCTTGTTAAGACATTGTTCTTTCTTTAAGACAAGTCTGCCAAATTAAGACAAGGGCTTAGGAAGAGAATAAAGAAGTATTAAGTAGAAGTAAGAAGAGTTTTTGAGAGGGTTCAGAGTGCTTGTCAGGAGGGTATTAGTCTTGGAAAGAAGGAAAGGCCGTTGAAGGATAGGAAGGCTGCCAAAGAGTCCTAGCGGTTTAAGCAAGCAAGAAAGGAGTGTCTCCTTGGTTCAATTCTCATGTGGATCACCTTTGGAGGGCATGCACTTGTTTTCCTAGTGGAAAGAAGAAGGTTATAGCGTATCAGGTATTCTTTTTAAGCCTCATTATATGATTAGTTAATTGTTATGCTCAAGGGATTCTGGATTAGGGTTTTGATTTCTTATGTCTTTCAAATGAAAATTTTTGAAATTCTACCATCCGCTGTGTCATCGAAACCCATCACTTTCTCACTTGATGGCATGTGGAGTTGATGTGCCTGGAGGGTGGAAGGGGTGTGCTGGCATGTGGTCATGCATGGGCCGTCTTCATGTGATCCTCCATGTAACCCTAGGTGACGCAATCAAGGATATGACTAGGACTCTACTTGGTTGCTGAGGTGGCTGGGTTCTCGGGTCCCCATCATTCTCCTAGAGTAGGGAGAACTCGACTCCGTCGAGTTTGGCTTCAAGTCTCCCGTCTTCAGCTTGATATTATTTCCCTTGGACTCCAAACTGCAGATTGAGATAACCTTGAGATATATATATATATATATATATATATATAGTTTTGGTCTTTTTCAAACAAATCCAGATTTTTTTTTCTCATCAGCCTTACTCTGAGATGCATACAACTTTGAGATTGGTGCAGCTTCGAAAACTATGCAGCTTTGGAATCTGTGCAACTTTGAAAGGAGTGCAGAGTTGAAGTCAACAAGAGGGGAGGGGATTTGCTTTCACGTTCATGCAATCTCTCCCTTCCTCTCCACAGACTGAAGAAGGGAAATGGATGGCTTGGGCGTGGATCGTCACTGCCGGAGGAGGTCGTGATGGCCAGCGATGGGCACGGGAGGTCGATGGGAAGCAGGGGTCGATGGCAGCGCCGGGGAGAGGTACGCGGCACAGACGGGCAGAGTAGTAAGGTGATGGACGGCGGGGCAGCAAATTGGGCGATCCGACGTAGGGAATGGCGGTCACCATGGGGCTGTGGCACAGGCGGGGATGACCGGCTGACTTCGTCGATAATGGTGTTGGGTTAGCAGGTAGCAGCGGTTGCTGATTTCTGGGAAGATGTAGTGATCGGTGGCAGCAGTGGCTAAGATGTCTGGTGGCAGCATAGGGAAGATCCGGTGGCTGTGGTGATGACGGCGAGAGGAATCGGAGGCTGCAATGAGGAGACAGCGGTGACGATCCGGTCATGGATGAGATGGGGGCTTGAATCAGAGAGAGGTGGAAGAAGATTGAATGGGGAGATTAGGCCAGAGGGGTGGTGTCCGACATCTCGGAGGGGCAGATTCGGTCGGTTCTCATTGGTGTCCTTGGAGGAACCTTTGCCATAGAAGGGATGACATGGTGGAAGAAGGGCGGCACGGACCTGTGGCATGGGCAATGGTTGTGGGCAAATGGCAGCACGGTGGAGATGACCGGCGGTGGCAGGTTGGGCGGCCGGTGTAAGGAAGGGAGGTGATCCACTGGTGCATCGGCTGAGAACGGAGGGGAGGGGAACTTGGATCTGGGCGGAAAGAGAGAAGAAGATGACAAGGATAGGTCAGGGATAAGTAGGGGATAATCAGGAATAGAGTGGGAATAGTGGGGATAACAGGAATAAAATGGAAAAATAAAGAAATAATGGATACCCTGAACCAATAAATTTTTTTTTTTGCTTTTTTTTTCTAACCATAATCCTAAACTGGCTCTAATACCAAAATTGATGTGGAACAAAAGGGGGGCTAGGAGGATCGTTGGAGAGCTAAGAAGTTTCCAATGATTATGGTCAAAAAGGTGGAAAAAATATATGGGGGCAAGAAAGATGGATACTCTATGGACTTGGGACTTACCTTCACGGAGAGACGTCCACCTCTAGGGCATCCCACCTATCCCACTACATGTAGTCTAGGGCATCCCACCCATCTGACTACATGCGGAGCCTAGGGCATCCCACCCAAATCGCTACATGGGGCCATGAAGGAGAAGCTCCAAGATCATAGAGGGGACTCAGCAAAGGAGAAGATAACTAGGGCCTCATGCCCCTTGATGCTCGAAAGCGATGGCAGTGGGATCTCAAAACCCTCATCACCCGCAAGTGAAGGAAAGACGGGCCTCATGCCCGAAGGCAGAACCAAGAGCACTCTTTTCAGAAATTCATATTCTTTATTACTTTCAATACAAGAGAGGGGTCCTTATAAAGGGACCAATTACTTAAGAAGCAGGTAAAGAAAATATATGCACCACAATCCTTCCTGATTTGCTGAATGACAACATGGAAGGTTTTATACAATTTTCAAAAAAAATCTCAAGAAAATAAGGAAAGAAGAGGAGGACCAAGGGGGGGACCATGTGGGGTGCCAAACACTTGCTCTTTTGGGCTTGTGGGGGGATCATATCTTTCCTTAGTTGCTTGGCATGAATCAGGGGATTCATGCTTATCTACTTGACCTTCCTTTCTCACTTGATGGCATGTGGAGTTGATGTGCCTGGAGGGTGGAAGGGGTGTGCTGGCATGTGGTCATGCACGAGCCGTCTTCATGTGATCCTCCATGTAATCCTAGGTGGTGCAATCGAGGATATGACTAGGACTCCACTTGGCTGCTGAGGTGGCTTGGCTCTCGGGTCCCCATCATTAAAAGGAGGGTTAGGAAAATCGTTGGGGAGCTGAGAAGTCTCGTATGATTACGGTCAAAAAGGCTGAAAAAATATGTAGGGACAAGAAAGATGGATACTGCATGGACTTGGGACTTACCTTCATGGAGAGACGTCCCACCTCTAGGGCTTCCCACCCACCCCACTACATGTAGTCTAGGGCATCCTACCCATCTCACTGCATGCGAAGCTTAAGGCATCCCACCCAAATCGTTACCTAGGTCCATGAAGGAGAAGCTCCAAGATCATAGAGGAGACTCAGCACGGGATAAGATAACTAGGGCCTTATGCCCCTTGATGTTCTAAAGGAAGGCAGTGGGGTCTCACACCCCTCGACATCCGCAGGTGATGGAAAGATGGGTCTCATGCCCAGAGACAAACCAAGAACACTCTTTCTAAAAATTCATATTCTTCATTACTTTCAATACAAGAGAGGGGTCCTTATATAGAGACCAATTACTTAGGAAGCATTTAAAGAAAATATATTCACCATAATCTTTCCTGATTTACTGAATGACAACATGGAAGGTTTTATACAATTTTCAAAAAAAAACTCAAGAAAATAATGAAAGAAGAGGGAGACCAAGGGGGGACCATGTGGGGTGCCAAACACTTGCTCTTTTGGGCTTGGGGGGGACCACATCTTTTCTTAGTTGCTTGGCATGAATCAGGGGATTCATGCTTATCTACTTGACCTTCCTTTCTCACTTGATGGCATGTGGAGTTGATGTGCCTAGAGGGTGGAATGGGTGTGCTGGCATGTGGTCATGCATGGGCCGTCTTCATGTGATCCTTCATGTAATCCTAGGTGGTGCAATAGAGGATATGACTAGGACTCCACTTGGCTATTGAGGTGGTTGGGTTCTCGGGTCCCCATCATTCCCCTGGAGTAGGGAGAACTCGACTCCATCGAGTTTGGCTTCAAGTCTCCTGTCTTTAGCTTGATATTATTTTTCTTGGACTCCAAACTGCAGATTGAGATAACCTTGAGATATGCATATATATTTTTAGTCTTTTTCAAACAAATCCAGATTTTTTTTTCTCATCAGCCCTTCTTTGAGATCCATACAACTTTGAGATTGGTACAGCTTCGATAATTGTGCAGCTTTGGAATCTATGCAACTTTGAAATGAGTGCAGAGTTGAAGTTGGCAAGAGGGGAGGGGATTTGCTTTCACATTCGTGCAATCCCTGCCCATCCTCTCCATGGACTGATGAAGGGAAACGGACGGCTAGCGCATGGGTCGTCATGGCCGGTGGAGGTCGTGATGGCTGGCACCGAGGTCTTGATGGCCGATGGTGGGCACGGGTGTCTGACGGGAAGCAGGGGTGGATGGCGGCACGGGGGAGAGGAGCGCGGCATGGACGGGCAGAGCAGCAGGGTGGACGGACGGCGGGGTAGCAGATTAGGTGATCCGGCATAGGGAATGGCGATCACCGTGGGGCTGTGGCACAGGCGGGGATGACTGGTGGACTTCGTCAGCAACGGTGCTAGGTTGGCAGGTGGCAGTGGTGGCTGATTTCTAGGAAGATGCAGTGGCCGGTGGCAGCAGTGGCTGGGATGGCCGGTGGCAGCGTAGGGAAGATCTAGTGGGTATGGTGATGACGGTGGGAGGCATTGAAGGCGGTGGCGAGGAGACAGTGATGGCGGTCTGGTCATGGATGAGATGGGGGCTTGAATCAGAGAGGAGAGGTGGAAGAAGATGGAATGGGGAGATTCGGCCGGAGTGAGGGTGTCCGACATCTCGGAGGGTGAAATTCGGCTGGTTCTCATTGGTGTCCTCAGAGGAACCTTCATCGGAGAAGGGATAGCATGCTGGAAGAAGGGCGACATAGACCTGCGGCATGGGCAATGGCTGTGGGCGGACGTTGGTGCTACGAAGATGACCGGCGGTGGCGGGTTGGGCGGCCGGCATAGGGAAGGGAGGTGATCCGGCGGTGCTTCGATAGGGAATGGAGGGGAGGGGAACTTGGATCTGGGCAGAAAGAGGGAAGGAGATGATAGGGATAGGTCGGGGATAAATAGGGGATAATCAGAAATAGTGTGGGAATAGTGGGGATAACAGGAATAAAATGGAAAAAAAAAAGGAAATAATGGATACACTCAACCAATAATTTTTTTTTTTTTTGCTATTTTTTTCTAACCCTAATCCTAACTTGGCTCTGATACCAAAATTTATGCGGGACAAAAGTGGGGGCTAGGAGGATCATTGGAGAGTTGAGAAGTCTCCTGTGATTAGGGTCAAAAAGGTGGAAAAAATATATGGGGGCAAGAAAGATGGATATTCCATGGACTTGGGACTTACCTTCACGAAGAGATGTCGTACCTCTAGGCCATCCCACTCACCCTACTATATGTAGTCTAGGACATCCCACCCATCTCATGACATGCGGAGCTTAAGGCGTCCCACCCAAATCGCTACCTGAGGTCGTGAAGGAGAAGCTCTAAGATCATAGAGGAGACTCGGCAAGGGAGAAGATAACTAGGACCTCACACCCCTCGATGCTCGAAAGTGAAGGCAATGGGGTCTCGCACCCCTCGACACCAGTAGGTGAAGGAAAGACGGGCCTCATGCTTTGAGGCAGAACCAAGAACACTCTTTTCAAAAATTCATATTCTTCGTTACTTTCAATACCAGAGAGGGGTCCTTATATAGGGAGCAATTACTTTGGAAGTAGGTAAAGAAAATATATGCACCACAATCCTTCCTGATTTGCTGAATGACAACATGGAAGGTTTTATACAATTTCCAAAAAAAACTCAAGAAAATAAGAAAAGAAGAGGGGGACCAAGGGGGGACCATGTGGAGTGCCAAACACTTGCTCTTTTAGGCTTGGGAGGGACCACATCTTTCGTTAGATGCTTAGCATGAATTAGGGGATTCATGCTTATCTACTTTACCATCCTTTCTCACTTGATGGCATGTGGAGTTGATGTGCCTAGAGTGTGGAAGGGGTGTGCTGGCATGTGGTCATGCATGGGCCATCTTCATGTGATCCTCCATGTAATCCTAGGTGGCGCAATCGAGGATATGACTAGGACTCCACTTGGCTACTGAGGTGGCTGGGCTCTCGGGTCCCCATCACTGAAGGATCAAGCCTTCAACCCTACGGATTCACTGGCTTCCCGTCTGATGGTCCGAAGGCAAGGGAGACCAAATCCTTTGTCCATGGCACCTGGAGGACCTACGAGCACCCAGTGAAGGGTTAGGAATCATCAAAAACAAGGAGGAAGTGATGGAAAAGAGCTGAGAATGGTGATCGAGGAGGCTCTTCTTGCTAGGCATCCAGGTGGATCTTCTAGGTGGCGTCCAAACATGAAGGTGGAAAGATGGCTTGCGCAGATGGATGGTAACTCAAAGCCTCGCACCCCTCGATGTCCCGAAGGACAAAGGTGCTCCCTCTCAGAATTCCTAGTCTAGAAGACAAGGGCTAGAAGAATAACTTCTGAAACTTTTTTTTTCATTTCATCAACATTGCCATTACAAGAGGTTAGGGCTTCTATTATAAGCACCTAAGTCTCATTTGAATTCAAATGAGGGGAGTTACAAAATTCAAACAATGGGCACCCAAAAATCTGCATTCAATCCCTTGGAATTCGAAATCCAAGATGCTAGGCTGGCCATGCTTTGGTGGAGAAGCTTGATTGGGGGAATGTTGTCCTCATGATTCAAGTTGGTGCCCTTTGGACTTGGATTTTCTTCGATGGCTGACCAAGACATTTTGGGAAGAAGGCATGATGTGCGGGCTTGAAGCAAGGAACATGTCCTCACAAATCAAGGGATGCTTCATTGCTCTTTGACCTTCCTTGGCCTCCTACCCTTCTTTGGAGAGAGACTTGATATAGGGAGGGAAGGGAGGTATGTTGTCTCCATTTTGAAATTTACTTCCTTGGCCACCCATGGTTCCTTTGGAAGAGACTTGATAGGCGGAGGGAAGGTTAGCATGGATCAAGGGATGGCATCCACATGGTTTGATGGCGTCCAAAAATTCTACATTTCCCTCTTGCCTTGGCCGCCCACTTGTCCTGGTGATGTGGCACTTCCTTACACCACATGGCACAGGTGAGGTGGCTCTCCAAGAGCTGAAGTGGCATCCTTCAAGGAGTGGGGAAGATGGCTTGATCCATCAACTGGGCTTGACTCAAATGTCCACTCCAACTTGAGCTCAATCATCAAGTAGACTTAGGCTTGGACCAATACAACAAAATATAGGACCCTTTGACCTAGCTTGACCAAATTGGCCAAGGTACAAGGCTAAAACAAAAATTGGAACTAAGTACATGACTCAAAATTAAAATGCTCAGGATTGAAGCCTTATTACAGGACCCAATAAGTTAAACCCTAATCAGAGATCCATAGAGGGTTGAGGAGCCTCTATCTGATTCTGGTGCCCACACCTAGATTAACTTTCAACTAATCAGAAACTAAAGAGGAAGGAAGAGGTTTAATGTTACCAATGAAGATCAATTCTTCAGATCTAATAGGACTATTAAGATTTTCATGGCAGCATTTCAAGAACTCGATCCCAGGCTTCGATTTTTCATGCGATGCCGATTTCGAGGCAAGATTACCTGACTTCGATTCCTGATCACCTGCAAACACTCAACAAAGGAAATTCAAGTTAGGAATAAGCAAAGAAAGGTAAAGAAGGAAAGGGAAGGGTAACGAACGATGGTTAGGGATTCTTGCCGGCTGGATAGGTAGGATAACTAGGGCCTCGCACCTCGTGATGCTCCGAAGAACAAAGAAAAAGGGCCTCACACCCCGCGATGTTCCGAAGAACAATGGAAAAGGGCCTCACACCCCACAATGCACATAGCAAAGGAATAAAATAGGCAGAGTCTCTTTATTGATGAATAATAATAATAATATAGGGGGGGTTGATGGGGTATTTATAGACCATCAACTAGTGCTGTAATGGATACAAAGCCTTGACTTGATTTTCCTTGGGCAAGAACTCCTTGGAATCTCTACTCCAAGTATCATGGACTTTTGATTTAATCTTCTCTTGGACTTCATTTATAACAGGTGACTTTTCTTAAAGTGCGCGACAAAATAAGAAAAGGATGGGCATCAAAATAAGATGTAGAGACCTTCTCTTTTACTCATCATAAAAAGTGGCGATGGATTTCACATGGGTGGTAAATAATGAGAAGAGGGATGGCGGCATATGGCTAGGACTCCTTCCCATTCTTCTTGCATTTCAAACTTGAAAAGTGCATGAAAAATGTCTTTATCTTGGACTCTTTGATTTTCTTAAATTTGAAAGGTAGATAAGATAATCCTTCATTTGGACTTGGATGAGATAAGGCTTTGAACTTTAAATGGATGAGGCGCCTCTTCATATGGGTGACAAAATGAAGATGAGAGGAGGCGCTAAATGAAATATAGTCCTTCTACTTTACTTCTCTTAAAACCATCGATATCTTGGAATTTAAATGAGGTGCCCTCTTTGGATAAGCTTGCATGTTGTTTAAATGTCCAGATGTCCGGATGTCTGGATAAAAAAATAAAGATAGCCATTTTTTTTGACATAAAATTGGCCAACCAAGATAAATGACATGGCATGTGATGTTGTCCCGATGAGGTGGCAAGTGATGTCCAGACATGTCATGTGATATTGTCCAAAATCTTGAAAATGTGTCGTCAAGAAGAGGTTGCACATGTCAAGTGACTTGGGCTAGCACATGGAGTCACATGGCTTGTCTTGAGCTAGCACATGAGGTCACATGAGTCTTTAATTGGGTGCACATGGAATGTTGTCTTGAGTTCCCTCTTGTAATTACAGGACTCAACTAATCATATGACTTAACTAATTACATGGACTCAATAACTAATTGAACCAACCATGCTTAATTAGGCTTGCAAATAAAAACCCAATTAGAGTTGGTAAAAAAGGCTAATACAAACTGGACCATTAAAATCCCAATTGGTTAAAAAGAGTTTGACTCAATTGGGATTTTGACACAATATGGTAAAAAGGGTTTAGCCCATACGACTAAATAACAAAACCCTAATTACAGTTGGTAAAAGGGATTAACCCTAACTAACCCAAAATAACAAAAATTAAAATAAAATATTTACATGGTAAAAGGGGTTGGATTTAGAGCTTTATTCACCGGTGATCCACATGGATATGGGTTTAACCTATCGATATTTTCTAGTCCTGGTGTCCACACCAATTCTCCTTGGATGGAAGGAACTTGACCTTGTCGAGTATGGATCAACATTGCTATGATAGCACTCTAGCAAGTCTTGGTCAACTCTCTATAAGTCCTCTTTAGTGATCCAAGAATCATCAGTTTCAAGTCATCCTTGCCAACGAACCAGATACCGCTGGTAATCTTTGCTCCAGGTAGTGATGATCTTGTCATCCAAGATCTGCTTGATCATGTCTCTCCAGGCTGGTGGTATGGCAGGTGGACACACTTGGGTTGGTTCACTTTCAAGTACAGGATTAGGTCCAAATGGCTCACTAGGAATCAACGTTGGCTCCCTATACTTAATAAGGTCTGAAACTATTAACCCCATAAGTGATTTTGATGATAACCAAACATTGGTGCATGCATTTATTTTACTAACAACTCTTTAAGTGGTTTACAAGTTTTTGTAGGATGAATTCATTATTCAAATTTCAACTCCTACATTTTCATTCTTTGGTTGAGTTGTGTTGTAATTGAATATTATAAAGAAGAACCCAAAGAAAAAGTTAAGAAAGATCATAAAATTAGGTTACTTCTAAATGTGTTTCAAGCTTTTAGTTTTTTAGAAACTTGTTGGAATTGAAGACATCTTGAAGCTTGAAGACTTGTAGGATGAAATCTGGAAAAACACTGAGAAAATCACTGAAACATTCATCCGAGCAGACTCGAGGAGAAGAGAGCCGACTCTGGCATATGGTACGCATGAGATTTTTGGCACGCAGATATCCGAGCTGACTCTAAGGGACCCGAGCCAACTCATCCAGAGTGTTGTTTCTTGAATTAGATAGGCGAGCCGACCCAAAAAAAGTCCGAGCTGACTCTATCACATGGTCAAACATCTGAGCTGACTCTTTAGAAGATCGAGCCGACTCTTCCAGAGTTCAGAAAATGATTTCTGAGAAGAACAAACATTCGAGTCGAATAGAATGGAAGTTAGCCAACTCATCCAGACTAACATTTTGAAGGCCTAAGGATCCAAGTCGACCCGAATCAAGGTGAGCCAACTCTTACAGAGTGAAGAATCAAGACACTATGCAAGCGAGCTGACTGGATTGAAGAGAGTCGACTCAACTAGAACTCCTTTGAGGATCCGAGCCGACTCGAGTGATCCGAGTTGACTCGAAGGTCGATTTCAAACTTGCAACGGCTAGTTCCAGAACTCAAAATTTGAATCCAAAAAGTGCTTCAACAGTCAAATGTCACGACCCAACGGTCTACAACAACTTAAACTACCTTGGAATGATGGATGGCCATATATTTAAGTGATTTGAACTTCTTTGAAGTAAGTGTTAGAAATTTTTTCAAAGAGTTAATGCTTCATTGAATATCAAACCTACCAACAAGGAGAAGAGCACTAAGAGCATTCAAGATAGCCTTCAAGTCTTCACCAACTCTCATCTGAAGCTTGAATCACTTAGTAAAGAAGCAAAAGAAGCCATTAAAGTGCATTGAAGTGCATTCAAGTGGACTTCTCTCAAGCTGCATCGGCAACCACTCGATAAAATTTGTTTGTCATTCTGTTGCTTTTCTTTTCAATTCATTTTGAATTGTTAGGTTATTGGTGAGGTTGGTTGAAAAACCAAATCGGTTCTTCGTGAGCCTTTGTTAAAAACCAAGTGTTGGGTTCTTGGTGATGCTAGTAAAACCAAGTTGGGTTTCTTTGGTGATCTCAATAAAATCAAAGTGTAGAGGTTTGGATTGTGAGCCTGTAAAAATAATCCGACTGTATTCCGATAGGGGATATAGTGGAAATCCCAAGTGGTAATCTTGGGTAGTGGACGTAGGAGCTAGGTTGCTCTGAACCACTATAATTGTTGTGTGTTTGTGTTGTGCTTCTCTAATTTAATTTAGCTTCTGCATTTAATTATTTTGTCACAGTACTTAACACCTTAAAAGGGATTTCAAAAAGCATATAGTAGCTTAAATCTTTTAATTCCCAATTCACCCCCCTCTTGGGAATGCCCCCCCTCTTGGAAAAGCTACCTTGGCAACATCTGGTATTAGAGTAGTGTCTCTAAATACTTTTAGAGTAAAGATTGATGGCTCATCCCATGAGTACTTCCCTGGTCAAAGGCCAATCAACTAATAGACCTCCACTCTTCACTGGCATAAATTATTCTTATTGAAATGCTAGAATGAAAATCTATATATAAGCTATCGATTTTCAATTATAGAAGGTCATTCTAAAAGGGCCACAAGTTTTCATGATTAAAATTAACGGCATGGATGTTCCTAAGCCTGAAGAGGACTGGAATGAACACAACATGAAGATGGGGAAATTAAATGCCAAAGTAATGAATTTACTATACTGTGCTTTGGATGCTAATGAGTTTAATCAAATTTTCACCTGCTCTTCAGCAAAGAAAATTTGGGATAAACTCGAAGTGAACCACGAAGGAACTTCCCAAGTGAAGACTTCGAAAATAAATCTTCTTGTACATAGTTATGAATTATTTAAAATAAAATCTATGAAAACTATCTCTACCATGTTTACTAGATTTATAGATATTATTAATGGCTTGAAAAGTCTTGGCATGGTTTACTCAAATGCTGACTTAGTATAGAAGATTTTAAGATCACTTTCGGATAAATGGGATCTCAAAGTAACTACCATCCAAGAAGTGAAAAATCTGAACACCCTTTCTTTGGATGAATTAATGGGTTCACTCATCACACACGAACTGGCCATGCAGCATAAAACTGATGATGATCAAAAGATGAAGAAGACGATTGCCTTCAAAGCTACGTTGGACTCAAAGAAGGATGAGGAATCGGAAGATGACTCCACCTCCTCCAAAGATGATCTAGAAGATGAAGATATCGTAATGGTCGTCAGGAGATTTAGAAGGTTTATGGGAAAGAAGAAAGGAAGATTCAACAAAAAATTTCATAAACGAGGAGAGCATTCTGAGGACAAGGACAAGGCTAAAGAAAAGAAAAAAAAACAAGTGACCATAGGCTATGAATGTAAAAAACCTGGGCACATTCATCCAGATTGTCCACTACTAAAAAAAATCTTCAAGAAAAAGAAGAAAAAGGCAATGGTTGCCACATGGAGCGATAGCGAGGAATCCACCTCAACTGAAGAGGAAGAGACCACAAAAATAGCTAATTTATGTCTAATGGGTCTTAAGGATGAGGTAACATCCCCCAATGCTTAAATTGAATTTATATTTGATGAATTAAATTCTGCCTTTCATGAGTTATTATCTGAATTTTAAAAAGCTAGAGTAAAGATTAGATCCTTAAAGAATAATAATGATTATTTACTAAAAGAAAAAGAAGTGATTTTGGAAAAGAATATCTTATTGCAAAAAGAATTACATGTCTTTTCTGAAAATTATAAAGCTTTGAAAACAAAGAATAGTGCATATCTTGACAAAAACAAAGCTTTGATGAATGAAAATAATGAATTGAAAAAGGAGGTTGAAAAAATCAAGCCTCTCGTTGAAAAACTTATCTTATCTTCTAACATGCTTGAGTTGATTCTTAAAGAACAAAAGACTTTTGGTAATAAAGCTGGAATCGGTTTTAATTCTTCAATTTCAAATAGTATTTCAGCTACTACTTTTATGAAACCAAAATCTTATGTTCCAAAAATTATATCTCAAAAGGCTTTTGCAACAAATGGTTCTGCTTCTACTTCTAAAACTACTTTGTATGTTCCTAAGAACTCAAATAGAAAATCTATTATTTCTGCATCTCATGCATCAACATTTAAAGCTTCAAAATCTACATCTTTTTAGAATTTTAGAATCAAATGTTTTTGCTTTCAAAGGGTTAGGACATAAAGCTTTTGAATGCAATATTATTAGAAATGTCTAAAGTAAAACAACAAATATTTGGATACCCAAAGGAACCACCTCCGCTAACCTGCAAGGACACAAGTTAGCTTGGGTACCTAAAAGAACTTCTTGATTGTCTTGCAGGAATGTCTTGCAGCCCAAAAATTGAAGAAAGGATGGTATCTCGATAGTGGCTATTCAAGGCATATGACGGATGACAAGGATCAGTTCATCACCCTATAAATGAAAGGAGGTATGGTTACTTTTGGAGATAATGGCAAGGAAAAAATAATCAAAATCGGTAATATCAGGATAACTCCCTATACTTTTATTGAAAATGTATTTCTAGTAGATAAATTGAAGCATAATTTGTTGAGTATCAGTCAATTATATGACAAAGGCCTCAAGGTTATCTTTGAATCATCTATGTGTATTGTAACAAACTCTCTTGATTCTAATAGTAAGTTCATTAGACATGGACTTGGAAATATTTATGTGGTTGATCTTAATGATCTTGCCATGTCAAGTAGTTCCAATCTAGTTGCAATGAATACTAAGACTAAGGTGTCTTGTTTACTTTGGCATAGATGATTAGGTCATGCTAGCATGCATACTATTGCCAAGTTAATATCCAAAAACCTAGTAAGAGGCATGCTTAAGTTTAAAGTAGACTTTGATCATGTTTGTGATGCATTCCAAATAGGTAAACAAACTAGGGGGAGCTTTAAACCCAAAAATATGATTTCAACTACTAGACCTCTAGAGCTACTTCATATGGACTTATTTGGACCAACTAGAACTACAAGCCTAGGAGGTATGAAATATGCCCTTGTAATTGTAGATGATTTCTCAAGATTTACATGGGTTTCGTTTATTGCTCATAAAGATGAAACCTTTAAAGTATTTCAAAAATTTCATAAAAATGTTTCAAATCAGAAAAATCTTTCAATAATTTCAATTAGGATTGATCACGGCACTAAATTTGAAAATCAATTTTTTGATGATTATTGCACAGAAAATGGCATTGATCACAACTTCTCCACTCCTAGGACACCACAACAAAATGGTGTTGTAGAGAGAAAAAATAGGACTTTGGAAGAGATGGCCCAAATAATGTTATGTGAAGGCAATCTTCCAAGGTACTTTCGGGCAGAAGCAGTGAACACTGCTTGTTACATTTTAAACCGTGTTTTGATCCATCCTATTTTGAAAAAAAACCCCTATGAGCTTTGGAATGAAAAGAAATCCAAAATTAATTATTTTCATATTTTTGGATATAAATGCTTTGTGCTTAACAATGGTAAAGATAATCTAAGAAAATTTGATGCTCAATCAGATGAAGCAATTTTCCTTGGTTATTCTTTACATAGCAAAGCATATAGAGTATTTAATGAAAGAACTCTTACTGTAGAAGGGTCAGTGCATGTTATTTTTGATAAAACTAACCCTTCTCCTTCTAAGAAAGAAGAGTGCATAGACAATGATGCAGGTATAATTCAAAAAGAAATGAAAAACATGAGCAAACAAGAAAGACCAATTGCAGAAGGAGAAGAAATAGTAAGGATCATGCAGATATACCAAGAGAATGGAGGTACGTAACTTCTCATCCAAAAGAATTAATTATTGGTGATCTTTCACAAGGTATTAGGACTAGGTCATCACATAGAGATGCACATGATGACCTAGCCTTTGTATCACAAATAGAATCACATACCTTAGAAGAAGCTGAAAATGATCTTAACTGGAAGATGGCCATGCATGAAGAATTGAACTAGTTTGAAAGAAATAAGGTTTGGACACTAGTTGATAGACCTACAGACCATCCAATCATAGGAACCAAATGGGTCTATAAAAATAAATTAGATGAACAAGGAAATGTAGTAAAAAACAAAGCTAGATTAATAGCTAAGGGATATAATCAATAAGAGGGCATTAATTTTGATGAAACATTTGCACCTGTAGCACGACTAGAAGCCATTAGATTACTTCTTGCATTTGCTTGATACATGAATTTTAAACTTTTTCAAATGGATATGAAAAGTGCATTTTTAAATGATTTTATTTCAGAACAAGTTTTTGTAGAACAACCACCATGTTTTGAAGATCAAGTTTTTCCAAATCATATGTTTAAATTGAATAAATCTTTATATGGTTTGAAACAAGCACCTAGAGCCTGGTATGATAGACTTAGCACTTTTTTGATTGAAAATAGTTTTTTAAGAGGAAATGTTGATAAAACTCTTTTCATCAAAAAAAATAATAATGATATATTTGTTATACAAATTTATGTTGATGATCATATATTTGGTGTAACTAATGAAGCTCTTTATAGAGAATTTGCTAAGTTAATGCAGGGAGAATTTGAAATGAGCCTAATGGGTGAACTTAACCACTTCCTTGGACTTCAAGTAAAGCAAACAAAGGAAGGAATCTTCATCAACCAAGCCAAGTACACCAAGAAAATAATCAAAAAGTTTGGTATGGAGACAAGCAAAAAATGAACACACCCATGAGCCCATCTTGCAGATTGGATAAAGATGAAAATGGATACAACATTGACCAAAAACTTTATAAAGGTATGATCAGATCCCTATTGTATTTGACTGCAAGTAGACCTGATATCTTGTATAGCATATGTATATGTACTAGATTTCAATCTAATCCTAAAGAATCACATATGCTTGCTGTTAAAAGAATTATCAGATATTTAAAAGGTACAAGTAATCTAGGTCTTTGGTTTTCAAAACATTCTTCATTGAATTTAATTGGATTTTTGGATGCTGATTATGCTGGTTGTAGAATTGATAGAAAAAGCACTAGCGGCACATGTCAATTTCTAGGGTTGAATTTAATCTTATGTCATTGTAAGAAACAAAACTCGGTAGCACTTTCTACTATTGAGGCAGAGTATGTTGCGGTAGGGAGTTGTTGTGTACAAGTGTTATGGATTAATCAACAACTAGAAGACTTTGGTGTTACACAATCCAAAATTTTCATCAAGTGTGATAACACAAGTGCTATAAATTTGACAAAAAATCTAATTCAACATTCTAGAACTAAGCATATAGAAACTAGACACCATTTTATTAGAGATCATTTTTTGAATGGTGACATTGAACTAGAATTTATCCAACTGAAAACCAATTAGTTGACATTTTTACTAAGACACTGAATCAGGATAGATTTGAACTACTTAGAAGAGAATTAGGTCTTTGTGATCCTTTCTAGAATTTTCTAACCTAATTTCCTTCAAAATTAAGGAAAAATTATCTAGAAAACATCCTACAACTATTCAAGAAACTTTGAACAATTTTTCTTGAAATTTCACTGAACTAATTCCAATTTCTGAATCATTTCAACTCTTATAGAAAGTTTCTGTTCGAGTCGACTCGAGCAATTTTGCTCTAGTTGAGCAAGCTCGAATCTCTGATTTTTTTGCTTTTGCTCTAGTCGAGCCGACTAGGTCAATTTAGAGTTTGCCTAGCCGACTCGGATTTCTATTTGTTTTGAGTTTGCTCTGGTCAAGCCGACTTGGATGATTTTATGGCAAAGAGAGCCGACTCGAATGTCGAGAAAATGCTTTTTTAATAGAGCTGAGTAATTTTTTTCTCACTTCTTGTGCTTTCATTTTCACTCTAAACTCTGTCATTCTAGTTAGAACTTTCACCAATCCACCAAAAACCTTTGCCCGAAGCCTTGATTTCAATTTTCTTGCAAATTTGCTGCAATGGTTCCCAAGATGGTTGTGGGAAAGATATCTAAATGGACGATACCCTCTGTAGAGATAGAAAAAAGAATGAAACATCGGCATGAAGAGCTGACTCGAGCAGTACAGGAAGAAGAAGAAGAAAGTGAATCAATGGCCGAGCTTCATCTCTGAGACAGGTAGTCTCTATGTCAAACAGACCTGTAACTAATGGTAGAAGAATTCTGTTTAACTTTCTAGAAGAGATTGGGTTGAAAATTGGAAATCTGATTGAAACACAAGGCTGGGTTTATTTCTGTTCATTGAATGTTTCCACTTATCCTTCACTTGTAAGAACATTTTATGAAAACCTCATATTAGAGCCCAATCACATTGAATCAATAGTGAAAGGAAAGAGGGTTGTAGTAACTGAAGAAAGATTGAGTAGTTTACTGGAAATGCCTGCTGGTGGAATCAAGCATCTAATTTTAAAAGATAGAGAAAAGGCTCTGCAGACAATTCTTGGCAGAGAAGATGTTGGTGGAATAGGTACTGTGATAGCCAACACATTGTCATTGAAAATGAGGCTATTATATAATTTTATAAGTATGATGTTTCTCCCAAGAACAGGAAGATTTGACTGGGTCAGTGAGAGGGATCTGAGTTTCATGGAGCTCATCATTCAAGGAGAATCAATCAACTTACCACTTATTATGATCATGCAAATGAAAGAGGCAGTTCGAAAGGTAAAAGCTTGTCTTCCTTATGGAATGGTCCTAACACTAATATTTCAAGCCTCCAGAGTTAATTTGGAAGGAGAGGATGGAAAGCCCCTACACCATACAGATACATACACCTCCAAGTCACTTATAAGAAAGGGCTATGTATGTAATGAGGGAGTATGGAGGAAAAAGGGAATAGATGAAAGAGCAGTTGCAGGCAGCAGCAGCAACAACAGTTCAGGAGACAGCAGTGAAGAAATTCCTAGGAAAATCTCCACTGCATCACCAGCAGTACTTGAGGATGTTGTTCCCAGCTCAGAGCAGATTTTCAACATTTCTATTAGTGAGGATGGGACTTCTACTGAATATTTTTCTGTACCAGCTAAGACTGAGTTTGCATTTACTAGGTCTGAGCCTACTTCACTTGAAGCAATGGAGACTGTGTACATTGGAACTTCTTTACTTACATCTCCATTAGCACCTACTACTCCTAGACCACATGCACCTTCAGTTGATACATCAGTTTTATAGGATTTTATCACACAGCAGTTGGGTACTCTTACCGACTCACTTACTTGCACTATGTACAACATGTTTGGCGAGCTTCGCCAGTTAGTAGAGACAAGGCTAGACCAATTTGGAGGGGAAATAAGAGATCTTCGAAGCAGAGTGGACATTCTTGAGACCTCCAAAAGTGTATCACAACCTGACCTTCAACCCATACTTGATTTGGTTTCATCTAGTTTTGAATCCATTAAAAGCTCTATCAATAATACACTTGAAGCAATAAGAACTGAATTGTGTAATCTTAGATTTAAAGTGGGTTCAATGGAAGAAGGAAGAAGAATGGAAGAAGACTACACTAAACGGATTGGAATCCTAAGAGCAGAATTTGGAAGGTTAAGGGGATCTGCAGAGGCATTTGGAAATGAACAGGCATCTAAACTAGTCCAATTGCACAAGGACATAAAGAAATTGTATGAAGAAGTTGACTCTGTGCAATTCAAGCTAGACTAGTTGTCAAATAGAGTGATTGCAGCATTTGCAGTTCCATATTCTATACATAGGCCTCAACCCTCTCCCTTTGCTGGTCAGTCTGCACACCCCAGACAGCTAGCTCCACACCTTAGGCCTCAGGGATATCATTTTGCGCCTACACCTTCTGATGTATTATATCCAAATCCTATAGCTTCTATGCCTCCTGGCATTCAAATACCTAGCTGTTCAACTAGCACTATAGTAGATATAGACAGTGATTGATTGTACTTTCTTTCATGTTTTGCACCTTGTATTGAACTTTTCTAAATAAAATGAAAGCTCTTTTCGTATTTGCTAGCACTATCTTGAATTATTTTAAGCTAATGCAATGCTTTCAATACAACTGCGATGAATTTTAATTAGAATATCCAAATGAATTCGATAAAGTGAAATAATCTCAAACAAATATTAAAAACTTTCTCATTCTGTTTCAAAATTAAGTTATATTGTAAATACCTTTTTGATTGTTTGAAAAAAAGGGGGAGAACGTTGAGCTGTCATGAAAAATCTGAGCTAACAAGAAAATTTTGAGCTTCCTTGAAATTATTTACAACTGATTTCATGCATTGGAAAATTATTCATAAAGTGCATAAAAAGAATGAAAAAGGGGGAGCATATAAGTGATTGTGATTAAATGAGCCTTATTGTTTCAAAATTTATAAACCTATAGAAAGGGGGAGAAATTTTATTGAAATCAAATGGCTTTAGCTCTAAACCTATCTTTTGCCCTGATTGCTCTAAATTTCAGCTCTAAAATTAGCTTTAATTCTTTCAATTTTAAACTCTGATACTTCATGTTTGTGCTATTTCTGATACTCTGAAGCATATAAAGCTTAATACTTTGATACACACAAAAGCAATAACAATGACACTGTATAGTTTCCTGACAAGAGCTCTGAGATTTATTTGCAAATATAATTAGCTCTGATACATGTACATACTTTTTTCAAATACTATTATATATATAATTTTGAAGAATTTTTCATGCCCAGTATTTTGTCATCATCAAAAAGGGAGAGATTGTTGACCCCATAAGTGATTTTGATGATAACCAAACACCGGTGCATGCATTTGTTTTACTAACAACTCTTCAAGTGGTTTACAAGATTTTGTAGGATGAATTCATTGTTCAAATCTCAACTCCTGCATTTTCATTCTTTGTTTGAGTTGTGTTGTAATTGAATATTATAAAGAAGAACCCTAAGAAAAAGTTAAGAAAGATCATAAAATTGGGTTACTTCTAAATGTGTTTCAAGCTTTTAGTTTCATAGAAACTTGTTGGAATTGAAGACATCTTGAAGCTTGAAGACTTGCCGGATGAAATCTAGAGAAAGACTGAGAATATCACTGAAACATTCATCCGAGCTGACTCGAGGAGAAGAGAGCCAACTCTGGCATATGGTATGCATGAGATTTCTGGCATACAGATATCCGAGCTAACTCGTCTAGAGTGCTATTTCTTGAATCAGACAGGCGAGCCGACCCAAAGGAAGTCCAAGCTGACTCTATCACATGGTCAGACATCCGAGCTGACTTTTCAGAAGATCGAGCCGACTCCTCCAGAGTTCAAAAAATGGTTTCTAAGAAGAACAGCCATTCGAGTCGACTAGAATAGAAGTTAGCCGACTTGTCCAGACTAACATTTTGAAGGCCTGAGGATCCGAGTTGACCCGAATTATGGTGAGCCAACTCTTACAGAGAGAAAAATCAAGAAACTATGCAAGCAAGCCAACTGGATTGAAGAGAGTCGACTTAACCAGAACTCCTCTAAGGATCCGAGTCGACTCGAGTGATCCGAGTCGACTCGAAGGTCGATTTCAGACTTGCAATGGCAAGTTCCAGAACTCAGAATTTGAATCCAAAAAGTGCTCCAATAGTCATATGTCACATCCCAATGGTCTACAATGACTTAAACTACCTTGGGATGATGGAAAGCCATATATTTGAGGGATTTGAACTTCTTTGAAGTAAGTGTTAGAAAGTTTTTCAAAGAGTTAATGCTTCATTGAATATCAAACCTACCAACAAGGAGAAGAGCACTAAGAGCATTCAAGATAGCCTTCAAGTCTTCACCAACTCTCATCTGAAGCTTGAAGCACTTAGTAAAGAAGCAAAAGAAGACATTAAAGTGCATTAAAGTGCATTCAAGTGGACTTCTCTCAAGCTGCATTAGCGACCACTCGACAAAATTTGTTTGTCATTATGCTGCTTTTATTTTCAATTCATTTTTGAATTGTTGGGTTATTGGTGAGCCCGGTTCAAAAAACAAATAGGTTTTTGATGTGCCTTTGTTAAAAATCAAGTGTTGGGTTATTGGTGATCCTGGTAAAACCAAGTTGGGTTTCTTTGGTGATCCCGAAAAAATCAAAGTGTAGAGGTTTGGATTTTGAACCTGTGAAAACAATCCGACTATATTCTGGTGGGGGATATAGTGGAAATCCCAAGTGGTAATCTTGGATAGTGGATGTAGGAGCTGGGTTGCTCCAAACCACTATAATTATTATGTATTTGTGTTGTGCTTCTCTGATTTAATTTATCTTCTGCATTTAATTATTTTGTCACAGCACTTAACACCTTAAAAGGGATTTCAAAAAGCATATAATATCTTAAATTTTTTAATTCCTAATTCACCAACCTCTTGGGAAAGCCACCTGGGCAACAGAAACGTTGAAAGTTGGACTAATACCTAGTTCAGGTGGTAACTCGAGCACATAGGCATTAGACCCAATTTTCTTAATCAATTTGTATGGTCCACTACTATGGGTATGTAACATTTTCATGGTTCTAGGTGGGAACCATTCAAGTCATAGTCAAACCATAACAAAGTCTCCTTCATTGTATTCTTTGAATCTTTTTTTTCTTGAAAATATTCATTGCTTTCATTATTTAATTTCTTTTATTGACATGCATGTAAACCCTAAACTACAACTGAGTTTGACCATTGGTTGGCGGGTGACATGCAGATGAAAATTTAACATGAACTCTTAATAGATGCCATAAGGTTCTCCAGAAATAGGTTGTAAACCTAACATGTTCAATGAATGTATGTAATACACTAACATTTACAAAATGCAAACTAATGGTCCTAGAAACATGAGAAGCTTCAAGAAAAGGTAGGAAATAAGAAGTGGATTCGGGGGTGACTTGGTAGGGTAGGAAATAAGAAAAGGGCTCATGGATTAGTCCTAGACTAACGGAGTTAACCTTAAGGGTTGGACATAGATTCACACCTACAGGCACTAAAAGGTCCACTTGCTGAAAGAATGGGTCAGTAATTTCAGGAAAAAGATCTTCAATTGGAGTCAAAGGGGTGAAGTCTTCCTGAGGGTACTGGACTAAATAAACCAAATCTTCAATTTCAGGACTAGGCTCTACCATTGGGTTCTCTTCTAATTTTTCTTCAGGCAAAGTTTCAATAATAGGGTTGGTTCCTCATGGTTCTCTTTGTCTAATTGTCCTTTCTGTATAGTTTCAGTCAAGGTATGATCAGGGTCAATTAATTCTAGGCTGGCTTCAGCCTGGGTGCCTACCTGGTCAGCTAATTCTAGGTTAGCCATATGTATTTCCTCTTCTCTTTCATACTCGTCCACTAAGTTCATATTAGCTTCATAAACTTCTTCTTCAATAGAATCTTGATGAACCAATAGGATAGTAGGAGTAGGTCTGTTAAGAGAAAATTGGCTAGGATCTGGGCTAGTAGGGATGGGTCGGCTCGGATTAGAGTTTGGTCGACTCTGCTAAGGAATGGATCGACTCGGGTGGATTTGACTAGATCTTAATTTTTGATAAGGGGCACTAATCCTAATGGATTCTGTCCAACTAATTGAAACCTGACTAGCACTAGATTGATACTTAGGGGTTATGGGTTCCTTGGGCTCAGGATATGTGATCAGATCTATAGGTCATGGATATGGGTTCGTAGGAGCTGGGTTCAAAGGATCTAGGCACATGGCACTAGATTCATATGATTTGGGTAGGTACATTTTCCTAAGTTTAAGTTTCATGTCACTCCAGGTAGTTATGGTATGTCTCTTCTTTGTCTGATCATTCTTTCAACATCATCCCAATAAATTCTAGCCTGGCGTACTAATTTAAGCTTAGCAAACTTAAACTTTCTTTCATCAGATACTAGTTCCCTCTCAAAATACAGAACCATACCTTCTTCCCAATCAAGATAATCCTCAAGATCAAGATCACCACCAAAGGTAGGTGCTTCTAACCTAATGTACTTGGTGGCTCTCTCATCCTGGTCTATGAAATCATAATTGGGTCTCCTATGGTTAGTCTCCCAGATTTGGTCCTGGTAAGGGGCTATCCTAGGGTTGGGTTCTAGGAATGGGTAAGGGTGTGTTTCAAATTTAGGTTTAGGAGGGGTCTTACGAGTTTTCTCTAAGTTACCTAGTCGGTCATCTAGTCGGTCAAACCTATTATTTATTTGGGTACATTATTCAGTGAAGGTCCTTAGTAAGGTTTCCGTAGTAGACTCCATGGTCAAACCAGACTGGGTTGGGTTTGAGGCTACAAGTATTCGTCTCCTAATTTAGAAGTTATGCAATACAAACACACAGAACTCGACTCGGACTAGGGTTTCCTAGACCTAGAGCTCAAGTAGTATGGGTCAGCTTAAATTACAGCCAATTCAATAATTACCCTATCCATTGGTCAGGTAAGAGGTGGGGTTGTGGGAGGCTCCCCATGCTCTCGTAGGGTCCTAATTAAAAACCATGAAACTGCTTAAGGTGTTTGCCTCTAGACCTCTAGCCTTAGACACCAGATTCAAGTGATAATCCAAGGATTGGGTGCACTAGCTTTCAAACAAAACTTGGAACCCGACCTGTTGATGTCCCTAGCTCACTAGAGCAAATTAAGTCTAATTAATTTTAATTAGGATTAGGTTCAGATGCAAAGAAGGTTGTTGTGGGCCCAGGACAGGTGATGAGCTCCTGCCCTGATTTGAGATGCTCAAGTTCCCTTAAGATTAGGTTACTTGACGATGCACACACAAGATGAAACCCTAGATGCATCAAACTAAAATAATTAAAATAATAAAAAAAATAAAATTAATTATTTTTTTTATTTTCAGCAAAGATATAGTTTGTAAAAAAATACCTAAGATGCAAGAAACTAAAATATGCAAGATATATGCAAAAAGAACCCTAAACTATAATTGCTAAAAATTCAGTGTAGAACTATTCTTAGGCTGTATTCTGGTGAGTAGAAAATCTATACATTGTAATTATTCATGAAAAAATTTTAGAAAATAATATCAATTATAGTGGATCCAACAAAATAAGAATTAGATGATTTTGAGTTACCTACACATAGAAACAATTAAAATAACAGATTATGTACTATGATAGACATGATGCATAAAATAAACCTTAAAGATGCCTATCTCTTTGTTTTCTCGTTCAAGGGTCAATTCACAGTGGCACCCCTACATGCCATAGGAAATCCCATTTTAATGAGAGGTGAGGGTCTTGCAGCCCTACTTTTTCCTATGACCGGACGGCCATGATGAAGCACCCGATCCGAGTACTTAAAGAGAAACCAAGTCCTAACCTGGTATGCAGAAATTTCAGCACAAGAGCGATTAAACCCTAGTTTAACCTATGCTGATACCAAAACTGATGTGGGATAAATAATTAAAGCCTAATTAACAAAGATTAGTAGAGAATAATTTTTTATTTTTTTATTTTTTTCTAGATTTTAAGGAGACTCAAAAGTGACAGTAAAGGAAACTAGTTTAATTAACTACCCGCATAAGTAAACCTAACAAAATAACTAGGAAAGCAGGATCTGGTGGCTAAGAAACTACCAAAACTAGGATTAACTTTCAACTAATCAAAAACTAAAGTGGAAGGAATAGGTTTAAAGTTACAAATGAAGATCGATTCTTCAGATCTAATAGGACTCCCAAGATTGTTGCAACAGGGTTTCAAGAACTCGATCTCGAGCTCTGATCTTCCATGCAATGCTGGTTCCGAGGCAAGATTACCTGACATTGATTCCTGATTACCTGCAAACACTCAACAAATGAAATTCAAGTTAGGAATCAGCAAAGAAAAGAAAAGAAGGAAAGAGAAGAGTTAGGAACGATGGTTAGGGATTCTTGTCGGCTGGATAGGTAGGATAACTAGGGCCTCGCACCCCGCGATGCTCCGAAGAATAAAGGAAAAGGGCCTCACACCCCGTGATGTTCCGAAGAACAAAGGAAAAGGGCCTCACACCCCAAGATGCACGTAGCAAAGGAATAAATTCGGCAGAGTCTCTTTATTGATGAATAATAATAATAATACAGGTGGGGTTGATGGGGTATTTATAGACCATCAACTAGTGGTGTAATGGATACAAAGTCTTGACTTGATTTTCCTTAGGCAAGAACTCCTTGGAATCTCCACTCCAGGTGTCATGGACTTTTGATTTAATCTTCTCTTGGACTTCATTTATAATGGGCGACTTTTCTTAAAGTGCACGACAAAATAAGAAGAGGATGGGCATCATAATAAGATGTAGAGTCTCTTTTACTAATCATAAGAAGTGGCGATGGATTTCACATGGGCGAAAAATAATGAGAAGAGGGATGGGAGGCATATGGCTTGGACTCATTCCCATTCTTCTTGCATTTCAAACTTGAAAAGTGGATGAAAAATGTCTTTATCTTGGACTCTTTGATTTTCTTAAATTTGAAAGGTAGATAAGATAATCCTTCATTTGGACTTGGATGAGATAAGGCTTGGAACTTTGAATGGATGAGGCGCCTCTTCATATGGGCGACAAAATGAAAATGAGAGGAGGGCTAAATGAAATGTAGTCCTTTTGCTTTACTTCTCATAAAACCATCGATATCTTGGAATTTAAATGAGGCGCCCTCTTTGGATAAGCTTGCATGTTGTGTAAATATCCAAATGTCTGGATGTCTGGATGTCCGAATATCTTAATGTCTTGATAAAAAAATAAAGACAACCAACTTTTTTTTGACATAAAATTGGCCAACCAAGATAAATGACATGGCATGTGATGTTGTCCCGATGAGGTGGCAAGTGATGTCCAGACATGTCATGTGATATTGTCCAAAATCTTGAAAATGTGTCACCAAGAAGAGGTTGCACATGTCAAGTGACTTGGGCTAGCACATGGAGTCACATGGCTTGTCTTGAGCTAGCACATGAGGTCACATAGGTCATCAATTGGGTGCACATGGAATGTTGTTTTGAGTTCCCTCTTGTATTTACAAGACTCAACTAATCATATGACTTAACTAATTACATGGAGTCAATAACTAATTGAACCAACCATACTTAATTAGGTTTGCAAATAAAAACCCATTTAAAGTTGGTAAAAAGGGCTAATTCAACTGGACCATTAAAATCCCAATTAAGTAAATAGAGTTTGACTCAATTGGGATTTTGACTCAATGTGGTAAAAATGGTTTAGCCCAAAAGGCTAAATAACAAAACCCTAATTACAATTGGTAAAAGGGTTAACCCTAACTAACCCAAAATAACAAAAATTAAAATAAAATATTTACATGGTAAAAGGGGTTGGGTTCAGGACTTTATTCACAGGTGATCTACAGGGATATGGGTTTAACCTGTCGATATTTTCAGGTCCTAGTTTCCACACCAAATAGTCCTTATTAATAGGGATGACCCTAAGGTTTGGACATTGATTTATATCTACAAGCGATAAAAGGTCCACTTTATGGAAGGATGAGTCAATAATTTCAGGAAAGAGATCTTTAACCAAGACTAAAAGAATGAATTCTTCCTGAGGGTACTGAATCGAAGGAACCATGTCCTTACTAATTTCATCTTGTTCTTAAATTTTAAGACTAGGTTCTATAATTTGAATCTCTTCTAGTATTTCTTCAAGTAAAGCCCTGGTGGTAGTAGTGTTATACTCCTCATAGTTCTTTTCTTCTAATTATCCTTCCAATACAGCTTCAGTCTGATTATTTTCTTGGTCAACTAATTCTGGGTTTGCCATATATATTTTCTCTTCAATATCATCCTTGTGAACAAATGAAGTAGTAGGGATGGGTCAGCTAAGGGGAACTTGACTAGTACTTGGCTTATATCCAGAGGTACTAATCCTATTGGGTTTAAGTCGATGAGATATGGGTCCCCTCTACTCATAGGACATGGATAGGTACTTTTCCCTAAGTTTGATCTTCATGGCTCTCCATGTGGCTATGGGCATGTCTCTTCTCTGACGACAAATGCATTCAACATTTTTCCAACATAACCTAGCTTCTCGGACAAACCTAAGTTTATCGAATTTGAACGTCCTCTCTTCCGATATCTCATACCATTCAAAATATTGATCCATGTCATTCTTCCAATCAACATACACCTTAGGGTCTTGATTTCCATCAAAAGTGGGTGTATTGAGGCGAATGTTCCTAAGGGCTCTTTCCTCTAAATCAGTGGAGTCTTGGTGTGGGTGTCTATGGTCATGTTTAGGGGTGGGATCATGGCAATGGGTTCTAGGACTAAGGGAAGTTGGTCTGGGTGATTTAGGTTAAGTACGGGCCTTATGGGTCTCTTCAACAGTCCCGATTCTCTCCTCCATTTGGTCAAACCAATTGTTTAGTTGTTTGCATAGTTCAATCATGGTTCTAAACAAAGTTTCAAGATTTGGATCCATGGTGACACTTGGTTAGGTTTGGAAATATTGGTATGGGGTTCCTGATCTAGTGGAAATGCAGCATAGAGACTCGTTCCAGAGATTTCCTAGACCTAGAAGCTCAATGTAGAATGAATTGACTGAGTACAATCAAGTCTACAATTACCCTTTTAACTGGCCAGGTAAGAGGTGGGAGTGTAGGAGGCTCCCCTTGCTCTCGCAGGGTCCTAATTAAAAACCACAATTCCGCTTAAGGCATTTACCGTTGGACCCCTAGCCTTAGACACCAATTTCCAAGAGTAAGTGAAGAATTGAGTTACACTAGTCTCAACACAATACCTTGAACTTGACTTGTTGATGTCCCTATGGTACGGGCACAAGGACTAAATGAAATTGATAGGTTGAATCCACATTCCTATGGATCACCTATGAGTAAAACCCTAAACCCAAACCTTTTTTTCCATGTAAATATTTATTTTAAATTCTGTTATTTTGGTTTAGTTGCGGTAAACCCTTTTTTACTAGCTGTAATTAGGGTTTTGTTTATTTTGGGATAAAACCCTTTTTACCAAGTTGAGTCGAAACCCTAATTAAGTCAAACCTTATTTACCCAATTGGGGTTTTAATGGTCCAGTTTGAATCATCCCTATTTACCAACTTTAATTGGATTTTTATTTGCAAGCCTAATTAAGTATGGTTGGTTCAATTAGTTATTGAGTCCATGTAATTAGTTAAGTCATGTGATTAGTTGAGTCCTTTAAATACAAGAGGGAATTCAAGACAAGCCATGTGACTCCATGTGCACCCAATTGAAGACTCATGTGACCCCATGTGCTAGCTCAAGACAAGCCATGTGACTCTATGTGCTAGCCCAAGTCACTTGTCATGTGCAACCACTTCTTGGCACCACCTTTTCAAGATTTTGGACAATATCGCATGACATGTCTGGACATCACATGCCACCTCATCGGGACAACATCACATGCCATGTCATTTATCTTGGTTGGCTAATTTTATGTCAAAAAAAAAAGATTGCCTTCATTTTTTTATCAAGATATTAAGACATCTAGACATCCAGACATCTAGACATCCAGACATCTGGACATTTAGACAACATGCAAGCTTATCCAAAGAGGACACCTTATTTAAATTCCAAGATATCGATGGTTTTAAGAGAAGTAAAGCAGAAGGACGACATTTCATTTAGTACCTCCT
This sequence comes from Areca catechu, assembly GCA_021397845.1. Taxonomy (NCBI): domain Eukaryota; kingdom Viridiplantae; phylum Streptophyta; class Magnoliopsida; order Arecales; family Arecaceae; genus Areca; species Areca catechu. Next base: position 129,619,253 of record CM038045.1, on the reverse strand, counting down.
CTCATCTTCATTTTGTCGGCCATATGAAGAGGGACAACATCCATTCAAAGTTCAAAGCCTTATCTCATCCAAGTCCAAATGAAGGATTACCTTATCTACCTTTCAAATTTAAGAAAATCAAAGAGTCCAAGATAAAGACATTTTTCATCCACTTTTTAAGTTTGAAATGCAAGAAGAATGGGAAGGAGTCCAAGCCATATGCCGCCCATCCCTCTTCTCATTATTTGCCGCCCATGTGAAATCCATCGCCACTTTTTATGATGAGTAAAAGAGGACTACATCTTATTTTGACACCCATCCTTTTCTTATTTTCTCTTACACTTTAAGCAAAGTAGCCCATTATAGATGAAGTCCAAGAGAAGATTAAATCAAGAGTCCATGACACCTGGAGTAGAGATTCTAAGGAGTTTTTGCCCAAGGAAAATCAAGTCAAGACTTTGTATCCATTACACCACTAGTTGATGGTCTATAAATACCCCATAAACCCCCTTGTAATCAATTATTATTCATTAATAAAGACATGCTATCGAATTTCCTTTGCTATGTGCATTGAGGGGTATGATGCCCTTTTCCTTTGTTCTTTGGAACATCGTGGGGTGTGAGGCCCTTTTCCTTAGTTCTTCGAAATATCATGGGGTGCGAGGCCCTAGTTATCCTACATATTCAGCTGACAAGAAACCTTAACCACCGCCCCTAACCCTTCCCTTTCCTTCTTTCCCTTTTCTTTGCTGATTCCTAATTTAAATTTTCTTTGTTGAGTGTTTGCAGGTGATCAAGAATCAAAGTTAGGTATTCTTGCCTTGAAACCAGCATTGTGCAGAAGATCGAAGCCCGGGATCGAGTTCTTGAAACCTTGCTGCGACAATCTTGAGAGTCCTGTTAGATCTAAAGAATCGATCTTCGTTGGTAACTTTAAACCTCTTCCTTCCTCTTTAGTTTCTGATTAGTTGAAAGTTAATCCTAGTTTCGGTGGTTTCTTAGCCACTAGATCCTGCTTTCCTAGTTTTTTTGTTAGGTTTACTTGTGCGGGTAGTAAACTAAACTAGTTTCCTTCGCTGTCTCCTTCAAGTCTTCTTTTAAAATCTAAAAAAAAATATAAAAATTATTCTCTACTTTCCTCAAATAATTAAATATTACTTATAGTAATTTAGTTTAATTTTTTGTCTTGCATCAGTTTTGATATCATAGTAGGTTAAACTAGGGTTTAATCTCTCTTGTGTTGATTTAGTATCTTTTTAAGTACTCGGATTGGGTGCTTCCCATCGCCATCCGGTCATAGAAAAAAGTAGGGCTGCAAGACCCACACCTCCCATTCAAATAGGATTTTCTATGGCATGTAGGAGTGCCGTTGTGAATTGACCATTGAAAAAGAAAATAAAGAGATAGGCATCTTTAAGATTTATTTTCTGCATCACGTCCATCATAGTACATGGTTTGTTGTTTTGATTGTTTCTACATGAAGGTAACTCAGAATTGCTTGATTCTTCCTTTGCTAGATCAAACATAATTGATAGTATTTTTTAGAATTTTTTCATAAATTATTTCAGTCTGTAGATATTTTTCTCACCGGAATACTACCTAAGAATAGTTATGCCATGAATTTCAGCAATTCTAGTTTAGGATTCTTTTTGCATAAATTTTACATATTTTAATTTCTTGCATCTTAGGTATTTTTCTGCAAACTATATCTTTGCAGAAAACAAAAGAATTTTTTTTTAAAAAAAAATTAATTTTATTTTTCTGTTATTTTAAGTCGATTGCATCTAGGGTTTCATCTTATGTGTGCATCATCAACTAACCTAATCTTAAGGGCACTTGAGTATCTCAGATCAGGGCAAGAGCTCATCACCTATCCTGGGCCCATAACAACCTTCTTTGCATCCGAGCCCAACCCTAATTAAAACTCAATTAGACTTAATTTATTCTAGTGAGCTACGAACACCAACAGGTCAGGTTCCAAGTATTGTGTGTAAGCTAGTGCACCCAATCCCTTGATTATCACTTAAATCTGGTGTCTAAGGCTAGAGGTTTAGAGGTAAATGCCCTAAGAAATTTTATGGTTTTTAATTAGGTCCCAGCGAGAGCAGGGAGAACTTCCCACGACCCCACCTCTTACCTAGCCAGTGGACAAGGTCATTATTGAATTGGATGTAATTTGAGCTGACCAATTCTACTTGAGCTCTAGGTCTAAGAAACCATAGTCCGAGTTGAGTTTTGTGTGATTTCATTGCATAACCATTAGATTAGGAGTCTAACCCAACCCAGTCTAGTTTGACCATGGAGTCCACTATGGAAACTTTACTGAGGACCTTCACTGAACAATGTATCCAAATGAACCATAAGTTTGATCGACTCAACCAACGATTAGGAAACCTAGAGAGAATCTGTAGGACCTGTACTAACCCTGGTTGATCCAAACCAACTACCCTTAGTCAGCTAGAACCCACTAGGTTTAGTGGCTATAGTCAAAAACCAGGTACTATTCAGGTTTTCCTTAGCCAACCCTTCTCCACTATTCCTGATCCTAGTCATTGTCTCCTTAGTCAACCCATCCCTGTTGTCCCAGACACTCGTTAATTTTCCTTTAACCTACCTACTACTATCCTATTGGTTCACCAAGATGCTATTGAAGAAGAAGTTTATGAAGCTGATATTAGCTTAGTAGATGAGTATGTAGATGAGAAGATATAGGAGGTAGACCCATAATTAGATAATCCTGACCATACCCAAACTAAGGCCAACCCAGAATTAGCTAACCCGATAGGCACCCAGACTGAAGCTAGCCTAGAGTTAGTTGACCCTGATTGTACCCTGATGAGGGACTAATTATACATGCCAATTATTTTTTTTGTATTAAACATTAAGTTAGGAGTTTGTATCCTAATTTTCAAGCCATGTTATTAAGTAAAAAATTCTATAGAATTTTTGGAAGCACGGGCATGCAGAACTAAACCCTAAAAGTGAAGAAGCAGGACCGCCAAGGCTAGAAAGCCCTGGTTAGGACTAGCTCTTCTGCAATACTACTACCAGAGGAGTCTAGGGGGTGTACCTAGCAGAGATTTAGAGATTGATTCATGAAGAGTTCTCTCTATGCTCTCGGATGTGGCTTGGAAAAATAAGCCGGAGACCCTACAGATTTGTAGCTTTCAATCCGGTGGCCCGAAAGCTTGTCGATTGGAATCCTGGATTTGTGAACTCCAAGAGACCTATAAATCACCTAACAAGGGTTAGAAATCAGAGAAGAAATAAGCTTGAAGGCTAAAGAAAGCAAAGGTAAGGAAGGCTCAGATGTGGGCAGCCAAGAGATGAAGAGGCAGGTGGCTTGGAGGCAGAGAGCAGGGATCACACAGATACCCCGAGGGATCACACAGATATCCTTAATCACACAATCTTACTCAAAATTCACATCGAGAGTTGAGAAGAACTCAAGAAAGTTTTTATATTCATTAACATCCCATATACATGAGAGGTGACCATAAGAAGGGTACTGAATTTGATGATGGGCTAGGGCTTTAGGTGGCCCTTTTCAGTGCTGGGTAGGCTCTAGGGTTCTCCTAGTGTCCATCTCCTCCTAGTGGGCTGATGTACTTGTCGTCTAGGTTTTCAATGATACCTCCAAGACTCCTTCCATGCTTAATTATGTGGGTGATTGGATTCCTTGCAGTGGTTGAAGAATTATGTTGAATGGCTTCATAAGTGACTTGAGTCTTCTTACAAAATTGGACTGGACTCAAAAAACTCAAAACTTACAAGACTCATAAGGCTCACTAAGCATCCAAAACTTGACTCAATATTTTAAGTAAAGGACTTAAATGTAAAAAGGCCCAAAATGAATTTAGAGGCCAAGGTACAGACTCAAGTATAACAAAGCCTACAAAACTCATAGACCAAATACAGGACTCAAACGGCTAACACAGTTAGATTATTGGATTCAAAGATAAAATTCGAATCATGGCTAAAGGACTCAAAACTCAGGGACCCTTAGCAAACTAGGGTTGATCTGATATCCCCATCAATTCTTCTGGGGTGGGAGCAACTCGACCATATCGAGTATAGGGTACTCTGGTGCTGGCAGTAAGTCTGGGTGGAGGCACTGTGGATCCTCTCGAGTAATCCATGAATTGTCAGATTCAAGTCAACCTTGCCATTGGACCAGGTGGCATTGATAGCTGCGGCCCCGGGTCATGATAGTTTGATTATCCAAGATACGCTTGATCCATATTCTTCTCTCAGGCAAATTTAGTGGACACTCAGGTAAGGTTTCTCTCTCAAAGGATTGGTGAAGTCCAAAAATCTCACTAGGAATCACTGCTGGTTCCTTATACTCAACCAAGTCTGTGATATTGAAGGTAGAGCTAATGCCTAAATCCAAGGACAGATCAAGCCATAGGCATTGGTTCCACTTTCTTTATCACTCTAAAGGTTCAACTCTACAAGCATGAAGCTTCTTAACCATAATAGAATTTCCTACATTAAATTCCTTGGCTTTCTTTCGAGAATTAGCTAGTTTTTATAGATTTCATGTAAATTAATCTTTTGGCTAATGTCTTGATGCGAATGTTGTGCAGAGGTCAGTGAAGGTGTAGACAAATAAATTAGGTCTGGGGACTTATTGGACTCAAAACCAATACTTAATAGAGTTGACTAGGCATTCCTATCGAAGGAAATTTATTGGACTCTTTGGATCTAAACCTAACAGAATTTAGGCTCTCTAGGTTTGACCCTGGTGTGGCATGCACATGAAAATTTATAATGAACTTCTAGTAAATGTCATAAAGTATACCAGAAATATGATTCAAACCTAACATGCACAAAAAATGTATGAAACATGCTTACTTCGATAAAATACAGTCTAGTGGTTAGATAAACATGAGAAGCTTCAGAAAAGGGCAAAAAATAAGAGATAGATTCAGGGTTAGTTTGGTAGGGTGGGAAGCAAGAAAAGGGGTTGGTGTCGATTGGATAGAATAGGATATAGGAAGGGGTGTCAGGGATTAATCCTAGACTAATGAGGTTGACCTTATGGGGTTAATGTCTATCTACAGAGTCTATCTTATGGAAAAATAGGTCACTAATCTCAGGGAAGAGATCAATTGGAGTCAAAGGAGGGACTTCATCCTGAGGGTACTGATTTAAAAGGATCAAGTCCTTAATAAATTTTTCTGGTTCTTGGATCTCAAGACTGGGCTCTATAATTGGGCTTTCTTCCAATGGATCCTCTGGTAAGAGTCTAATAATAGGGTTGGGTTCCTCATCCTCTAATTGTTCTTCTACTACAGGTTCAGTCTGGGTGTGGTCAGGGTCAACTAACTTTGGATTGGCTTCTATATGGGTATCTACCTGGTCAACTAATTTTGGGTTGGTTTCAATTTGGGTATGGTCAGGGTCAACTAATTCTAGGTCATCTATAGGTATCTTTACTGGACTCAACTTCTTAATGTCATCTTTAGACTCATAAATGGGCTTAGGAGTTTCTTCCTGTAAATCTTCAATAGGCTCATCATCTTCATACTCCTCTATCATACTTGGGTCAGCCTCATATACTTCTACATTGTGTTCAACAATGGGTTCAGACTCATCTTTATCTAGCTCACCTAGGTATAAGGTGCTGAATGGACACTGGCTAACAAAATGGCCTGGTTTACGACATTTAAAACACACTCTCGGGAGATTGGAACTAGACTTGCCTCTACCTTCTCTAAGGGCCATAGTGGAACTAGGCTGAGGTTGGCTCAGGTTTGGCTGGTTAGGATCTGGTCCTAGGCTAGGGGCATTAGTTTTAAAGGGTTTGGGTTGACTAAAGGGAAGTGAGCTAATACTAGGCTCATATCTAGGGGTACCAATCCTATGGGATTCAGGTTGACTAGGAGAAACTGGCCTAGACTAGACTCATAGGATGTAGGTTCAGATCTATGGGTTATGGATCCACTAGACTCATAGGACATGGGTACATAATATCTGGGTTCAGAGGATCTGGGTGCATAAGTTCTAGAGTCATAGGATCTAGAGTCATAGGATTTGGGCTCAGATCTATAGGTTGTGGATCTCCTAGATTCAAGGTATGGGGCTCTCCTAGGGTTAGGCTCTGAGTATGGGTTAAGGTATTGGGCTTTCCTAGGGTTGGACTTAGGTTTAGATCTGGGATGGGTTTTAGGGGTTTTCTCTAAACTTCCTAATTGGTTTTCTACTTGATCAGAACTATTGGTTAATTGGTCAAGCCTATTGGTTGCTCGGGCATTTGATTGGGTTATTTGGTTTATCTGGACGGTCAACTGGGTAAACTGGTTTTGGGATTGGGTATTAGACTGGTTAATCTAAGTAGTTAATTAGGCAATGGATTGGGCATTTAGTTGGTTCATCTGGTCAAATCGTTCAGTCATGGCTTTCATGAAGATCTCAAAGTTGGTGTCCATGGCTAAGCTAGGTTGGGATTTAGACTGTTGATATTTGGTTCCTAACCTAGTGGTCATGCAATCAATCACTCAAAGTTAGTGTGATGCAGTCAAGCACACAAAGTGAAAATGGACTACAGTTTGCTAGACCTAGAGCCAAAATTGAATGGGTCTACTCAACTTACACTTAACTCAACAGCCAATCCTTCCACTAGCTAGGTAAGAAGTGGGTGGTGGGAGGCTCCCCTTGCCTGTGACAAGGTCCTAATTAAAAACCACCAGTCCACTTAGGGCATTTGCTCATAGACCTCTAGCCTTAGATACCAGTTTTCAGTAACAGCTGGGGAATTAGGTGCACTAGTTGGCCCACACAATTCGGACCCGACCTGTTGGTGTCCTTAAGCTCTCTAGAGCAATTAGGTTACTAATAGATTTTAGTTAAGGATTAGATTCTAATGCTGGGTGGTTGTTTTGGGCCCAGGACAAGTGATGAATCGTGCCTTGATCTGAGAGAAGAAATTGCCCTTAAAATTGATTTAATGAGATGATGAACACACTATGAGCCCTAATGCAACTAATAACAATCATAGAAAAAAAAATATTTTCTTACCTTTTTATGAGGTGGCAAACTAGGTTTAAGTTGGTTAAGTTAGCAAACAAATTTTGGGCTTGGGTGAGGTAGGGTTTGGAAGTAATTAGGTTTGGTTTGATCAAGTATGCAGAACAAAAATTAGGGTTTGATTCGATGCAAAATTTGGTTTAGTTTTAAATGAAAAAAAAATTTAAAAAATATTCAACATAGAGAATGAAAAGTGCAGATGATCTCTACTAAGTTTCATGCAAAACAAAATTTGGATGATGATGCTAAACCTAGGGTTTTTCAGACTATGTGCAGAAATCTCAGGATTCAAGTTTGGGGTCCTAATATGCAGATTTTTATAATTCTTGTGTTTCTGTAAAAATAATTAAAAATTATTAAAAATATCAATACTAAACAGAGGATACACCATGAAAATCTCAATAAAAAATAAAATACCTAAGGTGATAAAATAGACCAAAATCTAGAAACCTAATGTAGAGATATAATGGAGAAATTTCTAGGGCAAAAAGAAACAAGCATGAAAAAAATTGTACAGACTGAAATAAATCATATAAAGATTCTAAAAAATACTATCAAATATGTGGAATCTAAAAATATAAAAATCAGGACTTTCTGACCCACTTACACACAGAAATAATAAAAAAATTAGACCATATATAAGAATTATGGGATGCAAAAACTAGCCCTAAAACATGCTCTGATACCAAATGATGTGGGACTAATTATGCATGCCAATTATTTTTTGTATATTAGGAATTAAGACAGGAGTTTGTATCCTAAATTTTAAGCCATGTTATTAAGTAGATAATTCTATAGAATTTTTAGAAGCACAGGCATGCAAAACTAAATCCTAAAAGTGAAGAAACAAAACCGCCAAGGCTAAGAAGCCCTGGTTAGGACTAGCTCTTCTGTAATACTGCTACCATAGAATTCTAAGGGTTGTACCTAGCAGGGATTTGGAGATCGATCTATGAAGAGTTTGCTCTACGGTCTCGGAGAGGCCTGGGAAAATAAGTCGGAGACCTTGCAGATTCGCGACTTTCAATCCGGTGGCCCGAAAGCTTCCAGATTGGAATCCTGGATTCGTGAACTCAGAGGGACCTGCAAATCATCTAACAAGGGTTAGAAATCAAAGAAAAAATAAGATTGAAGGCTAAAGAAAGCAAAGGGAAGGAAGTCTTAGAAGTGGGCAGCCAAGAGATGAAGAGGTAGGTGGCTTGGAGGCAGGGCACAGGGATCACACAGATACCCTAAGGGATCACACAGATACCATTAATCACACAAATTCACTCAGAATTCATGCCAAGAGTTAAGAAGAACTCAAGAAAGTCTTTATATTCATTAACATCCTATATAGAAGAGAGGTGACCATAAGGAGGGTGCTAAATTTAAGGATGGGCTAGGGCTATGGGCGGTCCATTTCAATGCTGGGCAGGCTCTAGGGTTCTCCTGGTGTCCATCTCCTCCTGATGGGCTGATGTACTTGTTGTCCAGGTCTTTAATGATAGCTCCAAGACACCTTCCATGCTTCCCAAGTGGCATAATTATGTGGATGATTGGATTCCTTGCAGTGGTTGGAGTATTATGCTAACTGTTTTCATAAGTGACTTCAGTCTTCTTACAAAATTGGACTGGACTCATAAAACTCAAAACTTACATGACTCATAAGGCTCACTAAGTATCCAAAACTTGACTCAATACTCTAATTACAGGACTTAAATTTAAAAAGGCCAAAATGAAATTCAGAGGCCAAGGTATAGACTCAAGTATAACAAAGCCTACAAAACTCATGGACCAAATATGGGACTCAAACAGCTAACACAACTAGATTATTAGACTCAAAGATAAAATTGGAATCATGCCTAAGGACTCAAAATTTAGGGACTCGTAGTAAACTAGGGTTGATCTGATATCCCCATCATATCTTGACTGAAACTATACTGGTAGGATCCTAAGAAAAAGAAACCCATGAGGAACCTAACCCTACTACTGAGACCTTGCCTGTTAAAATCCTAGAAAAGAGTCAAGCAATAGAGATTAGTCCTAAAGTAATCAGTGAGGACTTGATTTTTCCAAACTAGCAATGTCAGAAAGAATTCACTCCATCAGTCCCCATTGAAGACCTTTTTCCTGAAATTCATGACTCGTCCTTTCTTCAGGCTGACCCTTTATTCCTTGTAGGTGTGAATCTATGTCCAACCCTTAAGGTTAACCCCGTTAGTCTAGGACAAATTCCTGAACCCTTTTCTTATTTCCAACCCTACCAAGTCACCCCCGAATCCACTTCTTACTTCCTACCATTCCCTGATGTTTCCAATGTTTCTAGAACCATTAGTTTACATTTTGTTGAAGTTAGTATGTTTCATCAATCCTTTGACGCTGTTAGATTTGCCACCTATTTCTGGCAGACTCTGTGGCATCTATTAAGAGTGCATGTTAAATTTTCATCGGCATGTCACCCATCGACCAAGGGTCAAGCATGTAATTGAAATTAAGGACTTAGAAAGATAAAATAATAATAATAATAATAAACAAATAAATAAAATTCCTTCATTAGTAATGCATAGTGAGTCTATTAGATATTTGTGGAGTCATATGCACAATACATTAAAGAATTGCATAACAATCATATGGCTAATTCTAAAAGAAGACTCGAGGAATATAAAGAAGGAGACTTTGTTATGGTTCGATTATGACCTGAACGGTTCCCACCTGGAACCATGAAAAAATTGCATGCCCGTAGTAGTGGACCATACAAAGTAATTAAGAAAATTGGACCTAATGCCTACATGCTTGAATTTCCACCTGAACTAAGCATTGGCTCTACTTTCAACGTTTCAGACCTTATCGAGTATAGGGAGCCAACGTTGACTCCTAGTGAGCCATTTGAGCCTAATCCAGTCTTTAAGAGCGAACCAACCCAAGTGTGTCCATCTACCATACCCCCAGCCTAGAGAGACAAGATCGAACGAATCTTGGATGACAAGATCATCGCTACCCAGAGCAAAGATTACCAGCGATATCTAGTTCATTGGCAAGGATGACCTGAATCTGATGATTCTTGGATCACCAGAGAAGACTTGCAGAGAGTTGCCCCTGACTTCCTAAAGTATTATAATAGAGAAGTTGACCCATACTCGACAGGGTCGAGTTCCTCCCATCCTGGGAGAATTGGTGCGGGTAACAGGACTAAAAGTAATCGACAGGTTGAACCCACATTCCTATGGTTCACCTATGAGTAAAACCCTAAATCCAAACCTTTTTTTTCATGTAAATATTTATTTTAAGTTCTATTATTTTGGTTTAGTCAGGGTAAACCCTTTTTACCAACTGTAATTACGGTTTTGTTTATTTTGGAGTGAAACCATTTTTACCAAGTTGAGTTGAAACCCTAATTGAGCCAAACCCTATTTACCCAATTGAGATTTTAATGGTCCAGTTTGAATTAGCCCTTTTTACCAACTTTAATTGGATTTTTATTTGCAAGCCTAATTAAGTATGGTTGGCTCAATTAGTTATTGAGTCCATGTAATTAGTTAAGTCATGTTATTAGATGAGTCATGTAATCAATTAATATTCATCGATAAAGACATGCTGTCGAGTTTCCTTTGCTATGTGCATCGAGAGGTGTGAGGCCCTTTTCCTTTGTTCTTTGGAACATCGCGGGGTGTGAGGCCCTTTTCCTTTGTTCTTCGAAACATTGCGGGGTGCGAGGCCCTAGTTATCCTACCTATCCAGTCGAGAAGAAACCCTAACCATCTCTCCTAACCCTTCCCTTTCATTCTTTCCCTTTTCTTTTCTGATTCCTAATTTAAATTTTTTTTGTTCAGTATTTGCAGGTGATCAAGAATCAAAGTCATGATTCTTGCCTTGAAATTAGCATTGCATGGAAGATCGAATTCCGAGATCGAGTTCTTGAAACCCTGCCACGATAATCTTGAGAGTCCTCTTAGATCTGAAGAGTCAATCTTCGTTGGTAACTTTAAACCTCTTCCTTCCTCTTTAGTTTCTGATTAGTTGAAAGTTAATCCTAGTTTTGGTGGTTTCTTAGCTACCAGATCTTGCTTTCCTAGTTATTTTGTTAGGTTTACTTGTGCAGGTAGTTAACTAAACTAGTTTCCTTCACTGTCTCCTTCAAGTCTTCTTTTAAAATCTAAAAAAAAATAAAAATTATTCTCTACTTTCCTTAGATAATTAGATCTTACTCAAAGTAATATAGTTTAATTTATTTGTCCTACATCAGTTTCGATATCAGAGCAGGTTAAACTAGGGTTTAATCTCTTTTATGCTGATTTAGTTTTTCTTTAAGTACTCGGATCGGGAGCTTCACCATGGCCATCCGGTCATAGGAAAAAGTAGGGCTGCAAGACCCTCACCTCCCATTCAAATGGGATTTCTTATGGCGTATAGGGGTGCTGCTATGAATTGACCCTTGAAGAAGAAAATAAAGAGATAGTCATCTTTAGTGTTTATCTTTTGCATTATGTCCAACACAGTATGTAGTCTATTGTTATGATTGTTTCTGTATGTAGGTAAATCTGAATTGCCTGATTCTTATTTTGTTGGATCAATCATTATTGATAATATTTTTAAACATTTTCACATGAATTGTTTTGGTCTATAGATTTCTTTCTTGCTGGAATACTGCCTGAGAACAGTTCTACCCGGAATTTCAATAATTCTAGTTTAGGGTTCTTTTTGCATAAATTTTGCATATTTTAATTTCTTACATCTTAGGTATTTTTTGCAAACTATATCTTTGTTGAAAACAAAAGAACAAAATACAAAAAAAAATAATTAATTTTATTTTTCTTTTATTTTAATTTGATTGCATCTAGGGTTTTATCTTGTGTGTGCTTTATCATGTAATCTAATCTTAAGGGCACTTGAGCATTTCAGATCAGGGCAGGAGCTCATCACCTATCCTAGGCCCACAACAACCTTCTTTTCATCTGAATCTAATCCTAATTAAAACTCAATTAGACTTAATTTGCTCTAGTGAGCTAGGGACACCAATAGGTCGGGTTCCAAGTATTGTGTTTAAGCTAGTGCACCTAATCCCTTGATTATCACTTGAATCTGGTGTCTAAAGCTAGAGGTCCAAAGGCAAATGCTCTAAGTAGTTTCGTGGTTTTTAATTAGGACCCTAGGAGAGCAGGGGAGCCTCCCATGATTCTACCTTTTACTTGGCTAGTGGACAGGATAATTACTGAATTGGCTATAATTTGAGCTGACCCATTCTACTTGAGCTTTAGGTCTAGGAAACCCAAGTTCGAGTTGAGTTCTATGTGATTGCATTGCATAACCATTAGATTAGGAGTTTAACCCAACCTAGTCTAGTTTGACTAAGGAGTCCACTATGGAAATTTTACTGAGGACCTTCACTGAAAAACGTACCCAAATAAACCATAAGTTTGATTAACTAGACCAATGATTAAAAAACCTAGAGACAATCTGTAGGACCCGTACTAACCCTGGTTTACCCAAACCAACTACTCTTAGTTAGCCAGAACCCACTTGGATTAGTGGCTATAGTTGAAACCCAGATACTATTCAGGTTTCCCTTAGCCAACCCTTCTCCACTACCCCAGATCTTAGTCATTGTCTCCTTAGTTAACCCACCCCTGCTATCTTAGACACTCGTCAATTTTCTCTTAACCGACTTACTCCTACTATCCTATTGGTTTAATAAGATGCTATTGAAGAGGAAGTTTATGAAGCTGATGTGAGCTTAGTAGATGAGTATGTAGATAAGGAGATACAGGAGGTTGACCCATAGTTAGATAATCCTGACCAAACCCAAACTAAGGCCAACCTAGAATTAGCTGACTAGATAGGCACCTAGACTGAAGCCAGCCTAGAGTTAGTTGTCCCTGATTGTACCCTGACTGAAACATTAAAGAATTGTATAAGAATCATATGGCTAATTCTAAAAGAAGACTCAAGAAATACAAAGAATGAGACTTTGTTATGGCTCGATTACAACCTGAATGGTTCCCACCTAGAACCATGAAAAAATTGCATGCCCGTAGTAATGAACCATACAAAGTAATTAAGAAAATTGGACTTAATACCTACGTGCTTGAATTGCCACCTGAACTAGGCATTAGCTCTACTTTCAATGTTTCAAACCTTGTCAAGTATAGGGAACCAATGTTGATTCCTAGTAAGCCATTTGGGCCTAATCCAGTCCTTGAGAGTGAACCAACTCAAGTGAGTCTACCTGCCATACCACCAGCATGGAGAGACAAGATCGAACAGATCTTGGATGACAAGATCATCGCTACCCAAAGCAAAGATTACCAGCGATATCTGGTTCGTTGGCAAGGATGACCTGAATCTGATGATTCTTGGATCACCAAATAGAACATGCAAAGAGTTGCCCCTGACTTACTAGAGTATTATAATAGTAAAGTTGATCCATACTTGATAGGGTCGAGTTCCTCCCACCCGGGGAGAATTGGTGTGGGCACCAGGACTAAAAGAAATCGACAAGTGAACCCACATATGTGGATCACCTATGAGTAAAATCCTGAACCCAAACCTTTTTTTCCATGTAAATATTTATTTTAAATTTTGTTATTTTGGTTTAGTTAGGGTAAACCCTTTTTACCAACTATAATTAGGGTTTTGTATATTTTGGGATAAAACCCTTTTTACCAGGTTGAGTCGAAATCTTAATTGAGTCAAACCCTATTTACCCAATTGGGATTTTAATGGTCCAGTTTGAATTAGCCCTTTTTACCAATTTTAATTAGATTTTTATTTGGAAGCCTAATTAAGTATGGTTGGTTCAATTAGTTATTGAGTCCATATAATTAGTTAAGTCATGTGATTAGTTGAGTCCTGTAAATATAAGAGGGAATTCAAGACAACATTCCATGTACACCCAATTGAAGATCCATGTGAACCCATGTGCTAGCTCAAGACAAGCCATGTGACTCCATGTGCTAGCCTAAGTCACTTGTCATGTGCAACCTCTTCTTCGTGCCACCTTATCAAGATTTTGGACAACATCACATGACATGTCTGGACATCACTTGCCACCTCATTGGGACAACATCACATGCCATATCATTTTTCTTGGTTGGCCAATTTTATGTCAAAAAAAATGGTTGTATTTATTTTTTTATCAAGATATTAAGACATCCGGATATCCAGACATCCAGACATCTAGACATCTAAACAACATGCAAGCTTATCCAAAGAGGGCACCCCATTTAAATTCCAAGATACCGATGGTTTTAAGAGAAGTAAAGTAGAAGGACTACATTTCATTTGGCACCTCCTCTCATCTTCATTTTGTCACCCATATGAAGAGGCCCCTAATCCATTCAAAGTTCAAAGCCTTATCTCATCCAAGTCCAAATGAAGGATTATCTTATCTACCTTTCAAATTTAAGAAAATCAAAGCGTTCAAGATAAAGACATTTTTCATCCACTTTTCAAGTTTGAAATGCAAGAAGAATGGGAAGGAGTCCAAGCCATATGCCGCCCATCCCTCTTCTTATTATTTGCCACCCATGTGAAATCCATCGCCACTTTTTATGATGAGTAAAAGAGAAGGACTCTACATCTTATTTCGACGCCCATCCTCTTCTTATTTTGTCACACACTTTAAGAAAAGTAACCCATTATAGATGAAGTCCAAGAGAAGATTAAATCAAGAGTCCATGACACTTGGAGTAGAGATTCCAAGGAGTTCTTCCCCAAGGAAAATCATGTCAAGACTTTGTATCCATTACACCACTAGTTGATGGTTTATAAATACACCATCAACCCCTTTGTAATCAGTTATTATTCATCAATAAAGACATGCTATGAATTTCCTTTGCTATGTGCATCGAGGGTTGTGAGGCCATTTGATGGGGACATCGATCCAAACTTGAAGCCAGCCCAACCTAGAAGCTCAGCCCAGATCCTGATGAGCACAGATCCTGATGAGCATAGATCTTGATGAGCACAGATCCTGATGAGCACAGATCCTGATGAACACAGATCCTGATGAGCACAGATCCTGATCATGTTGAGCACTAATCCTGATGCAGCACTCTTGAATTTAAATTCAAGATATTATCTTATCTTATCAGTTTTTAGGATTTGATTATCTAGTTTAAATATTTGTTTTAGGATTTATCGTTCGGATTTCTCAGTCTATTGAGAAGTTTCGATTATTTTAGGATTTATTCGGATCTCTTTCAGATTTCGATAGTTTTATTTAAGATGTTTCTTACTGAAATAAGAAGAATAGCGAAGATGAAATTAGGAGGATGAAGATTATTTGAGAAATGAGATTTTTGATGTGTCCCGAATGACTTTCCCCTTCTCTTCCCATTCTTCCTCTCGGATTCTTCTTTCTCCTATTCTTCGACCCCTACCACTTAAAACTTCCGGAGAACTTATTATTTCCGGCAAGCCTCTTCAGTCAACCGCCTTTCTTCCAGCAGGAACCACCAAGCCTGCACTGTCTTTTTCCTCCGCAGGATCGAGAAGAACCCTGCCTAGATCCACTTGACGCCACCGAATCTCTTCCTGGCTCCATTCCAACAGCCGACAATCCTTTTTCGCCTGTGAGCAGGATCACCGACCGGATCCCGCCTCCCCACCCTCCACGTCGCCGAGCCGAAGATCCACGACTCAATGCGACCCGCGACGCCTTCAACGGGACCTCCTCCCTGCTCCCTGAAGTCGCCATCCATCGGACTCATCTCCGCCCGATCCGCGCGATGTTGCACCACCCCAGATCGAGCACGCCGAGCATTTTCCTCCCTCCAGCAGATCTCCTCCACTCCCAGCCCACGGCCAAATTGAGACCACCTACCCAGATGGATTCCGGCCGCCCAGCTACCATCTCCGTCCCGCCATCAACTCTGCCATGTCCGTCGCCGCCTCCGCCAGCACCGACTGGATAGCATTCACACGATTGTGAATGCATAGCCGGCAGTATAATGCCGACTTCACGTGAAGGGTTAAAAAAAAAAAAGAAGAAGAAAACCGTGAAAAGAAAAAAGGGAGTGAATAAAAGAAAAAAAAAAAGGAGACAAAAAATATAAAAGAAAAGAGGAAAAAAAATATGAAAAAAAAAGTTTTATTTGAATAAAAAAATTTGGAAAAAAAAATAATAAATTGGGTTTAGCCTAGCCTAGGGTCGTTTCCTAGCGACCAACGGTCCAATCTCCTTGGAATAAAATTGATTCGGGTTTGTGTCCCGCGTCAACTTGGTATCAGAGCCAGGTTAGGTTAGATTAGGTTAGGTTAGTCATTTTAATTGCATTATTTCTATAAAATTTTAGTCTGCAGATTACGTGGTGCATTGGAGTCAGAAGTGCATCAATTTGAAGATTGCTGAAGCTTGACTCGACGGAGTCGAGTACTCCCCACCTCAGGGGAAATGATAGGGACATCGATCCAAACCTGAAGCCAGCCCAACCTAGAAGCCCAGCCCAGATCCTGATGAGCACAGATCCTGATGAGCACAGATCCTGATCATGTTGAGCACTAATCCTGATGCAGCACTCTTGAATTTAATTTCAAGATATTATCTTATCTTATCAGTTTTTAGGATTTGATTATCTAGTTTAAATATTTGTTTTAGGATTTATCGTTCGGATTTCTCAGTCTGTTGAGAAGTTTCGATTATTTTAGGATTTATTCGGATCTCTTTTACGTTCCGATAGTTTTATTTAAGATGTTTCTTACTGAAATAAGAAGAGCAGCGAAGATGAAATTAGGAGGATGAAGATTATTTGAGAAATGAGATTTTTTATGTGTCCCGACTGACTTTCCCCTTCTCTTCCCGTTCTTCCTCTCGGATTCTTCTTTCTCCTATTCTCCGACCCCTACCACTTAAAACTTCCGGAGAACTTATTATTTCCACCAAGCCTCTTCGGTCAACCGCCATTCTTCCAGCAGGAACCACCAAGCCTGCACTGTCTTTTTCCTCCGCAGGATCGAGAAGAACCCTGCCTAGATCCACTTGACGCCACTGAATCTCCTCCTGGCTCCATCCCAGCAGCCGACGATCCTTTTCCGCCCGTGAGCAGGATCACCGACCGGATCCCACCTCCCCACCCTCCACCTCGCCGAGCCGAAGATCCACGACTCAAGGCTACTCGCGATGCCTTCAACGGGACCTCCTCCCTGCTCCCTAAAGTCACCATCCATCGGACTCATCTCCGTCCGATCCGCGCGATGTTGCACCGCCCCAGACCGAGCACACCGAGCATCTTCCTCCCTCCAGCAGATCTCCTCCACTCCCATCCCACGACCAAATTGAGACCACCTGCCCTGATGGATTCCGGCCGCACAGCTCCTTGCCGCCCTACTACCATCTCCGCCATGCCGTCAACTCCGCCATGGCCGTCGCCGCCTCCGCCAGCGTCGACTGGATAGCATTCACACGATCGTGAATGCATAGCCGGCAGTATAAAACCGACTTCATGTGAAGTGTAAAAAAAAAAAAGAAGAAGAAAATCGTGAAAAGAAAAAAGGGAGTGAATAAAAAAAAAGGAGACAAAAAATATAAAAGAAAAGAGGAAAAAAAAATATGAAAAAAAAAAAGTTTTATTTGAATAAAAAATTTGGAAAAAAAAAATAAATTGGGTTTAGCCTAGCCTAGGGTCGTTTCCTAGCGACCAACGGTCCAATCTCCTTGGAATAAAATTGATTCGGGTTTATGTCCCGCGTCAACTTGGTATCAGAGCCAGGTTAGGTTAGGTTAGGTTAGGTTAGGTTAGGTTAGTCATTTTAATTGCATTATTTCTATAAAATTTTAGTCTGCAGATTACGTGGTGCATTGGAGTCAGAAGTGCATCAATTTGAAGATTGCTGAAGCTTGACTCGACGGAGTCGAGTACTCCCCACCTCAGGGGAAATGATGGGGACATCGATCCAAACCTGAAGCCAGCCCAACCTAGAATCCCAACCCAGATCCTGATGAGCACAGATCCTGATGAGCACAGATCCTGATGAACACAGATCCTGATGAGCACAGATCCTAATCATGTTGAGCACTAATCCTGATGCAGCACTCTTGAATTTAAATTCAAGATATTATCTTATCTTATCAGTTTTTTTGATTTGATTATCTAGTTTAAATATTTGTTTTAGGATTTATTGTTCGGATTTCTCAGTCTGTTGAGAAGATCCGATTATTTTAGGATTTATTCGGATCTCTTTCAGGTTCCGATAGTTTTATTTAAGATGTTTCTTACTGAAATAAGAAGAGTAGCGAAGATGAAATTAGGAGGATGAAGATTATTTGAGAAATGAGATTTTTGATGTGTCCCGACTGACTTTCCCCTTCTCTTCCCGTTCTTCCTCTCGGATTCTTCTTTCTCCTATTCTCTGACCACTACCACTTAAAACTTCCGGAGAACTTATTATTTCCAGCAAGCCTCTTCAGTCAACCGCCTTTCTTTCAGCAGGAACCACCAAGCCTGCACTGTCTTTTTCCTTCGCAGGATCGAGAAGAACCCTGCCTAGATCCACTTGACGCCACCGAATCTCTTCCTGGCTCCATCCCAGCAGCCGACGATCCTTTTCCTCCTGTGAGCAGGATCACCGACCGGATCCCACCTCCCCACCCTCCACGTCGCCGAGCCAAAGATCCACGACTCAAGGCAACCCACGACGCCTTCAACGGGACCTCCTCCCTGCTCCTTGAAGTCGCCGTCCATCAGACTCATCTCCGCCCGATCCGCGTGACATTGCACCACCCCAGACCGAGCGCGCCGAGCATCTTCCTCCCTCCAGCAGATCTCCTCCACTCCCAGCCCACGGTCAAATTGAGACCCCTGCCCTGATGGATTCCGTCCGCACAGTTCCTTGCCGCCCTGCTACCATCTCCGCCCCGCCGTCAGCTCCGCCATGGCCGTCGCCGCCTCCGCCAGCGCCGATTGGATAGCATTCACACGATCGTGAATGCATAGCCGGCAGTATAATGCCGACTTCACGTGAAGGGTAAAAAAAAAAAAGAAGAAGAAGAAAACCGTGAAAAGAAAAAAGAGAGTGAATTAAAAAAAAAAGGAGACAAAAAATATAAAAGAAAAGAGGAAAAAAAATGTGAAAAAAAAAAGTTTTATTTGAATAAAAAAATTTGGAAAAAAAAAATAATAAATTGGGTTTAGCCTAGCCTAGGGTCGTTTCCTAGCGACCAACGGTCCAATCTCCTTGGAATAAAATTGATTCAGGTTTGTGTCCCGCGTCACCATTTTCCTATATTCTTCGAAACATCGTGTGGTGTGAGACCATTTTCCTTTGTTCTTTGGAACATCGCGGGGTGCGAGGCCCTAGTTATCCTACCTATCTAGCCGACAAGAAACCCTAACCATTGCTCCTAACCTTTCACTTTCCTTCTTTCTCTTTTCTTTGCTGATTCCTAATTTAAATTTTCTTTATTGAGTGTTTGCAGGTGATCAAGAATCGAAGTCAAGTATTCTTGCCTCGAAACTAGCATCGCGCGAAAGATCGGAGCACGTGATCGAATTCTAGAAACTGATGGGGGACCCGAAACCCATCTGGGTTTTTTTTAATTTTCTAGATTTTTTTTTAATTCAGTTTAAGTTTTTTATCCCTGCTATTCTGCCTATTCCTATTATCCCAATGTTATTCCAGGTTTATTCCCGAGTTATTCCTCTGCTATTCTTATCATCTTCTACCTTCCCAGAATCACCAGAACCTCCATTTTTCTTATTTTCTTCTTCATGTTTGTCCCTCTTTGCCATGCCCGACCACCGGATACCCCCCCAAACGGCCGTCCACCTACCGATGACAACCTCCTCATGGGAACGCCGACGAATCCCACAGCCGCCCCCCCCATGCGGCTCCGCCCATGACGCCCACACCTGTGACGCCTCCCTTCTCCGCGCCCGACGCCCCTCCGCCCGGAGTTGTCTCCAGCCGGCAACCTCGTGCCTCCCACGACACCTAGCCACCGCTCGGCCGCCGCCCCGCTCCCTTTCCCATGGTCGTCTCCTCCCATGATGTCCACCATATCCACGGCACTCACCACCTCTAAATGCATGGCCATCACCATCGTACCTCTGCCCATGAAGCCATGCCTGCAACCGGGAACCCCTTGCCACATCGTCTCCATCCTTGCACCGCAAGTCCGGGATCCATCACGCCCAACCACTGGCCCGCCTGCTGCCATGATGCCCGTCGTGAGCTCGAGCTAGATCTAAGCCATGTCCTCCTCTCCCTGCGTCTACACCTCCTATGCCGGATCTGTAGCTTCAACCTCCCACGGCCCGTCTGCCCTCCACCTTGCCCACGACCGCGACATCCTAGGCAAGATCCTCGCGCTGTGGTGCTCCAACCCCTCTGGCCCGTCCACCCTCTGCCTCGCCCTCGCTGTAGCCTTCACATCCTTTGCCCAATCCGCCATTCCTCAATACCACGATCACAAGAGATAGACATGCATAGATTGCAGAGCGAAAGAATTGGCACGGATCTCAAAGCTACAGGATTTATGATTAAAGAAATAATAATAAAGTAAAATAAAATAAAATTTCCATGTATATCCTACTTGGTTCCTCGGACTTGTAAGCCTATAAAAAGGCATCCCTCTCTTGTAATAAATTAGTTGAAGAAAATAAATTTTTGAGGGTTTGTAACCTGTTTGTGATTCTAGGTTGAGGCCTATTTTCCTTCTCTTGCGGGCGTCGAGGGGTTGTGACCCCAATGCCTTCACTCCAATGAGAGCGTCGAGGGGTGTGAGGCACCGTCTTGCCTTCGTCTTGTGGGACGTCGAGGGGTGTGAGGCCCCGTCTTGCCTTCGTCTTGTGGGACGTCGAGGGATGTGAGGCCCCGTCTTGCCAATGCCTTCGCTCCAGTGAGAGCGTCGAGGGGTGTGAGGCCCCATTTTGCCTTCGTCCTTCGGGACGTCGAGGGGTGTGAGGCCCCATCTTGCCTTCATCCTTCAGGACATCGAGGGGTGTGAGGCCCCAGGTATCTCCATTCTCTCTCCAACCTTCATGTCTCTCCCTATTTCCCCTCATGACCTTGAGATTCATCCTAGCACCTCCAAGTATCGAGGAGGGCAATATGCCTTAGAGGTGAGAGGCCTCTTCATTAGGGTAAGTCCCAAGGTCCATGAGTTCCGGTCCCCAGTCTTCCATCCCCATCCTTCCTTCATCACCTTCACCAAGAAAATTTGAAAATCAAAAGAGTCCAGCCATTTTAAGTTTTTTTTTCCAGGGGTCGTTCTATCCTAGTCCCGGGAGGCTTCTTAGCCCTCCCACGATCCTTGGTTTGCTTAGGTGTCTTCCCTTTTCCAAATAAACCAGGGTTCTTTCATTCCCGTCCCGCTTCATATTTTGGTATCAGAGCCAGCAGTGGACTAGGATTTGCTTCGTTGACAAACTCGATGGAGTCAAGTTCTTCGCGCTACAGGAGAATGATGGGGGACCCGAAACCCATCTGGGTTTTCTTTTAATTTTCTAGATTTTTTTTATTTCAGTTTAAGTTTTTTATCCTTGCTATTCCGCCTATTCTTATTATCCCAGTGTTATTCCAAGTTTATTCCTAAGTTATTCATCTGTTATTCTTATCATCTTCAACCTTCCCAGAATCGCCAGAACCTCCATTTTTCTTATTTTCTTCTTCCCGTATGTCCCTCTTTGCCATGCCCAACCACTGGATACCCCCCCAAACAACCATCCACCTCCTGGTGACAACCTCCTCGTGGGAATGCCGACGAATCCCACGGCCACCCCCCCCATGCGGCTCCGCCCATGATGCCCATGCCCGTGATGCGTCCCTTCTCCACGCTCGATGCCCCTCCGCCCGGAGTCATCTCCAGCTGGCAACCCCGTGCCTCCCACGATGCCCAGCCACTGCTCGGCCACCGCCCCACTCCCTCTCCCATGGTCGTCTCCTCCCATGACATCCACCATATCCACGGTGCTCACCACCTCTAAACGCATGACCATCACCACCGTACCTCTGCTCGTGAAGCCATGCCTGCAACCGGGAACCCCTTGCCACACTGTCTCCATCCTCGCGCCGCTAGTCCGGGATCCATCACGCCCAACCACCGGCTCGCCTACTGCTGTGATGCCCGCCGTGAGCCCGAGCCAAATCTAAGCCATGTCCTCCTCTCCCTGCGTCTGCACTGCCTATGCCGGATCTGCAGCTCCCACCTCCCACGGCCCGTCCGCCCTCCACCTTGCCCGCGACCGCGATGTCCTGGGCAAGATCCTCGTGCTGAGGCACTCCAACCCCTCTGGCCTGTCTGCCCTCTGCCTCGCCCCCGTCGCAGCCTTCACATCCTCTGCCAAATCCGCCATTCCTCAATTCCACGATCACATGAGATAGACATGCATAGATTTCAGAGCGAAAGAACTAGCACGGATCTCAAAGCTATAGGATTTAGGATTAATAAAATAATAATAAAGTAAAATAAAATAAAATTTCCATGTATATCCTACTTGGTTCCTAAGTCTTATAAGCCTATAAAAAGGCATCCCCCTCTTGTAATAAATCAGTTGAAGAAAATAAATTTTTGAGGGTTTGTAACCTGTTTGTGATTCTAGGCTGAGGCCGGTTTTCCTTCACCTGCGGGCGTTGAGGGGTTGTGGCCCCAATGCCTTCGCTCTAGTGAGAGCGTCGAGGGGTGTGAGGCCCCGTCTTGCCTTCGTCCTGCGAGACGTCGAGGGGTGTGAGGCCCCATCTTGCCAATGCCTTCGCTCTAGTGAGAGCATCGAGGGGTGTGAGGCCCCGTTTTGCCTTCGTCTTTCAGGACATCGAGGGGTGTGAGGCCCCATCTTGCCTTCATCCTTCAAGATGTGGAGGGGTGTGAGGCCCCAGGTATCTCCATTCTCTCTCCAACCTTCATGTCTATCCTTATTTCCCCTCGTGACCTTGAGGTTCATCCTAGCACCTCCAAGTATCGAGGAGGGCATAATGCCTTAAAGGTGAGAGGTCTCTTCGTTAGGATGAGTCCTAAGGTACATGAGTTCCAGTCCCCAGTCTTCCATCCCCATCCTTCCTTCGCCACCTCCGCCAAGAAAATTTGAAAATCAAAAGTGTCCAGCCATTTTTGGTTTTTTTTTTTTTTCAGGGGTCATTCTATCATAGTCCCAGGAGGCTTCTTAGCCCTCTCACGATCCTTGGTTTGCATAGGTGTCTTCCCTTTTCCAAATAAACCAGGGTTCTTTCGTTCCCGTCCTGCTTCATTTTTTGGTATCACGACAGTCTTGAGAGTCCTGTTAGATCTAAAGAATCAATCTTTATTGGTAACTTTAAACCTCTTCCTTTTTCTTAGGTTTCTGATTAGTTGAAAGTTAATCCTAGTTTCGATGGTTTATTAGCCATCAGGTCCTGCTTTTCTGGTTATTTTGTTAGGTTTACTTGTATGGGCAGTTAACTAAACTAGTTTCCTTCGCTGTCTCCTTCAAGTCTTCTTTTAAAATCTAAAAAATATATAAATTTTTTCTTCTACTTTCCTCAGATAATTAGATCTTACTCATAGTAATTTAGTTTAATTTATTTATCTCGCATCATCCTAGTTTAGGTTCTTGCTCGATTTTAAATTAGGCTTGGGTTAATGCAATATGTAGTTGGTTGTTTTTGGGCCAAGGAAAGATGATGAAATCCTTTCCTTATCTTGTGATAGGATTATCTTTAAATATTTTAAAAAATGAATGCACATCCAACAATCTAGCTAATCAATAAATCATAAGTGATGGGGAACCAAGAGCTATCCAATGACCCAGGAACAAATCCATGGAAGCATTTGAGTCAACTCAACTTCTACTTTGAGCCGACTCAACCTTTCATCATTGAGCCGACTCAACCTATTCTTCTTGAGCTTACTCAACCTATCTTGGGGGCCACTTCATCCTACTTGGACACCACTTCATCAGCTCCAACCACTTCATCATCTACATAGGCGCAAAATGTATTACAACTAATTCTAGTTTTTTTGTTACAACTCCCTAACTAAACTACTAAGTAGTTAGAACTAGAAGTAGTTATTACAACTAATTCTTGTTTCTTCTTATAACTCCCTTAAGTTAGTTACCCCATCCTTATCTCTTGATTGGGGCCTATAAATACCCCATCAACCCTTGTAAGAAGAATCAATCAATCAATAGAGATTTAAATCAGCTTGAGTTCTTCTTGGTGAGGGTGTGATGCCCCTCTAGTTATCCCCTTCCCTTCGATTAAACCTCCATGACCTTTGAGATTTACCTTCATAACTCCGTTAGTGAGATGGGTGGGATGCACAAAACTAATAGGTGAGATGGGTGGGATGCCCTAGAGGTGAGATGTCTCTTCATGAATGAAAGTTCCAAAGGTCATGAGAGTTTCCATCTTCTTTACCCCCTCCATGGCCTTCGAAATTTATCCTCACGACTCTATTAGTGAGATTGGTGGGATGCCCTAGACTAATAGGTGAGATGGGTGGGATGCCCTAAAGGTGAGATATCTCGGTGGGATGCCCTAGAGGTGAGAAGCTTCTCCTTGATAGTAAGTCCCAAAGTCCATAAGAGTCCAAACTTATGTCTTCCATCTTCATTGCTTCCTTCACCACCTCCATAAAAGAAAAGAATAGAAGAAAAAAATTCTAGTGGTTCCCTAATCCTTGGTGACTTCTTAGCTCACCAATGATCCTTCGCTCTCGTCCTGCATCAATTTTTGGTATTAGAGCAAGTTGATTAGGGTATTATATATCTTTCCCTCTTATTCCCTCTCCTTCACTTATTCCTATATTCTCATTATTTCTGCTATCTCGACATTATTCCTCCTCTATTCCAGACTTATTCATGTCATCTTCTTCCTAAATCTACTCAAATTGAAAGCCTAGAATACCCGATCCACCACCCATAGCCCGCCATCAAGTCCCTCTGCCATCGTTGCCACTCTCCAATCCGAATCTCACCAGGAGTCCGCCATAGTTTCCTCTCAATGTTGCCCAGAAGCTTCTCTGGTCATCTTCCGTCTCGTCAGGCATCGTCCCATCATCGAATCCGACCATGGGAACCACTCCACCACCAACTGCCACTTTTCCCTCCTCAGATCAGAGGAGAACTTCATCGATACTGGTCATCCAGAGCATTCCTACCATTGAGCATTCCTCTGACGACCGCCTGCCATCCACTACTCCAAAAATCCATGGAATAGAGCCACGGAATCTTACTGACCCCACCACATCATCTTTGGGATCTTCCAGATGATGGACCCCTCTGGACGATCGCCCAAATAGTGTCCGCCACCACCGTCTGCCCAAATCTAAGTCCATCTCAGTTACGCCACCTCTAACCATGATCATTGCCATTTGGAACCCCTTACTATCGTGAACACCCATCACCGGTCATCGGGGCCATTTTCCTTGCCGAATCCGGTGCCCTCGCCTCCTGCAGGTCAAGCTCACCGACTCTCCCGTATGAAGCCCCCTTCCTCCGCCGTTCGGTCACTAATCTCACTGGAGCTTCCTGAGATCGCGTCGCCCGCTGCCGCCTCCCTTCCACCTGTGACAAGGACTCCGGCCACCCATCCCCTCCATCGACTGTAACGATCTCTGTGCTGGCCATCATTCCATCCATCTGCCATCTTCGCCCAGTACCATCGCTGGAGAGCCCGCTGGTGAAACCCCCTCCCCTCTATGAGCCTCCTGGTTTGGTCTGGGAAGAAGAAGGAGAGGGATCACATGAATGTGAAAGCAAATCCCCCTCCCTCTTGCCAACTTCAAGCTCTACATAGATTTCAAAATTGCAAAGATTTCAAAGCCACACCAATCTCAGAGCAGTACAGATCTCAGAGTAGAGCTTCTTTGATTGGATATGGTTCAGCAAAGTCCCCGCTGACCCAAACTCGATGGAGTCGAGTTCTCCCCACTCCAGGGGAATGATGGGGAACCAAGAGCTATCCAATGACCTAGGAGCAAATCCGAGGAAGCATTTGAGCCAACTCAACTTCTACTTTAAGCTGACTCAACCTTTCATCTTTGAGCCGACTCAACCTATCATGGGGGCCACTTCATCCTACTTGGATGCCACTTCATCAGCTCTAACCACTTCATCATCCACATAGGTGCCACATGTATTACAACTAATTCTAGTTTTTTTGTTACAACTCCCTAACCAAACTAGTTAGTAGTTAGAACTAAAAGTAGTTATTACATCTAATTCTTGTCTCTTGTTATAACTCCTTAGGTTAGTTACCCCATCCTTATCTCTTGATTGAGGCCTATAAATACCCCATCAACCCTTGTAAGAAAAATTAATCAATCAATGGAGATTTAAATCAGCTTGAGTTCTTCTGGTGAGGGTGTGATGCCCCTCTAGTTATCCCCTTCCCTTCGATTCCACCTTCATGACCTTTGAGATTTACCTTCACGGCTCCGTTAGTGAGATGGGTGGGATGCCTAAGACTAATAGGTGTGATGGGTGGGATGCCCTAGAGGTGAGATGTCTTTTCATGAATGTGAGTCCTGAAGCTCATGAGAGTTTCCATCCTCTTTACCCCCTCCATGGCCTTTGAAATTTACCCTCATGGCTCCGTTAGTGAGATGGGTGGGATACCCTAGACTAACAGGTGAGATGGGTGGGATGCCATAATGGTGAGAAGCCTCTCCATGAGAGTGAGTCCCAAAGTCCATGAGAGTCCAAACTTATGTCTTCCATCTTCATTATTTCCTTCACCACCTCCATAGAAGAAAAGAATAATAAAAAAAAAAATTCTAGTGGTACCCAATTTCTTGGTGACTTCTTAGCTTGCCAACGATCCTTCTCTCTTGTCCCGTATCAATAAGGCTATGAATAAACATAAAAACTAGGAATAACATGCACTTCAAAATTTAAATTTCTAAATTTTAAATTTTCAAATTTTAGAATTCAAAATTAAAAATTTAAATTATAAAATTTTGAATTATGTCTAGGTGGATTTTGAATTTAAATTATGCCAGAAAACTTTGGGTTGTTCAATGTACTAATAAAAGAAAATTATGCAATTCAAGCAATCACTTAGGCAAGTCATGTAATCACACATCAAGCAAGAAATTAGTATATCAAACCTTTAACCTAAGGAACTCAAGTTTGGCCGTAGCTCATTACTTCCATGGGTCGTGATAGTATACTTTCGTATACCCGCTCAAGAGGCGTGAAAACCTAGATCAAAGAATGAAAACAATGCATATTTTTTTTTAAAAAAAATTCTGATCTGAAATCTATGAGAAAGATTTTAGCCCTGGTTTTTGAACTAGCAAAACTAATGAAAAAATCTAATGAAAACTAGGATCTGGAATGTTATGAAGAGAACCTTTAGATTAATCCTTAATATGCAGAATTTTAGCATGCAAAAAATTTCAGCAACTAGCATACTTGTCCTAGTTAATCATGCTCTAATACCAAAAATGATGCAAAATGCTGGATGGGATTTTAAGCTTAGAACTTAGCAAACTAAAATGGGCAATTATTCTACCACATATCAGCAGGATCATGCATAAGAGGGAGTAAATAAATTTGATGTAAGAGACTACTAAATGAAAGTTATATCATCGGTAATGTAGATTCCATTCAATCAAAAGTAGAAAGGACCTAATGGTTGAGAAACTATTCTAACTAAGACTTGTACCTTCAAACAATCACATCTAAGAGTCTAGGAGGGGTTCTCTTACCAACAATAAGCTCTTATACTTTTGGTGGTTGTTCAATTTTAGCACTTCAAGGATTAGGGATTGGACTTGAAGACTATCACTCCTTGAATGGAAGACTCCTTATGTCGATGGTTCTGAAGCAAAGCAAACCTCCTCTTCAGCTCGAGATCAAGGAGGATCCTGCAATGGAGGGCATTAGTGGGCATAGAAGGATGAGAGAAAAAGAAAGTCATGATTTAGAAGGAGTAAAAGGAAATGATTGTTGGCATCTTGGAGGGATAGGCTGGCATCTTGGTTGAAGAGATAGGCATCTTGGTTGAAGAATTGGGTGTCTTGGTTGAAGATGGTTGTGCTTGGATAGATGATCGGGCCTCACACCCTCTACTTCATGGAGTGTCAAATGCAACAAGCAAATGGAAGTAGAAAAAAAACTTTCATTCATTCATTATAATGGTTTGATTACAAGAGGGTTAAGGATATTTATAGACTTTCCTAGCCCTTTTAAATTCAAATTACAAGCTTAAAGAGTGGAGGGATAAGTGGGATTCATGCATGAAGAGTGGAGATATAAGAGGGAAGTTCCAACTTAAATTCAAATCTGAATTTGGGCACTCAAATAGAGTGATGTGGCATGGGAGGTGAGGTGTCATCCTATCTTGGCATGGTGATGTGGCATTCCAACTTGGCATGGTGGTTGAGGTGGTTTGCTCCATCCAATCTCCAAGCTTCATGGTCTTGATCTTGCTTAATTTTGAACCCAACTTGAACCCAACTTGTCTAATTGAACTCAACTTAACCAAATTGAACAAAACTTAAGCAAATTATATGGCTAAATTGAAATTAAAGTTGACTAGACTCTAATTATAGGACTCATGGACTAATGCTGAAATTAAAGGACTCATGGAATCATGCTGAAAGTAATACAGTTGAAACTGTTGCCCAGATGCCCAACCCAAGAGGGGGGTGAATTGGGTTTGAAAATTTTTTACAAATATGTGCCCTTTTGAAATCTTAGTATGGTGAGTGAAGTGTCTAGAGAATTAAATGTAGAAGCAAGTAAAGGAGCATAAGCTAAATAATCACAAACACCATAATTTATAGTGGTTCGGAGCAACCTCGCTCCTACGTCTACTATCCAAGATACCACTTGGAATTTTTACTATATTCACAATGGAATATAGCCAGTTTCTCTACACCGGGCTCACAAACCAAAATCCAAACTTGGTTTTACACTGGGATCACCAAGAATCCAATACAATATTTATTTTCTTAGGCTCACAAATAATCCAACTTTGATTTTCAAGGCTCACCAAAAAACCTAAACAATTCACAAGCTACAGCCCCTACTATACTTGGAACAACTCAAAATAAAGATACAATAAGAAGCAACACTAAAGACAAACCAAACTTTATCGAATGGTTGTAGTTGAAGCTTTAATTGAAGCCTTCTTCAATGCTTCTTCAATTCTCTTCAAGGCTTTCAAACTTCTCCAATGATTGACTCAAGAGATTGATTGGACGTTGGTGAAAACTTGAGTTCTAGCTTGAATGCTCTTTGGATATTCAATGCTCACTTTTCTTCTTTTTCAAAAACTTGTCAAAAGCTTCTTTTTCTTGTATTTAATCCTTCAATTATAGCTCCCCTAACTGTTCCCAACTGAAAACAGCCATTGGAGTGCCTTGGGAAATGAGAACTAGCCATTGGATGGCTTTTTAGGGAAATGAGAACTAGCCATTGGATGGCTTTTTAGATTCAAAATCTTCATTCTAGAACTAGCCATTACACTTCAGAAATTAGGATTCGAGTCGGCTTGGATGGGTCGAGTTGGCTCGGATTCTTAGACAAGTTAAAACATAACTCTGGTTGAGTTGGCTCTCTTTAGTTGAGTCGGCTTGAAAGACTAGTTTCTCAGAATCTGAGTTTCACTTACTCTGGAAGAGTCGGCTCGATTCTTTAGTGAGTCGACTCGATTGGCAGGTTCCTTAGGACTGAATTTTACTCACCTTGTAGGAGTCGGCTCGATGCTCATTGAGTCTGCTCGGTTGACTGTGTATCAGAAAATAAATTTCAGCTATTATGGAGGAGTTGGCTCGGGTCTTCATCGAGTCAGCTCAAGTAATTGAGTATCAGATAAGCTTGTGGTGTGCCAAAACAATGAGTCGGCTATATTCATTGAGTCGGCTCGAGTGAATTCTATCCAGAAACATTCAAACTTCTCCAAACTTCTTCCAAAATCTTCCAAACAACTTCCAACTTCTTCTAAGTCTAGTCTAAGAATTTTAAACTTAAAAATTACATAGAATTGGCCCTTTTACAAGAATACATAAACAAATTTTCTTTGGGCTCTTCAATACATGAAACTTTTTCTAAAAGAAAATTGATACACTACAATGATGTAGGAAGAATAATTGTGTATTTGAATCATCCTACAAATACTTCTTAATCATTATAAAAGAGTTAGTATCAAATACATGCTCCAATATTTTGTATCATCAAAATCATTCTAGGGGTCAACAGAAATCAAAATCAGAGTTTGGTTTATTCACTTGCAATCCAAAAGGAGCTTGGGTTGATCTAGTTTGCTTGAAGTCTCTTAAGAACTTTGGTGCCTGCACTAGTAACCATCTTTTGGGCACGCTCGGTTAAGGTTGGTGAAGTCAATTCAGATCTACCATTTACTGTTCACTTTCTTTACCATGACTATATTTGAGATCCATTCTAGATAGGTGGTTTCTTGAATGAAGCTAGTATCAAGTAGCTTATCGACCTCCTTGGCTATTGCCCTTTGGTGCTCGAGTGCAAAGCTTCATTTTTTTTACGTGATGGATTGGCACTGTATGTCTACCTTTAGCTAGTGCACCATCATTGAGGGGCTGATGCCGAGCATATCTATTATCATCCAAGCAAAGATGATGGCATTTTCTTGTAAAAATAAAATCAATTGGTCCTTGGTTACTTGGTCTAGGTTGGAGCCAATCCGAACCATGTGCTTTGGGTTACCATTTGCCAAGGGAATAAAAATAAGGTCTTCAGCTAGCTCTCCCTATTGTTTCATTAGGTCATCATGGATGTCTAGCCCTTCGACCAGGTAGGTGTCAGCAGCCTTGTTTTTCTGGACTTCGATGCCATAGCAATGGCATGCAAACTTTGGTCCCCGTGGATCTCTTCGACCCCGTGTATTTTTGGAAACTTGACCTTTAGATGAAGGTCGATATGATTGCTCGAAAAGCATTGAGGCCCTATCATCCGAGAATGGCATTGTAAGCCAAAAGTGCTCAAAGAACAAGAAAATCTACTTAGGCAATAGATCAGAGAGGGTAACATCCCATTCTCATGGTCAGGGAAATCATTCCTTCTATGTGGATTGCATCCCCTGTGAATCTAACCAAAGGAGAGTTTTCTCAAGTTAGCTAATCAGGGGATATCGCCATTTTCGTAAGAGCATCAAAATACAAAACAACAGCTGAGCTTCTATTGTCTACGAGAATGTGGCATATATTATAGTTCTCCATGTTCAAAGTTACAACAACCGTATCATTGTGGAGGAACAAGACTCCCTTATTGTCATCTTTGGTGAAGGTTATTGTCACATCCCATCTCATGCTTGGTTTCTCCTTGTCAAGGTGATGGCACCCTCTAGTAATTATGTCTATCAACTTAGATGGAGGTGGGTCACCTCTTTTCGGGGGCTAAGGTTGCTATAGTTGCTCAACTGGTTAGGGTGACCTCGGTCAATCCCTTTGCTCCCTCCATCATTGGATGAAGCAGTCGAGGTAGCCTCATTTGATTAGCTCCTCGATCTCACTAGGAGTTGGATGCATGCTTCAGTGTCACAGTCATGGTCTTGATGGTATAGACAGAACTTATTTGGATTTCTCCTAGTTGGCAAGGATCACAGCTTTTAGGGCTCTAGGATTTTTCCTTTGATTTTCATTAGTACCTTTTTTTCTTGATGCATTCAACAGAGTATAGGTGTAGAACTTCTCTAATGGCGATGCTTGATGGCCTTCCCTGTGAGGCTCCAAGGTTATCGATCCTTAAAGATCTTGTTCTTCTTTCTTGGGGACTTGGAGCATGGTCGGATTCTTTCTTCCTGCTTAAGGTTAAACTTTCGATTGCTTTGCATTGTCTTGCCACCCCCAGCATGGAAGTGGTGGGGACTTCTTCTTGCATGAAGGCTTTTTTTGTTCGAGCATGTTCTCAGCCCTCGAGCCAACATATATGCAAAATCTCTTGGTCAGTGACCATTTAAGGTCATTCTTCTGCAAGCCACTCATAAGGACAGACATGGTGACCAACTAATCTAGGTCATGGACTTCCAGAGTAGGCACATTAAAGCAGCTTATAAAGGCTTGGATCTTCTTCCCCTCTTTCGAATTGATGGTACGGAGGTAGTCTGATTACTTTTATTGCTTTCAATTGCTAGCAAAGTGATCAATGAATGATCAGATCAACTACTCAAAGAAGTGCACCGACCCTGACATCAAGCTCGCATACCAATATCGAGCTGCTTCTTTTAAGGTGGATGAGAAGGCTTAGTTGAGAATAGGATTGCGAGCTCCATGAAGGAGCATTGTCACTTGGAAGCTTGCCAAGTGGCCATCAGGGCTGGTAGTTCCATCATAGCTTTCAAGTTATGAGATTTTGAAGTATCAAGAAAGTGGTGCTCACATTATTTTGTTATCAAAAGGTGCATTGTTATTATACCCGTCATTCAGCATTGAGGAGAAGTTGCAAATTACTTTGATTCCCTAATCTAGTTCTTTGAGCTTCCACTCAATCTCAAGGTCTTGTCAGTTGAGGCCTCTGATTGCTAAGGGGATTAATGCCCTAGATGGAATCTTGCCCTAATTAGGGGCTACAGGAGTGTCATCTTCTTAATCCTGGGCTCCTATGGTAGTAACGATGGTGAGCTATTTTTTTCAAAACTCTAGGAGGGACTCATGATTGCTCTAGTGATGGAGGTACTATTTCGACAACCGGGTGAGGGTAGAGTGTCACAGGAGGCAATGCAAGCATCGACTGCATTGCTAGTTTAGAGACTGCAGGTGGCACTGCTAGTGGAGGTTGAGTCATTGGTTATGGCATAAGGGTGGCTTGGATGGTCTAGATAGTTTCCACCAAGTTCTGAACTTGCACGAAAAGTAGGTTGAACTACTCTTACTAACGATTGCCACTTGTTGCAATGCAAAGCTCCTACAGGTGTAGGCTGAGGTTGATCATTTGCATGGCTTTCCATCACCCTTTTTGCTAGCCAAGAGGTGGTTGTATTGGTATGAGGGGAAGCAGTCCTCTTGGGTGGCATTGCTAACTCGTATTTTGGATTATACTCACCACAAATATATATGCCCTTCTTCTCTTCGATTGGTATCAAAATCCATTGAATGTTAGAAGAGGTACTGGAGTGGATGGTCCGGGTGGCTCTCTAAGGGGTGGTGGTACCTATAATAAAGCCCCACTAAGGGTGGCCCTAGTGAAAGTACTCCGACACTCTAGTCAATATTTAGACCAAAAGTGTGAGGAGCATAGGCAAGAGAGCTTGCATATCTTTGGGGCTTGCATGGAGCCCCTTATATACAAAGATTCAAGGGCATTTTTGGAATGATAAAGATCCTGGTGGATCTAGTGAAAAGTGACAGAATCCTCCACGTGTCATCTATGGCTTGCTATAGGAAATGTCTTGTCCTGTTAAATGTATCCATGTCCTTTATTTAATACAAACCATTCTTCATTAATGGTGGAATGAACCATTGTGCAACTTTAAACATGCCTCCCTTAATTATTTAGATATGACAATGATTTGGACTTTTAGGATGTGATGGAGAGTTTGCCATGTGGTCGAGGCTATAGCAGTGAGTGTTGGTAAATTATGCCTTGGAGATCTCAACATAAGCATTGCCTAAGGGTCCATTTGCCTGAGCATTCTTGGGGCATCCGATGCATGGTTTGTTCAGTTTCTGGCTGATGCAATGGAAGACTGAGTTCAAAATTTCCATTATTGAAACCCTAATTGGTCGAAACCCTAGACCCAAGGACCACTTGACCATGA
This sequence comes from Areca catechu, assembly GCA_021397845.1. NCBI lineage: Eukaryota > Viridiplantae > Streptophyta > Magnoliopsida > Arecales > Arecaceae > Areca > Areca catechu. The sequence continues at coordinate 129,585,608 of CM038045.1, read as the reverse complement.
CAACTAATAAATCATAATTTTGGATTATAGAAGAATACCTGGAGTGCTATACTCTTTAATTTCTACAAGGCACACAAGTGTATGCCCTCCAGAGATGATCCACATAGGAACCGAACCAAGGAAGCACTCTTGCTAGAATGAGTCCTTCCGGCAACCTTTTTTCCTACTGCAGCCTTTTCTCCTGATGTGGGACAGGGATTGGACTGGATCGCTGGTGAGCATGAAAGTCACCAGGGATTAGGATTTGCAAAGAAGGAGGAAAGAAGAGGGTGCAGGGTTAAGAAAAAATACTGGGGTTCACATAGATTCCCCAAGAAGAACAAGCATATAGCAAAGGGGCTCACACAGATGCCCTAGAAGAACAAGAACATAGCAAAGGGGCTCACATAGATGCCCTGGGCTCACGCAGATGCCCAAAATTAGGGATCACACAGAAACCCTGGGAAGATGGAGAAGGGATCATACAGATACCCTAGGATGACACAATCCTTCACACAGAATAATAGAAATCTTATTCATCCATCCTCTAGCGGGGAAGTCAGTGGCACAGGGATCGGGCGTGCCGGAGGGATCGGACACGCGATCGGTGGCTTTGGAGGCGCGTGCAGCCATGGGCATCGTAGATGAGGGCTGAGACATTGGGTCGCTTGGTGATGTGCTGGTCGGCATTGAACTGGGAGATGGTGGCCTTGATGGCTGCAGGCGGCCGCGGTGGCTAGAGGTGAGCGAGACAGAGGGGGATCCTCCTGGTGGGGGGCCATGGGCAGCCTGATCTGCGACGCGGGGTTCCATCGGCTGCCGGGCGTTGATCGACTAGGAGCAGGGTTTGGGGGCGGCACAGTAGCGGACGTTGTCACCGAGGAGGGAGACCCGCTTCCAGTTGGCCCAGTCATGGGTGTGGGGGCTGTCGGCAGTTCTTGGAGAGCTTGGCATGGACGAAGCAGAAAACAGGGGTGAGGGCTGGAAGGGAGGAATGGTGGTGGGTGACCGGCTAGGGGGAGGATGGTCCGACGTCAATGTTGGGGAAGGATCTGTGGACGAGATTTGAAACAGGGAAGAAAGAGAACAGTGGGCCGGTGATGAAGCAGAAAAATCCTAATCCTTTAGCTCTGATACCATTTGATACGGGACAGGGATTGGACTGGATCGCTGGTGAGCATGAAAGTTACCAGGGATTAGGATTTGCAAAGAAGGAGGAAAGAAGAGGGTGCAGGGTTAAGAAAAAATACTGGGGTTCACATAGATTCCCCAAGAAGAACAAGCACATAGCAAAGGGGCTCACACAGATGCCCTAGAAGAACAAGCACATAGCAAAGGGGCTCACATAGATGCCCTGGGCTCACACAGATGCCCAAAATCAGGGATCACACAGAAACCCTGGGAAGATGGGAAGGGATCATACAGATACCCTAGGATCACACAGATCCTTCACACAGAACAATAGAAATTTTATTGAACAAGCACATAGCAAAGGGGCTCACATAGATGCCCTGGGCTCACACAGATGTCCAAAATCAGGGATCACACAGAAACCCTGGGAAGATGGAGAAGGGATCATACAGATACCCTAGGATCACACAGATCCTTCACACAGAATAATAGAAATTTTATTCATCCATCCTCCTATTACAAAAGGCTGAGGGTGGTGATTGATATATGGATAGGCTTATCTTATCCTATCTTATATTTGAATTTGATTCGTTCTTATCTTTTTATCTTGTATTCAAATTCAAATGAGGATTGGAAAATCTATAAATACCACCCTCAGCCTTTTGTAATAGGAGGATGGATGAATAAAATTTCTATTATTCTATGTGAAGGACTGTGTGATCCTATGGTATCTGTATGATCCCTTCTCCATCTTCCCAGGGTTTCTGTGTGATCCCTGATTTTGGGCATCTGTGTGAGCCCAGGGCATCTATGTGAGCCCCTTTGCTATGTGCTTGTTCTTCTAGGACATCTGTGTGAGCCCCTTTGCTATGTGCTTGTTTTTCTTGGGGAATCTATGTGAACCCCAGTATTTTTTCTTAACCCTGCACCCTCTTCTTTCCTCTTTCTTTGCAAATCCTAATCCCTGGTGACTTTCATGCAGATAGGATAAGATAAGCCTATCCATATATCAATCCTAACCAACCAAATCCTAAATCAAATTCAAATATAAGATAGGATAAGATAAGCATATCCATATATCAATCCTAACCAACCAAATCCTAATTCAAATTTTAAATAAAAGATAAATCCTAAATAAATTTATTCCAAAAATGCTTCAAGATCTGTGCCACTCCAAGAATTATGCTTGCTCCAAGATCCATGCTTGAGATGTCCCCATCATCTCCCCTCTTGGATCTTTCTCTCTTTCGAAGAGCAGCTTAGTACCTCTCCAAATACTCTCTTACTATCCTATTATCCTTTCAAATTCTTTTTCTATGTCCTTATCTTAAAATGGCAGACTCGTCTCAAAATAATAGAATTGTCCTAACAAGTGAAGGAAGAGAATTATCAAGACAACTTTCTGATGCCTTGGCTTCAATCATCAAAGCCTTTAAATATGAAGAGAGTGGGTGCCAAATACATCTTTTCGTTGGCCACTTATCCGATATTTAGGTAGTCAAAAATAATTCACCAACTCGACTCTAAAGCTAAGATGAGTCGGGATCATATTGTTAGGAATCAATTGGGGTTATGTTCACTTTTAGGATTATTTTATTAGAGATTAATTAGGTTAGAGAGATAGAAGAATAAGAATATGATTATACTGAAAACAAGAATTAAACAAATTAGGAAATCAATATGAAAGATGTCTTGGGTTTTGATTTGGTATTTGGTATTATATTAAATATTTATTCAATATATAATTATGATCGATCCTCGAGCATAGCCTATCTTTCTGGATACAGACCTTGATCCGCTCCTACGTAGCCATAGGCTATTCAAAGTCTCTAATCATATAAATAAAATTTTCTTTAATTAGATTCTGAGCATAGCCTATCTCACTGAGCACGAATCGATCCTACGATTATGACTCATCTCTACGTAGTCATAGACTTTCTAAAATCTAATTATAGTCTAGACATGCAGAATACTACTTGAAGTGATGGAAAATACTTTTACTCATGAAAAGTAAATATTACAATCAAGCACTAATTACATAAATAAAAATATAAAATATAAATACTAGAAACCTCATCTACTCCCCAAGACAGGAATTCCTTAGTCGCTCATCTCTTCCCTTCCTCTCCTTCTATGCCAAGGCTCTAGAGAGACTCCAGGGAGTTGATTCCCCAAGTGAGACATAGGAGCCTTTTTATAGGGTTTAATAGGGGAGAGGTTTTCAGGGGTATCCAATGTGGGACTAAACATACAAATCACACGGATGGCTAGGATTCAACTTTACAAGACTCAATGATTAGATGGTAAACCCATATCCTAGTTGAACTAGAGTTCAGAATCCTGTCCCAACTAGTGCTTGACTGGTTAAGCATTGGTCATCGTTGGATCTTAATCGGAGGTCCAGAAATCAACAATATCTTGGAAATCAATATGAACTGTTGAATGCCTTGATTGCTCTGAGACCCATGCTAATTCCTTCTTCCCTGATTGGATTGGTCCTATTGCTTAGTGCTGCCACCGTCTCCTTTGGGTCACAGCCACCGCACTTCGCCAGAGTTGCTCGCACACCATCGAGGACCATTGCCAGATGCCACCAAGAGCCATCGTCGGAGCTACTGGAAGTACTGCCACCACAGGGAAGAAAGGCATGTCGATCGATGATGGAGATGGGAGATTGGTCAGAGAAGATAACCAGAGATGGGAGAAGGGCTGGAGACGGTGGCCGGAGATGGGAGATTGCTTAGGGATGGTGGATCCAGTGGTGTTTTTCTAGTATGGAATAAGGGAAAACCGTGGAATCCAAAAATCACAGTCGGTTCACCATAGCCATCGATTCCTAGCATCACAGCCTTCTTCGCTACTTCTGGGACTTCACCGGACGTCATGGGGTGGGTGTCGACCGTCCCCCTACCCAGCGGTTGCTGGATTCAGCCCATGGTCCACGAGTTCCACCATGGACTATGGGTAATGGCTACTCATGGATGACCTGACATCCTGTGAACCAGGCATCCGGTCCACCATGGATCGGTTGCCTCAATACCATGCAAATTCCTTAATAGGTTTTCAAAAATTGATTCTGGGCTCATTTCAAGTCCGTTTCACTTCAAACTTATTTCATTTGAACCCATAAATTAAGATCTTTATGTTGGCACTCTTTTTTCTTGTAAATGATATATAAAAGTATTAATTTTAAACAAATAAAAATAATTTAATTATTAAATTAATACTTTTATATATGTCTATAATATAGTTATCACACCCCCAACTTGAACTTTGATCGTCCTCGAGTAAAGTAGATAGATTAGCTATTGATATCAACACATCCTTAAATTGGATGTTGACCTAGGCAGCCTTAAAGGCAGTTGATACCTAGCAAGATCATTGCTGAGATACTTCATTGGATTATTAATTCAACTCAATTAGTGGTCGGGTGGAGATCATAAAGATTTTTAGAGTCCCTCTTTTGCCGACTTTCCACCTCACCCTTTGAATCCTCTAGATTTCTAGGGTTTAGTGATGTTTAGTGAAGTATCTTTTTGTCAGCTAGTTTTCCCTCTTTTTTTTTTAGAGTATAGTGCCATGTCCTAGCCTTTTAACTGTTCGTATTGTTCCCTTTTAATGCGAACCACAAGACTTAGGAGAAGGGCCCGGTTACTCAGAAAGGTGCCATTGCTTAACAGATTTCTTTACCTTCTCACCTTTTGACGTGAACCACAATGCTTGCTTAGGTGAAGGGGGCCAGTTACTCAGTAAGAGTTCAAGGAAAGCTATGAGGTAGGACTAACTCTCTTTTTTTTCTCTCAAGAGAAGACTTCAGCACACTTGACCTTTTGATTTATACCCCCAAAAAATAGATTCTTCATTAAGATAAGTAGTTAGAAGGTTTTGGAATTAGTCTATGAAATTATTTATGATCTAAAACTTGTCATTTATTGAGTTTCTTTAATAATTTATCCCTCGGCATCTCTAGAATTATATAGACCATTAATAAATCATTAATCGAGGTGCCTATGTAACTCTAATTCAAGACAAAAATAGGTATACATAACATAATCATTTTTAACCCTACTCGAAGATCTAAGCAAGTCAAGTTTTTCTCCCCCCAAACTTAATCGACATTGTCCTCAATGGAGTAGGAAAAAAATAAGCACATAAGAAAAAGAGAGAATACACCTACGGGAGTGTGCTTCGGGAGTTGAAGATGGGTTTCTTGAAGTAGCGAGCTCTTATTCTTCCACCTAAGTTCCTGTAATTATACTAAAGAAAAATATGAGATTGTTGGGTTGCCTCCCAACCAGCGCTAAATTTAACATCCTCAGCTAGACTTAGTGGATCTTTTAAATTATACCAATTGATACATCCACTAAATTATTAGGTATGCCTAGCCATGGAGGATGGTTGGATGAAGTCCACTTAGTGATGTTCCATACCAAATTTCTTTTATGTGTCTACAAGATATCTAATAAATTGTCAGGGCTAGGTAAAAATTACTCATGTTCAAAGGTACCAGGAGATGGCATGGTGTGCAGAGTAGATGGTGATTTTAGTGTAGGGACTAGGTAAAAATTGGAGGACATAATAAATTGCTCCCAATGTGGTGTCCAAGGTGGATCTAATAAGTCACTCAAATTCTCCACGTTATCTATTCCGGTGCAATTTAGATATTTACGGGATGGGACCTCGATAAAGTTGTCAGGGCTATCATATTTAAAGAGTGCATTACTTTGTTCTTGAAATGACAATTTGGTTAGGCAGTCTACTAGTGGATCCAAGATTGTTTCTCCAACAGCTTCTTTGGATTCATTCGATAAACCTACATGTTGGATTTCCTTGTCAGGGTTTACATCATGTTCGAAGAAGGGATCCATGACTAGGAGTGGCTCTTGTTCCAGAGTAGGTAAGATCACTAATGAGTAAGCTATTGGTGTATCAGAGGGAGGGGACATCTGCTCATATTTCATGGTCCATGGAGGCGTGGAAGTGGGTGGTTCTAATAGTGCATTCATTTCATCATATACCCATCCATCTATGTCAAAGCTGTCCATATCAAAATGGGCTAAACGAGCTTGTAGATGGTCTTGCAAGGGCATGGTTGGGATGGTATCTTCTACAAGTTCTCCTAGTATATTTACTTCATCAAACCTATCACTTTGTGGTCCTATAATTGCATTAAGAAAATTCAACCTTAACTTTTTATTCCCAAATGACACATCAATGGCTCCTATCCTACAATTGATACAAGTATTGGCTATTGAAAGGAAAGGTCGGCCTAAAATAATTGGGATTTGGCTAGGGTCACTTCTCAAGTCCATATCTAATACAATAAAGTCTACAGGGAAGTAGAATTCGTCCACCTTGATTAACACATCTTCAATTATTCCCAGTGGCACCTTAAGAGATCTATTTGCTAGTTGTAGGGTTACTGACATGGGCTTTAGTGTTCCAAGCCCAAAAAGTTTATATACTAAACTTGGGAGGAGGTTGACACTTGCTCCTAAGTCCAGTAAGGCTTGCTTAATGGTTAGGCTCCCTATAACACAAGAAATGATAGGGGTACCAGGATCCTTGAGCTTGGGTGGAGTTGTGTGTTGAAAGACTAAACTAGCTTGCTCAGTTAGATAGACTTTCTTTGGAATGTGCACTTGATATCTACATTTGTGGGTGCACAAATTCTTCAAAAATTTAGCATAAATTGGGACCTGCATGATGGCATCTAAGAGTGGTAGATTGATATGGACTTGTTGGAATAATTCAAGCATTTCATTCATCTTAGCCCCCATCTTGTCTAAAGGTAGAGATTTTTTTAGAGCACTTGGGTATGGAACTCTAATTGTAAGTGTTGTAAAAATTAATTCATTCCTCTCCTTAGGGTCTTCCTTAGCATCTGGTATGTCAGGTTTGTTTTGGGTTGACATATTGATCCTTAGTGGTTGCTCCAAAATCTTCCCACTTCTCAAGGTCATTATAGATTTGGCATGCTCAGGACAAGGTTCAAGAACGTTGGAGCTTTCAGCCATGTATTTCCCATTTGGATTGCTAATAGGTTGGCTAGGTAGGTTCCCTTCCTCTTGCAGATGGCTATAGCTAGTTGATCAATTCAGGACTCTAGTTTAGCTATGGATTGTGTATGGGAGTCAAGGATTTGAGAGTTGGTTTCTAGTCTAGCCAAAGCCTATAAAACTTTCTCATCAAAATTAAAGCTATAATGACTAGGAGAAGGTTGTGGGGCATCATGAAACTGAGGATATGGTATATTATTGTACTGGTGATTAGGTTTGTGAGAAGTTGGGTTGACCATGGGTTGATGTTTCCATAAGAGATTTAGGAGATTCCACCAGCCTAGACTAGACATATTTGAGTACGGGTCATTTCATGGTCCAGGAATAGTATGGATTTGGGCTGGGTGGGTTGTTCTTGCACAAGCTCAGGAAACTGATGCGCTGCTAGGCAATCACCTATAGTGTGAGCAGGACTTGAGCATATAATACAAACATCTTGGGATTGTGCACATGGGAAAAAGTTATGACCGACTTGCAAGAATTGATCAAATTTCTAGGATAGTACACCCACAGTCTGGGATAGTGTATCCACCTTGCTGTGGATGTCTACAGAGTGGCTTTCCTCATATATTTCACCTCTTTTAAGATTTAGCCTAGGAGTTTCTCTAGATGTGATAGATATGTAGTGCAAGAAATTTTCGCTCAGGGTCTTAAATAATTGCCAGGCCTCATGCTCACTCTTGAGCCAGAATGTCCCACCATAGGATGCATCAACCATTTGCCTATAATTTTCTGACAATCCATTATAAAAGTAGTAGACTAGTTGCCATTTCGGTATAGCATGGTGTGGACACTTGCGAATAAGTTCCTTGAGCCTCTCCCAAGTTTCATGGAATATCTTCCCTTCCAATTGGAAAAAACTAGTTATGGCTTTCCGGATCAGATTTGTTTTTTCTATTAAAAAATATTTCTTGAGAAATTCCTTTTGTAGTTGGTCCCAGGTTGAAATGATCATGGACTCTAATGAACATAGCCAATATTTGGCCTTGTCCTTAAGTGAGAAGGGAAATAATTTCAACCTAAGGGCCTTATCAGTTAGATTTTGAATTCTAACAGTTGAGCATATCTCAAGAAATTCATCACTTAAATGTTTGTATGGATCCTCTTGACTAAGTCCATAGAAGGATGGTAGCATTTGTATGACACTGGACTTAATCTCATACTAGGTTGCCTCATATAAGGTGATTGAATCATGGAGAATATGTGTATGATGAAGGAGTGAAGTACTCCCTCAATTGGCATGGTGGGTTGGTCTCACTATGTGTATCCATAGTCTAATCCCATTTTATGACTTTGATTTTTTTTATTAGACGGGAAAAAAGGAAGAGAAGAAAAAAGAAAGATAGAGAAAAGGTCTAAAGATGAGAACCTAAGGAGTCCTAGAGCTAAGAGGGATAGAGAAGAAGTATTAATTAAAGTTCTATGTTAATTGCAAACAAGTTAGCAGTCAATGGACTCTCTATCCTAGGGTCCCTAGTTCTACACAGCTCCTAACTATTCCAAGGTTGTCTTTGAGCCTTCGAAGTCAGATACCAACTAGTTACTTGCCATGTATGGGTAAGGTCGGTGGGGGTCCCCTCGTTGCTTTCCTTAGATACCAAATTACAGATAATAGAATCAATTAAAGAACTACCTTCTTTCAAGGCTACATCATCCTTGAACCCCTTTTCTTAGATACCAGTGAACTAGTTAATTTTGAGCTAGTCCAACTCTTAGGGTCCCTTATCCCAGTGAGCTTGATTATCCTTAGGGGCCAACGTCTAATTGATTTTAAATTAAGGCTTGGGTCAATGCAATATGTAGGTTGGTGGTTTGTGGGCTAAGAAACGGTAATGACATCCCCACCTTATGTTGTTTAGGGGTTAGTACCCTTAAGATAATTTATGTAAATGCAATGTAGTGCAAACAGATGTCAAAACAAGTTGTTAGTTTTTAAGGCTTAATTAGATTCTTTATTTTAATTTCGTGTTATGAGATGTCTTGTTTTTTTTTTTGGTTATATCTTTTTTAACTTTTAGATAAGTTCTTAATTTAGTTAATTAAGTCTAAAAAGAAAACTAAATTACATGAGTAGATTAAGTGGTTAGGAGAGCAATAAAAAGTGATTAACTAATGTTTTGTACCTTTTTATTTTTTTATTTTTTTTATTTTTAAATCATAATCGTGCCTATGGTCCTGGCAATGGTGCCAAAATTTGATCGCTATCGTAGGCAGTCAAAAATAATTCACCAACTTAACTCTATAGCTAGGAGAAGTTGGGATCATATACTCAGGGATCAGTTCGGGTTATGTTCATTTTTAAGATTATTTTATTAGAGATTAATTAGGTTAGAGAGATAAAAGAGTAAGAATATGATTTTATTAAGAACAAGAATTAAACAAAGTAGGAAATCAATATGAAAGATGTATTGGGTTTCGATTTGGTATTAAGTATTATATTATATATTTATTCAATATGTAATTATGATCGATCCCTGAGCATAGCCTATCTCGTTGAGCAAGAATCGTATCCTAGGATCACGACTTGTCTCTACGTAGTCATAGGCTATTCTAAAATCTAATTATAGTCTAGACATGCAGAATACTACTTGAAGTAATGAAAAATAATTTTATTCATGAAAAGTAAACATTACAATCAAGCACTAATTACATAAAAAAATATAAAATATAAATACTAGAAATCTCATGTACTCTACGAAGACAAGAATTTCTTGGTCACTCATGCTCTTCACTTCCTCTCCTTCTATGCCAAGGCTCTAGAGAGACTCCAGGGAGTTGATTCCCCAAGTAAGGATATAGGAGCCTTTTTATAGGGTTTACTAGGGAAGAGGTTTTCAAGGATATCTGATGTGGGACTAAACATACAAATCACATGGATGGCTAGGATTCAGCTTTATAGGACTCAACGGTTAGATGGTAAACCCAAATTTTAGTTGAACCAGAGTTCAGAATCCTGCTCCAATTGGTGCTTCACTGGTTAAGCATTGGTCACCGTCGGATCTTAATCGAAGGTCCAGAAATCAACCATATCTTGGAAATCAATATGAACCATTGAATTCCTTGATTGCTTTGAGATCCATGCTAAATCCTCCTTCCCTGATTGGATTGATCCTGCTGCTCTGTGTCGCCGCCTTCTCCCTCGGGTCATAGCTGCCGCACTTCGCTGGAGTCGCCCGCATGCCATCGAGGACCACGCCGGATGCCACTGAGAGCTGCCGTCGGAGCTGCTAGAAGTACCACCACCGTAGGAAAGAAAGGCATGATGATCAATGGTGGAGATGGGAGAATGGTCAGAGAAGATGATCGGAGATGGGAGAAGGGCTGGGGATAGTGGCTGGAGATGGGAGATCTCCTCGAGACGGTGGATTCGGTGGTGTTTTTTTGGTGTAGAACATGGGAAGACCATGGAATCCATATATCATCACCGATTTGCCATAGCCATCGATTCCTAGCACCATGGCCTTCTTCGCTGCTTTTGGGACTTTACCGAACATCAAGGGGTGGCCACCGACTGTCCCCTAGCCGGCGGTTGCTGGATTCATCCCATGGTCCATGAGTTCCACCATGGACCATGGGTAATGGTTGCTCATAGACCACCCTGCATCATGTGAACCAGGCATCCGGTCCACCATGGATCGATTGCCTCAATAACCATGTAATTTTTTTAATAAATTTTCAAAAATCGATTCTGGGCTCATTTCAAGTTTGATTCACTTCAAACTTGTTTCATTTGAACCCATAAATCGAGCTCTTTATATTGGCACTTTCCTTTCCTATAAATGATATATAAAAGTATCAATTTTAAATGAATAAAGATAATTTAATTATTAAATTAATAATTTTATATATATCTATAACATAGTTATAAGCATATACTTGTGTGCCTTATAAAAATTAAGGAGTATAGCGCTCTAGGTCTTTATAACCCTAAACTATGATTTATTAGTTATCATGGTCATGTGGTCCTTGGGACTAGGATTTCGATCAATTTGGGTTTCAATAATGAAAATTTTGAAATCTAGTCTTCCACTATGCCAGCTCGAAACCCAATAATGGTATCAGAGCAAGCTTGATTCATGTAATTAGTAGTCAATTTTAGTGTTAATTACTTGCTTTGCTATGACTCTTGCATGACTAGTTCATATGACATATGTGATATGTTATGCTCCTAGTAACTGCTTTGGATTGGGTTAGTCATCATAGCCATTCAGTCATAAAAGCTAAGTAGAATTTAAAGACCCTCTCTTTCCATTCAATCGGGTCTCCTATGACATGTTGGGGTGCCGCTGTGGGCTTATCCCATGAACAAGTGTAGTGACTAAATAGTTGTTTTAATCATGATTTAGTTATGCATATTAGGGTTAATATGCATATTTGCTGGAATATGTGTCATGTTGGCTTGTTTAATTTGGATGTGTTTGAGACCAGCAAAGCTCTTATAAAAATTATATTTAGTCATAGTATAAGTTAATCATGATACAAATCCATTTAGGATTTGATTAGCCAATTGGTGTCTAGGAAAGTGGTTTTGGAAAGGTAAAGGGAATGAGATTTTGAATTGGTTTTATTGTCTGACCTGGCCAACTTATTTAATATCTAAGGAAAGCAACGGGGGGACCCTCTCATCTTTCCTACTTACCTTGCCAATTTGGTTATATCTAGACCTTAAAATTGAAAATGTTAATTGATTAAGCATACTATAAATTGCCTTCCTTCATGCTAAGCCAAATCCATGTCAAAAACTATAGTAGGTTTGTTGTGATTAACATAAATGATGGGGGACTAATATGCATGGAGTTTTTTTTGTATGTTTTATATATGGGGTTGAGTGATTAATTCCCAAATTTCAATTTAAAATAAGTTGTAGGGAATTTTATATGAATTTTAGAAGATCAGCATGCAGATTAGGACCTAGAAAAGTAGAAAATAAGGATCGCCGGGGCTGAGAAGCCTCGGTTAGGGCAAGTTCTCCTACAATAAAACTACTGGAGGTAGAGGGGGTGTACCTGACAATGTCTATGAAGATCGCAGCAAAGGGTCTCTCGTTCCTCGATGGATGCGGCCTGGAAAACCGAGCTAAAGACCCGCGGATACCCGGCTTTCTACTCGGTGATCCGATTGAGGCTTGGCTAGAGTCGTTGGAATCGAAAGAACTCGGGGACCTGTAAACGACCTGTCAGGGGTTAGAAAACTCACAAAGGAACAAGAAAACAAAAGAAAAATAGCAAGGTAAGGCTTCTTTTGGAGTGGGCATCCAGGGATCTGAGATGCTTGTTGGCAGCAGGAAGATATTGCAGCATTGGGAAGAAAAACTCTCGCAAACCCCTTTATGCACATAGCAGGGTATCACACAACTCAATAGAAGAACTCAAGGTTTACATTCATCAAAATTCTCCCTTTATACAAGAGGCTAGGGTCCCTTAAATAGACCCTTAACTTTGGGCTCCAAGTAAGGGCACATTAGTCTTTACATGAGAATCCTTTTCCCTCTCAAACCCTAGCTTGAAAATAAGGAAACATTAGGTAGAAAAAATCCCTAAAATTTCTCTTGACTTGGCCAACACTCCAAGGACACCTAGGGGTCGTGTTGGGCTTCTAAGAGCAGCAAGGGGCTGGCCCAAAGGGGCCTGGGTGCATGGGTTTGGGCCTCTGGAAGCTAGGGTGGCCTGGTAGCCAGGTAGCAGGAATATTCCCTGGTATCTTGCTTCTTAGGGGCTTGGGCTTGGCGCCTGGGCTTGATTTCTTTGGGCTAGGATGCAGATGGACCTCTAAAATCATGGATGCCTTGGTCTATGAATATATTTTGGCATCTGGAAGGAAATCTGGGCATCTGGAGGGCGTCTGCAAGGAATCAGGGTTTCTGATTTTCCTCCTGGGGTCTTCAAATCTTCAAGCTGGGTTGGACTTGGGCTAAACTTCCATGTCTTCAATCTGGTTGGACTTGGTCTTTACTTTTATGATGTGATCTTGAGTCTTCAGTATGCTTGGATAGGACTCAAAAAAAATAAAATTAGCTCAACATGAGCTGACCAGTATTGGACTGAACTAGCTCAACATGAGCTGACTAGTACAGAACTGAAATAACAACTCAAAAAATTCAAATAACAACTAAAATGGACTCAGATGAGCTAAGCCCTTATTACAGATGGACTCATAAATTATTGATCAATTTACAGAGGGTTGAAAAGCCTCTGTCTTATTCTGGTGTCTCAGGTATCCCCACCAATTCTCCCGGGGTGGGAGGAACTCGACCCTGTCGAGTGAAGGTCAGACTGGCTCACATATCTCTCGAGAAGGTCTGGGTTGAGGCGTTGCAAGTCCTCTCGAGAAATCCACGAATCGTCCGACTATGGTCGGCCTTGCCATCGGACTAGGAAGCGTTGATAGTCATGGCCCTGGGTCGTGATGGCTTGATCGTCCAGGATACGCTCGATCCGTTCTCCTCTCTCAGGCCAAATTTGTTTGTGGACACTCTAGGTTAGGGTCACTCACAATAAAAAGGAATAGGTCCAAAGGTCTCACTAGGTATCGCTGCCGGTTCCCTATACTCAACCAGGTCTGTAATATTGAAGGTAGAACTAATGCCCAAATCCGAAGGCAATTCTAATACCTAGGCATTTGATCCAACCTTCTCTATCACTTTAAAAGGTCCGGCTCTGCGAGCATGAAGCTTCTTTTAGGCCTAATCCTAACCAAGATAGAATCCACTACATCAAATTCTTTGATCTATCTTTGGGAATTAGCCAGTTTGTTTAATTTTAGTGCGGGTGGTGAACATGCTAGGCACATGCAGACTCCTAACAAGATGATGCAAAGGACTCAAACTAACACCTAACAGACTCGACTATGCATTCCGTTCGAAGGAAATTTTATTGAACTCTTTGGATCTAAACCTAATAGATTATAGGTTCTCTAGGTTTGATCCTAGCTTGACATGCACATGAAAATTTACAGTGAACTCCAAGCAAATTCCAAAGAGTGTGCCAGAAGTAAGATGCAAACCTAACATGCGTGATGAATGCATGCAGTATGCTAATCTCAGCTAAATGCAATCTAATGATCCTAGAAATGCTGGAGGTGTCAGGAAAGGGCAAGAAATAGGAAGTGGGTTCAGAAGTAGTTTGGTAGGGTAGGGAAAAAGGTTCAAGGTTAGTTGGATAAAGTTCGATAAAAGAAGGCATGTCAGGGACTAATCCTAGACTAATGAGGCTAACCCTACGAGGTTGCGGTATATCTATGGGGTTTGCATAATGAAATGATGGGTTACTAATCTCAGGGAAGAGGTCCTTAATGGAAACTATAGGAGGAGGCTCATCCTGAAGGTACTGATTCAAAGAGATCAAGTCCTTAATAAATTCTTCTGGTTCTTGTATTTTAGGACTAGACTCTATAATTTGGCTCTCCTCTATGGTTTCCTCAGGTAAGGCTCTAGTAGCAGTACCTAGGTTCTCCTCCTCTATTTGTTCTTCCACTATAGCTTTAGGTTGGATGTGGTCAAGGTCAACTACCTCTAGGTTGGCTTCTACCTGGGTATCTATTGGGTCAGCTAATTCTAGGTCATCTAAAGGTGTTTCCTCTTCTCCCTCATACTCATCCACTAAGTTTGCATCAGCTTCATACACTTCCATGTTAATGTAAGCCTTGTCAATCTCAGGAATGGTTGGAGAAGGTCGGCTAGGGGAAAATTGGCTAGGTCCTTGTTTCTGATTATGGACACTAATCCTAGTAGGTTTAGGTTGCCTAAGGGGTAGTGGCTCACTACTGGGCTCATATTTAGGGGAGCTAATCCTATGGGGTTCAAGTTGACTAAGGGAAACCTGACTAGTACTAGATTGATACTTAGGGGTTATGGGTTCTCTGGGCTCATAGGACAAGGGTGCAGATCTATGGGTCATGGGATTATAGGATCTGGGGTCATAAAATTTTGGGTCAGCTCTATGGTCAGGTTCTAAGGATGGATCATGGTATGGGGTCCTCCTAAGGTTGGGCTCTCTATATTGGTCAGGATATTGAGTCCTCCTAGGGTTGGACTCCCTATATGGGTCAGAATACTGGGTTCTCCTAGGGTTGGACTCCCTATATGGGTCAGAATATTGGGTTCTCCTAGGGTTGGACTCCCTATATGGGTCAGAATATTGGGTGTTGGGTCTTCTAGGCTCATAGGGTGTGGGTGCATAGGATCTATGATCATGGGATCTAGAGTCATAGGATCTAGGTTCATAGGTTCTAGGTTCATAGGATTTGGAGTCATAAGATCTATAGGTTGTGGGTATACTAGGCTTATAGGGAGAGGGTAAATAGGATCTATCTTCCTGGTCTATAAAATCCTGATTGGGTCTTCTAGGACTAACCTTAGGGATTGGGTCATGACGATAGCCTCTTCTAGTTTCAACCTCAAGATATGGATCAGGGTTTGGGGTCCTCCTAGGTTGAGGGGAATTAGGATCTGGCTCAGATTGTGACCCATGGGTTTTTCTTGGGGTCCCTACCCGGACTTTTAACTGATCAAACTTATTGGCAAGATGGTCAATTCTATCATTGGTTTGAATACGAGACTGAGTTAACTGGGTAGCCATCTGGGCCATTTGATCAGCTAGGGCTTTTATTTGGGCTTGTAAATTTTCCATGGGTTCAGACATTTGTGAAGGAAGTGGGTGATATGAAACTCCTGATCTAGTGCTCATGCAAGACTCGATCAGACCGACTACAGCTAACTAGACCTAGAGTCTAAACTATATGCTCAATCAGGGTGGCAAACTAGCCTATAGTAACCTTGTACTCAGCCAGGCAGGTGTAAGGGGAGTGTTAGGTCCCTGATTGCCAATCCTAGACACCAATCAGAGATTGGCCAGGTAGGCGGACCAGCATACAAGCCCTTCGAGATTGAATCCCTAAACCACCGTTCTAGACACTGAGCACAAGGCACACACAGGTTAACTTGACATAGTGATCTAACACTAGCCCGGACCCGACCAGTTGGTGTCCCTAGCCCACTTGGGCAAATTAAGTCTAGTTAATTTTAGGTTAAGGCTTGGGACCGAATGCAAGGGATGTGATTTTAGGATAAGGAGAGGTGATCAAATCCTCCCCCCATCTGATATAGCAAGAGTGCCCTTAAAAGTAAATTATGCAATGATGGCAGGCAGATGAGGATGCAAATTAGGGTTTAGATGTTTTTGGTATTTTTGGAGAATATGTAATTTTTTTTTTGATATTTTTTTAAATAGAAGAAAACTCGCAAATCATGTCCTAATATGCAAGAAATATACTAAAATTAAAAGATATGCAAAAGATAATAAACAAAACCCTAAAACTTCCAAACTTATCTTGCTGAAAAAAAATAGAGCCGAAAATTTGTATGCTGTATTTCAGCTTGCAGAAAATTCACAGGACATAATAAAATCTTAGAAAGTTCTTAAAATTACTGTGAATTATGATGAATCCAGAAAAATAAATTTCAGAATTTTTAGAGTTTTTATCAGGAAGAAATAATTAAAAGAACAGAGTATATACGGACTAAAAAATTGTAGAAAATAAGCCCTAATCTATGCTCTGATACCAAATGATGGGGGACTAATATGCATGCAATTTTTTTTGTATGTTTTATATATGGGGATGAGTGATTAATTCCGAAATTTCAGATTAAAATAAGTTGTAGGGAATTTTATATGAATTTTAGAATATCAGCAAGCAGATTAGGACCTAGAAAAGTAGAAAAGAAGGATCGCCGGGGCTGAGAAGCCTCGGTTAGGGCAAGTTCTCCTACAATAAAACTACTGGAGGTAGAGGGGGTGTACCTGACAATGTCTGTGAAGATCGCAGCAAAGGGTCTCTAGTTTCTCGACGGATGCGGCCTGGAAAACCGAGCCAAAGACCTGCGGATACCTGGCTTTCTGCTCGGTGATCCGATTGAGGCTTGGCTGGAGTCGTTGGATTCGTAGGAACTCGGGGACCTGTAAACGACCTGTCAGGGGTTAGAAAACTCATAAAGGAATACGAAAATAAAGGAAAAACAGCAAGGGAAGGCTTCTTTTGGAGTGGGCATCCAGGGATCTGAGATGCTTGTTGGCAGCAGGAAGATGATTGCGGCACTGGGAAGAAAAACTCTCGCAAACCCCTTTATGCACACAGCAGGGTATCACACAACTCAATAGAAGAACTCATGGTTTTAATTCATCAAAATTCTCACTTCATACAAGAGGCTAGGGTCCCTTAAATAGACCCTTAACCTTGGGCTCCAAGTAAGGGCACATTAGTCTTTACATGAGAATCCTTTTCCCTCTCAAACCCTAGCTAGAAAATAAGGAAACATTAGGTAGAAAAAATCCCTAAAATTTCTCTTGACTTGGCCAACACTCCAAGGACACCTAGGGGGGCGTGTTGGGCTTCTAAGAGCAGCAAGGGGCCAGCCCAAAGGGGCCCGGGTGCATTGGTTTGGGCCTCTGGAAGCTGGGGTGGCCTGGTAGCCAGGTAGCAGGAATATTCCCTTGTATCTTGCTTCTTAGGGACTTGGGCTTGGCGCCTGGGCATGATTTCTTTGGGCTAGGATGCAGATGGACCTCTAAAATCATGGATGCCTTGGTCTATGAATATATTTTGGCATCTGGAAGGAAATCTGGGCATCTGGAGGGCATCTGCAAGGAATCAGGGTTTCTGATTTTCCTCCTGGGGTCTTCAAATATTCAAGCTGGGTTGGACTTGGGCTAAACTTCCATGTCTTCAATCTGGTTGGACTTGGTCTTTACTTGTATGATGTGGTCTTGAGTCTTCAGTATGCTTGGATAGGACTCAAAAAAAATAAAATTAGCTCAACATGAGCTGACCAGCATTGGACTGAACTAGCTCAACATGAGCTGACTAGTACAGAACTGAAATAACAACTCAAAAAACTCAAATAACAACTAAAATGGAATCAGATGAGCTAAGCCCTTATTACAGATGGACTCATAAATTATTGATCAATTTACAGAGGGTTGAAAAGCCTCTATCTTATTCTGGTGCCTCAGGTGTCCCCACCAATAAAGCCTACTATAGGATGTGATATGATATTTGTCTTATTGTATTTTATGCTTTATGGCATGATTGATGGTGTTGGTTTATTGTGATTGATATAAGGGAAACATTTATCAAACATGGCTGTATGGAAATAAAGGGTCTGACTAAACTAAGACATTATATTTTATTATGATTGACACAAGGCTATAAGTGTCTCAGAGGTAGGTGTTATATTGAGAGTTGAATGGGTTGCAATTAGAAAGGGATTTTCCTACCCTTGAATGATGGGTTCCTTTAGGGTCTTATAGCATAAATGAACACTGGATTCCAAATATTTACACATGAAAACCTTAATCGGCTTGAAACCCTAATCCCAAGATCCCCTTATTCATGTACAATTCATAAGTCACTAATAAGGGTTATGAAGAATACCTGGAATGCTGTTTTCCACTCCTTTCCACTAGGCTCACAAGTGCAAGCCCTTCGATAGTGATCCACACAGGAATTGACCTAAGAAAGAACTCCTATAACAATTGCATGCTTGACTAGGACTCTATCTGACAGCCTTCTAGACTTTCTCCTTTGTAGGAAACCCTACCCTCCTGTAGGGCACTCTGAGTACTCTCCAAATCCACTCTTGGATCTAGGATAGCCCTCCTGTAGGACACACTAGGCTTATGTCTCAAAATCTAAGACTTGTCCTTGTAGGAAAAATAAACCTTGTCTTAAAAAGACTTGTTTTGTCTTAAGGAGGAGGGAGGGAGAGAGACACTCAACAAATCTTCCTATAGAAATATGATATCAAACTTAGTATACCACCCCCTATTTATAGACTCAAGAGGGGCATGTGATATGCCCAGTCACTATCTTATTAGATAGTGATTTTTCAAGATTGAAGAGAAGTGATCCAGTTTAAAAAATGTTTTTTGATAAGTATGTTCATGTGCCAAGGCTCATATCTATGTCCTTTCATTTTCCTAGATTAAGTCCCACTTGCCACATGGCAAGTACCAATCTCTGGGAAGGCAAGAGACACCTCTTTAATTTCCAAATATTGGAGAATATGAAGAGACCTGATAGTAGAACGACTCTGCCTCAGATCGCATGCCAAATGAAGGGTCGCGTCCATTCATGCGCGCGGTTCCTTCCTGCAATCTCCATGCTAATTCAAATAATGTTTTGACTGGTCAACTAATCCTAGGAGGCATGGGGATATGTGCCAAGAGGGGTCCACATAAATTAGCCAGAGTGATTCCTCTGCAGAAGGACTCTTGGTCCTTTCTATGCCCCCTTCCTCCTTGGCACACGCAAACTTGCGCCTAAATATCTCAACCAACTTGGACTCTAGTCCTAGTGGCATCAAATGCCCAAATAAAGTCAGATTAAATCTGACAAAGGCTGTCTTAATTAAGACATGTCTTTATTTAAGTCTCTCTTAAATTGGTTAATCAAAATAGCAGCAACCGGACCCATATCGACTTTGGTTAGGAATTAGGTTAGCCTACACATGCTTGTGTGTAATCTAGCCAACCAGTCAAGATCCCATGACCCTAATTAAATTATGAATGACTTCCTTGGTCAAATCTCTAATGTGTGTGATCCTTTGGGTTCCACATCTAGTCAGCAGTAGGTCTAGGCTCAAGCCGATTCGAACCGATCGAACCTGATTGACCTAATTAGGTCAAATTGAGTTGACCTAATTAGGTCAAATTGAGTTGACCTAAATTGCCATTCGAACTATCCATCGAATTGATTCATGAAACCAATCCAATTGGTTCATTAAAACCTACAAGACATGATTGATGTCTTGCAACATATCATGCCTACCTAGAAGATGAGGAATTTGATAGAAAGTACCAAAATACCCTTCAGTAGAAAGTTACTGTGCAATTCAATCTTTCAATCTCCCATTATCCTGATTAAGTGATGGGCATGGATAAATGTCAAACCCTAGTACTTAGTCATTTCGAATCTCAATTCGATAATGAGAAATTTACTGATGACTGATTAAAAACCACTTCTAACCTCATCATACTTTGATCAAACACTCCTTGAGTCGTCAATCGAAGTGATGTGGGACAGAGATCGGGGTTGGATCGCTGGCGAGCTAACAAGTCACCAAGGGATTAGGGCTTGCTTGGAAGAGTGGGAGCAGGGCAGATAGGGCTTGCACTCAAGAACAGGGAACATGGGTCTCACACCCAATCCAATCTGGAGAAAAACTCAAACAAAATAACTTTTAATTTATATTCATGAGAAAAAGATATTTTATACAAGAGGGGAGGGGTGGGTATTTATAGATTCACCCAGGTTACATAACTTGTGGGCTAAGAAACCCTGTCTTAAAGACTAAGAAACCCTGGTGGACTTGGTCAACAGTGGGCCTTTGTCTTGGATTGGAGCTCTCTCTTGTGGGCTTGGAGGCATGTAAGGGCCCAGATGCATGGAATCCAATTCTGATTGGGGAGGGCCTGGTGAATCTCCGGGTCTTCTTACTCTCCTCTTGGATCTTGACATGAATGAAAATTACAGGACTCGATCTAACTCACTTGATTGGACTGAAAATAACTAGACTCGACTAAATGGACTCAACTGGACTCAAAATAAAATATACTAGACTCTAGGATCCCCATTATTCCCTTGGGGTGGGAAGAACTCAACTCCGTCAAGTCAGGCTTAGCAAGGATTTGATGGAACCGAAACTAATCAAATCAAGTCAAAAGAGGCTAGGTTAAAAAAAAAAATTTCACCTTCTTTTCTTTTTTTTAATAATCTCTACTTTAAAAGCCGTGTAACTTTGGAAGTCATGCGGTGCTGAAATTCGTGCTACTCTGGGAATTGTATAGCTTTGAGGAGTGTGCAGATTGAAGTCGTCAACACGGGCCGGAAGTGCTTTCATGTTTGTGCGATGGACTCTTCTTCTCCATGGTCCAAAGGGGAACAGAGCAGGGGGCCTTCCGGTTGGATCTCACCAGTGATGGCACCAGAGAGTAGGCAGTAGTGCAGAGAGGCTTCGTCAGCAACAGTGTTGAGAACAATGGTGGCTACTTCTTCATGAACCATTGCATGGTGGAGCAGGGGAGGAAGTCTGGTGGGGAACGGGCATTGATCTGAGGTGGTGGAACAGCACGCATGGCACCATATCGAGCTGAGGCAGATGCGGTGGCTGGAGTCGGCGACAATTGGCGATGGCAGTAGGGAGGAGTTTCGTGGGCTGACTGTGGATGGCACCAAGTGGAGGGCAGGGCTGAGGAGATGGCAGCATGGTCGAAGGGGGCTGGATCAAACTGGTGGGGGAAGGAGGCCAGTGTGGGAACTTCTATCGTGGCTTGTTCCGGTAACTGGCGATGGCACCGTGATGCTAGGCTCATTCTCGAGGCTCTATTGGAGAGCTTAGCTCGTTGTGGAAGAGAGCGAGTGAGATGAAGGGGATCTTCCGGTCGGGGTTCCACGGGAAGCCCTCACTGATGGGACCTGCTATCACTATGGAAAGCAAGGGCACTGAAAAAAGAATTGCAAGCTATATCTTACAAGTCTGAAGCATGATGCTGGTGGAGCATCTAAAGTTTATATATGATACATGCAAACTTGTCATTGAGTTCTTCAATTTCTAATATATGGGTATTGGATATCGCATGTAGGTCTCATATCTGCAAGTCATTGTAGGGGTTATAGAGACCTAGAACCTTGAAGAAAGGTGACTTCGAGTTGTTCAGGTGCAAGTGGTGAACCCATTCAGCTGAAGCTATTGGCACCTTTCTGTTATTATTACCATCGAGCAATATTCTTGAATTAAAAGATTGTTATTGTGTACCCAACATTATAAGAAATATTATTTCTATACCTTTGTTATTGATACAAGGTTACGAAATAAACTTGATGAGCCATGTGTGCTCGATTTTCTTTTCAAAGAAATTCTTTGGTTGTGGCATATTCTTTAACGATCTTTTGATTCTGTCACTCTATGATGAGGTTATGCTTGTTGAGAATAAGAAAAGAAAAAGAGATGATGTGAATGTCACTTATCTTTGGCATTGCCATTTGAATCATATCAATGAGTCCAGGATAAATAAGTTGTACAAAGATAATTTCTTTGAACCTTTTGAGTATGAGCCATTAGGAACTTGTGAGTCCTGTCTCATGGGTAAGATGACCAAGTCTCCATTCACTGGACATGGAGAAAGGGCAACTGAGTTGTTAAGTCTAGTACACACAGATGTGTGTGGTCCTATGATAACCCAAGCCAGAAAAGGATACTCTTATTTCATTAGTTTTACTGATTATTTATCAAGGTTTGGATATGTGTATTTTATGAAACACAAGTCCGAAGCCTTTGATAAATTCAAAGAGTGTCAAAGTAAGGTTGAGAAACAAACTGGGCATAGTATTAAAATCCTTCGATCTAATTGAGGATGGGAATACTTGTCTAGTAAATTTCTTGATCATCTTAAAGATAAAGGCATTCTCTCTGAATAGACCCCTCTATATATGCCACAGTTAAAAGGTATAGCAAAAAAGAGAATTCATACCTTGTTGGACATGGTACAGTCCATGATGTGCTTCATGGATCTTCCATGATGCCCTAGAGACTCCTGCCTACATACTAAATAGGGTGATATCAAAGGTAGTTAAAAGCACTTCATATCAATTACGGAAAGGGAAAAGGCCAACCTTAAGTATTTTAAGATTTTGGGTTCCCCTACTTATGTTAGGAATGTTTTTGGATATAAGCTAAGTACTAGGGCTGATAAGTGCAAGTTTGTAAGATATCTTAAAGAAGGTATGGGAAACCTTTTCTACCACCCTATTGAGCAAAAGTTCTTTATCAGTAGGCATGCCACATTCTTGGAAAAGGACTTTATCCAAGAAGGGGTTAGTGGGAGGATATTTGAACTTGAAGATGTTCAACCTACACCTGAAGTACTTCCTCAACCAAATGTTCCTAAGGTTCAGGAACAACCACAATATACACCTCCTCGCTATAGGTCAGAGAGAGTGCGAAGTGCACCTCGCATATATGGCTTTGTCATTAGGAATGACAATGAAGCCATTATCATATAGGAAGATGATCTTATGACCTATACGGAAGCTATCACAAGTAGAGACTCTGACATATAGTTGGAAGCCATGAAATCTGAGATGGACTCCATGTAATATAATCAGGTTTGGACATTAGTTGATCCACCTAAGGGAGTAAACCCAATTGGGTATAAATGGGTCTTCAAGAAGAAGGAGTAGATGGTCAAGTAGAAACCTACAAGGATAGGTTGGTGGCAAAATATTTCAGATAAAGACATGGTATTGACTATGATAAAACTTTTTCACCAATAGCCTACTCAAGTCCATTCAGATATTGCTTGCCATAGCTGTATACTATGACTATGAAATCTGGCAGATGGATGTAAAGACTACTTTCCTTAATGGATATCTTGAAGAAGAAGTCTATATGTCACAGCCAAAGGGATTTGTCTGAAGTATGAGACCAAACCAAGTATGTAGGCTTAAGAAATCTACTTATCATTGAAGCAAGCATGAGGAGTTGAATATCCACTTTGATGAGATGATCAAAGCATTTGGTTTCATCAAGAATGTGGATGAACCGTGTGTATATAAGAAGACAAGTGGGAGTGCTCTTATTTTCTTAGTTTTGTATGTTGATGACATACTCATCATTAGGAATGATATACCAATATTATAATCGGGCAAGTCTTGGCTATCAAAGTAGTTTTCCATGAAGGATTTGGAAGAGGCATCCAATATACTAGGTATAAAGATCTATAGAGATAGATCTAAGAGGATGCTTGGCTTATCCCAATCCTGGTACATTGACTTAGTGTAGAAGAGATTCAACTTGGAGGGAAGAAAGAGAGGTTACTTGCCCATTAGTCACGGTATAAATCTCTCCAAGAAGATGTCTCCTAAGATACCAAAAGAGAGAGAGAGGATGAGTTTGATTCCTTTTGCTTCGACTATAGGATCAATTATGTATGTCATGTTATGTACTAGGCCTGATGTTGCTTATGGCTTGTGCATAGTAAGCAGGTTCCAGGCTAATCCAGGGAAGGATCATTAAAAAGTTGCGAAAAATATTCTTAAGTACCTAAGAAGGACTAAATATATTTTCATAATATATGGTGGATCAGAGTTGAAACTATAAAGGTATACAAATTCTAGTTTTTAATTAGATCTAGATGATAGCAAATCCATATCAAGGTACGTTTTCACCCTATATGGTGGTGCAGTGTATTGGAAGAGTACAAAGTAGCAAACTTTTGTTGACTCAATCACTGAGATATAGTACATAGCTGTAAGTGAAGCCATAAAGAAAGCATTGTGGATGAAGAAATTCATTATGAAATTGGGCATGGTTCCTGCTATACAACAACCAGTGCAATATTATTGTGATAACACTGGAGCTATTGCACAAGCTAAAGAATCGAGGTCTTATCAAAAGACCAAACACATCCTAAGATGCTTCTACCTTATTCGAGAGATCATAGAAAGACAAGATGTTGTCATCGAATGAGTAGATACAAAGAACAACATAGTAACCCATTCACTAAAGCACTACCACAGCAGTAGTTTGATCACCACTTAGATTGTATGGGTGTATGATATAGAAGTGATTGGCTTTAGTGCAAGTGGGAGATTGAAAGAATTGTGTCCTAAAAGCCAATCTTTGTACAAGCATTTCTATAATATTCTAACTCATGTATGATATTATTTATTAATAAAAGGTAATTATTGATTCATCATGTTGCTGCATCTTATAAAGATTATAATGAACCCCATAGGTTAGGGCAATGAAATTAGGTTTATGATGGAGATCATAATGGTGAGACCTAAGTTTCTATAAACCCTAATCTATAATATCATAGTTGTTGGATCTTCAATTCGGTGATCGATGTTTCTGAAAAGACTAGCACATCCTATGTATGCTCGATGGAGAGGGTGGTCAGTCTTACAGCCACTTTCATAGGGACACTAATACAAGGATGTGGGTGCTCATAGGGTATGAGTTCACTGAACTGATCCACCTTAAGAATATCTTATGGAGGTCTTTGTTGCTCAGTAAGCAACCCAAGAGGCGGGGTGAATTAGGTTTCAAAAAAAATATTAGCAAGTATGTGTGCTAATTCAATAATCAATTCAAGTGCTAGTGACATGTAAGTGTTATGGACTCTTAAAGAGTATGCAGCAGAAATTTAAATGAAATGAAAGTAAGAGCAAGGAAAGAGAAAACAATCAATCACAAACACAAGCAAGTATAGTGGTTCGGTGCTCTCAAAAGCACCTACATCCTCTCCCCAAGGTTCACTTGGGAATTCACTATAATCACTTATGATTATAGCCGATTAGTTTTCCTGGCTCACTAATCAAAACTCCTTTTGATTTTTACTAGGCTCACCAAAAGAAATCTCTTTGGTTTTCAAAGGCTAACCAAAAACCTCCTTGGTTTTCAACTAGGCTAACCAAAAACCTCCTTGATTTTGTTCTTAGGCTAATCAAAAACCTTGATACAACAAAGTATGAATTGAAGTAATAAAAACAAGAAAAACTTTCTAATAAAAAGATGTTACCTTTTTGAAGCTCGATGAAGATGCTTGTCTTCAATTTGATGAAGCCTTAATCAATGATCAAAAGTGATTGGACTTGAATGCTTTTGATTGCTTTGAATGCTTGAAGGCTTCTTTAGCTTGAAAGTAGTTGCTCTCAATGAATGTGTGAGTGAATGAGCTTTCTTTTCTTCCTTTTCTCTTCTCTCTACTCTCTTGATTATATTTGAGTTATATCCTCTTAAATACCATCCCAAGGCTCAAATGATAGTTTAAGACCATTGGAGAGGTGAAAATAGCCATTGGGGGGTAAAAGGGTCGAGTTCTGCATTTGAAAAAACTAACCATTACTATTCTCAGAACTCTAAGTGTCGACACTTCAATCCTTTAGTCGACAATTAGGGTCGACACTTAGTTCCCATGAGTTAGTTTAAAATTCAGCTTTGAGGCTCTCTTGAAATCTTAGGTGAGTCGACACTTCATCTGGTGAGTCGATACTTGAATCAATACTTGACATCCATGAGTCGACAGTTAAAGCAAATCTTAGATTTTAGCATATTTTGGAAAATATCTATCTCAGGCTTTGAGTAAATCCTTGAGTTGACACCTTGAGTCGACACTTGAGTGTCATGAGTCGACACTTCAAGCATGCTATCTGAAACTTCTTTCTGCATGCCGGCTTGAGTCGATACTTACACTATCATGAGTTAATACTTGAACTATGAGTCGACACTTGCTGAAACTTTTTCAAAAATGACTAAAACTCTGTTGAATCCTTTTTAAACTTGACTCTTTAATTCCTTTCAAGCAAAACTTAAATACTTAAGTCCATTAATCATTGATTTTTCATCCATAGAAAGGGCTTCTTCAATCATTTGATAAGCAATTCAATTTGACTAACTTGATGAGTACCTTTTTCTTTATAAAAACACACTTTAGCAAACTATTAGTACTCAATTATTCTTAAGTGTTTTGTTTAATCATCAAAATCAATAACAGAGTCAACAATCTTTCCCTTTTTGATGATAAAAATATCTTTAAGTATATAAAAAAAAATTCAAACAAAATGAAGCTTTGTGTAATATATAAAAACATAAATAGATTGTTTAGAACTAGAACTCATTTGCAATGCATTAGGGCCATAAAAAGATATGAGAATTAAAATTACATGTACCATGATACTTAACATGTGTTTCAGAGTTAAAACTGATTTCATAGAAATAGAGAGTGAGATTAATATGAAAATCATCTATACTTGAGCTCAACAAAAGAACTTTTAACTAGAGATGGAAGAGTATAAATGCTCCCCCTCAAATGGTGATCCGAAAAACTGATTTACAAAGAATTTTCAAGAAAATGTTGCTTAAAATGATTTTCTTCTTAATGCTCCCCCTCATTCATTGCTCATTTCTTTTTCCTTTTTGATCACTCTTTTACTCTCTTTTTATTCTCATTTTACTCTCTTCTTATTTCTTTCTTATTATTTCTCTCCTTCCTTCTATTTTATTTTTCTCCCCCTTTTTGTTTTTCTTTTTCATATAACTCTCCCCCTTTTTGTCATCATTAAAAAGTTGAAAAGAGAGAAAACATAGGTAATAATACAGAAATTTGGTGGGAAGGTGCAAGAATTAATGACTTCATCTGAAACTGAAGGAGTTAATATATATATATATATATATATAAAAGTTTCATACATTGATACATGAAATTTGATACAAAGAGGTAAATACGCAGAAATGCATACAAGTAATGCTGAAATGTAAAATAACTAAATATAGAGACTATTCTACTAAGAACTCTCCTCATCAGAGGATCCAATCTCAATCGATCCAGTATCTCTAGAAGGCCGGGATCACAGCCACATCGATCGGAGATTGGAGAGTCTGGTCCAGGTCGGCCTCGAAATATCATGATGGCCTCGTCCTCTACGTTTGACATAAGCTCTGCCTCAGGCTGGTGCTGAAGAGGAAGATGCTATATCAGTAGCAGAAACAGAATGGACCAGAGTGGCTAAATCAAAATCAGTAGGAAGTGGGGTATGGTCAAAGATGGATCTGGAGTCAAGATGCTAGAAACCAGGGGTATAAAATCGCTGTTCCCTAGTAAGAGAAGATGTATTCATAGGTGGAGAATGTAACACAGAGGTATCAGAAGATGGAATGATAGGAGTTGGTGTAGGAATAGAAGTGTGATGATCAGGTCTGAAGGGTGAGGTGGATAAAATTGGAGTCTAAGAAGATGATCAGAGTGTATCAGAAATGGGGCTTGTAGGAATATCAACTACAATCTCCTGCTCTGGATCATTCATAAAATCTGTCACATCAAACTTTGCAGAGTTAGACTAATCATCTGCCATATCAGGTCTTGGAGCAGATGGTGCTAGAGGCGGATCAGATGGAGCTGAAGGTGGAGGAGCTCTACTCGATTAAGATCTAGCTAATGCAGATAAAATAGTAGAGATACCATCACTTAATCCTTGATGGCTCTCTCTCATCTCCATATACATCCTGTCGACTCGCTGACAAATAATCATCACCTCGGTCTCTATGCGTGAAACCCTATCCTCTAAACTATCTCCAGTACCAGGAATATCTATCTGTGTAGGAGTGGCTGGCTCGAGCTGAGGACCAGGCTTTAGCTATGCCATAGGCTCGGGCTGTGCCTCAGAAGTTTCTCTATTTAGCTCAGATGGTCCTGCCTCACCTGAAAAGATTATGCTCCTCCTCTGCTACCTCATCATCTCTGTTAGTGGCCTGACTAGATATACACCATCTCCACTGGCCTCTGACTAGATGGTACCCCATCCTGTGAAGAGATCTAATGTCATAGATATTTGTGTGTAGTAGCTGTCTCTAAGGCTCATCATCTATGACCACTTTGTAAGTCCTAAAGAGTAATGTCAATCCCATCCTGTAGGGCAGACAAAGTCTCTTGCTGATGATGCCTTTGTCAATTGATGTACCATAAGCACTAAGAGGCATACTGGAGTGTATTGTACCAAAGACACCAAGACCAATAGCTCATGCTCTGTGATGAAGTCAAATCATCCAGTCTTCGATAGAAGAATCTGGGCAACAATGTGGTGCAATAACCTCATCTCAGGTGTCAGTCTCGAAGCAACTACAGTAGCTCCCTCAAGAAGATCATCTGTCTCAAAAATACATCAAAGTCCACTGATTCTATCCACTAGAGCATCCATAATATATCCTCTCATAGGAATGTCCCATATTCGGCTCAGAATCTCTGTAGATATGGGAACATCTCTGCCACGGACTTGTGCTATCCAGCCATCACTACCTCGGGGAAGTGATCCATAGAACTCTCTAATCAATCCTAGGTAGAATCTCTCTGATAATGAACAAAAAGGTGCTAAACCCGCATTTGTTGACCCCATAAGTGATTTTGAGGATAACCAAACATTGGAGCATGTACATTTATTTTTGACAACTCTTTAAGTGTTTGACAAGTTTTTGTAGGATGAATAACATGTTCAAACTTCAACTCCTGCACTTCTATTTTCTTGGTTGAGTTGTATTGTAAATGTTTTT
This sequence comes from Areca catechu, assembly GCA_021397845.1. NCBI lineage: Eukaryota > Viridiplantae > Streptophyta > Magnoliopsida > Arecales > Arecaceae > Areca > Areca catechu. Next base: position 129,556,340 of record CM038045.1, on the reverse strand, counting down.
GTAAAGAAGAACCCATTCAAAAATGATAAGAAAAATTAATTAAAAGGGTTACTTCTGTGAGTGTGTGTGCCATGAATTTTAGTTTGAGTTGGTTTGTGTAAAATTGTAAAAGAGTTGGTGAGAGTTTTCTTTATGTTCAATTGAAAAAAATCTTGAAGAAGACACTCGAGCCGACCCCTAGTGATGAAGAGCTGACTCTGCTTACTTGCAAGTAGCAAGGATTCTGGAATGCAGCAATCCGAGCCAACTCAATGGAAAGCAAGCCGACTCCAGTGAATCTGAGTCGACTGGAATCAGTCCGAGCCGACTCCTCCAGAGTCCATTTTCTGAAGATTTCTAAGAACAGCCACGCGAGTCGACCCGAGCCAAAAAGAGTCGACTCTGCTAGACCTAATTCTGAAAGCTTGAGAAAGCGAGCGGACTCGAACTGCATCGATCCAACTCTTCCAGAGTAAGGTTTTTCGAACATAAGAAGAAGAGCAAACCCAAGCTAAAAAGAGCCGACTCCTCGAGTTCAAAATTTTCAAGATTCAAGTTCAAGCCGACCTGAGCTACAAAGAGCCGACTCATCCAGAGTGATGTTTTGCGCCCTGAAATAAAGAGCCGACTACATTGAAGATTTGGAGACTCGACCTATTGACTCGAAGGATCCGAGCCGACTTGAAGGAATCAGAGCCGACTCGATCATCATTTTCAAGTATCCAATGGCTAGTTCTAAAATTTGTTTCTGAATGCTAAAAGGTGCTCCAACGGTCACAAATCATTTCCCAATGGTCTACAACGGCTAGAACTACCTTGGGATGATATAAGACTTTAAATTTGAAGGATTTGAACTTTCTTGAAGCAAGTTATTAGAGAGTTCTTCAAAGAAAAGAGAGCTTCATTGAATATCCTACCTACCAACAGCAAAAAAGCAAAAGAGCATTCAAGTCAAGCTTTCAAGTCTTCACCAACTCCAATCTGAAGCGTGAAACAACTTTGGAAAGAAGCCACTGAAGTAATTAAAGTCTATTCAAGTGCATTCAAGTGGATTTCCAACAAGATGCACCGGCAACTATCCGACAAATTGAGTTTATCATTCTTGTTGTATTTATTTTCAATTCAGTTTTTGAATTGTTGGGTTATTGGTGAGCCCGATTGAAAAACCAAATAGGTTCTTGGTGAGCCTTGTTAAAACCAAGGGTTAGGTTCTTGGTGATCCTGTGAAAACCTAGTTGGGTTTCTTTGATTAGCCTATTAAAACCAAAGAGTGTTGGGTTTTCTTTGGTGATCCCATAAAATCGAAGTGTAGAGGTTTTGGATTGTGATCCTATAAAACAATCATACTGTATTCGGGTGTGAATATATTGGAAATCCCAAGTGGTATCTTGGGTAGTGGGCGTAGGAGCTAGATTGCTCCGAACCACTATAAATTTTGTGTGTTTGTGTTGTACTTTCTTGACTTTGTTTAGCTTCTCCATTTTATAATTCTATCACAGCACCTACCACTTGCAAAGAATTTTGAATTGCACATTACTTGCCTTCAATTTTTTAAAAGATCCAATTCACCTTCCTCTTGGGTAGCCACCTGGTCAACAGCTGGTATCAGAGCAGTGTCTCTGATTGTCTTAGAGTAAAAATTGATGGCTCATCCCATGAGTACATCTTTGGTTGAAGGCCAATCAACTAATAGACCTCCATTTTTCACAGGCACAAATTATTCCTATTAGAAAGCATGAATGAAAATCTATATTCAAGCTATTGATTTTCAACTATGGAAGGTCATTCTTAAAGGGCCACATGTTTCCATGACTAAAATTGATGGCGTGGATGTCCCTAAGCCTGAAGAGGATTAAGACAAACACAACATGAAGATGGGGGAATTGAATGCCAAAGCAATGAACTTGCTTTATTGTGCTCTGGATTCAAATGAGTTTAATTGAATTTCCATCTGCTCTTCAATGAAGGAAATTTGGGATAACTTGAAGTGACCCATGAAGGAATTTCACAAGTAAAAACTTCAAAGATAAATCTTTTAGTGCATAACTATGAATTATTTAAAATGGAGCCTAATGAAAGTATTTCTGCCATGTATACTAGATTTACAGATATTATTAATGGTTTGAAAAGTCTTGGTAGGGTATACTTAAATACAGATTTAGTACAGAAGATTTTGAGATCACTTCCTAATAAATGGGATCCTAAAGTCACTGCCATCTAGGAAGCTAAAGATTTGAACATTCTATCAATGGATGAATTAATGGGATCTCTTATCACACATGAACTAGCCATGCAGCATAGAACGGATGATGATCAAAAAAAGAAGAAAACAATTACATTCAAAGCTGCATCGAAATCAAAAGATGATGAAGAGATGGAAGATGACTCTACCTCCTCCGAAGACAATCTTGAAGATGAAGACATTGCAATGGTCGTGAGGAGATTCAGAAAGTTTATGGAAAAGAAGAAAAGAAGATATAATAGAAAATTTCATAAACGAGGAGAACAATAAAAAAAGAAGGACAAGGACAAAGACAAGGATAAGGAACAAGTCCCCACCTGCTATGAATGTAAGAAACCGGGACACATTTATCCAGACTGTCCTCAATTAAAGAAATTTTTTAGAAAGAAGAAAAAGAAAGCGATGGTTGCCACGTGGAGTGATAGTGAAGACTCCACTTCAACTGAAGAAGAAGAGACCAAGAAAACAGCAAATTTATGTATAATGGGTCTCGAGAATGAGGTAAATTCCCCCGACACACAAATTGAATTTATTTTTGAGGAATTAAATTCTGCATTCCATGATCTATTATTTGAATTTAAAAAGGTAGGAGTAAAGATTAGATCATTAAAGTATATTAATAATTCTTTACTCAAAGAAAAAGATGAGATTTCAGAAAAGAATAATTTATTACAAATAGAACTTCATACCTTTTATGAAAAATGTAATACCTTGAAAACTGAGAATAGAGAATTTCTTGACAAAAACAATATTTTGATGAAAGAAAACAATTAGCTGAAAAAAGAGGTTGAAAAACTCAAGCCACTTGCTGAAAAATTAACTTTATCTTCTAATAAGCTTGAGTTAATTCTTAAAGATCAAAGAATTTCTAGAAATAAAGCTGGAATAGGTTTTAATGCTTCAAATTCAAATTATGTTTCAGCTACTATATTTATGAAACAAAAAGATTTTGTTCCCAAGTTTACTTCTCATAAAACCTTTATTACAAAAGACTCTATTTCCATTTCAAAACCTACTTTATATGTTCCTAAGAATTTAAATGCAAAACCTGCTATTTCTACACTTCATTCATATAAAACTTCAAAGTCTAAATTATTTCAAAATTCTAGAATCGGATGTTTTGCTTGCAAAAAATTAGCACATAAATCTTTCAATTGCAATATTATTAAAAATGTCCATAGTATATCAAGAAAAATTTGGGTTTCCAAAGGGACCACCTTAACTAACCTGAAAAAATCTAAGTTAGCTTGGGTACCTAAAAGCACTCCTTGACTTTCTTGTAGGAATGTCTTGCAGCCCAGAAATCAAAGAAAAGATGGTATCTCGACAGTGGCTGATCAAGGCATATGATGGGTGACAAGGATCAATTTATCATCCTAGAAATGAAAGAAGGAGGTATGGTTACTTTTGGAGATAATGGCAAAGGAAAAATAATCGGAATTGGTAAGATCTAAATTATCCCCTGTACTTTTATTGAAAATGTATTGCTAGTAGATAAGTTGAAGCACAATCTATTGAGTATTAGTCAATTACGTGATAAAGGCTTCAAAGTTATCTTCGAATCATCTATGTATATAGTAACAAACTCTCTTGACTCTAGCAGTAAATTCATTGGACACAAACTAGAAAATATTTATGTGGTAGATCTGAATGATCTTGCCATATCAAGTAGCTCCAGTCAAGTAGCAATGAATGCTAAGACCAAGGAGTCTTGCTTACTATGGCATAGACGATTGGGTCATGCTAGCATGCATACTATTGCCAAGTTGATTTCCAAAAATCTTGTCAGAGGCATGCCAAAGTTTAAAGTTGATTTTGATCATGTGTGTGATTCATGCCAAATGGGTAAACAAACTCGGGGGAGATTTAAATCCAAAAATCTAATTTCAACTTCTAGACCTTTAGAACTACTTCACATGGATTTATTTGGATTAACTAGGACCATAAGCCTAGGAGGTATGAAATATGCCCTTGTGATTGTAGATGATTTTTCCAGATTTACATGGGTTTTGTTTATTACACACAAAGATGAAACTTTCAAAATGTTTAGAAAATTTTACAAAAAGGTTTCAAATCAAAAAAATATTTCTATAATTTCAATTAGGAGTGATCACGGAACTGAACTTGAAAATCAATTTTTTGATGGTTATTCTACTGAAAATGACATTGATCACAACTTCTCCGCTCCAAGAACATCACAACAAAATGGTGTTGTAGAGAGGAAAAATAGGACTTTGGAAGAAATGGCTCGAACAATGTTGTATGAAGGTAATCTTCCACAATATTTTTGGGCAGAAGCGGTGAACACTGCATGTTATATTTTAAACCACGTTTTGATCCATCCTATTTTGAAGATAACCCCCTATGAACTTTGGAATGAAAAGAAACCCAATATAAATTATTTTCATGTGTTTGGATGTAAATGCTTTGTACTTAACAATGGTAAGGATAATCTAGGAAAGTTTGATACTAAATCTGATGAAGCTATTTTCCTTGGTTATTCACTACATAGCAAATCATATAAGGTTTTTAATAAAAGGACTCTTACTATTGAAGAGTCGATGCATGTCATTTTTGATGAAACTAACCCATCACCATCTAAAAAAGATGAGTGTATTGATAATGATGCAGGTACCATTCAAAAAGAGATGGAAGACATGAGTATTTAAGAAAGACCAATTGAAGAAGGAGAAGAAACGGTATGTAAGGATCATACCGATCTACCAACTGAATGGATGTACGCTACTTTCCATCCTAAAGAATAATTATTGGTGATCCTTCTCAAGCTATAAGGACTAGATCTGCACATAGGACTACACATGATTACCTAGCCTTTGTATCTTAAATAGAGCCTCACACTTTAGAAGAAGCAGGAAATGATCCAAACTGGATGTTAGCCATGCATGAAGAACTGAACTAGTTTGAAAGAAACAAGGTTTGGACACTAGTTGATAGACCTAAAGAGCACCCAATTATAGGAACCAAATGGGTCTATAGGAACAAATTAGATGAACAAGGAAATGTCATTAGAAACAAAGCTAGATTAGTGGCTAAGTGATATAGTCAAGAAAAAGGTATAGATTTTGATGAAACTTATGCACCTGTAGCAAGATTAGAAGCCATTAGATTACTTCTTGCATTTGCTTGCTACATGAATTTCAAAATTTTTCAAATATATGTGAAAAGTGTATTTTTAAATGGTTTTATCGTCGAACAAGTTTTTGTAGAACAACCGCCGGGTTTTGAAAATCATGCTTTTCCAAACCATGTGTTTAAACTCAATAAAGCTTTATATGGTTTGAAACAAGCTCCTAGAGCCTGGTATGATAGACTTAGCACTTTCTTAATTGAAAATAACTTTTCAAGAGGAAATGTTGATAAAACTTTTTTCATTAAAAAAAAAATATTGATATATTAGTTATGCAAATTTATGTTGATGATATTATTTTTGGTGCAACTAATGAAAGTTTTTGTGAAGAATTTGCTAAGCTAATGCAGGAAGAATTTGAAATGAGCCTAATGGGTGAACTGAATTACTTCCTTGGACTTCAAGTAAAACAGTCAAAGGAAGGGATCTTCATTAACCAATCCAAATACACCAAAGAAATCATCAAGAAGTTTGGTATGGAGATGATCAAACAAATGTACACACCCATGAGCCCAACCTGCAAATTGGACAAAGATGAAAGTGGATACAATGTTGACCAAAAGCAAAATCAAGGTATGATTGGATCCTTATTATATTTAACTGCAAGTAGACCAGATATTTTGTATAGTGTATGTGTATGTGCTAGATTTTAATATAATCCCTAAGAAACACATGCTTGCTGTTAAAAGAATATTAAAATACTTGAAAGGTACAAGTAATCTGGGTCTTTGGTTTTCAAAATAATCATCTTTAAATTTAATAGGATTTTTTGATGCTAATTATGCTGGTTGTAAAGTACATAAAAAAAGTACTAGTGGTACTTGTTAATTTCTAGGGTTGAATTTAATCTCATGGCACTGCAAGAAACAAAACTCGGTAGCACTTTCTATTGCTAAGGCAGAGTATATTGCTGCTGGGAGTTATTGTGTGCAAGTATTATGGATTAAACAACAACTAGAAGATTTTGGTGTTTCTTAATGCAAAATTCCTATTAAGTGTAATAATACAAGTACTATAAATTTATCTAAAAATCCTATTCAGCATTCTAGGACTAAGCACATAAAGATTAGACACCATTTCATTAGAAACCATGTTTTGAATGGTGACATAGAATTAGAATTTATCCCAACAGAAAAACAACTAGCTGACATCTTTACCAAGCCACTAAATTAGGATAGATTTGAGTTACTTAGAGGAGAATTGGGGCTATGTTATCCTTTCTAGACTTAGTAAACCTAATTTCCTTCAATAACTAAGGAAAAATTATCTATAAAACCTCCTACAATTACTCATGATTTTTTTTGAACAACTTTTCTTGAATTATTTAATATATCGAATTCAATTTCTAGACCATTTGATTTCATGTGAAAAGTTTCTATTCGAGTCGACTCAAGCAATTTTGCTCTAGTTGAGCCGGCTCGAATATCTGAGTCTCGTACTCTTGCTTTGGTCGAGCCGACCAAGTCTTTGCTTAGCTGACTCGATGTTCTGGTTGTACTGAGTTCGCTCTGGTCGAGCCAACTCAGATATTTTTAGTGATGAGCGAGCCGACTCGAAAGTCAGAAAATCATTATTTAGGAAGTTTTGAACTGTCTTTTCCAAGTACTTCACTCTTTTACTTTACTTTGAACACACTCCACTTCCCTCGGACGCTTTACCATTCTCCCAAAAATCATTCCCTAGAGCTTAAAATTCCTTAATCCCTCTGCAATGGCTCCTCAAAGATCTGCAAAAAAGGTTCTTCAAATTGGTGAATCAAGCATTCGGAGTATAGATGCAAGAGGAAGAAGGGAAAGGAGAAAAAGGTCTGCTCCAGTCCAGCAAGATGAAGAAACTCCTTCTCCTCCCGGATAGCATGTCTCAATGATCAATCATCCTGTCACTTGCGGAAGAAGGATCAACTTTGCATTCCTAGAAGAAATGGGAATGAAAATCAAAAACTGGATAGAGAGTCAAGGATGGAAGCATTTCTTTTCTTTGGATACATTGACCTACCCTTCACTGGTACGGATGTTTTATGAAAACATTATTATTAAAAAATTTCATTTGGAATCTACAATCAAGGGGAAGATAGTTATAGTAGATGAAGAAAGATTGGGCAGATTGCTACAAATGCCAACAAACGGTGCTATCGAGCTTCTTCTACCCGACAAAGAACACATTCTAAAATTAATTTTGGAGAAAGAAGATGTGAGCACAGTCCAACATGTACAAGCCAAACTACTATCGAAGGAAATGAGGCTGCTACACAATATGATCAGCAAGATATTTCTTTCAAGAACTGACCGCTTTGATTGGGTCTGTGAGAAGGATATGACAGTTATGGAACACTTAATTAAAGAAAAGCCTCTCAACCTTCCCTACATAATGATGATCCAAATGACTGAAGCAGCAAGAAAGGTCAAAGCCTGTCTACCCTACGGTATGGTCTTCACTTTGTTATTTGAAGAAGCAGGAATTGACTTATCAAATGAAATAGGCAAGCCATTACACCACTTTGATATCTACTCCTTCAATTCACTAAAAGGAATGGGATACAAGTTGCAAGAAGGAGAACAGATAAAAGAGATGCCTAGTTAGGTTGCTGCTACCATTTCTGAAGAATATGAAGCTGCTAATGAAGAAGGGATTGAAGAAACAATGGTTACTCTATCTGAGCTAAAAAATTTGATACTTCAAAAGATGGAAACTATCTCCAACTCTTTGACTGATCAAATGAATTCTGCAATTAAGGAAATCAGATAGTCAGTTGACATTAGATTGCAAAAATTAAGATCTGAACAAAAGCTTCACCAGCAAAAAGTAGAAAAGGAAATGGAGGACTTTAAGGAAGAGATCAAAAGCATCATACTCCAATCACAAAAGGAAACTGTTCCCACTGAAGATGCTCCTGAACAGATCATCAAGGAATCACTTGACATTCCTACTCCTGTTCCTTTATCTGATCCACCTAAACCTACTAAGACCAAGAAAGAACCCAAAACCAAGAAGACTAAAGTTCTTAGAACCCCTGTTAGAACAAGATTCAGGGATTTAAGGTTTAAACCCCTGAAAACTAAGACCTCTGATAGAGTTATAAAGGTAGGCTCCTCTTCTTCTAATGAAGAAGAAGAAGAATAGATCTTTTAGTTACTCTTTTGGTTGTTTCTGGATTTATCAATGTTATACTTTTTATATTCTGCAATATGAATGTACTTCCATTCTGAACTTGTATGAAAATCTTATCAATGAAGTATCTTTTGATTTTCTTTACTGTCGTGTACAATGATTCAATCTTTGCACTTGTTATAGTACAACTATAATGGAGTTTTAATTAGAATTTCCAAGTTGAGAATGTGAAATTATCTCAAACAAACATTAAAAACATTCTTAATCTATTTTAAAATTTGAGCTTTATTTGAAATTACCTTTTTGATTGATTGACATAAAGGGGGAGAATTATGAAGAATGAGAGTTATGAAAAATGTGAAAAGAAAGATGGGAGAAATATGAAAAGAATGGGAAATTAGTATATATGTCGAGCTTCCTACCAACTACTCTTAAAGTGTATAAAAACAATGAAAAAGAGGGAGTACAAAAATGATAGCACTGCTTAAACTACTTTAAAATCTAGAGAAAGGGGGAGATTCTCTTGAAATGATCTTGCTCTAATTATTATCTTAATGCTTTGATTACTATTGCATGCTCTGATTTACAAATTGATGTCAATTTTTTTTTGGAACTCTGATACTCCATGTTTTGTGCTAATTATAATATCATGAAGCATGAGAAGTTCAATACTTTGATGATATACTAGGATATCATCTCTTGAGCTCTGATACTTATTTACTAGTTTTATTAGCTCTGATACATGTGAATATTTAATTTTCAAATACTATTATACATGTAAAGTGTAAAGAATTTTTCATCCCTAGTATTTTGTCATCATCAAAAAGGAGGAGATTGTTGACCGCATAAGTGATTTAGATGATAACCAAATATTGGAGCATGTACATTTATTTTTGACAACTCTTCAAGTGTTTAACAAGTTTTTGTAGGATGAATAACATATTCAAACTTCAACTCCTACACTTCTGTTTTCTTGGTTGAGTTGTGTTGTAAATATTTTTGTAAAGAAGAACCCATTCAAAAATGCTAAGAAAAATCAATTAAAAGGGTTACTTCTGTGAGTGTGTGTGCCATGAATTTTAGTTTGAGTTGGTTTGTGTAAAATTGTAAAAGAGTTGGTGAGAGTTTTCTTTAAGTTCAATTGTAAAAAATCCTGAAGAAGACACTCGAGCCGACCCCAAGTGATGAAGAGCCGACTCTGCTTAATGGCATGCAGCAAGGATTCTGGAACGCAACAATCTGAGCTGACTCAATGGAAAGCGAGCTGACTCCAGTGAATCCGAGTCGACTAGAATCAGTCCGAGTTGACTTTTCCAGAGTCCTTTTTCTGAAGATTTCTGAGAACAGCTAGGCGAGCTGACCCGAACCAAAAAGAGCCGACTCTACTAGACCTAATTCTGAAAGCCTGAGAAAGTGAGCCGACCCGAACTACATTGAGCCGACTCTTCTAGAGTAAGGTTTTTCGAACTTGAGAAGAAGAGCCGATCCAAGCTAAAAAGAGCCGACTCCTCGAGTTCAAAATTTTCAATATTCAAGTTCGAGCCGACCCGAGCTACAAAGAGTCGACTCATCCAAAGTGATGTTTTGCACCCTGAGACAAAGAGCTGACTGCATTGAAGATTTGGTGACTCGACCAATCGACTCGAAGGATCCAAGCTGACTCAAAGGAATCAGAGCCGACTTAATCATCGTTTTTAGGTATCCAATGGCTAGTTCCAGAATTTGTTTTTGAATGCTAAAAGATGATCCAACGGTCACAAATCATTCCCCAACGATCTACAACGGCTAGAACTATCTTGGGATGATAGAAGACTTTAAATTTGAAGGATTTGAACTTCCTTAAAGCAAGTTATTAGAGAGTTCTTCAAAGAAAAGAGAGCTTCATTGAATATCCTACCTACCAACAGCAAAAGAGCAGAAGAGCATTCAAGTCAAGCTTTCAAGTCTTCAACAACTCCAATCTGAAGCTTGAAACAACTTTGGGAAGAAGCCACTGAAGTAATTAAAGTCTATTCAAGTGCATTCAAGTGGACTTCCAACAAGTTGCACCGGCAACTATCCGACAAATTGCGTTTGTCATTCTTGTTGCATTTATTTTCAATTCAATTTTTGAATTGTTGGGTTATTAGTGAGCCCTATTGAAAAACCAAATAGGTTCTTGGTGAGCCTTGTTAAAACCAAGGGTTAGGTTCTTGGTGATCCTGTGAAAACTAAGTTGGGTTTCTTTGGTGAGCTTGTTAAAACCAAAGGGTGTTGGGTTTTCTTTGGTGATCCCATAAAACCAAAATGTAGAGGTTTTGGATTGTGATCCTGTAAAACAATCCTACTATATTCGGGTGTGAGTATAGTGAAAATCTCAAGTGGTATCTTGGGTAGTGGATGTAGGAGCTGGGTTGCTCTGAACTACTATAAATTTGGTGTATTTGTATTGTGCTTTCTTGACTCTGTTTAGCTTCTGCATTTTATAATTCTATCACAGCACCTACCACTTGCAAAGGATTTTGAATTGCATATTACTTGCCTTCAATTTTTTAAAAGATCCAATTCACCCCCCTCTTGGGTAGCCACCTGGGCAACAGCATCCCTCAGCACTAGCCAATTCGTAGGTGCTGCAGGTCTAGGAAATTGAAGTCCACTCGAGGACTACAAATGATAGTCTTCGAGCCAATCCTATTTGCTACAGAAATAGAGGGTTCGGTTGGAATATCAGGCTCATTTACTGCTCTATCCTCATGCCTAGCCTTAGCTTTTCTCTCTTCCTCATGAATGGATGGTCTAGGATGCTGGACAACTTGTTTTCTAGGTCTCATTCCAAGAAAACAAGTGAAGAAAGCAAGGAAGTGGAGAAAACTAAGGTTTCTACGGTGACAAAATAGTGAAACAGGATGGAGAACAGTAAAAAACTGAAATATACCAATCCCAAACGAAGAATCGAATGATTGAAACTAAGATTGGAGGGAAGGAGATGATGGAGCGCTATTTAGGGATGAGTCGGCTCTAATTAGAATGAAAAATTTGAAGAAAATACTTCATTTTTCTAATTTTAACTCGGTCTGTCACCGTTCAAGTGTTGACTCACGATAATGGGTCAAGTGTCAACACTTCCAGGTGTCAATACTTTCAAGTGTCGACACTTTGACTTAAAACCAGGGAAAAATGGCAAAAGGATTATTGATCAAAATAAAACAAGATTTCAAGGAATTTAGAGAGATTAAACATGATTTACAAGCAATTTTGATCAATCAAGGTTAAAGATTATAAAGAGATGGAAATTTCAATCAAAAGGGTTGATGATATGGGACAGAGAAGCGGGGGATCGCTGGCGAGCATAGAAGTCACCAGGGGATTAGGGCTTGCACTCAAGAACAGGAACCAGGGCATCACACCCACTCCAATCCGGAGAAAAAAAACTCAAAACATAGATCAAAATAACTTTAATTTGTATTCATAGAAAAAAAGATGTTTCATACAAGAGGGGAGGGGTGGTATTTATAGATTCATCCCAGGGTACATGACTTGAGGGCTAAGAAACCCTGACTTGTCGGCCAAGAAACCTTGGTGGACCTGTCAACAGTGGACCTTTGTCTTAGACTGGAGCTCTCTCTTGCGAGCTTGGAGGCATGAAAGGGCCCAAGTGCATGAAGGCCAGCTCTGGTTAGGTAGGCCTGGTGAATCTCCTGGTCTGATGCCTCTCCTCTTGACTTGAATGACACTACAGGACTAAAGGGACTCAACTGGACTCACATGTTCTACTTTATTACAGGACTCAATTTGCTCACTCTGACTCAAGTGACACAGGACTAATGGACTCAAATAAAATAAAATAAAATAGACTTTCGATCCCCATCATTCCCTTATGGTGGGGAGAACTCAACTCCATCGAGTTAGGCTCAGCGGGGTTGATGGAACCAAAACCAATAAAAAAAAGACTCCAATGCTGGGTTCACCCATTTATTTTTTTTTTCAACTTATTTTCTTTTCTTTTTTTTATTTTTTTCATCTCTACTCTAAAAACTGTGCAACTCTGGAAGTCGTGCAGTGTTGAAATCCTTGCTGCTCTAGAAACCACATTGCTCCAGAATCTGTGCACTAAAGTCGGCAATAGGGAACGATCTTGCAATCACGATCATGATGTGGCTTCTTCCTTCTTCTCTGGATTGATGAATGCTGGAATAGGGGAGGCTTTGGAGGGTTGTTTGGTGGGCATTCACCGACGGCAGTGCTGGAGCGGAGATGGCGGCTTGGTCGGTAGGGGTCCTGGTAGAGGCGGCTAAGTCGGTGGTGCTCTTCCAGTAGACAGCAAAGGAGGAGTCATAGGTGAGGAGCTTATGAAGGAGGATGGCGGACATGGCACGGATCTCGAGGGTGGAGTGGAGGAGGGTGGCAAGCTTGGTGGCGAGGGAATCAGGTTGGAGATCATGGTAGAGATGGAAGAGGGACTCCGCCTACGATCGCTGGTCATTAGTGGAGGACATCAACTGGGTGACAAGGGCCTCAAAGGGCACTGGGTCAGCACTGAGGATTGCCGCCAGCTACTACTAGTCCACCGCTGTAGGGCACGGTCAGAAGCTAGGGTTTCAGTTTGGGTGATGGCAACAGGGTGTCGATTGGCTGGGAACAGGTCTTTGGAGGAGGAGATCGACAAGGCGACGTCACGCAGATCTATGGCATAGGGCAGCGACGGTGGGCATGTAGTGGCAGTGGGCGTGCGGTGGCTGTGGGATATGGTCAGGCTTCCGGCTTGCTCTGTTCCTGGAGATGGCAGTGTGGATTGAAGATAGGGTGGGGAATGCAGCATCGGTGGTGTTGATCCGATCAGCTGCGGACGATGAGGTTTCAGGATGCTTAACGGTGGGTTGATGGCAGACTCGGAGAGGAAGAGGAAAACCCTAATCTGCTGGACTCTGATACCAAATTGATGCGGGACAGAGAAGCGGGGGATCGCTGGCGAGTGTAGAAGCCACCAAGGGATTAGGGCTTACACTCAAGAACATGAACCAGGGTATCACACCCACTCCAATCCGTAGAAAAAAACTCAAAACTCAGATCTAAATAACTTTAATTTGTATTCATAGGTAAAAAGATGTTTCATACAAGAGGGGAGGGGTGGTATTCATAGATTCATCCCATGGTACATGACTTGAGGGCTAAGAAACCCTAGTGGACCTGGTCAACAGTGGTCCTTTGTCTTGGACTGGAGCTCTCTCTTGCAGGCTTGGCGGCATG